>JACTOM010000110.1:1786822-3074605 GCA_015832385.1 Elymnias hypermnestra | reverse complement strand
AGTTATTTATATATATTGGACCAACCTTAAAAAATACCCATATGGTGTAGCGGACTTTTTTTTAGAACTTCTAAAGTATAGGAATAGTTTTGTTATAATATATTTTTGTGTCGTCATCATTTGTGTATTTGCCAATAATCACCACGCCTGGCAGGCGGGTTGGTGATCGCAGTGCTGACCCTCTCGCACCGATAACGCTGCTGCCCGTTATCGGTCTGTGACATTTAGGTCAGCGAGGAATGGATATACCGCCATTTATCGGTATGGAAGTTGGATAGGAAAGATTTGGTACGTGGGATAAGAGGAGTTTTGGGGAGCATTAGGGTTAGGTATAGGACATTACTGCCGCGGACAGAAGAGTGAAGAGCGGTAGTAATAGCTCGAGGCACCCGGGGTCGCTTACCCGCATGCTTAGTTAGTAACCGGACAGATTATCTGACTAAACACCCTCTGAGTATCGTGAAAACATAGACAGGTGTAATGGTTCTTTACCTGTTTCTTGAATATGTCCAATGATTTAGACTCTAAGTAAGAAAATCTAAATCATTCTGAGCTAAATAATTGCATGATGTTCTAGTCCAACCCGCGAAAGATTCGCCATAGAGCTTGGTGGAAGTTCATAAAATGTAATACATAGTTTAGGTTTATTCACATTACGAAATATAATTTAATTCTCGTAATATGTGAATAAAGAAAGCATATTTCCTGATAAATCTATACTGTAGCCATTTTTTGAAAACTTTTTTGGCTCGCTGTACTCTTTAGTAAATAGAGCCCATTAACGTCCCACTGCTGGGCACAAGCCTCCTCACTCATATTTGAGAGGGTTTTTGTAAGCATAGACCCACCACGCTGCTCCACTGCGGATTGGCAGGCATAGTACACAAGTACACTCTCTTTTTCTTCTCTCTCATAGTCCTATGTGGCAGAAATCTGAGAGACCGAGGCACGGGAGTGGATCACACCGCCAAATTTTTCCCAACATCGGGCAAATATTGAGAAAATCCTAATAGAAAACTCAATATCGATTTCGAATTGGCCTGACCCGGTACTCGAAACCAGGACCTCATGTCTGTAGTCGAATATGCTAACCACTAGATCAATGAGGCAGTTCCACTTTATTTTGTAGATATTCAATGAGACTGACCCGTCAAGCTCGACTATGTAATGCTCGTTCATGTAAAATCAGCTCTCGTAGACTTAAAGATAGATGCTTTAGTCCACACGTCGTTATATTTTAACTTCAAAATTACCATTAGTCAAACTATGTTTAATTTATAAACATCTAACAGTTCCTGGCGGGACATCCGTACTTAGTGAGAGTCTACATCGTGAAAGAAATTAATATGCCAAGTATGATATCAATCGTGTAAAAAATTCTTTTTTCGCCTCTACATAAATAATTTTGTAGAATTGCATTGATTTAATTATCTTTATTTATACAATTCTGCTTTATGTGTATTAGTGCCTGAACTTTTATACGGTTTGATTTTTTGTGTATTCAAATAGATAAAATTCGACCAAGACAGTCCAAGAGAGTCGCTAAGAAACAAATTCAGAGCAGTGAAAATAATGACAATTCACGGCGTATATATTAGAAAACTTTTTGCACTTGGATCCACCTCATATAACTTAAGAAATAAAAGTAAAATTGCTATCACTTCTAGTAGGCTACATGAAATTGCCAATTCGTTTAAGGTTAACTGTATACGTTGCTACAACAAGCTCCCAGAATTTACAAAGATGTCTCTTAATAAATTTAAATCGTTTTTTAAAAGAAAACTAATTGACAAACCTTTCTATAATTTGAAAAAATTCTTAGAAGACAAAAAAGCGTGGAAGTGAATTAATTGTTCTATATGTAAATACATATAGATTAAATTAAAAATATATATCGTAATGATGATGACAAAAAAAAATGTACACCCGACTGAGTTTGCTGTGGGCTTTTCTCAGATCAGGGCGCGAAGGTACCCTCGTAACTTTAGATTGGAAGTTGTTCTTTAATATTATCATCAGTCATTCATTTAAATAATATATAGAAAAAACGATATTTGACTGATTCAAAAGTGCTGTAATAGGCTTACTTGAATAAATATATTTTGACCTTGACTTTGACCCGATAAATAAAAAACTCCCCATACTTCAACGGCATCGAGAGCTAAGCAGTTTACAATATCAAAAGCAGTTATATTTTTGAATTGCCAAAAAATACATCACAAAACGGACAATACAACACAATACTCTTTATTGGACATCCAACACATAAAAAAAAGAATACAGTTAAGACATAATCAAATACATTGTGAAGTACAATTGGCGGCCTTGTCGCTGAAACAGCGTTCTCTTCCAGACAACCAAAAATGCTTAGAAGGACTCATACAAAAGAGGTAGAGATAAATAAAGATAGTAATAACACTCGTAATAATTAATAATTAACAGTATCAATTAACCAATCCTTGGACAGGTCTTTTACCTTCTTTTTAAATAAATTATGGGACTGGGCATATTTTATATTAATCGGCAGTGAGTTCCATAGACGAGTAGCTTAAACTGAAAAAAATTTTGAAAAGAAAGAAGTAGAGTGAGCAGGAATTTTTAATAGTAAGCTTTCTGTAATATTGAAAGAGAAAATCATAAAAATTGTGTTCTACAAAAACTGCTGCAAATCTTAAACGCACAAACCTCGGCGATCGGTTTTCTAATAAAAAAATAAAAACAATTAGCACCCCAGCGCAGGCTGTGCCAAAGAACGGTAGACAATTTATTTCCAATCGTTACAAAAGCCTGCAGCGCCGGCGATATTACATATATGGAGTACGTATAACTTTGTCAGTGAAATATCGAGGGAACTCAAATTTATTTGTATCTGAAATCTGGAGAGTCCGGCGATTCAAATTGTCGTTTATCCATATTGCATTTTCAATTTGTTACAATAGGTTTAGTTTAGAATTTTAATATTGAGTATAATGGAAACATTTGCGCTTTTTAATGGGATATATTTTTACGGGATGCTTATTTATGGTACATTAATAATTCCCCGCGTTGACACCTGAATAGCTTCAATTGGCGAGAAAATACAGAGAAAAACGGATTTAATTCACAATCTAAACCGTTCTTGAATAAACCTTTGACCAACTATGCCAAAACTACATTCATTTATCAAGCATGTCACATTTACAATGAAAATTGTAACTATCTTGATATAATGCACGATAAAATGGATTTATTTAAGGAAAGTCTATATCAAATAAAATTATTTTGTTCTTTTTTTGTGTTAAACTTTTTTCCTTATTCTTTGTATTGCCTTTTATATACATTATATTTTATATAAAATAACTCTAATATAATCTTCTAATATATTATAGCTATGTATATATCTTTGTAATTAGTGGAAATTTGTCTGATTTTTGTGTATTTAGAGGTAATTGAGTTTTTAAGGTATATAATAATTGTTGTTGTCGTATCCTAAACAAAGAAAGAAATAAACATGAAGGTGCACAAAAAAATTAAATTGGTCTAATCGTTTAGGAATTCAGTCGTATATATTTTGTACAATTTATTTTATATTGATTATCATTCAAGTTCACGCGATCTTCTATCGAAATCATTTCGTTAATACTGATACAAGTACATAATTCGATTTATATTTTACTTTTAAAATAATAACAATAATGGTAGTAGCAGTAGTAGTCTGTGACATTTTTAATATAAATGCTCTGCAATAATACATGAAATTCACCTTTTATAATAAGCCATTTACAACAGGAAAACTGTTTACTAGAAAGTAAATTGATACATTGGACTAAATCGGACAAATTATATTGTTTAGTATGAGACCATTGTACTTCCCTGGACAATCCAACTCAATACTAAATTACAGTCAATAACAAGGCTCACGATATCAAATTTTACTGATATATTTGTTATTTCGTTTATATCTTATACTTTTACATTTAGCATCTACATTTCATTACAAGTATAAGCGATATTCAACGGAGAAGATACTTGCAAGTTTAAGTTGCCTAAAAGATTGACTCTCGTTGGAGACGATACTGATAAAAATTTCAGAACCAAAGAGCAAACGCATTCAATGCTCTTCAAAAAATATAAATTCAAAGCAAAACCATGGCGATTTTTCTTTTTTATTTCCCAGTTACCTATCCTTAAATGTAAAACAAAGATATTTTAAATATAATGATAAAGAAAATTCGTTTATAGTATAAAATATTGACAAAGTTCTTATGCATACAGAGTATTAAGAACCATAATATGTTAATAGATGTATGTGCGAAATGTAATTCTTCCACGAACGAGAAATATAAATAAAGTAAATGACTAAACTCTATTAATATGAACTATCATGCAATACAAGTATAAAACTTTTTTTTTGCGCTGGGAAATGCCTTTACGCACCCCGATGAACGACTAATTCAATCGGGAGTGTGGGTTTCACTGATAACAGAATACCCTCTAAAACTCAGCGAATCCCTCCCCATCCATGAGTGAGATCACTAGACGTTCCCTAGTTGCATTCCACTCTAATGACCCGGATGGTACCGACTATGAGGATCTACCACTCAATAAAATGAGGCATGAAGTGCATAAGTGCGACTTCTGCCACCAAGACTCCACCGACGGCGAGGAAGAGCTCCAGCCTCTTGCTCCCTTAGCCTCTCATTTGCCGCCTTCAGAAAGATGACGGTCTCGCAAAAGACGGCAACCGCCTTCCACCCAACTTCACTAGCGAGCATTGCCCCAATTATGCTCTCCAGTGAAAGATCTTCTCTAACCAGCGACAGCAAGTTATGCCGCTGGGGTGCCCACGCTGGACACTCCGCCAGGGTATGGTGTGCCGTATCTACAGGAGAACCACGCTTATGACAGGCGGGCGTTTCCTCACGGTCTACGCCCTGGTGCAAGTACTTGCCGAAGTAATCATGACCAGTAAGCACCTGCACCAGACGGTAGAAAAGAAATCCGTGCCCCTGGTGAGCAAATTGTGCAGGTGAGGTCGGATCGCCTCCGACGTGACTCTACCCGCAGTTGGAGACCCAAGATCTTCCCTCCATTTTTCGATCAGAGCTCTGTCGGTGAGAGCCCTGGTCCTTCGGATCTGGTATTCGTAGGATTCAGCACCTGTGGAAGCCCTTGTAGCTACCCTGCACTGCCAATAGACGACTGCAAGGACTTCCGCCCGCAGCTCCCAAGGGGAGTCGCCAGGAGAAGTTAAGAAGAGATAAAACGTTTGAGTAAATGAATGAAAAGTATTTTGATAGGTAACGGTTAAACTAATTATATTTATATGAAACTTGTGAATTAATGGTACAAATTGAATAACGCTAACTCTATTAAGAAATCTATATTTAATGATCGTATTCTTTCCGCAAATAATGTAGAAAGTGATAAAATTAAACACTGACGTTTTAGTTTATTAACAGATAAAAATCTGAAATGAATTGATATTCAACTGAATATTACTAAACGTAAAGAGGATTAATTGACTGCTTATATATAAACTAAGAGACAGTGCTCGAGTCAATGCACGATAAATTTATTTCCTCCGTAACTTCGATTTCAAGAGGTCATAAAAATGTTTAATTGGAGCTACTAGTAACTAATGCTTTTGATCCAATTTTATTGTCAATGTTTAAAAGTATTATTCAATTTATATAACATCTAAGTCATTTACATTGCAATTTAATTATTGCTAAGCGAAACTTTTGAAAATCCTATTTAATACATAAATATAACTAATTAAACTTATAGTAGTGATATTTCCACTAACTGATGATAATTCAAATTTTAGTTTTGTTATTTACATATATTGTAGATGGACCTAAAAAACAAAAGCTAAACGTAATTAGAATAGTATAGTAGATAAAAGAGTTTAATTTTTAAATTTTTTTTAAGATTTTTCTACTAATATAAATAAAACTTGACATCTGGTAATAAACTTTTAATCCTTTTAAACAATAAAAAAATTGCATGGAGTAATTTGTCCTAAAACTTCTTTTCTTACTTCTATATTATATCTTATGAGATACAATATAGAAGTAAGCTAAGGAATTTCAATTTATATTTCGTTATATTATAACAAGTGTCAACCTTGTGTCTAGTTTCACAGTTGTCTCTTACACTATCAGTAATTACGAACTGTATTCACACAGTGTTTGCATTCGTGAACCACATAGACTTTCAACAGCCAATTTAAACCATGTTTTGCTTCGCTACTCTACGTTTAGTTTTGTTTTTGTTGTTGGGCATGTATATTCTGTATTTAGACTGTACATAAACACTGATACTGATAAAAATATTTTAAGAGAATCTAAAGCTGTATTTAAAATAACATAACAAAATAACAACTTTCGTCTTTAACTAGTCTAAAGGCGTGGATTTATGTTTCTTTTTGGATCGTTTAATGTTATATATAATTATAAATGCAACTATGTATATCGTGTGTATTTTAGTCGCGTTATAAAAAGTATCCTTATTGTGGAGCTTTCTGGAAGTAAAGCGAACTTTAAATCCACTATCTCGCTTTTATTAAAAATAAATTATGGTAAGTGTATATCCAAAAGTGCTCTAAATCTATTTGAAGAATCACTGATCCGTTAAAGTGATGAGTGAATACAAAGGATATTATTTATTGTACGCCTAAAATATGAAACACATAACACATACTTACAGTACAAATAGGCAACCTAATCGCTTATCGATATTTACTAGGCATCTATATATTTCTAAAAGAATTATGGATTCAGATAGCTTAATCATGATAATTATGGGATTATGCATTACCCATTTATAATTTTGTAAAGCGATCCCCAATATGCAGTAGGTTAGAAACTTTGATAAAGCCAAATTCAACGGAGACATCGAAATGCATGTACGTCCCAGCACGTAGTTCTCATTGCAACGTAACAGTAATTACGCTATTGCCATTGTACCTCCACGAATTGGCAAAGCCGATAAACACGTCTGATATTCACAAAATTACATTGGATTTCAAACGGTAAATGCTTTCTAATTTTCTTTACTTGTATTTAATGTACTGCCTCATTGGTCTAATGGTCACCTTGATCGGCTAAAGACATTTCGTCCTGGATTCGAGATCCGGGCTTGGGCGAATTCTGAAATCGATATTGAGCTTTCTGTTCACTCACTCTCACTTACTTTAACTGATGGACGTCCGCTGATGGAGAAAGGTGCCACTGTGCCCGATCTTAGACCGCTTAGCTCCAGCGGCTACCGGCGACCTTCCTTACATCGTCGGTCCAACTTGTGTCCCAGGTAAGTATACCCGTCAAAAATTTCGAGTGCAGAGTTTCCATCAATAACTGGGTGGTGCGGAACATGGATATTGGACGTAACTTTCGTTTTATCCATGTTCATTTTAAGGACCACCTGTTGAGAAGCTCTGTTGAGGTCATCGAGCATAGTATTATGATCTTCCAGAGAGGCATATCGTAGATGAGTAATGTACTCGCCGTTTATGTTAATGCCCAGTCTGTTTTACTCCTTTAGCTTATAAAGGTCGTCCAACGCCGCGGTGAAAAGTTTTTGGTGAAGAGTTTTCTGTTAATTTCTCAGTATTTGCTCGAAGTTGAGAAGTTGGATGTGTGCTCCAAACCTGTGCCTCGTAGAGCACGTTAAGCCGCCGGTCCTGCGCTTGATCTCTCTCCGGTTGTGTCGAATTGCCGTCCAATCGGACTATCAGATTGAAGAAATAGACAGTGCGCTTGTATTGGCGCATACACTTGTGTACTCTGTCAACCATCACGCAGGTGAGCAGCGTGGTGGATCTATGCTCTATAAAACCCCTCTTTTACGAGTGAGCAAAGGGGCCGTCCCATTGCTGGGCACAGGCCTCCTCACTGATGGGCTGCTACTTACCTTGCCTGTATGTAATGTCGAGCAAAGCAAATTAAGTATGCGCTAAAACAAATACCTGTTAACAGTTCTATGCTATACTTATTCAATTGTTGCTATTAATCCACTTTCTCTCTAATATATCGTGTTCAATTTTTTGTTAAATAAAATAACTTTTTAATCAGTTTTTTATGCATCAATTAATTAATAATCGTATTTGCGAAGAAATGTACCGTTTATTGAAAGCTCTCGTAAGAGGTGTAAGAACTTCGTTCGTTCGTAAGTTACTGTAAAATTTATTGTTTATGAATTACTTATTTTTAAGGAAAATTATAAAAACTTCTTTTAATAGATCAGTAAAGATGTACTTTTATACGTTTACATAAAAAAACCATAAAGTTTGCGAATTTAATTAAAATTTTGTCATAAGGTCTCTTTACCTTATACAGCACCTTCCTAAGTTATAATCTTTGTAAATTTCAACAAAACATATATTTACATTTTGGCTTGATGGTGTTATAATGACTTTGTGAGTTAAATTCATTAAGTTTTAACGCAATGATATATACAGGTAATCTAAATTCGTGCGTTCTCTACTAAATGCTTTAACTTTTTGAGACATCGTCTTGCCAGTTTATTGTAGTGTAACCAAGCTGCTTGATTTCAGAAATATTGTTATGTCTTACAGTTACACTTGATGCATACATATAAAATAGGAGGGGAGTCTAATTAACGAACACGGAAAATACTATGAACTATTTAATCATTGAGCGCCAGGAGGGTTTTGTTGTGATGATATGACAAGCACCCTAACACGCCTTGGAAGGCTAGCCCAGGTGAACTCAGGGTTTATGATGCTGCCTTATAGTTGAACACAATTTAATCGTCCTTTTTATTCGTTCTTTTTACAGAATCAAAATTATTATACTTAGAATGACTGTAAATATGCTTGTAGTGAAGAAGTAATTCTAAGAGAATGAAAAAAATTTATAATAGTAATGAGAAATTATAAAACTTAGGTAAAATCACTTTATGCAATATCTTACATTTACATATAAAGGTCTTTCCAAAAACTTTTAAAGGAAGAGAGAGAGAAAACACTTCATTGTACACAAGATAAAAATAAAAACACATATAAACTAAGATACTTATTACTACAATATAGCGTGCAAAGGCGGTCTTATTGCTACAAGCAATCTCTTCCAGACAACCTTATGATGTAAAGAAACAAACTAAAATAAATAATAGGACAGAACAGCGCCAAAAACTTAAATATAATATATAAAAATATTTTTTTGTTTTTAACTATATAAGATATTACATATAATATAAATATTATATACATAAATATCAATATATCTATAGATACATATTGAAAATATATACACAAAAGCTATGAAATAAGACTAACATACAAAAGAACAAAAAGCCAAAAGTTAGACTAAAGCTGTTTCTTATTTTAATAACGTAAAAAATATACTTAAAAAGTAAAGTAAGTAGCAGCCCTTTTAACGTCCCACTGCTGGGTACAGGCCTCCTCACTCCGAGGCACGGGGGTGGATCACACCGCCAACTTCCTAACTTCGGGCAAATATTGAGAAAATCTATAATAGAAAACTCAATATTGATTTTTGAATTGGCCTGACCCGGGACTTGAACCCAGGACCTCATATCTGTAGTCGAACATGTTAACCACTAGACCAAATAGGCAGTCGAAAAAAAATATATATCTTTTTCCACATAATACAAATTTAAAATGCCTAATAAAGCTTTACGTTATCATCAGTATATCTCTGTTTCTAAACTTCACATTATGACTACAGTAGCTTAATGAGTTCTTAAAATAAATAGTTTCAACCAAGAGTACGTAACATAAAAGTAATAACCTTAATTTATTTAGACATTAATAAGAGCTACGTTAATTTATAAGGAAACTTTTGCACGTGTAACTGTGAGACATTCTTTGACATACTAACATTGTCCTATACATATATTTTTTCAAGTCAAAGCCAAAAAACCTGGAATTACGTCAATCTTTGTTTTTCATTTCGTTACGCATTATTTCATAAACATTACAACCTACATAAATATTACAACGTCCGTCAATCCTAATAAAGTTGTTACAGGTGGCGTCAAAAAGTTAGAGATGAAATTATCTGAAATAAAGAAACTACGCAGCAAATTCGCGGATATTAAATAAAGGAAATCTTAATATCATAACATTACATGAATAAGTAAACACTTTATGTTTTTCATATTTAAGGCGACATGATATTTGAAAGAATTTAATTTTGTTTATGCTGAGAAATATAATACGACGTATTTGAATTTTATTAGTTATAATAGTTCCCAATCCAAACTAATATTATAAAGAGGAAACAATTGTTTTTATATGTATGTATATTTATAACGTTTTCACACAAAACTACTAAACCAATTTCAAAAATGTTTTCATCATTATAAAAAATAGGGATCCCTAAGAAAAATGCATTAACATAAACTAAAGTCTGAAACAAAAAATCTGTTATCGCGTGTGCTGCGAAACTATTAAAGATAGAATAAAATAATGTTCTACAATATTATAGAAGGTATTAATATCTACAAAAAAGTCTGCGATACCATATGTCGAACTACTGTAGTTATACCACTATAACTACTTTTTTGCATTTATAAGTTAACAAAAGTGCTGACAATAATTAAACCATAAAATGTATACCTCTATTTTAATCTTGATATTATTAAATGGTTTTCTATTAAAGACCATTTCAATATCTGTAAAATACTTTTTAAATTATTAAAATTCAACATTCTATTAAAAAGATATAACAAATTTAAAAATCTCAATTTGAAGAGAATAACGTATCGCGAGACGAGATCCAGAACAAAATGAAACTACGTCAATTGTTGTGTATAGCGAGGTTCTGAGACAATACAGTATTAAAAATAAATCTCTTCTGTAATATTATAAAAGAAGTTTTTTTTATTTTGAATATTTGTTTTTATTTTTAAAATTTTATAATAATCAAGCTAAAAATTACTGGACCGATTTAAAAAACTCCTTCAATACGTGTAAAGTATTTTTAAATTGACTAAAATTGAACATTCTACGTAATTCATATTACGAATTAAAAATGTGTTAGATAGATATATTTTCGTTGTAAAGTAAAATCTGTATATTGATTTGATTCTGAATGTGTGTATATAATAATCTTAAAGGAATTAGCTAAAAACAATGTGAAATAAAACTTTTCTAACTTCTAACAAAAATAAATCTATAGTCCACTGCTACGAGATCGGTATCTAAGCGGGTGGCACCGCGGGACATTACTAGTATACCATAAAACCGAAAACGTCAAGGAGAATAGCGTTCCGATACAACGTTTTACAACTATTTAGAGGTAAATTACCTATTACCATCTTTAGTCTTGCAGAGTCCAGTCCTCACTTATCAGGTAAAATTAAAGTAAAGCGCTAACTTATCAGTAAATCACGCTTGAAAAAGCACTTTAAAGGTAGCGGAAAGTTAGGCACTACTTCCCTTCTCTTCGCAGAAGGTGTGAGTGCCTTATCTTTCCAGCCCATGGATCTTGAAACTCTGTTTCGACTTCATAAAAGGCACAAAAGTAGATTTCCCAAGCAATCCTCTAGTGTCTCCACTTACAGATGGCGTGGAACTGCTGGATTTTTTCAGATATTCTACCTTACCAGTAAGTCTCACTCTTATAATTACCAAAGGTCGGGTTGCGTATTGAAATCTCAGGAAAAAGAGCTTTAAAGTAGCATTTGCCGTATAGCAAGCCATTTGCTCAACGTACTTTCTATTAGCAGTCATCGTGTGATCAGCAAGTTTTCAGCTGTCAGGCACCGAATGGACAGTCAAAAATCTGCTACTAAACTTTCTGTTTATAGTCAGCCTGTAGATAACAAGCTTTCCACTGATAGTCCCCAAGCCAAGCTTTTCATTAGTGGTAGCTATGTATACGGCGAATTTTCCTTTTTAGCTATGAACGAACACGAGGCAGTAATTTAAATTTGTTGTTTTTACTAACAAGGTAATGCTAAACTGCCTTATTGGTCTAGTGGTTAGCATGTTCGACTACACACATGAGGTCCTGGATTCGAGTCCCGGGTTGGGCCATTCAAAAATCAATATTAAGTTTTCTATTAAGATTTTCTCAATATTTGCCCGAAGTTGGAAAATTGGCGGAGTGATCCACCCTCGTACCTCGGAGAGCACGTTAAGCCGTCGGTGCTGCGTCTTATCTCTCTCCAGTCATGTCGAATTCCCGTCACATCGGACTATGAGAGTGAAGGAATAGAGAGTGCACTTGTGTCACACACTATCCATGCTAATCCGCAATGTGTTTATGGTCTGTCCCCAGCAGTGGGACGGTAATGGGCTGCTACTTTCTTTTTTTAATGCTTAACTGTAATTTTACTTGATGATAACTGACGATGTCTAAGTTGGAAGAGGAATAACGTGGTAAGATGTAATTTACCACTTATGGTTTCTACACAGTATCGTACCGGAACGCTTTTCTTGATGACATGCCTTTGCTGGTAGGGTGGTAAGTGGCGACAGCCAAAGCCTCCCTTTATTTAGACAATTTAAAAATGTAATATTCGAAAAGAATCGAGCCAGTAATTCAGCGAAGCAATATCTTGCACCATTCCGATAGATATTATAATAACTTTCTTACTCTCCGCATCTTCTGTAGTGTTTCATTAGCTCTATTATGGAACTTATTCCAGAAATAATCACAGTGTTTAATAAATACCGCAATTAAATACTTCAAATGTACTCGCAGGGTATGGACAAACAGAATATATATTTATTTCTTTCAAACGCCTTCCCCTGTTTAATTTGACTCTAGAGATGACTGCCGACTGGTTTTAAGAGGCAATGAAGTATTTAATAACACTCCTTGTTAGCACAAACCTATTATGTCGCATACTTATATTTCACAAAAATAATAGCACAAATTTTGCTGTTATTAACGTTTCAAAAATAATACTTACCTTGATTTTTATAAACTATGTAAAAATTGTAAAAAAACATATATCGATAAAATAATCACCAATCACAAAAAGAAGCTGTTACTACGTTTGTTACGATTATAAGATGCAGATGGATATTCAATCTGATTAAATGATCTTTTTATTTATTCAATATAAAAATACTATTGTTATAATAGTTTCGATATCTTTAAATGTTTATGTAATTCTACAGAACGAGTGTATGAAACTGAAATCCTCTTAGATGGCTGGATCTATTTTGATAAAAAAATGTGTATGTGTTAAGTTGAATTTAACGCCATCGTGGTATGTACCCGTTCAAATAGTCAATATGTTAATAAACCACGAAAATTTAAGTTTAAAAGTTGAATTTAGATTATATATTCGATCATATACATAAAAAACTTCCCCATACATTCACAGGGTCGGAAACTAAACGGGTTATACTATTGGGAAAATGTAGTATATATAAATATAATATTCCAATTCGAGATCGACCTGAACTCGTCCTGTTATAACAAAGTTACCAGTAGAACACGGGCAGCTATCAATATCAGGAAATTCAAGTGAGGATAGACTTTGTCATGCAAATCAACTGCTCAGAATCTTAAAGTAGCTATAATTTGAAGTTATGTATATATCTGACGTAAATATTGGATTACAATATAAGTGGTATTGCTGAGAAACTTATACAAATATACACCTTGAGATATAAACATTTTTAAATAATATTACTTGCATTATAAATTAATTTATCTTAGTTCGATACTGGTTAATGTAAGTGAACGTTGTTATATAAAGTTTTGGCTTAATTATTTCATACTTCTTCGACTATTATTAGATATAAATAAATAATCTAAATGAAGGAACGTTTATTGCCTCGATGGAGGTCATGAACAAATGTCTATTAATTTACAATAAACAAAATAATTAGTGCTACAATATGCCCAGACAACAAATACATCTGCATTTACGATAAACATTCCCGTAATACAACCCTATTTGCTGCGGAACAAACTTAACCTACCTTATAAAGATTAACTCGAGGCGAGCGTCCCGCTTGGGCAATAACGGGGAAGATTGAATACTGAGCACATATTTGCGCTGCAAGCAAATCGTTCCCGGGCGGTACTAATGTTGCTATATAAGACGAACATCTCTTTTAAATGTCTCCTGAATTACTTTAAGATGCTCACAGCATTCTATTTATATTTGTTCAAACAAACATTGTCACCTATAGACGTAAACATTTCGACATAATTCATCTGAATGGTTTCATGTAAAAGACACTTCATTGAATCATGCTTTTTTTGACGTGAATACGTCTTTAAAATCATATCCAATGGAATGTAAAAACCGAACCGAATGTTATGGGATACAGTTTGGTGTTGTGGGTACATGTCTAACATCTCCATCTGAACTTCAATTACTCCCGAACAAGCCGGTTTTAGCACCATAGATCACATTCATACGCTGCAGCAGGTTATAAAAAGACTGAAGAGTAGTCGACCAATTTTCTTAGCGTTTGACCATGAAAAAGCCTTCGATTCGGTGGAAACCTGGGCCGTATTGAAGTCTTTTCAGAGATGCCGAATCGACTACCGGTATATCCATGTGTTGAAGTGTTTGTACGAAAACGCCACCATAACGATCTGTGTACAGGATGAAAGCACAGCGTCTATTCAGTTCCAACGTGGTGTGCGACAGGGAGATGTTATCTCCCCGACGCTATTTACCGCGGCGTTGGAACACACCTTCAAGCTTTTGGACTGGAATGGATTGGGCATCAATATCAACGGCGAATACGTCACTCACTTGCGGTTTGCCGATGATGTAGTTGTAATGGCAGAGACTCTAGAAGATATCAATACAAAGCTCGATGACCTCTGTAGAGTGTCATAACAGGTGGGCCTTTAAATAAACATGGCTAAGACAAAACTCATGTCGAGCATCCATATTTCGCCGCACCCAGTCACCGTTGAGAACTGAAAACTCGAAGTTGTAGACGAGTACCTACCTATCTACCTGGGACACACTATCCAATTAGGTAATTCTGACTTTGTAAAGGAGATCAACCGCCGAATCCAACTCGGATGGGCAGCGTTCAGAAAACTAGGTGACATCTTTTCATCCACAATTCCTCAGTGCCTGTAGACCAAGGTCTTCGAACAGTGCAATTTCCAGCGATTAGATAAGGTTCTAAGACATGGCCGCTAACTATGGGCCTCGTAAGAAGACTCAGAGTTACTCAGTGGGCCATGTACTTGACACACTACCGGGGCCTTGGGCCATGTACGTACATTCTCTACGTGATCAGAAATAAGGAGATACGTAGAAGAACTAAAGTCACGGACGTAGCCTACCGAATTACAAAACTGAAGTGGCAATGGATAGGACCATCCTACCTCACTGCCAATCATTGCGCTATTGTTTGATTGAATCATGTATTCTACTTTGCAATAATAGTGACCCAATCCAAATACGTAATATTACGTAAGAACTGTTTCAAAATAAAACAAAAACTATAATTGGGCCAATGAAATTTTGTGACGCCACAGAGTCAATTTTGAGGATTTAATGCATCGAAAGCAGAGATGTTTTACAAATATTTCCATATGACATCTCATTTATATATTCTCGTTTTATTAGTTCATTTCTATCTTTATTATTATTTACAGGCAGTAAAATACGAAAGTAGCCAATCAAACATATCTACGAACGAAATGTGAATGTACATAAATAATTTATATAATGATTAATGAATATGCTACTGGCGTACCCTAATAAATAGATCAACGAGTTTATTGATCATTAGAGATAGTACCCAATACAAAGGCCGTACCGTATAACGTCCTGAATTGATAATTATTTTCCTGTTCCCATCGATACGTATAAAGAAACTTGAAGAGTCTATACGACTGGTTTTCTAAATTAATGCAAAGTACTGCAAATATTTCCAGTTCCCATATTAATTTCAATACAGCTTCTAGGGTAATTACCAGAAAAATCGGCGATGTCTTTCATATATTAGTAGCAATAAATCGATGGCCTGTATAAACGGTCAACTTGCATTTAAGACATTTTTATAAATCACATAGCTATTAACATAACATGATGCTTAAAAAAATCTCACTAGTACAAAAGATAGTTCAGTAATAAATCAATTTATCTTCAAAACACTGCCTTATATAATTAAAATTCTGATGTACCGGCTGACAGAGAAAAGATTAAGCAATTGTTTAAAATATATTTAATATCAAGCTGCGCTATATACAAATTCAATTAAAACTTCAATTAAATCAACATTTTATGGGGTCCAAATACGCAAAAAGACAAAAACGCGAATATTTAAATTATATTTCTACAGTTCTTCAGCATCTTTCTGAACAGTAAGCGAAAGTAACCGTCACGTTTTGGTCAGTTGCTTTAAGTTACTCACTCAGATCCATAACTTACTGAATGGTTTATCTAGTCTCAGACTATAATATAGAATATAAAGTCAAACTTCAGTCACTATCAACAGTGCGTTCTCGATAAATACGATAAATACGCTTTTATATTATTTAAGTCGAAATTTTCTTAATTGTGGCTAAATTCCTGGGCAATTTCTCCGAAATACCTCATCTATATTTACTTGAGTTTCAACGTGACTTTTTCACCTAAAACCTCGGGGGTAATTCTAACCAGATAAAATCACGATTGAGTAATGTGACAAGTATTCATCTTCATAGACATAGAATAAGGATTGCCTTATAAATAAATTCTCCCCAAAATATATCCGTGGAGCGTTATTGATATCTTTTGAATGTCGAACAATTTCTGTATGAATACGCCATTATACAGATAGATTCTGTCTTTGAGATGCAAATTATACCCTCTGAGGATTCACAGCTCAAATGGGGCGACTGTAGGTGGTTGCTTATGTTTATTTCAGAACACTATTTGCTAGAGAATATATCTGATATTAAAGTAAGTGTGACGCTTTGACTTCAATGGCGTAAATCTGATCCAGTTTCAATAAGGAGAATTTTAAAGATTTAGTTTATTTATTTATAATCTTTATTGCGCAAAGTGCAAATAAGGTGGGCTTAAAGTTAATAAAGCTTTATCTACCACCCTACCATTCTGGTTAACAAAAAGTCGTTTATAGTTAAATCAATAAGTAAAAAAAAGGGAACAGCATAGATACAAAATAGAACTTATAAACGAAAATCCTAAAAACGTGAGAAGTTATCTATTCATTTTGGTAAGTTAAATAAAAATAAAAACATGTATGATAAACTGCGTGTTATTAACAATATATTTTTACAATACAATTAATAACAAAATTAGGTGTCGAAATTTAAAGTTGCAATATATACACACCGGCATATTTAGCGGAACATAAAAAAAATAAAAATAAAGGTTTGATATCAGTATCATAGGTTATGATACTGATATCAAACGTTTATTTTTATTTTTTTATTAAGTAAGTAAGTAAGTAGCAGCCCAGTAACGTCCCACTGGGCACAGGCCTCCTCACTCCGAGGAGCGAGGGTTTTTAGAGCATAGACCCACCACGCTGCTCCACTGCGGATTGGCAGGCATAGTACACAAGTGCACTCTCTATTCCTTCACTCTCATAGTCCGATGTGACGGGAATCCAACACGACCGGAGAGAGATCAGGCGCAGGAACGACGGCTTAACGTGCTCTCCGAGGCACGGAAGTGGATAACACCGCCAACTTCCCAACTTCGGGAAAATATTGAGAAAATCGTAATAGAAAACTCAATATTGATTTTTGAATTGGCCCGACCCGGGACTCGAACCAAGGACCTCATGTCTGTAGTCGAACATGCTAACCATTAGGCCAATGAGGCAGATTTTTATTATGTTCTGTTAAATATACCGGTGTGTATACTTTGGTACAAAATATGTTTGAGAAATATTTTGATAATGTGTTCTTATTTTTAACCGACAACAAAACAAGGAGGAGGTTGTCAATTCTTCAGTATTTTTTATGTTTGTTACCTCATATCTTCCGACTGGGTGAACCAATCTTGATGATTTTTTTATATGAAAGGTGATGCTTGTCGTAGGGTCCCATTGTTTTTAGTCCAGTTCTGATGATGGCATCCATGAGAAAACCGTATAAGTCTTAAATTTGCAATAAGCATGTGCGCGACAAAAGGACGAATAACTCAAGATAACCCTAATAAATTTCGATGATTTTTTTTTTATTGGAAAGGACTCTTCAAGGGTTGTTTGATGATAGTTTGGTTAGGTTCTGCTGATGAAATCCATGTCAAAGTGACGGAACTCTTCAATTCTTAGGAGCACATTAAGGATACTCGGCAGAATCTTTTATAGGCTATCCGGATATTTGAGTCACCTACCGTAACGGTGGTATGGCCAAGCGAATGTTGCAATAGTAGTATTATAATCAATGGAACTCCTCAACGGCTTCCAGTCAGGGTGCGATTTGTGGCAGAATAATAACTGTCTGTAATCAAATTGCAATGAGCTTACGTTCGTTGCTGCATTGTAATATTTATAGGATGTGTTATGTGTGAAACGCTGGTGAGGGAAGGAAACTTTTGCAAATTAGTGACGAGCGATTAGTGGTGAAATTTGTTGGTGTACTTCAGTTAATTTTAACGAAATTCTACTTTTTAGAGTATATTAGTTTGTTTGAAATAGTTTGTTGTGATCCCGGTTCTAGTTTTGTTCATTTTTTATATATCAAACATTATACGTATAGCACGATCATTATTTATCTTTTATTGCTTAATTAACTATTGACGGAAACGTTAGACTCTCGTGTAATTTTAACTTCTGCCTTCTGTTTTTTTGTTTTTTGCTAAAAAGGTTTATAAAAGTGTTAAACAAGGACCAATGACTTGGAAATGAAATAAGCGTACACCTTTTCGTAACTGCTATGAAGTAAAAAGTAAGTTGGAAAATTTCGAATAATGCTTTTTACAGTAGTATATCAATATGAAAGCCTATTCAATAAGGTATTTTATTGATAGATATTAAGTAATTTAAAAAATAAATAAATCTCTTGAATAAAGCATTCATCGATGTTAAATATCACAACTCAAAGTGAGTCATAATTGCTTGAGGAAAGGATGAGAACGAGCATTGCAAATTCAAAGTAAATTGAAACTGATTACTTATGTCTAAACCTTCAAAGCTATGTATTAACTAGTTAAACCTAACGTCAGAGGCATTAGAATCGCATAACTGAGTACATGAAGTCATGTCTTTGATGTACTTTCGAGCTAGAGCTTGAGTATTCAAACGTACATTTAATCATTTTTTTTTTAAATATGGACTCAAACGTACAGTTCAACAACACAGAAATTGAGAAATAAAATAACATCTTTATTTTGTAAAAAAAATTGATTGTAAGTAGCCTTAAAATGACGTGTTTAAAAAAATTTTATAGTGGAATTTTAACCATTGTAATATTACCAAAACAGAAATGTTAGAATTCTTAATCTCTAGAACGTTTTATTCAAGAAAAAGATCGATAAGAAGTTACTATATCACATTTGAATTTATATAAAAATTGGTTTCAATAAGTTGTAAGTAAATATAATCCAACTTTCATATCTTGATTTATATACATTTAAAAATAACATGGATATCAAAATCACAATATCCATAAAAACTGGAAGAGCCCTTAGGGAAGGTGGCAAATGTGAAACGTTGAAATAATTTTGTACAGGTAATATGCGAAAATGATAGTTTACGACTAAAAATAAAGATGTTATACATACAAGTACTCCTGTTATTTTAATAAGTACTTTTAATGAAAGACTACTTGAAACGTATTTTCTTTATAATTATTCATGACAAATTTTTAATGTCAGAACTGCTGTTGGCGTGGCGACGCTTTCCACTTGACACTTCTTTTCTTACTATACTGATTATTGTTTCTCACTTCAGAAAATATAGCCTAAATTATTTTCGTTAAAAAAACCTAATGGCATTTTATTAATAATCAATTCACGAACTTTTTCATTTACATAATTTATCTTTTAACAAATTTTAAGGAATGTCAGAATTGCCACTCTCTTAAACTAAATACACAAAGCTATACGTATTCAGCAAAGCAAGTCAAATATATTAAACGTTGTTTCTAACTTCTAACAAGCTACCGCAAACTTACTTTGGTCTATTAACTATTGCATAGTACTTGCATAACTTTCTTGAATTGCAAAATTTACTATATATCTTTGTATATATATATATATATATATTGTTATAAACGAAATATATGTATAACAACGTAATGAAAGTTCTCTTTTCATATGATTGATAAGTATTGATTGAATTATGCGTTTTCCCTTTATTTTAAATGACACTTTTTGTACCAAAATCTATAATCTACAGAATTATTTGCATCATAAAAGTGGGGAGCATAAATGAAGCAGTTAATTAGGGTAATTAATTTTGAATATCTTTCCGCGATTAAAAAAGATTATCTATATTAAGAATATAAAGTACGTAAGTTACTCTTATAAATTCTAGTAAATTCAGTATGAACATCTTAATCAGCTATAAGCACATCAATCGTCGGAAATGGAAATGCAAGGCGGTAATACTGTAATTAAAAGTACGAGTCCTACGTGCTTTAGATGCAGTTCGACATCTTAATGTAATTTCAACACTACTAAGTTACTTTCTGTAAACTTTTAATGCACAAATATTTTCTTTGAAATGAGTTTTAGCTAGTCTATTATAACGTTACCAAAATTATTTTATACTCAAAATTTATTTCACTATTTAATATTTACATTTTTTGTCAACAACACCCGAATAGTTGAAAAATAACCCTAAACTTCTGTTGCCATATTCTAAGAAAAAACGTTTCATTAAGTTGGACTATCATCGTTGTATGACCTATAAAATTGGCCACAAAACCGGATATTTGTAAAGCGTTCAATAATTATTTTGTTGACATGTTTGTCGAACCTGTCTCCATTGATTCAACCATCTCCGAAACCAACAACCCGAATCATAATGAAAACCTAAGCCACACACATTTGGATGTTGAAGACATCTTAAAGGTTATGTCTAAATTAAACCCCATAAAGGAGCAGGAAGTGATAAGATACCTGCCTTTTTTATAATGATATGCAGCTCAGTTCTTGCAAGACCTATACATTACATTATCGATCGCTCTCTTAGGGTAGGAATCGTACCACGTATATGGAAAGAAGATCATATGGTGCCAGTGCACAAAAAAGGAATAAAAAATAATCTTATAAACTGCAGATCAATCTCGATCCTTAACTGTTTCAGTAAGGTAATGAAAAAGTTGTCTATGAAAAAATATACCCAATTCTATCTAAACGTATTCCTACTGAGCAACATAGCTTCTTTCGCGGACGATCTACTCAAACAAACTTAACAATATTCACAAATTATGTATTAAAAGCAATGGATGATGAATATCAAGTTGATGTAATATATACTAATTTTGAAAAGGCCTCTGATCGGGTTGATCATTTTATTCTATTAACTAAACTACAAGCTCTTTGAATAAATGGTGTCAAGCAGTAGTTATTGGTAGCCACAGATCGAACTTTGTTCATATAACATCTGGTGTACCGCAGCGATCTCTGCTTGGCCCTCTATTGTACATATTTGTACATATTTTACATATGATATCGGAAATTGAATTAACACACGGAACACACACATACATCACACATCGGAAACACTCAATTTTTTTGTTGTATGCAGACGATAACAAAATTTATACAAAAATAAAATCAACAATGGATGGCGAATTGCTACAGCAAGATATTAATTGTCTATATGATTATTATGCTCAAAATCGAATCAGTATTAATGTACCTAAATGTATGCAAGTTAGGTTTGGACGCTTAAAAAATCCCATAAATTATTCATATACTCTAAACGATTGCCCTATTAAGCTAGAACAAACTGTCAGAATACTTGGTGTCATGCTAGATTCGAAATTATACATTAGACAATATATAGAAATGGTATCTGGTAGGGCCTACAAAAAGCTTTGTTTTATTCTAAGATGTAGAATGCATAAAAGTCCTCTTTTTTGCCTATGTCCAAAGTGGCTTGGACTACAACCTCAACAATTGGGAACCTAAATTGTATTATTCATACTCAGGCACTGGAGCGTGTATAAAAGAAGTTCATCAAGAAGAAAAAATTATGAGAATTCTTGCAAATTTCATGGGATAATGTTACTTTCGGACCGTCGGCGTGTGTTAGATATGATTTTTTACAACAGTTTATTTAATTGCTCTGAACTACTTACTACTTTTATTCGCCTAAATGTTCCAGTTAAACGCACGAGACACACAGAATTATTTAAAGTTCCACCTGCGCATATAAACTACTATCAAAATTCTGTCACTAATCCGCTCTTAAATAATTATAACAAACACTTTAACACCTTAGATATCTTTTCTACATCCAAAAATAGGTTTAAAACATTGGCCAAATATAAAATCCTGTATAAAAAGTAAAGTAAGTAGCAGCCCATTAACGTCCCACTGCTGGGCACAGGCCTCCTCACTCATACGAAAGAGAGTTTTTAGACCATAGACCCATCACGCTGCTCCACTGCGGATTGGCAGGCATAGTACACAAGTGTACTCTCTATTCCTTCACTCTCATATAGTCCGACGTGACGGCAATCCGACAAGACCGGAGAGAGATCAGGCGCAGGACCGGCGGCTTAACGTGCTCTCCGAGGCACAGGGGTGGATCACACCGCCAACTTCCCAACTTCGGGCAAATATTGAGAAAATCTTAATAGAAAACTCAATATCTATTTTGAATTGGCCCGACCCGGGACTCGAACCCAGGACGTCATGGCTATAGTCGAACATGCTAACCACTAGACCAATGAGGCAGTATCTGGCAGTTTATCAGATCCTGTATAGATAACTTAATTTAATTTATCTAAAATTTAATAAAACACACACACACACACATACATACAGATACACACGCAAATACGCACGAAGTGTCACCTGTGATTGTTTTTAAAATACTGTAAACATAAGAAAAATCTGTAATTGGCATAAGATTTCTAACTTTGTTTTTCTACATGTTAATTAGTTAAGATGCTGTAGATTTTTGATAATAAATGATATTGCTTCTAGACGTCTCTACAAAACCTTCACAAACTCGTGAGATCATAAACTTGTATGGATTATATGAGATAGAATTAGTATTATATGTCTTTGGTGTATCGAAAAAGGAATAAGACATGCGTCTCGAGACGCCCTACAAAAATAATAACTTAAACTACTCTGAGTTGAACTATTTAATATTGAAATATTATATGTAAGGAAAAACTTATTTATTACTAAAATGTTTTAATTCGTAGTCTATCCGAAATACGGCTATCGCAATTAGCGCTGTTAGCGCTTGGTAGAGTGAGAGAAGAGTCTACCTACCGCTGCCGTATACGTGAGCGAAAGGAAAGTCAGTCTGTCGGGCGCCGTAGCGAAGAACAAACTTTGTAATCTTCAAATAAATTATGAAACTCACCACGTCTGTTTCTTTTTTGTCCTTTAGTTGCGTAGACCTATTGACATTTAAAGCGTAACCAGGAGAGAGCGGCTCCCGTGAGGTTCAGACCTCAACTTAGAGCAACTTTGCTGCACCTGTTTTAGAAGACTTGTACAAGTGCTTAATCTGAGCGCCTCCAAATCCACAAGATGGTGTTCATTATCATATTTCAGTCTGATGCAACTCGCTATCTGTTTGTGAAAACGTTGTCTACATCAGCGGAGACATTATGTTGAGGTATGTTGGGTGAACAAGATAAAAATATATCTATTGTACTCTGGACAAACTGATCTTCAAACACAAGGCTGTATAGCCTAAAATTTTCGCCTTTCTTATTAAAGAGAATTATAATATTGAATAACTGACAGTGACACTGACACTGACATGACAGTTCTATCTACAATTCAAAGGTGTTGTTCCTGCCGTGGTAATGCTTTCGGCAAAACTATTTTCGCCCACATAACATCCCGTTACATACAAAAATCTAGTTAAATCCTCATAAATATTCTTCAGAAAAAGTAAAGGGATATTTTTATTTATCCGCATACAAAATGTCTCATCAAACTGGAATACAAGGTACTATAAGATCTTATTAAATCTCAATCCCTTCAAATGTAGTATATAAACTTATATAAGTAATTACCAGTAAATAATCTAATAACCAGGTAGGTATTCTAGTCTGCCAATTTGTTTGTATTATAAGTTCACTAATATAATACAAATTGGCGTACTAATAATAACAATCAATATTTAATAAAGCCGCGTCATTATATTGAATGTTATCGTAAATTTTATAATGGTTATGATGCGGAACATAAAATCCGTTCTCTATATGCCACTTTCTTTAAATCAGCAACACAACATTTGTTTTGATTTAATTCTGGTCTGTTCTGAGGGAGGGTCCTGTCTGTTTAACTTGCTTTCTCCCTTTACAACACACTGTGCCTTTTAACTGTAATATAATGCCATAAAGTGCAATGTCATGCAACATATTCACAAATATATTTGATAGATTGAATTATTATAGAATTTGATACTCATTTCAGGCACTTTCAGTAACAGTCCATTAACATCCCACCTGTGGGCATATTTTACATGCTTTCTTATCTATAGGAGTTAATCTATATTTGTGAATGGACACTGTATATAGTAATTGCATGTATCTCTAAATGACTGTTTAAATCAACTAATTGCATTTTATAGCACTGTGATGCTATTGATGTCATTTGTATATGAGTAATATAAGATAATGTAGACTATTCTGGATTCTCATATGTTGTACAACAAAATTATAGATTATGAGATTTATCATCCAAAACAGTTTTATATACTATACTGAAATTATATACTGCACTATAAACATGATGCATTAGTAAACTTTATGCAATATTATAAAAATTAATAACACAACTAGTCTAAATTTGTTTTTATAAAGTGCTATTTAGAAAATCAGTGTTGGAAACACTTATGAGCATGACTTATCAGGTTAGAGAATTACTTGTAATCTAATTTAACAAATGTACTTTTCAGCCAATGCAGAATTAAAGAAGTATTTCAGTAAATGCAGGGATGGCAAAATTCGTGTTTTAAAAGTTAGCATTGAAAATGGTAAGACAATTGATCTATTTACTTTCAGTGTATACATTTCAGTAAGTACATAAATTATGGTTGCTATATTTCAGTTTATTTTAAAACAGGCAAAGAAAATTTAAAAAAAAAACCTAAAATTAAAACAAAAATGAAAAGAGTGTCAGCCTAAAGATATTGACCATAAAAGTTATTTTTTTATATTGTTACTGAGAAATATAAGTTCACATTATATTTCCAAAGATATTATGTTTTGGAACAACAAAAAAGTAATTTACTTTGAACCTTTTCTTAAAGTAGCTAAGGGTGAAGGGTTACTACTTTTGAGCATTAACATGCCTCCAAAAAAAGTGACAATAAAGGATCTGNCACACACACACACACACACCCCGTCACATATATCATAACTATATATCATAACTCAATCAGACACATACATTTCATTTTTTTCTTGTTATTCTTTATTTAGTTACTGTAAGCAACTCACTATTTGTTAGAAAGTAGTACAATAGTTTGTAAAAGAGGGAAGGCAACTGATGCCTATAGTACAGGGTAACCTAGTTTAGGCATCAGTGACCAACCATCTTATCTGTATCGTTACATTAAGAAATATTGTATTGATCCATAAATGTTTCAAATAAGTTGTTTACCAATAAAAGATTATTATAAAAGATTATTAATCACATTTGCAAAAAATTGTACAGCACCATCTATCTGATAGCTCACATAAATAGTTTCTGTGCAGTAAGCTAAAAAATATTGGTGTTAGAGATCATGACTAGTAAGAAGTTACTTTGAATTTCTTTTATATATTATTTGTTTCAGAACAATTAACATTGGCAAAACATTATCCAGTCAAAGGTTCTTTTGAACATGATTTCGATAAATATGTTCCACCACTTATATTAGAAGATTTACCATGCTACATTTTATACAGGTAGATATTTAGGAATTAAATTAAGTAAAATTATTGAAGTTGCTTGAGTGAAATATTTTCATTATTATTACTTATTACATATGCTAAAGTATATTATTCAAATTATGAGTTTTTAAATGTTTTATCATGCATAAATTTGTTTTATACATACATTTTGTATTTAATTAAACTGACTTATCATATTTAACTTTATAGTAAGTAATGCAAATGCACTCACACTTAATATATGCATACATTTAAAATCATTACTTTATTTTAGTTTACTGTAATTTTGCTACTATATTGATAGCCTTTTTGTTCAATATATTGCTAAACAGGGAAGACAAATCACTTGTCTTCGCTTAGCATAGACGTCAGTCTCTGCTAAAAGGTAAACCAAATCTGATTTACCTTTGGACACTGATGCATAATCATGCATCAGTGTCCAATCTAATTTATGTTTGTTATAAACCAAAACAGACTGTATTAATATTACAATATTTTGTAAGACCTAAGTTTTCCAATTAATAGAATTAATGAATTAAGGATATACTTGAATACATGAAAGTACATAAGTTGTCTAAACTTTAGTTAAACTTTAAACTTTGTTAAATGAGCATATTCTCAATGTTTCTTTTAATTTCTTTTGAAATGTCAACAATGATTTTGCTTCTTGGATCTAGTGTGGTAGTACATTCCATAGTTTTGCCTAGAATGACATGTACTACAGAATTATTATGAATGATAAATGATTTGTATAAACATTCTAGGTTTGATTCAACTAACTCCTTAGGATATGAGTGGCTATTGCTCAGTTGGTCTCCAGACAGTGCTCCCGTGAGACATAAAATGTTATACGCCTCAACAAAAGCTACACTTAAACAGGAGTTTGGTTCTGCACATATTAAAGATGAAATGCATGCTACAAGTAAGGTAAGAAGTTCATAATAACCCACACTGCTTTTACCCTATTTTATTATATCATATCTATTAAGAGAAAACATATACAAACCTGATATAACTTGAGAAAATAAAATTGTTATAAATTAATTTATTATATTTAAATATAATTAAGAATTTATTTAAAGGTGCACAAGCCTTTATTAAAAGAAACATAATTAAAAAATCATATCATAGGGTAAATTGATTGCTTTAACTTAAATTTAAAAAAAGGAATTATATTGATATGATAGTGATACCTGACTGAGTTTGTTGTGGGTTCTTCTCGGAACAGAGCATGAAATATTAGATTTTAGTTCATTGATATCATTATCACTTGAAATTAATATAGCAAAATGTTTAGATTTGACAAATATAAAGCTCTGTAAAAATCTACTTGAATAAAATAAGTTTGATTTAAAATTTGTTATATGCAGGATGAAGTTTGTCTGAAAGGTTACAAAGCTCACGTGAGCGGTGTCAATGCACCAGCACCTCTCACTGATAGAGAAGAGGCTTTGAAAGAATTGCAGCAAAGTGGACAGGATCCAAACTATGGCACAGACTCCAGGTAAAACATTAAATTGCCACGTTTCATATATCTTAAATTCAAAAACAAAATTTAATTAATAAATTTCTAACAGTTAAGACTTTGTCTATGGGGTGCCTTGAAGGTGTCTTTATCATTCATTTATCAATTTAATTAATTAATTATATGGGGCTAAAATGGGTGTTTGCTAATCTGGTAAGAGATAATTTATCTTGTATGGTTTCTACATAACCTTGTAATGGAACACAATTTTTTCATTTCTATCATGTGGTTTCAAAAGTAGTTTTATTTTAATTTCCAGACAATCTACTATGGGAGGCATTGCATTTCCTATCACTGAATCGGCTAAACAGGGTATTATTGATCTCAAACGTTGTTCCTACAATTATCTCCAATTTAAAATAGGTAATATATTAATTTTAAACATTAATAACTTATTACAATACATTGAAATAATTATAATAATAACATTTTTAAATACATAAAAATAATAATGCAACATAACAAAGTTCTTTAAATTGTTAAGTCTGTTTGTTAATATTGCATCTACTATCTGTTCGAAAAGTTGATTCTACCAGCGAGAAACTCACTCTCTTGCAGTAGAATGTTTACATTAATGATTTTACATAAAATTTAATGAATATATGATGATGAATGATGTAACTGCAAAGCATTTCTTTTGTTATATTTCACATATATGTAAAGGAAGTGGATTAATATTTCTCACTTAAGTAAAACTATTTGAAATTTTATTGTAACCACATAACCAAACATTGGGTGTATGTACTGAGATTTTTGTGGGTTGTTCAAGCCATTTATTATTATGATCAGTTTTACAATAGATATAATATGACACAATGTTTCCTTCAGTATGTTATCACAAAAATAGATTTACCTATTAAAAAATGCTGTAAAAGTTTAACTGAATTAAGAATTCTTGGTTGGATTTTTATCATAATTCTCTAAATAAATAAATATCCCACCAGATTTAGAAGAAGAGAAAATATGCTTATCAAAGGCGGCGGTGATAAGTTTAACCGACTTGCCGTCACAAGTGCCAAGTGATGTAGCGCGATATCACTTGTATATATTCAAGCACACACACGAAGGTGACCATATGGAAAGTATTGGTAAATGTATTCAATTTTATTAAATATTTTTATGTATTAGTTTTATTATTGTATTTACTAAGTGTATTCGACTTTAGAAATATTGTAATTCGATTTATTTTAAGGATTTGGTGAGGTTATAGTCAAGCGTTACCTGTCAGCAATAAAAAAAGAGTCACCCATTAGAATCCAGGAAAATATAAATCTGTGAAATTGTGTTTTCATTTACTAAAGACTTACTAGTTGTAATATAGTGTACTCTGGCGTTCTAATCCCGTCATATAGTCTTACAAATCGCTTTGAAATAGTGTGATGGGTTCAACCTCCAAAACTCTTATTTGGGATATCTACTACTTTTTGTTTCCATAGTAAATATATGTCATGAATTTTTTAATTTTGCATTATAACATCATTAACTGAAAATCACAATACCAGTAATAAATCATATTACATAGATTTTTATATTATAGAATTTGTTGTAAATAATCTCAGTAAAATTAATTTAAATAGCCATGTAAACGAATCGTTTTTATAAATTTCAGTTTTTATTTATTCTATGCCGGGATATAGTTGCAGTATTAAGGAGAGGATGATGTATTCAAGTTGCAAGGGACAATTTTTAGAGATTATTGACAAATTAGGCGTCGTCGTTGATAAAAGAGTAAGTTTACTAGAATCAATACTGACATAATTGCAATTTAGTCTTTAAAAAGGGAAGTGTTAGTATTTGCATTAAAATGTTATTAACAATGTACATTTTAAACATAATATATGATTATAAATATATTTAGTAGGAAATCTATTTTTTCACATACTCATTTAATTTTGGTTCAAAATGTTGAATTGTTATTTTAGTAAAAATTGTTTATGTAACTGAATGCTCACTTCACAAAAAAGTAATTAAATTTATTTTGGCGTATTGAAAGTTTGTATCATCTAGTAATTGCAGCAATGGTTGAAAACTTCTGCAATTAACGCCCCCCACTACATTAAATTCCTAACATTTCCTCTCTAAGTCTCGGAAATCTAAAGTTTTAGATTTGTATAAATATAAACAAGACTTAAAAATTAATTAGTCTCCTAAGAAATTTCACTTCTGGCTTGTGTATTTTGTACGCACGCACTTTTAACTTTTTTATGTTTTACTTTTTTATTTGATATAATTATCGAAATCATAAAAATGTCAAAAACAAAAGTTGATTGTTTATATGGATGTTATAGTAATTTCATTTTTATCATTTGTCACTTTCAGTTGGAAATAGATGACGGTAAAGAACTGACGGAAGAGTACTTGTATGATGAGATTCATCCGAAGAGGAATCTCCATCGACCTGCATTCGCTAAACCGAAAGGGCCTCCTAATAGAGGAGCCAAAAGAATAACGAAAACGCAATCCACTCAGTAATTATGTTAAAAAAAACTAACAGTTAATTTTTTTAGTGTCGCTGTGCTTTTTGTTACTTACATATTTTTGAAGAGCACTTTTTATTTGTTACGCAATGAAATGTAAAAAAAAAATGGTACTCTTCTGGCATGATGCCAAAAATAATTTTAAAAAATCAATCCCTTTGTCAATCATCCCTCAATTGTTTTGGAATTCAAAATATGTCATATGTAAAATATGATACATATTATTTAAGTATCACATATATGTTTAACTCCTACGTTTGTATGAGCAAAGCGCTACTTTAAAACAGAACATTCAAGTAAAATGTACCACAATATTTATTTCAAATACACCAATTATTTTTTTCATAAAATACTTTACTCTTAAAGTATTTTATGAAAAAAATAATTGGTGTATTTATTAACTTACTCTTGTTACTTTGTGGACAGATCATGTGATGAACGCCAATTTGTATATTGCTTCATGTGACGTCAAACACATTTTTTATATTTAAAAAAAATGAAAAATTATCTATTAAATAGTTATATTTATGGCGAAATATGTAATAGAGTCATTTAATTTTAGTAAGATCTCTCACGTACGCCAATTTAAGTATTCTATCATGTAATGACAAATAATTTTTTAAATATCTTTATAAAAATATCCAAAAAAATTAATTATGTTATGTCTGAACTATTATAAATATTTTGTATTTGTCACTAAACAGTATTTAGTCACTCAATGATGGCAACAAAATTATTGATTTTTTTCCATGAATATTAGCAAAAATTTCAAAATTTTTTGTAGATATATGTTTTCTTCATATATAACGAATAATATACATAATAACTGTAAGAATAGATAAGTACCTTGTGTATTCCGACGACTTCTAGTAGGCCCTTCAAATTTTAAGGAGCACAAATTTTTTCATTCTACCCCCGTTTTCTTTGATATTTTCATAGATTTTATCTTTAAATAATTTTCCGTAAATTTTTGCAATAAAAACTGGGGAAACATGACCATTTTCTTAAAAATATGATAAACAAGCCAATAGGTTTGTGATACACACTTATTATGATTTAACCCTTTCGTTGCAGCTGACGTATTATTACTTCTTATCTAACACTTTTTACCATATTGGCGTATAAATGGCGACACGTTAAAGCAAGTTTCATTTTCTTAATGAATTCAAAATTACATTGAAGTTTGTGTTAACACGTCATTATTATAATATCTAGGCTTACTGAATTTCGAAAATGTAATAAAAAATAAATTTGACGATGATTTGTTTATTTTACACAAATTATTTTGTAGTGCATATGGCAATACCGTTTGTTGGAACACACAATGATACGCCAACTGCAGTGAACGCGTTTTTGTCAAGACATAATATCACGTCCGTAGTACAATATACGTGAAAAGTTGAACGTAAGAAATTTACATTGAAAACATTGCGACGCAAAGAAAGGGTTAATGATGTAAATAACCCAGAAAGATAAATTATAAATATCACCACACTCTTTCATGCACCTCTTGCATAAAAACTAGATAATGGTCTTAACTTTAATGAAAATATGTTTTATTTTTAAATATTTTCTTAAGAAATTAATGAAAAATAAGTAAAGTGGGCAAATATTATAATTAAATTCACTTGTTAAAACTTCACTTAATACTAGAGAATTCATTTATAATAGGCGTACGAAATAAAGCAATAAAATAACCTGAGTGACAAGTATTAAACTAATTATTAAGCATATTATTTTTTTATATTAAAAGTAAAAATTTAGCAGAAGAAAAATTTTTATTCTAAAAAATTCTACGGTGAAGATGATTATAAAATTTCACCTATTCTTTTCTTATTGTAATCCCTATTTAAAATGTTTATATGAGAGGGGACGTATGTGTCATTACCCTCTAGAAATAATATCTTCTTTTTACGTCATGTATATATACACTATAGCATAGTATTCAGGTTGGCTCCTGAAATACACTAAAATCTAGTTCAAGAGCCAATGACCCATATTATATTAGATAATATGTAAAATAAATGTGTATGCATGATGAATTTGCATACAGGAATATTATATACTTTTTAAGATTAGGTATTTTCGGTGATTGAAAAAAATTATATATGTAATTTAAACGCCAAACATATATTCTGATTATGACAAATTATTTTTTTGGGAAGGTTTAGCGCCTTTACTGAATAAAAAATTTAAAATGTGTTGTTTTCGACGGTGATGCGGCGTAGTCCCCGATATCAATTAATCACCACACCGCGTATTGTGTATGGAATTGTCAATTTAAGACGATCTTGAATCCCAGATAGATTAATATATTCAAGATGACTCGAACAATTCCATCAAAATCGTTGCAGTCATTTAAAAGAAGTGCAGTTACATACACACGTACATAAAAGTATTAAATCTATAAAAAGATACGTAGATTATTTTTCAGAGATATCGAAAAATCAATCTCAAATAGCATACTATATAAAATAATTAGAACTTTTTTTTTCTAATTATATTCATTTCTTTAAGGATCTTCCATCTTTTAATTATATTTATTGAAATTTAGTATAATAAATGTATTCATTTTCGCTATAGTAATGAAAAGCTTTCTTTAACCCTTTCGCAGTGGTTGGCGTATTTTTACGTATACCTATATAAAACGTTACCATACTGCTGACGTATTATTCAGTCTTAACAAAGTCACATCCATCATCGGAATTGTCGGTGACAACGATCGGTTTCGTAATCGGGAGGTTTTGAATACAAGACGCTATGGATAATGGGGCAATAAAACAAGACACCAAAAAAGTTTCTGAGGTTTTAATTTTTTGTACATTTAAAAGCTGATATTAAGAAGTATCATTAAATCATGTTAGATAAATTTGTTTACTTTAAAAACTTGGAGCGATTCGATTACTACCACGCGTTTCTATCGTCTCAAGTAAACTTTCAAATTACAGTATTTCTCAATAGATTTTCTTTTAAGAACATAATAATATTAGGTTAACGGCAGAGTATGAAAATGTTTCTTGAGACAATACTACGCCAATCGCAGTCGCCTTTATGATGGAACGTAATAATCACGTCCACGTAGTACAGAACGGTTTGCACAAAAAGGCGTTGAATGTTGAAAATAATCGCGCCGCAGCGAAAGGGTTAATAATATATTTATTTTAAAGTAAAAAATCATCTTTCGATTAAACTGTAAAAGTTTTATTTAACATTATGTATATTCTACTATTTTAATAAAATTTTGTCTTGCCAATGTAAATAATAACCTCTTTTTGTATCGTTATTTTTCTATATCCATATGTAAATGGTTGTCTTTTTATGTAACGCTGCAAGTTAGCCATTTATAAGGAATTTTATCATAATAAATTTGATTGCACAAAGTTTATTAAAATGAATTTGTAGTAATTCGATTATATTTTTATATTTATCCACTAGAATTATGAATAAATGCTTTTGATATTTACCGCCTTCTTTCTCTTAAGACTTTTAATATATACATTTAACATATATACCTGGCAATTTTTTTTAATATGGTTATAATGAGTTCTCATCGAAAAATAGATTAATTTACACTTAAACGGAGCAATAATAAATATGTATAAAATGTGTAAGATATCTAATGTATATAAGTCGATAGTGATTGCTACTGTATCACTGATAAACTATCCAGTTACCATATTCAACCTGACCATTTTTTAATAAAATGGAAATAGTAAGTTACCCTTGAAATATACATATAAGGCATTGCAGACTTTTTTGTAGATCTATATAAGAGGAACATCCCAGAATGGATTGTTATATTTCTAAGGAATTAGGCATCGTTGTCAAGGTTAATTCTTAAGCGGCTTGACTATTTCTGACACCTCTAAGCATTATGGTTATATTTTAACTAATTTACAGAAAAACTTCATGATTTATATGCATAAACCTTCCACTAGAATCGCTCTATCTATTGGTGAAAGAAAAACCGGTAAAACTGCATGAAAATCCATTAAGTAGTTACAGAGTTTAGCGTGAACAAATAGATGAGGACTTTTCTTTTTAATATCAGGATTCAAACACCTTTTAAACTCATAGCAGCCTTTTGGTAAAGGAGTCTATATTTGTAAATAAGTATACTTTTTATTTATTACTTCAAATAACCTTTTTTATCTACTATTTATTGGATCTAAATTTACTTAAGTGGTTTAATTAACCTTGCCGGCCCTATGCAGGGGATATAAAATCCCCCATGTATGAGTTTCAGTTCAATAACTTGTGTATTAGTAAACCCATCTCATTTTTTGTAATCTTCAAGACATTAAGAAACCGTTTATTTATTGTCGGAAGCGCTAATTCTTTAAAAATATTGTTTTTGATAACAAGAAGCTCTGATAGTTTACACGCAACATCTACATTTTTATTTTTGTCTGTGCTAGTGACATGTTATTTGTCTCACTCCAAACAAACGCGGTACCACCGTAAGGAAAGAGAGAGACAAATGTACGACACTGTTTTCGTTTCCGCCGATTTGTACGGCCGCATATGTCGCTCAGTCTTGACTTTGTCAATACAAACGAACTGGGGTCTTTTGATATCCCCTTTCGGATCACGAGTAATTTAAAAAAATACTAAGGGCCGGAAAGATTAAATAGACCGTAACATGATATTCTGCAATTACATTCCTTTAAGACAAACTGTCGATATTCTGTACACCTTTATCTTCAACTATATGATCGTGGTGCCTTGTTAGATTATCATGTTTTTCTGTCGCTGACTTCTCCATCGCTTGGTTTAGTTGATCTTGTCTGAAACAATGATGAATTTTATAGTATAATTAAGGTAAGAATAAGAAATAATGAATATAAGAAGGTTTACAGGTTGAAACACTAGACAATCTCAGCTTCTTCACCTTAGGAAAATAAAAATTACCTCATTTCTTTAATTTTATACATAGATTTTCTAATATCGTTCATATTTACTCCGCTCAGCTTAATTAAACCTAATATCAATATTCCACCTACAGTGCTCAATACTCCTCCTGAAAAATAAATTATACCACATTATTAATTAATAATCTAATAAGCCCTTTTAAAAACGTTGACTTATAGAGACAGTATAATATAAATTCTAACATCAGTATTATTTAGATCCCCCTATGTAATCTTTAATATGCTTTCCTTTAAATTTATCAAATTATTTTAATGTTTAAACCAAGTAATTTGTTTTAAAATTGTTATTAATAACAATCTATAATCTAAAAAAAAAACAAGAGTATTCTTATGTACCATATATTCATTAAAAAATTTCCAAAAGATACTTGTTTTGTGTCAAGTGAATAAAAGTTTAAATGACAACTTACCTACAACAGCTCCAACTAACATTGCTGTTGGGCCAAGAATAGCTTTATACATTGCTCCTGTTAATGAGCCTGCTATTATATAATCTGAAAGTGTGCTTTGATCTCTATATACTGACAAAGTTATAGAAAAGAAACTGAAATAGAGAAAAATTATTGTATTAATGTGGACTTCTCATTATACTAGCAGAGGTTACTGGTTGAAATTTAGAAAAACAGCATGCTTAAGCCAAGTCTTGTTACCACCCAACCAGTAACAACATACCACTAAAGAAAACATTTGTGTTGACAGGCTTATTATAAAGCTGTATTATCAATTACCATCAGGTGAGATGAGTCAGGTGTAATTATGACATATCAGAATTAAAAAATCATAAAAATTTTTGTGTGAAAGTAGATAATATCAACAAAATGTTTCTTTTTCAAGCACTAAATACACTCATATTTAGTGACTTGAGCGTATAAAACATTAATTAGGTCAAAAAAAAATTGTAGGAACTGTTTGTTTTATTAAAAAAAAAACAATACCTAAACATCCCTGTAAAAGCACCCAGCCTCCATCCCCAATGTACAACACCTTTTGCAAATGCTATTGTAACATAATCTTGAAGCTTTTTCTGCAAAAATATTATCCATCATTTATTGAAGCTCTTCACTCTTTTCCTTTAAGCTTATGTTAGAAAGGATTATTATCTTATAATTGAACTCCAATTTTAATTAGATATACTGTTTACTTCTTATACTAGAAAGAGTTATTATAAAAAAAAAATTCAGTTTTCTTGTAAAAGTGCCTTTTCTAGATAGTCTTAACTATTCTTCCTAAACTATAATGAGCTCATACTTAAAGATTTAAAATTAAAGCATAAATATTATCAATATCATTCATTATGATTTTCAACATATGTAGTCCTGGGTTTGATTCCCTGCAGGTTAAATGTCAGAAATTGCATATTTATTCTTAACAGGTTAGTGCTTGACTGTAATGACTCCTCATGGTAACAGGTGAATCGCACTGACGTAATAAGAGATAATTTACTCCTTATAGTAGTGACATAGGATCATACCAATATGTAAATCTGTAGCTGTTCTTACCCTCAGGTGAATAGTTAAAAACTAACCTCTCTGCAATAACAAAAAAAACTTCCTATGCAAATATAAATTTGACCTGTACATATAAAGTTCTATGAGAAGTTTATGGTTAGATATTAAGTGAACAAAAGTGGTGGTTTTTTTTTTACCTTAGCTTGTACAGTTGAAGTGAAAGCTGTAGCTTGATTATTTTCTATAAAATATATATAGGCTTCCCTTGATTTGACAAAACCTCCAATGCATCCTCCAATAAAGAAACCACAGAGTGTTGCTTGTATCATATTATGTAATTCAACAGAATTCTCATTGTTTTCACTAAAAATTAATTTCAAAATTTCAGTCTTGTTGACACAATGGCGCAAGTATATATTTAGCTAGCAGAATCTTTGAGCTAGAGTCCCAGAAGGGCAAACTTAGATTTTTTTTTAATTTGTGTGAGCCAGCAAAGATGCAATACCAAGAAAAAAAATTGCAATCTGGTATGATGCTATGTAGACACCATAAGAGGTGAATTACTTCTTACTAGGTTAACACACTACCATCTCAGACAGTATCATCACTTACACTACAATCAAGCACTAATCTGTAAAAGTAAAATAAGCTAAGCCCACAAAGTAAACCAATAAAATTGTGTCAAAGATGAGCTCTGTTGACTGAACTCATGTATTCATATTAAGAGACGCAGGTTACCATTCTAGGTAGTCATCACTGAGTTCTTTTTAAAATACATATGTCTTATAATTTCTTTGCATACTGCTGCTAAGCATCATGAGGAAATCTGCGTAGTCTAGATATTTATTATTTTGAGTTATATCTCAGGTATTAGATAAAGCATTGTAGATTTATGTTCAAGTTATGACTGAGAGGCCCATGTTCAGCAGTGGGATGTACACAGTCAAATTCTGTTACTAAGTATTAGCTAGCTTGTTTTGGTATAATATATCTACAAGAGATATTTCTTTGCAAGTGAAAAATTTGTATAATTTAATAAAATACACCTTACTTTGTGTGATACATTGCTTTAACTCTATCCCATCCAGTCTTCGGAAGTGGGGAATTGGGCAAATTTAATTCATCAATATCATTTTCGTTCCTTCTGCTGAAAATGGGTATTATCATACTAGGTGACAACCGTACGGCTGTCCCTAGCATTGTTTTATGATTTAATAAACGGCGAAACATCACTTATATACCTACACTTAACATTTTCTTCATTAAAAATAAAATTTTATATTTTGACATAACCTTCTTCTAATATAGCCTAACACTGACAACCAGCTGACTTTTGGGTTTCGACCACAGAGTATATTATCATTTTTCTCGATATATTTGACAACTAAGTTTACCACATATGTGATTGCTTCTTCTTCTTTTATTTAACGGCTTTAAAAAACAATTGAAATGTATCAATGATACAATAGTTAATCTACATACAACATCAAAATATAGGAAATTCAATTATAAAATATATTGTTACAGTTTTATTTTGTTAATTTGAATAAACTTACATATCAGTTCACAGTAATGGGATAACACAACATTAAACAGCGCTCAACATTTAAGCGGCGGGGAAATTTTACGGGTCGCAAATCGTATCATTTAAAGGTTTTAAGACAAAAAAAATTACCAAGTGATACCTTGTCTAAGCCACACTCACACGAGTAATTTAGGATTCTAAATTTAGTGAGCCGGACTGGCGTGCTAGCGTGACTAATGCGTAAACGGTTGCCAGTTGTAATGACCCATCGAATAGTATTTTTGCAGGAGAAAAACCACGGTCCACGGGGTGTTTGGTTGAAGGGCAGCATAATACTTCCCTTTAAGGGCTTTCACTTTTCATCATTCCAACTCCTATCTGTAACGTCCTTTTGTTTCGAGTATAGCGTTGTTATTATTCACGTAATTAAATTAATTATCACATATCAAATACTCATTACTCATGTCGTTTTTACCATCCCATTGTGGCGTCTATCCTATCCCCCCCGCGCTGAAGCTGCGATTTGGTAGGGATAGGGTTTATTGCAGACTATCTAATCATAAGACTTAGATTTGCATAGCGAATAGGGATTTAGAACTCCCAACGACAAAGAGCTTACAAAACGCTCTCCAAAAATTATTTCAACAGAGCAATAAATCATAGAAACCCACTACTGGTTGACATTTCCTCTTATAGGGTCCTTCTCAACGTTCCGCTTATGAGGTGAAGCCCCAAATATGTCCTTAACGACTCAATAACAATCGACCTTATCAGGTAGGGCCCGACACTTACACAGCGACTCGAGGTCATCATTTTAAATCATTTCTTTAAAGTACGTTTCAAAAATCCAGAAAAATCTATTTCATTGCTTTGATTTCATTTAATACTTTATTACTATTAAAATGATATCCTTGCCGTCTTTAAAAGATTTTAGACTATATGGTGGTTATTGGCATTTGACAGTAGAAACGTGTATGTCATTTAATTAAATTTATCCCTTTAATGATAGACTAAGGTCATAGAACATACATGTATAAATGTAATAAAATAAAGCTAGTGTTGCTAGATCAAAATCCTCTTGTGGATTTAGCAGATTTTGAACACATAAAAATTCTACCTCTTCGTCGTAATTCATAGCTGATGTTTCTTTTTAATCTTTACCATTGTATGATTACAACATAAAATTGTAAATATTACATTTAAAATTAATGTCTCCACAAACTAAACTGCATTTATTGCATTTATTTAAATAAATGCAGTAGAGATGAGAGCGTTGAGAAGCATGAGTGGATTAAAACTGAGTGACAGAGTGAGAAATAGTGTGATAAGAGAACGTTGTGGTATAAAAGAAGACGTAGTGACTAAAATTGAAAAAGGTATGCTTAGATGGTTTGGGCATGTAGAGAGAATGAATGAAAGGAGACTGACAAAAAGGATTTATGAGTCAAGAGTGAATGCGAAAGTTGGAAGGGGAAGACCGAGGCGAACGTTCCTGGACCAAATCCAGGACATTTTAAATAACGGCCAGGTCAAGAGTACTCTAAACCGACGAACTTGTATGAAAGGTTTAATGAGATTGAAAGAAGCGAAGGAGATATGCAAGGATCGTGGCAAGTGGAAGGATGTTGTCTCTGCCTACCTCTATGGGAATGAGGCGTGATGCTATGTATGTATGTATGTACAAACTAAACTTATATGAATGAGTTAACCACCAAAATGTTCACAAGCTGTTGAAGCCAAAAACGTTTGTCATTCATAAAACCAAACCATTCATTCTTTAATCATCAGGTTACTTTTTCATACCATTACGCACTTAAGTAGGGAGACCCCCCACAAGGTGGACCGACGACATAAAGAGGGTCGCCGGTAGCCGCTGGAGCCAGGCGGCGCAAGATCGGGCCTTGTGGACGTCATTACGTGAGACCTATGTCCAGCAGTGGACGTCCATCGGTTGAAGCGACGACGACGACGACGACGCACTTAAAAAAAAAATGTTGTGATCTATAAATATGAATAAAAATTTTAACAAAAAACCGCCTTCAAATCAAACTGTTACAAATATTAATATGCTCTAAAAAGTAAAAAAATAATTGCGTATTCTTTTTTAGAGTTCTCCGTATTCTTATATTTGGTGTCGGTGTCATCCGTTTGTTTTGAAGGCGGTTCTTTTTATGTTAAAATTTTTATTTATTGAAGTTAAAGTCTAGGCGCATGAGGGTAAATTTTTACGGGTGAAACGCGTGATTAGAGCGTTACGAAGACGTGCAACGTTGTTTATGCTAATACGTTTGAAGATTAGACAGTTTTATTATTTACAAATGACACGTGGCATTTTAATTTGCCACTCGTCATTTAATAATTTAATATACTTCATTTTCATAAAATATAAAAAAAAATCAAAAATTTTCTTTTCTAAATATGAAATTCAAAAACAATATTTAATTAGTAATTTCTTAATTGACAAAAACGTGGCGTTTTTAGTTTCAATTTGTCATTTGAGATTTCAGTAAATTATTTGTATTAACTATATCTTCCTTTTTCCCTTACTCTGTCTCGGAAATATAAAGTTTTAGATTTGTATAAATATATGGGGATGTATAGCTGAATAAAACTGAGCGATGATCAAATCAGAATGTAAGTTATAGATATATTTAGTGTTTGTGATTTAAAACATCTGGAAGTGAAGTGTCACTTGCAGATGCTTGCATGTTTATGTATGCATTTTATAATACACGTATAAGCAAAAAAACCAACACTCATCACAGAATCTCCAGCCTATTTGTCCGATTAATTCCCATTTCTTCCCACGGGTTCGAGTATTATTCGGGTGTATTTAATCTGATTAATTAATATAGTAAGTAAGTAGCAGCCCATTAACGTCCCACAGCTGGGCACAGGCCTCCTCACTCTGAGGAGCGAGAGTTTTCAGAGCATAGACCCACCACGCTGCTTCACTGCGGATTGGCAGGCATAGTACACAAGTTGCACTCTCTATTCCTTATACTTATACTCTCGAACTACCGCTACGGCTTAACGTGCTCTCCGAGGCACGGAGGTGGATCACACCGCCAATTTCCCAACTTCGGGAAAATATTGAGAAAATCCTAATAGAAACTCAATATTGATTTTTGAATTGGCCCGACCCGGGACTCGAACCCACGATCTCATGTCTGTAGTCGATCATGCTAACAACTAGACCAATTCGTATACCCGAGATATTTTGCTTTCTTGATATTTTTTGGAGGTATTTAGTACAATTATAATAATTTATATCTTTCTAAAAGCCATGATGGTCTTGTGGTGAGACTCGTGAATTATCACTTAGAAGAATCGCAGGTTCGAATCCTGAATAGGCAGCGTTGTTTCATTTTATAAAATGCCTGGTTGGTCTAATGTCTAAATCCCCTTCTTCTATGGGTGAGGAGGCTCGTGCTTCCGGCTTATACCTATTCCTTCTTTTATCAGTCAATGTTTATGGCACTTTTGACCAAAATTTAGAAGGGCATAGATGTATATATATTGTTAGATATGTAACTTTTACCCATTTATTTAGTTCAATTTTACTATTGTATTACAAAGTGTATATTTTGAATAGATAAAGTATGTATAGAGATTTTGCCCCAAATTAAGTGATTTTCAGTAATAGTTACGGTTCTATAATTTTGTTACCATTTAATTAGATCATACATTATATTTCTTAAACGTCAAGGGTAGTAATAATACAGTTCGTTATTTTCAACTATTTTTATTATAAAATGACAAAGAATAAATCTAGAGTTTAATAGTGTAGTCACTTAGTTGTTAAAATAGTGTATATATTTATATATTTCACATAAACTGTACGTGGTTTACACAGTATAGCCATCAATAGTTGCCAGTAGGCGTTTACACAAAATGAATTTACATAAAATAATCATCAAAATACATCTTTTTGGGGGTAATCGTGCTTCGTTAAAGCTTGCTTAAATCATATAATTTGATCATCTATTTAGAATAAAGAGGAAATTAAAAATATTTATCTGATAGATCCCTGTTATTTTTCCAAATGATTGGTCTTTGGCATATTGTTTAAAAATTAGTATTAATTAGTCTAAAGTTTTGACATTTTAAAATGTAATAACTACATTAAATGGAAAATTAGGAGAGTGTGCTTAAGACAATCCAGGAGACAATATATACCGTTACATGAAACGATTTACATCTATTAAACTATTTTAATTTTACACACAACCCTTTAATTTGCACACCATTAATAATATATTTTTTTAGTATAACAAAAAAATTCGCTAGACGTCATAACCAAGACGGGTACATATATTTAGCCACTACGAAGGATACTTTTTTCTGTAGGCAGGTATAAGGCTACTAGAGCGACTACTGAAATTAGATTAGGATTTATCTAGTTAATCTTAGAGTATTGATTATGTTAATCTGTAATAGTTCTATAATTTTATTATAATTATTTATAAGGTCAGTGTAACATTTACACTAACAATTAATTACAAGGATAACTGCCACATCATAGGGCCTAATAGTTGCACTTAACATATAATTTTTCAAATTGATTAACTACTTTATTAGGTCGAATCTAAATTTTTCTTCCCTAATAATTGGCAGTTATTCATTCTTCCTAGCACAACGTCTCAATAAGGAATGTTTCAGTTCTTTCAACACAGCAGGAATAAGGGACATGGCACGGACAATTAGCCAATCTGACCAGCGAGCATCAGAGTCGGCTCATATATTCACATTATACCCTGTGCGTAGTATATTCCACGTGATTTATAAAACCTATCATTGGCAATATTTGAGTCCCTTACCCCTTTAACATTCAACTTAACAACCTGTATTTCGCCTAAATTCTCGCAAAGTCTGTTTAGACTCTTTTATTGATTCAAGACGCGAAGGGTTCAGATGAAGGTGTATTGAAACGTTTTACAGTAAAGTTCTGTTATGATGAGACAATTAAGATCTAAATAGTAATATGTCTAGAGTACAGATGGTGTACAAACGTACATAACCTCATTATATTGTTCCCATTTAAAATGTATAAGATTTATTTACAAATAGTTCTATAATTTTGATGAAATAAGACTATTAGAAAAAAGACCACAAAAATTAAAAAAAAATTAAATCGAATATGGGATTTTATTACATGAAATAAAAAGCAAACGGAGATAGGAAAGGTGAGGAGAATAAAGAAAAAGAATTGATGATGATAATAGTTTAATTATAAAACTAAAAATAAGAACGAAATTAACCACACAAAAGACTTAAATTCTAAATTAAGAAATACAAAGAAACGACACTTTAAATTACAATGAATAAAATACAGTTTAGGTAATACATATCGCACTATACGACAAAAAAAATAATAAAAAATGTAAAACTACGACAAAAAATATTTAAAATATCAGGGCCAGTTTTAGAGGTGTGGAGGCCCCCCTTCGCCATAAATTATTTTTGCTATAAAATTGCCATATGTTCAGTCGAGATTTTAAATAAACAATTTATTGTGAAATCATGTAATAATTGTTTTTTACATTGACATTGATTGAGAAAAGGCCGGGAAAACTTGTAAAATTCTCTGAATATAACATAACTTTCTCCTCCGCGTCCAGTTCATGTACTTAAAAATGATATTATCTCCCTTGAGATTTCTGAATATATACCATTGCTTATTTGGTTTGAAAATGCAATGGCAAGACATCCTCCATTTAGTTCAGTAAATAAACATAAATGTTTAAACAAATTACTAAAACGCTATTGTGGGGACTCCGTTTTTGTGGAGGATCCGGGGCCGTGGCTCCGGATTCCCACCCCTAATTCTGGCCCTAAAAAATATGAGGAAGTCTAACATTACCATTTTTGCCAAATTTAATATTTATAATTTTATATTTACTTTTACCCATACTGATACAAACAAAAAAACTAAACATTAAAAAATATTTAAAATGCCGTCAAAGATAAGTGATAAAGAATTGTTATAAAACAGTAGGGATTTGTTGTATGAAGTCAACGTATATGTGTATCAAACACCTTGAAGACCAACAATGGGGGCGCGAAGTAAAGCACACTAGTAAGCTGCGTTGGATCCATACGTGAATGGATCATTAAAAAATAAGAAAAACAACAGTTTTCACATTTCTCAACGCATAACTTTAACTAACAAATGGAAACAATGTTCGCTTACAATGAATAAAATTGCATATATTGCGCTTAATAAAACTCTCAAATATAATTTAACTGTAACATTTTCATCAACTTTTTAATAAACGTTAAAGATTAATTCAATTATTATTTTTACCTAAAATAATGTGTATTGACTTTAAATTTGGCATCTCATTCTAAACACTGATTTATTATTTTTTAATTATATTAATACGATATTATCCTAAATATTTAAAATACTTCTCTAAACACATAAACCCCTATAATTATCTATTAATTCAATACCAATGTTATTGAGAAAATTTTAGGCCACCAAACGCTACACACACTTCAAAAGATCACATAGTAATGTGTCAAAACATTCTTCGTAAAGGAGTCAAAGAATTTGAACTAGCCTTAGTTTCAGAATACACATATATATATCAGGTATCATTCATTATGTTAATTTGGTAATATATACATATATAAAAAATTGTAAAATGTGTCTTTTATAAAGTGAAAACTTCTTCAGGCGCTGTCCACTTTATTTCGTAGATACTGCATAAGACTAAGCAGTTACACTGGGTGATGTAACGCTTGTTCGAGTAAAAACGCCTTATATCGGCAAAGGGAGTAAATAATATTTTAGTAGTTTCATAGTTGGTATTGGGACAATTTAATTGGCCGAATGTGAGTGAGTGTGTGTAGCGTTCTACGCTGAGTACCGTAGATATGTCATCTCTTCTTGTGATTTTTTTATTAACACGTTTGGTAATAATATTAAATTGCGATTACAAACGATTTCACCTCAAACAGACCGCCACCATCATATCAAATTTCACATCATTTCTAAAACGCTGGCACAACTTTCTGTAGCCTAGAAAAACATCTTCAAAAACGTGCAAAATATCACCACACCCTGGTCGCCTAACATTATTTAAACCAAACTACTACTTACACGTTCTTAGCGTAGATAGGTAATCAGAATTAATACAATTTGTATGATCAAATTTTTCTATTCCTCCTTAATTCGTAATGATAATCTAATTTTTTTTTTTATTAAGTTTAACCATCTTACTAAGCTCTATTTTTATATAATTAAAAGATACGTGATGTATATCATACATTTTATAATAGTGTAAATATGTAATTTTTATGACAGTTTGTAAAAATTGAAAATCAATTTTTTTTGTGACTAAAGATATGTCGGAAACGGACCTTACACCGAGGCCTCGAAAACTATTACAGCGGAATATTTCGCGAACTACTCGTAATTCTTACAAAGTGCTAATGTTTTCCACACTAACTTCACGATTAACGTTTTAGTCTAATCGAATTAGCTAAAAAAGGGCTGATATTGCAGTAATCGTTAATACTGATTTTTCATCGGGAAACGCGTCCTTAGGATTTAGAGAGGGTTTTTGGTTTATTCAATAACTCACTTATTTCTATCATGGTATTTCGAAAGTTGTTCGAAATTAAATTTTTTAAAATTTAAGTCCTTATTAATTTTTCCCTGGAATCAATATTAAAAAAAACAAATCCTTTGTATCTCCCCACTTCTTTATGGAACTTAATCGAGAAATATGGATCTTAGGAAAAAATTGAGAAGAACCTAAATTGTAGGAATTTTAATTCCGAACAACTTTGGTTATTTTCATTATTTGCGTACAGTGGATAATAAGACGGTTATTGAATAAACAAAATCCTCCACACAAATTAAAGATATCGCACGAGGGATGCGGATCCCGAAAACCGAAAGTTGAGCTGTCGGTGACGCTCCCGACGATTCCCGAATAAAAATAGCTACTAACAATAAATGCAAAGTCAAATCCTAATTCGAATGGGCTATTTTCGCCAGTGTGTAAGGGAAGATATGTATGAATTCTTTGATATTTTCCACTTAATATTAGACGTTTTCTATTAAAATTTAATTGATAATCTTTGTTGCGAACAGCAACGATTTCACTAACTCGTCATAATTCAGGTATCTGTTTCACGCATGCTTTGCCTAATCACATAGACTGGACGTGTAGCTGAACACTTAATCTGGTCCTAAACGTCAGAGCGTAGATTGCGGGCACCAACTCTTGACCAAATTCATTACAATAAATTAATAATATCTAAAAGCTTTACGCCAGAAATTTGAGACGATTTTTTTAAAGTTTCGTTAATTTACTTATTCCACAAACTTAATCTCTTTTGCATTGGACTAGACGCATTTTTAATTTTAATTTTAACTTTAGGAAGGCAAAGATGTGTGAAAACCAATCGAGTGCTAAGTTAAGAAGGGGAGGCAGACAGCCTGGCCACGCGAGTTTGAATCTAGGTATGTACAAAGTGTCGAGCGAGAGAGCATACGAACTAAAATACTGTCGTGTTAAAGCGAATCAGCGTAAATTCCGTACAAAACAACCTAATCGCATTAGACATGGTAATGATTCATAATCCATTACAATTTAGAATAAAGGTCAAAAAAGGTCATCTGTTATTGTTCTATGTTGTTTCAATTATTTGCAGAAATTCAACTTTGATTTGAGAGTAAAAACAAAATCGTATGAGATTGTCCTTTGAACATGAAATCAAATCATGATTATAACAAAATTGCTACTTTAAATTGACGCATTTAAGGTTTAGATTTGCAATTATTTCTAGCAGATTATGAATCATCCCACTCTAATATGCATTTGCATCAAATCCCGAAAACATTTATTAAAAATTTCATAAGCCATTATGACATTCTTAAAAACAGTGTGACAACTTTATAACAGTATTTATTACACTTAGTTAAAATTATTCTAAAAAATACATTAGAGCAACACTGTCCACACTGCTGTATAGGGGTCGACCCTGACTGTGGACAAATAAATAATTATCTATAATTAATTGCTTAGTGAATATATGCACGAGCATTTATAGTATGTTGTAGCTACCATTAATATAAATTAACATCAAAATAAATGCATCATGTCACTATTATGTCACCGAACATAATGTTATATAGATGATATAACAACTATAATATTAGTGATAGTTGTGATTACGCTAACTAATCGAGAAGAAACAATCTCATTTCAACAGTAAAACAGAATATTTACCTAAACAATGCAACAGTTATGGAAGAATTCAGTGGAGATACCAGAAGACAGTTTTACATCTAAAATTATACTAAATCATCTCTACAACTAATATTGCACACACATACACATTTCTGAACGTATAGATAACTCATTTAATAGACCAAAATCAAAATGTGTATGCGTACAAAACTACAATATATTTAAAAAATGCCATAATAAATTGTGCAGTTTAAAATAGAGTATAAAATATATGAATAAAATATAATCTTAAGAATAATAACTGCAAATCATATGTGATATAGAAATACATTTAACAATGTGTGTAGTGATGGATATAATATAATACTATTTATCGATAATAAGCATGTTAACGTTAATATTAACCGCAAAACAACCGATGCAATGTTTAACATTGCTTAAAGTAGATATAAAAGTTGCCAAAGTGTAAATAATTCTAGCGCAATCTAATTGCAATCTATTTCATACAAATCGATTGCAATCTCAGAGTAACGATTGGATATACATCATTGCAGTCAGAATCTCAAAATACAACAATGAAAGAGATATTATTTAGCCAAATACAAACAAAGTCACATTTTGTGTGTATTTGCTGGTGGCCAAATAATATCTCTTACATACCAACGAGTACTCCACTATTTTAGTCATATCGCCCGAAGACGGCCAGTTAACCTAGAGAAACTGGCTGTTGTAGAAAGGGCCGAAGAAAAAGATCAAGGAGTCACTCATCTACCCCTTGGTCCGACCAAATAAAGAGTACAACGGGATTCGCACTGCCTACAACTCTAAGAACAGACCCGACCTTCAGCAATGAAGTGTATAAAAATGATATTAATACCGATATGAACGTGATATGTGTCGATGTAGATATAAACATCTAAAAACATTAGGCATCTTTACTCTGAGATGTTAATCATAATGAAAACACTGGAAACGATACAATTTACGTATAAAAATAATATATTGAACAATAATAATACGGAATGAATACCACACAAAATATAATTCTATAACAGTACAGCGATTCAAATGTCAGGGTACCCTCAAAAAATAACAAAGTCGACTTTAGCTGCCGTCAAAACGATGACGAGACATCTTAAATTATGACGTACAGTAGTATATATACTAATGAAATAGAGTTAGCACTTAACTTCTATACTGATCCGAGTAAGCGTAATACAGATATATATATAATTTTCAGTCGAGCGATGTTCTCGATTAGTGAGAGAGGTACTAGTGTACAGTCGCATCACCGAACGATAAGGCTTTAGAGCACTGGTCTGCAACCTTTTCTTATAGAAGGGCCACAAATGTTATGAGTATATTGTTTCGAGCCACAAATGTTATGAGAACAACAAATGTTATCAGAATATTGGTTTAGGTTACAAATACAATGAGGCCAAAACAAATGGAACACAAATGTTGTAAGTGTATTGGTTCGGGCCACGAATATTATCAGAACCACAAATATCACGAGGATATTGGTGCACGCTACTTTACCTGATAAACACAATTTTATTAGATAATTTTTTGCAATATTTAACTATAGTTATCATTAAATGTGGGCTCGACATTAGTGGCATACAGGCCGCTGGTTGCCGACCCTTGCTTTAAAACAAAGTTACGCTGTCTGTCTTCAGAAAGGGTCCAATCTCGTATGCGTGTACATTTTTAATGTTGTGTGATATTCCGAGGTGTTCGGTTGCATTTTAAATACTTGATTTTGAAAAGGACACTCTGAGGTGGTTGGACTCCGACAGCTGGTAGTTGTGCATCTTGATAAGCGCTGCAACAGCGTCGTCGATCGATGGCAGTTGCACGAGCGCCATTTTACGGTCTTTCCTGTAAACATAAAAATGCACTATAAAGGCAATGCCTTGGACATATAACACTTTTATGCAAAAGATTGCAACAAGTGGCGCCGTTAATATCTTCAGAAGGCGAATTACGACCCTAACCTGAGTTTGTCGTAGTAAAATGAAAGTGTGACGTAGTAAAAGAAAAAACAAATAAAAGTTTACTTTAACATTAAGCCTAAATAAACGCTTTTAATTGTACAAATGAATCTGGTTCATGCTTAAATGTGGACCACCAGTCGTTGTGCCACCGCTTCAAATCTCTGACATCTTCTAAGATATCCATTTGAATGAAATGCTGTTAAAGGCAGTTTTAATCTATACGGATATACAACGCATGTAATGAATTTGACAGCATAAAGAATAATACTCTGAGCACCTTAGAACTGGTTCACCACATAAACTATACGGTTTCAATCAGAATTGAAGAAATGTTTATAAATTAAATGCCTTCTAATATTAACTATTAGAGCCAGAGTGCTTCCTGTAACAGTTGTATGTGGCGTCATAGCAGCGAATAGTGTCGACGTGTCCATGTAAAATCGAGGTAGCTGCGCCGGCGCCGTATCTATACAAATATTTCTCCCACTTACGGCGGCCCCGCGCAGATCTAAGGTCGCCGACACCAGATGTTACACAAGACTTCATGGGGACCGCACTGTGGACCCTTCTTATCTTTATTGCAAACAATTTACAATTCTATTATTAAACTAAACATAACTATATTACAATGTGGTCTTACTAACAAAGAGAATATAATACAAAAAGATGATATAAAATGGTTACAGTGGGTTATTCTTTCGAGATAAATGTACAATAGCGGACTTTTTTATCGTTCTTTTAAATACATACAATTTCGTAAGACATCAGTTTGATTTATCTCGTAACTTTTAGTACATCATTTGTGATTTAAGCGCACAAAAATATGTTTGTTACGATATATTACACATCTTTGAATATTTCTGCTTTTCTGGACTACAACATGTAGGTATTATAGAGAGAAACCTTCCTCTCGAATCATAACTATTGCTGCATAAAAATGGTAGTGGGTTGATTAGTTCGGATGATCTAAAGGAACAAACAGAGGAAGCGACTTCATTTTATACTATGTAAACGAAACTGTAATGTTAAAAATTAAGAAAATTAAACCACCATATTTATATATGTATAAACAGATAACAGCCATATAAGAGTATGTATTAATAAGTATATAAAATACTTACGGGAAAAATTTGAAAGCTTTGATTGTGAATCCCCGTTTGGTGAAAGCTTCCTTGATGTCATCTTCAGAAACCGTTGCTCTGCAGGCAAACACAATATGTTAGACAGGTCAATTTGAGCATAAAAATGAAATGGGGCCTCGAATTGGACAATAACTTACGGAATGTTGGAAAGATGTAATGTAGCGCTCGGCGGGTAAATGTTCTGGTAATTTTTGCTGCCAGGTTTCTTGAATCTATGGAGCGGACTCTGAGAATAGTCCCTGAAATAGAGAAGAAAGAAAATTTATTTAACGCCCTCAATAATTCTCGATACAGCCAATTCTGTGGACAAAAGATTTGCCACTTCGCCGTGAATGTAATCGAGAAAATGAAAAATTTTACGTCACGTTCTCAACAAAAGAGTTTCATGAAAGGTTTCGATAGTGATTTATTTGGAATCAATTACAAGGCACACCTTCTCTAAAAAAAAAAACATAATACTGCTATTTACGATATGCACTGTGATAATTACAGGCAACAGAATATACGAACAGCTATATTATTAAAAAGGTCCTTTAATTTTATTTCAACAGTATCAGCATTTCTTTCATTCTCAAAGATTAATATACAGCATACAGGTAAAATTAGATTTCTACGAATTAATTATTTATAAAACTACTAGTAACAGATGTTATACAACTGTGCATTCACATTTTGAACAGATTTGACTAAGTTTCGATCAATAACATTAGCTGCGGGACAAAGAAAGTCTCGTAAGAAAAATATAAATTAAAAATGTTATCATATTTTATGCTCAGAGTCGATATATTTAATTAGTTTCATAGCAAAATTTAAGTCACTCACACCTCACATCGTCAACCTTATTTCTTTTCTGTTAAAAATTGTTTCTGCAATAAGACCGCCTTTGTATAATATTGATTCATAGCGATTAGTATATTATAATAAATATATCTACCTATTAAACGTAATTATATGAAGTATAAAGTGAAATTTAATTTATTTTATCGACTATTAAAAATAGGAGATTAAAAAGGTGAGTTGTAGCTCTTTAACGTCCACACAGGCCTCCTTACTTATAGGAGAAAGGGTTTCCAGAGCATAGACCAACCACGCTGATCCACTGCAAGTTCGCAGGCATCGTACATAATTGTATTCTTTCTCTTTCATAATCCGATGGGACGGCAATCCGACATAACCGGAGAGAGATCAGGCGTAGGTACGATGGCTTAACATGTTCTCCGAGTATACTCAGAATATCTTAATAGGGATTAATATCGATTTCTATAATGGCCCGACCTGGGACTCGAACCCAAAACCTCATGTCTACAGCCAAATAAGGTGACCAATGAGGCAATTATTAAGAAAATGTTTCTTTAAAATTGTAGTATATAGAAAGCTAAAGCTCTTTTTCTTCATAACTGTATCGAACGTTTTCGTACTTTCAACCCTATTTTAAGTGCCGATAATGCCAGGTTGCCTGCCGATTAAATGAGTAATATACTTAAAATTTTCGATGCACGCTTCTTTTAATTCAATTTCTATCTTCATTTTATATTATTTTAAATATTATTTACATTTTTATCGAAATTTCGATCTCGGTCTGATGAAAAAATTTATACGCACCACAAGACAAAAGTATGACATTGCCACCCGAGCCTAACACGCGTTCGGCAATGTCATACTTTCAGCTCTAGGTGAATAATATACTGTTGAATCTACTATAACAAATACGCTTCCAGAGGAAGTAACAAAGATATCTCTTTATAAATTCAAATCTTTTATTATAAGAACTAATTGAGAAAGCATTCTATAATTTGAAGGCCTACTTAGAAGACAAAAAGCGTGGGAGTGAAAGAACAGATATATATATATATATATGTGTGTGTGTCGGAGGGCAGGTATCTGTGGAACGCTGGCGCCATCTATCGGCGTGGGACAGAGTCGATAGTGGCAGTCCGGCGGGAGTTTCTCTTCAGTTGTCGAGTGGCGCTCGACCGGAGCGGTCTACTGTTGGAACTGTCGCGTTCTTAGCTATTATTGTTAATGAGTTTGTGTAAACTGATATCGGAAACATTAAGTGATTGAACATTATAATTCGAGTTAATTAACAAAATGTTTGATTGCATAAACATTACCCACGAACGCCCACAGAATAAGAAACGATGACAATGTCGGCGGAGAACCCTACGCCCCTGTGCTTTATGCTTTCCGTTCTCTCTTATTCTCTGACATATATATATTGTAATGACGATAACAAAAAGAAACGTACGCCCGACTGAATTTGTCGTGGGCTCTTCTTAGATCAGGGCGTGAAGGAAGTGCTGGAAAGGCCTACTTGAATAAAGATATTTTGAGTTTGAGTTTGACTTTATAAGGAATGGAACAGGACATACCTGGTAAGTCCCGCATCTGGTTGGCCCTCTTTGGGCAGCTGAACAGTCTGGTGCTTGCTGAGCATCACGCGCATGGCCTTACCAAATACGCGTAGTTTATCCATATGAGTCATGGCTGAAATACATAATACATACTAAACAATTTAACTCAAACGTGGGCTATTTAACAGTATTATTAATTGTCTTCAGTTGCTAAAACACGATCATTTCAAGATCGCCTTTCTACACTTTTATCTACAACTTGTAATTCTCTTCTTTGTTATACTCTGTATGTAATCAATATTTTGCTTTCTTTATAATAAACACAACAGTGATATTACATACTATATTGTGTATGTCGTTTACACCATGTAAAATTGCGCTAAAAATCAGTTAATTTTATTTTTTGGGTACTCAATGTGACTGAGCCATCATACTAACTTATGTAACGCTTGTAGAGTCGGCCCTCGTCGGCTAAATGAGAAAGAGTGTAATAGTTAAAGTGTCACTACTGTATACCGTAATGGTATCTGAAGGTGGCAAAACCGTGTTAGACAAAATCACCCAGTAAAAGGCACATTTATTACTGTTGGCCATAAAAATAAAATAAAATTGTATTAAATAAGATTTTCAGGCGTAAGTTTCCTTCAGCTTTTGCCACTCTTTATTTAAGGAAAATTTTATATATAAGTATATCTTTACATATACATAATAGGCACTTGTTCCATGTTTAACTGCAATGCATAATTCATACACCATATCATAAGCGTGTTATTCAGATTTACCACTTCACACAATATGAAATATAAGCAGTAGAAACTACGTCACATACCCATCTCTAAATAAAAGGAATCTTTATGATAAATCTAATGTGGTTGAGAATAAAGTTGAAAATAATGTGAAACATATACCTAGATGAGCCTGGTGTGGCTCCGCCATCTGAATTAGAGCCGAATCCTTTTTATTGTAGAGAATCTTCACACGCTGCACGTCACCATACACGCCTACATAATAAGTTTTTTTTTTACCAACTGAACATATTTCCTATTGTACTGTATTACTTATATCACAATAGCAACCTCAACTCTGCGTATTTTTTATTACTGAAGTTTTATTTTAGTATTTTGATTAAATAAGTACAATAAAACCGGCCGACAGTTCGAGTTTCGCTCCGATTGCGCAATGAAGAGTTGAAACTTTTTAATACTACCCAAAAATGTGACTATAAAAGCAAAGTTGAGACAGCCAGTTTACGATCTAAGATGGCACCTACGACTAAACTAAGTTACTACATTTAAACACAGGTTTATTCCAACTGTAATTGAAGGAATGTTTTAGTATAACGAATTATTTCATACTCGCACAACATTATGGGAAACTGGATAGACAGAAAATGATACAAGAAGAAAATAACTTCAAAGCTCTATATTGGTCACGTATAAGCTTCGTATTAATGCTTTAGCGGTTATCAGCATTGGCTCTTTTACGGCCTGCTGTATGAGGCAAGAAGTAAAATTGAAAACTGAAATTTATTGATACTTAAAGAAAAGTCTCTGTTATAAATTACAAATGTATTATTACTGATGATATTTCAATTATTCAGACAGTCTATCTTAAACATTCCAAACAGGTTAATTAATGTAGAATATCTTTTTTCATTAAAAACTGTATTATTTTTAACACCTTAGAAGTGAGGTAGAATAAACCAGATACAAATACAATAGGGGTACATACACTAACTTAGCTACATCTAAGACGTCTGAAACACAAATTGTCAAGTTAATAAAGCGTAGAATGACCTGAGAATGGATAGTGTTAACAAGCGAAGCTTCGATAAAAAGTCATCGGATGCTGTTATCAGTAAAGAAGTTGAGAGTGTTAGCTGACAATTTGTCTTCCAGGCAGACAGGGGCTCGGGAGCAATATTAATGTTTTAATATAAAATACGGAATGTATGTGCACACGTACCGAAAAGGGTAAAGAGAGCGTCAGGCGTGACCATCTAAAACAATAGGAAAGAGAAAGAGATAGTATTATAAATAGTCGTAAAAGATATCTGACTTCATATCTATAAATAAATTAGCAACTTATTCTTAAAGAGTTTTAAGTAGAATATATAAATGAATAGCCTGTAACGACTGTATTAGTTTGGATCAATTAGTCATTATTCGATGGATTTAAACCCACATTATTATGAAATTAAATCTGTAGACGTTACCGGCTATTGTGTTAGCATTATGCATAAATTGCCAATAAACATTAAACTACCAAATCGAATTTAAAGATTATTAAAATGTCTCTACATTTTGTGCCTAACAATTTACCGGTGACAATTTGATTTTATTAACAAGTCTAGATGAATCGTTTTTTACAATGTAAACAAAAGCATTCAACATCGTCTGTTTCTGTTGTGTTTTTAATAGTCTACATCGAAATTTTTAGTAATATCGAAGTAACGAATGGAACTTGATACATACCTCTTCATTGAGATTTGAGACGAGGAGCACGGTGGCGAGGGGTAGCGGTGGTGCGGTTAAGGCACGAAGGGCGGGTGATGCAGGAGTTAAAGTTAGAGCTCCAAAGGCTGGGAGGCCTACTCCGCCAACTCCCACCCCATATGGAGAAGCCAATCCCGATCCCAGTCCTAAAAATGGTGGTGCTAAAACTCCGCCACCTATATGAAATGAATACAGTTAAACTTGGCATTCTTAACAAATGAGATAAAAAAAATTAAGTCAATTCATTTGGAAATCTAACTTCTTAAACCCGGGATTTCGTTTTACGTTTGGCTAAAATTTTTACTAAAATCAATTTAACTAATGAGTTAATATTTAAAAAATTGTATTAACTTCAAATGCCATCCACTAAAAGTTTAAAAATGTTATATAAACAATTGATACTTAAAAGAAAATATACATAGGGAGAGTGTGAGCTTATAAAATGATATTATGTACAATATATACTACAACATTAAATCATCTTTTTAGTACAGTAATTTCGTACAAGAAACTCGGCGATTGAACCATACACCAAACACATTAGAGAGTTCCTCTTTTTGCGAAGACCCCAAAATACACAGCAATAGTATAACAAAAGCAACAAATAGGCTTTACAGGAGTAATCCTCATATATTACAACCCTCTACGGTGCAATAGGGATTTATGATAAGTTATTAGTCACTGTGGAAACATTTAGAATTGATTATGAATAATAAACAAGACAAGGGGGTAAAGTAGAATAGTATACGTGCTTACTTAGAATGTAATAGATGCTCCTTTGGCATGATGTTAGAGAGAATGTAATATCTATTATATAATATTTACACGTGCAAACTAAAACTACTTTTGGTATTCAACGATGTTGTTGAATAAGATATTGATTTTAGTGAAATTTATTTTGGTGATTGTCTACTTAATACTGAAAAGAGAGAAAAGGAGTAGTGATGAAGCGTCCAGGTGTTGGGTAGTATAAGACTAACTCATCCTGGAAGCGAGGGCCAAGGCGAGGCGAGCCCGCAGAGGCATCAACTCACTGGTCAACAGCTGATGAGCGTCGCCATCGCCAGAGGGCAGCGTCGGGTTGGTGTAGTCCCGGGACTTATCATTGTTGTATTTGACGTTGAGGCACGTCATCTTTGAGTAGTCAATACGCAGTGTGCAGCATCCGTTGTAAATATTCTGCCCATCCAGCGCCTGTCGACAAACATGATATTAATAATTATAATAAATAATATATATGACCTACGGCTCCGAAACGTGGTCGCTGACTATGGGCCTCTTACGAAAGCTCAGAGTAACTCAGCGGACGATGGAGCGGGTTATGCTTAGAGTTTCTCTACGTGATGAAATTAGAAATGAGGTGATCCATAGCAGAACCAAAGTCACTGCCATAGCCATACGAATCGCGAACCTGAAGTGACAATGGGCGGGGCACATAGACCAAAGGACCGATGGACGTTGGGGCCCGAAAGTACTGAGATATCGATACCTCCCACATGATAGGCATACCCCCCACAAGATGGCCCGTTGTCATAAAGGAGGTCATCGGTAGCCACTGGAGCCAGGTGGCGCAAGATAGGATTCTGTGGGCATCATTTCATGAGTCGACGTCCATCGGCTGAAACGACGACGATTCGATTCAAAATCAAAATCAAAATCAAAAATATCTTTATTCAAGTAGGCATATTACAGCACTTTTGAATCGTCAAATTATATTTTTTTTCCACACTCTGATTCTAATATACATCTGATGACGGTACTCAAGATCGGCTTAAAATCTAAAGTTACGAGGGTTCCTTCGCGCCCTGATCCGAGAAGAACCCACAACAAACTCAGTCGGGTTTTTTTTTTTACCATCATCATTACAATAACAAATTAGTTTACTATATTTTAATTAAAATTAGAGCAATTTGTTCACTCCCAAGCGTTTCTATCGTCTAGGTAATCTTGCAACTTATAATACGATTTTTCTATCAACTTTCTTTTAACAAAGACTTTGAATTTATTAATTGACATCTTTAGAACGTCTTGTGGGAGTTTATTATAGAAACGTATACAGTTACCCTTAAATGAGTTGTTAATCTTATGCAGCCTACTAGAATTTATAACAAGTTTGTTTTGGTTTCGTAAGTTATATGATGTACATTCACTCTTTTTATTAAAAGAGTCAATGTTTTTATGTACATACAACAAGTTTTCTAATATATATACGCAGTGAACTGTCATTATGTTAACTGCCTTGAATTTGTTTCTTAGCGACTCTCTTGGACCCATATTGTAAATCGCACGAACGGCCCTTTTCTGCAGCACAAATATTGCATCTATATCAGCAGCATTACCCCAAAGTAGAATACCGTATGACATAATGCTGTGAAAATAGCTGAAATATACCAGTCTGGCAGTATCAACATCTGTCAGACGACGAATTCTTTTAACTGCGTAAGCCGCAGAGCTGAGCCTGTTCGATAGACCACTTATATGGGGCCCCCACTGTAATCTGTTATCTAACGTAATGCCTAAGAAAACGGTACTGTCTACAAGGTCTAGTTCCTCATTATTAAGTTTAACAATGGTTTGCATTTGTTTAACATTAGGCAGACTAAATTTAATACATTTTGTTTTATTTGCGTTGAGCAATAAATTATTAGCTTCAAACCATTGTACCACTTTATTGAGAGAGCTGTTTACGTCGTCATAATTTGTTTGTCGCCTATTAATCTTAAACAACAGCGAAGTATCATCAGCAAACAGAACAATCTCATGATCACCCTTAACAAAGTAAGGAAGGTCATTGATATAAATGAGGAAAAGAAATGGTCCTAGTATGGAACCCTGTGGGACTCCCATTTTTGTCACAGACCCCGCAGAAAGCTTGCCATTGACACAGACCTTTTGCGTTCTATTGGTTAAATATGAACTCATCAGGTCTAATGCTGTGCCCGCGAGGCCATAGTGTCGCAATTTCCCGATCAGGGTTTCATACTGAACACAATCGAAGGCCTTAGACAGATCACAGAAAACGCCAAGCGCGTCACGTGAATCCTCCCAGGCCTCGTAGATATTGAGTAATAACTGTACGCCAGCATCGGTAGTCGAGCGACCTCGAGTAAAGCCAAATTGCTTATTATGTAATAAATTATATTTTTTGAAATGTTTTAGCAACTGGTTCAACATTATTTTCTCAAATATTTTACTAAAGGTTGGGAGAACCGATATTGGCCTAAAGTTACTAGGGTTCGAAGTACTGCCTGACTTAAACATCGGTATTATTTTGCTGTACTTCATTAAGTCAGGAAATACACCACAATCTACACAATTGTTAAAAATTACCGCCATGTCTGGTGCAACGATGTCAATTAATGATTTTACAAGGTTAACTGACAAACCCCACAAATCGTTAGTTTTTTTGTTATTAATTAAATTAAATTCGAAAAGCTGTATTGAGTTTTAGGTTAATTAATTCTCAGTATTTTCCCGAAGTTGGAAAGTTGGTGGTGTGCTCCACCCCGTGCCTCAGAGAGCACGTTAAACCGACAGTCCTGCGCCTGATCTCGCTACGATCGTGTCGGATCGTGTTTCCATCAGATTATGAGAGTGAAGGAACAGAGAGTGTACTTGTGTTATCTCATACACTTGTGTACTATGGCAGCGTAGTGGTTCTATGCTTTAAAAAACTTCTATGTGTGAGGAGGTCTGAACCTATCAGTGGTCTGTACCCATCGTAAACATTTATGGCACCTTTGGAACCCACGGGAATGAAGTTTCAATGATGCTCTAATGATCAATCAACGCGATCCGAAATATTTATAATCTGCTTTAATTGATGTTTGTATTAAGAGCGATATCATAGTATTTTTTTAATAGTTAGCTTTTCTTACGATATAAGAACAAACTTAAATACGTAATTTAAGTCTACACGCTATGGTAATTTTTTAACGGAAACAAAAAAATAAGCCACATTTCTATTTTCGATGACATCCTCGAGTCCTACTAGCAAAGATCCTAGATTCAATTCTAGGCTGAACAAATTTAAATAAAACATTTTTCAATTTTTCTAAATTTTTTTTAGTGGGAAGTTTCGATCGTGTCCATATAACACCCTACAACAAAAGCGTGACATCAAATAAAATAAATCCGTTCCGGCAAGATGCTATGTAGAGACCATTAAGAGATCAAATACTTATGTTCACCTACCATTAGGTGAAATCACAGTCAAGCGCGAAACTATATACCTAAGTATATGTAACTTATTTTCAAATAACCATTTTAAAATTTCTAGCACTCGGTTAAGACTTAGAAGTATTGCACGATTTTCTATTCTCTCAGTGGACAAGGTCGCATACATATACTTCAAATATTTTCGTACCTACAGACGAATAAAGATAGTTTTTAGGACATCTTTATTTAGCCAATGAATATGAAAGCGACTTGAACATAACCTACCAGTCTAGTGCCTTTCATGCGTATAATTAATACACACAGGTACAATAACGGACAAATCAAATAATAAAGTAATATACTAAGGTAGACCTAAATAAACTAAAGAATAAGTATAAAAAGGAAACTGAAGATTAAAAGCAAACTTTGTTATATAAGGTTCGTAATAGACTTCGTGGTAAAATATAAATATCAGTGTTTTTATAATACACAGTGTAGTGTAGGAGAAAAAATATGACGGTGTCAAAATCGTTACTTTCCTGCGCTGCTACCTATTTGTTTGTCGACGACGCCTGCGAAAGGCTGATAACACCGCATCGTGATAGAAAAGAGAATTAATTAAAATGCAACAGCACTCAACCCATTCCTGTAAACGTTATGCTTGCCTTTCACCGGCACAAAGCGAGCATAATGCAATTTTATAAAGGAAACACGGTTTTTCCACCTTAAGAAATAACATTATCTCTTATTCAACATTATTTAATCAATTTGCTTCTTACACTTAGGTAACAGGTTCGCCGGGGACCTCCTACTATCTAATTTAGAAAAGATAAATGTTACTACGGGGATTACTCGTGAGCAGTTTGCTTGCCGCAAATACACTTTAATTTTTTAACTGTTTATCCCTGTTCAGCAATTTCTTCTGAAACACAGCCCTGTCTTTCGGTTCCTTTAATTCATTTCAACAAATGTGCCCGTGGCAGTTTCCTACGAAACAGTTTTATTAATACCGTCAACTTGCCGATGCCCGCGGCCTCCTTTCCACCGAGATATTATTAATTCAACCAATTAACGTCACTGTTTTCTTTTAAAAAGGGACCATGAGAAATTCTTTGAGAATTACATAGAGAATTCAAAACTAATTAAGTTATTCACCATAAAGCGGAAAATACTGTAATAAATATTTCATATTTCAATTATGCGGATAAAAGCAACAGTGTATTAACAATTTATACGTAGGAAAATTAAGTGAGCTTCCTTTCATTTCCTGCTTAATTTTCACGATAGCAACCAAACCATACGTACATATACATGGCCAAGTAATAAAAACACAATCGATCGGAACGAAACGCCCTCTTAAATCGTTGATTAAACCACGATCTCACTTCCTATATAAATGAAGTTAAATTTGAATACCTTTTTACAATCCAATAAAAATTTCAGAGACGCAATGAATAAGTAAGAGTTCAATGTCGGAAAGCTGGAATATTGGCTGTAGATTTAATAAATTTCTGCTCTATATGCAAATGCGAACCCCTGATGTGTAGACGTGAATAGATTGGCTCGTTTATAGCTCAACTTATATGGAAATACGAAAAGCACGTAAGAAAGCGTGAAGAAGATCGCTTCGATACGTAATTAGTTTTGTAGACCGTTACGCTTCAATTTGATTTTCGAGAAATTGAATTTTGGTCGAGTGCGTAAGCGTCAATGCCACTCAATAGATAATTTACAATTCCAATATACACCAATTACTCATTTCTTATTATCATTACACTACATAATAAAAATATAAGTTTATAACAAAAAGCCATCCAAAAAATAACTGATTTCCTTCCAATATATTATATTCAATTTAAAATACATGCAAGAGTATGATAAAAATAAGTTGATACTTCAATGTTGAAAATTACTTATTAATTACGAAAATAACTCTGTCTGTTTTTCACGCAAAAACTACTGAACCGATTTAAATGTAATTAACTACACTGATAGTCTAGAAGCTGAGCAAGGACATAGGCTAATTTATATTGCGAAAAAAGAGTTGTAAGGGATGGAATTACCATCATATTTGAAGATAGGTTAAGAAATTCAAAATTAGTAAAAGTTCTACACTTAGGTGTGTAAAATAACAATCTTTACTTCTTGACTGATACTCTAAATGCGAAAATAACTCTGTCTATCTGTCGCATCTACACGCCAAAACTACTGAACCATTTTAAATTAAATTTGCTATACAGATTGCCAAGAGTTTTAGAAAGAACAATATGCTCTTTGCAGTGAAACACTGGGAATAGTTCATTAAAGTATTTACATGTATGTATTCTTATTTGTGAAATAATTAGCCTAAATTAACTTAATATGTTAAAATTCTTATTAAAATAATCGATTAACTATAGTGTGTCTTATAATTAATATAGTAATATTTTTAATATACAACTACCAATGCCCCAAGGTTTCATCCAGGTAGATACCGATCTTATGGCAATGGAAAGTTCACGGAGTCTGACTTATTTTCTTAGATCGATATTTTTAAATTCGTTATATATTTTGAATAGAATGTTTGATTTTGATAATTTAAAAAGTATTTTATACGTATTGTAAGAGTCTTTAATAAAATATCATTTTATAGGATAAGGATTAATACAAAGATATGTATAATATAGGTTGATTATAGTCGGCACTTCTATATTTACTTTTAAAATGTAAAAAAGTAGTTATAGTGGCATAACTACAGTAGTTGGTTATATGGTATCCCGGACTTTTTTTTACGGAAGAGATATTAATACGTTCTATAACATTGAAGAACATTTTTATCTTCTAACAACAATAGTTTCCGCAGTGCATGCGTTAAAAGATTTCTTGTTTGACATCTTGGGTTAAATTGCATTTTTTTAGGGTTCCCTATTTTATTAAGAATATTATATAGTCTATATCACTCAGTGACAAAGCAGCTTTCTAATGCTGAAAAATTCTTTCTTATATTAGTTTAGACAACAGCAAATTAATTAATAAAATGTACACAAAGAGACTTCACAGAAAGATATATTTTACTATTGTGCATTAATAAAATATGGTATGTGTTGATAGAGAACAAAAAATTTAATCTAAGCCAACAATTTTGCTCGCCGATTTAAAAAGAGCTTTATTATAAATTATGAATAAATTTCCGTCATGGGTGGGTAAAGTCACTTAACGTTCGATGATTAATTACGCTGAGGACTATAAAACTAAAAGAATTGCGGGTTAACTTAACAATGAAGTCTCATAAAATTGTTACATAGAAGAGGAAAAATCTGTCATCGTTCATTACTTTTTTGTAACCTAATTATCGCATCTTTCAACAACTCGAGAGTTCAGATAATCTTTAAAGATGAAAATGTATTATTATGTACGCGAAGTTGAGTAACATAAAACAATTAAAGTTTATTCCGACTCCATCCAAAATGCTCATTACATAGAAAGAATCCCCTAAATCTCTTACACGAGTTTTCAACAAATGGCACTGTAGAATTTTTCGTAAATGAATATTTAAATTTAAAAACTGTATCTACATCAAGTTTCATTGAACTTGAATAGATATATAAATGATCATTTTATTAAAAACTAAACAATTAAAAAAGAAAATTTAATATAAAGCGTGTGAGCTAATACTCGGAATGGAAGAAAAGGACGTGGAATATATTTTCGATATAAATTTCTAACTCATCTCTTAAAAGCTTGTTAAAAGGTAAGTTTTCATTTCAAGTGATGATACAATCTAAGATGGAAGCGCGCTAATATGGTAAGGGACAATTTACCTCTTATGGTTTCTACACGATATTGTACTATTGTTTTGTGGTAGGGCTTTGCTGGTTTTTTCAAAATCTTCCCACTAGAAATAGAACTAGGGACCTCTGCTAACAAAGTATCTGGCACCACTGCGCCAGCGAGTCAAAATTTATGATGAAACAAATAAACAATTCATATTACATTTTATGCAATGCAGTTTAACTAATGTTATATTACTTTTAGCAATAATCACTTGATTTTAGGAAACAATGAAGTAAGAACAATGATTGAATACTCCTGATTATTTTGTATAATAATACGATTTCAGCATCTAATGGTACGAACCTCATAATCCCTGTAGCGGTACGAGTATATATTATTTTTTAGACGAACAAAGAGTATTAACATTTCAAAAAATCTATCCCCATTGAATTTTATCGGGCCGCTGCAACGTGTATTCTGCTTTTATAATAAAATGCATAAATAAATTTATCAATAGCATAAAACAATAGTTTCGTTGATCTTCTTCACGAAGGAAACAAAAGAATATCTGTATATATTTTGCTGGATTTGTTCCGACCTAACCTAAATTCGGGATAGGTTTCGCTTTAATTCATAATGGTTTTTTTTAAATTATAATAATTATTTTCTGATCCAAAAGCTTATTAAGTATGAATTGTGCTGTCGACTAAGTTACTCAAGAACAAATAGGCAATGACGTACTTTATATCCCATATTTAAGATTAAGGCAGTTCTTATCAATTTTAAAATAAAAGTTTTGCCAAAAAAAATGTAATATTGTTATTGCTACTGTTCACTTTACTGGATTCAATAAAATATATTCTATTATAGTTATAATTTGACTCCCTAAATGATAATAAAGCGTGGGAGTTAAGGAATTTTTTTAATTGATATAAAATAAATTAACAATATACATTGTTGTGATGATGAGAAAAAAAGGGACTGAGTTTGTTGTGGGCTCTACTCGGAAAAGGGCGCAAAGGAAACCTCGTAAACCCTTTAGATTCTATGTTATTCTTTAGTTTATTCATCTTCAATCTTACATTAAAAATAATGGAAAAAACTATATTTGATGATTCATAAGTGCTGTATTTTTTGTTATTATGTAAGAAAGTCCTTGATAACATGAGGAAAAAGTTTCCATTTACGGTTTGATCGGGTAGTAGCTTCCTTTTGTGAGAATGTAATCTCACAGAAAGAGGTTTTAGAGAGGGAGAGGGAAGCTGCAGCTAAGGCCATCACTATCTTTAGGAGGAGACCAGGAACCAACCAGGAGATGCGCAAAGGCACATCTCCTGGCATTCTGAATGATCGTAATAGTCGACGTCTGGAGTCCCAGAAAGTAATGTCCCCACTGAACCTCAGGGGTGACCACTGTTCAGGACGGTGAGGGTCCCGCTGTGTTCTAGTAACAATTCTATCCAACAGCGAGTCCCATACTCCTGGTTGAAAGTGTAACTTTCAGTCGGGGTGCATAAATGCATTTCGCAGCGAAAATAAGCCAGATTGATAAGATGAAACGACATGAATAACTTTAAACGAATTATTTAAAAGTGCTGGTCTTGATATTTTTCAGGATTGTGTTCTTTTAAAAAAAAGTTTAAATTACACCTGAACTTTAGTATAGTATAATTACTTTTTGTTCATACCCAATTTGATTTTTTTTTATTGTATTATTAGTCATTGTTATTTTTGTAACTATCTATGTTTGTAGAATTCAGGTTATATAAATTTAGATTCTAAAACTTAATTTTTTTACATTCTCTACATAGAACGTCTCTTTTATATTTAAATTCTGAGTTATAGCCTGTAAGTGGAGTGTGCAACATAGAAAAAAAAACTTATAAAATGATATACCTAGATTAAGATAAGTACAACTTATCCACGTTGGCTTCCTATTAAATAAATAAATGAAATGTTTTATTATACAAAATATTTTATGCGAATATTCCTTTCAATAGTATTACTGTGTTTCTAAAATATATAGTTAAGAAGTGCGCGGTGCTATTAACTCAGGTAATTAACGGCCCTTGGCGGAAATTAATCGGGTTGACTTAACTTTAGATCTTTCACAACGAGGCAAATAAGACTTAAAAACGTCGACGTGACCGTCAGAGCAGTGAGACAGAATCATTGTAAGACGTAACAAGTGTCCTTCGTATCTCTTAATCACGTCCCCGGTAATTGTTTTATCTTTAGCTCGTTAGAACTCGTTTAAGCAAAGCCTTCTTAGAGAAGGATTAAATGCGGTCCGCTTTAATCCACCCCCCTGTTGCTAATTCTGGCGGTTTTTCTACGGAGACCAGATAAACGTTTTTGTTGAGGTCCCAAGCTCGCAACGTTTAATATTTATAAGAGCCAACGTCGCTCAGATTGCTTCTGTTGCCGGTGCAAGGATTACGTCAACGACAGAATGCATTCGATGTTTTTATTCGGCAGAAAAATTGCAGGAAATGGTACACTTATTTATTTCTCATTTGGGACTGTTACTTGTATACCATTAAGATTTAAGTAGTGAATCGTGTAACTCTTAAAGAACTTATCCAATTTGCTACAATCGTACATTTTCTATTGTAAAAATATAAATTTTCTAAACAGTAAAGTACTGTAACAGCAAGTGGTTTTCCTATTAATACTGGCTATTTCCTGCGATGTTACTTTCGAGTCTACTTTTTATCTACTAACGGTTATCTGCCAGTGTCCCGTTCCAAAGTTTCGTCAAAATCGATTCAGCTCTTTCAGAGATTAGGCAAAAATTAAGAAAAAAGGTTAAAAGTGCGTGCGTACCTACTAAGAACACATGTCAGAAGTGACACTTCTTCGGCATACAAATTTTTAAGTCTTGTTTATATTTATACAAATCTTAATCTTCAGATTTCCTAGACATACAAGGAGGGAAAAAGGAAGATATATTAGGAATTTAATTGTCATTAAAATATTAAAAGTGTCGAAAATTAATACAAACAATATATTGAAATCTCAAATAGTGAATTGTAAATAAAAATGCCGTGTGTTTTTTGTCAATAGTAGAAATTATTAATTAAATTTTGTTTTTGAATTTAAAATTTAGAATAATTTGTGAAATATTCTTACTTTATATTTTATGAAAAATAGTATATCAAATGATTAAATGACCAGTGAAGAATTAAAATGTCACGTTATTTGTAAATATTAAAACTACCTAACCTTCAAACGAATTAGCATGAAAACGCTGCACATCTTCGTGACGCTAATCACGCGTTCACTTCAAAAATATATAAGTACTATATATACTGTCATACTTATTTAGTAAAAGAGCCTAATTTGAAATTATACACCAATTTTTGTTTATTTGTATTAATAAAATCTGACACCCACGTGAAAGTTAAGTCGACATTAACCTTTATACTAGTATATTGCTCCATTAATCTGTTTATCTTTTAATTGAATGACCGGAGAACATTCAAAATTTCAATCAACGTAAATGAGATTGCACCGTGGCGTATTTATATGCCGTGTATTGATAAAATTATGAAATAATATTCAACAATATATCGCGTCATTATACACCAGGGTTGACATTTACATATAAATATCTGCATTTTAAATATTTTGAGAGTGTTTCTATATATTTTTTGGTGGGAAATGCTTTATGCACGTTTGATGACATAAATTGAATACGTTTAATAACAAAATATGGGAAAGAAAAAAAGAGTTCTATTAGATTTTTAAATTATTCAGTTGAATAAATACAATCTTTAAGGAAATTAAACGCGTAAATAAGTAACATAAGTTTCTTGAATAAACATTTATCGCTCTATATCAAGGTTTTTCTTTTTTTGATAGATAAACTGACAGAAGACCATATGGAGCAACATTTGTGCTTCGTGTCGTTAGTTTAGGAATAGATGAATGTTTATGGGGTTGGTAAAACACCGTTCAGACCCCGCAAAAATTAGAGAAAATCAAATTGTCGACATAAACCATTCCTAAATTCAGTTGAACATACATTGAAAAAGTAATCAAAATCGGTCTAGTCGTTTAGGAGGAGTTGACCTGCAGACGTTTTATTGGCTCCTATTAAATTAGCTCGTGTAGCTATACTTCTAAAGCAACTATATATGTCAATGATAATAACATATTTTTGTCATTCCATTAGACGATGTAATTAATACTCAGTTGTGGAACTAATTGTCGATGACAAATAGTTAACATTTGACACCATCATTGCTCAAAAACCACTCCTTAATAGATACCATCCCCGAAACCCAATATTAGCGATTAGCCAGATGTTGAACTATATTGTGACATCATGAATAATGAAAGCGACAACTTTTGTTACCGAAAGCGTGAATTGGCATTGTCTATGAATACTAGTATTGTTCACGGCATAATGGCTTTGTTTTACCGGTACAGCTTGTAAACGAGGCGTTATTTGTAATACATCATATATAATTCAAGAACATTGTTGTTGGGACGTTAAATGTAATACAGCCAAGGGTGTTATTGACTGGCTTTTCCATACGGTGTTACCCGATCCCGTGGGAATGTGGATAAATCCGTACTTAGTCACTATTTGCATTATAAACACAGTGACGGCTAAATTTTAAGTCAATTAGTTTTGAAAAGATCTTAGTAAGCAAATGAGTGAGTGAATGTGTTTAGTGGTCGTCCAATTATTGACTTTCTATTGAATTTTATTTGGGGTTTCAAAGTCATTTACATAGTTTCAAGTTACAAGATTAACGTAAACAATTTTGCTTATTTCCTGAAATCTGCCCGGATCGAATGATACAAATTAAAATTGTTCCACATCCTTTGTTTATTAAAATTAATAGCTTTTAAAATAGAGATCAAAATTTGTTAATTGTTCACATTTACTTTGTTAATGAATCCATGTTTTTGTGGCGAAATTAACCACAGAACCGATTTCGATTCAAATTTCATGGTAAAATATGTCAAAGAGTGATCTAACTTCAATAAGTATATTAAGTGAGAACTTTTGTAACACTAAATCATAAATTTTGTGCGATATATGTTTTTATTAAATGGCCAACTGTAAATTAACATTAAGATGTGTTTAAGAGATCTCATTTATTAAACATATGTTTTTTCTTCGAAAACAAAGTATTTTATCGTCCTATATGAATAATTAGATAAAATATTTACATTTCGACCTTAAGATTTTGAATATCAAATCAACTCTAAATATTCTTTAGTAGGCTCAAAAGGCACTATTGAATCGACAGTAATTTGACCGTTGGTATCAAACCTATCACCGGTTCGAAAAGTTGATTCCACTGAGAAGAAACCGGCAAGAAACTCAACGGTTATTCCTTTAAACATAGTTGTTGTAGGTTACAATGCGTTTAACTTTCAAGTGCAACTGGAATCTACTCCAACATGCCTTTTGTAATAGGACGTTTGTAACATATTTTTAAAACTACGTGGAAGCAAACCAAAAAGATTGTTTTTATTTCTTGTATTAAAATTATGTGTTTCGCCCCTTTTGCTGTACATATGAATATTATCATGGATATAAGGTAATTAAGTAAGTAGCAACCCATTAACGTCCCACTGCTGGGCACAGGCTTCCTCACTCATATGAGAGAGGGTTTTTAGAGCGTAGACCCACCACGCTGCTCTACTGCGGATTGGCAGGCGAGTACACAAGTTTTCCCAAATTTTTCCCAACTTCGGGCAAATATTGAGAAAATCTTAATAGAAAACTCAATATCTATTTTGAATCGGCCTGACCTGGGAACCCAGGACCTCATGTCTGTAGTCGAACATCCTAACCACTAGACCAATGAGGTAGTGTCCTAATTGATATATTGCGTTATATCATGTGCATATCGATTTTTAAACGTAATTCAACTTATTAATTCTCAATGGAAGTTAGCTAAGATATTTACACCGTAAAGGACACTGAAGAATAAAGACAACGTTTGTAACCACGGTCTGTCGTTTTGAGTGAACGATTAAGAACAAAGATGAGTTCAGCAAAGCGAGGAACACTAACAAAACAACCGTTAAACAATGTTTGACACGTAACGAGGCGATGCAGAGTGCAGCTTGAACGTTGTTGACACAAGTAGTAGGTATCTAAACAAGGGTGGGCGACAGGACGTGCAATTTGCACTGAGAGCCGATCTTCCCCATCATTAAAAGAATTCGGAATAATTCAAATAAACATTTAATCAAGTTACACGGAGATCTAAAATCTTGAAATAAATATAATCTAATTATTTGATGCAGATGAGAACTCCGCTCGTTTTTAATGGTGTCTGAGCATTACGGGCTCTGCGATGCATGAATCGCAGTGAGCTACAAGTGCCTATTATCGTTCAGCGTATTAAAAGTTTAAATAATATTAGTCTTATTAGCGATAAATTATATCACTTGTTAAAACCACTAATTCCAATTTAAATTACAAGTAAATACTAAAATAGCTCCGCCAGATATTTTCGTCCGATAACCCTCTTGTGCCTAAAGATCAAAGGCTTCGAACAGTGCGTGTTGCCAGTGATGACATACGGTTCTGAGACGTGGTCGCTGACTATGGGCCTCATGCGGAAGCTCAGAATCACTCAGCGTGCGATGGAGAGGGCTATGCTCGGAGTTTCTCTACGTGATCGAATAAGAAATGAAGAGATCCGTAGCAATGGGCGGGGCCCATAGTCCGAAGGGCATTGTGGACGTCATTACGTGAGACCTATGTCCAGCAGTGGACGTCCATTGGTTGAAGCGACGACTAAAATGGCTCACACGCGGAATTGCGTCTGCGTACACTTAAATTTGGGACTGACATCTATTTGATGCTCAACTAATTTGACAGTATAACTCAATACAGAAAGCCTGGCAGTTCGGAAACAAAGGTTTTTTTTTTAAAAAGTAAGAAACATATACCGTAGTTAACAAAATACTATATACACAGTAGGTAGCTGCGGCTGGATATATTGCGGATCACCGAATAGAGTGGAAAGAAAGGCGACGTGGTGACGCTCCGCCACGGCATGCATCGGCCTCACGCACTGCTATATATATTTCATATAAAAAAGAACCCATCCTAAAAATTAAAACGTCTTAAAATTTGTTTCTGTAAATTGTGGCATACACGTAAATAAAATGTAATTGTGGGTAAAATATTGTCAGTCACTAAAAACATAGCAGAAGCCTTGACTATAATTTTCTCGCCGCTTTTTTCACTCTCAATACTCAAAAACGAAAGTGTACTGTACAAAACTATCGGAGATTGTTTAGTTTCCTTTCAGAAAATATTAACAGCAAAATTTTTCAATAAAACTACAGAGCGCAGGTATCATATTTGACAGATACATTGTTTGAATACATCGCCGGTGTCGCCAGAAAAGCTTCGCTTAACCACAGTTGTGGTGCAAAGTGCAATTTTAAAAAGTAAATAAAACGCCTTGCCTTTAAAACAAGCCTCGCCTTCTTTTTTTATCCATACTAACGAATTGTTTGAATAAAAATATAGATAAAATATTATGGTGCTATAACGTTTTAAGTTTCAGAACTAATAGTTCTAGGCTAATTTGATATTTGATTTCAGTCTTTAACGAACACAAGTGGATTGTTTTTATGTATATAAAAATATCATATCACAATTTTTTTTGCCAAACTCTTGCAAAATGGATTGACTGATTTGTATTTAACTTTGTGTAAATTTGATGTGAAACTTCTTTAGGCGCATAAGGGTAAATTATTTACGGATAACACGCATGATTACCGTCACTAAGAGGTGCAGCGTTTTTTATGCTAATTCGTTTGAATGTTGTAAGTGGGAGGTGCATAAAGATACAATACGTATTAATATTAAACAGAGTACGCATATAACATATGTTGTCGTGCTATAGTCTGTGGAACGCTGGCACCATCTGTCTATCGGCGTGGGGCAGAGTCAATAAGTGGCAGTCCGGCGCGTCTCTCGGTAGCTTTCGGGTGACGGCCCGCCGGTGCGGTCGACCTTTGAAACTGTCGCGTTGTTAGCTATTATTATTAATGAGTTTGTGTAAATTGATAACGGGAACATTATAATCTGAGTTAATTACCCACCACGAACGCCCACACTATGGAAATGGAAATTGTGGATGCCATTAATGATGGTGTCGGCGGAGAACCCTACGCTCCTATGCTTTATGCTTCGTCTTCTCTCTTATTCTCCGACATATATAAATAAAATATACTTACATATACATACATACTATTTATTAACATGTTTTAAAAGGATTTTATTTCAACTTAAACAGAGAATAATAATCAACATCAAAGAAGAAATATAAACAAAAGAAATGTGTCGTGTACTTAGGTAGAGCTAATATGAGTGATCGTCACCGACAGTTGTCGTTGCGGTTATGGATGGGACGCTAGAACACAGGGCGGTCCGCGAATGAATCCACATTGTTATCCATCACTGGTTTATTGATGGAGTGCCGTGATTTTGATTACAACACTCTCTATTTACGTTTATAAATATTAACCGTATCTCTTGTATTCTATATCGAATTAAATCAAATCATAATTTGTTTATTCAAGTAGGCATATTACAACACTTTTGAATCGTCAAATTATATTTTTCTTTCCACACTCTGATTCCAATATACGTCTGATGACGGTACTCAAGAACGACTTAAAATCTAAAGTGACGAGGGTTCCTTCGCGCCGTGATCCGAGAAGAACCCACATCAAACTGCAGCAGCAAACACTGGGCGTCCTCTGCCTCGTGAACGACGCAATATTAGTGGCAATACCCGAACTTGACCATTGAATTAATTGACCTGGATGGACCCGCTAGTGTTGCCAGCGGGAACCAGCCCGTATGATTGCGGGCAAAACAAAATACCAGACATGAAATTGATGTCTGCGGAAGATGCCCGGGTAAGGCACTGCCTCGAAGCCCGCAACCCTCAACTAAAGTTGAGAAGAACCCAGGAGAGGACAATAAACTCAGTCGGGTTTTTTGAAATTTTTTTTTACCACCATCATTACAATATACTATTAGTTTAATATATTTCAATTCAAATTAGAGCAATCTGTTCACTCCCACGCGTTTCTATCGTCTAAGTAATCTTGCAACTTATAATACGATTTTTCTATCAACTTTCTTTTAACAAAGGATTTGAATTTATTAATTGACATCTCTAGAACGTCTTGTGGGAGTTCCTATATTCCATTAAAGTGGTGCATTGAATGAAATATCGCACAATCCAAAGTTTGAAACATTTTAATTAAGGGCGCAAACAGAATCCAGAATGGAGAATAAAATTTCTATTGTATGTATTGTGTCTAGTAAAAAAATTAAATCGTCTTTTAAACTTCTATAGGCGCATGACGGTAAAATTTTTACGGGTGCAACGCGTGATTAGCGTCACGAAGATATACAGCGTTTTTGATACTAATTCTTTTGAAGCTTAGGTAGTTTTAACATTTACAAATAACACGTGGCATTTTAATTTGCCACTCGTCATTTAATAATTTAATATACTACTTTTCATAAAAATTAACATAAAAATATTTCATAATTCTCTTTTCTAAATATTAAATTCAAAAACAAAATTTAATTTCTAATATTGACTAAATACACGTACAAAATACACATGTCAGAAGTGAAACTTTTTTGACAAATAAATTTTTACGTCTTGTTTATATTTATACAAATCTAAAACTTTTGATTTCCGAGACTTGGAAGAAGGGAAAAAGAATGATATGTTAGGAATTTAATGTATTTAATTGTCATTCAAAAATTAATTAACTGAAATCCCAAATGACGAATTGTAAATAAAAATGCCATGTACTTTTGTTATAAAAAATGTGAATGAAAATTAAAAACAGTGTATAAAATTATTAAAAGACGAGTGGCAAATTAAAATGCCACATGTTATTTGTAAACATTAAAACTACCTAACTAACAAACGATTTAGCATAAAAAACACTGCACATCATCGTGACACTAATCATGCATTTCATCTGTAAAGCATTTACTCTCATGCGCCTAAAGAAGTTTTACGTTCGAAAGTCACTAACAAGATCTGAAAATAAGTTCCGGGAAATCTCCCGTAATACGTTACGGACATGTTTACTCGTAAAACGGGATACGACATATAGGCACCAGAATTGAGCACATTAAGAGCTTACATTTCATGTCTGCGCGCATAAGCCGCCCTCTGAAAAGATTTGATGGCGAGGTTAGAGATTTATGTCAAGGATCATACAGTCGGGGATCGGGGGATTTCAGTGCTCCAACATCCGACTGTGCCCTTTGTGGTTGGAGCACTATCCGGCTTCACTTCACTTTGTACCTCTTACTCCTGCTGCCACTTACCTCGCGGGACGTTTCAATTTCGTTTTAAGAAAAATCCGCGGTCAGTCCAGAAAACTGCACTGCAAGCTGCTGTACATTTCAACGATTTCAAAAATAATTAATTGTAACAGAGCCCAGTTGCTTCCGGAGAGTACTATTTAGGTTATTTATTAAGATTTGTTTTTAAATAGACTGTTTTAGTAAAGTTTTTTGAGAAGCTTAGGAAACATGTGATGATGTAGTCTTCCATACGTTATAGTATGGAATCTATTACATAAAGGAACCGTCCTGATTTCTGACTTTAAATATATTACTCAAATTCACTAAGTAAAAGTTTTATACAAGCTTTTTATATACATTTTATAGAAGAAAGAAAAAGGTATTATGCCAAACATTATTTTTGTCAGAATATTAATAATCTTCTTCTTTAATTTAGGACTTTCACAGATGTTACTTACTTCAATACTGTAGCCATACGTATTAACCATAAAGAACTAAAACTAAGCAGTGAAGAAAGTTAACTAAATATTTCAACTTTATAACACTAAGACTGACTCAACTCGTACTAATTTCAATATAAATTATGAAGCACTAAAATAATATGTTTAAATTACGTTAAAATGTACAAAAACGTATATAGGACGCCTTGAATTAAGTCATTAAAATATTTTTAATCAGTTCTTTATAGTTTTATAATATGTTCGTATAATAATATCTATGATTGAATAATTTTATAACAAATGTTAATTCCAAAATCACATAAAATTGGATTGGTTACATAGGAGTTAATTATATAAACTGAAACGTATTTGTTTTACTATTTCGTTCAATTCCGAAAACAAGGCTTTCAACAGATACACCGGCACGCTAATGAATGTTGTAGCTTTAGAAACCAATTTGGTCGTCTATGAATAGGATTATTTTAGTACAATACAGACTATTCGCAATTTCAAAAGATCCTAAAAGCTCTATTCAATTTGCGAATGAAAACGATATTGCACACGGCTATTAGGGATCAAAAATAAATCCCTCTGAACTGCATGCAATGTGAAGCGAAGAGTACTTTTGCACTATCACGTGGCGCTCTAATATCGTAGCAGTAAGTAAGAGTACTTAGCGTTCCTAAGTTTTCACCACTCCGCTACGCCAGTGATATCTCTATTTCGCTAGGGCTTCCTCGCTTGGGAATATTAATCTGTTGGTCATGCCATAAGCTAAATATAAAATTTCAATCATGAAATATATTCGAATACCTATTCCCTGACAGCATCATTGGATTAAATTCAATATGGAGTTTTCTATTAAGATTTTCTCAATATTTGCAAGAAGTTGGGAAGTTGGCAGTGTACTCTACTCTCGTGCTTTGGAGAGCACGTTTATCCGTCGGTCCTGTGCCTGATCTCTCTCCGGTCGATCGGACTATGAGAGTGAAGGACTAGAGAGTGCACCTGTGTACTATGCCTGCCAATCCGCAGTGGAGCAGCGTGGTGGGTCCATGCTCTAAAAATCCTCTCTTCTATGAGTGAGGAGGCCTATGCCCAGCAGTGGAACGTTAATGGGTTGCTACTTACTTTACCTCTTCCCTTATCATGTTCAATTTTTTTTACCTTACATTACACAATTCACATTTACATTACATATTACATAACTATATTTCATTTCATCAACAATTATAGACAGAGACCTCCTTGTAAGTTTAAAAGAAAACCTGTATTAGGATGACTTGCTCTACACTGCTTAATTGTCAGGTTTTATGGCAGATTAAAAATAACATTTTTAGTTTGTAAATAAATTATTTAATTACTAGAAAATCGTGTATTATGTTAATGAAACACCTTTTAAATGTGTGGGTGTGTGAGTGTTTGCAGTTTGAAGAGCGAGATTAAAGTATGTGCCTGTGTGTGATTGTATGCATGTTCTGTCAGAATAATAAATTTCATTTGTTTAATTTTTAATACTACAATTTCGCTAAGAATGGTATTTTTACCTTTGTCTAACAGCTTTTAGTGCAATTGTTACGTCGTATTATGGTTATCATAGCGTTAAGTAAGACTTCAACATAATATACCATAAAACACTGATAAGAAATTTAAGGCATATATGCAGCATAACAGACACTTGAATTAATTCCAAACTGAGTTCTCTCTGAACTTGGTTCGATTCGCGCTAGTGTAAAATTGAAGAAATCGATATTTTTTAATTGGCTGGTAGAAGGTAATGAAAAACCGCTAAACAAAACCTAGCTAAGGAAAAGCCATTAACATGTGGACGATTAAGTCAAGTCAATATCAAAATATCTTTATTCAAATAGCCCTTTACAGCACTTTTGAATCGTCAAATATATATATATTTTCCACACATCAATTCTAATGTACGTCTGATGATGGTATTGAAAGAACGACTGAAAATCTAAAGTTACAAGGGTTCCTTCTCACCCTGTCCTAAGAAGAGCCCACAATAAACTTGTGTAAACTATTTTCTATTTTTTTACAATATCATATTACTTTTTTTTAAATAAAATTTAATTAGACGAATTCGTTTGCTTTCACGCGTTTCTATCGTCTAAGGAATCTTGTATAGTATAGTATGAATTTTTAATCAATTTAATTTTAACATAGGCTGAGTTTATTAACATCTCGAGAACGTCTCAGTTACCTTTAAATGAGTTGTCAATTTTATGCAGCCTACTAGAATTTATAACGAGTTTTTATTTCTTTAGTTATATGACGTTATATACATTCACTCTGTTTATTAAAAGAGTTTTAAAGTATTTTGTTAAATGATCTGAATTTGTTTCTTAGCGACTCTCTGGGACCCATATTGTAAATCATACGAATGACCCTTTTCTGTAGTACAAATATTGCATCTATATCAGCAGCCATTACTACAACGTAGAATACCATATGGCATAATAAGGCATTGCAATAATCAACATTTAATAAAGTGCAACAACATTATATAAAAATTCGTATTTTTCTAAGAGATAAATTTAAAGGCCGATTAATTCTCACAATACTGTCGCAATATATATTTAATAATATCTTACATATCCGTGATAATATACATTTATTCAGTAAGAAAAGTGAAATACACAATATTAATACAAGAAATAAAAACAGACTTGTAATCCCATATTTTAGAGTGAAGATGGTTCAGAAATCATTTGTCGGGTTAAGCATGCGCATTTTTAATAAGATACCTCAATCAGTTTTAGATTTGCTTCCACATAATTTTAAGAAATATGTCAAAAACATCCTTTTACAAAAGGCATATTATAATGTTGAAGATTATTTAAGCGATAGAAATGTTTGGACTTGGTTCCAGTTGCTTACAGAAGCAATATATTACACATTGTAGCATACATCTTTAAAAGAGTAACCGTTGAGTTTCATGCCGGTTTCTTCTCAGCGGATTTAACTTTCCGAACCGGTGGTAGATTTGTTACCAACTGACAGACTACTTGGTTTCCTTTGATTTGAAAAAAAGAAATGTTCACGATGTCGGACGTAAAATTCGATATCATTATTGCGAATAAAGTTTCCTGTACTTAATATTATCTGCGGAGATTCATAACAATTGTAAATGAAAAAACAAAGCTCAATAATTATTATGCTAGCAAAGCGAGTTTGCGGAAGCCGCAAAACGAAATTTAATTTGCCCTGAACGCTGCATCAGAAATAAAGTTTAAACAGTCGCTGCAGTAGGCGGCAGTACGCTCAACTTCTAACGCAAATGAATAGCGAATGGGAAAAGTTAAGCTGAGAAAAATGATGTCCCACTCGGCGACTGGGCGCGGAGTATTGTCGACTTACAGAGCACTCGCTGCCGAGTTCGAACTTTGTCTTATTGTCATTTAATACATACAACCGTACTGGTTTTAAAGTTCAGGTAACCAGTCAGTGGAGAAAATTCGATTAGTCTACAAGAAAGTACAACAGTTTTAGAATATCATACACCATAGACCTTTTTTGAAGTGTAACTACTGAGCGTCAAGAAGATGTGTAGCGTTTTTATGCGAATTCGTTTGAAGGTATATTTACAAATAACACATGGCATATCAATATACCACTCGTAAAAATAAAAATGTTTTATAAATTCTCTTTTCAAAATTTTAGATTCAAAAACAAAATTTAAATAATAATTTTCAATTCGTCATTTCAATAAATTATGTATATTAACTTTCGACACTTTTAATGTTTAAATGACAATTTAATTCCTAACATATCTTCCTTTTTCTCTCCCTCTAAGTCTCGTAAATCTAAAGTTTACTTAAAAATTGGTTTGCCAGTACAGACTTTAGTTTTTATTTTTGCGCACAGGTTAGCAAAACTAGATAATTCCTACATGACATTGTGTTAAAACATTATCTGAAAACTAATATTATAAAGGGGAAACATTTGTGTTTTTGTATGCATGTTTGTAACGTTTTCACACAAAAAATACTGGACCGATTTTAACAATTTTTTCACCATTATAGAGCTGTATTTTCACTGAGTGACATAGGCTATGTTACTTTCTAAAAAATGCTTTAACGTAACCCAAAGTATGAAAAAAATAGTTGATAGAATAATTAAATGTTCTACAATAATATAGAACGTATTAATTTACAAATTACGTCTACAAAAAAATCTAGGATAATATACGTACTGTAGTTATGCCACTATAACAACTTTTTTACATTTTAAATTTATAAATATCAACCTAAACAAAGTAAAATCTGTATATTGATTTGATTATTAATATAAGTGTGTATCTAAGAATTTGAAAGGAAGGTATTAAATACTAAGTGAAATAAGACTTTTTTCAACAAAAATAAGTCTATAGTCCGACTTTCCAATGCCACGAGATCGGTGTATACGTGGGTGAAACCGCGGCGCATTGCATTGGTAGTAATATAATATAGGTTTTAAGGATTTCATCATATCGAAGTAATCGTAATGCAATTTTTATGCTAGATGACATGTCTTTATAGGTAGGGGGTTAACAAATCATGACTGAAACTTCTCAACAGACAAATTAGATTAAAATTAATGAGTCAAGTGCATGTATCTTTCGTATCGTTTCCATCAAAACCAAAATTGAAAACATGCAGATTCTATTGTAGTTATATATAAATAACACTATAATGAGATGTGATAGTTTCATATTCAGAGAAAGTCGAACCGCTTTAGTGTTTTAAATTTTATCACAGAAATATTACCGAAATTTAACGTGACAAATTGTCAATAGTAATTTTGTTGAGTGCTACCTACGATGAAATTGAAGTGATAATAATTCGGTATATATTTATTAAAGAAAACATTACAACGCAATGAACTATTTAATGAAATTTGCAAAGAATTACCTTGCAAAATTATATATTTAGCTTATTGCTGTAAAGATACATACATGCATAGCATCACGCCTCGTTCCTATAGGGGTAGGCAGAGACAACATCCTTCCACTTGTCACGATCCTTGCATATCTCCTTCGCTTCTTTTATTTACAGAATTTCTTTCACTCGAAAAGATACAGCTTTATAATATAGAGTATCAAGTATCTAATATATAAGTGGTTTTGTAGCATAATAAAATAAAAAAATCAAGTCCATATAGACATTACAAGTATATAACGAGAGAGATATTATATAAAAGTTGCCCTAATTCGTGATATTATTTACTTATTTGATGCAATTAGCAGTTCGAGCTGAAGTTCCTGACAAAACTAAGAACAACTATCAATATGAAAGTCTTAGCCTAGCCGCGGGTACACAGTTGGTAGATAAGACTAAGTCACTTCATTTCCAGATAGTTCGAAAGCGAGTCATTAACGTGAATGAAGCGTGCGGCAATAAGAACTTTGTTTTATTGCTTTACTTTACAAACAGTTAAATAAAAACAAAAGAAGTATTCTGAACTCACTGTTTTCGCCATTTGCGCTGACCCGGTGTCTGGGTACTGGATTAGGGCTTGAAATGAATCTGTAAAACAAATATTTACATCTTTATAACCATAAATACAATTTCACATAACAGTAACATAAAGCATGTCATTAATTTCTATCCTTACAATATTTTATATGATACAAATCAATTTCTTATGTGTATATTTAAAAAGTAAAGAAAGTAAGATGTTTTCTATTACTTTCTGTGACAACTAAAGTGACGAAACCAATTGAAATTGTTAATATTTATTAGTATCCGCTTGTTAATATTTTATTACCATATAACTAAATGAAATCTTAAAATTAAATCTAATATTTAGCAGAGACAAATACGAAAGCATAAGTAAATTTGTCTAATTAATCCTTACTTAAAAGTCAGTAAGTCAGGTTACTTGCGTTAAGTAACTTAAGATCATTAAGTAATCAAAAAGTTCTTGAATCTTTGACAAGTGGATAATATCGTGTTCATTTAAACAATGTGAAATTGGCGCCCGATGTGCGGCGTTAGGCGATCCATCTCCTTGAAGAGTTTGCAGAGTTCCGTCTCAGGTGCACCACAGCTATTTTATCATCTACACCACTCAAGCAAATATGCGAAACAAGTTTCATGTAATTTTGACTCCATTGTGAACTTAGGGAGCATAAATTGATACGTTTACTTTCTAAATTCGGGAAGTTTCTGAAGTGAACTCTCTCATATCGGCTGTGGTTGTGTTAATGATGCTAACTATTCAAATTAATTGAATTGACTTGGAAGGAGAAAGAGGATAGAAACTATAAAAAAATAATAACAAACATCAAATTTAAGGGCTGCCTGGCTAATTCGCGATTTGAGACTATAAATTCGCAATGTTACACAGCAGTTACATCGTTTAGGCCACACCTGCGGTATTTACATTGTAAAACACTAGATAATGTCATTTTTATACCAACTTATTTAAACCATGTCTCTCATTTCTAAATACTAAACTGGTATTTGAAATTATGTCTGAACAAATTACAAAGATCGAATTAAAAAAAAAATCAGTTACAAAACGTACGTAGTATAATGCAAATATTGTTTAAGAATCTTCCAAACATAATAAATTTGCAAAGTGTTTCTTAACATTCTAAATACATGACACAACTGAACTCTATAAAGAAACATTTCAATCAATCATTCGTTTTCTCTCATTTTTTTCTGATATCAAAGTTCGTTTTGATTCATTCCTTTCGATAGTTCGTCTGATATCGTAACTATAGGTCTGAAGAGAATCTCTGAATGAATCTGCAAGTCTTTAGGTTCAGATCATCTATGTGATCAAGTATATCTAGCAATTATTAGTGGTAGTAAATTAACTGAACTAGCAATAGTTTTTTGAGTATTACATCATTCTGAAACCAACAACACAGCTTGGGCGAATGGCTTTTTTAAACGGATTTGCTCGTTTACCCTTTGATCGAATTTATTTATTCGAGTTTAAATATTCGAGGGCTAATTCAATAACGATGCTTGCTCCGATTGCGCATAAGAAATTCAAATGATTCCAATCAATCCCTATGCGATGTTTTTCATTCAAATTCAAGTGAAAATTCAAGTGAAGCACGCAATTACTTTATGGAATATTTAAGTTGATATCTACATAAACACAAGATGGGGAGCTGAGGTTGTAAATTAAAATACTCTAATCCGCATTTCGCTCAGAAGGAAAGAGGTTGCTTCCCTTGCTTCCGCTATGTAAATTTAAGCGAGGTCTCGTCTCCGGCGTCCAGCCGATTACAATATAATATGATATCTTAAATCTCGCTGCCTTTTGCTTGAGCCGTGCTATGTCAAGGTTGAATGCATTCTTGTTCGCAATTTAGACGTCCTTTCATTCCGCTGCGCTCAGGCATTTGCAAAGAGCAAAATGAAAAGTTGTGAACATTGAACCACACCGACCGCGAACCCTTGAATCGTTTGTCCTTAATATATGTAATTTTAAATAAACGACATTTTCAACCTAAAATTACGTAAACTCGCGGCGTTCACAATATTTCTCCTTTATTTATATTTAAAAATGTCGCTGTTTAGTGCTAAAGTGGATAGGTTTAATTACGGAAGTGTTCTGAAATTTCTATAGAACTGAGTGCGTTTTTAAATACGTATTTAAAAAGGTACCTGATGTTTATTATTTCTTTTAGTTAATTCGACTTTTCTATTTTAATTCACTATTAAAAATTATATATACTATATATGTTCAATTTCGAGATGCTTCCGAAAGCGACGTAAGGCGACACAGAATGCAGTTCCGCTAGTATATTTAATTTTATCACTCACTTATCTCAAGAACATATAATATGTAATCGTTTTATTAATTAACTTATATTGTTATAACTTATTCGGTGTGTTAAAGGGAAATTACTATTCATAATTGGTGACTCTATTGATGCTGCCACACTGCTGTTTAATTATGTCTATAAACATTAGTAAACATTTTCTAACAAACATTTGATCACAATGTTAAAAAACGTTTTCATGTTAAGTAATATTAGTAAACATTTCTAAACAAAATTGTTGGTCAACAATTTGTAACAAATAAAATCATTTGTTATGATTTGTTAGTAAACATGTATGCAGACGATAGAAGAGTATGCGTCTCCGCATGAACGTTTGGACTGAAGGGGTTTCTTTTCAAGTATTATAAATGTTTGTAAACATTTCCATCAGTGTAGGAGCACTTAAAATGTGCTCTCACTCATGTTACAATTTCTAACATAAAGTAAGTGTGGCAGCACCATATTTCTAAAATCGATTTCTTATTAGGTTAAAGAATTTGACGAGAGACGTAGCCCAATTTCAGAGAATATAAAAACAGGTTATACATATAAGAAGTTTCCAATTACAATGAGAAACTGGCGAGCGTAATCTAAACTTCACTCCATATATTTTGTGGAGATTATTTGCATAGGGTTATTGACCTTTAATCTCAAGGAAATCTTTAAAATCTTTTATCAAATTATGTTCGCAGTGATATGAAAATCTTATGCAACAGCGCCCTGTCAACATATCATGTAAAAACAGGGAGGTCATATCACACGTTCCTAATCCCGGAACAAATCTCAATGAGAATCGCGGTAATCCTTGCCCCCGTAGCCTGCACCCCCTCTCACCCTCACTCGATTGGCTTTATTAAGGTGTAGCAGACCGCTACAATTATTATGCGTCCCCTGTTTGCGGTGGATGTCGTGTCTATATCGTAGGATTCGGGCAATTAAGGATTTCATTCGACTTATATCCAACAGTGTTGTCGTTTACTATAACCCATTCACCCAACCTGATTATCAGTATACTTAACACGTGCCTCCATAAACAAATATTTGTCATTTGTATCATGTCAATTATTATGAAATATTGTAACAATAAAATTTGCTATTGCTACTAACTATACTAACACGTATATGGGTGTCATGTATGTAGATATTTGAAGTGAAACTTTTTAAGGTAAATTTTTTACAATAAGGGTTTAAATAAGGGTAAAATTTTTACGGATGAAACGCGTGATTAGCGTCACGAGGATGTGCTGTGTTTTATATGCTAATTCGTTTGAAGGTTAGGTAGTTTTAACTAATAACATGAGGAATGTTATGCCACTCATTCAATAATTTAATATACTATTTTTCATAAAATATAGAATAAAAATATTTCATAAATTCCCTTTTTCAAGTTTTATATTCAAAAACAAAATATAATAATAATATCTAATATTTACAAAAAACATGGCATATTAATTTACAATTCGTCATTTGAGATTTCATTAAATTATTTGTATTAATTTTCCACACTTTTTATATTTTATTGACAATTAAATGTAGCAAATTCTTAACATAACTTTCTTTTTCCCTCCCTCTAAGTCTCGAAAATCTTTAGTTTTGTATAAATATATACATTTCAATAAATAAATTTCATTTAATTTCAAACAAGACTTAAAACTTTGTTTGTTAAAGAAGTTTCATGTCTGACATCTGTACTTTGTACGCACGCACTTTTTGTTTTTTTTTATTTCATGTTTATGTGCCTTTTGTTTTTTCCTAAAATTAGTAAAATTGGTACAAAAAATTACTCTTGAAAAAAACCATCCATGTACGATTACGTTTAATTATAATAGAGTATAGTAGCTAAGATTTATTAATTATCTTTTGCATTGAATATAACCCTGTAGTTTGAAGATTAATGTGAAAGATTGTATAAAAATATGAAAAACCTATGTCATCATTTTGATTCTACAAAATAACCTTAACCCTAAAATAACCTTAAGTGATCAGTATCATAAGAAATTTTAATTTCATCATCAATGATTTAATTGATGTTATATAAGTTGTATAGAATATTAAGTTTATATGCGTATTTATAATTTGTTTTAATTCTATGAATATAAAATTTGCAGATAGTCTCTCGCTCTAGAAACCGAGTGATAATACATAACTTAACGAGAGCTATTAAATCAACAAAGCAAAATATTTGTTAACTCCGGAAAACAATTTTCAACTTCGTCCCCTTTATTAGTAGTAATATGATAAAAACTTAGGGAATATTCATTAGATAAACTCGCAAAACTTACGAAAATAACAAGGAGAAACAACATGAATCCAAAATTGCTAACAACTCCTAAGTGGTTAAAGTTATAAAGCATTTTCGGTCGTCGTTCCCTGTACTGAATGCGAAAATATAAATAGCCGCGAAATCATCATCCGAATTACAATTAACATTGGACAAAGATTATGAAAATTATTATTCTAGTGTTATTATATTATCATTATTATTTTTATTTTACATACTAACATACATACATAAGCATCACGCCACATTCCCATAGAGGTGGACAGAGACCACGTCCTTCCACTTGTCACGATCCTTGCACATCCGCTACGCTTCTTTCATTCTCCTTTCATACAAGTTCCTGGGTTAAGAGTACTCTTGACCTGACCCTAACATAAAATGTCCTGGATTTGGTCCAGGAACGTTCGCTATGGTCTTCCCCTTCCAACTTTCGCATTCTCTCTTAACTCATAAATCCTTTTTGACAGCCTCCTTTCATTCATTCTCTCGACGTGCCCAAACAACCGACGTGCATACTAAAGAATCAGGATTATGTTCTTTATTAGGTCACGGTATTAAGGCAGAAAATATACGTGACATAGTAAGTTACTTAAATTCAGTTAGCAATTGAATGTTTGTAGTTCGTACGAAAGTGAAATGTATACGAAATATGTGTTTTATTTGCTCCCCGCGAGACAGGATAATTGAAGTAGGGATTTATTCGTTTCGGATCTACGATCTACTACGGTTTGTACAGATTTAGCTTTGTAGAGGGCGATTTCGGTATATTTGTCTATCACGCTGGGTAGGATTGCGTACCCCGAAGCATAGCTGAGTTTAATATTTTACATAAAAATACTGCAACGGCTATTCATTTCAACACGTTTATATATTTGAAATATCTGACCTATTATCGGATGAAAGATTGATCATTAACATAGACAAGATTAAGTTTTCACCCGATTCTTTCCTTGTAAATACATAGACATAGTTGCAAATTTGCACTAAAGCATGAGGTTATAAGATCGAAAACTTTCTTTGCCGATTATGGATATGTTTCAAATATTTTACGATATAATTTAACCAGACGTAGCAGCTTATTTTCCTTTTACTCTGGGCAAAAACTTTCTCGATCACAGGGCTTTGAAGCTTAGACATACTACGCTACTCCATTGTAGGATGATAAGTTTCACATATCCCAGAGCTTTTTTTAAAATAACATTTATTAAACTACAAGTTGGTGAGACTTGTTGAGAGCTTGAGCGGGCAATTTTTATTGTACACGACCGAAGAGAGATCGGGTGTTGGACCAACTAGCTTGGAGCATACTGCCCACTTCCCAACTTCGGGTAAATACTGTGAATTTTTCAGAACAGAAAAAACAATATTGATTTTTGTGTTCGCCCGACCCAGGACTCGAATCTAGGACCTCGTCTGTAGCCAAACACGCTGACTACTAGACCAAAGAGGTAGTTGAAATTGTTTACATGCGTATATTAATTGGATTACAATTACACGATAAACATATATTTTTTTAAAGTATTGAAAGAGAATCTAACATGGAAGAAGAGAAACTGCAAACAGGTTAAAATATAAACAAAAATGTTTGAACATTAACAAAAAACAAACAGCAATTTCGTATGTACTCATGCAAAGGTTGAACAGCGCGTGGCGTCCGGAAATTGAAACCGAATGCATTAGCCGAGGAGTGTCACGATATCGACGAATTATGAACGCGCCGGAAGAGAATTACTAATATTGTACCAATTAAATATTGATACATCACTAGTTTAACTGTGAACTTGGGATAAATATTGCTAAACATAACTTTTTACTGTTTTTTATACTCAGGCAAGCAAAAACATAGAAAGTACGGCCTCGCTGGCATAGTGTTATTTGCTTTGTTGGCGGAAGTCTCGGGTTCAATCCCCGATAAGGCGACTTTAGGAAATTGCACATTCTCATTTGTCTGAGTCTAGATTGGTAAAGCATAGGCCTATCAGCAAAGACGTACCGCCAAGCAAGAAATTGTGTTTTAGTACGATGCTTTGCTAAACTGCCTCATCAGTCCATTGGTTAGCACGTTCGACTGAGGTCCTGGGTTTGAGTCCCGGGTCTGGCCACTTCAAAAATCGATCGAGTTTTCTTAATAGAAAACTCAAAATAGAATTTCTCTACCCCTGTGCCTTGGAGAGCACGTTAAGACGTTGGTCCTGCGCCTGATCTCTCTCCTGTGGTGTCGGAATCCCGTGCACTATGCCTGCCAATCCGCAGTGGAGCAGCATGGTGGATCTATGCTCTAAAACCGTCTCACATAAGAGTGAGGAGGCCTGTGCCCAGCAGTGGAACGTTTATGGGTTGCTACTTACGATGCTATTTAAAAACCATAAGAAGTTGACTATCATCACTTACTATTAGGTGTGATGATAGTCAACCTGTCATCAATAAGAAAAAGATAATGATAATACAACTCAGTAATCAGTCTTATAAAATTTAAAATAAATAGCATAAACAAAATCAGTACGAAATTAAAAAATTCTATGAACGACAAATAATTGTTTTCTTTTTCAAAAATTTATACAAGGATCGATAGTTAAAAATTTACCTTATTAGTCGCAAGGAAAGTATTTAAAAGTAAATAACGATATATGGATATTTACAAAGCAACCATAAGCGAATGTGATACACTTAGCTACGGCGTAGATGATGAACTGTGATGTCACTATTGTAGAATGTCCAACTATCCAAGCATACCTGAAAATAAAATGGTTCTACGCGAAGCTACACCACGAAGTTTTTAATTCCAGTAAGCTTTTAAAAGCTTAAAATTTGGTATAACCACAGTCTACCATTACTATTTATATGAAAAAGAAAACCAGAATAATTAACTGATTTGTAGACAACGTAATTCTGTAATATTATTCTTGGATATTTAGCAACTGTCACGTACAATTATGTATTACATAAATTTTTCTTTTTGTCTATTAATTTCTTTAATATTAATTCTGGTATTTTATAATTTATAACTCGACGTTTTCATCGCTTTACAGTTTTCATGGTTACGAGTTTTAACAGAATTCTTTACGTTAGTTGCGTGACAAACTCTGAGTAACTCTCAATTGAAATTTGAAATTACAAGACTCTAAACTTGGAGATACGGTAAGAGCACATCTGTGTTTGCATCAAGGTATAAATATTTATATATAAATATTCTTTTATTTCTTTCGTCAGGTAGATTTCTCTATAAGATTATCCTCGGTACCTGAGAACATACTATATAAATTAAACTTATAAGATCACAATCCAATGATTCCAGCAAAACAGCAATTTTGGCGTAGAGCGCAATGTTTTTTATAGATTTAAACGTAAATATGTAAATATTTAATAGTTTTTGTAACGTTACCTAATGTATATCGCAAACAGGTCTTTAACTTTTAAATCTGTACAAAAACTTGTGCAAACCTATTAACAGGGAATGCTCCCAGGCACCATCTAATCCTACAAGCAATTAGTAAATTAATAGCTTCTGCTGAAAATTTGCAGACAATTTATAAAAACACTGGCTTTCTAGTTCCGTTACATTTTTTGCAATTTCAATATAACGCTTGCAAGAAATTCCTGTAGTTTAAAACAAAGCATGATTAGGTATTAACGAAGTTTATAATTAGCTGAAAGTGAGCAGTATACAGAGTACGCCACACCGCCGTGGGCAAAGCTTATCAAATATGTACCTACCTACCTGGCAGCCTCCTGTGTGCCGGATTTATTTAGGATATGCATGAGGGTACGATTTAAATTTTAAACGGATTGCGCCCTTGGATTTTAGACCTGCGTTATGTTTGGTAAATCTATCACTACTACAAGCTCAGCAAAATTTAATTTTAATGCCCACCTCGATTCGATTATTAATAGGTGTTTTACTCAATGCTACCCTGTGGGGATGAATACACGTGCTACAGCGATAAAGGGCTTATATCGTAATTAGATTTGGAAATTAACGTTGAGCTGTAATTAAAAGGTTTTGGCAGAATTTAAATTGTAAAAACACACAACCTTGTTCATAAACTCTATAATATATAATACGAATAATAATCACATTATAAAAATTTCAACTTGAAATTTGTATTAAATTACAAAATATGGTTATATTATTCCCAAAAAACCCTTCCAACCCAAATTTTGGAGCGAAAGCTCTTCTTTCTTCTCTTTGTTCAATACTAACAAACTAAAGTATTATTTTAAATGATATTCAATGAGACTTAGTGGTTACGCTCGGCTATGTGACGCTCGTTCAAGTTAAAGTCGACTTCTCATCATTAAATATTTAATATAACATTACTGGCAATAAATTATTGACAACAATTTATATACAATCATAATAACAGATATTGTAAATGGCATTACTCTATGATTATATAACAAAAAGAAATTCTTGATGAATTTTTCGCTCTTTATTTTATTGCTAACTGGTTAGCACTTGACTGAGATCACACTTGATGGTAAGTGTTGATACAATCTAAAATGGAAGCTCGCTAATCTGGTAAGGGGCAATTTACCTCTTTTCTACACAGCATCGTACCGGAACACAAATCTCTTTGCTTGGCGGTACGTCTTTGCTGTTAGGGGTGTGAGTCTCACCAGTCCAGACTAAGACTAATTTAGATAATAGGAGATCGAATCCGAGACCTCTGCTAGCATAGCCAGTACTCTCACCATTCTGTTAACAAATGCATCTAAAAATATGGTAAAGTCTTAAGCACACACCATATTTTATTAAATACAAATGCAACCTTTATTTATAGTAAAGATCTTAAAATTGGAGCGTACTATATTATATAAATTATTTATTTTTGTCAAAATGATGGATTTACTTTATAAACTGGTTGTTGCGTGAAAGCCTAAAACGCATTGTCACAACTAGGTCCAATAAACCGTAATCTAGCTGCTGTCAACCTGTCAGGCATCTGTTTAACAATTTGGGTTATTTAGATTTTTGCGGTGACACTGCCTGTCTGTTGTTGCATATAACATTAGTTAATTACGAGTGACTAAAATGATAACTTCTGACTACAAGCTTTTAATAATTGGTTGCATCTGAAGATTAACTTTTGCGACGAATAGATTTTACTGTTGTAGTGTGTCGTTTACAAATTTGCTATTATTATTTGTTTAACTATGTCTTTCAAGTTAAGATTATTAAAACTAAAATTATAATGCTAATTGTCTACAAGATTAACGGCGAAGTAATCGTATACTTTGAGTTTTTATTTCATCGCCAGTAAGAGTTTTAGTTTTTATTTAAATTAAAAGAAAAAGTGACCATCAAAGACATTTTAAATTGTGTATAAGATATGGGTGAAAAATACCTGCACTTAAGATTTTAATAATTTATTTTATGTAACATAAGAAACTGGTTGCAAATTTAATAATTTCATAATACAATTCTCATACTACATACATACCACCTCATTGATGTAGTGGTTAGCATGTTCAGTCACAGTCATGAGGTCCTGGGTTCCAGTCTCAAGCCAGGCCAATTCAAAAACCGGCATTGAGATTTCCTCAATATTTGCCTGAAGTTGGAGGTATATTTCACCCCCTTGTCTTGGAGAGCACGTTAAACCGTCGGTCCTGTGCCCAGCAGTGGGGCGTTGATGAGCTGCTACTTACCTTTTTTGCAGTTGACATACAGGAATATTATAAATATTATTTCTAATAATATGAAGTATGAAGCTAACTAAACTGTTTCTGATATAGACTAAATGTAGACGATTTGGGTTTTCTTATGATATATAAATTAATATAGATTAAGATGATATATATGAACAATTTTACTCACTATTCTTTGTGAAAGTGACGATCTTGAGCACCTTCCCGTACCGCTGGAAGATTGAGTACAGCACGTCCAGGACTATCGGATACAGCATATGCTCTATGATCACGCGCAGCACTGTGTTGGGACCGCCCTGAAATAGAAAATTTAATATATACCTCGATAATAGTTATTCAATCAGGAAATACTGATAAACATCAACAGCTAAATCACGTGAAGAGATCATGATGCCCCGCAGATTCTAAATTAAATTACCACAAAACATATTTGTCAATAAAATATGTAAATGGTTGAGGCAGTTGCACGTTATAATTTGTTTAAGCCAGCCTTGTTACTACACAGAAGTGCTACCGATTATAATTTCCGCTGTCTTTGGATGCTATGAAGAAGCTAATATGAAGACATTAATTATAATAATCATTCGGGAACCTACGCCAGTTATTTACGTTCGATATCCCTCAGTGCCTGAAGAGCAAAGTCTTCGAACAGTGCGTGTTGCCAGTGATGACATACGATTCTGAGACGTGGTCGCTGACTATGGGCCTCACTCGGAAGCTCAAAGTCACTCAGCGTGCGATGGAGAGGACTATGTTCGGAGTTTCTCTACGTGATCGAATCAGAAATGAAGAGATCCGTAGTAGAACCAGAGTTACCGACATAGTCCTACGAATCGCGAACCTGAAGAGGCAATGGGCGGGGTACATAGTCCGAAGGACCGATGGATGTTGGGGACCGAAGGTGCTGGAGTGGCGACCCTGCACCGAACGGCGCGCAGTGTAGGCAGACCCCCCACAAGGCGGACAGAATGATATAAAGAGGGTCGCCAGTAGCCGCTTGAGCCAGGCGGCGCAAGATCGGGCCTTTGGAGTTCATTACGTGAGACCGATGACCAGCAGTGGACGTCCATCGGTTGAAGCAACAACAACAACAACAATTATAATTATATTGGATCAGGTACAATCGCAGTGAAAGGCCTACAGTATCACCATGTTTCATGTATCTGAAAACGAATTCATGAATATAATATGAAGCAATGGACTTTATACGTTTTTATACCTTACATCCAAGTTATTTAATTAAAAATACCTAACAAGTTGTAAGACGAGGCAGCTTTGCTATGTGATTATTAGCACCTTGTACGTAGTTGGCAGCGTCGTCTTATGCACTAGTTTGCATAATAAACACTCTTTGCATACCGTTCACAAGCTCTATCAGTCTATATCTTGGCCGCAGCTATTCTCCGAGGACCTAAAATCTGATTTACGAAACGAGCTTGTAATATTTAAGATGGTCCCCGTAATCAGCTTTGCATCGGTTTAGTACTAAATAGATAATCTTCTTTGCTTTACGTCGCCCTTAGGTAACGTTAATGTACGATTTAATACCTCAGATGTATGGCGAGCTATTATCTTGATATATTATGTTATTAAGAGCCTAAATCATATTTGATGTTCATTTACGGGTGTGGCGGAAAAATATATTTTGCCAAAATCTTTTATTAAATTCTTCGGGACATTCTACTTACCGTAAGAATATAGTCATAAGTTGTTTTGTTATGATTTCTATGTACATATTGACTTTTATTCTGGTGTATTATAGTACCATTGTAATTAAAATTATAGAATTGGAAATATTATTAAGAACAGTCGCTGAGAACTTTTTTTAGAGTTATAAAATAAGAGCTGTCACGCTCGGCTACGTAATATTTGTTCGAGTAATGTCGGCTCTCATCGAGTAAAGGAGAGAGAGAGAGAGAGTTATAGCTAACGGGCGTATTACTTTATATTGAGTTAAAGTTGTATTGTGTATTATGAACGTAGTTTTGATGAAGTTTTTTGCTTCTATCATGTAATATTAAGCACACATCAAGTTTTTATAAACTATTATTAGGCCCTTCTGTCTTCATTTGTGATTTCTACATTCAAGTTTTTAATGATAATGTAGCAAGAATTACCGAATCTACAGTAAAGCTATTATTGAAAATCCTATTCAAATAATTATATAATAACGAATGTTCATATTGTTTCTCAATGAAATAGCGGCCCAGAACTCGAATTTCAGAGGTTAACTAATAAGGTAATTAATTATTATTAATAGCCTTAATTAAAATCTTTTGGCACTTTGCCGCTCGTTCCTTCTACTTATTACAGTCATAATACTACATACTTATTAATTAATTGAATCATTGAATCCCTCTGACCGAGGATTGTGAGAATTTGGAATTTATAAAATACTGTACGTATAAAATTAAGTGACGTATTTTAAACAAATGTGACAAACTGGGGTCAGGTACGAGGATTATTACTAAAAAATCTAACAATGAAATACTAAAAAGCCTATTGATTAATTAGTATCTGTATGGATACCTTCCATTTCAAAGTTTCTAGTAAAACTCTAGCAGTTGGATAATAGGGTTTTGTAACCTTTCATCTGTAATAGTTGTCAGTAAAATAAAATAACGAAGCATCAATAGCTCAATGACATACAGAGGTTATAAGAAACCAAAAGTTTCATACCCTAACTTCTGGCACAGATTGAATAAAAGTGATAAAGTGGCTTGTTTATTTGAGAAATACAGCAAATATATAGATAAAAATACAATTTGTTATCTTTTGATTAAATGTACGTAAATATATACCGCTTGATAAATACTTATAACAGAGTATAGACAATACACACTGTGAATAATCTATTTACATTTAGCAATAATCTTATTGGTGATAAACTTGAGATTTTGAAACTTTAGGAAGTTGCAGTTTATAACTTGTCTGGATTACTAATATATTTTAGCCTTGGCTAGTTATAATTTTACCAGGAAAAACTAAAGTTATTTACACACCTCTAACGCGTTACAATGTTAAACGGTATCATAACATAAAATCACTCAAGATATGACGATACAGATACGAGCCAATATATTAGATTTAGAGAGACAAGACGGCGTCCTATAGTCTTTTATATAAGTTACTAGCTGACTCAAGAGACTTATTCTATTTTAACTATGAATATTGAATTCCAATTGCCACTAATAATAGGAAAGTAATAATTCAGACGTAGTAACTATTTTATTATTCTAATCTACGCACAACAACAACATAACAAACACAACACAGTGGGAAAAGGCCTTTGCAGTTTATTTATCGCCATATATTTAGTAATACGTATAATAATATGTTGTTAAATATGTATGTCAGCGCATTGTGTCAATCGCTGACAGTTATATTAAACCCCATAAAGTTACATTAAAAAGCTTATTTTGTCAAAGCCACTAAGAAGGTTACATTTCAAAACTTGATATGGTGTTAAGTTTCCATAAATTTACTAATACTATACAGAACTTTCTTATGTTTCTGACTGTAATAACTACAACAAAAAAGAATCAGCGAAATTAGCCCAGCCGTGACCACGGGAAATAGGGATACATTTATATAATGTCGTGTATAAAAAAAAAGAAATAGTGTTATATAAAATAAATTACCTGTATTTCAGTTCCTCCGTTTGCTGGTTGGAGAGCAGCACCTGCTCCAGCCACTAAAGCCGCGCCCGCGCTGTTCGAAATAACTTGTGCAGCTTGCAGTGCAGCCTGGGCCGACGCTGACTGCTTAAAAAAATAATAAAATTTAACTGTAAAGCCTAATATATCTGCACACAATTACGTGACACTAAAAAAGACTGTTCCTATTTAGGCAACGCGTTTTTTTATTGCTCACAGGATAGCGCTTGACTGTAATCAGCCCGAATAATAAGTGATGTTTTAGTTAAGGTTGGTAAGAGGTAATTTAACTCTTATGTTTTCTAAAGAGCATCGTACTGAAATGCAAATGTTTTGCTTTGCTTTTGCAAAGATTCTACATTTTAACCTAGGATTTCTGCTAGCAAAGCGAGTATTCGAACCATAACGCCACTGAGGCTGTCAAAGTGGAATTTTATAACTAAATCTTGCCAGGACTGGTGAGAAACTACAGCAGTGATATAAACTGTCCTGTCAGCAAACTACCTCATTGGTCTAGTGGTGAGCATGTTCGACTACAGACATGAAGTCCTGGGTTCGAGTCCCTGGTCGGGCCAGTTCCAAATCGATATTGAGTTTTCTATTAAGATTTTCTCAACATTTGCCCGAAGTTGGGAAGTTGGCGATGTGATCCATCCCCGTGCCTCGGAGAACACGTTAAACCGTCGGTTCTGCGACTGATCTCTCTTCGGTCGTGTCGGATTGCCGTCACGTCGAACTATGAGAGTAAAGGAATAGAGAGTACACTTTGTGTACCATGCCTGCACATCCCCAATGGAGCAGCGTGGTGGGTCTATGCTCTAAAAACCCTCTCTCATATGAGCGAGGAGGCCTGTGCCCAGCAGTGGGACGTTAGTGGGCCACTACTTACTATCAGCAAATAAGTACTACCACAGAAAATACAATATATACATCTTAGTACGCCGGAATACGGACATCATAATTAATGATAGATACAATTAAATAACTGTAAGTACGATATGGAACTGCGACTAATATTTGCAATTTTATATATGTTTACGCAAAGCAAAGCATTTTCAACCACGCTTAGATCAGTGTCATATCTTACACTCTTGGAATTGTAATTTTGGTACAAAAGTAGATATAAATATATGTTCATAAAACAAGACATCTACTAGTATTTTTTGTAGTAACTTTTATTTCCATTTAATATAACGTTTAATATAATTGGATATTGAATCTGATAAAAACTAAGAAACGCGTCAAAAATAGTTCTAGGCTTCAGTAATAAGGATACGAAGTGAGAAGTTGAAGAATCTTCAGAAAATTAAGAAATTTATTCAGAGTTAAATTTCCAGGTATTCTATCTTAGTGCTCAACTACATTGTGAAACGAACCAGAGTGATCCTTTTTGCTTTATTAGTAGCAGTATTTACATTTTTTGTAACATAACAGGCACTTTATAAATCACAACATAACAATTTTTTACATAAATTTAGTATAAACATTGTATATACTTGTTACAAAACCTATTTATACACAATTGGTAATAAATAATTTGTATTTTTAATAAGGCTTCAATTAACCAAACTCTATCTTCTGTGAAAATATACTACAATATACAAAACAGAATAGCAGTTTAGTTTCACGGTATATTCTTAAATACGTCTTCAAATATATCAAGTCGCCCTTTACAAATCATTCACTACAATAGCGGCAGTCTCGGATCACGATATAACAGTACATTCTTTTGCGAAATAAACCACATTAGAGTCACGTAAAAAATAAATATGCCCACTTATCTTCTGTAAGTCGGACCACAATAGTCGCTATACGAATTATCTTCCCCGCACCTAGGAGTGTTGCGAGACCAGTAGATAACATTGACCGGCTCAGACAAAGGGACGTCATAAACTTATTTTGTATCGTCGGGAAATCCACTACTTTGTTAGAAAATAGAAGCTTCAAGATGACCTCTTGCTACATCGAAATAACATAAACCCCTTATGACCCTTACATTATATTAAAATAGTTTATGTGCGCGACTTCTTCCATGTGTAATAGTTTATTTGGATAGTATTTTCAATTAATTTTGGTTGCTATTTTGCGAATTAGTTTGGATTATTTAACAAATATTTCCGCGATAAATTTATGCATAATTTGCTATACAGCTGTGATATCCAATATCATATAGACATAGTGCAAAATTTCGTCACTTCTAGTAAGGTAAGTGTGGTAAATAGCAGCCTTTTATTGTCCCATTGCTGGGCACAGGCTGCCTCACTCATAAAACAGGAGGTTTTTAGAGCATAGACTTACGGGGCTGATCCACTGCTATCTATTCCTTCACTCTCATAGTCCAACAAGACCGGAACTTCCCAACTTCGGGCAAATATTGAGAAAATCTTAATAGAAAACTCAATATCGATTTTTGAATTGGCTCCACCCGGAACTTAAAAGCCAGGACCTCATGTCTGTAGCCGAACATACTAACCACTAGATCAACGTGGCAGTGAGCTTCAGTGTAATTATTTATTTGTTATCAAGTCATACAAAGTTTCATGTTTTACGAACTTACATACAAACTTTCATCACCTATATCAATCCTTTCAAATCTTTTTTCAAAATGAAACGTAGCATGGCCTTTCCTAATCTTCTATCTTGGCTATCTCTGTGCTAAATTTCATTAAAGTCAGTTTATTGAGACGTGAAGGCAATATAGAAAATATAAAGCAATAGACACCGTTACCTTTATAGTTATAATATTACTAGCAGAACCCGCGACTTCGGCTGCGTGGAATGTTTTTTGGGTAGCATTTTCATTAATTTAGGTAAATTGTTTTACAAATATGAAACATACACTTATTACTTACATATAAATACTTCATTGTGCTATTTGCTGTGTATTACTGAAAAGAGCTTATAGTCCTTTTTCAGGCTCTAGATTATCGGTATACAGTTCTATTGGAAATAACACCCCTGCAACCCCTCTTGTAGGTGGAATTTCGTAAAATCCGTTGTCATCTGACCTCTACTCGGCAAAAGGGCCATTCCTACCAAATTTCAAGTCTCTACGCCTTATGGATCAAGAGATATCGCGATGAGTCAATAGATACCTGGATATTATGTATATATTAGGGATTGTAGTCATAGGATTGTAACGAAAATGATCTGCACGGAGAATTAATATCAAGTAACTAAATTTTATCTTATATGTAGAAATTATAATGAAGAAATCGGTCATCGGGACGTGGCTGTCCGGATGCCAACCCTAAAGGTACGGAAGGGATAATCACAATGGGGCATTGTTTAATATGATAGCTTATAAAACAAACTGGGTGAAGCAACCAATTAAAGTTGTAATTAATTAAAAATAAACGGAAATTTAAACCTGAACGCCATTCAATTTTCAAAGAAACCCTGTTCATGAGAAAGATATTTTCACAGAGTTCCTTTATTAACAGAAAACTTTCTTCAAAATATTTGAAAATATTTTTTTATAGATATAAGACAATTTTCAGAATTTCATTGATCAGATATACGTCGTAGGTTCAAGCATTACGCAATTATTTTATTTATGTATGACTGACATATATATATACGGAAATAAAGTGATAAAAAATACGTGCATACTATACGCAAATGTAAATATAATGATCAAAGACTTTGCCTCCAACCAAAGGTGGTTGATAAAACTCTCTGGCTTTTAACTAACATTTCAGGTTGATAAGATGTTAAAATTTGACGGCTTACTTGACCACTGCTGTTAAACGAAATGTGTTAAAATGACCGACACTTAAATTTCAGAAACATGCTGTGTTATAAGCCTTCATGGTCGCAAAAGCCAGGCACTCTTTGATCCTACATTTTCACATAGCTTTGTGCCCGACGACGAGCTGACAAGCGTGCAGGCCAGACACAAAAATAAGGCTTTAACCATGTCACGGTAAGCCTGTCGTCGACGGCAAAGGCTCTGGTACAAATTCACATTGACTTTCCCTTCCACCCCACCTCTTTTCTGGTATGCTCTGTACAAAACTATCGCGATATAGAGACGGCAAAATAAATAAACTATATTATGATGTAGAGACTAAAAAATAACATTTAATATTACAATAACTAAAAAATAATAAATATATACGAAATAGAGTTCAGAACTAATGACACCTTTGATGAACTAATGACACCGTTCAGAACTTTTGACACCTTTGATGATGGCACGGAAAAAATCGAACCTGATTAAAATAAATCATATTTTAAAATGTTTTATTGCCGGATTATAAGCGCGGCCGCGCTAGGCCAGGTGTTCTTTCATCATTTCGTTGACCCGTGCGTTCGAAGATAAGCTAAATTGACTTTGTGTTTCATTACTGGAAAATGCATTTTTTTCTCGCTCGAAAATGCATTTGCGCACCCCGACTCGTCGAGGGAGGACACTTTACAATACCTCCCTAAAACCCAATGGAACCTTCTTCATCCGTTGTTGAGATAACTCTCAGGTATCCTATCTTATATCCCGAATAAGTCCGACTGAGAGTTCACGAAGGCGGAAGGACGTGCGCAAACATGCGCTGCCTAGTGCCTTTTAACAATTTGGCTTTATTCATTATTTCCCTCAGCAATCTAATTTTTAAGTCTTGTTTATACAAATCTAAAACTTTTCGAGACTTCCGAGAGGAAAAAGAAAGATATGTTAAGAATTTAATGAATTTAATTGTCAAATAATTTATATATTTAAAAATAATTTATTGAACTCTCAAATGACGAATCGTAAATAATTCAGTAATGCCACGTATTTTGGTCTATATTAGAAATTAAAATTTAATATAAGAGAATTTATGAAATATTTTAATTTTATATTTTATAAATAAATAGTATATTAAATGATTAAAAGACAAGTGGCAACTTAAAATGCTATGTGTTTGTTGTAAATACTAAAACTACCTTGAAACGAATTTGTGACGTTAATCCGTAAAAATTTTGCCCTCATGCGCCTAAAGAAGTTTCACTTCAAAAAATACATCATCTAAAATAACTTGAAGATTAAATGAAACTGCTCAAACATTTAAGTATTACAGTGTGGCACGAATAATTGAAGTTAGAAGTTCTTGAATAATATTTTTCCAATACCGCCGTCGAAGTGCAGTGGCAAACTGGAGTTATTTAAAAGGTCTTACTCGCAGGACGTGCAATCTTTCAGCGCGACCACTAGCAGACGGGCGACAAAATAACTCCTTCCGCTATTGGAGACTTTTATTCAGCAACCACAAAAACCTTTTCCGTCGCATGATTGATCAAAGCCCTGCATTTACTGTACGAGTTTTAAAATGCATCGGTGCTCAATAAAAGTATGAATTTCTCGTAGCGACCTGGAAATTTAACTTTTCAACATCCACTTAAATCTCTTTCTGTTACAGATTTCTAAAAGTAAAATTTATTATATATTCTAAAACCTTTTTGGTGAAGCACTAAAATATGTTTTAAATGGGATTCACTTTTCCGTTCGTTTTTTGCACACGAACATTCTTCTTAAAAGGTTCAATACTATTGTATTTCGTACTGATAGCGGAGGTAATTACAAAAAAAAAAAACTTTTTTTAATAACTGCTATTCGCTCACTGCCTGTATGTATATCACAACATAAATAAAAAATTATCAAAAAAACGAACCACCTTTTAACAAACTATTCCAAACAAATTAATATGCTCTAAAAAGTAATTTCGTCTACTTAAAAGTCTATCAAATTACTACGATAATATCATGTAAAAGTAAGTAAGTAAGTAGCAGCCTATTAACGTCCCACTGCTGGGCACAGGCCTCCTCGCTCATATGAGAGAGGGTTTTTAGAGCATAGACCCACCACGCTGCTCCACTGCGGATTGGCAGGCATAGTACACAAGTGCACTCTCTATTCCTTCACTCTCATAGTCCGATGTGACGGGAATCCGACACGACCGGAGAGAGATCAGGCGCAGGACCGACGGCTTAACGTGCTCTCCGAGGCACGGGGGTGGATCACACCGCCAACTTCCCAACTTCGGGCAAATATTGAGAAAATCTTAATAGAAAACTCAATATCGATTCCGAACTGGCCCGACCCGGGACTCGAACCCAGGACCTCATATCTGTAGTCGAACATGCTAACCACTAGACCAATGAGGCAGTCAGACCAGTGAGGCAGTCATAATATCATGTAGTTACAATTATTATTATATTTGGACACCGACTCCAAATATAACGATAATTGTAACTACATTATGTGCCCGTACTGTAAGCCGCTGAGGAGTTCCATTGATTATCATATTTAACTACGACAATCATACCGACGTTACGGTAGGTGACTCAAATATCCAGATGCCTATAAAAGTTGCGGCAGAGTGTCGTGAATTTGCTCCTAACAATTGAAGAGTTCCGTGACTTTGGCATGGATCCCATGATCAACACCTAACCAAACTATCATCAAACAACCCTCGAAGTACAATCTCTCCAATAAAAACGAATCATCGAAATCAGTTGGGGTGATATTTGAGTTATACGTCCATTTGTCGCGCACATACTTAATGAAAATTTAAGACTTATGTGGTTTTCCCATGGATGCCATTAATTGAACTGGACCAAAAAAATGGAGCCCTACGGGAAGCACCACCTATCCTATAAAAAGAAATCATCTAAATCTGTTTACATGATCTGTTATGAGGTAACAAACATATACAGGCGAATTGATAACCTCCTCCTTTTTTAAGGTTAAATGAAAATAAAATATGATTTTATGAATCATAATGAGTCGGGTCGTGGGTTGCACTAAAAAATAACCTAGTCCTCGAGCTATTACTTAATTTAGGTTATGAATAATTGTAGAATGCTATCTATATTCTAAAGCCGGATATCTCATTTATATATTATTAAAATTCATTTAATCACTTGAATGGTTTCCTAGACGAATATCGTAACACTACCGATCCATTGGATTATATAAGTTTCAAAAAGTTACTGCATGTTATTAATCTTCTGTTTTATGAAAGTGTGTCTTTACATAACGCAAACTTCAATCATATGTTAAGGTATATCTGAGACAAAACGATAATAATGTCAATCTGATCGTACAAATCTCTCATTATAAGTTTTAATAGCGTCAGATACAAGACATTTGAGTATTGCGATATCTAAGTTTCGACACTTGGAGTTGGAATTAACGAGATATTCGTGGATCGTGTTCTATTTTTTATAATATTTCAACACAAGTATTATTTTTTATTTATTAAAATTCAATAAACGAATCATTGATCAAATACATAATATTAATTATAGAAGATGGAGTTACTCATGTTGCAAAATGGTATTGCAATAACAAAAACCAAACCTACGATAAAGAAGTTATCCCTAAAACGTGCCTTTTATTGATATTCCGATTCTATATTGTTTAAAGCATTAATTTGTATTTATGTCTGTTTTGTAAATCGTTTTGTGTTTCATATGATCCATTTCCACTAGTGTTGAGTTTGCTGTCTCAACAAACTTTGAAAGTGTGCATGTCCATAATTCGTTTAGGTAGAGAATGGTTCAACCTTTATACGAGTATATATCTTTTGCTTAACTTAAATTTGGATTATAGCAAAGACAACAAGTAATCTTTATGAAAAGCTTGACGGCATTCTTAAAAACATAGTCTATTATATTATAATAACATTAACAGTTCTGGCAAGTTGATGATATTGTCTATGTAAGTAAAGGTAATTTAGCGATTTACATTATTGCCGAATAAATTTACCTAAAAATAAACCGTTGAAATCCATTAACGAGCGATGTCAAAAGTGAAATAATAATAAAAGATCTGTCTAAGAAATCGTCACGAAAAAAGTCCTTGATAATGTGAAGGAGACGTTCCCGCAGGGCACGAATCACATCATTATGAAATATCGTTTTGAGGACTGAGGTAATGGGACTGACAATGAAATGCCAAAATAATGCCGGAATATTTAAAACAAATAATATTAAAGAATGAAACTTGACACATTAAAATATAGACCTTTTAAATCGAAAGGTATTTTTATTTTTTTTCCTTTCTTTAAAGTTTTTGTTGTGTATTTCTAATAAAATTGGTTGGGACTATCAAAGTTCTTTACAAATAATAACAGTGTGATCTTTGAGTGATAATTAAGTAGTTTGACTTTCAAAGGGATTTAAAAAAACAAGGCACCTATGAGTAATAAATAGTGTCCATGAAAGCAGGTCGTAAATCCATACTTAAAGTTCTTTGCCAAATTTTTATATCCTGATATGCACAGTGGCAAATTCGTGACATAGGAAGATTATGCTGCTGCTATTTCATCCTCAGATGGACATCACTCCGTGCTTTATAAAATTGACTGAATTTTTTTTTATTGCTGGCAGTTTAGCAGTTGACTGTGATCACTCCTGATGGTAAGGTACAGTCCTAGATGGAAGCACGCTAATCTATTAACAGACAATCTACCTCTTATGGTTCCTACACAACATCGCACCGGAATACAAATCTTTAAGCTTGGCGTTACGCGTTTGCTGGGTGGTAACTTCCCACAGCCAAAGCCTCACACTAATCTAGACTCAGACAAATTAGAAAATGCTATTTCCTAAATTCCTTTTTCACGGGGAGAAGAGGGGGGACTACTTCTAAGGATCTAATCTACCCAGCCTTTCCGGGGAAATGCCAGGGTAAAACCCTTTTGGTCGTCCTTCTCTGCACATGTAAGGTGACACCAGGCTCTCTGTAGAAACTTTCGTCTGGTGTCGCCCTTGTGCGATGTCTTACACATGGTTCTTTTTACTATAATATAGCCTAAGGCCAGGTTGAGCTATGATTCTTCACGGAAATTCCTAAATTCATCCTACAAGGGACAGAACCCGGGACCTCTGATAGCAAAACGAACACTTGAAACAAAAAATTGGTAACAGACTTCTTTTTTTGAGAGGTGATGTTTGCATTTTTAACAATTCCTGTTAGCAAGTCTCCGTTACTCCTGTCGAGTAAAACAAATATGTAACACCTTCTAAAATGATAGATGATAATAGACAAACAGATACATAGTTGTATCCATTTTCAGTTTAATCATCACATTAATTAGCCATTGTGTTTACTCAGACGCTTGTTTGCATTGTTGACAATCCGATCAAACAACTATTATACTATTGATTAATAAACAATGAGATGATTATAATCATAACTCGTGTATAATTGCCTATAATTAATTTATTTGTATGTTTTCGGGGTGAGTAGAGTATTAAGTCATGAAACAGAATAATTGACTTAGTATACAGTTTGATAATGTAGTTAGTACATCGATTTTGTTAAAACCCAATTACTTATTAGATGATAGAAGATAATTTGCAAAAATGGGACAATTTTACATTATATAACATTACTCTTCTTCATACAAAATCAAAAATCTCGATTTTTCTTTGTAGGACTTACAATACCATTATTTTATAGCATCGGGTCATTAGATAACTTAAATGTTTATCAAAATCAAAATATTGTTTATTCATGTATATATTCATAAAAAGCACTTTTGAGTCGTCAATAGTCTGTCCGTTGGTAACAAATACAAGGTTTGGAAAGTTGAATCCGCTGAGAAGAAACCGGCAAGAAACTCAACGGTTACTCTTTTAAAGATAGTTTTGTATGCTACAATGTGTAATATATTGCTTCTGTGAGCAACTGGAATCAAGTCCAAACATTTCTATCGCTTAAATAATCTGCTACATTATAATATCCCTTCTGTAAAAGGATGTTTTTAACATATTTCTTAAAATTATGTGGAGTCAAATCTATAACTGATTGAAATATCTTATTAAAAATACGCATGCTCAACCCGACAGATGATTTCTGAACCTTCCTCACTCTAAAATTTGGAATTACAAGATGTATTTCACTTTTCTTTAAATTTATCTCTTAGAGAAACACGACATCCTAATTGATTGAATATATATATATTGAAATAAATATAGTTTCAATGTGCGCGGCCCTACCCCATAACAGTATGCCGTAAGACATAATGCTACGAAAATAAACGAAATAAACCATTTTGGCAGTTTCAACATGAATGTATTGTCTAACTTTTCTATCATCATATCTATTATTTATCATCATCTATCAATTGAGCAATATGCAATGCACCAAGATATATCCTTAGAAATAATATCGAAAATTATTTACTCATTTACCATTTTATCTTTTTAAAATTTTAGAATGAATGGTTGCTTAAATTTTAATGTCTAATTCCTTTAAATTCTTAGAATTACACTGATTTTGTTTACAGAAAGTAAATACTTTAATCGCAGCCTCATATCTCATAAACATCTAAGTTAAAAAGTATTCCTAAGTTAAATAAACAACATGCCATTTTGATAACGGCTTCAATGGATATAAAATTGTGAAAATATGTCGTACATAAAAAGCTAAACTTATTCAACGAAAAAGGGCTTCATTATGTACATTCGATTATAATATTTCATTTATAAGACATAAAAGCTCCATTTCAATTACCGTAATATGGGAGTCACAAACGTTATTACGCCCTTATAATATCACAAAAATATCGTTCAAAAGCTACTTACGTTTGTTACTAAGTGTTTTCTTTACTTAATAATATTTACCTTGTGTGTAGCTCACAAAATATGTTTTAAAGCTGTCTGCCGTAATTGAAAGCAATATACGAGGCAAATAACAAGAAGTAGGCAGATTGAAAAAATTATTAAACACTACGAGTTCAGAAAATATTCTCATTTATATAAAACTTTTACTCTGGCTTTGATCTTTAAAGCTCGGTAGTGCATTATTTTTTACTTGTATTTTTGGACTTATTTACACGTGATATGAACAACTCAACTCACATGCTAAGAATTGAGCATGTCCAAAAACGGTTTCTCTGGCATATTACCTTTCCATCTGGGGAAGTTAGAAGGCTCAGAAGTTACGATTCGCGACTGAAATATTTTAAATAAAATTCCTTAGACCACACTAGACTGTTTAACAACAAAATTCACTGTCCCCAATTGAATAAGCCACTATAATTTAAACAATCCGCGTAAATGTCTGAGAAATCGCATAAATTTATTGGCATTTATTGGTATGATGCCTAGACTTTATAATTTATATAATAAATGAAAAGATTTAGATATATGTCATAACACTCAGCCTACTTTTTAAGAATCTATTGTTAGAGACCTAAATAGCATGTAGTTTCTTATAATAATCGCATAAATATAATTTATAATTATTATTGAATGTTCTGCGTGTTCCTTTATTTATAGTATGTATTAGTTAGCTGTAAGGCATTTAGATTTAATACATTTAATTTCTTAAGATTACGCACAAGTTTTAATCATAAATTTATTAATTGTTGAATAAGCATGCATGTGGTACTTACCTTTAAGTAGCTTTGCAATTAGAGTAAGTACTCCATATAATTTATTTTATCATTTTTTATAATATAATTTATATTGATTAATGTAATTTTTAACCCATGTTGTGGTTACCTTTAAAAGTTGCACACTTCACCAATTTGTAGATGTAAGTTTTTATATTATAAGACAATAAGTGTAGCAACTCCTTAAATAAATAAATAAACAGTCTACCCTTTATAAAAGTGTATTTAATCTAAAAGCTGTTGGTGAGCCAAATATAAATGAAAAAAAAAGGAAAACAACAACAAAACAATAAAAAATATATTAAATGGTACTAAATAGGTAATAAAAAAAGTAAAGTTTTCCTAAAAATATGTAAAGTTCTCAAGTAGTCTTTTACAATCTATATATAAAAACAAGGTATATCTGCGATGAATTCCGAAATTATTCTCTTTTTATTTAATCTGACGTAGGATATACATAGGATATTTACTTTAATACCCAGAGATCGTCAAATATGAGGTTTGAGTATACGATCTACGATTGAGTATACGCAGACAAAGTTGTACCAGTAAATTTCTATAAATCAAACACTTGTGTAGTTTCAAAGGACAATATTACCACTAAAAACGTTGATATTCATAAAAAGATATTGAACTCTTTCGATGATAAAAAATTGATATTCATCAAATAAACAAACATTAAGTATTAAAAATTAATGTTTTCTTCTTCGACCTTAATCCCGAAATAAATGGACTTAATAGAAATTGTTTATGAAGTTCTCAGGACTACATTTTAAAAGCTTTTAGTTATTAATTATTGAAAGTAATTATTCATCGTGAAGCCAACCGCGGGCGCCATTGAGCGGTCCTCTCGATTATTTCAAGTAAATGTTATGAGACAACAAATGATTGAAAGGAATTTTCTATCGGTTTTGCGAATAAACGAACCTAATTTAGCGATTTAATTAATCTATTCATTCGAGTCTTGTTAGTAAGTTTATTGACTTAATTTATTAATAAAATTTTAATACACCGGATAATGAATAAAATAGGTCTTACAAGAGAATTAGGTATGTCCAATTAGTTTATTAGATAGTAGATTTTAATACATCGAATTTGGCAGACATCAATACTTAATGTTACAATTAGGAACTAATTTCTATAACGTTAAATCAAAAGTACTGTTTCAGAAAATGTTTATACAAATATCACAACAAGAAAAAATACAACGTGTACAGTGGTGCGAGTATTACGCATTGCTAACAGAGGTCCCGGGTTCGATCTCCGGTAGGACGAATTTAGGAAATTGTATTTCCTAATTTGTCTGAGTTTGGATTGGTGGGAGACTTCGGCCGGGGCTAGTTACCACCCTACCAGCAAAGACGTACCGCCAAACAAAGAGATATGTATGCCGATACGATGCTGTGTATAAACTGTAAGGGATATATCGCCTCTTAACAAATTAGCGCGCTTCCATCTTAGACTCTATCATCACTTACCATCACGTGAGATCACAGTCAAGCTCTAAACTTTCAGCAATAAAAAAACCAATAGTTTCCGCAGCGCATGAGATGACAGATTGTGTCAAATTTTTCCACACCTTAAGTAAGTAAGTAGCAGCCCATTAACGTCCCACTGCTGGGCACAGGCCTCCTCCCTCATATGAGAGAGGGTTTTTAGAGCATAGACCCACCACGCTGCTCCACTGCGGATTGGCAGGCCGTTCAAGGTTAAAAATATTTTTTTCCACACCTTGGGTTACATTAATGCATTGTTATGAAAAACAGTAAAAATGTAGCTTTCTAATGGTAAAAAAAAATTTAATTGGTCCAGTAATTTTTCCGTATAAACGTTACAAACATACATACATACATATTTACATCCAAAAACAAAAATGTTTCCTATTTATAATATTAGATCTAAGGCATAAATTGTTCAATTTTAGTGTATTTTTTTAATGGACAGATTATTTAGAAAGTGAAAGTTTTGAAGACAAATTACATGATCATATTATATAATATATATATCGGAGAATAAGAGAGAAGGAGAGCATAAAGCATAGGGGCGTAGGATTCTCCGGCGACATCGTCATTAATGGCATCATAATTTCCATACTGTGGGCGTTGATGGATAATGTTGGTGCAATCAATCACTTAATGTTTCCCATATCAATTTACACAAACTCATTAATAATAATAGGAAGGAACGTGACAGTTTCAAAAGTCGACCGCACCGGCGGGCCGTCACCCGAGAACTACAGAGACGCGCACCGGACTGCCACTTATTGACTTTGCCTCACGCCGATAGCGAGATAGCGCCAGTGTCCCACAGACTATTTCACTCCGACATATATATTTTGTACTTCATCACACTATGTATAACTAACTCAACTACAAGCGAAGCCGCAGCCAAGCTGTTAGTGCTTAATAATCACCATTCTAATACAAATGTTTTTAGTGCTGAAATAAAACTGTATAAAATTGCTCATATGAAAGCGGCTAGCGCTATAAAAGGGGATAATCATAATTCTTACTAATGTTAGACTGCGAAAGAAGGTGCTAATTTTATTCAAAATAACTGGACCATAACTAGACTAATAAAAATTCCTTTCAAGTGAATAGCGTAAAATTACTTTTATATTCATTTTATTGCTGTGTTAACACTTTTTATATTACACTAGCTTATAATATAATACCTAGCACGTTTTCGCAATGCATCTTGTATGAAAGATAATAATTAGGCATAAATACAGATTTTAAACTACAATTTTATTTTTGACTGATTAGCGCTTCATTATAATCTTATTTGATGGTAAGTGAGTGAAGAATATCAGATAGTATCGCGCAAACTGGTAGAAGGTAATTTACCTGTTTTGTTGTAACACAGCATCCTAATGGGACATAATTATTTTGTTTGGCATTACATCTTTGTTGAGAGAGTGGTAACGCAGAAAGCTCCTACTTATCCAAGCTCAGATAAATTACCAAAAGGCTATTTCCTGCTCTGCCAGCAAAAGTAGTACACGTCCCAGTAAGGCCTAATCTGTATATATAAAAGAGATATCTATTGATTCATCACGATATCTCTGGAACCACAAGGCGTAGAGACTTGAAATTTGGTAGAAATATTCCTTCTGCCGAGTAGACGTCAGCCAAGAACGGATTTCATAAAATTCCACCTCCAATGGGGGTTGCGGGAGTGTTAACTATTGACTCAACACATAATGCGTAGAGACTAGAAAATTGGTAGGAATATTCCTTTTGCCGTGTAGAGGTCAGCTAAGAACAGATTCTACGAAATTAATGGTAAAAGGACTATAAGCTCTTTGCAGTAAGTCACAGCAAATAACGAATTGAAGAATTTATACGTATGTTTTTTATTTGTATAGAAATTTGCCTAAATTTAATGAAACCGCTGCCCATTTAAACCAATGAAAAAACATTTCGCGGGTTTAGTTTGTGATATTATAACAAATGCATACGCATCTAATGCTTAATTTATACGCGAACGTGTCGCTTTTTTTCAAAACATCCACTGTTAGCACACAATCTATACAACATTATGAAATTTGCGTTTTTATCCATCGTTCAAGGTTAAAAATATTTTTTTTAAAGTTTAGTGGAAGCCAGTTCATATTTAAACAGTTTTATCTATTACACACATCACATTTTATAAAAATCGGTTAAGCCGTTTCGGAGAACTTCGATAATGAACACACCGACGACATATTTTATATATTATATTAAATAATACTGCCATATATTATCAGAAACATAAGCTTCTCTTTCTTTTTAAGTCATAATGTGTATTATCTATTGCGCTTCTCGATAACTGTCGTAACAAAATATGTGTAGAGTTAATAGAACACCAGACAAAAGAAAAAAACAAAACACAAATCAATTACGAAGTCACCGTTACTAACGGCGTGTGTGTTGCGTCGAATGTCGTTAAGTTTATTTGTGGTATTTTATAAACTGTGAGTATTTATTAGCGATTATTTGTGTTTTTGTTTATATAAGTGAAACCCAATGAAAACCCTTGCGGTAAGTTTTAATTTTTAAGATATGAGCCCATGAATACAAAACGGGCTTTTTTCACTATCACAAAGTTTACCGCAACATTAATAAACAAAAGACAACATTATATAGTATAACTATTAGAAACATAAAAATCATAACATTTGGTAGTCTTTCCTAAATTTTTAAGTCCCAAGAGCCACTTTAGCATTATTTGACCCGCAGGACACTCGACGCAAAAACGTCCGTACAGGGCTGGGCATGCGACGGTAATTCCGTTAATAAGGGATAATCGTGCTCTTATTTTATATGAACGAATCTCTAGTCAGTGTATTAACAATGAGATCTAAAGAACCACATGCAAAATGAAAAATAAATGTTTGATATATTATATAAACAACTAAATTAAACCAGTCCGAGGGAACACAGTGTGGTAATCAAATAAAGGTATGTAGATTGTGGGCTCTTGATTCCCTTTGTAAAGATTATATTTCACATAATACACGAGTGGCGTTTGCAAATCGGGGATTTTCTGCACTGGCAATAGCTTTGCTCTGTAATCCCCTTGGAAATATAACAAAGGAGATTGATTTATCATAGCAATGTATATACACATGTTTTATTATTGAAAACTTTTTCTATCTATATGTCCTTTCAGAACTCGATGAAAACTAGTATATAATAATAACATGAAATTGCGCAAATTATAGCCTCTTTATATGAGACCTACCTATCCTGAGATATATAGTAATTCAAAGCTTACCAGTTTGCATAATTCTAAATTTTTACCTAAATAAATAGGTATCTTAAAGGTCACGATAATCATTTGATATAATAATAAGACAGGATTTCATGGTTGAAACTAAAAACTTTCTTTACGTTATAGCCTTTTTATCAGGCGTATGTAAAATCTTCTTTTATTGCTTTTTTAAGAATAATATAACAAACATACATATAGATTATAATTAACTAAATCCGACTGAAAAATACAGTTTTTAAACTGTACCCCTTGTATTTCCTCAATATTATATGTGGAATCATAAGTAAAATTGTGACGATTACAGAATAATTGTAATAAATAACATTTTTAAAGATTAGTTCATGCAATGAAAATATTTGTTATATTACTCAATTAAGCCACAGAATAATAGATAGGTATATATTTTCTTCAAATTGGATTTTGTTTGCTTCGTGTTCGGATGGAAGGTTAATAATATTTAAAGTAAAATTCAACGTCCTATTAAGTAATGAATACTTTAACAAAATGTACAGTTTTTTTAAAGTAAAAACCTCCAACACCTTTATAAATCATTTACTAACATTAAGAGTAAGGTAAGTAGCAGCCAATTAAAGTTCCACTGCAGGTCACAGGCCTCCTCACTCATATGAGAGAGGGTTTTCAGAGCGTAGATCCACCACGCTGCTCCACTGTTGATTGGTAGGCATAGTACACAAGTGTACTCTTTATTCCTTCACTATCATGATCTGATGTGATGATAATCCGACACGACCGGAGAGAGATCAGGCACAGGGCCTCATGGCTGTAGTCGAACGTGGTAAACACTAGACCAATTAAGCAGTTTTAAGAGTACAGCCACGAGAATATTGTCCTATCTATAATTGTATTATTTAATACACTAAAGGTATTATAGAGGGTTGAAGATGGTTATTATAATTTCAAAAAAATCTACGTACCGCATTGCTGTGGGTTTGATCAGTTTTCAATTCCTTGTGATTAGAAAACTGCACATAAACAGCACGTCCGCGCAGCTGCGCGACACATCCGCCGAAATACGCGACCATCGCAACTGCAGATATCTCTTCCGCCATCTCCAAAAATGCCTGGCAAAAGAAAACTTGATTAGGTCACAGGAAAATTATACTTTATTATAAAGGTCAACCAACATTTGATACTTGAAAAGAGATACCCAGTCAGATATAGAAATTTGATGCCTTGCTTTATAAGAAGGCAATTGATTTAATACAATACAAAATATTTTATTACACATAAGTTTACATAAATATACATTTTTAAAATAAAATTATTATAGCGCAAAGGGAGCTCTTCCGGGCAACCTATTGCAGAGTATAGGAGTCGCTGAAAATCGGTCAGTTATTAAATACTTATTAAATATATTTATTAAATACTTTATTTAATAAATTTTAAACTAAAAACCCATTAACGTCTCACAGCTGGGACATGTCTCCTCACTCATAGGTGAGAGGGATTTTAGAGTATAGACCCAACAAGCTGCTCCATTGCGGGTTGGCAGGCATAGTACAACACCTACACAAGTGCTCTCTCTATTCCTGTACTTTCATACAGCGATGTGACGAATTCTGACACGATTGGAGGGAAATCAGGTGCAGGACCGATGACTTAATGTGCCCTCCGAAGCACGGGGATGGAACACACCGCCAATTTTCTAACCGCCAACTTTCTTCAAATACTGAGAATTACTTAACAGAAAACTCTCTATATGTTTTGAATCCGCCCTACCTGGGACTAGAACCGAACCCGGGAACTCACGTCTGTAGCCGAACAAGTCGACGACTAGATCAATGTAGCAGTTGTTAAGATACCCATTTACATAAAAATAATAAACAATTACAGGCTGAACATTATTCATTTATTTATGCACCAAAAAAGAGAAACAGAAATAAGAAATTTAAGTTAGTATACATAGGATATCTTATCCCTTTGGAGAGATCTCTTCCAGGAACCCCAGAAAGTGGAAGAACTTTATAACATATGTGGTGTAGGTATACAGATATGAAAAAGCTAAGAATATGTCAGCATCCAAGCTAAAGATATATTATAAACATACATAAACTACATATAATATATACATATACACACACAGATAATATACATAAACACTAAAGATATAACCATAAGAAACAGGATAGAAAAAATATATATTAAGTAAATTTTAGTCCTAATTGAATTTCATTAATTTTGTTCACATAGATACAGAAAAGGTTTACTACAACTTATATGCATTATACATTTCAAAACAAGTAGTTTCAAGTCTTTAACATAGAAAAAATATTTCGTTTACATTTAATCAAACAGTCGGATGTAAACCCATCCGTGATATAAATAACGCTGGGTAAACCGAACACAAAGAAGGAACATAAATTGAGTACCTAGTGGGTCTACTACGACAACTATCACCTAATCTAATCGAATACCGGGAGTTGGGAGTAAAATATATGGGAATGAAAGATGACGTGTCGAGAGGTCTCGCTCCGCGTATTTTGCACCCATATATTTTATTCTAGGCGACGGTAGGTGTCATCTAATTTACTACTATGATTGGTAGTTATAGGTCGTAAATGTAACGGGAATAATATGTATTATAAACAACCCTTGTTTATAATACATATTATGTATGTTGGTTCCGTGTTGGTGCCAACACTTATGTATGGTAGTGAAAGTTGGGTATGGCAGAAGAATCACAAAAGTAAAATAAATGCGGTAGAGATGAGAGCGTTGAGAAGCATGAGTGGATTAAAACTGAGTGACAGAGTGAGAAATAGTGTGATAAGAGAACGTTGTGGTATAAAAGAAGACGTAGTGACTAAAATTGAAAAAGGTATGCTTAGATGGTTTGGGCATGTAGAGAGAATGAATGAAAGGAGACTGACAAAAAGGATTTATGAGTCAAGAGTGAATGCGAAAGTTGGAAGGGGAAGACCGAGGCGAACGTTCCTGGACCAAATCCAGGACATTTTAAATAACGGCCAGGTCAAGAGTACTCTAAACCGACGAACTTGTATGAAAGATTTAATGAGAATGAAAGAAGCGAAGGAGATATGCAAGGATCGTGGCAAGTGGAAGGATGTTGTCTCTGCCTACCCCTATGGGAATGAGGCGTGATGCTATGTATGTATGTATAAACAACCCTGTACGCTTTCTTTCCAGGAAAACTAGTAACATCAATGACGAATAAGAAACCTTTTACGTCGACTTTGAAAAAAAAACTTGCAGTAGAATTTTCTAATTAGAATTATTATCGATTCAAATTCAAATAATTAAGGAATCAATCTGAAATAACTGTATTAAAATCAAGTGTCATCCACTACAAGTTAAAGTGTTTTAGGACTTGAGTGGATAACTCAAAAAGTATGATAATAAACACTTAAAAATTGTACAAGTTTTATTCAGGGAGAGTATCAGCTAATTAGAAATTGAATATCATATTTTTACACAAAGAATCTTTCTTGAAGCTATATATATTTTCGCTAACAATGTTATTATTTTTTTCTAATCTATTTATAATAAAAAATGGAGTATTTGGTTAAAGTTATCAGTGGATGTATTAGTATACTACCTATATCATGACTGTGTCTAAAACGCACAAAGCACAAACACAAATTATCCTTTACAAGTTTAAACCGGAGATGCACAATTTCCCGTCAAATTTTGAACGTGACGTAAACGGTTTATGAAATTGCAGGTTCCTCTACACAATTCTGTGAATGAATACATCGCTAAGCGATGTTAGCATAACGTGCCCGTAACAAGGTTTTGTGTCTGTGGCACCCACGGCCTGCAATTAATCGGCTCTGATGGACTCGACCATACATAAACCTAGTAACCAAACAACAGGACTGATCTCTCGCTTGTATACAGCAGAGCACCCTAAATGCGTTATGATTTCCATGATCATTTTAAAGAGAAAATTTAGCATAACCGCGTCCTATTTCGTGTGCGCGCCATTCACGACCGCAGGATCCTGCTTTTGGCATTTGAACATGGCAGACCAATGTGCAAAATACACCGGTATAAACCAGTGTAGTAAGCCGCAAATTAAATAGAATTTGTCTGGTGCTAATTAAAAACAAATATAGCGGTGAAAAGCGGACGAAACTGAGAAATTTTAACAGACTACTGACTTCGCCGTAAGCTTTGATTATCGACAACTTCAGTGTATAAACTACATATATAGATTGCAAACCTCTGTCACTTTTTTTTCTTGTCATCGTTTTGAAAATTACTGTTTAATTGTAGATTGTGACAAAATAGAATCCAATAAAACATCAACATAACTAGCATATTTATGGTGTTTAGTCATCCTTCTAGGTCCGTAGTTATAAAAAGTATGGAAGACGCACTTTTCTAATTTTAATGTTGCCAAGTAACTTATTATAATTAATCGCAATTCTTTCAACGATTGTTTTATGTACATAACAGACGGATAGAATTATTTAGTAAATTCTTAAATATCAGTCAAAAATCTTTCGATTCCTTTTGTTTATAATCAGGACTGTTAATATGCCAAGTGTTTTGCAATAGTTAAAGAAAATTAAACTACTTATCTCTTTACTATCTTTTATTTTTTCAGTGTGGTAGGAAATATAAAATCCAAGTAAATTAGTAATATTTGCCAACTTGACTGGCTCATTGGTAAAGTGGTTAGAATATTCGACTACAGGCATGAGGTCCTGGGTTCGAGTCCCGGGTCGGGCCAATTTAAAAATCGATATAAATATATAAATATCGAGTTTTCTATTCAGATTTTCTCATTATTTGCCCGAAATTAGGAAGTTACCGGTGTGCTCAAACCACGTGCCTCAGAGAGCAAGTTAAGCCGTCGGTCTTGTAGGTACAAGAGATCAGGTATCTCTCTCTGATCGTGTCGGACTCCCGTCACATCAGACTATGAGAGAGAAGGAATAGAGAGTGCACTTGTGTAATGTGTCTGCCAATGCGCAGTGGATCAGTGTCGTGGGTTTATGCTCTAAAAACCCTCTCTCCTACGAGTGAGGAGGTCTGTACCAGGCAGTGGGACGCTAATGGGTTCCATTGCGAATGATACTGCTACTTACCTTATTTACCAACTCAAATAAGGGGATGATCTACCAGTAGCTGGAAAGTTGCAATGAGAGCATGTAGAACGTGAAAATTTCGAATATCCACCGACTGGTCTAATCATCATTTGAAAATAAGGCTTTGTGTCTCAATAAAAATTGCCTTTGATATTATAAATTGAATTGATTCATAAATCAGGTGAAACGTTAACCTGAGTGAGGGCGCACAAATTAATGGCAACATGGCTGCCACGCAACGCTCGCTCATAAAATAGTGTCAACGGCTCTTCGTTTTAATCACCGAGAGTGGAAGCGATTGTCCGCACCCATTCACATCGATGTTTGCCCACCTCTCGACAGATGCCGCCTTTGTAACTGGACTCTCCCGCAGCTTTGGTAGCCATCAACTGCGATACTTTTCAACATTCTCTTAAAGTCCATCAAAGTATCGAGGCCAGTTTAACTTTGAAGTGGTTGACGTCACACAGAAGCAAGCATACGGAATAATAATGTAAACAACTGCTTATAAAACCCACCCTATAAATAAATAATATATTAATAATAAATACGCTAATTCATTATCCTTTTTAAGGAAGTTATATGTAACAATTTTTTAACTTTAATGGACAACGAATTATAATAACAATAATTCATCAGAGGGAATTTAAACCTATTATGTGATAATTCGAGTAACAGAGTAAATTATTGCCTATTGTGGGGCATAATCCTCTGCACTCTTGAAAAAAGGGTAGTTAAATCTACCACGCGCCAACATAGCAGAGCAAGTAAGTAAGAAGGATAGTAGCAGTCCATTGACGTCCCACTGCTGGACACATGCCTCTTCAATCATAGCAGAGAGGGTTTTAAGAGCTACTACGCTGCTCCACTGCGAATTGGCAGGCATAAAACACAAGTGCACTCTGTATTCTTTCTCTCTCATAGGGGATGTGACGGTAATCGGACATGACCGGGGAGAGATCACTTGCAGTACCGACTACTTAACGTGCTCCCCGTGGCACGAGAGTGGAGCACACCGTCAACTTCTCAATTTCGGGTAAATAATGAGAAAATGTTAACAGAAAACTTAATATCGGTTTTTGAATCCACACATACCGGGGTGCGAATAGTTGTATATAGCAAGCTTCCTGGTGAGGTTCTCCTTTACCAAAAAGCATAACTAAAAATTTTAAATTAATCATAGAAGTTTTATCAAACCCAACTGAAACAGCAGAAGAGATCGTACGTCTTTTTAAGCAAGAATATCACGGCCCAATCCACATAGATTGACGAAAATGATTATATAGTATTTAAAACAGTACATAAAATATAAATGTCTAAAGTAAAAGATTTAAAAGCATCAGGATTTAAAGAAGAATAAAAAGCGACCCCATTTGTGGACGAAAATAATAATGGCAATGACGTGACAACACTAAAGATATGAAGGTAAAAGCACATTTAAATTTCATTGTGCCTGCACTCTGAGGACGGAAATGAAAAGATACAGAAAATTTCATAACATAACAGCAAGCTCGTGACCGTTCATAAAAAAGGGATTCGACTTGTTTCTCTTGCTGGAGGAGAGATTGTTTTTCTTCGCGCCACGATATATACGGGGTGGATGTCATACAAGCTATTTATTAGATGGGATAACATTGTCGGAGCGTCTGTCCTACTCCCTGCACGTAATAAGATTTCCTTTTTTATTATTTTATTTCACGGCTGTAAACTAACTCATTTTTAATTTGTTAGCGACGTCTCGTAAATTTCGAGTTGCACGTGCTTCGAAGGCCGTTTTAACGTAAAACAGGCAATAAAAATGACTGGAAGACGTTTTAAAATTCTTCAGATTAACTTTGCAACTATGTGATCGCATTTCCTAATAAGTAATATTTTAGAATTAGTTACAATTTGTATGTAAAATATATAGTATATTGCTAGACATATATTCGTTCCTAACTAGTGCGTTCCTAACTATTGTTGTTAATGTGTTTGTGTAATTTGACATGAGAAAGATTAAGTGATTGGACATGATAATCTGAATTAATTAATAAAGTGTTTGATTGCACCAAAATTACCTACCGACACCCACAGTATGGAGATGGAATTACGGACCCCACTAATGACAATGTCGGCGGGAACCTGTGCTATTTCTCGGAGATATATAAAAGACTAAAATATTTTCAACCTATGGTCGTTATAGACTTTGAAACCATTTAACTGATGAGCATAAAAACAATTTTCATTAGAAAGGTAATAATAGGATGATGGTCTTGAACCAGTAAATTTAATCACGCAATTATCACGAGATATTCAAAAATATTTGGCAATGGACTATAAATTTAGCATACATCTTTCGAAGTACGGATTTCCTTACATTCCTACTGGATCAGGAGCTATGCGGAAAACAGCTATTGTATATTTTACCATGTATCATTAGCAGACGCTTTTGATGAACAATTACAAAACCTTTAAACCACGAAATATATTCTAAGGATACCTTTTCGTTAAAATGCTTTCTGCATCTAAATATATCTACATCGAAATAACTTAAAAATCTCTAGATGCGATTGATTAATCGCATCAGCTATAAAAAGCTTTACTGGGCAAATATGAATGTCATATACAGAGAATGTATAAGCCCAATTGGTTGTAAAGGCATTTATTTAAATAAATTACGCCAAACCATGGTGAAATTAGTAACCTAAGGCTCATAGGATGTCTATTATTTCGGACAACTCCTACAGAAAACATTAGTAGGTTTTTGCGTAATTTTAAACATAAACCTGATGAATAATTATATTTTTAATTACCTTTAAAAGCACCTCTTAAAAGTTTACGTAAATATACTTGGCTGCTTTGGAAGAAACATAGGCTATTTTAAAGATAAGGCCTCTAAAGATAGTTGTGCTCCTAAATGTATGTATAGACATCATTTGTATATATAGCATGGATGACAAAGAATATTGTATTGTATTTTTCACTATTACAAATTGCAATAATAATACATTTTTAATTATATAGAAGTGATGATAATAAAATATGAGCTAAAAAAATATTGTTGCCTTTATAATACAGTAAGTATGTTCATGTAAATTACATTAGTAATATTTGAACTCGAGATGTAGTAAAAATCAAACAAGTATAATATATTCTGATTATTATGACTCGTACATTAATATGAAACATCTATAAAAAATGTATATAATTCGGCGCGCCGTGATATTCATAGCCTAAATTGAAATTTATTTTCGACGTTGCCACCCCTTGAATTCCGCTAAGTAGAATTTTGATGGAATTTCGCGTTCAGGCTAATTTATTATAATTTCATAATTGATTCACGATAAATATGACGATTCAATTTCATTACGACGTATTTAAATATTATACTAATTTATTAATACCTTTTCTTTTAAAAGTTTCCTTTATAAAGGCAAAGGGAGGATGCGGCTGATGCCTTTCCTCTCCAGCGCAGGAGGCTGATATGCGCTCCACTATTCCCCTCAGTAAACTGTAGACTGTTATAGTCGGCATTATCCAGGTCACTAGAGTGGAATGCGAAATGGGACCCTGTAGTGATCTCATCCAAAGATGACGAGGGATTCACTGGGTTTTAGTGGGTATTCTGGTTTCAGCGAGTCCCACACTTCTGGTTGGAAGAATTATTATTTTTTCAGGGTGCGTAAAAGCATCTCCCGGCGATAAAAATAAGGTATCTATTGACTCAACACGATATCTCTGGAACTATAAGACGTAGAGACTTGGTAGGAATATTCCTTTTGACGAGTAAAAGTCTGCTAAGAGCGGATTTTACGAAATTCCACAAGCAAGGGGGTTTGTGGGGGTGTAAGTAAAAAAAAATTACAATTTTCAAATTAAAAAAATCCAAACTTCACATTTACAAACTATGTCTTTCATGGTTTTGTGGGGATGTAAATGAAATTTGGTACACCGATAATCTAGAGCCTGAAAAATGACTATAAGCTCTTTGCAGTAATACACAGCAAATAGCTTATTGAAGTATTTATACGTATGTTTGTTATTTATAAAACAATTTGTCTAATGAAATTGCTACACAACATCCCACGGGTTCAGCTAGTTTACTATAAGGCTTTCTGATTTCAAGAAGATTTCATGTTTTAACAACTAACAAACATTGTATTCCCAAAAGCCTATTGTCGAAATTGTCTAAAGGACTTTAGGTGAAATTTAACAGAAATACTTTGTGATAATTATGGTTAGGGGGTTAGAGATCACTGTTATTATATCTGTTAGATTACTAATAAAAAATGTACTTTATAGCTATTGAGAAATTTATTATAGATGTTAAATATGATAAGTAAGAAAGGAAGAGAACGCCGTGATCGGTGGAGTTATTATTTTTCGAGTGGGGAGTTTTACGAGAGTAGCTCAAGAGAGAGGTTCATTCTATTTGTGGCATGAGTAAAGTGTGGAATATAATTTTGAATAATTGCAAAACTTATCTTGCTTAATTAATTCAGCCTTCAATAACAACATTGAGTTTTCAAATTACTTAAAATATACACAAATACTACGAAACAAAAAGTGCGTAACGGATCCTATGGAAAAGTGTTACCAAAAATGGTATCATGACCTTTTATGGCAATAAAAATATTCGCAATGAAAACCACGTAAATGCTAGAAGTTTTTAAGAAAGATATCTCAATGGATACTTCCCGCAAAGTCGATTGAAAGATTCGCGGATTAAGCAGCATAAACTTCACTAATGTCTGCTAATACTGAGAACTTTTACCGATGGAGTTTAACGCCTGTTTGGCAATTTCCAAAGAAAGAAAGGATTAGATAGAAACTTAACGTTATTTTTTTTAACGGTAGTTTCCACGTGTTTCATACATATTTAGGTAACATCATTATAGCTTCGATTAGCTAATATGATGGAGATTAAGAGAGCCCAATAACTTGTGAGAATTTGGTATAATTAACAAAATAGCATTAAAAAGCGATGCACAACTACGTGACGTGAATTTTACCCTGAATGAAGTGGTCACACTTGCTTAGATTTAACTTATTGAAATTTTTGAAGTAAGTCATCCCGACGCCAAAAATATATTAAAATTTTCGTATGATTTTTCTGCCAAGGAGAAGTTACTTTTTTCCAATTGTGTAGTATTGATAAATAGTAATAAATAGTGTTGTAACGTGGTCCAGTTTTCACCGGGCCTATAGGTAATATAAAACGGGAAACAAGGCCGATGCCACAATGGTTAGCGGCCTATTTGCGGACGAGACCGCGCCACCCACTTGTTGTGCTTCCGCTGTAGCTTCGTCTATTGTGTCGAGTGTTACATGACCGAGTTGGTATATTAAAGCCTACGTGGTATATTACTTATTACACTTAAATCGTTTGTTCAATTTCAACTATTGCTTACACTCTCCTTGTATATATGTTGATGAAATTTGAAATCGTTAATAAAACAGCTTTTTAAACTTGTAGTGAAAGACATTCATAAGTAAAAAAGTAAGTAAGCAGCAGCCCTTTAACAGTGATTTAAAACATCTGGAAGTGAAGTGTCACTTGCAGATGCTTGCATTTTTATGTATGAATTTTATAATAAACGTATAAGCAAAAAAAACCAACACTCATCACAGAATCTCCAACCTATTTGTCCGATTAATTCCCATTTCTTCCCACGGGTTCGAGTATTATTCGGGTGTATTTAATTAATATAGTAAGTAAGTAAGTAGCAGCCCATTAACGTCCCACTGCTGGGCACAGGCGTCCTCACTCCGAGGAGCGAGGGTTTTTAGAGCATGCCACCACGCTGCTCCACTGCGGATTGGCAGGCATAGTGCACAAGTACACACTCTATTCCTTCACTCTCATAGTCCGATGTGACGGGAATCCGACACGATAGAAGAGAGATCAGGCGCAGGACCGACGGCTAAACGTGCTCTCCGAGGCACGGGGATGGATCACACCGCCACCTTCCTAACTTCGGGTAAATATTGCGAAAATTTTAATAGAAAACTCAATATTGATTTTTGAATTCGCCCGACCCGGGACTCGATCCCAGGACTTCATGTCTGTGGCCAAATATGGTAGCCACTAGACCAATGAGGCAGGAAGATATTCATGACATATATTATTACCACTTTCTCATTAGAACCTTTTCAATTTCAAATTAACACATGAATTAAATGAAATAAATAATGATCATATTTGCGAAATATTTTACAGCGGCACTTATTGAGAGGTAACGTAAAAGGCTTATAAGTTTATTTCGATGTAATAATCTATGTTGAAGTGAATCGTATTAGTTGAGGTGAACTATAAAACGGTGGACCGATTTTGATAACGATATTTTAATGTGCTCATAACATATATTCATAACCGCATTAGTGACTCCAATAGTCTTGACGAGTAAGTGAATTAGTATTTTAGTGGTCTTTATTGCCTTTCTAATGAAACCGAAACTGTAAATTTTAAATTATATAAAAAAATGTATTTGTAATAAAATATTGCAGGAAAAGTAAACGAATAGTTACCTACAATACAAGTGTGCGAGTAGTTGCAAAATAGTCATCAAAACTTTCTTGCGACGTAAAGTAACATAAAGTAGAAGTTTAAGCGATTTGTTCATTATTTATGCACCAGATACCCCGGCTCAATGGCTATTGCAAAGAATAAATAATATTTGCACTTTATCCAATGTTAGTTCGAAACTGCTAACTGCAGTTGAGTCCCTATTGTTATTTATCTGCAGTAAGTGTATTAAAGTTTGCAATGAGAGGAGGTTGTTTGTTCTTCGGAGTAGAATGAAGAAAATGACACAATATACGCGAATTAAAAAGTAAGTAGCCTACAAACATCTGCTGGGGAAAGGCCTCCTCAGTCATAGGATATATGGTTTTGAGAGCAGTGGCCCACCGCACTTTTCCAATGTCTACTTTTAGTATATGTCCATCTTTCCTCGAGGTGTTTTTCGTTTTAATACCAACAACCATAAGGCACATACTCTTTATACGGAGACTGATAAAAAGGATTTATGAGTCAAGAGTGAACGGGAACGTTGGTAGGGAACGACCAAAGCGAACGTTCCTCGACTAAACCCAGGTCATTCCAAATAAGGGACTGGTCAATACTCTAAACCGACGAACTTGTATGAAAGGTTTAATGAGAATGAAAGATGTGAAGGAGATATGCAAAGATCGTGGCAAGTGGAAGGACGAAGTCTCTGCCTACCCCTATAGGAATGAGGCGTGATGTATGTATATGGTCATTTTCTTATTAGTGTTTAGGTTTTTGTTACCACATCTCAATTGAGTTTACTCCCAAATGAAAAGGTTTCTGGAAGAAATCTCTCTTTAGAGATAAGTCATCCTATGTATATAAGATTTCTTTTTGTTTTGTTATATCCAATTATCTTTGGTACATAAAAAATAAAAGTATTATTAAAACGAAAGAGTCAATGAGATAAAATCTGTTCTAGATCAAAGTATAAACGATATTATAACAATTTTTCCGGAAAACTAGCAAGTCATAGCGACAAAGTTACCCGAGGCAATACAAGAGCTGCGTATAATTTTGCGTTTTACCTGATTTTTTCCTTTGAGAACGAGCACGTTAGTGACCCGCCCGAAGGGTAGGCCCAGTTGTATGATCTCGGCTTCCGTCGTCTCGTTTGGTATGTTCCGTATGTGGATAACCCTTGATGGCTTGCCGACATTTTGTTCCAGTTTCACCTGAGGAAAATAAAAAAGTAAGCACAACTTTAAAAGGAAAAGGTGAGAAATGAAAGAGCCGCAACAATAGAAAGGTTTTGTTCTGAACTTGACGTCGACTTGCCGTGTCGAAAGTAAAATTCAACAATGCAATATTGTGTGTATCCAAGTAAAAGTAATTGTCAAGTTGTGTCTTTTGTGAACAAACTGCGACTTGTTAAAACTTTGCCGTAAAAGATTTTCCTATCATTTTTATTACACCTAACCAGTCCCAAATATTTTGATAAATACTTGTTAGTAGTAATTATGTAGATATTTTTTGAAGTAAAACTTCTTTAGGCGCATAAATATTTTACAGATGAATCGCGTGATTACCGTCACAAAGATGTGCAGAGTTTTATATGCTAATTCGTTTCAAGGTTACGTAGTTTTAATATTTACAAATAACATGTGGCATTTTAATTTGCCACTCGTTATTTAATAATTTAATATAGTAAAAATATTTCATAAATTCTCTTTTCTAAATTTTAAATTTAAAAAACAAAATTTAATTGATAATTTCTAATATTGACAAAAAACGTGGCATTTTTATTTAAAATTCGTCATACGAGATTTCAATAAATTATTTGTTTTAATTTTAGATACATATAATATTTTAATGACAATTAAATTCATTAATTCCTGACATATCCATCTTTTTCGTCCCTCTAAGTCTCAGAAATCTAAAGTTTTAGATTGTTATAAAAAGAAATAAGACTTAAAATTAGTTTGCCAAAGATGTTTCACTTCTGACATGTGTACATTGTAGGCACGCACTATTTTATTTTTACTCTTATAAATATCTGTTCTAACTACTTAATATAGTAACAACTCTAAATTGTGTTTAATTCCCACTTTTTTAATAGAATACACATTATTTCACATAAATTCTCGAGCGAAACGTGTGTTATAAATATTTAAGCACAAAATAAAATTCTTTTTCACAAAATTTAATATAAGATAATCTCCGCTTCTTTTAGCTTAATTTGTAACATTTTTTGCAGTTAATATAAAACTCCCCCTTTTAAAATTAAATTACACCTTTTGTAACACGGGGACAATGAAAAGATCACGAGCGCAAGATATTAAATACCTAAACAATGTTAAAATATTTTTAATTTGGGCAAAAGTACAAAAGTCCTTTCTACGCAGCTAATGGAGAATAATGCTTGTATGAATAAGCATTTAAACGGTGTACAAAATGACCGTTCTAATATACATAAATAAAGCTAGTATTGTTCGCGGGAAGAGTCGGTTGGATAATTGAAAAGTCGATGTAGTATAATTGTCGAGGCTTATCGGTCCCGAACCGATGTGGGTGCTATTGTTCCCCAGAGAGCCTTTTGATTACGGAGGCGGGTGGCGGGCCCGGACCCAGGCCTCCAATATATTGTAGCTTTGTATGACACTTCACTTTTCATTGAGGTAGAAAGAGTCACCTGACTGACTTTTCACAATTGATTAATGGAACAGTACTTACAACTAGGGCCTCCTTATAACTTAAGAAAGGCTTTTCACACCATAAAAGGGAAGTCAATCTATAATATACTCCTTTTGTTCATATAATTGTATTTTTAGGGATTATACATTTATGTAAAATGTTGGAAGAGGCCTTGGCCAATAGGCTCGCCAAACTATGTGACGTTTTATAGTCTTACTAGCAGACTTGGCCACTCTTTGCTGTGGCTAACTTTTGTTTAAGGTTTTTAATACACAAATAATATTGCGACAATATATTAAGATGTAAGCTGTCCTATCTTTCAAGTTGGATCAAACTGCACAAGGTGTGCAAATTTGATTATAATCGGATAAGTAGTTTAGGAGTCCATCGCGGACAAACCATGTGACACGTAGTTTATATATATTAAGATTAATTTATATTCTACCATTCGGGGTGAAGGGCTTGATTATATATTTATTTATATACTTTTTTCACATACATTTTTCATAATTAAAACTTGGCAGAAATCGCTGTTTAGATATAAGGCCCCTCTCGCTTTGCTTAAATTAATGTATATGTATATTGTTAGTATTATCTTTGGTAAACAATAGTGTATTTTTCATATAACTTATATTACACAATAACATTACCTTATCCTACGTCAATCAGAATCATAAATATGCCCACGCAAAAAATTAACATCGCATAGTTAAGGAGTAAGAAACAAACCAACATTTCCAAATCGATAACAGGTAAAAGAACTGGTTATTATCCTTTGCAAATAACTAACCAAGAAAATTACCCACCAGAAACCAATAAACTAATAAATTATCTCTTTTATTAATGTAATTATGATATAAGAATCAAATAAAGGTAACAGGGGAATTAAAAAAAACAATTCCTAAGAGTTTGTTTTACAGATTTTACCTAAATTTAACAAAAATGTGATTCGTAAAGAACCTTCGTTCGAAAGATTAATACGAAGGACATGATGTTTTAAGTAAATTCTATAAGAAAAGGTACACTTCGTTCATTCGGTCTATTATAGATTTTATATTTTACTAATAGTAAAAATACATATCACAACTGTTTAAAAGGCATTCTTTCCTCGCAGAATTATATGAATATTGTTAATATAAATAATCTAAAAGGGTCTAAATTAAATTATTTCAAATATAAGAGGTCTAGATTATTGAAATCTGACGATAGGGGGAGGCGATGACAGAAAACCTAAAGCTGTATGCGACCATCTGAAAAAACGGTATTTCAATAAACACACCAAATTCAATCAATGGGAAAATTGACCGATTCCCGGAAATCCTCGCGAAAAAATGTCACACGATATCTTTTTTTTCTATTTCACGAACCAAGTCAGAATTTAATATTTATGGATGAAATGTGAGACGGAGCGGATGATTTAAAGTGTCTGATGTGGAAATCGCTCTTCGCAGATTTTCTGACCCAACGAAAGTAATGTCCTTTATGGCAGGTACACAGAAATGTAACTCCCGGTTGTTTTCTTACGTGGAGGAGGGAAAATATAGAAATGTATCCTTCAAGGTAAGCGAACGTGCTTCGCGATTTACCCCACCCTTTGCAACTGAGTTTGGTGAATATATATATTTTTATTTGTTTTCTTACGGAGATTTGGTTCTTTTGAAGTCGATTGTACAGGATTCGTATTGTTGGAATACAAAATATTGTCTATTTATTTTTCCTTTTGGCCGACTGTTTATTATTAACGCTATGTATATCTTAATCTGGTGAAGATAATTTAGTTACAAAGCGAATGCGATTATAATAAAATTACTTTTACGAAATAAATCTCATTGATATGTTTTAGGAGTTGTTTATTAAATCAATAGTTAACACGTGGTCAGTTAGTAAGAATAATAATATGGTTTAACATAATATTTTTATTTAGAACAAAATTACTTTTACATTTATTTTTCTATTATCAGCCACTACTACATCATTAGTGGATTAAGTACTTTAAACTTTTTTTTATTATTGACAGATTAGCACTTGACTGTGATCACATCTGATGGTAAGTGATGATGCAGTCGCAAGATGGAAGCGCGCTAATATGTTAAGAGGTAAATAGCCTTTTATGGTTTCTACACAGCATTGTACCCGAACACAAATCTCTTTGCTTGGCGGCACATCTTTGCTGGTAGGATGGTAACTAGGCACGGCCGAAGCCTTTCACTAGTACATACTCAGGCAATAAAACATGCAATTTCCTAAATTCGCACCACTTGAAGAACCTCAGTATCTAGATAATGATATTGCTAGTCATATAGAAAGAGATAATATATAAGAACTGATTTCTCATATTCCCACTGCTTCGGAAACTACCCGATTAACACCACCGGTATCAGTTAGTATAACAGTTAGTATAAAAGAACTTGTAAAGCTCGGGTATACTGCCACAGCCGTTAGCTCTATTAAAAGATTAATATTAACATTTCATATTGACAGAACTTGCGCGGCTAAAACTTTTAATTGGCGTCCCAGGGATTATATTGTTATTAAATGTCCAGTAAAACTTTTACGCTGTAACAAAGTGAAGATTTGAGAAACTTAGGTTGTCTGTCTTTGATACTACCTGTATTTTATATTACAAGTGTTTTTCAGAAGTCAACATGGTCTTGTTTAAAAATATTTCTATGTTTAAATATGATTAAAGTTATTAAAGGTGAGCTAATAATTGAGTAACTGTAATAATGATTTAACTTCTATAACCTTTATACCTTCCGTCTATTAGCTAAAGCTAATAAAATACTTTCTATTCACACACTCAACTTCAAATACATTTAAAAAAGCTTTAACTGAATACATACATACATAGCATCACGCCTCATTCCCATAGGGGTAGCGACAACATCCTTCCACTTGCCACGATCCTTGCAAATCTCCTTCGCTTCTTTCATTTGCATAAAACCTTTCATAGAGGTTCGTCGGTTTAAAGTACTCTTGACTTGGCCGTTATTTAAAATGTCCTGGATTTGATCCAAGAACGTTCGCCTTAGTCTTCCCCTTCCAACTTTCGCATTCACTCTTGACTCATAAATCTTTTTTGTCAGTCTCCTTTCATTCATTCTCTCTACATACCCAAACCATCTAAGCATAGCTTTCTCATTTTTATTCACTACATCTTCTTTTAAACCACAACGGTCTCTTATCACACTATTTCTTACTCTGTCACTCATTTTTAATCCACTCATACTTCTCAAGGCTCTCATCTCTAACGCATTTATTTTACTTTTGTGATTCTTCTGCCATACCCAAGTTTTACTACCATACATAAGTGTTAGCACCAACACTCCTGTACAGCCAGTCTGGCCCTTTGAGACACCATCTGGCTATTCATAAAGGCGCGCAGGGTACCATTTACCATATTCCCTGCATTCACTCTTCTTTCAATATCACTTTCACATCTTCCATCTTTTGTAAATTAAACTGAATGACGAATTTATTTTATGTCAGTACAGGTTTTTGATATAATAATTTATTCATTAGATTTATTTTGTGAAAAATTATACAGTACCATCAATAGAAAGCTAACCTTTTAGAAAGAAAAAGGTTAAAAGGTTTCTATGTAATAAGTTAAAAACAAAAAATAAACCACCTTGAGATATACAGTAATGAAACGAGGTTTGCTAGTATTAACAAGATGAAATAATAAACTTTCCCCGTTATTAATATCCTAAGAACATACCAGGGAATGCCAAAACTTTTCTTTATAAGCAGTTGGAATTAATAAGCTGTGAATTACTTCTGGGAATAAAAATTCTTATGTGCGCTACTCGTCCGAAAACGTTTGATATTTTTTTTTAGCTACGTTAATAACTGGGTTTATTTGTTTCATTGTACTCTAATATTATGTTAAATATTAAGGAAATCCAGAGATTTTAAAATGCTACTATAAATAAAGATATTAATCAATATTTTAAAAGGAAAATAAATGCAATAAAACAGTGTAAAAGTGAAAATTTATTTCTGGACAAAAGCTAACCATATTTACAATAATTAATATATTCCTATTCCATAGACTAATTGGGGCAAATATTCTCCAGTACCACGAATGACAATGTTATATAATAAATGTGTGAAACATGCATTAGATATAGATATTTTTTATAATAATTTTTCTGAATTTAAACGCAGGATGATGCAATGTATTTTGGCCAATGTATTGTAGTTTCATTTTATATTTTTAATATTTATTTGTACTTAACATCTTTTCTTTAATTAATATATTTATTATTTAATTTTTGTTCGACTTGTATTATAACTTCTTATGACATTACATATAATTTAATTTAATCTAACTTCATGTATAATAATTATCGCATGCGCATGATAGCCTATTATTAGTTGGACATATTCAAATGTATCTTTTTTTATCATAAATTAAACGTATATTATATACCTGCTGTTGGCTATCCAAAATAAAATAAATAAATAAATTCCTCATTCACATTTAGGAATAGCAGTTATTTGAAGAAAGAATTTTTTAAAATACTATCGACATACTTTTAAATAATGTCATATAATAAGATATTTTCGTAAGTTGAAATTTTTTGTTAGTAAAAATATAAGCTTAACAGGGAAAATTAAATGAATATCAGAGTAGCTTGTTGAATTAACCTGTAAGTGACTAGAATATTTTAGTAACAATACATTTACCGTAAATAAGCGTAACAGTCAAGTTAGAGGGGCGAAGTCGTAATTTTGTTAGACAAGCTCGTAAATGCTTAAGTAGTCGTTCAGCAGCATTCTCCGATTTGATTGATCTTCACTTTGCTGGGTTCTCTACGTTTTTACAAGCCAACGTCAAGAAAATGAGGAAAATACAGAGAATGTAATTAATTACTTTATTTGGACATTAATGACTCGGTCCAGACGAAGGTGAACTTGTCACATTTTAGAGTGTTTTGTTTTCTGTTTTTTATATTAACCGAATTACCAATGACGTGAACTTAGTTTAGTTTTGAACTTTGTTCGGCTTTCATTATGATTACAAATTGTGCTTTGGTCCTCTTTCAAATTTTTCTCATTGCTGACAGGTGTTGGACTATAGATATTTGGGTGACAACATTGATAGCTCTAAAATGTTGGGAGTTATTGAGTAATAAAGGCAACACTTAGAAATTCCAAAAATCATGGTGTAACATTACGAAATGTTCTGCATTGCGAGGTAATTTTAACAAGCGGAATAACTCTATGAGTAAGTCGTTCCTGCTGTGTCTCGTGAAGTAGTTAAGAGTAGGTAAGGTTTTAAGAGAAGTTATGCTAAATTTTATAAATTCAATTAGTGAAGTTATTATTACTAAAGTGCCAATTGTGTATATTTAAAAAGTGGAGAGAATAAAAGTTATTAGTTAAAGTTAGTTGATGTTTTGATAACACATGTAAGAATTAGATTATGATTTCATTTCATGTTAAGTGATGATTCAGTCTAAGATGGAAATGTTTCAACCTGTTAAGTGATAATTTGGCCTACCAGGGATCAAACCGGGGATAATACAAATATTGAAGTGGTCCCACCACTTCAATATTTGTATTATTAGTTTGTAGTCACTTGTTTGGCTAGGGTTAATGAGATCGGGGTTCGAATAATTACAAATTACCATTAAAAGAACATCTCTAACATTTTCTTTTCAAACAGTGCACTACAGTGTCTTTTTAAACGATACAAGGGAGCAGCAACAAAAAAGAAATACTTTTAAAATCTGCTCCCCATTCCGGTGATGGATTCTAAATGAATATTCAACGTGACAAAGAAGAAGGGGTCGCAAAAAGCACTGTCTAATTTTTTTACAGGAGTATAAAAAATGGACGCAATTGCGAAACCATAAAAAATAACAAATAAATAAGCGAAGCAGGGACATGCCCCTATTTAATTATGAATTAAGGGCTCGGTGTAACGAGATCACAATGTAATTAAGATTACTGAGGCGAGGTTTTTCAGAGTGTTCGCCAAGTGAGAGTAAATGGTCGGCAAAACTTACGAAGCGACCTTGTTTTTCTCTTAGAAAGGAGTTATTTACGAGACTCAGAGAATCGTTAGGAAGAAAATAAGCATTTGTCCCGTTAGTTAATTATTATTAAAGCCGTTTTATTATGTTCGTTTTTATGTTAGGTGGAAAATTAAAACCAACTATGAGCTAGTCAGTAATAACGCGACAATTATGCACTAAATTTTCTATGATGCTTATAGTATAACAGAGTAGGACTTGTAGAAGTAAAAATTGATAATTTGTTTATCTACTATGTCATTATAGAGAAATTATTATTCAATTGACACAGCTCATATCAATGGTAAAAGTATGCTTATGATGTTAATGTTATAACATCCTTAATATTTTCCTTGGGTTTTTTATCATGTACCAAAGTTAAAACGTCTTTTATACATAACATTAACGTTCCTTCGTAATCTCGCTAGGCTTCTAAGCTTATTATATAAATAATTAATTTTCGTTGTTTCCTTTTATACGGCCAAATTTTTATTTGTTGTAATTCCTGTACTACTATTGTCCGTTTGTCATGAGATAGGTCGCCTTAATGATTACTGTGTTCGTGATCTATTAACATACTATAAATAATATTAAATGTATTATATCAACTGTTAGTATAGTTTACACTATCTTTATATATATAATTTATTCCATTTATTGAATTGAATTGGATTTTTCCAATTTGTCTGAATCTGGAATAGCGGGAAGCTTCGGCCGTGGCTAGTTACTAACCTACCAACAGAGACTTACTACCAAGCGAGAGATTGAGTTCCGTCACGATACTATTTAGAAACCATAGGTAACCTGGTAAATTACCTCTTACGAGGTAAGCGCGCTTCCCTCTTAAGCCTAACTTTCAGCTATTAACATTAAAAAAAAATTAAAAGTGCGTACAAAGTACACATGTCCGAAGTGAAACTGCTTTAGCAAATTAATTTTTAAGTCTTGTTTATATTCATATACAAATCTAAAACTAGACTTTCGATTAAGTGTCGAAAAATAATACAAATAATTTATTGAAATCGTAAATGACGAATTGTAAATAAAAATGCCACGTGTTTTTTTATCAATATTAGAAACTATTTATTAAATTTTCCAAAGAGAATTTATGAAATATTTTTACTTTATGAAAAATGTAGAGTGGCAAATTAAAATGCCACATGTTATTTGTAAATATTAAAACTACCTAACCTTTAAATGAATTAGTATAAAAAAAACACTGCACATCTTCTTGACGCTCATCACGTGTTTTCACTTTCGTCTTAGGTGTTTTTTGAACTTTATGCTCAAAACTTCAAGTATTTTTGATATAAGGGATAACTGTATATTAACAATATCATACCGTTGCATGGTTAATTTCAAATATTAGTTTACCAACTTCTAAGATAATATATCGGCACAATCCATTTGGCGATGAAATCGGGCCGACAAAAAAAGCACTGTTTATTCAGCACCAAACAAAGTACGCATTTACGACCCGCGTGCGCCCAGTTTATGTAAATACACTCGAAAAAACTATGCAACGGGAAACCCGAAACAACATTGTTTATTTTTTATTACAGTTCCATACGTTTTAAGTACAATTCAGTTGAAACACACTGTACTCCAGACCGCGCTCTACTAACTGTATCACTAAACTTTCAAGCAAATAATGTTTACTACGCTTATTTTTATTTGAAGCTGTTGGAATCGTATGTGGTATTAGGATATTTTTGTTTATTATCTACCACTATTTCCTGTGAGTCCGTTTGCGTTGATTTAGTAATTATGTCTCTAAGGAACCCACAATTTACTTTAGTACAAGAGTTTTTCAGTTATAATATAGCCTTTAAACATACGTTTATGTAAATCCATCTATTATATATATATGCTTTGTAAGTAGATAGAAATAGATAACCTCATTGTATTTTCTCATTTGTGTCTGGACTGGTGGGAGGTTTTAGCCGTGGCTAGTTACCAGCAAAAACGTATTGCCAAACAAAGAGATTTGTGTCCCGGAAGATGCTGAGTAGAAACTATATGACGTATATCGCCTCTTACCAGATTAGCGCGTGTCCATCTTAGACTGTGTCATCACTTACCATCAGGTGAGATCACAGTCAAGCGCTCAACTGTCACAAAAAAGAGGTTATCAGTAGGTTAAAAAAATAACTTATTAGCAAAAGTTATATTGATGAATGATGAATCGTGGGCAAATTGTCGTACCCTAATCCCTCTCTTCAATTACAATATTTACCCAGTTATATTGTTTGTCAACTGCCTCATTGGTCTAGTGGTTAGCACGTTCGACTACAGACATGAGATCCTGGGTTCGAATTCCGACTCGTGCCAAGTCAAAAATCAATATTGAGTTTTCTATTAAGATTTTTTCAATAATTGCCCGAAGTTGGTAATGGTTAATGGGCTGCTACTTACTTACTTACTTTATTGTTTGTCAAAAGAATATCATCTGTTTTATTCCAAATCCCAGTTTATTTCAATACCAAAACTCATCAAAATTGGTTCAGCAATTAGCGAGAAAACAACAGAAAACTTCGGATATAGATTCAGAAATCAATGTAGGTTAGAACACAAATTCCATAAATCAAATAAAAAAAATTGTAATCCTATAAAATATTCCTTTTCACAAAACATGTCATTTGCAAGCAGCCCTAAAGATCGGACTGTTGTGAGCCGGAATAATTACATTGTCCAATAGAAAATTCGGGAATCAATAAGGGCCGTTTATGCTTGAAATGATTTTTATGATTCATCCGCTGAAAATTATCAATTCAATTTCTATTCAATATGTAAGAAATTTATCCGCTATCTGCAAGTCGGGTAAGATTAATAAAAATTTGGCCCTTAAAGCCGCTAGGGATGTCCCTTTACGGCCCGCTGGTCTTTTACGAGCGCTCTTTTACGTTTAATACCTTAGCCCTATATTTTTGTTGATTTGCCGTTTCTTTGTTATTAATAGTAATTACACGACGAATAAAATGAGACTCAGGATTCATAAAATATTTTTACCTTTAAGAAATTTCATAAGACATATTTATATTAGCTTAAAATGTATTTATATAAAGCACATCTCCACAGGATTTACTGTAAATAAATTGACTATAAATCAGTAAAATATCGTATTTTTTTTTAATTGGAAACTAATTTATAAAAAGCGATGTTCTAAAAGTTTATACGATAATATTGTGATATTAATTATAGAAGTTTAGTTTATTATAGAATAATAAATGAGCATAAAACATTAGAGATATAACAGAAATATTATTTCACTGTAAACCTATAATGTGTTTAATTTACCTTTGCAATTGTACCTCATTTATAACATTTGTACCTCTGGTTGGTCGAAAAGTGAAAATGACTCAGTTGATGATTTCCTAAATAGTCATAATTTATTTTAATATTACGTATAACCTTACTCTTGACATGAGTTTTCTGTAAATGTTTGCACTGACAACTTATGAAATTCATTAATTTATCTATTTCATATTTTAGACTCATTAATATTTGTATTTGCATATCTGTATCAGTTTGAATATAGACATATATTATACAAATAAATTGGATTTAAATTTGTTGAAATGACTTAATTTTTTATGTTTCTTTACATTGTTAATACAGTACGTCAGAATCTTTGTTAAGATGGAAAAGCGCTAAGTTGTATTATAAAAACATCAACTCACATTAACTTTTACTCTATCCACTATTTATATATACACAATTTACTTGTACTAAAACAATTTAGCACTAATTCTCTTTAAAAGAACTACACAGCCAGGCAACTCGCAAGACTATCTTCACAAAATTGCTCCGTTTGTTAAAGTTACCTCATATTGCATTACATTTCGTAATATTGCACAATGGTTTTGGTATTTTTAAGTGTTGCCATTATATTAGTCAATAACTCCCAACATGTCAGAGCTATCAGTGTTGTCACCCAACTATCTAACAGTTGGTAAGAAGAAAATATTTATTATCTCTGAATTTTTGAATCCTGTTGGATTGAAAAGCCTTTAAGTAAAATATTATTTTAAATGTCACTTCAGGAATCTCCCTCTTGAACAACCTTAGATAATATATAAAATAGAGGTTGCCTATAAGGGAAGCTAATGTCAAATAACTTACCTTTTTGGCGGCGGAATCCTGGTTATTATTGTCGGCATGATGTGGTGCCGCAGGCGCCATGACTGTGACGCCACTCTGCGATAGAAGCTCGTCGGAGCCCCTCTGTAACAATAAAAGTAAAAAATTTAAATGAAAATATTCTTCAAGAGGGCTAAACAAGTTCTTTTGGTTCTCAAGACTGACTATTTGTATGGTTTATTAGGATTACGGAAGGTTACTGAGAGTGAATCCTTTGACTCCAAATTAACATGTAAAAAAGTAAGTACCAGCCCATTAACGTCCCACTGCTGTGCACATGCCACTCATAAGAGAAATGATGTTAGAGTATAGACCCACCACTCTGCTCCACTACCGATTGACAAGACAGACATAATCCAGAATTACTTCCGGAATAAGCAGGTAAGCAGGCAAACCGATATGATTGTATGAAACTGGATTCAAATCCATGCATTTTCAACGTTAAACTATTCAGCTGTATGTATGTTTTACAAGCAATAAGTAAAGAAAGCTCTTACAGTTCTTTACATATTGCTTTAACTTAAAAAATATGAGTGGACCTGAGCAAACTAATTGTGGTAATTTGTTATACAATATCTAATATCAAAATTCTTTTGTGTCACAATTTTAAAGTTTATACTCTCCTCGAAACAGCTTGACAGATTTTGATGAAATTATATATGTAATATGTATATCCACTAGGTATGAGAATATGTTTATAACTATTTTTAAACCCCTAAGTGTAAAGGGTGGTTCACCACACAAAAATATTTTTATTTTTTGTATAAATTTTTATCCTCGTACCACCAACCCTAATTTTGTATTAGCGATAATAGTTATTATATGGCAAAACAGCGTTTGCTCAGTCAGCTAGTATATAAATCCCGGTCAGAAGGTATAATATTTTAGGTTATTGTGTTCCTGGTAAGATCACAGTTAAGCGCTAAAGTATACACAACAAAAAAGGAAAAGAGAAACATAATTAACATCACGCGAATGTAGACGTCAACCCTCCCCTTGTCATCGGATCAATCTCAATTTAAGACGCGGAAATGACAAGCCTCAGCAGTTAAACGCACCGGGCAAAGGTATAAATCACCCCGTGTAATAAAGCAAATGTATTTATAAATAAATGTTGGCGGAGACAGCGCGACTCGCGGTTTGAGGCTTTTAAATGAAATCGCAAAACTGTCATCGACCGGCAAAGTGGTTTAAAGAATTTCGGGGTCAGACGCAAACGGTCACTGTGTCTGCTAAACGGCCACAATGAATTGGCGGGTTTTAAAAGAAATTTCCAAGGTTATTTACTTGTCCATCCTTACTAATATTATGCGAATGTAACTGTCTGTCACGCCAATGTTACTAAACCGATTTAAATAAAATTTTGTATACAGATAGTCTAGATCTTCAGAAAGGATACAGACTACTTTATCCAGCTACAAAAGGGCTATACGGGATGAAAGTATCGCCATTTTAAAAACTGAAAGCCTGAAACTTATTATTAAGGATGTGGATTCGATATAAATAAATATAGCATTCTAAGTGTGTAAAACTTTTAATCTCGAGGGTGTATATTAATATTAATCTTAGATGGTTTGGTCACGTAATGAATGAAATGAGGCTGACAAAAAGGATTAATGAGTCAAGAGTGAATGGGAACGTTACTGTACCAAATCTAGGACATTTTAAATAAGGGCCAGGTCAAGAGCACTCTAAACCGACGAACTTGTATGAAAGGTTTAATGAGAATAAAAGAAGCGAAGGAGATGCAAGGATCGTGGCAAGTGGAAGGACGTGGTCTCTGTCTATCCCTATGGGAATGAGGCGTGATACTATGTATAATATTATAATAATAAGCTCAGTGGAGTGTTTCACTTACTTCATTTATACGTCTGTGTCTTATATGTAAAATAATTTACCTAAAGTATTAAAAATGCCACCAAAAGATACTATTCCACGCGGATGAATTCGCGGGCGCAACTGTTATTCATACCTTAAAATCGATATAGCCAACTTGCTAACTTTAAAATAGGCATATTAGATGTAATTATATATAAAAATAAAATGATGCCAATACATTGCTCTTAAAGACGTAAGTAGCAGCCTCTTAAGGTCCCATGTTGCCGAGGAGAGGCCTCCTCACTTATAGGAGTGAGTTTTTATAGCATAGTCTCATCACGATACTACAATAGGGATTATTATGCTATACATATTATCTCGAGATATGCAAATTATCTAACGATAATTTCCTTAATTGAAAAGCACAATGATGATTTTTAAAGAATCAAACATATTTTCTTTTTATTATAAAGAGACATCTAATGCTGGATTTGAACTCTCAATTTTTCAGGAGAAGAACCGTGCTTTAAAGTTTAGTTAGCCCTTATTTTTTTGATCTGAAATAAAAAACTGTTCGGTTCTAAGGGGGTCTTAAAAAAGAATGCATTCTCTTATCATACGCGTGTAATGTACTGCACTGAAAAACCAATAACCCAAAGCATCAGCCACAAATGGACGTTTAGATGGTCTTTTGATGGAAACGTTGGTGTGCCAACGTGTTCGGCTGAGCTAATCCTTATGCGGCAAAATATCACTCACTCGCACCTGCCCGGTATCCGTCACACGAGACACTTAATAAAGCCCACACGTCATTCGTAATGTTTTTTTTCAGAAAAAGAAACAGATGCTGATGGCGAAATTGCTCTCAAAATGCTCTCACTTGCTCTTTTGCCTAGATTTTTGTTTATATATCGTTATTTGAAAAGATCATAAATTGTGGGATAATATTTAGAAAAGATAAATGTTTTTCCGAAGTTTCAAAAGATTTTTACAGTCGGTTTCAATACTGATGACACTTACAGTTCTCTTAAATATTAATACTTATTAACATTAAAATGCGAACTTAACTCTGATTTATATGAAAATTGGTACACAGATAGTCCAGAACTTAAGAAAGGACACAGGCTACTTTTAATTTCATTAAGAACGAGTTTACCCGTAAACCCGAAGAATCCGGATATAAACGCAAAATAACCACTTTACTGTGAGATCTTCAAAAGTATTCAGCAAATTGTTTTAAAATTCGCCAAATATCATCTTCTCGCATCGCAAAGGACGTGTCTTCCCATATTTCCAAGGCATCCGGATACAAGCGAAACTTACTATAATATTTTTCTTTATCATTAATCCTGTGTTTTAAAATTCGTCATACATACCTTTGCCGACATAAACTTGCACTAATCGCGGGTTTTTCGTTATTCCAACGGAATCAAGAACTACGCGGGTAACACCGCCGGGATCAATTAGTTGTTAATAAATTTGATTGATTAATGATCTAATATTTGAAAAATTGTACAGTGCTGTCTATAGCACACTCACGTCAAAAATTTAATAGGTTGTCTCTATGTAATAAGTTTAAGAAGTTCGTTATAGAATAGTTTTAATTAGTAAATAATGTAAAAAATCATTAGTTCTACCAAGATTACGTAATTAGAGTTATAAAACAGGGTCAAACTTCGTTAGCTTTTGACCCTTTACAAATATCATAATTCACATGCGTTGGGTTCTTCTCGTGAATATAAATGTCAGATTTAAATGTTATATATAACCGTATGTCTTGTATCAATTATTAATACTAGTGTTATTAGTATAATACTAATAGTTTCCTAAATCTTGTGCCATTATATCTCAGTTAAACAGTATCCAAAGATATTCTTTAATCTTCATAAAAAGAAATATTTTATAAATACAGTCTAAATATTAACACTGATGAGAACTTAAGAGTATGCTCGATTTAGATAGAGTTTAAAACACTTTCCTACAATTTGCATAATAGAATAAAAAGATTACGGTAACAGCGGGAATCCCATTTTAAGGAATAAAGCTTTCATTGTAGAAAAAAGGAATCGTTTTCTCAACCAAAAAAAAACTGACACGAGTTTCTATCCCTGAGAGTAATTTCGTAGAGTGCGTGTAATAATTGCTTGAAATTAAATAACATTTTTCACAACAAAGAAACAAGGTGGATGAAAATTTTGTTGCGAAATTGTGGATTAAGTTTGAGAATAAGACAATTTACGTTTTAATAACAATTTATCAAGTTAATAGAACACGACGTTGTATTGTTTTATGACAATCAAAATATATCAGTGTAGCCTTGATATATTTATTACTTTAACGTTTAGGAAATTATGCTATATATTATGATAAGAGCATTAGATTTTCCACATGTTACCCGCGTAGTTTCCTATCCCAAGTGAATATGGGAAAGCCGTACTCAGTGCTTTGATAAATTTCAAGTCAACATCGATCAGCTTTGATGATCTCATGATTATAAAGTGAGTGAATTTAGTTTATTAAAACTATCTTCGCATTATACCTTTTGTAAACCAGTTAAAAGTTTTGGTCTGGATGTTATCAATGACTGTATTTTTTTTTGGAGTTTCATATAATACTAGCTGGTTCGCGCAACTTCGTCTACATACACATAAATGTGGAATTAAAGAACGAAAGTAAAAGTTATTTAATGCTTATGTAACTTAGTTGACAGCAGAACCTGTACTGACTTAAGTCGGAACAAATCCAGCTACATGAAACAATCATCAAAGTAGAAGTTCATAACGGTGAATTAAACAATAGTAACATTATATATACACACAAGAAATAATCTTTTAACATTCTAACATCACGAACGTTAGTTAAATATGTGTAAAATCAATTCAATATATTGGGTCTCAACAAAATGTATTTGGTTTTACTCTCCAAAGAAATCTCCCAATATTTTCCGATCAAAACATACTGAAACGTTTCTCCAATATGTCATTTGAATGAACGCGATACAAGAGCCCTCCCTATCAGAATATTATCAGGAATAAAAATATACATGAAAGGTGAGGTTTACTGAGATCAGACAAATAAACCTCGGGCTTTTTTGAGAAACGTCAAAGTGAACACCACTTTTGAAAATTGTGGTCCTCCTTTTACCGAGGCACAGTTAGCGTAATGGCATACGTTTACGGTTGAATCAGTGGCCTCAAACCTTTCTAGTAATGGGCTTTATGATAGTTTAAAATGTCCCATAGTTTATTACTTATTGTATAGTATTTGAGAGTCATGGCACCCCAATCGTGAGACGGGTGGTTTGTAGTTCAGACTCATGATGTTGCGGCTTCTAATCCTAGTTTCCACATTAAGAAACCTACTAATTTGTTCAATTATTGTGGCTTTTCAATGTAGGAAAACATAGGAAACCTGCATACCTCTAAAGTAATTCTAGGATATAGCCTGCTAATCCGCAGTGGAGCAGCGTGGTGGATCGAAGCTTTCAAAACCCATTCTCCTACGAGAGAGGCGGCATGTGCCCAGCTGTGGGACGTCAATAAGCCTGCTATTACTTGAAATGTAAAATCAAGCATGTAAGTTACTTTTTATAAAGAGAAACTTAGAGGTAAATGCCCAGGAGTCGAATCTTGACTTCTCTGAACGCAAGAAGACCACCATGAGATTTTAAAATATTACTTGTTAATTACTACATGACAAACAAGTGCTTTACGAAACGCAGCCAATTTTATTTTGACCATCTGTAAAATAAACTGTATAAGGAAGTTAGAATAAAAAGCTTTATCTGACCAAAGCTAGTAATAAGATAAAAATATATCACGACAAACCTTGTTTCGTATAACTGATTATCCTAATAAAATGGAAACAGGGTAAGGGGATATATTTTATTTAGTCAGACAACAGTATCAGTTCCTATTGTGATGTATCTATTCGTAAAATCTATTAGTGATATTAAAATGTTCCGCGAAAATTCCCAAAGATGGGTTCGCAAGATTTTATTGTTATTTCAGAAAGGGACCCTCATTTTACAGATTGCTTAAGTCAATATTATTTTAGGTATAATTTTCGTCGCATTTTCCTTCGCAATCTACAGACCACATTTAAATAAATACTTGGCTGTTACTCCTTAGAACCTCGAAATCTAATTTGGATTTAAATACTTTGTTTGATAACGGCATGATGGCTTGGCTTAAGCGATGAATCTTTTACCTTATTGTACTTATTATACAACGTTTATGTGCCGTTTTTATGGGTTATCTGAATTTATGACATAATATAATATAACAGTAAATTTATTGCCAGAAATACCTTTTCGGGGTTTGGAGACTAAATAAATGAAATACAATTTAATCGTAATTGATTTCACAAATAAATTATTTTATGGTGGAAAATTGTATTTTAGTATTTACGAAATTTAATTTTATATATTGAATTTTATAATATCTTTGTGTGTGTACTTAAAAAAAATCTAAAAACGAAGAAACCTGTTAGATTTATATAAGAAACGATTCGTAGTAGTATGAATAAAAATAACATTTTGATAGAAGTTGTTTCCAGCTAAGTTGTTAATATACTAATTTATAGTATACGAGTATTGTACACCACGCAAAGAAATTATACATTAGGAAGGAGACTTAAACTATGTAAATTAGTGACGGAAAAAAGATGGTCTTATCGCTTTAAAGCGATTTCTTCCAGACAACCTTAAGGAAGGAGTCTTAGTTAAGTGTTTAAAGGTAGGTGATGAGAATAATAAACACACTACATACATTCATACATAAATATGTCTGAAAATAAAATAAAAATAACAGTTAATTAAAATAACTACATAAATGATAAATATACAAAAGCTTTTATGTATGTAAAGACGATTAAATTCTACAAGCTGATAATTTACTTCACACATACTACTTCTCTGTACTTTGTGATCGCTAATAATCCCACTTATTACATTAAGACCGAAAATGAATAATTAAAAACCATGAAACACTGAAAAATGTGTTGGTTAGATAAGTATAAGCAAATTTAATAAGTTATGATAGTCAGACAAAAACAAAGTTCAGATTATTTAATTAAAATCACAAATGGATCGGCTCTAATGTTGTTTCAAAACGATAATTACAATGAATATTGAATTAAATTGTCAAATTAGAATTGAGGAAAAATAATAACACGAAATGTTGAGGCGATTACTGAAAATCGTTACTAATTTGCTAGAAATTGAAGCGATGTCCTAAATTCTGAATATTTCAACCTTTTAGATTTGCAGATAAATTTTCTAACTATCTAAGTCTAGCTAGTAGAAAAGTATATCTGTGAAACATAGTTCTTCAAAATTTAATTATTTTTGAATGCTCGGCATATTAATTAGAAATGCGGTACAAAATTACGACACAGCATAATTAAACCTGGAGCTGCGTGGTGGGTATATGCTCTACAAACCATCATTCCTATAAACGAGAAGGCATGTGCTCAGCAATGGGACGTTAATAGGCTACTATTTACCTTACCTAATAATGAAAAATCTGCATTTATTTGCTAAACAGATAATGTAACTGGAAATATTGATACCGTCCGCTTCTATCTGTGTTTTTAATTATATTTTTTCAACTAACAAAATACTTAAGACAAAGAAAATAGAGGTAAAATTTTAAAAGACTGGCAATACTGCAGAATATATATTTAAAACTATTTAGTTTTATTATGCTTAGATGGTTTGGGCACGTAGAGAGAATGAATGATAGGAGACTGACAAAAAGGATTTATGAGTCAAAGAGTGAATGGGGAAGTTGGAAGGGGAAGACCAAGGCGAACGCTCCTGGACCAAATCCAGGACATTTTAATTATGAGCCAGGTCAAGAGTACTTAAAGCCGACAAACGTGTATGAAAGGTTTAAAGAGAATGAAAGAAGCGAAGGAGATATGCAAACTGGAAAGACGTGGTCTCTGCCTATTCCTATGGGAATGAGGCGTGATGCTATGTATATATGTTTAGTTTGTTCTTAATAATACGCACTATAATAAAAGCAAAATATAACGTTGCAGTAGAAAAAACAAAAATTTTACAGCAACTATATAAATATTGTCAATTAAAAAAACCCTTTGTAAAATCTTTAATACTCGAGATAACAAAATAGAAATAGAAGCTTACTGAGCGTACTTGTATGAACGAAATTTTAACAGCAAAGAAATTCAAATATATATGAATCAATCATACTTCGTTTCTATAACCAAATAAAGGAAGACAAAATAATGCGTTTATACCGCGAATAAAAAATCTCTTCAGCATTTAAAACCTTCCTGAGAACCACTATACCTAATATGGAAAGAAGAAACGGGTGATATGCGGAAAAGCTAATTATTTTTATTGCTATTTCACGACATCACCTGCCTGGTTTAACGTCAACGTGTAAATTATGAATTAATTTAACAAGAACTGTTAAAATCGGACGCAAATTGTTTTTATGAAATTTTTTTATTAAATCAATATGTATTGCTATGTGTTACACACATATTACAATATAAAGTTATATTTATGTCATTAGTAGATAAAATCACATAAATAAGAAACCAAACGCTAAAAAAAAACAAAGCTGATTTCGGCTAATTGTTAAAACGGGATGAGACTTAAGCTTCGGCTTCTTCTTTTCGAAATATCCACAGAAACGAGAAATTGGTGAACTACAGAATCTCTGCAACTCTCCTTCACCCTCAAGGGGATTAAATTTAAAAAATGGCTAATGAAACTCAAAATGAAGATATTCTTTATTTAATTACTTAAATATAGAAGATCTTCATTTTCGAGCTCAAAAAGCACTTTTGAATCGTCAGTAGTCTGTCCGTTGGTAACGAATCTACTACAGGTTTGGAAAGTTGAATTCGCTGAGAAGAAACCGGCAAGATACTCTGCGGTTACTATTTGGTATATAGTTTCGTAAGTCACAGTGTATAATATTTTGCTTCTGTGTGCAATTGGAATCAGAACCAATATTTTTACCGCTTATATAATACCACCATTACAATATACCTTTTGTATAAAGATGTCTTTGACATATTTCTTAAAATTATGTGGAGGCAAATGAAAAACTGATTGCTGTATCTTATTAAAAATGCGTATGCTTAAACCAACAAATGACTTCTGAGTCCTTTTCACCCTGAAATATAGGCTATATTTGGGTAGTTTCTGTGTAGAAAATAGAAATCGTCCAAATTTTATATCTACGGCTTCAATAGCTTATACTGTACCTTCATGAATAAGTAAACCCGGGTTTATATGCATCTAAAACTACTCGTAGATGTACTATACACATCTTACAATAATTTGGTTTTTTACTACTCACAATAAATTTACGCTTCTTACCTCAAGTCTGCCAGTAAAAGCCAAACTGAAGGTCTACGGAGCCTACGTCCTTTCCAGACTGACGTATGCGGCTCCTGTCTGGTACTCTTTCTATTCAGGGTACCAGAAGAGGAGATCAGCAGAATAAGTGCCAACGTATGATAGTAAGAGCCCCGTGGTACGTCAGAAACTTCGTCATCCACTGTCACACCAGGACACTCAACCCACACACACACCTTCACGGCATTGCCAGCCAGCAATCAACAGCAGCAAACACTGGGCGTCCCCTGCCTCGTGATCTGCTGCTGTCACCGTCTCCTGGCGTAGGCCATGACGAAGACGACGCAATAGCGGTGGCGATACCTGGATTGCAACATCTAACGGAATTGACCTGGATACGTAGTCGGCGGAAACCAGCAATATAGATTACCAGGCTTCAAATTGATGTCTGAGGAAGATGTCCGGATAACGAGGCAGTGCCTCGACGCCCACACTCTTCAACTGCATTTGAGAAGAACCAAGGGAGTTTTTTCACAATCAATTCAAAACATATACTTTGAGTCTACAATCATATCTCTTAAATCTTACAACTAAACTTTTCACGTAATTTTATAATAACAATCCTGTATATTTATAGTCGTTGAATTAAATGTTATAAACTGAAATTTATATTACAATAGATTAAATATCATCCGGTGTCACAACAGAAAGTGCAATCAAACAGGGCATTAGGAGAGCGATATTTGCCCCGTTGCGAGGCGACGTGCACCGCACATCCGTCTCTATAGTCTAATATCATCTCCGTCTCGCGTAAGATGTCGAAATTAACGATCTTGATAATATTTGTTGGCTCAACGCTGCCAGCTCCACCAGTAATTAATTGCTCCAATTTGTTCAGCGCTTATAACGGGCATTTGTCAAGCGCCCACCCGAAGCGGATGATTTTCGCACAAAGTTCATAATCGATACTCCAAATGATTAAGGAAAACTCTTTGCCATAAGTCGGATAGCAGTCCGACAACCAAACATTAATAATCCGTAAAAGGAAATTGAGGTTTGGGAGGCAATGCGGATTAGACATTTAATGTATTAAGATTACAAAATTAAAATTTCTTTAAAAGGTACAATGTATGTTATTTTTCATAATATCAAATAATTATAAAATCTAATCTTCTATTTTTCATTTTCAATGACCTGATGTGGAAAGGCTTTAATATAAAATAATTTATAGATGATTACTCTCAAAATGTATATTCACATTACACGTAAGATAAAATTATGGATAGAAATTTGTTTTATTCACTAACAAAACATATAAATCAAGTGTTAAAGTGACCTATTTCTATATGAATTAAATATACTACCATAATAATATATATCAACTACCTTATTTTGTTATTATGTATTATTATATCACACTCTTCTTGTATCATGTTCAAATATTTAATCGTTAATAAATTATATTTTTTAAACTGCATCATCTATTGAAAGCTCTTAAAAAGTCAAAAGTTTTCTTTCTGTGTAAGTTTAAGAAGCTCTTACTATATAGCGTAGGAACTGACTTTTGACTTAAAATATTTTTAAAATACTTATAATTTTTAATGATATTGTGCTTATTAAATATTTTTCTATTCAGATGTTTCGAAAAAATGTAATAAACTAGCTGCTCCCCGCGGCTTTACCTACATTACGTAATATAATATAATAAATACAAGAATGTTCTACCCCGCGAAAGATTTTCAGAACTTTCAGACCAAGAGCTTTGGAGATTAGTGAAGGTTTTTTATTACGAATTTATATATATGAAAAAGATATTTAAAAATATATTCTTAGTGGAGCCGAATCCAATCAATCAATAATCATTAAAATCGATCCAGTCAATTTTAAGTTATAAATAATATCAATAAAACTACTATGTTTCACTGAAGTTGTAAGTTCTTTAGGCGCATGAAGATGTGCAGCGTTTTTTATGCTACTTCGTTTCAAGATTAGGTAGTATCAATATTTACAAATAACATGTGGCATTTTAATCTGCCAGTCGTCATTTAATCATTTAATATACTACTTTACAAAAAATAAACATATTTCAACACTAACTAAACACGTGGTATTATATATAAGTTATTTGTATTAATTTTCGACACTTTCAATATTTTAATGACAATTAAATTACTAACATATCTCCCTTTTTCCCTCCCTCTAAGTCAAAACGCATGCAATTTTTATTTGTTACATAAATAAGGTAACAAGTTTTTATTGATATCAATTTTACTTACGATGTAAGCGTTAAATATGTGAATAATAGGCTGCATTAAATTGAATAGACACGATAAAAGTTAACAATACTCATCGTGAGCAAACCTCTTAGCCCCAGAACAATATAAAGAGACATTAGTTGCTGTCACAAGTCTACTTTATAGGGAAAGTACGAGCGAGTTTGCATGAACAAAGTTGCGGAGGCTGGTTGCCTCTGTAATGAATAGAGACGTCAGACGTTAACCGCCACTCGGGCGCAACTCGCATACCATTTCAACTTCTGGCAATAGCTTAACTATGTTGACCCGACCTTTCGATGCGAGGAACTAGGATTATCTTACCATGTTCCTTTATTGGAGTTTAATTGAACAGGTGGAGTGCAGTTTTAATCAAGTTACAACATAGGTGGGATTATTCTATCTTTCATAAACCGCTATGGTCTAAATTGTTTTCATGTTGGCCTACTGCAGAGCATTCTGAGTAGTCCAACGTCAGAAATAGCCGTAGAAATATGGTAGTGGGTTATCAGTGATATATATTAAAGCTAAGTTACGATGGGGCTGACGTGTCTTGTGGATTACGTCGTGACCACGATCCATGCAACTAGCCATCGTAGTATGTATCCGTTAAAAAGTCAATATGTCGATAAACCATGAAACTTTGAGTTTAAAACAATTAATCTATATGTGGGAGTGCAATAGTATATGGAACACTGGCACCATATGTATATCGTCGTGGGGCAGAGTCAACAGTGACAATCCGGCACGTGTCTCTCCAGTTCTCAAGTAACGGTCCGCCAGAGTGGTCGACTATTGAAACTATCGCGTTCCTAGCTATTATTATTATTATTAAAGAGTTTGGGTTAATTGATATCGGGAACATTAAGTGATTGAACATTATAATCTAAGTACGCCCACAGTATGGGAATTGAATTATGAATGCTATTAATGATAATGTCGGCGGAGAACCCTACGCCCGTATGCTTTATGCTCCTTCTCTCTCTTATTCTCCGAAATTCCTTATTGACTTTTGATTAATTAAATTGTATAAGGTCTAGCAGAATTCTTTAAAAAACAGAAAGGTCTCATAAAGAGCCCGAATAAACGATCCCCATAGAAAATAAAAATAAATTATTATAATACTGTAGAGTTTTCGGAGTATATTTTTATTCGAAAAGTCTTTACAGTGTACTAAAAAGTTTAATGATTTACATTTCGTGCTTGATCATGTGCCATTCCATTGTTTCAAATGCCACTGCCATGAACACGACCATCTCTGAGGAAAGTTCTTACGATCGTAGTGCAATAATAAATATGGTGTATAGTAACAATACTTATTAATAGGTATTAATATTATAAGGTAACTCTGTCGCGCTTTCACACCATAACTACTTAACAAATATAAAGGAAATTTGGTACATCAGATAATATAAAGCCTAAAATGACTATAAGCTCTGTGCAGTAAATAGCTCATTGAAGTATTTACATGTGACTTTCTTATTTGTAACACAATTTGCATTTGCCTAAATTCATGAAAATGCTAGACAAAAAACATTCGAAGTCGCGGCTACAGCTAGTACAATATAATAAACATAACTAAATTGAGAAATAAAGTACATCAGGCGGCTTAATAGCGGTTTCTTCCAGACAACCTTGAGTTAAAAAAAGCTGTAAGTAGCAAAGTAGGAAAGTAACATAAAGACACACAAATAACTACATTTTTTTATTGCTGACAGATTAGCGCTTGACTGTGATCTCACCTGATGGTAAGTGATGATACAGTCTAAGATGGAAGCGCGCTAATCTGTTAAGAGGCGATATACCCCTTACGGTTTCTACACAGCATCGTACTGGAACACAAATCTCTTTGGTGGTACGTTTTTGATGGTAGGGTGGTAACTAGCCACGGCCGAAGCCTCCCACCAGTCCAGACTCAGACAAATTAGAAAATACGATTTCCTAAATTCGTCCTACCGGGGAACGAACCCGGGACCTCCGGTAGCAAAGCGAATACTCGCACCACTGCGCCAGCGAGGCCGTCAAATAAATATCATCATCCTAATACATATCCAATAATAAACATAAAAAGAAATTTGAAAGCTTTATAGTTGCGGTATGTTGTGGTATAGTTTTTGACGGTCTCTCTGACACAGTGGTGCGAGTACTTTGCTAGCAGAGATGCCGGCTTCGATCTCCGGTAGGACTAATTAGGGAAATTGTATTTTCTAATTTGTCTGAGTCTGGACTCTTGGAAAGCTTTAGCTTTGGCTAGTTACAACACTACCAGCAAAGAAGTACCGCTAAAACACAGAGATTTGTGTTCCGGTACGAAACTGTGTAGAAACCATAGGATGTCGCCTCTTACCAGACTAGCGCGCTTCCATCTTAGACTGTATCATCACTTACTATCAGGTAAGATCTCCGTCAAGCGTTAAATATTCAAAACGGATTGATTTATAGTAAGTTATAATGGATAACTATATTACTGACAGCAAATGACATAGTATTTAAAAACGATTATCAATAATTGAATTAAAAGATCCCAGGTTGGATTCCCAGCTATTGTATTTTCTAATTTGTTTAAATTTGAGCAGCAAAGACCTAAAACCAAGTAACAAAATGCATCAACTTCGAGTATGATGCTATGTGGAAAATTTTAAATGGCAAATTGCTCGCGACTATCTTAGCATGTTTTATCATTCAAACGAGATTCCAGTAGAATGTTAACCAGTTAGGAATAAAGAAGAAACCACGAATAAGTACCTAATAGTAGTACATTTATATTGTATACATTTACAGACCACCTATTTAATATTTGTTTAATACGCAAATATAATTTTGAACTTAGTCTTAAGTAGAATAACGAATAAAACATTTAACTCCGTTTCTTCGTAATTAAAATATAATGAAAGTTTCCCGGAACGAAATAATGAAAAACATAAAATACAAGCAATGTGCCGCGATATTTATTCAAATCGTCCCGCATGCAAATGAATGTCGCCTTTAAATGCTGCCCTTTGTTCCTCTTGCCGGCGTTTCTGTGTTTGCATTTATCGCAAAAGTTTTCCAAAGGCCAGATTAGTTTTACTCAAACAATATCATAAATTCTGCTGCCTCTCTGCAAAACTATTTATTTTACCTACAATAATTAATAGAATGCTTAAAGTTTGAGTGAAACTTTACTCTATTTCGGAAATCTTGATGTTTTTCATTCGGTTTTTAATAAAGCCTTGCATGATTTAGCCTCGAAAATGTGGTCATTTTAAACATAAAGACTGTAGTTATTGGATATTTCTGTATTAGGTTAAAATGGAAGTATAGTGTATAGCGTAAATTATTAACGTATGATATTTTACGATATTCTTCATTATTTAAAAGTATCGTTTGATGGCTTATAAATTATATTTGATAAAACTTTCAAACGTGTAGTTAAATTACATCAAAACGTTTCCCAATACTGGGACTTTATCGAAGTTAAAGTTTTTTTTTTAATTGCTGACAGTTTAGCGCTTGACTGTGAACTCGGCGGTATGTCTTTGCTGGTAGGCTGGTAGTTAACTAGGCCGAAGCCTCTCACCATTTCAGTCTGAGACAAATTAAAAAAAACAATACCCGAGACCTCTGCTAGCAAAGCGAGTACTCACACCACTGCGCCAACAAGGCCGTATTTCTATTTATATTTTTGCTACTCGGTTGGATGTATCAATGCATTGTGGATTTAGAGTTAGACAATTTCAACGTGTTTTGTTAACAAGTTTGTTATATGTATTTTTGCTGTAGTGTTAGATGGTAATATTTAAAGAATACGAAAAATAAATCTTCTGTTAAGAAAAAGGCATCCATCGGATTTCTCTCTGAATCTGATATTCCTTATAACGATGAATTTAATTAGGTATTTTGCCTTAATTGCTGTAATCGACAACTTCACTATTAGTATGAACTGCCTTAGACTCACTAAGGAAATATTTTTTAGATATTTAAACTTTAAAAGGTAAAGAGAAGGGCAAAGATTTTATGGGTGAAAATTCTACATCTACTAAAAGACTAAATCATTCTTATGAAAATCAGTAAACACTTCTTACAATATTTCTTACATTAAACGTTAAGGCAAGCACGCCAGTTTTTCAAGTGTTATATTTGTGTTTTTTGTAAATGACATAATAATATTGTTACTTACATCTGTCATTAATTTTCTAGGTAATGTATATGAAGAAAGATTTATAGCTTCCAGCCAGTTTTTTGCACTTTGTGCAATAAAGATTCCAAAAAATGGGGTATGACTGTGTTATGGACACGGCCGTTTATTGTACATGAATACTTTTTGTAACGGGTAATAGATTTTATATAAAATATTTGCTACACATCTTATTTATTCCTTGATGCTATAGCTATCCAGGGGTGTAATTTAATTTTGGATGAAGGTGACAGATATGTAGCTACGGCACCAAACTGTTTCTCCTAATTATGTAACCATTCCTTTTTTTATTGTCATGTATGCGATCTTTAAGACGTATTCACGTCAATAAATAAATAATACAATTATTGGCCAAGCGATTAATATAGCTTGTAACCTTTTTCAAAACATTGCAACAAACGTTAAAACGTTATCTCTTACACGCTCACTTTCATTTCATCTTCCTGCAATCCGATGGCTGCTTATATTTTACGTGGCCGCAAATGCGGAAAATAGTCTCAGTGAATTTGCTATGGTTTGGCTTCGATCATGCAATAACACGAAATTGATCTCTATTCCGTGAGATATAAGATCTAAACTAAAATATTCTGCAAGTCTTATACTAAAGCTGGCCCCTAATGAGAAACTATCAAACTCGAACGGCACATTTGTCTTGTGAATAATATTCAATTCCCTAGAAGCTACTTAGTGGACTTTTAGTTTGACATCGACAACGTCTTGATCGTACTTAACTCATATTAATTGTGTTAAAACTTTAAAAGCTGTATTTCCATGAAACTTATAAACTTTATTGCAAAGTGCAAACGGCGGGCTTAAAGCTATCAAATATCTATTCTGTTGTAAAGTCGTTGCTTGATGTGAATTACAGCGCCAAAAAATTACAGAATTAAAAGAAAATATTATTTCAAACATTGAACCCATAGTTTATATTATTTATTATAATAATATGGTTTTGTTAATAAATACATAAAAACAAGTAAAAAAATAGTTCAACAGTTTTTTTTAATAACTGTCAATGTGATTTAGTGTTGTCAACAAAATACTACCTAAACTACGAATGAGAAAAACTACAAATAAAAAACCGTAAAATAAATTATATTATCATAAATAATCGCTAGCCCTGACAATGCAATAAAAGCTTAATACAAATTCTGATTCCCTATACGGCTTAAGCTGGAGAAAAAGGGAAAAAAAACATGATTAAAAAGCAAGCCCTCGGCGCCACAGAGCACATGATTGAATCCACGCACGGCACCTCCAACAATTGAAAGAGAACGCAATCTATATCTTAGCTTGGTAAAGAAAACAAATAGATTCTTTATAGCAATGTAAGAAGGTAACAATTCACCCCTCAATGGGCCGTATGAAATCTAAAGCGATCGTAATTTCGTCGGGCAATATTCCGCCTTTTCATATTTTCTTTTTGCCCCCCGAACGTAACGCCAAGCTTGATACAAGTTGGCGATTTTGTTTGTTATCCTTCGTTTGCAAGTTTTACTGTCAACACTTACTATTAGCTTACACTCTCCTTAAACACATTTTGTTCAAAATTTCAAACGTTAGTAATATACTTTTTAATCAAAATCAAATCAAAATCAAATCAAAAATATCTTTATTCAAGTAGGCATATTACAGCACTTTTGAATCGTCAAATTATATTTTTTTTCCACACTCTGATTCTAATATACATCTGATGACGGTACTCAAGATCGGCTTAAAATCTAAAGTTACGAGGGTTCCTTCGCGCCCTGATCCGAGAAGAACCCACAACAAACTCAGTCGGGTTTTTTTTTTTACCATCATCATTACAATAACAAATTAGTTTACTATATTTTAATTAAAATTAGAGCAATTTGTTCACTCCCAAGCGTTTCTATCGTCTAGGTAATCTTGCAACTTATAATACGATTTTTCTATCAACTTTCTTTTAACAAAGACTTTGAATTTATTAATTGACATCTTTAGAACGTCTTGTGGGAGTTTATTATAGAAACGTATACAGTTACCCTTAAATGAGTTGTTAATCTAATGCAGCCTACTAGAATTTATAACAAGTTTGTTTTGGCTTCGTAAGTTATATGATGTACATTCACTCTTTTTATTAAAAGAGTCAATGTTTTTATGTACATACAACAAGTTTTCTAATATATATATTTATCTAAATGAATAGTCTGTATCGTTAATCTTACGTTTAAATTGACATAAGCTTGTTCCTTGATTTACATAAGTTATTCAATAAATAAGTACTAAAGTTATCATACTGTTTAATGAATATAATTATAATAGTGATTTTTTGTAGCAATTTTTAGTTCGGCAACTTGTCTTCCGGCAAAGATTGGTTTTGGAATTCGAGACCGTGTTTTATCTATTTCTCTTGATGTCATAGACCATTCTTCCTTTTCCCGATTTAGTGTTATGTTAAGAATTGCAATAAGTAATGTTGTTTACAAACTTATTATAATAATGAATTCGACTCCCTATATTACCGGGGTTTTCCTTTTTATAATGTAATATATATTTTTCACGATTTTCTATACGGTCTCCAAATTTTCTGATTTTACTGATCCCTATATCTCACTTTATTCTCTCAATTACTACTTTTCGAGGGTTCTAGGAGATCAACACTTAATGTTTTTAAAGTGTAGTGGTAGTGCTATTTTTACACTTTGTTTTCTTTCTAATCAAGACGAACAATATAAATTTAAACTTGTGGTGAAAGATACTTGATGTATATAATTTCTTTTTACTATTTTATTACTAGATTTTTTTTATTACTATTACATGTTCGTGCTGGCCGAAGGAAGCCCTACAACTTCTGGTCTCCTCACTTCATAAAAAGGAGTAGAATAGTGGTTTAATACTTCATAACAGTATTTTATGAGGAAGGGGCACTTCCTAAGTTAAGTCTATATTTTGATTTGTTAGATATGTAAGATTACTTTAACATTTAATCCACATATTGGATTCATCAAATATAAATATAAGTATATATCGCTCCTGTGCATGTGAGTAAACATCTACTAAAAGACGAGATGGATTTTGATGAATGTTTATGAGTGTTATGAAAACAGTAAGGATGCAAAATATATACATATACAAGTCTTAGAGTAAAATCAAACTAGCCATCTTTAAAATTCTCTTGTAGTTAAGAATAATATACGGATTATTTTAAACACACATATTTGTTATACGCGACTGTTTCGATATGAAAATAGAAAGGAATACAAAATGATAGTCTCTTTGTAGTTTTGTTACGTAGCTCAAAGACAACTCGCCCGTCGATGGACTCTTTGATGCAATGCATCAAACTCTATACGGTTTTCTCAGAATTCTATTTCAGCATTTAAATGTTGATATATTTCATAGCACTTTTAAATCCAAAACTGTTTCACAAAAGATAAGATTCAAATGTTTGATAAAATATATCTTGCTTTGCTACTTAAAGCTTATATATTTGTTACTAAATTTATTATTTAGGTATTTAAAAGTTTCTACAGTACATTATTCTTTATTAATATTATTATATTTTATGGCTTTATTTTCATTTGCTACCTACGTACTCTATAAACTGGAAAACCACCTAACCAATGCGCTTCGAATCGTTTGCATTAATTACTTTTTGATCATTAAATAGCAGCCATAGTGAAATAGGTCAGAAAAGAAAAAAACTAAGAAGTCCAGATTTAATTGATATGAATCTATGTATTGTTTCCTTTACAATGTGCATGTATGTAAAGCCAGTAAATGATTACTGGTCGTATTAAATGATAGAGATAGGGCTCAAGGCGCTTGAATGGAAAAGGTGGCCTTTTTAACTTTTTGAATACTTATATAAATATATATTTAGAGTAAAAAATATTCAAATTAAATTTTAAAATAAATTAATAATTACATAGATAATCAAGTAATTCTCTCTCTTTCATCAACTCGATAAACCTTTAAATGCCTAAATCCTTGTTCCAGTAACAAATATATGGTTTGATTGATCATATTGGTTATGAACAATAATATAAGGGCAATCAGGGGAAGTAATTAGTATAAAGTAAATTATCTAATAAGGACTTCAAAAATGTTCAAAGTCAACTAAGAAGCTCAGTAAGAATGACGTTTACTAATAACAATTAGTCTTTATAAGGATTTTTCAATGTACTAAAATATTTACGGTCTTCAACTCATACTTCACCGCATTCCTCTATTTACCAATTCGAGCACCCTTCTCTGGAAAAATGAAAATTTTCGTAACATACAATTACGAGTACTAGGGTGTCAAGTTACAGAACAACCCCCATCATTATATTTTATGCAATACATGCCATATAAGCAGCCGTTCTGTTAGTATCTTCCTAATATTTTTGTTAATCTATATTATTATTATGAAGCTGAAGAGTTTGCCTGTTTGGTTGAACGCTTTTATCTCAGGCATTACTGATTCTTATTGAAAAACTATTCTTGTGGTGGATAGTCCATTTATCGGGGAAGACTTTTGGCTACACAATGTAATGTTATGACCAATATGAGCGGAGCTTGATGAGAAATGTTGCAAAGCTTCCGAGGCCTGGGCTACGCATACAGTCAAACACACATGTACGATGGAATTATTATTCAATTCCTTAATATCCTGCGCCTATGTTTAAGGGTTGACTCACCACAACCTTCTTTATGGTAAGCAAATTTCTTGTTAACTCTTTTTTTGTGTCGCCGACGAAATTACATAGTATTTTAAACTTTTTTTTACTTTTATCCTACGCTTGAATTTTATATCATAGAGCTATAATTAATAAGAACTTCAAATACAAAAAAGTCCTCGTAACATGAACAGAAATACTCATACGACATATCAAAGGTTGTGCTGTGTTTACGTTCGCGTACCTCCTTCTGACTCTTAGCCGCGAATATTTAACCGCCTCCAGCATTCAAGAAAGATAAATAAGCACTGAGGGATTTAAACACTTTTTGTTCTTATTTCGCAACTTTCTGCCGGAGTCGTTTCGCTTTAGTGGTAACACAAACGTGTTTTATTAGTTTCTTCACTGTTTATCATGTGATTATATCTACAATCTATATGTTTACAGGCGAGAATGTATTATCTATTTACAAAATCAGTGCATCGTAACCACATTCCTTTTTACGATTATAAGATATTTTCGGTTCTGCGAACTATGTGCCCCGTCCATTGCCACTTCAGCTTTGCAATTCGGTAGGCTACGTAGGTAACTTTAGTTCTCCTACGGATCTCCTCCTTTCTAATTTGATCACGTATGGAAACCCCGAGCATAGCCCTCTCCATTGCCCGCTGAGTGAGTCTGAGGTAAACCGATGACATCAGGCGGATCGGTTGCAGCCGCTGGATACAAGCGGCGCAAGATCGGGCCCATTGGAACTCATTATGAGAGACGTTTGTCCAGCAGTGGACGTTCATCGGTTAAGACGACGACGACGAAGTGTATTTTAATATAGAAATAATGTTAGAAAATTGTGATAGATTACAATTGCATACAAATATTGACTACAGTAGTTGTAAGGTAAAGTGTGTAGCAGGTGTGAACAAGCTGACCTCTAAAACAATAGGGCAGTTTATATAGTAGTCTATATAATTGCATAGATATAAATAACAGATAATAAAGGAAAGAGTACAGATAGATAGTACAGTACGATGAGTATCTCATACATATAAATATAGCAGGCAGATAATAAGATATAGTTTTAGAAATTACCTTAAGTGATTGTAAGTTTTATGTAACTTTAAAATATTAATTCACGTACGTAAACTGTATATTAAACGTACGAGTGCACTCCGTTATCATATCGGTGTAATAAATCGAAGTACAGCCGCCTCACAATACGAAAGAGCTAATTGATTAAGACGTAATGCAATCCGTATTAGACCGAACATTATGAATCATCGTTAGTCACAATTCACGCTAATATAGATTACGAGTGATATAACTCCGATTCTCGCCTGATCAATCCAGTAATTGGTTGAATGGATGTAAGATCCCATTCATCTTAACTTTGCTCATAAGCTTCCTCATCTGCCAAAATACCTATTATCAACAAAAGACCTTATTACGAAAGTTATAATTCGATGGCATATAAAGATTTCATGTCATTAATAACGTATGAAATATAGCTTACATATTAAAAAAGGGATCGGTTTACGTTTTAATCAACAAAACTCTTTGCGTTCTTAATTTAAGTCTATGACGCTAACTAATTTCATGAAAATTGAAACATTATTTTCAATTCTATTTAATAGTAGCTCTAACTTACGACCTCACCGCCGAAGGAGGCGGAATATAAGGCGGCGCATGTTTGCGCATCTCCTCCCGCCTCCGTGAATCCTCCGTCGGATTCATCCGGGACACCAGGGCAGAATGCGAAAGCTGATCACCTGGTGCCTCACTAATGGATGAAGAGGGTTCCGCTGGGTTTTAGTGGGTATTGCGAGACCTTCCATCGCCGAGTCCCACACTCCTGACTCGTCATCGGTCAGGGTTAGTGCGTAAATTGCATTTCCCAGCGAAAAAAAAAAAAAAAAAGCTCTAACTTACGACGTTACGCGCATAGTTAACGATCCAGGGGTAATATGACGAATAGCTTCAAATATTATCTAAACTAATATTATAAAGACGAAACATTTGTGTTTTTGTATGCATGTTTGTAACATTTTCATATAAAAACTATTTTACCGATTTCAAAAATTTTGTCACTATTAAAAAGCTGCATATATCTTAGCTGCACATATTACTCACATCTCTGTATTAATCCTTATCCTGTTAAATGATATTTTATTAAAGACAGTTTCAATACCTATAAACTGCCTGATTGGTCTAGTGGTTAGCATGTTCGACAGACATGTGGTCCTGGTTTCGAGTCCCGGGTCGGGCCAATTTGAAATCGATATTGAGTTTTCGATTAAGATTTTCTCAATATTTGCCCGAAGTTGGGAAAAATTTGGCGGCGTGATCCACCCCCGTGCCTCGGAGAACATGTTAAGCCGTCGGTCCTGCGCCTGATCTCTCTCCGTTCGTGTCGGATTGCCGTCACGTCGGACTATGAGAGTGAAGGAATAGAGAGTACACTTGTGTACTATACCAATCCGAAGTAGAGCAGCGTGGTGTGTCTATGCTCTAAAAACCCTCTCTCGTGTGTGTCAGGAGGCCTGTGCCCAGCAGTGGGACTTTAATTGGCTGCTACTTACTTTTTTTTACCAATACTTGTAAAATACTTTTTAGATTAAGAATTAAAATCGGAATATCGGGGGCACCTCTTAAGGTACATCGCAGGCGGGAGTGCGGACGTATACCGAATCCGTGCATTCGCCAGCGACCGTAGGGATGAGCACCGTCAGCTTTTAGCTGGTATAAATCTGGCATAACTTACAACGCCTCCCTGTGGTGTTGCAGGTATCCACGAGGATTCCCCGACATTAAAAAAAAAGAAACCTGTGATCAATAAAATCAATCCAGTCGTTTACTTATGATCTTATTTATTTATTTAACTATATATAGCTCAGTACGTGTCTTTGTTAGTAACTGTATCGACCGACATCCCCAACGTTTGTAATTCAATAAAATCACGAAAAACTTTTGCGATACTACATAGCATTTGACCGGATTACGTCAAGCGTTCGGGGCCCAGTCTCCGCCAAAATAGCTGGAGTCAAAACATCGTCCTTGACGCACTAATGGAGTTAGCTTTAGTGGACAAGTTGTTCGGAAGGGCTCTGCGGTTACGACAACAACCGTGTTACGAGTTTCGAATACGTGCAAGCCACGGACTCGTACGACTTATCACCAGGGAGTTGTCTGGCAAATTAGAGAATCAAATGCAACTACGGATAAGTTTAAATTGATTCTACATATTAATATAAGTTATTTGATCTTGTTACGACGGAATACTGAGTACGAGTATAACGTTAATAAAATACCTTAATTGTTTCATTTGGTTACATAAAAAAAAACATGTCCCTGTTGAGGATGAATAATCACACAAAGCTTTCGAAGCTCTTGCTGCTCATAAATATTTCATAAACACCTCGTTAAAACTAAAATGACGCGCTGGTACAAAAAAACTTTATTTTGTCAAGGACTCATTTAACTAGTTTATTTAATTCAAGGCAGTTAACATAATGACAGTTCACTGCGTATATATATTAGAAAACTTGTTGTATGTACATAAAAACATTGACTCTTTTAATAAAAAGAGTGAATGTACATCATATAACTTACGAAACCAAAACAAACTTGTTATAAATTCTAGTAGGCTGCATAAGATTAACAACTCATTTAAGGGTAACTGTATACGTTTCTATAATAAACTCCCACAAGACGTTCTAAAGATGTCAATTAATAAATTCAAAGTCTTTGTTAAAAGAAAGTTGATAGAAAAATCGTATTATAAGTTGCAAGATTACCTAGACGATAGAAACGCTTGGGAGTGAACAAATTGCTCTAATTTTAATTAAAATATAGTAAACTAATTTGTTATTGTAATGATGATGGTAAAAAAAATACCCGACTGAGTTTGTTGTGGGTTCTTCTCGGATCAGGGCGCGAAGGAACCCTCGTAACTTTAGATTTTAAGCCAATCTTGAGTACCGTCATCAGATGTATATTAGAATGAGAGTGTGGAAAAAAAAATATAATTTGACGATTCAAAAGTGCTGTAATATGCCTACTTGAATAAAGATATTTTTGATTTTGATTTTGATTTTAATATTCAAACGGCATTTCTATAAAATAACCTTTTTTTAAAAAAAAAAGTGTAACTATTCTTTTAAATCAGCGATGTTAACTAACAACCAAAATAAAGTTTAAAACCGATATTGAAGTATTGTTAAAATATTTTCATAGTCTTTGGCATATAAATAATATTTATGGCAAATATATTAGCAACCAAAAAAGTTCGTGCGGTTTTCATTTATTGTTTACTTATATGAACTGTAAATCGCAAATAAGATAAAGCAGCAGCTGATATTAAGAAGTATCGTGAAATTTGTTAGATAAGTTTGTTTACTTTAAATAAAACTGTGAAACTTTTGGTAAAGTAAGGCCGTGTCAAATGCAACAATTCGTGCTTGTTTCGTGATTTTTTTACAGTTTTATTTAAAGAAAACATACTTTCGTAATACATTTAATGATACTTCTTAATAAAGGCTTTTTAATGAACCAAAAATTACCTCTACTTTATCTTGCTTGCGATATACAGTTCACATAATAAAAACAAATAAATAGCCTTTATTCACCGACCGATATCGCATGAAATTATTTATTATTTATCAGCATCGGCTCAGGCTGTTATTGGCATAGTCCTCCTAAAGTTTCCATTTGTGTCGAACCGTTGTCAATCGTCGTCAACCCTTGGGCAGATCGTCCTCCCATCTCTTTTCTGGTCTGCCCTTGCGTCTATTGCCCTTTTGGTGGTCAATCTTTAATGCTGCGTTCGCATCATGTGGCTCGTTCATCTCCATTTCAGTCTTCTTTTCTTTATCAGGACATCGGTTATTTTGGTAGCATTTCTAATGTCCAATTTCCTCCATCTGTCTCGCAACCATATATTCAGCATACGCTTGTAGGGAACTTATATCAAACCTTTTGCGACTGGCCTCTTCGCGTGTGCTAATAAAATAAATTCAAATAATTTCGAATGGAAAATTTCAAATTCAAATTATTCCAAAGAGAAGATTTCGACAGCCACGCGAAGAGATCAGTCGTTGCTTGTTATCCGCGCCGTCAAGTCATGTGCCGCTCATATGTGTAAATCATCATGCCAACTACAATCCATCTCCACGGCTATGCTGGAGCATCCAACCCGCACATCGCGTCGCACTCCCGCTAGCCAAACGCTCGTACTTCTTTCCATACCCTACAGTTCAAATAAGTAAACAATAAATGAAAACCGCACGAACTTTTTACCTAATAAAAATAAACCAAAACAAAGTAACAGTTAATCCGTATCCTGAACTGTGATCTAATGTTCTTGAGTCCAACTGGGCAGGTAACGGGCCCCGTACAAATATTTTGCCACTTCGTGTGTTACCTGAGCGGGAAAGTGGCCGCGGGCGAGGTGGGGAGACAAAGTAAATATGTCCCCGTTTCCCGGCGGTCCCCGAAGGTCCTCACATTTTATCGGGGAGCGATCGGCTCTCGGGTCGGGAAATGAATTTAAAACGTGTTTGCGGGTAATCTGTTATCGGTCCCTTGTCTCTTGGCTGAATATAGACGTTCGGACTAGCTCCATATATCCGGGATTTTAGGAGTTTGTGCTTTAAACAGTTACGCTGAGAAAAGGTACTTTATTTACGAATACGTACATAAAGCTAAAAGTATAACACATGTCTCCAAAACTTTTATATTATTAAACGCAAATAAAGACGTGAAATAAAACGTTAATTTCATATGAAAAAGTTATGGCATGGTAACGTAATGGATGTAAAACGTCTTAAGAGAATTTAGAATTACCCTAATAAAATGTAAAACATATAAGTACTCAATGTTGGGTAGAAGCAGACTTTAATACGAATAACACTGGGTTAATTATTTCGTCACAAGAACCCTCGTAAGCCAGTGTAACAGCGCTTCAGCCGAGCTCGGGGGGCTATAAAAGCTACATAATACGCGGCGACGTAAAACTCTTATTATTTTAGTATCTGTGAAACGGTCGCGGAAAACATCTCGTAAAATAAAACCTGTCCCGCTATAAGATGCAAGGCTCTCTCACAGGCACCGTACAACCGATGTGCACGATCTAAATCCAGGTGGATTCTGTTCGGACACCGGTTAAAATAGAATACAGGAGCTCAGTGTATTTCTATGGAAAATGTAGACTTTATGGTAGCCGGGGGATAAGTTTCCATTTTAAATTGAAGAGAAACTCGTGAAATGTAGCCGCTTCTCTCGTCGGACAGCGTAGATGAATAAAAATTCAAGTCAGGTGAATCTAACAAAAACAAGGAGCTTATATGTGAATACATAAATTCGATGCACAGCTTTTAACTTTAAATCAGAATCTAAACGTATATCAGTGTAAACATTTCCTTTCATTAAGATAAAATTTGATGGATCAGTTCAAATATGTTTGAGTCGAGAATTAATAATCGGTGATTAAATAAGGCGAAGTTTGCAGTAAACAAGAAAATTTTGGGAATTTTTTGACGAAAATGCGACTAAGTTCCGGAAGCACCCATTTACATAGTCGATGTCGGCGCGATGGTGCGTGGCGACTTCAAATGGGAATTATAATACCAAATTGAATACAAAACTTTCCTTTCAGTGCCGAGTAATGGAGGAGTCTATGCACCGGAACAATCGAAAAGACAAATAGAATGAGAGAGACGAGATACTGACTCTGTTGAAATAATAAGTGCCTGACGCCTTTTTGGACGTTCTTGTCGCGATTTTTTTTTGTGACAATAAATTTTCACGCTTTGATCTTTCCAATTCAAATAGGCTTTTACTCGTTGAATCAGAAGTTATAGGAATATTTCAAAAGCTTTAAGTGAGGCGTCGGAGCGGATTTTCCTTCCCACCGGCTATCATTCTAATTGGAATGCAAATGGAATGGTGTCCGTTCGAAACGTATTTATTCTATCCAACTTCTTAGTTACTCTTTGAAATTATCAATATTTATTTTATATTAAACGCTATGAAATCATAGTTATATCTTCAAAGACGTACCGTTAATGAGAAATTTTATAAAATGTTTATACTATTCACAAATTATATAATTTTGAAATATAAACTCTCCAGCCACAGAATAAGAGGATTCATAAAATGTATTCAAGAATCTCGGGCGCTTTTCATTTCAAGTTATTTGCCTTTCAGTAAAACCTTACGATTGAGTATAATTTGTAAGAAAATAAATATAACTTATTTATAGATCCCATTTTTGACAAATTCAGCAAAATGTTTGTTTTTTCATTCAGATCATGGAAGATTTTTCTAGCTCTCCAACGACTTTTCATTTACTTCCTCATATTACTTTTCTATAATATTATGACTTTTTTCTAAAATATTTGAGGTCTAGGTAAAATGTTTCACAAAAAAAATTTCACAATGATATCGGGTTACTTTATATTAAATATTGTATAATCAAATTAACATTGATGCATATAAACAATCATATATAAAATTGAATGTTTTCATCAAGAACTAATTTCTTTATTACAACTCACTGACAGAAATCATAATAAATTCCCACACCCACATTTAAGAATGCATTTTTTAAACGGAAATGAAATATTATTAAATTGTCACTATTGCAAGCATTAATTTGTTAATTTCATTGATTTTTGCATTCTTCACATCAAGATTAAGAGAAAAAAACTTATATTATGTTACAATAATTTGTATGTTTTATTTGAAATTCAAAACATCGATTTTCCTAAGAAAGTCATCAGTGGCTGTACTCGTTCCATAATACATGCGCAACTAACATTGTATTCACGTTGCTAAAATTAGGGTTATGAATATAATTTCCTGCAGAACATTGCTTCGCATTATTCTGCGCCTTTCTTTCCGATGGAACTTGAAATCCTACGAAACAAGCTGCTACAAAAACATTTGCCTATGCCGTTAGTGAATTGTTCTCCCGCTCGTGACTGGGTAATTTCCATACATTTCAAGTTCTATCGCCTGCGGGACGTTCGTTCTTTTGTTGATAAATGTTTGACGGGAACTCCGGGGACGCCATTAAAAGTTTTTTTCGTGAATAATTTCAGTTTACATACGCAAATATTTACTCTTGAGTTTACCGCATTCACCTATTCGGTGATTTCTTTTCATAGAGTCGCTTGTGTAAAGAGCAACGAATTTCCTCTGAATAGAAAGTTGAATAGGTAATTGGAAAACTTTGCACTTTTTTGCCTTGAATAACTTAAGTGTGGTTACGAGCTACGACAGAGACATAAATCATGGTATCCCAAGTGTAAGTTTAGTTGTTTTTATGCGTAAAAGTATGTACACTTAGAATGTTTACAATCTAATACATTTTGTCTATTGAGGCAAAATCACATATTATATGGTTGTAAGAAATAAAATCATGTTTTAAACAATTAGTGATAAACGGCAAAAATATTAAGGTTATAGTAATGTTTGTGTAAAGGGATTTTGAAACATTGTTAAAGGTGACAATTACAGGTTTTATCAATAATATTGTAGTTTAAATTCAACACATTGAATTTATAATAACTACAGCTCAGAAACTTAAAAAAAACTGTTAAATGTATTTTTCGCGATACCAATTACGATTTAATAGTTCTTAAAACTGGACAAATTAAATTAGGAGCACACCGATAGATATCTGATATTAAATGACATTTTTTTTTAACGCTGGGAAATCCTCGAAGATACCTGGAATACTCGGGAGGATATTCCAGGGTATGCCGGACTCATACCAAAACCCAGCGGTGCGCCTACATCACTCGGAGACGGGGTCACGAGAACGCGACTGACAGACATTCGCAACCCTGCCAGCGATGTGCCTGCTTAGGCCCAACTCGGTCAATGACCAAAACATACTCCGAAGGTGGATTGCCTGGAGTACCTGGCAAGCCACGAACCACCTCGCAAGACCTTTCTTTGTTGGGTAACGGACCCCGCTTCCGTTACTCAAAGGTCACCACTAAGAAGGGAGACGACGATCGTGGGCCTCTCGACTCCTTCCCGGCCTTCTCCTGCGAACGGTTGAAGTAGTCACGTTCGCCTCCCTTAATCGTTTTGCCATCTCCTTCCGCGTCATCACATCCCCGCAGAAGGAGAGCGTAGCACACCATCCGCACCAATAACCGCCACGAGCGTGGCACGCTGAACAGTCCAGGCCGGGCAAGCCTCTAGCGTGTGTTGGGCCGTGTCAACAGCACAGCCGCACTCGTGGGACACCTCGGTATATTAAATGACATAATTAAACTTAACTTTTTTTATAATTTCGATTTCCTATTATTGTCCTAAAATAATAACGTTTTTTTAACTAAGTATTTTCTTTCTACTCAAAAACAGAAAGAGTGCAGAAATTATTTGTTATTACTTACTAAACTTATGCTTATAAACTAACCTATACTTACTAACTAAACCTATAAACTAACAATGAAACTAAAAGCACTTGACTAACAATAGCTAAGGTTGGTCGCCAGGAGAATTTTTCTTTTATCGCATTTGGCCTCCGGATAGGTGCCTATTGCTGCCGATTTGGTGACAATAAAGCAAACATTATTGTATTTGTTATTACCACAAGCGACGTGAACAAAAGACCACCACCTTGCACCACACTTAACTTTAAATTATATAATTAAAATATAGGTCAAATCAATGTACATTGCTTTAGCGATCTTAAATTAGATCCTCAATGTCATAATTCAATGAGCTGTCAATTTACTTCTCTTTTATTTTTATCCACCTTCAATTTTAAATACAGACGCGGAATTTAGTTATTTCCCGAAATATGCTAGTCTGAAATAAAAGCTCCAATCCATTTCAACAAAACATACATTATAAATGACTGTAAAGTGTAAAATCTATACTGCAGAAAAAGAGTGAATGTATTGCTCTATATTTATCTTGATATAGAATAAATTTAAAATATATATTGTAATGATGATGACAAAAACTACGTACATCCGACTGAGTTTGTTGTGCGCTCTTCTTAGATTAGAGCACGAAGGAATCCTTTTTTTTTCACTTGTAAATGCTTTTATGCACAAACCCCAACCCATGAGTCAGGAGTATGGGACTCGGCGAAGCAGGAGAGCCTCGCCAATACTCACTAAGCCCCGCGGAACCCTCTTTATCCATAAGTGAGGTACTAGGTGTTCAACTTTCGCATTCGTCTCTGGTACCTCAGCTGAGTCCAACTGAGGACTCAAGAAGGCGGGAGGAGGCGCACGAACACGCGCTGTCGAGTACACTGCCTCCTTCGGCGATGAGAGGGAGCATCCACTGCATTTTCCCTATCTCACTCATGGGCTTCCTTAAGCGAGACTACAGTCTCGCAGAAGTAGGATACTCTTGCCCATATCCTCGCATTGGAGAGCATCGCACCTATAATTCTCGCGACAAGGAACCCTCGTAACTTTAGATTGTAAATCGTTCTTTAATATCATCATCAAACGTACATTGAAATACTTGAATAAGAGATATTGAATAGAGATTGGCTTTGACTATACGGAGCCAAGAATTGTATTCTTATATACAACTACGAAGCGTTATCGGTTCCCGTAGAAAAAAATAATTCATATATGATCACAGCTTAAAAATTTCCGACATAGGTGAAACATAACCCAATAAAAGTTCGATCAAATTGTGGAAATTGAGACAGAGGCCTGTCACAGGCTAAGCTGGCGCCACGGATAAAGACAACGGCACACAGCGGGCCAAGCGGCGCGTGACATTGTTGGGTCACGTCATGGGCAAAAAGCGAGGGTCGCTTTAACGGTGAAATAATACAACTTGAAAGGCTGTTTATATAATGTCCTCTCGCCCAAATTTCTGCTACGGCGGATAATCTCAAACAGAAGTTATTAGTCACCTGCGTAGGAGATATAAAAACATAACATTATATCCGTGAAGTTAGAATCTGTTCCATTATTCACATTCCGCTGCTTTGGAAGAAGTGACATGGTCCAAAAAAGCTTTATATAATAAAATAAAAATAGTTATTTCGTTAACTTCAGCAATTTAACGTATGTAAAGGTTGGAGCTTACTTTTAAGGGCGAAAGTAACCCCTGGGGCAGAAGACTCCGCTCTTTTTCAACAATAACAAAAAACAATTACAAAGACAACCAAATCACAAGGAAAAGAAAATAACAAAATTAAGAATTTAACATAAAAATCTTATACAGTTGGTATATAATTATTTCTAAATGTATTAGACTTTGTAATGTATTAGAAATGTATGTACTGAGTCGTGTAAGTGATAAGTCTTTATAAATAAATAGAATTAAGTAAGCCGTATTTCAAAATATAATATTAAAGTAGGTATGTCAGTTTATATTTTACACTATATGTTTTAGTAAGAATTCCACCACGATATAATTTAATGGTAATAAGTATTTATTTACAACATCTTTGTCCTCTCGTAATTTTAAGGGAAATATATTAAGTTTTCTATTAATTGTATTATACAAATAATTGTGAGCAGTACTGGTTTAAGAGTAGTATATAGACTAATTGAATAGACTGTTTAAATCAACCAATGATGTTAAAAAAGCGGCTACACCGAACTGCACTGTATGAGGTCAACTAGAAGACGTACAGCATCTTCTACTAAAATGTATTAGAAATCGGACTGAAAAACAATCATTGATATCCCGCTATAGTCTAAATTGTATTGATGTTGGCCTACTGCTGAGAATTCTGTGTAGTCCAACTTCAGAAGTAGCTGTCGAATTTTATAAGGTCACCATTGCTAGTTATCAGTGGTTTATATTAAATTGAACTGACGATGGGGCTAACGTGTCTTGTGGACTTTAGTCCCTAATATACCCTAGATTAAAAAAAAGCAATGATATAATGATGTTCAGCAACTTTTACTAGTGTGTATCAGAAATCGGAGTGGAACACTATCATTGATAACTCGCTATAGTCCAATGTACATGTCCAATGTTGTTCCTTCTAAGGACCAATATGTGTACTCCAACTGCAGAAGTAGCTATCGAATTTTATAATGTGATCACTGGGGGTTATCAATGGTTTATATTAAATCGAAATGATGATGAGACTAACATGTATTGTGAACAAAATTTCCAAATATACTCTAGATTAAAAAAAAACAATGATATAATGATATTTCGTGACGCCACACAGCCATTTATGCCGATATGATTATGAGGCTTTAAGAAAAGAAATTATAAACTATTCATGATTCTAATATGCCTTAACTAAAATTTTGAATTGAAAGATTTTTCTTCAAAAGTAACTACAGATAAAATTGCATTTCGATGTCATTCTATATCTTTACGATATCAGTATTATTATGTTAAATCCTAAATTAAATACCAAAACAGCAATTTTATTTCCACTTCGTTTGTGTTAAATATGAAGTACGTAAGTATCTAATGCAAACTCACTCCCCGCTAAGTTTTTTTATTGTATTGTTTAAGGAATCTAACGATATATAAAAATTCACATAGTTAATGTTTTTGGGTCTCGTCAACCTATATGGCATAATTCTCAACATAGATACAAACTTTTCATCTCTTTTTACAACACAAGTAATAATTTTACGTAGTTTATAGAAACTCGTCCAAATTTTTAGTAGCGCGGAACCAAAAATATGATTTTAAGCTGAGCACTTCACTACAACCCACCCCGTATCGAAGGCGAACAAAATTATGTGCAAATATTTTGGGAATATTGCGGGGCCGTGTAAGGGTATCCTCATAAATAATTTTAAGGATCAGTGAAGGCAACCAGCGTGATTATTTCGCGCTAATGAAATTAATAAGGTAAATTTCACCGTTGCCAGGCGCTTTATTGCATTAAACCGGGACCGCTCATTTGTTCTACTAACTCGAGTATAAAAGTGTGCGCGGTTTTGTTTTATTACACTCTGACATTGTTGTGATAGCTTTTCAATATTAATAAACAAATGTTTGTATATTTATTTGCGCTAATCCATGTGAAAACTATCTATGTCAAAGCTATAACGGCCTAGTAGTTAGACAAATTTAAAAGAGCCTCTCGGTCTATATTCTAATTATTAAACACTTGCAGGTTTTTAAATTCATCTTTGTGGTTTTCAGTTAAGGATGGGAAAACCTATATATCTTGTATTGTAGATCTAGAGTATATCTAGGTTGTGTGTAACTAGCCAACCTGTAATGGGACAGCTTTGTCAGTTCGATTAGTCTCCCCAAACTTATCAATCAGGAGACTAGTGTTAACCTGTAAGACATTTAAAGGCTACTACTTTATATGTAAAAATCCTTACCAACGCTACAGAGTATACTTTTATTTACATGAAAAGTTTTAATCATTGAACTCTCAAATTAATATGTTTATATATTAATATCAAAGAATAATCTTTTATGATCAATAAGATAGCAGTTTAACACGAGAACTTTTGTAAGGCCATTAGATATCTGATACTATGTACGTATATTACAATGTCAGAGACTTCAGAAATGCGAAAAAATATCAAGAATTACAAAATCAACCCAAATTATAATGACCCGACGTGTATTTCAAGACCCAAGCTGTTAAGTAGACACGTCTCTTTCTCAATAAAAGTATGGGTAAAACATATGTATTTTGAAATATAATATTTACTATTCGCATAAAAATAATTCAAAATACATAATTAAACAAAACTCAAATTAACGAATATTATTCCTATATTTTGATGACAAAATTTTATTACGAAACGAGGCGAATAAAAGTGCTTTGTAAAAACCTAATTACTTTTTAAGAAGTCGTCTTTATACGAAAAATAATGTTGTCTTTCTTTAAATAGAAATATACCATAGAATTAAACAATAAACATTTAGAACCCAAGTAAGAAAACAAATTTTGTCGACGAACGAATAGTGACACTGTCGCTACAGAATACTATCGTCTTATTTTAACAAAGATAGGGCAGAAACAGCGCTAGTTTGGGAATACAACTCGATCTTACACTCTATGGGACGAAACCAGCAACAAGTTAGTTCATCAGTACATAAATATCAACTCTATAATATCGCAATAAGAGTTAATTTTCATTGGAACAAGCGAAAAATACATCAGCGAATTTATTGTGCACACACATATATATATCTGTTTTTTTCATACACGTTGTTCGTAATCGAATGTGCGAGTACGCGTTCAGATTGACCAAAGGGTCACAAGGTTACGTTTTTTTATAATGAATTTCATTTTACTACTGTACTACAACTACTAAGGTATCCCCATGGCTTTACCCGCGGAGTTTCCGATCCTGTGGAACTAATGAAACACCCGGTTCGAACTGTTAAGGTATTTAACAATATAAAATTCTTTAATAAATATAATTGTTAAAGTTCTTGGCGCTGTGACTTGCGAATCTCATTAAAATCTGTTATTTATTGAATATCTAATATGTTAAGTATGCCATTAAGTATTTTGGCCAATGCTAATAGCATCTTGCAATTTCTATTCTCGTGATATATTTAAGATCTGTAACAAATATGAGACAGACCATTTTAAAACTTTCAAAGTGCCCTCCACCTACTTCCTCGCTTTACAGATTCAAGCAGAACGAATTTACCGTATAGAGTTTTAGATTTTTGTAAGTAAAAATCAGAGAGAAATAATCGTGCTTGCCTCTCCGTGAGATGCCCTAAACGTCCTAAATGAATGCGAAGACGTCTTGTTAAAGAGATATTTGCGAAAAAGACAAAAGAGAAAGTAAACAATGGGATGACATTTTGATGGCGGTAAGATTTCAGTTTAAATAACGGCTAAGTTCGACAATTTAGCAAAGTATTTATTATTTGAAACTTTAAATAGGTAGAAAATTGTAATATTAAAGTCTCTATTTGTAATGTCAGAGTAATAGCATGTGAATGTATATGAGTGACCTCCGCAAATGGGATCAAGATTGATAGAAATTTCAATAGCAAATATGCCTATGTTAGATAAGATCAATTAAGGGTAACTATAGACGTTTCTATAATAAACTCCCACAAGACGATTTAGAGAAGTCAAATAATAAATTCAAAGTCATTGTTAAAAGAAAGTTAATAGAAAACTCGTATTATATGTTGCAAGATTACTTAGACGATAGAAACACTTGGGAGTGAACGAATGATATTGTAATAATGATAGTAACAAAAAACAAAATACCCGACTGAGTTTGTTGTGGGCTCTTCTCAGATCAGGGCGCGAAGGAACCCTCGTAATTTTAGATTTCAAGTCGTTCTTGAGTACCATCATCAGACGTACATTAAAATTAGAGTGTGGAAAAGAAATAAAAAATTATTTGACCATTCAAAAGTGCTGTAATATGCCTACTTGAATAAAAGATATATTGTTTTAATTTGATATATAGTTTATTATTCCAAAATACTGGAAACGTAGGTAATAAATTTATACAGTAGGTACAGTGTTCGATATCGAAGTTAAGTACAAATTACGATTCCAATATTTAGCTTTTCTGCATTAAGGAGCGAGTATCGGATATAAGTTCAATTTGTCAGCCTTTTTCGTTTGCAAAGAGAGAAAAATGTGACACAATGATTAATCGAGTATGCAATATGTGGCAAAAGGTGTTTACATGAATGCTTCCGCAACTTGGTTTCGGAACAGCCGCAAACTGAGTGGGTTAAATGGACCGTGGACAGGGCGAGGCCCGCTGCACTTGTTGCAATTTCTCTCTACTCCAAAGCTTAATTGTGCCGAGTGCGCCCTTACATTTGCTATAGACGAATAGCGTTAATTTCACTCGGGTAGGTTACGTCCATTACATTAATTGCGAGCTACATTTCGTCTAAGCGTCTCAGAACTTCGGCCCGCGGCGAAGACTTCGTGAACAAAGTCGTGAAAATTTACAGCGACCAACTACCAAAGAGTATGAAACTCTTCGAAACTCGACTTCTGTGAAATTCTGACCGGGAACGGGGACACTTTGTTAATATTACTAATTAAGCTTTTAATATAATTGAAATAGTGAAGACACGTCTCAGTTTGCCCCCTTGCCGTCTCGCCATAATACTTCACGTCTACCGTCAAAAATACTTTTAGACAAATTACTTATCGAGTGTACGGCGCGCATACAAATCGACTCGAGATACTCCATATTTCACTTCGGGTAAGACCCGTTCGATTTACACACACCTTTAATAAAAGACGATGAACGCGGAACGAACATTTTCGCCTCTGCGAAAATTAAGTCATTTCCGTTATGGAGCATCGTGTTCGATCTTTATTGCTAATAGAGTCGCGTCACGAAAAGAATATCCGACGTATAATTAAAGACGAAAAGAATTTTGAGTGTCCCAAATCAGAGGTGGGCCGATATCGTTGTCAATAGCGCGGAGGCAAATAATTGGAGAGAAGGGGCACCTGTGCTCGATAATGCGACGCCCCGTCTGGCCGAAAGGGCGAGGAATCAATTAGGCCGTTCCCGAATTGCGTAACGACTCTAGTTACGAGCGGTGTGAGTGGGTACGCAGCTGCTTTTTCCTCATCCAGCCTCTTGTTATTGCGCAATCGACATTCGACTCCTCAGATTAAGACATTATGTATTCATCGAGCCCTTTCATATATTTTTATTTTATTAAGACATATAAATCACGTAGGACTCTAAAATCCTCAACATTTTCTTGTTTGCCATATTTAGGCTTCTCCCGAGGTTTACATATTTCGTCATGACGTTGTTTTTCCTGCTGAGAAATGCTTTTACACACCCCTGCTACGAGGCAGGGAGTATGGCACTCGCCGGCGAGGCCATAATACCCACTAAAACCCAGAAACACACTCCTCACCCAGAATCGGGAGTGTCAGAAGCTCCTTTGGGCATTCTCCCTAACATTCCCTAATGAAAGCGACTAAGGATGTTCAAGACAAGAGGCTTTCGTCAAGAAGCCTTCTGCCACCTAACCTCCTCCTCCGAAGGGGAGCAGCATCTGCTGCAACTTCCAGTTCTCGCTTCATTGCCTCCTTCAGGCCTAGCAGAAAGAGACAACTGCATTCCATACAATATCACTGTCAAGCATGGCGCCTACTATAATTGACAGTGAGAGGTCCGCTCAGACCAGGACCAGGGACACCAGAAGATGTCGTTGTGGTCCCCATGTCGGAAATTGTGCCACAGGCCGCCGCATACAGGCGCACTGCACTGATGGCAGACAGGAGACTCTTCACGTCGTGCTATCTGATGCAAGCACTTACCGAAAGCACTTACGTGCGGCCTAGCCAGCTATTGCTCGAGGCGAGGACGAATCGCCTCCACCGTGATTACATCCGCACTTCGAGACTAAAAATCAAGATCCTATCGGCAAGGGCCCTGACTCTTTGGATGTCAATTTCAAGACGATCATCTCCAGACCTCTTTATCGCTAAAATTAACTACAAAGTTAGGAAAATTTCGTATTAATTTATTAAATAAGTAATTTTTTTTTAAATATTACTACTATCTTGTAAAACTGTTATGTCATACCATGTTAGTGCGCTTCAATTTTGGACTGTATCATCACTTACCATTATCTAAGTTACAAACGCGAACCTGTCAGTAATTACCAAAAATATTTACAATATAAGGCAAAATAACAATTTAGATTTCATTTATATCAAACTGTATTTAACAAACATGATTTGTATATTTAAAAATAAAGCATAAAAATTCGCAAATATTTTTTACAAGGTTTAATAATTTGAAAAGTCTGCAGTGGGTACGTTGGCGCAGCCTGAAAACATTTGAATATGAATTATTAAGAGGCGTTCGGGCAACTGGACCGCAATTAATGTGTGTTTAGTTGAGTTGCGAGGTCCCGGTTTACACTCAAAACAACCTTGTTTTTCCCCTAACACTACCGAGGTATAGAGTTATTGAATATATACTGTAAAATAATTCAATACTTGTTAAAGCTACGGCACAGAGGAAACTCACTATAAAAATATATTAGAACGTTCTATCACAAAATATTATGCAGTGTTCGTTAAATATGTAATGCCCTGTGTTTATAATTACAGTTAAGTGGATAAATTTCCTGCCCATTTGAAGTTTAAATGTGAAGCTTAACTGCTGTTTTAAAAAGCATGGGAGAGAACATTTAAAAGTATAAAAAATATGAAATGATTTTGTTTTGTAACAGATAATTTTTTCCTAGCATAATCATCATATTCTATAATTTTGTATATTGTAGGTTGTTTGGGTAAACGTCGGTAAAAAAAAAACAAAATTGGTTTATATTATAAAATTATATCAACCAAACAGCAATATGATGGGTCTATGCTCTAAAACCCTTTCTCCTATGAGTGAGGGGGCCTGTTCCCAGAAACACGTGAAACGCATTAAAAAACCGTGAAAGCATCGTTATCAATCGTACGTAGATATAATGAAACAAAAGGCAAAATTTAATATTTATTAAAGAGGTTTTTCAGAGCCTAGACCCATCAAACTGCTACACAGCGGATTGGTGGGGGACATATAACACAGAATTACTCCCGGAGTATACAGATTATCGCACGATATTATCCTTCACAAAAAATACGAACACAAGTTCGAGGTGTGGTGATAGTAATCGGTAGTGGATGAACTGAACATCGTGGAACAACCAAGACTTTCATCGATGTATCTTCTATGCAACTATAAGAGGACGATGTGGTATAAAAGAAGATGTAGTGACTAAAATTGAGAAAGGTATGCTGAGATAATTTGGGCACGTAGAGAGAATGAATGAGAGGAGACTGACAAAAAGGAGTTATGAGTCAAGAGTGAATGGGAAAGTCTGAAGGGGAAGACTAAGGCGAACGATTCTCGACCAAATCCAGGACATTTTAAATAAGGGCCAGGTCAAGAGTACTCTAAATTGACGAAATTATATGAAAGGGTTAATGAGGATGAAAGAAGCGAAGGAGTTATGCAAGGATCGTGGCAAGTGGAAGGACGTGGTCTCTGCTTACTCTTATGGGAATGAGGCGTGATGCTATGTATGAATAAACAATTTGGATTTGATTTGATAGAAAAATATTAACAGAACGAATACAAAGCAGTTTACTTAATTTCCAAGATGCTACGCTGATAGTGTGCATGTAGCGGTCGTATGTGAATTATTTAGAAGCGGTCGCGCAACCCGGCCGCAATTAATGAAGTGGTCCGAGTCGTTTGTCAGTGGGCTCCTAGCCCTTTACCGGATCGCACCAATATTTTTCAGAACATGTCAGATACAGTGGCTCTGACGATATTTCTTCATTTATATTAATCAATGATAACCATAAATTATTGATATGGAGAACATCCAGTGAATAAATTCACTGTATACATCAAAACACGTTCGAATTTAAAATTAATTAATATTTTCATGTACCGACTTTTCTTTTTGTCTCCAAAACATACATGCATTCTTTTTGAAACATGCGAGCAACAAAATATCACAGCGACATACATTTTACGTTATAAATACCATTTTTCCTAGTTTTCAAGGGTAAAAACTTTTGATCTTGATAAAACATAATGGCATTTGACAATTTTATCATTGCCCTGTGTTGTTTACTCATTCAATTTAGTTTTGTTTTATAAATTTAATAAATTAATATTTAGTTGTGATTGATTCACAATAATTTCAGTTATAAATTATACAGGGTATTAATACTGTTAAAGAAAAAAATAACATATTTCACTAAAAGCTATTTCATATCAAAGATAACCAATGAAAGGAATTGGTTATTACACAATATAATAGCTTTATGACTAAACCATTACCATAGATACTGTAATATCGGACTAATACCTGTTTTACGGCTTAATATAATCGCGTCTCTACTCTGAAAGGCGATTATAAATCTACTGTAGAGGACGGAAGCAAGGCAGAGAGGTCAACGGTAGATTTAACACTAAGATTTATATGCCTTCTATTACACGGATTTTGATCAAATTTTGAGACGCCGTAAACTCGGCGACATTTAAGCAAAGACCCTTCGTCCGCCCTCGTAATCGCCCGATAAATATAATCGCAATAAGTTAATAAAACCCAAAAGCGTTTTAATTAATTTGTGGCCACATAAAATTAGGTTTTTGAAAATATCATAAATCGTAACAATGTTGGATCGTGATTTCTGTTTGCACAATGGTTCATTTACGTCACGCTTGAAACATTATTATATTTAATGGGAATAAATATATCTTCCCAGTTTTGGTTTAACGCTCCGCAAAATTAAACAGAAAATTTTTGACATCAAAATTTACAGCGGCAGAACAAATTAAGGCTACAATTAGATTAAACCTTGTTAGGCAAAAGAGATTTGAGGTCGTTAAGGTGTTCGAGTTTCCAAAGCCTAGGGGCGTTTAGTAACAAGTGTTTCATATTTTTTTATATTATTACAGCAATTTTAATGCATCGTTAATGAATATGTATAATCATAAAGTCTGCGCGTTTGTTAGAAATCGAATCCCAACATTGTAAATACATTGTAACTAACTAACTTACATAAAAATTCTCCCTCCACTGAACGAGATTATGTGATTATATAGCTAAATTGTACAGAAATATAATAAATTTGAAGTTTTTAGGGGCACTACAACTGCATTTAAAAATTTCATCCTTCAAAAACGTGAACTTATCTGTTTATTTTTGGAGTCTTTTATATAATTGTCTATATATTTGTATTACATTGTTGTAAAATTTTGCATTTAAAAGCAATGAGACTAATATAGTTATAGAATTGTATAAGTAAAAATGAATTTTAGTAACCTGCTGTACTTTGTGATAATAAATAGACATATCAGCATTATTTTAGTTATGTATTAAAAATATTTTCAAAATTTCTTTAATATTTAAATGTAATGCTGGACAGCTTTTGCAAAAATTCAGCAACAGAACCCTAAAAACATTTATATTTTTCTATATCTACGCAATTTATGAAGTGTATCCATCCATCACCGGGTAACGAGGTGACTTTATTATAATCCCTTCACTGGGTCGAAATTATAAGACTGGAAAACGATCGCACACGGGGTGAATCAATTAATCGTTTCAAGGCAGTTCTGTAGCCTCTATGATACAACATTGTAAATATGCATTAGGGTTGATGACGTGACTTGGTCCCTCATTACTTGGATATGTCAAAGACGCCTCCAATCCCGACAGAGAAGTGCCCGGGTCTAAGATGCTCAATTATGATAATGGACTTGCTTACAAAAAGTGAATCCAGCGGATTCATGCAATAGTTGCTTTTGTATTCAACACCTACGGTATTAATGTTAGTCATTTAATACATAGTCAAAACGGAAATTGTTAATGTATAATTTAATAACTTGACATTTCGTAACTTTTCATCAGGATCAAAATCCGTTAGCCGTTGTCGAGATCTTTGCCAATAAAGATCTCATTACTTTACGTCATCAAAAAAAGTGAAACATTTTCACAGTTTATCAAGATACTGGCAACCAAGTAAGTTATATTAAAATATTTGCCATAATTTAGCTATTCAATTTCTAATTTCAACGAGGTTAGTGCATGACTGTAAACTTACTTGAAAAAAAATAATAATCTAGAGCCCTTGGATATAAAACAAAAGGTATTAAAGGTAATAAATAAACTTCTAAGAATTGTAAATTAATTATTTTAAAATAGTTAATTTACAATTCTTAAGAAAATATTATTAAAACTGTGTGTTACTGTTATTAAAATTAAATAAATGCATAACTATAACAACTTAATCGTCATATACAATTTTAGAAAAAATATACAATTAAAAAAAGGAAAATTTTAAAAATAAATGATTTAATATATGATGATAGTTTTGTGTTTTAAAAACTTTCTTTCACACTATTGCATTCATTTATTTTTAATAGTTACAACGCCGGACATCAGTCATTGTTTCTAAAATCAATAACGGCGCAATAGAACAAACACATTTAATTTCTCGGAGGGTATAGGCACAGGAGGATGATTGATAGTGTTTTGAGTAAACACCGCTTATTGAGCGAAGCAATCGAGGGCCGCATGAAAATGTACGAAAAAGTAATTTCGACCATATAAACGATGTTTTGAAAATGTTTGATGAAAGTACCATCCTATATCTCGTTAAAAGCAACTTCCAGATCGACAACCTGCCACTTTAATACTATTTACAATGCGAATAAAAGGTGCGGATGAAAAATAATACCCTCCCGGTATCAACAATGATTGTGCAGAAAAAAATTCACGGAGAGTGCCGCACAACGGGCAATATGTGATTTTCGCTAGAGTCAAAGAGGGGCCGTGCACCTGCGATATCCTAAGATTGAGCATAAAACGCCGACTCACGGGGCCGGTGTACGCTTAAATTACGCGTAAAGCCGAACACAAAGGCTATGCGTATTCAAATTCCATTAATCTCCCGCCCGGGGAAAGGTGGGGTAAAATGAACCGGCAGACAAAAACAATGCCGCCGGCAAATAACCGGCTCAGCATTGTTCCGGCAATTAGAAAGCTTTCCCATGTACCGGCCGTGTATAAAAACACTGTAACATCAGCACGAATCGCTGCCTATTGCTCGTTACCGTTGATGTTTATTACGGTTATTAGGACTAAGCTGCACGGGACGATATCAACTTTTTCACTGGAATTTGATTTCAATCTATATGTGTATCTTTGATAACCTTAATTTTGTAATAGTTCCAGTATTGTTTGATTCCGGATTTAGAAAACGTACGAGTTTAGACGAAATGGAAGCTTCAGTCGCGATTAACCTTTCCGTCCTATCGATAGACATAAAGATTTGTCATTAAACAAAAATAACGTTTCCATACGACAGATGATACAGGCAAAGATATATGTTCTTTTGCTTACATTATTAGACTAGATATATTAGACTATTGAAATTAATTTATACATAATTATTATTGTGATTGAAGTGAAACTTCTTTAGCTGCATGAGGGTAAAATTTTTACGGATGAAACTCGTGATTAGCGTCACGAAGATGTAGATCCTCTTTGTTAGCTAATTCTTGTGAAGATTAGGTAGTTTTAATATTTATAAATAACATGTGGCATTTTAATTTGTGACTCGTCGTCTAATATACTATTTGTTTTTATAAAATAAATATATTTCTAAATTTAAAAAAAAGCACGTGGCATTTTTATTTACAATTCTTCATTGGAGATTTCAATAAATTGTTTGTTTTATTTTAATGCCAATTAATTAGCTTAGCCTTTTTTCTTCTCTCTAAGTCTCGAAAATCTAAAGTTTTAGATTTGTATAAATATAAACAAGACTTCGCCTTGATGAAGTGGTTTTTGAAGTGAAACTTCTTTAGGCGCATGAGGAAAAAATTTTTAGGTTTAATTCGTTTGAAGATTTGAATTTAGAGTTACAAATAACATGTGACATTTTAATTTGCCACTCGTAATTTAATAATTTAACATCCTATTTTTCATTATATATAAAACAAAAATATTTCATAAATTTTAAATTCTCACGCAAAATTTAAATAATAATTTCTTATATTAACAAAAAAAAAACACGTGGCATTTTTATCTACAATTCGTCATTTGAGATTTCAATAAATTATTTGTATTAATTTTCTACACTTTTAATATTTTAATGACAGTTAAATTCCTTGCTTATCTTCCTTTTTCCCTCACTTTAAGTCCCGGAAATGTAAAGCTGTAGATTTGTATAAATATGAACAAGACTTAAAAATTTGTTTGCCAAAGAAGTTCACTCTCTGTACGAACACACTTTTGATTTTTTTGTTATGAATATACTCGTGTTTGTGTAAACACGAACATTGATATTTATTTTCAATGTTGAACAACAAACCGGACGGATGATTAATTTAAAAAGTATCATCGATTCGTTATTATTAACGTTATCTCGCGGTGACAATCTGCGGTGGGTGCGTGCCGCAGCGGATCGGGTGCGAAATAAAGCTCGATTGACATGACGGGGTGAGATCAACACCATACTGTCATCAATCAGAGTATACCTATATTGCAAATTAAACGTCTCACACAATATAATTATTTATTGTTGCATATTTACTATTGATAGTGGATATTAGATAATGGTCTGGAATTTAGTGAGAGCAGCCAATTATTTCGCATTGCAAGAGAGAACCAAATATATATTTTTTATTTGTAGTATATATTGTATAACTTTAACGTTTATATTTTACAGGTAGGCAAGTCTATAAGCAGCCCTTCGTTTTATAACAATGACTTAATGTAACTTTTATTGTCACATTGAAATCTTTTTGTAACTTTTATATAATAAACTAGTTATAGTGGTATAACTATAGTAGTTGGGCATATGGCATCGTGGACTTTTTTGTAGATATGAATACCTTCTATAATGTTGTAGAACATCTTCAATAGTTTTCCCCAGTGCACACGATGACAGATTTTTTGTGACCAATTTTTCCAAACTTAAGTTGTTTGTTCCCTATATTTTATGAAAAAGTAATTGAGCCTATATCGCACAGTAAAGAAGAAGCTTTCTAATAGTGAAAACATTTTTGAAATCAGTCCAGCAGTTTTTGTGTGAAAACGTTACAAACATACATACATGGTATGGAACTTTCATGGCATAAAGGATAAGACTGCCATTGTACACCTTTATCTATAAAACTGTAATTCTCTTCTTTTTAAAATGTGTATGTTGTATGCAATAAGAATAAGTAAAATACATACGAAAACGCAAATGTTATATATAAAACGTATAATATTAGTTTCGATAAATGAAATTGCTGCCAACTTCGTCTACAAAAGAAGATACTATTATTATTAACCTTTATTCAATGAATGCAACCAATTATCTCGACTGATGGTAAACTATGATACCGTCTAAAATAGTTACGCGCCATACTGAAAAGAAGTAATTTGTATTTTAATGTTTTCTGGACAGAATCATTCTGAAATGCAAATTTTTTATTGAGCAGTATGGGTTTGCTGGTAGGGTGGTGGACTAACCATGGTCAAAGCTTTTCATCGTCCCAGATTTAAACAAATTAGAAAATACAAATTCTTAATTTGATTTGTCCAACTATTACGAGCAAGTATTTGCATCATTTTTATTATATCAGCAAGTTATAGTTTTTTATTACTTACATGAGCAAAGATATTACTTCACTACTTACGGGACTTGAGACACTTACCTGCAAAAAAAGAATAACGGTTAGAAATCATACACACACACATTATAGTTTTATGCAATCCTTATACAATTTAGACACTAAGAATCTATATAACATTTGCCAGTTTAATTCAATTTCATGATAATGGAAAGTTTGATCATTTGAATGCATTGTAAAGATATATAATAAGATTTTAACATAAATATTTTGTCCAAATACGCTCACCTAAAAATAAAAACGTGGAAGATTGAAAGAAATGTTAAATATTAGAAAAGACCCTTTTAGATTTTTCCCTTTCAATGGAAATATGTAGCAGTTATTGATAGTGTCACACAAAAACACATTGATAATCACAGTGTGGTGTATAAAGAAAAATAACACGCGATAGCGTCGCTATAATACATCATCGTCATAAAATAACTACATGATAAATCAGTTATAAATGAGCTTTTAAATATAGGCTAACTTTGTTCAACGTGAATTATTTTGTGGTTGGAAGGGGGTAGATGACAAACTTTTCTATTTTAATGACTACCGTGATTGATAAAGCTTTGCACGTAATATCTATAAAAAGAAAAACATAGTTGTCTTTACATGATAAAAAATACTCCAATACCATGTCAATTCTCTCTCTTTGCCGTTAGCGATACTTTTATAGACATCGCCAACACGTTAAAGCAAAGATAGTATACGTTATAACTTAAGAATTAAAAAAAGTTTATTATACATATATATCCGAGTACATTAGATAAATACGTATGTGTACATTATAGCTAACTAGAGTGACGTTATTTTATCGAAACCAAATGAAATTAAATCTCGCAAGCAGTAAACATATTTTTTACAATTGCATTAACTTACTTTTAAATTTCACCATCATGTTCAAATGAGTTTGCAAATTGTAAATAGAAGACACGTTTAACTAGTTCGTAAACGTAAGCAGGTGTAATTAAGGCTATTTACGTGGAGTTTAACTTACAACAAATTTTGCTTAGCGTTAAAACAAACAGAACAATTATTAGAAGTTAGGCGTATCATCGCCGTTATTTGAGTAACAAAGCGACAGGCGTAATTCGCTGTGCAAATAATAGATGGTACGAATATGTGAGCAAACAATTATGGGCAAACATTTGGAGCAGCTGTGGAAGAGCTACCGTTTAGTGGTTAGCCGATCTGGTTCACATCAAACTTTGTTTCACTTTTATTATAGTGACAACTTATTTACTTGTGAGTATTGAACGAGAGTGAGACATCATGCTCGGCTTTGAAACACTCGCATGAGTAGAGTAGTCTCGTGTCGTCAATGACATCGAGAGTTGTAGTCAACGCGTATTTTCATTCGTTATTTAATACAACATAACTGAAAATACATTATTATCAAGTATCTGTGATGTGAGCCCAATAATTTCTTGTAGACCTCTTTTTAAAGAACTAAACTTGTTAACTGTACCTTCCCTATACATTTATGAGGTGTGCTTCTACGTCAAAACACATTTACACCAGTTTAAAAAGCGGTATGATGGCACGCAATTTAAAGGATTTAGATTTTAAAATAATTTAGTAAAACCATGTACAAGAATATAGCTTTATGATGGAAACTGTCACGTCATCGCTGTTAAATGAAAGTCCAAATAAATAAAATAATTCATACAAGACATAGTGTTTTAGCTCACTCATACTGTTTTGATACGTTTCAATATAAACTGTAATGTATTTATTAATGTGACTTATAAAAATGTAAATATCTGCCATAAGGATGAAACAATTATTTCAAAATGATATTGTTTAATCTTATTGTAGATGTTAGACGCCATTGTATGGTAGGTTGTGTGTTATAAACTTGATCTTGCAATAAATATATTTGTTTTGATCAATAATTTAAACACAATTTTAATTGTATATATTTTAAATGGTACATTACAATATAAAGAAATAATAAAAAGATTGGTATTTCTTATTGTTATCCTAACTTTACAGAAGTTTTCACTTCTGTGGCGTCGTCCTAAGCTCATATCTTGTTTTATTTTTAGTTAATAATTATAACTATTAAATTATGTTCGGTGAAAAAAGTCCCTCGTTGATTTGATCATATAAAACTAAGACATTAAAACTATAAATTCAAGGTAAACGTTTTATCTACACGAAGAAAATATGCTATATTTAAGTAGAGTCTACTTTGGTAACATTTGATATTGCGCTATTTGATGGCCCATAAACTTGTTATTAAATAGCTTTATGTTGCCTTTTCAATATTTGAGTAGGCTTCGCTATTGTATTTATTTGTGATCCAAGAATATATTTTCAGACGTTAAGCGCCAAGGAGGTCGAGATATTAAAATTCTTTATATAATTGGCCTGTAAAAGCGAGCAAACATTAACAATTCCCTATTATTCCAGTTCATTAAGATTTCACCGCCTTTTAGTTAATCGGCTTAAGCACGATGTGAGTTTCGAATGAAAGAGCTTACTTACATTTGTTTGAGAGTGGCTTTACTTCCTCTAAGTGCCCCAACGTACATACGCGACTGAATAACGGGTAAATGTTGCAGCGGAAGAGGCGCATTTAAAAATTATCCACGTTATTTCTATGACGAACACGTACAACTCCTGTATGCTGTAGATTTGTCGCTTTTCGAGTGCATTTTATATTTGAATTGTTGTCGTCGTTATTTTGTGTACCACAGATATACTCTGAACGCGAGATTACTTAAGCCAATTTTATCCTAGTGTTCAAGCCATTACGCCCCGCACACGGACACTCACGCCTTGGGGACGTGATTAGAAACTAAGTGAAATTTATTTTATCAGGAGAGTTCTCCTTGTAAGCACACAAATACAAGTATGTTTACATGTCTCACATGCTTTTACCAAAACAGAGTAGAAGGTATTTATTGATACATACAATACTAACACGTAGAGAATTAATAAAATTTTAAATAATTTTTACAATCCGAAGTCATTTTGCGTGCTTTTTAATTTGCTATAGAATTTAGCCTATTCAATTCCTATATTATTAGCTATAAGCCGTTATTATTAATCAGGATCTTGGGTATCTATATATTAGTTTTCAGTCTCGAAATTAATTTGACACAGTATTTATATTTATAGAGCTGCCCAAAATTTGCATTACAATGAAGTATTAGAAACAAGTGTTTAGGCGTCCTGCGTCTTTTCACACAACTTCATTATATAATTCAGTATAAAACTTCGCTGCCACACACTCACTTGAGCTTCTGTAAAGCCTCAAGGTGCGGTTGATAATTAAACGTGCTTACAAAGGCGCTCTTCCCTTTATTCGGAATATTTTCTACGTATAAGTTGTATTAAACGCTTCTTAAGATAATAAAAATAAAGCAAAATCTTATTAAAGTAAGTAGCAGCCCATTGACGTCCCATTGCTGGGCACAGTGCCTCCTCACTCGTACGAGAGAGGGTTATTAGAGCATAGACTCACCACGCTGCTCTACTGCGGATTGGCAGGCATAGCACACAAGCGCACTCTCTATTCCTTCATTCTCATAGACCGATGTGGCGGGAAGCCGACACGACTGGAGAGAGATCAGGCGTTCCAAGAGGTTGGAATTCTTTTTGTTTCTCAAGAAGAAATCGTTTCAATAGTTTGTTTTTAAGTAAATATTGATTTCCTTTGTTCAATTGGAGGGGGGATATTATGAAGTATACGATATACCCGATTGCCGAGTGAATTCTGTAAAAAAATGGTTTTTCTTGGTTTATAGAGTGTCACCGATGAGTACAGGTTTATTGTTTTTGGTCCACCCTTTTACCTCCGCCTTGCCGCCGATAAATAAATCAAAATATTCAGGAAGGGCCCGACTTTAAGGCGGCTTAGCAGAATCGTAAAATTCAACAACGCTCACATCGCCCCTGGGTTATCTTTAGGCTGTGTTTGCCGTGTTTTGGTGGAATCGTAAAAGAGTATGAATAAAGAGCAACCGACCCTTTTACCGAGAACATATGGAGCTCTGGCCGTTTAATGGTGAAAAAGGATTATCCCCATATGAAAATATGATATTTTTATTAACTTGCAAAGTATGATACGTAAGTATAAGATTTTTGAAAATGTATAATGTCGAAAATAGTGGATCAATTAGTAAAAAATTAAATGTGCGTGCGTACAAAGTATACATGTCAAAAGTGAAACATCTTTGGAAAACTAATTTTTAAGTCCTGTTTCAATCTAAAACTTTAGACTTCTGAGACTTTTAATACAAATAATTTATTGAAATCTGTTTTTTGTCAACATTACAAATTATTAAAAAATAATTGAGTTTTTCAATATAAAATTTTGAACAGAGAACTTATGAAATATTTTTATTTTATAATTAAATGACGAGTGGTAAATTAAAATGCCACATGTTATTTGTAAATTTTAAATCTATCTAACCTTCAAACATTCAAACGCTGCGCATCTTCGTGATGCCAAGCGCTAAAGAAGTTTCACGTGAGTGAACGGGGTGAATAATTTAATATACATAAAAAAGTAAGTAAGTAGCATCAGGCACAGGCCTCCTCACTCCGAGGAGCGAGGGTTTTTAGAGCATAGACCCACCACGCTGCTCCACTGCGGATTAGCAGGCATAGTACACAACTGCACTCACTATTCCTTCACTCTCATAGTCCGATGTGACGGTAATCCGACACGACCGGAGAGAGGTCAGGCGCAGGACCGACGGCTTAACGTGCTCTCCACGGCACGGGGGCGGATCACACCGCCAAATTCCCAACTTCGGGCAAATATTGAGAAAATGTTAATAGAAAACTCAATATTGATTTTTGAATTGGCCCGACCTGGGACTCGAAGACAGGCACTCATGTCTGTAGTCGAACATGCTAATCACTAGACCATTGAGGCCCGGCTAGCTCAGTCGGTAGAGCATGAGACTCTTAATCTCAAGGTCGTGTGTTAATATACATAATCCTCTATAAATACCAGTAAACATTATAAACTTCACTTTGCAGTTGATAGGATCGACTTAATTAAAAAGATCGCTTTGGAATACATTAAAAACGGATGTGTAAAATGTTTATTACTTTACATGAGCTCTGGTGAACTTTTTTAAATGCTAATGTTATATTAAATACGAGAATATAATATATATTTAATCTTGTGTATGACGAGAATGTCTTTACGAAAAATTTCGCTTCGGAATACATTGAAAACGGGAGTTTATCGGGTTCAAAATGTCACCTGACACGGTAGTAAAGCCCACCGCATGCACCGTTCACGCTGTAAAACTGAAATAAAAATCTTAGCGCAGAGACATGTCTCAAGGGTCGGATAAGTTAGCAAATATTAAAATATATATACACCAATTTATTTCACCCCTTAGAATACTATTCTATTTTTTAAAATCAAAAGTGCTTGCGTACAAAATCCACATGTCAGACGAAAAACTTCTTTGGCAAACTAATTTTTCTCTTGTTTATATTTATAGAAATCTAAAATTCTAGATTTCCCAGACTTAGAATGAGGGAAAAAGGAAGATATGCAAGGAATTTCATGAATTTAATTGACATTAAAATATTAAAAGTGTCGAAAATAAAAACAAACAACCTAATGAAATCAATTGAATGAAGTCAATATAAGAAATTATTAAATAAAGTTTGTTTTCAAATTTAAAATTTAGAAAAGAGAAGTCATTAATTGTTATTTATTTTATATTTAATCAAAAATAGTATATTAAATGACGAGTGGCAAATTAAAATGCCACGTGTTATTTGTCAATATTAAAACTACCTAACCTTCAAACGAATTAGCATAAAATATGATGCACGTCTTCGTGACGCTAATCACGCGTTGCATCCGTAAAAACTTTACCCTCATGCGCCTGAAGAAGTTTCACGTCAAAAATTGTTATAAGACCAAAAAATTGGGTACATTTAAAAGAAATGCAAAATATATTGTGATGTCTTCTTCAATACAATGTGTTCTATAACTTTCAAGAAAAACAAAATTCTTATACTATTTGTTATATAAAGTCACTAATGTATGTGTCCGCGATAAAAATGGTTACTTTATTCAGGCGCATCTACTCTAATGGACTTTACCACAAAATTGGGTTAATATTTTACCTAGGTAAAGTAAAGTGGTCTAAAGTATGTAAACTACTACACCGACGAGTACTCATTGCTTAAATTTTAAAAATTAATGTCATATAACATTTTTACGTCAAAGATAGCAAAGAAGTATGGTAAAGTATTGAATCTATTGTAAGTACACGTGATTCAATGCATAATATGTAATAAATAAAAAAATAACATCTTTTAGAATCGTATCCGAAAAATAATATCATAAATATGGCTGAGAATAGATATCTACTTTCTAAAAAATCTAAAACAATCTTACATACATGCATAGCATCACCCCTTCTTCCTATAGGGGTAGGCAGATACCACGTCCTTCCACTTGCCACGATCATTGCATAACTCCTTCGCTTCTTTCATTCTCATTAAGCCTTTCATATAAGTTCGTCTGTTTAGAGTTCTATTGACCTGGCCCTCATTTGAAATGTCCTGAATTTGGTCCAGGAACGTTCGCCTTGCCCTTCTCCTTCCAACTTTCCCATTCACTCTTGACTCATAAACCCGTTTTGTCAGTTTCCTTTCACTTATTCTCAATACGTGCCCAGATCATCTGAGCATACCTTTCTTAACTTTAGTCACTACATCTTCCTTTATACCGCAACGTTCTATTATCACACGATTTCTTACTTTGTTACTCAGTTTCAATCCACTCATACTTCTCTACCTTCTCATCTCTATCGCATTAAATTTACTTTTATACTTCTTCTGCCATACCCAACTTTAACTACCATACATAATTGCTGGCACCAGCACTCTTTCGTGCGTCTGGCCCCTTGAGACTCTCTCTGGCTGTTCATAAGAGCACCATTTATCATATTCCTTGCATTCACTCTCCTTTCAATATGACTTTCACATGTTCCATCTTTTGTAAATTTAGATCTCAAGTATACAAATTCTTTCACCTCTTCCACTTGTACTGGATCTATCAAAATAGTATTGACTGTGACAAAATAGATTAATGCTTGCATTCTATCTTCTTAATAAAAGAAAAATTACGAAGCTAACCAGCGAGGCCGTGAAATTTAAAAAAACAATAACAAAAGATTCCAACTGTAATTCAATTCCAATAATGAATCAATCAAATTTTGAAGCTAAGGGTTTATTTACGTAAAAAAGAAATTACAAATTTAGAAAACACCGCGTTTTGGCCAAGTATTACCAAATCGCGATACGATATCTTCCTTGTTTCAACTATGTTATCCAAAATTTATCCCTAAACGAAATACGGACAGCTATTATTATAGCAAGTGAGGAGCGTTTTGGTCATTAATAACAATTTATTTAACACAATACCGCAATTTCGGTTCACGAATTCTAAACCTCTGGGAAAACGTAAATTTGATATTAAATAGGGGTATCGTTGTTAAATTGATTACATAGTTTGCGACGCAACAAATTTTACTTCTAGTTTATTGTCACGTATTTGTTGCTGTTATTGATTTTATTGGAATTTCATTTCTATTTTATAATACAACGAACAAATAAGTATTAACAACATAACTTTTGTACTTGTAAGAAAATGAACTTATCACATACGTTTTTTAATTACCAATATATCACATAATTTAAAAAAATCACTTACTATTAAGCAGACTTTTAAATACTACTATAGACGACTATATATATGTTATGAAGATTAAAATATGTTGAAATAATCTGTAAAGAACCTTAAAAATCAATTTAATATTAATGCTATAATAACGTTTAATATTTTTATGACAAATGAAATCAGTACTAATTGTTTTAACAATAGAAACAATATCGCTTTAAAATATTTACTGTAATTGTATCAAAAAGTTGTAGGCGACAAAATAAATAAAGAAATAAAAGGTACACTCGTTTTCAGTGAAAAAGTTGTGAATGTATTTGTAATAGAACTTACAAAAGGTGTTTTTTACAAAACACTTTTTGTTAGTCCCACTTGCAGGGAAACTCGTTTAAAGTTGTGGTCTCCAAAGTTCCCATTCAAGATGGTATAACCATTGTGGCTAATTCAGGGATATAATTAAATTGCTTTTTATCTATATTTTTGCATAGTAATAAATATTATCTTAACAAAAACTTTGACATTATTTAAACAAGTGTAATCGTAAACTTTATTTTAAAACCTAATTTTTGTGGTATAATATTATATTGTTATAACGAGAAGAAAACAAAACTAGATAAGAAATAACTATAAATATTAGTAATAGATTTTTAAAGTTTAGCTACTGCTTGTTACTTCTAGATTTGGATTTAAATATTTAATGTTCCGATTTAGGTAAATATGAAACTATTCTTATAATAAATAAAATTTGGAATACTTAATAAAGGAAATACAAAAAAGTTACATAATATTACAGTAAATAATCAATTATTTGAATGTTTTTAGTCTTTATTATTGGTTATGTATCATAAAAACAAAATTTGAAATCCATGAAACAGAAACATAACGCGAATATATTTAGAATTTGTTTCATTTCAAAATTTTAAAGCTAGGAACTTTAAGTTAAGAAGCTAAAAAATATTTATACCGGATAACTAATAAATAAATATATGGTTCATCGAGCTTTCACATTAAAATCTATGTAAACTTCTTAATAATTTAATAAAGACTACAACTTTTGTATTATAACAAACATATAGTAACAGATAAAGGATAACAACATGTATTTGAATAACATGTAAAGATAAAACAATGTTATTTCTAATTTATTTCGTACACGTAATAAATGAAATGTAAGCCAAGATTGAGTGCTCCGACAAAGTTTTTTCAAAGAACAACTCTAATATTGTACAGTAACGTAATCCATTAGTAAGAAATTTTTAGAAAAGCAATGAAATTATCCTTGGAAACTAAAGTGACCCGCCGGAGGAAAAACAACAATATCCTCAGCCCCACTACAAAGAGGCCAGCATTCGTATTATCATTCCATTAAACAAAAGTCACGGGAGTTTCGAGTGAAAACACAGAACTCATTATTCCCGGGGCAGAGAAAATCATTTCAAACGTTAACAAGATTCGCCATAATAGAGTTGTACACAGAGAGATTTAAGAAAAACAAGTATGAGCAATGGGGTCTTGCCTTGTCTAATTCAAAAGAATTACGTTACTCGATAACGTGTCCTAACTCGCTACAGTGGGACAAAGTGGTACAAATTTAATATTGTTTTAAAATGTTCGTTTCTTTGTACGCAAATCTTTTTATATATCTAATTTAAAGGGGAAATGTAAATTACAATATTCGTCCTTTTACATGAAGTTACTTAGCCTCTGATTGTTTTTGTTTGCAGCACAATGCGACCGCAATTTAATTTCAAACCTTATTTCAACAGATTCTTACAATTTTTTTTATTTGACATTTATTGAACCACATCACACTTAAAAACCAAATTAATAAGACACGCACAATAGACGGTCTTATCGCTTTAAAGCGATTACTTCTAGAAAAGCTAAAGGAAGGAGCTCAAAACCTTAATTTATGTAGTAGATAAAATTTATAGAATATTTCATATCACTAGATTGCATATATATAATACTAGCTGAACCCACGACTTCGTCTGCCTGGAATGTTTTTTGGGTAGTAATTGCATTATTTCAGGAAAATTAAAAAAACAAATAAAAAACATGACCTCTGCTCGGCAAAAGGAATATTCCTACCAAATTTCAAGTCTCTACTCCTTGTGGTTCCAGAGATATCGTGATGAGTCAAGTGGATGTATAGTATAAATAGAAACGCGGATAACATGTGGCAATTTAATTTGCCACTCGTCATTTAATAATTTAATAAATTATTTGTATTAATTTAAATTAAAATCATTACATATCGGAAATCTGAGCTTCTAGATTTGTATAAATATAAACAATACTTAAAAATTATATTGCCGAAGAAGTTTCACTTCTGACATGTGTACTTAACCACACCACACTTAAAATATATAAAAGAGTAACTTAAACTAAATTAATTAGAGTCGTACAATAGACAGTAATTATCGCTTCAAAGCGATTTCTTCCAGAAAACCTAAAGGAAGGAGTAATGGACTCAAACAGAAGAAAGGTGCTCTAAAGTATAATTTTGTTATTTTTTTTACCTACTGTACTTAGTGGTAATGATTTCAAACAGATTAATACTAGTTAGTATCTATAACAATTTTAAGGGAACTAATGCCCGTTATGCTTTGTAATTAAGTAAGTCAGTAGCAGCCCATTAACGTCCCACTGCTGGGCACAGGCCTCCTCACTCCGAGGAGCGGGGGTTTTTAGACCATAGACCCACCACGCTGCTACACTGCGCATTGGCAGGCATAGTACACAAGTACACTTTCTATTCCTTCACTTTCATAGTCCGATGTGACGGGAATCCGACACGACCGGACAGAGATCAGGCGCAGGACCGACGGCTTAACGTGCTCTCCGAGGCACGGGGGTGGATCACACCGCCAACTTCCCAACTACGGGCAAATATTGAAAAAATCTTAATAGAAAACTCAATATCGATTGAATCGGCCCGACCCGGGACTCGAACCCAGGCCCTCATGTCTGTAGTTGAACATGCTAACCACTAGACCAATGAGGCAGCTTTGTAATTGTAAACTAGTAAATAATTTGTCTGTGGGTAACAATTTTCACAATAAATTATATTACTTTAATGCTGTAATTTTGGGTTATAGTTGCGAAATATGTAATATACTGCTACATCCTAAAAGCACGTTCGATGTTCTAATTTGCAAAGTTCTGAATTTCCAAAATCGAATAAATAATAAACCTGCTTTTACCGAAATATAAAGTTGAGAACTTCAGAGTACGACTAACTTTTCAGAACTAAACAAAAAACGTGTATAAGGTACGGCAAAACCAGTACATTTTCGCGGCCCCTTGAGGAATTCTTATATTATTTATAATACGTTGGGGAGGATCATTCTCCTCGTTTACCGCGGGATATAGCTGTGAATGCTCGTTTGTCAAATGCGTAGTCATTTATTCAATGATGTATTTTCCTTTCTATTCATAGCTAAGCAGTCGAGAGTGATTTTGCGAATGTTCATATACGATCCAAATTACATAAGTCCGAACTTTTCGTAGTACAAAAGTGTAGTATATAAACCCAACGGGGAAATGAAGATGAAGACGCTTATATTAATTATCAGATATATAGGAAAATAAAGCTGGTTCATATTGTAGTTGATTAAATGTTAACGATAAAATTGATTTAATGTAATGAAGCTGAAGCACGTGTCTCTCTATGAACTCCTAAAGGTATAGTTGTAAAAATAATAAGTACAAAAATACCCTTTTTTAGGTATATACGCGAACTGCATTATATATTACTAGCTGAACCCGCGACTTCGTTTACGTGAAATGTTTTTTGGGTAGCATTTTCATTAATTTAGGGAAATTGTATTTATAAATAAGGAACCCACATTGCCCTTTGAGGGTGGAATTTCCAAAAATTTACTTTTGATAGATTCTATTATGTCAAAAACAGTTCTGACCAAGTTTTACATACCATAAAATATATAGCTTGTAAATGTGAAGTTTGATTTTTATTTCAATGTAAAAATTTCAGTTTTTTTAATTAACGCCCCCTAAACCCCTTTGTGGGTGGAATATCGTAACATCCTCTTAGCAGCTGACCTCTGCTCGGCAAAAGGAATATTCCTACCAAATTTCTAGTTACTAGGCCTTATGGTTCTAAAGATATCGTGATGAGTCAATAGATACCTGGATGTCTCTTATGTATGTATAGATTTGTAATTAGATTATAAAAAATAATTAACATGTAAAATATAAACCTCATCACTTTGCTTTTCTGTTTCTGTCACGAACATTGCTTTTCTATTCAAATTAAATCTTTTTATATAATCTTAAATAGACGGCTTGGACATTTTTGTGCTATACTGATTATTAATTAATGCAAAGTAATTACTGCGCGGCACTAACTAAATTCAATGTACACAGCCATCTCTTTAAGTTTTAGGAAAGTTGTAATTTTAATAGAAAAGTGAAAATTCCTTAAACGCATGAGAGTAATTTTTTTAACCTATAAACCTTAATTTATCACTACATTGCTTGCATAATATATTTTAATTAAAACGTTTTTGAAGTGACACTTCTTTAAGCGCATGAGGGTAATTTTTTTACAGTGAAACACGTGATTAGCGTCACGAAGACGTGCAGCGTTTTTTATGCTAATTCGTTTGAAGGTTGGGTAGTTTTAAAATTTACTAAGATGTGGCATATTAATTTGCCGATCGCCATTAAATAATTTAAAATACTATTTTTCATTAACTATAAAACAAAAATATTTCATGAATCCTCCTATCAAAAACAAAATTCTATTATTTATTTTTAATATTGATAAAAAACACGTGATAAAGAGATTTTTATTTAATTCGTCTTTTGAGATTACAATAAATTATTTGTATTAATTTTGGACACTTTTAATATTTTAATGACAATTGAATTATATTACTAACATATCTTCCTTTTTCCCTCCCTGTTGGAAATCTGAAGTTTTAGATTTTTATAAATAAATACATGACTGCCTCATTGGTGTAGTGGTTAGCATGTTCGACTACAGACATGAGGTCCTGGGTTCGAGTTCCGGGTCGGGCCAATTCCTAATCGATATTGAGTTTTCCCCTAAGATTTTCCCAATATTTGCCCGAAGTTGGGAAAAAATTGGCGATGTGAACCACCCCCGTGCCTCGGAGAGCACGTTAAGTCGTCGATCCTGCGCCTGATCTCTCTCCGATCGTGTCGGATTATCGTCACATTGGACTATGAGAGTGAAGGAATAGAGGCAGTGGAGCAGCGTGGTGGGTCTATGCTCTAATAACCCTCTCTCATATGAGTGAGGAGGCCTGTGCCCAGCAGTGGGACGTTAATGGGCTGCTACTTACCTTTTTTATACACAAGACTTAAAAATTTGTTTGCCAAAGAAGTTTCACTTCTGTCATATGTACTTAGTAAGGAATCAATTTAAATGTTTGTTTACAATTCAAAATGTGTGCAAAGTATTTTCTTAATAAAATCATCTAATTAAAATGCAAACACATATTCCCACACTCATTCACAGACACACTGACACGCATACTAAAATACCTTTTAATAAAAATTTAATCGGTAGTAAATTAGGTGGGAGATGACTACTGAAACACAGTTTATACTAGTTCAGTAGTCATCGATTATTATTTGTAATAACAACAATGTATGTCTGGTGATAAATTGAAAAATATAAAGTCTGTTAATAATATAAATTGGAAAACATTCTCTTGTATATTGTTACTTATTTAAAAAAGTTATCGCAATGCGGCGAACACATTTGCATTTGCACGTATGCGGCCAGCTACACAGGAGTGTTTGTGAATACATTGTCTATGAAACTGGACGAAGTTCTAGGTAGTTGCCAACGTGGCCATAGCGGCATAAGCTGGTTTGCAAACATAAATCATTTCAACGGACATCGCCCGGCCAATGTCGACAAAGCGGGCTGTGACAGCACTGTGCCCCCTTTGCTCTTCCAGCTACATACCCAGGTATATAATTTATAATCCCGGATGCCAGCGGCATTTGGAAAACGATGATCCATCTCCGCTGGTTTTGCCTCGGGATTCAGTTCGAGTTAAACACAAGCAGCTTCATTGTATTAAATATTTATGATGTAATTTTCCTATCTGAATGAAGAATTTTTGTTTCCATGTCTTCATACATACGTACATAGCATCACGCCTCATTCTCATAGAGGTAGGCAGAGACAACGTCCTTCCACTTGCCGCAATCCTTACATATCTCCTTCGCTTCTTTCATTCTCATTAAACCTATCATACAAGTTCGTCGGTTTAGAATACTCTTGACCTGGCCCTTATTTAAAATGTCCTGGATTTGCTCCAGGAACGTTGTCCTTGGTCTTCACCTTCCAACTTTCCCATTCGATCTTGACTCATAAATCCTTTTTGTCAGTCTCCTTTCATTCATTCCCTCTACCTGCCTAAACCATCTAAGCATATCTTAGTCAATTTTAGTTACAACATCTTCTTTTATACCACAACGTAACACATTATTTGAAACGATGATCTTCCTAAAAATTTGGAAGGATTTTTTATAAACACAGATCGGTATAGCAATAATTATCATTAATAGTTATACCGTAGGATGATAACCGAATTATTTTAACAGGTAATAAGACTTCCAAGCTAACTTCCTTGATATCTTCATCACGTTTATTATGCAAATAGGCCGTACGTGTTCTTACGGCATCGTATATATATTTACAGTTATTAACCAATTCAATATTTTGAATAGAAATATCGAATGATTATTTATAGATAATGTAGATAGATGTTTATTTGTTTGCATAGAAAAATTAAATAATAGATAAGAAACCACAATGTGCAAAGACGATGTAATTGTTAAAATAACGTCTTTTTATAATAATACGAGGAGAGATCAAAAGTAGTGAGCCCGACATATTCTTTGGTAAGAAAAAAATACTGGCAATCATAGCTCACATACATATTAGTAATATTAATAAAGGAAAAAAAACTTCAACACTCTTTTGTTTTTTTCTGAATGTAGTCATTTGTTTGCTTCGAAGGGGCGTGCTGTTTCATCACGACAACGCATCCGTGCACAGGTTGGCAGTTGTGATGGTTGCCATTCGGCAAGCTGACTTCGAATTGGTTGACTATCCCCCTTATTTACCAGATCTAGCGCCTAGTGACGTTATCTGTTCCCCAAATTGAAAGAATACTTAAGGGGAAACAGGTAAGGAGACGATAACGAGATGATGGATGCCGTGGTAAGCATTTTGCAGGGCCAAGAAAAACTTTATTTTTGAAGGGGATTGTAGTCTTGGAAAAGCGCTGACTCTGAGACTATGTACAAAAATAAATTATAAAGTTATCAATGGCCATTATATTATATAACATTCTCACTACTTTTTGATCCCTCCTCATAAACCTTTGGGTATAGGAAACTGTCAGTAATATGAAGCAGGAGGCGCGACAAAAAAAAAGGTATCTATATAAAGCATCTAAACAAATAATGTAGAATCATCTAATGTAGGATTTATACTGCGATAAATAATAACATTTTGAGATTATTCGAGTTATGTATAGGTTCGAAAACATTATCATGTTATAGTTCATATTATTTATTCCAAAATCAAATGTTTAGTTTATGCAATGGAACTTTATGTAAATACTATATGCGAATGCAACAGAAACTGAAATTCAAATCTATCAAATGGAATATCCCTACGGGCGTACGATGTTGCGATATAATAATTGTTAAACTTCGTAGAATCAGGTGTCGGGACGTTTTTACGAGATTTTCACTTCACAATGCCTTAATTTGAAATTGGAAACTTTTCGTATAAAACACCAGTCATTTTCCTCCACAACTTTAGGTTATTGTGGTAACAAATTATCTGTAATAAATTTAATGAACACAACCTATAGATCGTTATTGTATTGATAAACTACTCAAAATGGACAACCTAAAGTACTCTTATAATAAAACAAATTTATTCATTACGCTCTTTGAAACAAGATTATTTGATATTAAGATAATATACATAGTCTATATGATGTTCATTTCTCTTTTGAAGTGCCAGCAACATGTTCACCATTTTCTAACAGAATATTATAAAGGGATATTCAATATTTTGGCAGTTATAGCCATAAGGTCTATAAAAATCTCCCTTAAATGGGAGACGACTAATAATTAATCCAAGATTAAACAGCTAGTATTAATATAAAAAAAAACTATAATTACATTTTAGGGGGATTTTGAAAATAAAAATCCCTAACTATAAGGTTTGCTAGCAGAATGCCTTAACGATAAGGCCCACGTTTGTACCCTATGATTAATTTATTGTATATATTTCATGTATTTGTGGTGTATAATAAAGATTTCTTTCTATCTCTCGCTCTCTCTCTCTCTCTTTAAGTTAACCCTAAAATCTAACAATAACTTATGAAAGTAATTTTGTTTTGATTCAAAAAAAGTTAAAAGTGCAAGCGTACAAATTACACATGTCAGAAGAGAAGCTTCTTTGGCATACTTTTAAGTCTTGTTTATATTTATACAAATTTTGATTTCCGAGACTTAGAGGGAGGGAAAAAGGAAGATGTCAGGAATTTAATTGTCATTAAAATATTGAAAGTTTCGAAAATTAATACAAATAATTGACTGAAATCTCAAATGCCACGTGTTGTTTCTCAATATTAGAAATTATTCATTACATTTTGCATTTGAATTTAAAATTTAGAAAAGAGAATTTATTAAACATTTTTATTTTATATTTTATAAAAAATAATATATTAAATGACGCGTGGAAAAATAAAATGTCACATGTTCTTCGTAAATATTAAAACTACCTAGACGAATTAGCATATAAAACGCTGCCCATCTACGTGACGCATTTCATATGTAAAAAATTTACCGTCCTAAAGAAGTTTCACTTCAAAAATTATTGTTTTTTTTTAGAGCAAGTTAGTAAAAGGTGTGGGGTGTAAAAAGATTTCAAAAGCATAAAAGTGCCGAGTGCTAAAATGAAACCAGTATTTATTATATCTGTTATTCTTTAAAGACATCGTAAAGTTAATAAAGGGGTTTTTGTAACAAGCAAGCGAGCACGTTCGCGATAAGCTCCGGTCTCGCGGGTTGAAATCTTTAAAACGTCGTTAAAACAACCCCTGCCAGACAAAAGCCTAACCGGCTAATTGTTGACGAAAAATATTCTCGATGCAAATTCGCACTCTTTACAGCCCATTCGGAATTTGTACAAAAGTTTACGTAATTAGCCCCAATCTTGAATGTTGATGCTGAAATTTTGCAAACGCTTTACGGATTTAGGGAGTGCGTTAACATGGAGACCCTACTTTTTTGTTATTCAAACATCTTTAGAAATAGTAAAAATGTATTTAGATTTTCTTGAATTAAGTAAGCGTTATTTGATTTTATTTAATAGTATTTAAGGCGGAGAATAGCCTGGGACTTCAAATATTGGTGTATCCGGTGTCGTTTAAATATAAGATAACTTTCAATTTAATTTTGAAGATTATCAATAAAGGATTTTATTACTATGATTGTAATAGTATATCTAGTTATTTAATTATATATATCTTGGAAATGTCAATTGTCTTTAGGCTATTGGAACATCGCAACATTTTTCATAAATTTACACGTCTTCATTTATTTGACACGTAAGTAGAAAATGTTATTATAAAATGTAATATTTTATATAACAAAACTATAAATGTATATGATGTGAATGTGTACAATTCTAGATTATATTAGATTCATTCATTATTCTAGATCAGCGATTCCCAAAGTGGTCTATATCGACCCCTAGAGGTCTATGAAAACCTGCAAGGGGCCTACGTCAGTGAAAAAAAATTTGGGGGTCCATGAAATGAAAATGGGGGTCCACGATACTGGATCGGACGAGACTGGACATCATTAGCGGAGAAGATTTAAGATTAACCCTTAAAAATTGACGCCAAATCTTTATAATTTATTATTAAAGCATCAGGTTCATCCGTCTCACTAAAAATATTGACTTATTGCTTGTTATTTTATTTATAGTTTATTTTATGTTACGTATATTTTAAATAACAGATACAAAATTTTATTTTGAGTAGTTTTATTTAAATTCAATTAATAAATGTACAAATGAACATGTATTGTTACGTTAAGTTTTTAACTTCACTACAATTAGAAATTTACAGAAAATCGATATCAGGTAAGTAGGGGGTCTACCCAACACGGAAAAACATGGCAAGATATCTACGACACCAAAAAGTTTGGGGGACTCTGTTCTATATTATATACAGGCAATATTATGTGAGAGTTATACAAAAAACTCGGTGCTTGAAACAAATCTCATAGAATTATATCAATTACATAAAATATTTCGAATTATTTTGTTATTTCACCGAAATGGCACACCATTAGATAAAGGCTGTGTCTGAGCGTTATATTTTAAGGTTCAAACGTTCTATTGAAAATTATCAACATCGGTTTTAAAATGGTATTGACTAATGGTATTATTTGTGGAATAAAGCAATTGGGTACTTGAGTAAGATGCTTCGTTAATTGGTGGAGATACCTAGAAAGCCTATTGGGCATACTTCTCCCTAAAGGTTGTCCGCGTCCTCTTGCAATCCGATCCATCGCCGCCCTCTCGGTAATTTCCTCGTTAAGGGGATGAATAAAACATTTCATTCCTTACCTTTCTTTTGTAATTGTTAATGGTTGATGGGTTTTGAAAATTTATATCCCTCATTTCTTGTTTCAATGGATCATTTGTTCCTTACATTGATAGCCGCAATCAGATTTACAACACGAGCTTACTAATTAAATTTTTCAATATTTAGGTAAGTTTTAGTTAAATCTTTTGCAGAAGACGACATCTATAGCATTCTACCCATATATCTATTTGTTAAAATTCACAAAATTCCTTAATAGTTGTTATTTCCTATACATGTTAGTTAAGGTTTTCTATATAATACTTTTTATATCAATCACTAACAACCGCTTATTTTAAATGTTTATGTGTAGTGTTTCTAAATATAAAATAAATTCGAGATTTTGTAGCACTGTTTCAAATATTTTAAAAAATCCACTGTTTTAACTTGTGAAACTTAACATAATTAATATTTTAAAAAGTGTATCCATCTGAAAAATGGGTAAGCTTTGTTCAATACTTGTTTAAGAAGTTTTTTTTATTGCTTATTTCTACAAATATGATGAGAACACACTTGAGACTCAGTTAATCATTTATTAATAATGACGAAGTTTAGGTGATGTGTTAGAAACACTGTACTATCGCAGCAATATATAATTTGCGAGGAAAATATACAGCGATAAAAATCTTACCTTAACGAGAACCTCAAAATGACTCGTAAGCAATGAAACAGCGCAATTTCATGAGAAAGGCGGCCCACAAATAAACCAGAGCGGAGCACATTCCCGCCTCCATAAAATGCAGACTGAAATAAACGTAACCGACTCGGGGTTCTTTAAAAAAAATCCGGCCGACGGCAACCGCAAAGCTCAGCAAAAATCTCTAGTGTGAGTCGAAATTCCAATGTCAGAATTTTCATAACTGGCGCGTGCCGAGGACTGTTGACGAGTCCTAGCCAGCGAGGTACACGTCCCTAAGCGCGCCCAGAAAGCCAATCGTGATCCGTTTTTCAAAATATTCATTTATTTATACACTACATAGCATATTTCAGTAAGAAATACAATAGAATAAACTTAAACTCAAAAAAATAAGTACAATAGCGCCTTATTGATCTAGTGGTCAGCATGTTCGACTGCAGATATGACGTCCTCGGTTCGAGTCCCGAATCGGGCGAATTAAAATATCGTCGAGTCGATTTGCCTTTACATCGGACTATTTTTATTTTATTATATTTATTCACTTTATTGTACCACTATTATATCCTAAGTAGAATAAAACTTATACTAAGAAGACACTTTTTACTATCATATACTATACATTTATAAACGATATACAAATTACATATATATTATAAAAATATAAAGTAATAACCATGTTGATATATACTAATGAAGTCGTCGTTTTCATTTAGAGGACAGTGTGGATTTTACTAGATTAGATAGACTATTGTGGGTGCGCGTCGAATTTGGATAGGAATTGCATTCCAAAGTCAAGTAGCCTCCGCTGTGAAAGATTTGGAAACGAAATTAGAATTTCACCTAGGAGGTCTTAATAATAAATTACTGGTTGAGAGTAAGATCATGTTATGACCGTGGATTGCATCACGCAAACTAACCTCAGTGAATTTTTCTTTTAAATACTAATTTTAGGGAGTATGAGGATCTATAGGACTATGATAGTAAAGGGATAAAGTGTTCACTTGTGTATTATGCTTCAACCTGCAATGGAGTAGCGTGGTGAGTATATACTCTAAAATCCTATCTCCTATGAGTGAGGAAGCCTGACTCAGCGGTGGGACGTTAATGTTGCTGCTACTTACCTTATCTAAGTTAAGTCTTATCTAAGCGATTTCTAAGAGACAACCTTACATTTAAAAAAAGCTAAAAGTAGTGAAAGAGGTAGGCATAAAAATAAACATACGTACAAATATATTTTTACATAAAACAATAAATATATAAACAAATTACTCACAGAACGTGAAAGTATATTCATATATAATTGTCAAATTTCAAAATTCTCTTCTAGAACATTCAGGCATTGTACAAATTTTCTAACTATTTATTAATTTGTTATAAAATACGCAGAGACCCAATTAAAATAGAGAAGTCTCATTTTTGTATAGTTTATTACAAAACTAAAAATGTTAACTGCTGTTAATAAATTCTAATTCTATTCTTTTTTATGTAGAAAAAGATCTGTTTCACAATTAAAACAATAATAAATTGTACCTGTATTTCATTTATTGCGTAAACTATTGTGGTACACTCGTAAAACTTACATTCACGGAAATATTATGTTAAAGGAAAACTGTTACAATGATCTCGTCTATATTATTGAATTAGGGTGCCATTTAGAGTGGTACATGTGCCAAGTGCAGGATATTGTTGGTTATACCTTTCGGAGATTACGAGAGTTTTTCATATGAAGCTATTGAGTCAATTTCCTTATATCCTACAGAGGAACATAATAAGAGGGATTTTTGTAGGGGAACGAGGTTTGTGCACGTACAGAGCTTTGCTGTATTCGATGAAAAGGGTACAACATTTGGCTTTCACATAGATTCCGTTATTTGGAAGCTTACGATGTAAACAAATAGGTGAATTTTATTATGCCCGCATTTGCGCAGGACATGATAAGTGTATTTCGCGTAAATCTTTATGATTCTGGCTTCTGTTGAATGTTAAACATATACGAATTTTGCCTACAACGATTTGATTTATTACCAATACTGTACAATATTTAGAGCCCAAATTTTATGGTACTAAAACAAGAGAAACATCTCCTCTCTTATATATATTACTAGCTTAACCTGCGACTTCATCTGTGTGGAGTGTTTTTTGGTAGCATTTTTATTAATTTAGGCAAATTGTTTTACAAATAAGAAACATACCCGCACTGCCATTTGAAGGTGGCATTTCCTAATATTTACTTTTGATAGTTTCCATTATGTAAAAAAAACATAATTTCAAGTTTTACGTACCATAAAATATATAATTTGTAAATTTGAAGTTTTGATTTTTTTTTAATTTGAAACTTTGAATTTCTTAATGAATACCGCCGAAACTCCCATTGCGGGTGAAATCCGACCACTATTGAGCAAAAGGAATATTCATACCAAATTTCAAGCCTCTACGCCTAATGGTTCCAGAGATATCTCATATATATATATAAATAGATTATTTTGTACAAATGTGACTGAACTCTTTACAGAAACTGATAACATCATCTACTTAGTATACTTTTTAAATAATAATTTAATTACAGATATTTTTTGAATCCGTCTACAAATCAGTAATAAATAACGTTAACATTCTCCTGTACTTAAAAAAAAAGTGCGTACGTACAAAGTACACATGTCAGAAGTCAAACTTCTTGGGCAAACAATTTATTAAATTTTGTTTATATTTATACAAATCTAAAACTTTAGATTTCCGAGACTTAGAGGGAGGGACAAAGGAAGATATGTTAGGAATTTATTTTTCAATAAATATCAAAAATTAATACAAATAAATTATTGAAATCTCAAATGACAAGCTGAAAATAAAAATGCCACGGGTTTTTGTCAACATTAGAAATTAGTCATTATATCATATTTTATGAAAAATAGTATTTTAAATGACGAGTGGCAAATTTAAATGCCACATGTTATTTCTACATACATACATACATAGCATCACGCCTCATTCCCATAGGGGTAGGCAGAGACAACATCCTTCCACTTGCCACGATCCTTGCATATCTCCTTCGCTTCTTTCAATCTCATTAAACCTTTCATACAAGTTCGTCGGTTTAGAGTACTCTTGACCTGGCCGTTATTTAAAATGTCCTGGATTTGGTCCAGGAACGTTCGCCTCGGTCTTCCCCTTCCAACTTTCGCATTCACTCTTGACTCATAAATCCTTTTTGTCAGTCTCCTTTCATTCATTCTCTCTACATGCCCAAACCATCTAAGCATACCTTTCTCAATTTTAGTCACTACGTCTTCTTTTATACCACAACGTTCTCTTATCACACTATTTCTTACTCTGTCACTCAGTTTTAATCCACTCATGCTTCTCAACGCTCTCATCTCTACCGCATTTATTTTACTTTTGTGATTCTTCTGCCATACCCAACTTTCACTACCATACATAAGTGTTGGCACCAACACTCCAGCATGCACTGCCAGTCTAGCCCTTTGAGACACCATCTGGCTATTCATAAAAGCATGCAGAGCACCATTTACCATATTCCCTGCATTCACTCTCCTTTCGATATCACTTTCACATGTTCCATCTTTTGTAAATTTAGATCCCAAGTATACAAATTCTTTCACCTCTTCCACTTGTTCCCCATCTATCAAAATATTGCCATTCATCATAGATTCATCTCGTTCAAAAAGCATAACTTTCGTTTTGTTTACATTCACTTTCATTCCTTTCCCTTTCAAAGCTTCATTCATAATATTTAGCATCTCCTGAAGCTCGTTAGCGGATGACGCAAGTATTACTTGATCATCAGCGTAGAGTAAACATTTGATGAGTAATTCATTCATTCTTAACCCATACATACTTTCTTTTAAATCTGTCAAACATTTATCCATGAAAAGGTTGAACAGCCATGGTGACGCAACACATCCCTGTCGAACACCTCTTTCGACAGGAAACCACTCCGTGTACGCTCCGTTTATTCTGACACAGGCACTAGAACCCTCATAGAGAGACTTCAATGCTTGGATCAGACAACCGCTCACCCCATACGTAGATAACGTTGACCACAGCTCATTCCTCATTCTACATATTAAAATTACCTAACCTTCAAACATTAAAAACGCTGCACATCTTCGTAACGCTAATCACGGGTTGCATCCGTAAAAATGTTACCCTCGTGCGCCTAAAGAAGTTTCACTTTAGACGAAGAACTTCAATAAAGGTTCTTTAAAAAGAGATTTGATGCTTTAAAAATCAATGTATATTATTGTCTTGTTATAAATATACATATATAATTAGTTGGAATCTAATAAGACGATGAGAAAACGTGTTAATTATTTATTCAAACAGTTGGTCGGTAACGGGTGATGATGACAGCGGTTCTGCGGTCACCGGATTCACCATAGCACCGTCCGTAAGCTCGTTTCATTATTAAATTAGCTATAGCAAAATAGTAGCGTTCAATGTATTATTTATTCATTAAACATTTCTCTATCCTATATTCGCAAAGTATACAATTATTAACAGCTATGCAAAAGCTATATAAAATAAAAATATTAGTAAATAAAGCGTTTCAGTTAATATTTTTATAACAGATTGCGTCTTTTGTCTATTACAAAAGGCATATTATAATGTTGAAGATTATTTAAGCGATTATTTCTTGTCAGCAGAATAAACTTTCCAAACCAGTAATAGATTTGTTATAAACGGAGACTACTGACAATTAAAAAGTGCTTATGAACTTACTTGAATAAAGAATATTTTGACTTAATTTTTAATATCTTAACATATTTCTTTGATTAAATATACACAACCCAAAATTGCGAAAGTATAGCTAATGTAGCAACACAAAATGTTAATATGGCATTGGTTGTTTTAACGTTTTATTTAATTATAAAACAGCTGTCCTATATAATTACTTTTGTAAATTGTCTCACTAATAAGTAGCAATATATACAATCTGAAATAACAATTTCATTACAGACCAAATTGTCCGTCTATCCCCGGTTTTTAAAATGTAGCAGTCCGCTTAAGATATGTTTAAAAGATATATTTTTCTAAATAATTCCTGTAATCTGGCGTTAATCTAGGTTGTTCTAATTCCTCGGTCGGTATCTTTATAAATTAATAGCAAAATAACTTACAAACGCATTGCCGAATCAAGAAAATATGTTAAAGAAGGAAATAAATACCCAATAAATAAAAAAGTGTCGAAACGTACCGTCTCGCCGGAGAAGGGAAAAACTATCACATTATACCTAATGTAAGCGTCGGGAAATTTTATTTGTGAAAACAGCCGAGCGACCGCGGTAGCCATTGCAATAAATCGACTTTGAGGGCGGGAACATAACTACAGGCCGTTTTCTATCGATGGCTTTTGCATTCATCTAAAACTGACAGCATTTACCAATACACTTCACCGTTTTATTGAAAATATTCCTGTTGAATTTTATCAAATGTATTATTCAAATTAACACGTCGACTTTCTTTCAAATAAATATATCTAGTAATCACAACAGTTAAGCGTCGCACAATGGCATAGTTACATTGATATTATAATTTAAGTCGCTCAATTACAATGTTTATGGCAAGTATGAAAATGTTTATTTGTATCGAGACTTACATTATATTTTAATAAACTACCGCCGCAATATATATTGAATAACATCTTATACATCCGTAATAATATTCATTTATACAGCAAAAGAAATAATAACAAACTTTTAATGCCATATTTTCGAATAAAGAAGGTTCAGAAATCATTTGTCGGGATGAGACTACGCATTTTTAATAAGATACCCGAAACACTTTTGGGTTTGCCTCCACATAAGAAATATATTTATAGAAATATATATTTTCGTTCAATATCCCTCAGTGCCTGAAGACCAAAGTCTTCGAACTGTGCTTACCTACGGATCGGAAACGTGGACGCTGACTATGGGCCTCATACGAAAGCTCAGAGTCACTCATAGTGCGATGGAGAGGGCTATGCTCGGAGTTTCTCTTCGCGATCAAATCACAAACGAGAAGATCCGTAGTAGAATCAAAGCCATCGACATAGCCTTACGAATCGTGAACCTGAAGTGGCAATGGGCAGGGCATATAGTCCGACGAACCGATGTACGTTGGGGTTTGAAGGTGCTGGACCCTGCACCGGACGACGCATTGTAAGAAGACCCCCCCACAAGGTGGACCGATGATATAAGGAAGGTTGCCGCTGGAGCCAGGCGGCGTAAGATCGGGCCTTGTGGGCATCATTTCGTGAGACCTATGTCCAGCAGTGGACGACCATCAGTATAAGAGACGACGACGAGCGACGACATTCTCGCTTGTAAACATATACGAGTAGATTACAGATATAATCAACGATATAAGGAGGGTCGCCGGTAGCCGCTGGAGCCAGGCGGCGCAGGATCGGGCCTTGTGGGCAGCATTTCGTGAGACCTATGTCCAGCAGTGGATGTCCATCGGTTGAAGCGACGACGACGAAGACGAAGAAATATATTAAAATCGTCTTATTACAACAGACAATGTTGAAGATTATTTAAGCGACATAGATGTTTGGACTTAATTCCAGTTGCACATGAAAGCTAAACGAATTATAACCTACAAAAACTATATTAAAAGGAGTCACCATTGAGTTTCTTGCCGGTTTCTTCTCAGCGGAATCAACTTTTCTAACCGGTGGTAGGTGTAATATTAACGGGCAGTCTACTGACGATTCAAAAGTGCTTTTTGGGTCTACTTGAATTAAGAATATTTTGATTTTATTGCTTAAAAGTCTTGAATCTGCCTCATTGATCTTGTGGTTAGCATGTTCGAGTACAGACATGAGGTCTTGGGTTCGTATCGGCCCAATTCAAAAATCGATATTGAGTTTTCTATTAAGGTTTTCTTAATATTTGTCCAAAGTTGGGGGGGTTTTTGGTATGCTCCACTCCCGTGCCTCGGAGAGTACGTAAGGTCGTTGGACCTACGCCTGATTTCTCTCCAGTTGTGTCGGATTCCCATCACATCGGACTATGAGAGTGAAAGAATAGAAAATTTGCTTGTATACTATGCCTGCCGATCCAAGAGCAGCGTGGTGGGTTTATGGTCTAAAAACCTCTCTCTTATGAATGGAGAGCCCTGTGCCCAGCATATTCAAAATTTTATTTAAAGCGAAAATATTTTAAACATACTTATATTTAATTATTACCAGAAATATTAAAATATAATATAAGTCACAATTCATTAATATTTTCATACTCCTGGTTATCAACATCGAAACTGAAATACTTCTAAAGTGTGATCAATGTTCAGTAATTAAATATGAAATCACATTAATAATAATTAAATTTAGTATATTTACCTAAAGTTAAGTAAACATTGGTATATATTGAAGTTAATTGTTATATCATTCTTCAATAAAGTTACGTATTAACTCGGACGGTGTCATGTCTTATGACAAAAGTTACATTTTAATGTTTACGTATTCGAAGTATATTAAACATCAATTAGCATATAATTATTATAAATTACGTGTATTTGCATGTATGTAGAAAATACACAGTTCGTTTTCTGTTGTTGGCTTTTCATCAACATGGTAATCGTGCAATAACATTGGTTGATACGCGACTGCGGCGCACCTGCCTTGAATTAAATAAAAATAATCCGCAAAATAAAGAGCAATAGGTAATTTTCGCGGGTTGTTTGCGAAGGCAACATTTCGGTGAACGTCGTTATGTACACTCAAAGTGCCTATCATTGTAAAAAAAAGTTTGCTGAATAGGCGTCATTAAAACCTTTGTCGGCTTTGTTAATATGACAGTAAGCGACCTGAAGCCGTTATTGAAGCTAATTAAAAACAGTTTTACACTAATACCGTATTACATGAAGTCAGGAAAATACCTTATTTTTTTATTAAAATTATTTGATTATTTACGTTCCGAACTTTCCTTAGTTGTCTCACCAATAGTCAAACAGCGGATTATCCTTCCTTATTTTCATTTCTGACAGGTTAGCTCTTGACCGTGAACACACCTGATGGTAAGTGATGGTAAGTAAGGTAAGTAGCAGTCCATTAACGTCCCACTGTTGGCCACAGGCCTCCTCTCTCACATGAGCGGGGGGTTTTAGACCATACACCCACCACGCTGCTCCACTGCGGATTGGCAAGCAAAGTACACAAGTGTACGCTCTATTCTTTCATTCTCATAGTCCGACGTGACGGCAATCCGACACGACCGGAGAGAAAGATCAGGCGCAGGACCGACGGCTTAACGTGCTCTCCGAGGCACGGGGGTGGATCACACCGCCAAATTTTTCCCAACTTCGGGTAAATATTGAGAAAATCTTAATAGAAAACTCAACATCGATTTTGAACTGGCCCGACCCCAGGACCTCATGTCTATAGTCGAACATGCTAACCACTAGACCAATGAGGCATGGTAAGTGGTCTATAATGGGAGCGTTGTAATCTTTTAAGAGGCATTTTACCTCTCATGGTTTTCAACTAGATTTTTTTTAATATCTTCCGATATGAAGTCCTTTTTTATTTCTCTACCTACCAGCAAAGACGTGCCAACAAGCAAGAGATTGTGCTCCGGAAAGATGTTTTGTAGGAGCTACAAGAGGTAAATCACCTCTCACTAGATTAGTGCGCTTCTATTTTAGATCACTTACAGTTTGGTGTGATCACAATCCAGCCTTAACCTTTCAGCAATAAAAAATTACCCTACTAGCAAAGACATGTCGCCAAGCAAGAGTTCCGGTAAGGATACTACAAAGGTTAAATAACTTCTTAGCTAGTTAGTGCGCTTCTATCTCAAACTGTATCTAGAATTAGCGGTTAACACGGTGGGAAAGAGTTAGTAATAAATAAATTTGTCCTCTCCAAGATTGTTTTAAATCAAGAAAGAAATGAAAAGTTTATTCTTTACACACTGTTCTGTTATGTACAATTTTTACGTTTAAAGAATAATGCTTTTCAGTGGCAATCTTTTCATGCATTTAGAAGTTTCGACGGTGGCTCGTTTAAGACTTAAAATACATTTCTTTAATTTAATTTTAATGAATGAATGCGTGAGTGTACGGGGCATGGACCATCTAAGAAATAAATGTATGAACGAGATACAGAACACCTTAATTCTGGATTTGTCGATTGGAAACCGCGAAATTAAAGTTTTGTGGCAGTAGAATTTTTGTAATTTGAATTTTGAATTTAATGCAACAGAGGCGGCAAATTGTTCCAGCATTTAGTTGCACTATATTAAAAACTACCTCTAAAAGACGCAGACCTATGTGCATGTGTTGTCATGGCATATAAACCTTAAAGGTTGGCTTATCAAGAGCTGATTATAAGTCGTACTTTGTATTTGTTATGAAACTACGTAAGTTTCGTTATTTAGCGCCTTAACGACGAAATCTATCAAATTGTGAGGCCAAAGATATAAAACCCTAACTAGCCACATAATGACCATTATAAATGTCGAAATATAACGTATTTATGTTTCGCGACACTCATAAAACTCTGCTTTACTCCGCCAGATGCTGGTAAACTAAGTGCGAATGTAATGTCCGAAAGTTGTTTGACGTATAGGTAATCCATTCACGAGGCCGTCATGGGACCCGCTTAATGATACCCAATAAAATCTTTTTCGGTTGAATGTGTTCTGGTCGTGTTTTGGACGGCGAAAGAATACTAATTTACACAGCTTTCATTTGGATTGGTTAAGATTGGTCATACAGAGTTATATGAATTTGGAGGCTAAATGATAATGCCAAATTTCTCCGTAAAAATATTTTTACCAAACTATATCATATACGTTCGTGTCTAAATTACGAAAAACTATCACTAATTTTGGTGATGTTTTTGTTCGTATTGATTCAAAAATGGTTTAGATTGATAATTAAATTCTATAAAATAACGAGTATCCCTATACTTTTACAGGATCGGGAATAAAGTGCGTAATCCCGCAGAGAACAGGTAAATATTTGCGTTGTGGGTAAATTACCTCTTACCAGGTCATCGCAGTTCCATATTCGACTGCATCATCATTTACCATCAGGTGAAATCACGGTTAAACGCTTTCCTTTTAAAAATAAAAAAAAAACCTTTCATATACGGAAATATTCTTGAGCTAATTTGTACTATGGCTTTGTTTCTTCGTTTCCCTAAAATCATTCCTAGTCGGGATTCTGGGTGCAATTACTTTTCGTGTAATGAAAACATTTGTTGTTAGAATTTCGTATCGATTTCGTTTTTTGCCGATCTTCAACCGGATGACCTATTTAGGAGTGTATTCGGTTGGACGGAACAAAAAACATTCAACTTCGGCCATAATAATTAAGGTCTCGTCTCGTTTATTCGCAGATTGAAAGGAAATACTTTAGGGATTTAAATCTGCGTTTGTTTTTATCAACTCTTATATTTATTACTATTTTTAAAAAAGGAATAATATATATTTGAAATACACTTTTGAATTTGACCTACCTTCTCTTATCTATCCTAATATCTTATGAAAAAGCTAAAGAATTTGTTTACTTCTTCGAACGCGCTTATATCTGATAATATCGGATATTTTTCAATTATTCAAGGAATTATTTACAGGGTATACAAGAAATCCAAAGGTTAAAATAGGAGTTGGTTATTTTGTGATTTATGTTTTATTCTAAATTTTAAGTAATATGAAGTAAACAGCGTTGCCTAATATTTTAGATCAATTTATACTATGAAAACCTACTCAAACTGAATCGCAATTGCCACAGTATCTGGGAACGCAACTTAATTATTATGGTATCCAGTACCTCAACGTTTACATCTTAAGCGACCACATACACTTCCTGACGAACTCAATACCGATGCAATAACACACAGTGTATCCGAATGGTTAGAGAGATTTGACCAATTAGACTAGATAATGTGCAAGAACTAGTAGATTTGATTTATTTAATAACTAGTAGATTTGATTTATTTAATAACTCAAAAATCACAACTGTTTTTTTATGCTATGCTTTGTATAAAAGTTCCATAAATTAGTGAGCTTATAGATCGTTCATAGACATGTACCCATTTTTTATTATATATCTCTGTTATCTTTCTAGAGAATTGTGATTTTTCGTCTAATCAGATGGATGCATCAATGATTTAGATTGATGTCAACGTACCTAAACACAGGAGCCTTTATTTTATTCCTTTATACATCGATACTGTTCTGGTTTATATCAATAAATATCCAAATTTCAGGCAACGAATAAAAGCCACATTTTGCATGAAAGCGAAATAAAAATATAAGAACGGATAACAACCCAACATCGTACATCATAAGTGAATAAGCAAAATCACACGTGTGTATCAAATGGAACATTCAATAGGTTTAAATTGAAAAAAAAAACGTACCCTTATATTTTTAACGTATCGTTGAATATGGCGTTTTGATAAAATCGGCAGTTTAACTGTAAATTGAGAAAAATATTGAAATATGACACACGAAGCTGCACATTCATATGTAAATATTGCTAAATGCGCAGCGAAAATTAAACGGTGAGTATGAAAGTTGCACAAATTTGTTTTTGGGAAAAAGTCTACTATAAATCATCGTTATGATACCAAGTTTTAACGAGCGGTGATTTCAAAGGTTTAAAATTTTTTGAACACTTTTTATTTGGTCCAGCAGCCAATACCACGTTTGCTGACGTTTATTAAACTGGACTTTTTAAAGGACATTTAAAGTGTTGTTTATAAAGACAGTTGATTAGCTTTCAAATAAGCTATTCTATTGTATAAATTATTATACTACTTTAAAGGTACTTTACCTTAAAAACTATAGTATAAAAAGGACGAATTGTGTGAATATACTCGAGGGACAACGTTTTTAGGTTTCTGTTCAAATTTGATATAGATTTCTAGATACACAAAAATTGTAAATGAGTCAACATCGAAATCTACAATTTAATATACCATGAAAATAAAATTACTATCTGAAAATACATTCCTGATTACTTATTTTATATTAAATGATAATGAATGACATTTCGCACGCATTTATTTTTATTTTTTTGTGATAATTTATGATATTCTTACGAATTAATAATAGTTGTAATAGCCTACTATAGACTTGATATATTAGAAAACCCAAAATTAATTTTCTCCCTAAAATACTACACTCAAGGACTCAAGATTAACTGTTGTTAAGATTCACTTATATTTAATGATATAAGCATTTTTTTAAAGTGCTTTCTCTTTAATATTTCTGTCTATTAAAGCGCGTACTCGTTTTCAATAAACATTCAAAAATTTTAACGCTATACGAGGGTTAATATGCAAATATAAAACTCGTATAAGTCCGTGCGGAACTCAATAAGATTTATATAGCGTGCAACAGTGTAAAACAACCCAACCATCCAACGTAATATATTTTTAATTGATGCACACAACGTCCGATGTGTTGAGTAAACGTTTACACATTTATTCGGACGATGACAAGCTGGCTTTTGTAGCACATTTTAAACAGGGTTCATACAACAGACTTTCTACAAACACATTGATTTTTATGATCCATTTTTAACATAATAATTTAAAAGAGATCAATAGCCAAACTTATACATAGGGCAATGACAAGGAGGCTTTCAGAACAAAAAATAAGACATCTAACCTTCTACGTAGGAAATCATGAAAGAATTATTGAAACATGAGTGAAAGTCGCGTAATTCTAAGAAAATATTACAAACATTTCCACTCAATATAATATTATCTGTTAGGACAATTGATGAAAAGTTACACAACGTGCATATGTAAAAGAAATCTACGCATTTTTGTCTAACTTGAAACACGAAAGTAGGTATTTGTGAAGTAGAATAACAATACAAGAGAAAAATACTATGCTGTTCTTATATTTTATTAATAAGGTGCATTTATAAATTATAAGGGTGACAACCCTATTTTGCAGATTAATTGGTGGAAAAGTGTGCAATTCGCGTATTTAAATTCCACCAAAATATCAACATTATAATGATGCGGATGATTTTTGTAAATTGCCAAACTTCGTGGGATACTTACCTTTATTGAAACTGATTTCATTTGAGTTTTATTAATGATTAAATATTCAAATATCGGAAGATTTATATGATGGATTAAACTTTATAATAATTTTTAACAATGCAAAAATAACTGTTATTTATTTTTCGTAGATACAACTTAATGTCTCACGCAAATAAATTATTACATATAAAATATTAATAGATAATGTCCAACAAGTCATTTCAGAATAAAAGTCATGACTTTATTATACGTCAATATTTTTTAAAACTGTTTGATTATAACATTCACAANGAGAAAATCTTAATAGAAAACTCAATATCGATTTCGAACTGGCCCGACCCGGGACTCGAACCCAGGACCTCACGTCTGTAGTCGAACATGCTAACCACTAGACCAATGAGACACAATGAGACCAATAATTACATGCGTTTGTTTAATAGAATCATTTGATTTTGGTGTTTTTTATTCCTAGTGGTGGTGTAGATTTTATTAACTATATTGTACGTAGCGATGACAAGAGACCTAATGGAATTTCTTTAATTCCCTGGAGGAACGGAAGGTACCTGGTATGGGATGGAGCCTGCGTTGATACCATGGCACCTTCTTGGGGCTCGGAGCTCGGTAGCAAAACTTATTTTTAACATCTATTTAAATGATTGCTGTATTCCACAAATGACCTTAGAGCTGGCGATTACCTCGGACAAAGGGTTAGCTTAGCTATCCAAAGGGGTAATGTTATGCATGCTATGGACAGCAATATAGATGTGGCTTATTATTTGATTTAATTATATTTTTTCTTTTCCTTGTATGTAATTGAGTATACGTAGTTTTATCTACTTTATAAATTAAACTACTTTGTTACTTAAAATATAAAATATAGATATACATGTTGCTACTAAAATGAATTTGATTACGAATAAATAAAAAAAACGGTATTGTAAAGAAGTAAATATTCATATTTATTTGAATTTTTTAACAATTAGAAGACATGTTCCACTATAATAATGGATTTTAAACCACAAAATCAGCAAATTTTAATTAAGAAAGCGTTTTCTGAATTGGCAATATTGTCATTGTAATTTTATGTTGGTATTGTAAGAATTCATAATAAAATTCATATCGCATGGAGCACATAAAAATAATTCTGAACAGAATTCTAAAATCCCTCGAGTATAGAATGGAAACAATTCATTTAAAGAATGCCTTCCATAAAAGCACCGGGGCACCGTATCGCTTAAATCCAATAAAAGCAAACTGATACAGTAACGGAGGTATGCATGCAAGGCAATACAATCATTTTTAATTTCCGTCAGGCTCTTCCACGGCACTGAATACCAATTACTACTAACTACTGAACATGTGGAATGTCAAGCGGCCGAGTTAACGTCGGATTTGTAACTAGTGTTGTACGTTGTACGTACAGTGCATTGAACGTGGTTGATGAGGCGTTTTAGCTCGATATACGAGTACATTTGTAACCGTATTTTTCGTTTAAAAGAAGATCTATGCTATAAAACAACAATGTAATTTCTATAAAGATACATTGTGACAGTTCGATGCCAGAAAAGACGAGGCCAATTTTATTTTCCATTTTAAGTCTTGACGGTCAGAGGGGAAACACCTGACGCCAATGAGGTCAGGAGGGTCGAGGTTCTTGCTAACAGAGCCTTGATACAAACATGGAAGAAGTACTTCGGCCGTAACCGGCTGCTTACATGGAGCATTGGCTGAGCAGACATCACGGATTGCTCTCCTACCCGCTGGTGCAGGTGCTAACTGGTCATGGCTGCATCGGAAAATACCTGCCCCAAGTCGTAGGTTGTGAGCCGTTGGCCACCTGCCACGTCTGTGGTGCCTCTGTAGACACAGTGCACCACATGGTCCAGCTTGGAGACCTCGGCGTCATCTTCTGACGTCACTACAGACCTCTCATTAGCAAGTAGTATAGGTACAATGCTTGTCAGCGAGCGCGAATGCTGTTGCCACATTCTGCAAAACTGTCATTTCGTTAGAGGGGCAAATGCAGTCGAGGCACAGTAAAACCGACGGAGGGAAGTAGGAAACAGGAAATTATGGTTTAATCAACTCCTCCCCCGGCAGTGCACTTTTGAGCCAGCTTCATTCGGAAGGGTCAGGATGGAATGACACAACGAACCTCTGGTCCATCTATTGACGAGGGCTCCAGTGGGTTTTAGTGGGTATCCCTAAGCGGGATGCGTAATTTAGATAAAATAAAAGTCTTGACGGTGTCAGCAAAGAGATATTCCCAAGTAAAGAACTTGCGATGTTGTTTAAAACGTTTACGATCTAAATTACCTCTATCCAAGTTTTCGCGTATATCTTCCACTGTATCATCATTTACCATTAGGTAAAGATGTCAGGTGTGAGGCGCATATAATCAGCAATAATAATATATAAAGTATAAAAAGTCATCTACCTATGTCTGTATCTTTCTTTACATTTTTTAATACATCCACCAATGAATATTTTGATTATAATGCACAATACAGTTATTGAGAGTGCGACTTTGTAAATCCCTGAAGCGATATCGGTATTATAAATAACATTACGAGGTTTTTTTTCATTGAAACATACCATCTTGACATTCACCGCTCCTCCTGAACATCCATTATTATTCATCAATTTATAAGAAAATACTTTATCTTCCACTTTACAATACAATTCATTTGAAAAAGAAATCGTTGATCAAAACTTAAATATTTCCTTCATTAAGGACAATACTAATAACGCATAATAAATTTAACGTAATTTCAATTTATTGTAGCGGAATATTTATTTGATATATTTCAAAGCGGATAAATTTAAGTGTCCAAACTTCATGGGTTATTAAAATTAAGTAGTATAAAAAAAAGTTAAAATGTATTCGAAGTCATATTAACTGCAAGAGTAGGGCAACAATTATTTTTTTTTATGAAATTATTGGTTTACACTTGGTTTTATAATAAAAAATTCAAATTCAAATAAATTTATTTGCCATATACAGGTTACATCGGTGTTTACATATAAAATAGTTCCACTGTATTTGCCATTTAATGGCATGCAAATATTTAGTGATGTCAAAATTTTAGTATGTCAGTAATTATTAATGTCAGATGAAATTATTTCATATTTTATTATAAAAGCTTAAGTCGTCCTTTAGGAAATCATCTACACTATAGTAACATTTTCCTACCAAAAAATTCCTTGCTTTTCAATACTGTAAATTCTTTAATGTTTTTAAAGTAAAGCGGTAATTTATTATATATTCTTACTGCCATCACTATAATATTTTTATCCATTAGACTGGATTTAATCGGTGGTGCTTTTATTCTGGTGGGATTTCGCTGATCTTGACCTCTTTTTTCAAATAGAGTTGGATTCTGCGTTACAAATTAATTACCTCATAAATATATATTGAAGGGAGAGTCATTAGTAAATAACTCAAATAATAAGTCTATGATAGCTTAAATTGCCAGTGTTTTAAAATGTACAAGAATATAACGTTTGTTTGTTTCAAGAAAATTAATTATATGTAATGGAAAACTTGCTATGAGGACAATCTAAGGGTATACGAAGTTTGTATACAATACAAAACTTGATTCTACTTATCCGTCCGTTGAAGACATTAACAGCATATACAGCACATTAGTTGCGATGTTGCGATGATCATTTTAGACCACTAAACTATTTCACTCATTATAAAATCAAATTATTACAATGTTGACGGACTAAATATAGATATTCTATTATTCCTACGTGAACAGGAAGGACAGTCAAAATAAAACGTACTTTAAATATACTAGGTTAATTATATATCGATATAATAACATACATTAAAATAATATCAAAGTATTATCATAAACGTAACATGAATATAAAGAATAAGGTTGATGGAGACTAGGAGCAGCATAGAATAGCAGAGCTATGGAACTGGTTACCCTACAATCGTCTAGTGGTAAAGTTTTTACTAGTCGCCCCGTCGTATTGTCGCTACATTAAACATTAATGCCTCCAGTTCCAGTATGAAATTTAAAACTGCTTCGAAACAATTGCGATTAGACTGGATTGTGAACTGCCTTTGACAGATGTCTTAAGTTTATAACTCTGAACCTTCTCCTTTGGACGGTAGTTTAAATTGAAAATAATGTGAAAGCGTGGTATATATATATATATATATATATATATATATATATATATGTGTGTGCAAGTATTTATTTGTATCTTTCGTATTTAAGCTGTTAAATTGCTTTTACGCACTTTTACGTACTACCTCGACCTGAATGGGTCAGGAGTGTGGGACGCAGCGAGGGAGGAGACCTCGCAATACCTACTAAAACCCAGTAGAACCCTCTTCATCCGTAAGTGAGACACCAGAGGTTCAGCTTGCGGATTCTTCCCTGGTGCCCCAAAACGGAATTGTAGCTGATAAAATCGAATTAAAAACAAAACAAATTGACATTGATATATGAATGACTCCGAATTATTAACGTACAGAATTTTACATTTTTAATCTAATAAATATCACTTTTTGTTTATCAGCATTTGTTAAATGCTATTAGACAATACTTATATTAGGCTTGTGCAAAGGTTAAAGGAAACTGTACAACTCAACTGCTATGTATGACCTGCAGCAGTTGAGTCATTATATAGGGAATCTTTTTAATGCTGATATCTTAGTGCTTGATAATTTCGTATAAGGTGGAAGCGCGCTATAAAGTAATTTACCTGTTATTGAGTAGTACCATAAAGCAAATCAGGAAGCAGCAGTTTAGCAGCAAGTCTCCGATAGGTTGCTAACTAGCCATAGCCAAAGTCTCACACCATTACAAACCCACACAAATTATGGGTTATAATTTACTAAAGTCGAACCCACGATCTCTGCTAGCAATGCGAGTACTCGAACCACCACCAGAAACACTTCCCGATCTTAAATAAATTACATAAATTTGATTTCCGTGACAACGCAATCTTGTTAAAAATGTATGTCATATAAAGAATGTTTTCCCTAACCAAACCAAATGGATACATACATCTATCTACATGCACAGGGTTATAATACATGGCGAGAGGACAGAGCACTATCAATTTCCGGCCTCTCACTGCCATTTGATTTATGTTTGTGATCAGTTTTTACCCAACACGAGCACAGGAGAACTAGAATTGTATTTCTTGCAGATGTACTAACTGATGGATATATTGCAAATGCATGTACTGTTTGTGTTTAGTTTACATATTGAAACATTTCGTGAAAAACATTTCACAAGTCATTTATCACCTTTTGAAGTTATTAAGTAAGGTTGCTTTTCACAAATCATATTCCACTTCATAATTTATATTTCATATATATATATATATATATATACATTTATATTTCAAATATGAAAACTTCTATAGCTAAAGGTATACTCTATATATCAAAAATAGGGATTGGTGAAAATTTAAGGTTGTTTGTATTTTTTAATGGCACAATAAAAAAAGTATAAAATGAAAATTGTCAAAAGTTTTAGGTCATTATCACAACCCTTATCACTCAGAGGTATGAAAAATAATAGCCGATTCCCATACCTACTGAATATGCAAATAATAATCGGTCAAGACATTCCGGAGAAGTATGGTAACAAACATTGTGACATGAAAATTTTATACATGTAAAGATTGGATTGTTCTCTCTTCAGTAATAAAACAATGGGAGAAATGTGGTACGACCAGGCGAATGTTCTAGTTTGATACTGTCTAAATGGCTCAAGGAGTTAACTGATGTAATGCAGACAAAGTAATCTAGTATTTAATAAATTCCTAGACGCTAGAATCAAATTGGTATTCAAGAAATTCAAAAAGTCTAAATTGTTTATAAAAAAAAGTGCGTGCGTACAAAGTACACATTGCAGAAGTGAAACTTCTTTGGCAAACTAATTTTCAATTCTTGTTTATATTTATACAAATCTAAAACTTTAGATTTCCGAGACTAAAAGGGAGGGAAAAAGAAATATATGTTACGAATTTAATGAATATAATTGTCATTAAAAATGTCGAAATTTAATACAAATAATTTATTGAAATCTCAAATGACGAATTATAGTAAAAAGGACACGTCATTGTCAATATTAGAAATTATCAATTCAATTGAAATATAGTATATTAAATGACGAGTGGCAAATTAAAAGGGCACATGTTATTTATAAAGATTAAAACTACCTAACATTCAAACGAATTAGCATATGAATACGCTGCACGTCTTCGTGACGCTAATCACGCGTTTAATCCCTAAAAATTTTACCCTCATGCGCCTAAAGTAGTTTCACTCCAATTATAGTTTCATTCATTCAAGTATGTAAATGTAGGTAAATAGAAAGTAATAGAAGGTACGTGCACAATTACTGTAACAAACTTCTAACAGACAAAAAAAAACGTATACACGACCGCTTTAGAAAACAGTGGTAACGTCCAGGTGTTGGCAGCACCCGTAACCATACGTTGATAAATGTTTAGTTCGTGACGCGGCAAATGCAACTAGCGAAACCAAAGTTCCACCAAGACAGATGGGGACGTAACAAATCGTCGCTGGGAGATTGCAATTAAGGGATGAAAGTATTTCAAATTATTTTTCGTCAGTCTTCTATTGTTTTAGGGTTTTCCTTGTAATAAAACGAATCACATATATATTTTATTTCAAAGTAAAAATATCTTTATTCAATCAGACCACTTTCAAGCACTTTAGAATCGTCAAACATCGTTTTTTCATATATTATTTTAATGTACGTTTGATGATAGTGAAGAAAGACTTACAATCTAAAGTTACTAGGGTTCCTTCGCGCCCTGATCTGAGAAGAGCCCACAACAAACTCAGTCGGGTGTACAATTTTTTTGTCATCATCATTACAATATATATTATTAATTTATTCTATATCAAGATGTATCAAAATATTTAAAACTTAATCGGGGTGGTAATGTTATTTTCAAATAATATTAATTATTCTAATAAGATACCTCTAAACATATGAAAGTTTTCTTTATTATCTTATTTTAAATATACAAGGTGTTACGAGACCGCTACCAAAAACGAACACAGATGACAGTACTAATGATACCATTGATGATGGGTCGAAGAAAATTACCTAGGTTGATAAATTGGGTGATAAAATCATCAAAATTATGAAAACTTTAATACCTAATATGCAAGTTAATCTCATTAAGTAAACGATAAATAAATTGTGTTATTAAACTGGAAACTTTAAATTTACAAAAAAAAATGACAAGGTTTTAACCTAGTTCCTACATTTCATAGTCTCCAACAAACAGATCAGAAGCCGGACATACAAGACCGTTTGAGTTTAGTTATTTACTATCCTATCTGTTAGATTATTCATCTCTCTGGTTTGTGTTTTGTGGAAATGCCGCTTATAGATAAATTGTAATCACCCACCATCAAAAAACAAAGAAAACAATGAAATTACTCAAGAGTATAAAACAAATTATTCCTGTCATACTTTATATTCAATGTATTATTCTATATATAGAATAACTAGCTTTCTTGGCAGTGTCACATGGGTAGATTCCAATCCTATGAAACTATAAGGAAATCCTTTATTTATCGGATCTAATTGTAAACCCGTATTGAAAGCACCCAAAAAATCGGTTTAGTATAATCTAGTTAAGTGAAGTTTACTCAGATACAGCACGTAAAAAGAAGTATACGTATATAAATAGATATTACCAACATGGACACACACAAAAAGTAGCATTACGGATAACGTAAATTCTTGCAGTTATAATTACTGTATATAAACGCTAAGTTAAATTCAATTGTAGCCGTCTCTCGGAATCATTATAGTACTTTTATTTAGCAAAAAGAAGCAGATGCTCACATTAATTATAGATACGGTAATAAAATCAACTGTTATTGTGAAATCATGCACAAAGTATAAATTATAAAACAATTAACAGTCGTTCTACTTTACCTCAAGGCAAATATCCATGAAATCATCACGCTCGTCGTAAGAGTAACGAAGACGCGTTAACATTCTGCGAAACTTAAATATCATATCGCAAAAATTGAGACAAATTTTGACGAAATTACACAAACACAAAGTTAAAAGACTAATGTACGTTAAACGCACGCGTAATGACATTGATTTAAAATGTCTACAAGAAGAGACCACCGTTTGAAATTATTAATTTTTAAACCTACCCGCAAATTATTGTTTTCTAAATATTTTATATAACTTTCGAGTGTTGGCTTCGTAAAGAATAACTGTGCAGTAAAAATTAAACATTCGTTCGTTGATATTCTTGATTTTTATTTAACCCTTTAATGGGACAGTTATTCGACCATACAGTTTTCTCGTTTGTTGATTGCGTATTTTAATTTAATAATATCCAGCCAGATTCATAATTCACTGTCGTTGCATCGAGGCTCTGGAACCCAAATTCAAGGATGACCCTGGACTATTCCTATTCATGAGCTGACTAAAAGAATATTTATTACCTAACGCCAAATAAGTATGATTTAGCTCTTTAACATGGCATCTTATTAATATAACCTTAGTACATACCTATGGATATACCCATCTATGTATGTTTTTGTTTTGTATCTTTGTGTGATGTATTTAAGTATGTAAATTTATGTTTAAGCATATTTAAAATAACATTTGTAGATATACCACCTACACCACCTTTCTATAACAATTCTCTCACTTTTAGGGTCCCTAGAAGGGATAAGTTGCCCTCTGTTTTTGTGGAGGCAAAAACAGAAGTGACTCGGGTATCTTATTAAACACGCGGATATTGCTCAACCCGACGAATGATTTCTGAACCTTCTACAAGTTTGTTTTAATTTCTTGCATTAACATTGTGTTTCGGTTCTTTTTCTGTATAAATGAATGTTATCACGGATATATAAAATGTCATTCAATATATATTGCGACGATACTGTGAGAATTGATATTTCTTTGAATTTTTCTCTTAAGGAAACGCGAGATCCCAATTGACATATGGCATGTAATGCTTTTTTGTAATATGAAAACAATTTCAATGTCCGCCGCCTTACTCCATAACAGTATGCCGTAAGACATAATGCTATTAAAATAAGCGAAATACACCATTTTAGCAGTTTCAACATCAGCGTATTACCTTACTTTCCTAACAGCAAATGCAGCTGAACTAAGTTTGCCTACCACAGTATGGGCACCGCACTGAATCTAATCATCTATATGGATATTTTTACAGACTTCTTTTGCATTGCGACAGCGAGGCCGTCCAAAGAAGTGTTGCTTTGAATGGCGTAGGAATTAACTTTATTTTTATATCACTTCTTATTGTACAACTAATGTTCTTTATTTAATTCCATTCGGTCATCAAATGCGTTCCGATGCGAGCGTCAATTATGACCATGCTCGTCCACACTCGCAGTTCGCCCGCTGCAAGATTAGATTCTGACGTCGGACGCGTCACTTCGCTAATGAATGTCGGCACGTGCAATGCAGTTTGACTTCTGGCACCTACGTGTCTCGGTATTCATTCCTATATTACCTCAGCAATTTATCCTTTTTATTTATTAAAACTATTGGTCGTCCAGTGGTTGAAATTCAACCATAATTAAATTAAAGCTTCCATAATTCCATTCCAAAGAAAACGTTAAAATATACTACACAAAGTACGCATCGACATACACACAACATATATTAACGAACATACACACGCAGCCACACACAAATACCCACAAATAAATGTATAACATGTAAATACGTAAAAATAGGCATAAAACAGAGAAAATGACATGTGCGGCGTTTTTTGTGCTATAATTCATTTGAAGGTAAGTTATTTTTAACATTATACATGACATAACGTCATAATTTAATATACTTTTAATATATTTAAAAGTATTTCATAGATTCAAAATCAAAATTTAATTAATGATTTCCAATATCGACAAAAAACACGTGGCATTTTTATTTACAATTCGTCATTTGAGATTTCAATAAAAATATTTATTAATATTCGAAACTTTTAATATTTTAATGACAATTAAATTCTTTTTTCTCTACCTTTAAATCGAGACGAATGTAAAGTTTTACATTCGTCTAAATATAAACACGGCTTAAAAATTACTTTGCCAAAGAAGTTTCACTTCAGACATGTGTACGTTGTCAATACGCATGCACTTTAAACTTTTTTTTAAAATAAAAACAACATTAATAACCAGCTAATATGATGGGATATGTAAAAGATTTTAATAAATTTCTCTCCTACATTTACGATTTACAAGTACAACATCAATATCAAATGTTACAAACAGGGAAAAAAATATGGTGACCTAAAACACAGATTTAATCTAGTTCAGGCACCAGCCCCTCATTATAAACTGCACATAATTTATATTGTTACTCTTACGAAAAGGACCAAGGAGTTAAAGTTACTGTTACTACCAAGACATGATTCGAAGTTTTCTTGGCGATTTAGCATGGCCAGCCAGATCTCCTGATTTAACAGCACCAGACATTTACTTATGGTTTTATTTATATTTATGTGATAAAGCCCCAAACGATTCAACACCTGAAAAGACAGTATTCGTCAGCGTTTCATGAAAGGATGTCATCAAAAATGCCTTAAAAAGATGCACAGCGTTCACGGTCACCCTTTAGCCGATGTAATTTTCCAATCATAACGAAAAAAATGTAAAGACCAAATAAACTTTTTATCAAATCAAACCTACTTATCTTCTCTTTTAACAAAGTTATAGGCAATCAAAATGGTAGCGGGAGTTTTGCTCCACTCGTTTATGTTGTGTTGGCAACATTCAGACATCAATAATGAAGTACTGCGATGTGACCACAGCAATAGTTAATAATAATCCGTTATTTATGACGATAAAATTGAATTATTCAATTTAGCTTGAGTTTTAACCCTTAAGTGCGATAGTGTCCAGTAAGACGAAATACTAATTTTAAAAAATAATCAGAGAAAAATACGGAGCTTTTGATTTTAGTGTGTTGGTAAAATATAAAAGATTTAGGAGAAAATGTATTTTGAATTGTTTTTGCCAACACAAAATTTCAGTTTTCGTCGAAAATAAAAAAATCTGTTCTTTTTGCTACAAATAACACCGTCGAATTAAGGGTTAAGTGTAATAATGTTCAAGTGATGATGATGTTGAATCAGTTTCATACTGACGTCCTATAATGTCAGACTAAAAGGAAATGTAATCCTAAGTCACTGAAAGTCGTTATATTTGCAGGTTTTACAGTGGAAACTTTCGCAAAGTACTGCTAAAATATTTTCATTTGACTTAGGTATACAGCAGCATCTCCAGATTTGCTAATTGCATCATCGTTCTCTGCCAATATTATGTTTTATGACTGGTATGGTCTTTGGCTGCATCTAGAAATAGTGCTGCAAAAACTTACATTCCAGATTAGCGCATTACCATATTTCTCCAAAGCATTTTGTGATTTTTACCACTAAACATTTAAATCTAAAACATTTATAACATTGAAAATATAATATCATCGTCTTTTATAATTAGTACAATGTTATTACAGATAGTTAGGAGATAAACAAAGGTATCTTGGAATAGGGTCAAGTTTATATTGCAGTACAAACACACTCGTATCAGGGATGTCCTCGTGTCCCACAAATTGTTTTAGGAAGGAAATGGTTCTTGGGTAGATTAATAATACTAAGACGCTTACATAATTCCGACTGTAATATCCAACCACATTAAATGTAACATGAAAAACAGTTATAGCATTAAAAATATGCATTGAATTATTTGTTCTTGAAAAAGCTAAAGTAATTTCTGCATTTACACGTCAGTTTAATTTACTGTAATGATGTAAATAAAAAGAAATTAATTAACGTAAAGGGGTGATGCCAGAATGCCCCTCAAACTAAAAGGGAAAATTTATAAGACGATCGTAAGACCTGTCATCCTGTATGGATCAGAGTGCTGGGCCTCCAAAATGGTGACCAAAAAAAGTGTGGATGAACTGTGTGAAAGAGGATAGACTGAAGTGGCGAAAGGAAACTTGCTGTGCCGAACCCATCTAGGATAAGGGCAAGAAAATGATGAATTTACGTAAAGAAGTAAATTAATTTGTTAGAAATACATTATTGTAATGCTTTATATTGAAATGTTATTCAATCTTATATTGTTGTCAGTTTAAAGTTTCTTAATTAAGCATGACAGTCAACATTTTTTAAAGATTCTCTTGATGGAATTTTGTACAAAGCTGTCCAACCGTTTACTCGGTAACTACAGATGAATTACATATCAAAAGACTATGTAACCTAGAAGAATTATTATAAGAAAAATATTGAATATTTCCTGTTAGAGAAAATACTCTTCAGAAAATTAGAGAAAAAAGTTTTTATCGACGCTAATAATAAGGGAATAAACTATATAACATTTCCGAAGGTTAAATAGAACGATTCACTTAAAGAAGTAGAAGAAACCTTTTACATATCACCCATTTCCCAAATGTTGCGAGTGTTATAAACTTTACGATTACTACTTTTATGTTGTGCTACGAAGGTATTAGAGGATGAAACTATAAAATCGACAACGGTAACCGTAAATATCTCACTACCGGGATAGGAAGCTTTAACAACTTGCATACAATGTTCATCTTGTACATATAAATTTTAGATACAGTATAAACGAAATCGCCTTCCGTCATACTACTAGTATGTAACGTCCCGTTTATTTAACGGATACTTTATTAAGGTAAAAAATTATATAAAGAAAATGCACGCGTACTAATAAATTTGGTGGCCCTGCAGCTGTAATGGTACGTGTTTTATCGCTTAGCTATCAGGAAACTTGGGTTCAATTCCCGGCTAAACAGTTTCACGTAAATAAGCTGTGCTATAAACTTTCTCTAGTGCGTTACTTTGTATTAAAAAAAAATAATAAGTTTTACTTTATTGAAACGTTTATAACGTAAATTAGGAGTACATTAAATTTCAATTATAATGTATATAGATCAGTAGTTTTTTGTCTGAATTTTATGTTACATTTATTTATTTAAAACTGTGTTCATTAAGCCGATTATGATAAAATTTCCTACCTATACATAATAGAATCGAACCCCGGAGCCTTGATATCGAAACGAGTATTATAAAACAGCAAGTCAAATACGAACTTACCGTTATATACCCTAGAGATACTTACCCGTATTGTTTGTTTGTAGGCACATACATATGAATTTCAAAGACACGAGTCCTAAATGTAAAGTATAAAACAGCAAGTGTTTCCAGCATGAATTATATACACGCGTCAGAAAATACAAAGCAAGCGAAGATTCTTAAAATATTCCTTTCTTTCGTAATCAAAGTGCTGCGTTTGGTAGATAAGAATTCCCAACGCGCTTCAACGGTGTAAGCTACAAATATGTCTGTGGGGGCGAACAGAATTATGTATTTTACCCATCTTATACTCAAATAAGCTCCGTATGAGATGAAACAAGGACAAGCAAAACAGTAACTGGCAATTTATACTTGAATGTTCTAACGTGGAGTGTATCAAAGTAACTTATGAACAAAATAAATTTGCAATAAGTATTTCCACTCTCGCAAAATAAACGAACGAAAACTCATACGAGAAAGAGATAAGAGAAGTAAGATTGAAAATCACAAATAAATTCAGTTGCCTTAAGTCGTATATAAATAAAAATTACGTCGAGGCGGATTATTAAAAGCAACCGTCGGCGTGATATTTCAATGGGAAATCCTCAAAGCTTGCAGATTAAACATAGAAAGTTTTTTTTATATTTGCTTAACGTTTCACAGTTGATATAAGTGGATTGCTAAAGTTTCGGGGATGAGCATAAAATGCTCGCGTCAGAGAAAAGTAAAGTCAGTATTAAGAATGTCGTAATGTACAAAGTGTATTTTCATATTCTATCATACGTTCTCGTACGTGTTTTTTAAACAAGCCAGTTATCTGCTGTTACAACCTAATCATGTATAGTGAGTGAAACACGTGCTTGTCAGACCAGTGAGTGCGTATAACGCACTTGTTTTGCAGTTTTAGTAACTATACACATAATTTAACATCGTTCTTTGCATTAAATGCCGGGTTTTTATTTGCTAACAAGGCTGGATTAGAGATGTTTAATCTAATATATAGTCCAAAGTCTCCCGCTAAAAACTGCTTAGATGGTTTGGGCACGAATAGAGAATGAATGAAATGAGATTGACAAAATCTCAAGAGTGAATGGGATGGTTGGAGAACCCAGACGAACGTTCCTGGACCAAATCCAGGACATTTTAAATAAGCGCCAGGTCAAGAGTGATTCTAAAGCGACGAAATGATTGATGAGATTAAAAGAAGCGAAGGAGACATGGAAGGATCGTGGTAAGTGGAAGGACGTGGTCTATGGGATTGAGGCGTGAATTAATTGCTATACAAATAGATAAACAACTTGCTAAATAATATAATTTACTATAGTTTACTTAAAACTTGGTAAAACAGGTGATTCAAATGACGTTTTTTTGTACGACAGATATATAGTCTTTTTCTAGAGTGAAATTAGGGCGGGATTAATCATATTTTTTTATTTCTGGCAGATCAACGCTTGACTGTTATCAAAGCTGATGATAAGTGACGATAAAAGTTGAAAAGACGATGAAATAGAAGCGGGCTGATTTGTTAAGGGAAAATTTACCTCTTATGCTTTCTACACATCGTATCGAGAACAGGCACGTACAGAGCCTCCCACCACTCCAGATCCAATCGAACCAGAAAATGTAATTTTCTACAATTGCGCCATTGATGTCGTCAATAAATTCATAAGAATTTGGCCTTTCAGGGACTAAGCCCCCGGAACAATATCTATGTAAGAAAATCATCGGACCAATGCTCGAAGGAAACATTAAATTTAAATCTAATAATTAATATACTATCAGACATTAAGTTGAACACATAACGCGCCTACCCTCGTTATTTCATTACAAATCACGTATTATCCTACCAAAATACGAGTTCACTCTGTAAAACTCATTTTGCGGAACGGGCCCTTAGATCGTTAATTTGCGATAGTGCCTTCAATGAGCTACAATGATAGCGTTGAATGGCTGGGACGAATATTGAAGGGTGCCCATCTTTCTTTATCTATAGGTATAGAAAAAGTCTCCACAGAAATTTTTGTCCACATTACTTGTAGACTGCGAAAGGTATAATCGTCAATAAGAAAACGAATTCAATCTGTCTGATCAAAAACATTTACTTATATACCCAGAGAAAACATACGACTCTAGAGCTTCTTATAAAATTATGAACAATTGAAAACTCCTATAAACTTTATAATATAAGTTATACAAATTCTCAATTCTAAACATTTGTTTTGTTATTTATCCCTTGATGCTCAAATACACTTTTTCAATTTTGTAAATTACACTTAATGTTAATCCAATTTTTGCACATATTTATTACGGCTTATATTTATCACAGCTCACATAAAAGGGGTAAAGAGTTATGTCTTATGTAATGAGTTTAAGAAGTTTGTACTATTTTTTTGGATTATTTGTTTACAGTGATAATCAAACGCAAATTCCAAATCATAATTTTTTTATCTTATAAAGAGAACAAATAATTTAATACTTTTAAATAAATAACATTCATTTGTAGAATTAAATATAGATTTGATCCGATAAACATCGAATTTCTTTGTATTTCCACAAGGTTACAACGTCGGACTAAATTAGTATTATACAAAGATTTTCAAACTTTCAAATTAAAGAATTACTATTTAGTAGCATTGTCGAATAATAAAGCAAATGAGTGGTATAATGACACAGATTCAATACAATATAATAGCGTTGTTTGCAATTTCTCAGAACCGTCAACTCATGGTAGGGTCTGAGCGAATGGATATTATCTATTCATCGGGGACCCTCGCCAGTGCGACCTTTAATAGAACCAATTCAAGGAAAATACATAGAAATCACAATATGAACATTAACCTCCTGCTTCAGATCTTTTGTATTGAAACTTTTGTATATTGAAAATCTTCTGAATATTTTTTAACAATAGCCTTTAAGATAAATTACTTATTCATGACACATTTGCATTTTCCCTTTTGTGAGCATATTTTTTCAAGTCCGCCGTAAATAAATGCAACAAAAAATTTATCGCGCTTTTGATAGATTTCATACGGGCTGTTTTGTACACTGTTATGGTTTAAGCGTCAATTTAATAGATAGAACGAAGTAAAATAATGAACTGACGGGTGGCGCGTCCATAAAATACGATTTTATCATGCCGTTGGGAGGGACACGTTTTCGAATATCGTAATAAAAAAGTCACAGATGTCAAATTTATGATGTCGGACCATTGTAAAAGATTAAAAGATTTAATACGGATCGGGTACGGTGCTACGTCGCTACGAGACCGCGACACGAGTTCTACAAGGTCTTACTTTGAAAGTTAAAAGGCTTTGTAATCTTTTAACCTGCGGAAGTGTCACGTCCGTTTAGCGTTTCATCCAATGTCACTTACTGATTTATTTTAAAAGCGGCTTACCTGTAAAAGAAAAAAAAATTGTTAATTTAAGCGTTACAATAAAATAATATAAAACTAAACACAATTCCATGTCGTGAACGTTTATTTTGCTAAAAGGCAAGCGTTCGAATCCTGGACAGACTTAATGGTTATTTGGAAATAGAAATCATCGTTAGAAAATCTTTGTACCCAATAAGAAAATCTCTAATAATCTCTCTTGTGATACGTTAATAGGCTGGTAATTAATTTTACTCAATATATGCCCAAACAAATTATTAATATTCGCCATTTCTAATGAGCAGGGTATCGCAGGTGAATTTAAAAGTAACTTTTCGTATCATAATTTCCAATACTCTTTTATCTTTACTATGCAATTGTATATGTGTTATATTTCGGATCATTACTTGTGTACTTTAACGTCCTTAAATATATTGATACATTAATATATGTTATACTTAAACCAAAAAAGGAAGTTCTCAAAAAAGACTCAAAATGTCAGGGATTTTACGAACTTTTCTTACTTATTATAAAGCTTTACTTGTCAAGTAGCTACAGAGATTCAAATAACTCTCAAATAATAATTAGCAACCTTAAAGCATTCTATGTACTGATAAGTTAATTTCTAATACTAAAAATATGTTAAACTAAAAGCCTAATATATACTTTTATTAGGCTTTTAGTTTAACAGCTTAATGTAAATAAGTTATCAATCGAAATACTATTTGATAGAGTGATATTAAATAATTCAAGTCACTTACGAATATTATCATTTCAATATTTGACGTGAGTTTTATAAATGGTTTATTTACCGTATTTGAATTGTGCTTTGGATGTATTAACAAGTAATATATAAAAAATCACAGGATAAAGGTGTGAAAATAAGAGTATTTGAAAAATTATATAAGTTAATTTAATGTACATATAGTAAAGTAAAAACTTTTGTCCTTTTTTATAGTTTCAGATCGGTCATTTAAACATTTTGTTTGTTATATATCATTATGTGAAATGTCAAAAGATAAAAATTCTAATTTTTATAACAACGCTTGGGTTTAGGAAGAGTGTGCACTAATAGTAACGTAAAAATATCTTGCTAGTTTCTTACAAAACTACACATTTGAAGGCTTTTATTATCTCATGTGTAGCCTCATAGTAACACAAAATAACATTATACGACAACATAAAACTTCGTGTAATTGAAGAAAATAATTTATGACAATGTTTATCCTAAAAAAAGTGGATTTGAAAAAAATACGTACCAGTAATGAATAAGAAAGTTGTCATTACACACACAGAAACTTATTGTGAAAAGTAGGTCATTTTCAAATAGAGTTCCATATAATATTTAATTAGTAAAGAGCTTCAGACATACTAAAAGGCCAAATTGAATATGATACACTAAAGAAATTTTCTTGCCACGAGTGCCATATTTGCGAGTTTTTTGAATAAACATGTATATATAGCAAATTTTCCTAAAAAGCTAATATATTATATTTACTTGTCCTCTACTATGATTTCATTACTTCCAAATCTAATAGTTAGTAAATGTTCTTGTTAATATACAAATCCTAATTATCAAAATGGAGAAATACGACAAATAGACCGTCAAATCACTTAAAAAGATATAAAATATATATTATTGTATATAAAAAAAACTGTTTAGTAAGCATTGCAAACGAAATTAATTCCACATTCACATTACAAACATTTACAGGAGCAAAATTCTTAAGACGTCACTTTATGAACTTCGCTAAGTTACTGAATAAATCACCGTAAGCACAAACGCTGGCAAATGAATTATTTTCTTAATTCATCAAAATTAAAGGAGCAGTTGACAAAACGCGGTCTTTCATTAAATCCAGCCTCAGCTCGACTTTCATACTTTGGCATCGATTATCGAGTTGGCTCGCTTGATTTTTACTAGGGCTTCTGAAAAACTTTTGTGAAGGTTTGGAGTGGTACCAGTTTTAAAAGTTACTTTTTTAGTTTTATTGCTGACGAAGATGAAAGAGCGCTAATCTGGTAAGAGACATTTTAAGTCTTATGGTTTCTATTCAGCATTCTACCGGGACACAAATCTCTTATTTGACATCACGTCATTGCTGATAAAGTGGTATCTAGGGAAAGCGGATGCCTTCAACCAATCCAGATTCAGACAAATTAGAAAATGGAATTTCATGAATGGCATTATCGATGCTCCTCTTCTCCAGGGCGAGAGGTTGAGAGGTAAGACGCGTAGTGTTACGCTATTCCTGCTTAAATTTCCCTGTGAGTCATCTGGAGTACCAGGGTAGATTGCGTCTACCGATAATCTGGTGTTCAACTCAAGGATTGGGAGGGTATATACATACATAGCATCAAACTTCATTCCCATAGGGGTCGGTAGAGACCACGTCCATCCACTCGCCACGATCCTTGCATGTCTTTTTCGGTTCTTTCATTCTCATTAAACCTTTCATACAAGTTCGTCAGCTTTGAGTACTCTTGACCTGGCTCTTAATTAAATAGTCATGGATTTGGTCCAGAAACGTTCACCTTTGTCTTCCCCTTCCAAGATTCCCACTCACTTTTAACTCATAAATCCTTTTTGTAAGTCTCCTTTCATTTACTCTCTCTACGTGCCCATACTATCTAAGCATACTTTTTCTCAATTTTAGTCACTACATCTTCTTTTATACCATAACGTACTCGTTGTCGTTCGGAGAGTATCACTGAGTTTTAGAAGGTATTCTGACTCACCAGCGAGTGCCACATTCGCGATTATATTTTAGATCTAATCAGGGCGTGTAAAGGCATTTCCCAGCATGAAAATAAAATACTTTTTTACCCTGGAAAATGCTTTTATGCACAAAACTCAACGAGTGGGCTAGTGTGGAACTCGGCAAGCAATAAGGCCTCGCAATACCTATTAAAACTCAGGAAAACCCTCTTTATCCTTGAATGCGGCACAAGGGTTCAACTTTCGCATTCATCCCTGGAGTTTTCTTCTAATACTGACAGTTTTAGCGCTTGACTGTGATGGTAAGTGATGACACAGTCTAAGATGGAAGCGCGCTAATCTGGTAAGAGGCGATATACCCTGTACGGTTTCTACAAAACATCGTACCGGAACACAAATCTCTTTGTTTTGGCGGTACATCTTGTCTGATAGGGTGATAACTAGCTTCGACCTAAGCGAGACCAGACTCCCTATACCCCCAGAGATGGCTAACCAATAGATCATCACGGTATATAAACGTAAATATGTAACAATAATAAATTTGCACATTTCTACGTAATACAATATGAAATTTATATTTCAACAGAGTAATTGACGTGGTTCAACTGAACATTGTCTTTACAGGCTTTGTTTGTTTTGTTACCTATATTTAATTGCATAATATATAGCAATATAATATTCGAGTTATAATTTGGTTCAGAACAAAAAGAATATGCAATTTTTTAAAGTCATATGTTAACATTTATTCAATTTCAATTTGTATAACTTTAGTACTCTTTATTTTGGACTGAGATTGCATATTAAATTGCAGTATGCAAATTAAATAAAAATAAAAATTCATAAATTGAGGTTGGAAAAAAAACCTAAATTAAAATTTAAAAAAAACCCAAAGGGCCCAAAATCGTTTTAAATTATTAAGACAGGACTGAAGTTTCTCTGAAGGAGAATAAATTAGGGTTAGATACATCCTTGTAGCAAAACCCTAATTAAATCACACTGTTTCTTCGAGGAGGCATTCAGATTGTCAAATATAGTTTTATTTCATACTATTTGTAATGTACAATGATGATAGATAGATAATATGTTATTGTACACCACACAAGAAACAAATACAAAACAAAAGGCGGCCTTATTGTTACACAGTCATTTTTTTAGACAACCTTTGAGTTAGAGAGATATAGCTTAAATGTAATGGAAAAAAATTAAAAATGCGTGCGTACAAGGTACACGTGTCACAAATGAAATTTCTTTGGAAGACCATATTTTTCTAACTTTTCATTTTCGAGACTTAGAGGGAGGGGAAAAGGAAGATATGTTAGGATTTTAATTGTCATTAAAGTGTCGCAAATTAATACAAATCATTTATTCTCAAATAACGAATTGTAAATAAAAATGCCACGTGTGGTTTGTCAATATTAGTAATTATTAATTTAATTTTGATTTTTGAATTTATTATTTAGAAATGAGAATTTATGAAATATTTTTATTTTATGACAAATAGTATATTAAATGACGAGTGGCAAGTTTAAATGTCACATGTTAAGCGTAAATATTAAAACTACCTAACCTTCAAAAGAATTAGCATAAAAAACGCTGCACTACTTCGTGATGCACTGTACGTTTACTTCACAAAACACGATTTAAACTTTAAGGTTACTAGGATTCATTGGCGCTCACAACAAATCTTTTGGTTAAACTTGAAATTACTATGTTCGATAAACCTGAAAATTTCTTGTATCCTCTGTGAACATACTTATCCCATTACTTCAAAAGTCCTTTTAGATCCAGCAATAATTAAGATAACAGGTCGTGTATACAGCAAACAGTATTTCCGCAGCGGTAAAAGATTTATTTGTGAGCGGGTGTTCAGTACAAGTGCACATCGAGTTTTCAATTACACAAAGTGATGGCCGCAGGGTTGCGGCTGCACCGCGAAAAACGGTGATGTGGTCAAGCATCCCAACCGATTGCACACCGCTCACCCAACGACATCATTAAAAGGAAAACAAACACTAACATAATGAGAATAAGGTTTGTTTTCAAATGCACTTGCGGCAAAAATCGGGTAAATGCTTTCCGAAAGGTTCAAAGAAAACTCGATCGCTTTTCTTGGGGAAGCTCTCACTGGTTTATTGCGTTATTACCTGGACGTGTCTGCCGCGTCGGGACAGCCGCAATTCAGTAAGAAAAGAACGACATGTGACGAAAAGGATTGTATAGAAAGAAAGCTGTTCAAGTACAACGTATTTTGTAATTTTCTTTGATGTAAACACAACACGATACTACTTCAGCTCCTATTTTTATCTTGTTCAATATAATTAAATCTTTTGTAACATTAAGCTTACAGTGTTTCAAAATCTAACATTGTTTGTCTATAATAAAATTCAAGTAGAAAATGACTCTTCAATTTAATTAGCTCTTAAACGGCAAGGTATTTAATCAGTAAAAGTTAGTTCGAATCACGGCACTGATGTTAACGAAACACCAAAAATGACTACCCGAAAGAGAAATTGCCTACGCAATTGTATTACGTGCCCTTTACGACAATCATATAATCCAGAATACTATTCAATAAAAGTGTTAGAAATCGCAAAAAGATTTGTCCCAATAATCGCCCGACAAAAACCGTAACTCGGACTTAGGGCCTATGAAATAAGAGTGGATGTCCATAAAATAAAATAATAACCGGTCAATAAAATCTTTCTACGCGGGCCCGGGGAAATATGTCAAATACGTCTGGCCGCGGAAATAAAAGGAAAGTTGTGAGGGAGGCGAAGACGTGAAGTGGTCTATCTTGGAAGAAATTTGATCCTTGACAAGGTGAGATCGCTAACATCAATCGGGATGTAATTGGAGGGGTTTAGTGTCGTCCAAATGATATCACCTGTCTTAAAAATATCTGAGATCATTTTCCTTTGACAAATTTATTTGTAACGGCTGTCTGATAATACAATAAAATGTTATGAGGCTATTGCGATTAAGAGAAAGGTTGTGTTGTATATTGATTCTACAACTTGCGACTCAATCAGCATTATCTAAACTAATATTATAAAGAGAAAACATTTGTGTTTTTGTATGTTTGTAAGTATTAGAAAGTCCACTCATTTTCACTCAGCAATATAAACTATATTATATTGTAAAAAAATAGGGATCACTAATAAAAATGAATTAATGTAACCCAAGGTGGGGAAACTGTAAATATAACAAAAATTGTTGTACAATATTATAGAACGTATTAATATCTATAAAAAACATATATGTCCAACTACTGTAGTTATATCTACTACTTTTACATTTAAAAAGTTAATATAACGCGGACAATATTCAAATCATATTATTTATACCTCTGTATTAATCCTTATCCTATGAGATGATAATAAAGCCCGTTCTAGTACCTATAAAATACTTTATAAATTATTAAAATCGGACATCCCATTCAAAAGATACAACGAATTTTAAAATGTGAATCTAAGGAAAATTGTAACGACCCTTTTAACTGGGCCTGCGACTTGTGAGTTAGCTTATATCCCAAGATAAGTTAAAAAAAAAAGTTATAGTCCGAATTAGTAAACTTTCCACAGCCACGAGATCGATATCTACGCGGATGAAACCACGGGTCATTGCTAGTCTATATATATATATATATATATATATATATATATATATATGAATTCCCTGTCACTTGAATCATTCACTTGACTAAATATTATGACGACATTTGGTTAAATTTCATATTTGTAAAAATATAACTAGACTAACCATTTGGATAAAAATCAAAAATGTGCAATAAAAAAATTCAAGTATGCAACAGCCTACACTACAATTACTAAAGCCTGAATCTAAGTATGCAATCACCGATAAAGGTGGGCAGATGTAATGACCTTAATAGGATACCAATAAAACGTAATGGGTAATTGGTATGGGAGAACTCGGGAATACATTTTCAAGGGAAAAACTTTTCCTTTTCTCTAATCTATATCTACTTATTCTCAAAGAGAATATTTTCTAACTTGGAAATGATGTGAAGATAACACAGATATATGTTGGTAAGAAGCACAAAAGTACTATAATTGCANCTGTCACTTGAATCATTCACTTGACCAAATATTATGACGACATTTGGCTAAATTTCATATTTGTAAAAATGTAACTACACGAACCATTTGGATAAAAATCAAAAATGAATTTGCAATAAAAAAAATTCAAGTATGCAACAGCCTACAATTACTAAAGCCTGAATCTAAGTATGCAATCACCGATAAAGGTGGGCAGATGTAATGACCTTAATAGGTTACCAATAAAACGTAATGGAGAATTGGTATGGGAGAACTCGGGAATACATTTTCAAGGAAACACTTTTCAATTTGGAAATGATCTGAAGATAACACAGAGATATGGTGGCATATCTAAATATAAAAAGCACAAAAGTACTATAATTGCATATTAGAAAAACATACATAGCATCACGCCTCATTCCCATAGAGGTAGACAGAGACCACGTCCTTCCACTTGCCATGATCCCTGCACATCTCCTTCATTTCTTTCATTCTCATTAAACCTTTCCTACAAGTTCGTCGGTTTTGAGTACCCTTGATCTGGCCCTAAATTAAAATGTCCCCTTCCTACTTTCCCATTCATTCTTGACTCATAACTCCTTTTTGTCACTCTCCTTTCATTCTTTCTCTCTACATGCCCAAACCATCTAAGCAAACCTTTCTCAATTTTAGTCTCTACTTCTTCTTTTATACCACAACGTTCGTTATATAAAAACAGCAGAAATAACATTTGAATTTGTACACAGATTCTTAAGTATACATGATTTTAAATGAGGTAGAAATCAGACTTAACCAAGAATCAATGCACACTGTGCTCTAGGCGAGTTCATAACAATTGAGCGGGGAAATTGCCGACTTGGACCGATCCGCGCAATAACCCCCGACTTCTCATTATGCAGATTGCCCTACGGTTCACATATGCATTCACTAAACATCTTGGATTGCGAACAAGTATTGTGGTAGGAAGTGGTTTTAGGATGCATGTAGTCTTACAAGTATTCGATAGACCGTTTAACTTGTGAATAGAAATACAAATCCTCCAATCGACTAACATATTTCAATTATTTTGCCATGAAACATGGAAAATTTTATGCATACATTTGGCGGCTTTGCTGGTGTAATTATGTATTATGCACTGAAGTACATAACCAAGGTATTGAGTTTGGTTATGAAATATTTATGTTTCGATTTCTCTACGTTTAAAGTGGTGGGATGTGATCAATATGCCGATCCCATATAAGTTTATCGTCTAACAGTAGTCATAGATATTTTTCATTTTAAAATTTTTGTAACATTGTGTTTTTAAATAGAAGAGGCGCGAAGTCTGGATTTTTTTTTCACTAAAAATCATAAATAAATTTTTAATTGTATATTTTGTAAGAAGGTTATATCAAAACCATTCGTTTAGAATATTCAATTACATTTAGGCGCGTTTTAATTTAATTAAAGTTAAATGTCTTGAAAAATTTAAGTTTATTATGTTATTTAAGTAGATTAATAAAAGTAAGGGCCGTAGTATTGAGCCGTGTGGATTACCTCAAGACACTGTTTGAGATTGACTTCTAAATTTTGAGATTTTTACCATTTTCTTTCGATTGTCGAGATAAGAGGCCAAAATGTTTAGTGCAGGATCCCTCAATTACCTTTTACACTTAGTAATGTAAACTCTATACCACTACTTGGTAATGATACAGTTCAGGAGGAGGCAAGATCACAGTCAAGCCTGTCAGAAATATAAAAACGGAGGATTCTGAGAGGCAGGTCCAAAGGATGCAACGATCTCACAAAAGTTTTTTGAAGACAATACTCGTAGGCGTAATGTTTTTTCTGATCAAAATATGATTTAAGCCGATGTATACGAAAAGGTAAAAGAGGAGTCAAAACAGAGTAAGTCATGTCATTTTAATATTAAAGTTTCACGTTAAAGATTTCACATACGCCGCTATCGGGGTTCGTTGAAAGTGTATGAATATACAATTATGTACACTATTTAAATGCATTTATGTAGTAACAATGTATTAAGAGCATACTCTACTGGATAATCTACATAATTGGAAGTCGTCGGAGGATATTGCGTCCACATGAGGCGGCCGAGCAATTTTCTGCGTCATTTCCGGTTGATCGTGCACTCGGCGGACTGATTCGATGCGCATGCTTCTTTACGCTTAATTAATGGAAATATGTTACTGTAAATAGATTGCAACGAAATTGCATGTTAGCCATAAAGATTACGGGGCGCATATTACATTTTCAACTGGGTTTGATTTATATTTTTGTAATAAAAATCTACATATGCAACACAAAAAAATGTTTCTACATATCTTTGAAACCATTGAGATGAAGTGCCCCAAACTGATTTCAATAGAAATGTGAAGACTATTTAAAACCGCGGACTGAATCAATTATCAGGATATTTTTAAACCTATTCGCTATTATTTGTAATTTAGGAAAGTGACTGCTTTCGTAATGTAAACGGAAACTCAGTACAGATTTCTCCATATTCACACGGAATCGATAGCTAGTTACTACAAAAAGAAAATATATGCTAATTTTAATTGAAGATTATTTTTATGAAGCTATATCATCAGTTTTAATCAAACATATAGGTATGTCACCAAAATTCTTAATTTATAGTAATTTAAGAGTAATATACATTTTATTATAACAGTAATACGACAATAGATTAAAAAGTATAAGAGATGAAAAATAATATACAATGACTGGAAGTCAGGGAAGGACAAAGCGCGACTTTTCATCGGATAATAAACATATAAATATTTGAAAATATATGTGCAATACTTGAAAAGAATTTCTGATAACGCCGTAAAGGAGTAAGCACAATATGTTTACCCTTAGTTATTTAATTAACCCTGTTAACCGAAAATTATTTTAATAAAAACCTCAAAAAAAATCAGAAGACGTATTCTGTCCGAAGACTTGACGACCAAAAACTCCAACTACCTAGATATAACTTATATGGTAAAAGACGGCTGCATTACATAATAACCTAACTAATCAATCTGCTTCCTAAAACAATGAGAGAAATCATATCTAAAAAGAATATTAAATATAAATTAAGACAACACTATATGCAAATAACATCAAACAAAGTATACCACTTTTTGGAATATTTTATTGTATTTATTGTGATAAAAAAAATTATTGTATACCATACCGTTTTAGAGACAAAAATACCACATACATATAGCTTTATACTTATAAATAATGGATTCAGAAGATACAATCTCATAATAAACATGTCAATTTTTTGTTTTAAACCAAAGGGGGTCGTGGGCGCTATGATTGGCGATGAGTCAAGTTGGAGAGCAGTGCCGTCCTTCTGCGAGGCTGTCATCTTGCAGAAGGAGTCACTAAACAGGCAAAGGGAGGTTATGGCAGACGCTACTCCCTCTCGCCGGAGGAGGGGGGGCGCTAGAAGGCGCAATTTTGCTCGCCTGCTCTCCCTCAACTAAACTAAACCCTTAAGTCGGATTCATTCGGGCGCCAGAGCTGAATGCGTCAGCGAACATCTGGACCCCAGCACCTGGATGAAGAGGGTTCCGCTGAGTTTTAGTGGGTATCCTGGTACGACCAGCGAGTCCCACACTCCCGGATGTTTACCCTTCATCCGGCGTGCATAAAGCATTTCCTAGCGAAAAAAAAAGCGGGGTTGTTGTTTCGTAAATATCTACATTCGAATTCACCCGTTTTACTAAAATACAGGCTTGATGTTTAAGTGTGATGAACACAACCGAGAAGACTTCTTGTGAACAAAACATACACGAGTAGATACGATTAATGTAAATAAACTTTCCTAACAGGAAACGGTGTTGTATAAAAAAATGTAAAATATTATATCCCTTAACGCTAAAGTGCCACGAAATGGTGCCAGCTGCGAAGTTTGATAGATCAAACGAATTTACTTAATAAAACGATGCGCCCAAGTCAATCATAATGAAGGTAGGCAGCACCAAACGGTATCTGTTGATTACATTTCTGCCGTCAAAACATAGCAAAAACTTCCCGGTTCTAATTACGTCTCGTTATTGTTTAGATGAGATTGTTCAGACTTCGCCACAGATTGTAAACAAAAGTAGGCATTACCTGTTTTAATTAAACTTCTTGAACCATTTATTATAAAATTTTCTAATTAATTTTAAGTCAAATTATAAACTAAGCTAAGTCATTCTTCATCAAGTTTGTAAAGGATAAGACAAAAGATTCAAACATCCAGACAACTAAAGCAAGTACATCGAATTTAATTACACAAACAGTTTTGGGGTTCCTTTAATACCCTACGCCTATTTAATAATATTATTACGTAATAAAACCAACTTTTGCCATGAATTATTCCTTTTCAATTTTTTAACAAAGCGCTTATATAATTATCTATTCTGAATGTTGCGGTTATATGTTTTAGTAAACAAAATAATTGTAGCAAGCGCGTGGGTAGACGTGGAGTTTTAAAGATTCTCTCCGGATTTTAATTGTGTCTTTATTTTCTCTTAACATAAATAGTGTTTTACTTGTGATGATATTTTTTTGTTAATTGGTTTATGTATTCTACTTGCTATCCCTGCCAAATTCTTCTAGCACTTATAATCCTCCTACCAGTCCTTGGTTATGCTAACACTTGCTTCCTAAATCTCGTTTAGGAGCAATTAAGTAGGCCGTGGTATTTCTAAATTTATAAATAGGATTCATATTTTCACCCCACAATATGACCAATTTCCGACTGACGAGAAAAACCCACGTGGCTCCCAATTTAACCTTCCACTGAGTAATCATCAGCTTTCTTCTCTTTACTGTGGTTTTTCTATCTTTGGAGTCTAATAACAGACGTCTTCGTTTGCAAGAAAATTTAGTTTAAAAATGCCTTCACATTGAATTCTTTTTTTTTTTTCAAAATCTTTATCCGGTCAAGGGGCTCGTCTTTTGAGCTCATTATCTATTACAAAATATTTCCAATTATATAATTTTAAGACCATGATGAGAAAGTACTTCCTTTCCAAGCCATTTCCCTATTTACTCTACAAAATAACAAACTAATTCAGGAGCAAAACGTGATCACTGCGATCGTGCCTACGTGCAATCAATTTAAAGGTCGACCTACCTATTGCTTTCGCGTAGCAGAAGGTCACTAAGAACGGATTTTCCTTTAATGCTAAAGAAGCGGAAACAACGCGGGCGAAACCGGGTGAATCGAATTGAGGTATTCAAAATATTTCTAGGTATTTATTTGTCATTACATTTGTGTCCATTATATGTAGTTATACATGTATATATCAAAGAAATATCATGTCATTTTACTTTATAACGGATTCTATTAAATACTGTACTGTTTGCTTTAAGTAAAATTCCACGCGTCTTGTATAAAATAAACATTATTTTATCAGAATGTTGTGCACATTTTTTTGTAAACTTGCTATTATTTTGTAGCTCTAAAATATAAAAGGAAGATCGGAGGAATGTTGCTAAGCGTCACGATCGATGCATCGCTCATCCCATCTCATCACGCGATGTGCCGTGCCGTTATTTTTTTCAGATGAAAGCCCCCATTTATAAACTGAATACCTTCAACGCACCACTGACTAAACAGTTTTTCTGCCGTATGTAATGCCAGTCAATCAAGATATTTTTTCGGTTTTACATTTACTACCTACGAGTAATTGATCCAAATTATTAGAATACAAAGCATTTCTAACAAATAATACCTTTTTTTGAAACATGAGAACATAAAATATGCGGTATTAAATATTAATTAGTACATGATATGTAAGACATGGAAACTATATACATATGGACAGTGTTATTTCAAATAAAATAATTGCTTATTTCTTTATAATTTTCAATATATTACTAAAGAAATTTAACATAAATTTGAAGTGAAAACTTTGTTATAAAATGTATTATTTTATTAAATTTATATCTATACACTATGGAATACAAATTTGGGCTACCCTAGGAAGACTATTTCCTAATGTATCTATCATAGCTTAAATAATTGGCAATTCTCGTTCCCGTGGAAATTTCCAGTTAAAAATGACTAACTATATGTTATTGTAAAGAATCGTGTAATATGAGTCGCATAGATCACTGATATACCAGTTAGAAAGAAAATAATAATTTTAACATTTAAGTTTTATTTTTATTTCTATAGAATCTTGAAGAGAATTAACAGCGTTTGTTCTATAATATATAAAAGCGCCTGATATTATTTTATATCAATAGTTTGACTTGTTATTAATTAAACTTACAAAGCATTTACAAATGCGTATTACGATTTAATTTCCTTTACTGTGAGACCTTCAGTTTCAGTAATTACATGTTATATACAAAATATAGTTATATTAGAGTTCTCCAATATAATTATAATTGCAGTTTATCTCTAGGCCTTGTTATATAGCTAACAGAAGAAATGTTACAAACTATATTTAAACTATTGAAAACGCCTGCCAAAATATAGAATGCAATTACGATGTTAGGTTTATTTGCTCTGAATGAAACATAGCATTTTTAAAGTAACTCTTTTGCAGATATTTTGTCTCCGTGGTGGGAAATAAAACAAAAAATAAATTAAATTTTCTTTTAATTATCTTTTTCTATCTTCAGTGAAAATAAATAAATAATATTATGCGCTATTAAACAAATTATAGATAAGATAAGGTACTTTGACAGCATATATCCAATATCGACGTCCTCACGGTTGAATCTTTAGAAGATTTAATAAAATATAAAATGAAGGAGGAAAATTTCAAAGTTACCAGGCTTATAAAAATAGAGAAGATAACAAATTCAAGAAGATTACTGGGTAATATTTTTACATTGCGCTATAACGAGATGTCGGGGAGACTATGATAGTTGAAAAGCAGGTGTCTACGTTCTAGTGAAGATAGGGTCACGTACTACCGCTGAGATGTGATGACATTGCAATCCCAGAGCAAGTGCAGTTGCGTGCAAATGGAACCGCTTAGAGAAAACATTGCAAATAAATGCATCACGGCTCGTAACATACTAATAATGCTGTGGGAAAAATCACCCTTCTTTATCCTACGCAACCTTTAACTTACTTGTTTAATTGTTATTTTCTTGCCTTGTTTAAATCAAAGGTACACAATAGTGATAATGTGAGAAAAAAAACCTTTACTTTGACGGCCTCGTTGGCGCAGTGATGCGAGTATTCGCTTTGCTAGCGGAGGTCCCGGGTTCGATCCCCGGTAGGACGAATTTAGGAAATTGTATTGTCTAATTTGTATGAATCTGAAGTGGTGGAAGGCTTCGGCCGCGGCTAGTTACCACCCTACCAGCACCGACGTACCGCCAAACAAAGAGATTTGTGTTCCGGTACGATGCTGTGTAGAAACCATAAGGGGTATATCGCCTCTTACCAGATTAGCGCGCTTCCATCTTAGACTGTATCATCACTTACCATCAGGTGAGATCACAATCAAGCGCTAAACTGTCAGCAGTTTTGTTTGGCGAAGCTCTCCAACTTACTTATTTAAAATCAATTTTATTTAATTATTTTAGAGTAAAGGTATCTAGAAGATAAATAGAAGCTTTTTTACTGCTGACAGATTAGCATAAGTCAGCTAACCTGGTAAAAGATAATTTATCTCTTTTTTTTTATAAGATATATTCAGCATCTTGCGCGAAAGGATTTTTTTGTTTGGCAACACGTTTTCATTATTGCTACATGGTAATCGTATATAACAATAAGTGTTAATACAATCTAAGACAGAACCGTGCTAATGTGGTAAGTGACAAAATAAATCTCATTGATGGGCGGAAAGTCTTTGCTGGTGGGCTGATAACTAGCCACGACCGAAGCTTCCCATCCTGGACTCAGTTATATTAGAAAATGTATTTTCTAAATTCAGATAGATGGAACTCGAATCCTCAGTTAGATAAGCGAGTACTCGCACTATTGCGCTAGCGAGGCGATTTTTCCTGGTAATACGTTGATTTTTTAGCAAATCCAGTTATTTAAACCATTACAACATTGCAGTGCTGCTCTGTAAAGTAATAGTCCTCCATTATGTAAAAAATCCTGTAGAATATATAATATTACTTAAACACATCCTCCGAAAAATTTCAATTCCATCGCATGTTTATATATGCTAAATTTTATTAAATAGCTGTTAATCCAAGAAGAACGTTCTACAAATTCAGTGAAGTTACCCTTTAATTAATGTTTTAAATCTTAAGCTATTTAGTCAAAGGAAGTAAATTCTTTAGATTGTTCCATTGAAATCAAAGCCGGGAAAGTTGTTAAATAAGCAACGATTCCAGCCTTTCATGGCTGTGTTGCTGATAAACGATATCTCAGTTTAAATAAAAGTTTTTCTGAGAAAATTCGTTGATAGTAACGATTTAACAAAAAAGTGTCTAAATATTTAATATAAATATAATTATAAAAATAAATTAACATAATGCGAATTACGTAAATATGTATTGAGAATTTCTCAAAAATTATTAAAGAATTAGCTTCATAAAAGTGGCTTTGGAAGTAGTCGTTAAAGGTAATAGCGAATTTTGAATTATAGATGAAGTATTGGAAAGAACCAAGAACCAGATGCATCCAGTTTTTTTCTCGTTAAAAGCCCTCAGGGAAATTTCCGGCGTTGTAGTTGCAAAGCCTTCAATTTATGCAGGCCGCATTGGCGTCTACTGGATGGCAATCTTGACATATGCGACGACGACGGATGAACAATGAGGATTATCTGAGCGTCAAGGAAAAATGTTTTTGGCCTTTTATGGACAATTTTACTTGAGTTGTGAGATATCATCATGAAGTAAATCACGAATTAGTTACATAATATTTTACAACGCCATCAATTTCTTCTATTATTGAAATATGGTAATGGCCAATGTGCAAGGTTACATTTTAGTAGTAGTTCCCAAAGTTTTCATTTGATATGATTTTGAGACGATTTTTACTGCAGTAATTAAAAGCTCTTTTATTGGGTTTTATTGGGAAAATAAATGCAGTACAAATACACTGCATGGACAGGAAACCTGTGTTGCTGGGTGCCCCGCTCATCCACCCAGTCCACAATCTCAAGTGATTGTGCGAGGGTGTGTGTGTGTGTGTGTGCCAATGTGAGTGAGCATGTGTGTATATTGATGTTAAATAAGCCTTACAATTTTACACGCGCTTTAATTTCGATCTTGTTAAGAAGTATGTATTTGATTCGTTATTAAGTTTATTATATGTGAATGATGAACTGAATGATCTCACTAATTAATTATTCAAACCCCTAAAACTGTTCGCCCGATTTAGTTGAAAAAGATATAATTTGATAAGCTATCGTTTTATAACCTAAATCAATTTATTTTGAAATTTATCATTATTGAAAGGTATTAATTTAGCCTACGCGAAGAAAATCCCATTCAATTTACTCTAAGCCTGACAGGATTTCAATTGAACATACAGAACGAATGACAATAGACAAAAAGGGCGGCACAATCTGAAAATATTCCGGTTGTTTGCGTTATAAACCGAGCCAATCACGGTCGTGGAGCTTGCAGCGAACTAAACGCCACGCCAACAAAAGAGCCGTAAAGAATGGCCCACCGACACACTCGTGCTAATAAAATAGTTCCGAGCAACAGGTTGGAGCGGCCCGTTTCGTTGCCAGTACAATAGCAATAGCTACCGTGTCTCTAAAATCCTGGTATTAAGTGCTTTAGATATGTGGTCTAGATTTTCTTAATACAATGTTCTTACTGCTGCACAATCGATTACTTCAATGTATGGCGTTGTTGAATAAGGACTTTAGAAAACGACCTTCGTAGCTACTACTACGCCGTAGGCTGCAATTACAATATTGTACGTAACATTTGACGATGACCTACGGTTTTGAGACGTGGTCGCTAACTATGGGCCTCATGCGGAAGCACAAAGTCCCTCAGCGTGCGATGGAGAAGGCTGTGCTCGGAGTTTCTCTAGAGTCCTATTAAGCGCGAACCTGAAGTGGCAATGGGCGGGGCACATAGACCGAAGGACCGATGGACGTTGGGGGCTGAAGGTGCTGGAGTGGCGTCCCCGCACCGGACGGCGCAGTGTGGGCAGACGCCCCACAAGATGGACCGATGACATAAAGAGGGTCGCCGTTAGCCGCTGGAGCCAGGCGGCGCCAGATCGCGCCTTGTGGACGTCATTACGTGAGACCTATGTCCAGCAGTGGACGTACATCGGTTGAAGCGACGACGACGTAACATTTACTAATTTATATTGTAACTAGCTAAACCCGCGACTTCTTCTACGTGGAATGACTTTTGGTAGCAATTTCATTAATTTAAGCAAATTATTTTACAAATAAGAAACATACACGCACTGCCCTGTAAGGATGGAATTTCCTAAAATTTACTTTTTATAGATTCAAGAAATATCATAAAAGATACAGTTTGCAAATGTGAAGCTTGAATTTTTGTTTTATTGTGAAAATTAGATTTTTTTAATTAACACCGCCCACCGCCCTTGCGGGTGGAATTTCGCAAAATCTGTTGTTAGCTGACACTCGGCAAAAGAAATTTTCTTACCAAATTCCAGAGCTATCGCGATGAGTCAATAGATACCTGGATATCTCTTATATATTATTGTAATAAAGAATTTGTAATTTTCAATGGTTTATTAAATTATTTTCTTTAGTTTTACATTACAAGTAAATTTTTACATGATTAGCTGTTCCTACCGGTGTCATTGGTCTAGTGGTTAACATGTTCGACTACAGACATGAGGTCCTGGGTTCGAGTCCCGGGTCGGGCCAATTCGAAATTGATATTGAGTTTTCTATTAAGATTTTCTCAATATTCGCCCGAAGTTGGGAAGTCGGCGGTGTGATCCACCCCCGTGCCTCGGAGAGCACGTAAAGCCGTCGGTCCTGCGCCTGATCTCTCTCCGGTCGTGTCGGATTTCCGTCACACCGGATTTCTCGTGTGGGGAATGGGACGTTAATGGGCGTTGGACGTGGGACGTTACTTATTTACTTACAGCAAAGATCGTAAAGCAAGAAAGTATCACAAAGCAATGTTGTGTTTTGATACGATGCTGTGTAGAAATCCTAAGAAAGAGAGAGAATAACACATATTCATAGGATAAAAGTAATCGCTAAATAGCAAGGGAAACTGCATCTTACCAAATTAACGCGCTTCCTAAAGACTGCATCACTTACAATCAAGTGTGATCACAGCCAAGCGCTAACCCGTCAGCAATAAGAAAACAATTGCAAGTTCTATCCATTTCCCTAAGGGCCAGTTATTTAATCTTTATAATAATAATAGAATTTACAAGATAACAGAATAGACTGCCGCAAACATCAAGCCCCTAATTCCCCAGGTTGCGTGTACCTTGCGGTTATACAACGAGATTTAGGAGTTTTTCCTATTGGTCTGAATGCCAGTTTCGGTTAGGTTTAGCTATGGGTTGCGGCTTATCGAACTTCCACGAGACGTTGTTTTCATCGAGTTTTACTTTGGACCTTTCAAAGATTTGCGGTCAAACGTAACTGGTTGTTATATTAAACGTAATCTAGCAGATTAAAATTAAAGACGTAGCGAATGCGGTACAATAAAAGTCAAAATAAGTCTTGTTTCAAGTAGACACGAATACTTTAATAATCTACCAATGGTAAAGTGTAGAAATGTTAATTATGTTTTAATAAATTTAGGTGATTTGTTCAGGTATTAACATCCTTAAATTCAAGTAAGACTACTTATGTCTACAGCACGTTTGAATCGTTAAATATTATTTTCATTACATTTGCCTGATAATAGAGAACGGCTTGATATCCAAAGTTAAGAGGTTTCTTTCGCGTCCTGTTCTGTGAAGAACCCATAACAAACTCAGTCGAGTGTCACGCCTTTATCATGACTATTGCAATATCATTATATATTATTCTATTAAGGTTAGAGAGCAGTCCATTCTATCCCACGCTTCTTTGTCGTACAAATTATCCTTTACATTAGAGTATGACATTCTCTAATATATAAGTTTTCGAAACAGCCGTAGCTAACAATACTGAAAATGATAAAAAGATATATATCTGTTTGACTAAAATGCTAATTGTGACCTTGACTAGTTGGATAATTTTAAAGTTTTATAATTCATTCTGTTATTGCGGTATTATTGAGTCATATTGTGAAAGAGAATGAAACCTGGGTGCTATAATTATAAAACTTTGGCATATATACCACAACAGCTGTTTAATTTAGCGACATTTCGACCCAGTTGCGAAAAACAGTTCTCTAGCTTAACCACAAACGTTGTTCAAATCAAATGTGAGATGAAAAAGTAATATGGAAATATTATCTACTCTTGCTCATTTATTTCTATATTATTACTCTTAATATTGCATTTAGAGCTTTAGATATATATACTTTAATGAAGTAAAAAAAACAAGCGAACAGTACAATCATACGACCTTATTAGCGATTTTTACCAGGCAACCTTAGGGTTAAGGAGAATAACTTAAGGTATAATGATACAAAAAATCTTTCAAAAATATGAAGAAATGGCTTCATTGTTAAAGAAGCTGTTCCAGTGGATCCAGTGTCCATCTTTCCTAAAATTCAAGACAACGGCAAAGAATTTTAAACCTGTCCAGGATTAGATAAACTAGAAATTACAATGGCCTAAATTTACATGAATATCATCATACTTCATTCACATAGGGGTAGGCAGAGACCACATCGTTCCTCTTGCCACGATCTTTGCATATCTCTGGCTTCTTTCATTCTCATTAAATCTTTCATACAATTTCGTCGGTTTAGAGTACTCTTGACTCGGTCCTTATTTAAAATATCCTGGATTTGGTCCAGGAACGTTCGCCTAGGTCTTCCTCTACCAAATTTTCCATTCAATCTCATAAATCCTTTTTGTCAGTCTCCTTTCATTCTTTCTCTCTACATGCCCAATCCATCTAAGCATACCTTTCTTAATTTTAGTCCCTACATCTTCTTTTATACCACAACGTTACCTTATCAATCCACTCATACTTCTCAACGCTCTCATTTTACCGCATTTTTTTTACTTTTATGCTTCTGCCATATCCAATTTTCACTACCTTGGACAGCCAGTCTAAGACACCATCTGGCTTTTCATAAAGGCCTTAATTTACCTTGATCTAATTTCAGACCTCTGATAAGGCAGCGATATCTATATACAATATATCTGTTATACTCTTTCTAAGGACTAATTTTTTGGGTGGATTTAGCTTCGATAAATAACGGATTCCTCTACATTTCAAAGGGATTGGGAACTACAGGGGTAACATCGCAGGCAACATTCATTATTATGCTATAATAAATATATAAACCTATCATCGTCCACTGTATATTTTAAACTGACAACACTAAAAATACACCAGTATAAGCGGCAGTAAGTGAGAAGTGACAAAACTTGAGTCGGCTACTAATTAGCAATACAAACATGAATCAGGGGCTATTAGTTGTAATTGAATTGTCGCTGGCGACGAAGTTGGCACTGTGGTAAATTTAAATATCACCGCTTTTAGGACGCGGTTTCATTACAACCTCCGCGAGCTACTAGGCAACTCTGTTAGGGAAATTTCACTCGTATAATTTTCAAAATTTCGTAACATACGTTATCTAAGTAAATGCAGAAAGAAAGGAAAATAACATAGTCAGGTCATCTGGATATTCTGGATAATGAAGAGTTTTCCAAAGCGAATTGAAGCGATATAGGTAAGTAGCAGCCCTTTAACGTCCCACTATTGGGCACAGGACAGGACTCCTGTCCTGTGCCCAATAGAGCACTCATATGAGAGCGTGTTTTTAGAGCATAGACCCACGACGCTGCTCCACTGTGTACTGGCACAAGTGCACCCTCTATTCCTTCACTCTCGTAGTCCGATGTGACCGGAATCCGACGGCATAACGTGCTCTCTGAGGCACGGGGGTGGATGACACCTTGTAGCAAATAGAAAACTCAATATCAATTTTTGAACTGGCCTTACCAGGAACTCGAACCCAGGACCTTGTCTGTAGTGGAACATGCTAAGACCAATGAGGCAGCTTGAAGAGATATGATAGGTCTAAACTTAAAAAACCCTCTGACTTATGTGAAAGCTGTTCCAGGGGGACTTTAATAACTCGTTACTTTATTTGCTCTCCACGCTGTCCGATAGCGAAGCTACATTTACATACATACTAACAACTAATTCAATTATATGATCAGGGCTGCGTAAACTCATTATCCCGATTTATAAAAAATTAACTTACATGTGGTGATTAGTTTTTAAATGTCTTTCACATTTAAATAAGTTCCTCATATAAGCTTTTTTGCTCACGATGAATAGTTTACCCGGTTATACAAAGAAGTAAGTTCTCATAATATTTAAACGCAAGTAAAATTTATACAGCAAGATTTACTGGTGCTTGGCAAAGAGTGGACCACTCTATTTAGTTAGATCGTATCTAACCATTAAATAGAATACAAAAGCAGCGCGGCGTAAATAAGTAGATGTATCATTTAATCCCCATACTGAATTTCAATATCGTCATTGTTTTCGAATCGGCTAATAAATATTCATAGAAAACAAATGACGCAAAATTACCGCGGCAACTCCGACCGACTGCGCCCCACGGGAACGCAGCTCGGCGACAGTTTTTCATTGAAATTTTATAAAACACTTCTCTCGTTGGTTGCCAGAAAATTATCTCCTCCATTGGCTACATTACTTTTCCTGACAAGTCTGTCATCAATCTATTATGACCTATTTACATCTCAAAACCGCAACAAAAGCAGAATCGTATTAATTAAATATAATAAATAAAAGTCATCACACAGTGTTTGTTATTTAACTACTACAAAACAGCTTGACCAATTTTCATGAATTTTATATTTGGTAGCTCTATGAAGAGGTTATTAAGTATTTTTCATTCTCCTACCACCATCCCCATTCTTTAATCGCAATATTATAACTATTTACTACTTTCCTATACATCTGACAACAACAGACATACATAGGGGATAGGCAGAGACCACTTCCTTCCACTTGCCACGATCCTTACATATCTCCCTCGCTTCTTTCATTCTCATACAAGTTCGTCGGTTTTGAGTACTCTTGACTCGATCCTTATTTAAAATGTCCTGGATTTGGTCCAGGAATGTTCGCCTAGGTCTTCCCCTACCAAATTTCCCATTCAATCTCATAAATCCTTTTTGTCAGTCTCCTTTCATTCTTTCTCTCTACATGCCCAATCCATCTAAGCATACCTTTGTTAATTTTAATCCCTACATCTTCGTTTATACCACAACGTACAATTAATTTAAAATAGAAAGACAATCTCTATGGCATCTATTTCTTAAACTAATTCCATAGAAAGCTTTAACCCATTTACGGGAGCTTTCAATAGATCTCCTGTATTAAATAGCTGTTAGACACAAACAATAATAATGTATGCTAGCAGTTTCCGTCAGCCACACACAATTACGTAGTTTTCGATCCGGTAATAATCCACTTTTTTATCAAAATTGACACAGCCATTTAGAAGGGGTTCAGTTACGTGTATTCTATAAGGCAATGCTTATTTAATATTACCTATATAACTTTTGAATACCTTCTGTTGACATAGTAGTATTTCCGTTGACGTAGTATCTCATTTGAGTTAGAGTGGTGTATAAAGAAATAAAACTATTAGAAAACTATAGCTTCAATATGAAAATTGCAATCTGCTTTAATATCGAATAAATCATAACTGAAATCTAAGCATTTTTAAGACGATGATAACATTACAATCACATAATTTAACCATAAAATAAACAATGACCTAAAAAATTAAATACGTTGAAACGTTTATGCCATCATATTACGAAAGCTCGTGACGCGACCCCAAAATATACGCTCAAATCATTGTGTGAATAAATTCAATTAATACGCACAGCGCTCAACTTAGCGAATAACGAGTGACTATGTTTTGAATACAAAATAATGTATGCGACATGGTGTCGAGTTGAAAATGAATGAATGTATGAGTTTATCATATAAAATTAAGGCCAAAAAATATAAAAAGTGAAATATATATACACTTTTACTTCCGACCTTATGCACTCAAGATTCTAATCTGATAGGATCAAGATGAATTTTAATATACACAAATTTATATAAGCAACTCTTACGCAAATTTGTTTCCTATATTCGCTTTACATATTTTAATTTATTTGTGGTAAATATTATCTCCTACTCTAAACAATATGCACTAAAAACACACAAACATCTACGTGACGGCCTCGCTGGCGCAGTGGTGCGAGTATTCGCTTAGCTAGCGGAGGTCCCGGGTTCGATCCCCGGTAGGACGAATTTAGGAAATTGTGTTTTCTAATTTGTCTGAGTCTGGACTGGTGGGAGGCTTCGGCCGTGGCTAGTTACCACCCTACCAGCAAAAACGTACCGCCAAACAAAGAGATTTGTGTTCCGGTACGATGCTGTGTANAAAAAAAAAAAAATAAAAAAAAAAATAAAAAAAAAAAAGTGAAAGCATTTCATGCAATAAGAAGTTTTTCATCGCTTAAAAGTCTAAAAAATAATTACCTCGATACGTTTTATTAAGCAGATATATTTGGAAAAAAAAGATTGGTTGAATAACGAGGTTACTGCTCACTTATAAATACTGATATTAATAAAAGAATACAAGACAGTCACTTGTGTAGTTCCTGATCTAGTGGAAGTATAAGACATATTTATAATACATATTTTTGTAATAAATACGTTAATACTGTCGGTTTTAACGTTACATATATTTGAAGTCACAAAAATGTCATATAGAGAGCTTTATTAAGCTGGCTCATTGCAAGAGACTTAGTAATGCTAATTACTGTTAAAAGTGGATTCAATAAAACAATTTTATGTATATTTCAACATATCATATTCTCGTATGAAAATTCTACATACACTTCAGCAATTATCCTAATTATCAAACATAAGCCATAGGTGCGGAAGGTACGCATTTGTGTGACATATCTGCTGCCTACATTTCAGCACCCTTAATATTCTCATGTGGGTAAGCATAAATTAGAACTCGAATTTCATTCCCTTCCACTGTTTCAACATTTGAACTTTACTTATAGGCGGCGCAGATGTCAGAAAACTGGGCGGGATATAATATACAGAACTAAGTTTACGCTAAGATTTTGTACCAAAAGGGTTCAGGTAAGGTGCCTACGAGGGTCTATCACTTAAGTTTTCTGTTTCTATTAAGTTTATCATAACGTAATATAAGTAGTCACCAGGTGTTGGTAGGGGCTTTAGTTATTTAGATTGATTTATGTTTACTACCTTCTTTCTCCTTTTGACGGCCTCGCTGGCACAATGGTGCGAGTTTTTGCTTTGCTAATAGAGGAATAGGTTTGATTCCTAACAGGATATACTTAAAAAAAATAATTTTCTAGTTCGTCATAGGCTGCTCTGATGAGAAGCGAGCAAACACGTGCCGCCGTATACATCATAAGAGGTTATTACTTAATTCAAGGTTAACACGCTCCATTTTTTTTTAAATCTATATGGCAGACAAACAAACCTGATGTTAAGTGAGCACCGTAGTCCATAGACCTGCAGCACCATAGGGATTACTGATGCGTTGCCGGCCTAATAATTGGGAAATATCTTAGACTGTAACATGACTTACCATCAGGTGACATTACCGTCAGGCGTTAAAAACTCATCTATAGCGAACTGATAATTGAAAGCCGAAAATACGCGATTTTAGAAAAATATCTAACAGGTAGAATGAAAAGTCTTATTTGCTTTTGGTCTCGATTGTTTGCAGGTGAACAATAGACTAATAGGCTTACGGTGATGTCCGAAAATTCAAAGCATTGTTCGTTGACATGAGTCTTTTTTTGAGCAAAAAAAGCCGCCACGCCAATTTTAACCGACAATAACGTTTAGGGACTCATTTAACGTTTTTTTTTTGTTTTAAGTCTAATACTTTCGAAGTATAGGGGAACGTCACTGATCTTGCTAAAAGGATTGTATGCTCTATAATTTTATTTTAACAATTCAGTTTCTTTTAATTATATTGATTATTATTTCAATTGAAATTGATTATTTTGTATGTCAAGTTTAGTACTTTAAGGAAGTTATAAATAGGTTCCTAGTTTAGATCAACAATACGCAATACCGCCGGCCTATTTATTGAAGTGAAACTTCTTTAGGGGTAAAATTTTTACGGATGAAATGCGTGTTTAGCGTCACGTAGATGTGCAGCGTTATTATGCTAATTCGTTTGAAGGGTAGGTAGTTTTAATGTTTACAAATAACATGTGGCGTTTTATATTGCCACTCGTCATTTAATAATTTAATATACTATTTTTCATAAAATATAAAATAAAATGATGTCATAAATTCTCTTTTCTAAATTTTAAATTCAAAAACAAAATTTAATTTCTAATACAAAAACTCCGTGGCATTTTTATTTTTAAGATTTCAATAAATTATTTGGACAATTTTAATGACAATTAAATTTATTAATGTTCTTTTTCCCCTCCTAAGTCTCTTAAACCTAATTTTAGATTTGTATAAATATAAACATGATTAAAAAATTATTTTGCCAAAGAAGTTTCCCCTATGACATGTGTTTCTTTATATATGTATGTAAAGTAAATAATAAATATGTATTAAATGGACGGCGTGGTCAGTCAGCTAGTACCTAGACTACAAAAACTTCACTTCGTTTTTACAGCATTACTTTTAAAACTTATAAAAACAGGCATTATATCTCAATAGCTTACTTATTTGGGCACACAACGGATGAAGTGCTTAACTTAGAAGTTGCCAGGAACGTGCAACTTTGCGTCACTTCTGTTGCATTCAACGTAACTTTGTTGAGCTAAGTACTTTACTTCAATGACATTTTGACTCTAATAAAGTTTAAAAAATAATAATAAAAACAACATACAACTTAGTTGACTTTAGTTGAAAAAAATATTTTTTTCGTGCTAAAGTATTGTCTTTAGCTTACTTCCTCTCATTTCGTTTAACTAGATAGTCGTATTTGTTTTAGCGAGGTGAACTTATAAGTTTTTCGAAACGACTTTATTTGTCTTTTTAAAAACAAATAGCAATCGGTTTTTCATTATTAGCCGATTTTAAAATTCAATATTAGTTTTACTTCCTAATACACATGAAATAATCATCTTCTTTATTTATGTTTTATTCCCTTATTAAAAAATATATTATTCTTTTCCGTTTGATTTAATTATGCTACCGTAATAGCCAACCATATTTACGAGGCACCATATTCGTCGTTATTTTTGGTTTTGTACGAGGTATTAAAATTTTCAAAGCCGGGCTTTTACTTTGGAGTCGCACAAAGAGATATAATCCGCTAGTGGGCATATAAAATACGCTATATAATAGCTGTAATACCAATATTAATTAACAGGGTTTCCTTGAACAAGATGTAATGGTAGATGATGTGTTTTAGGGCTGACGAAAGACAATATTTTCATAAATTATGACCAAATAGATTTGTATATTGAAATTATCGAGAAATCTGTTTCAAAATGAACGTTTGATTGCTTAAAATGAATATTTTTTGAACTATACGTAGATATTTATATAAAAAATAAGAAATTTTGGGTTACAAAGTGAACGTAAGTGATTGTAAGAATGAACGAACGAATTCAATAACATTCAATAAGCATAACATCTTACGTACATACAAAAGGATGTGTAGATTTTAAATAAATGAAAAAACGTGTTTAAAGTATATTAAGTAAATACGGTTATGATTATGTTAAACAGTAATGATGAATGTTAACACTTAAAATTATTAATTTCAGTAAAAACTCTTTACTTCCCAGGCATAGTTGTAAATGGTGTTATAAGTTTGGTAGCCCTAACTTTATGATAAAGCGAGGGTCTAATTACGAATGATCTTTATCTATAGCTTAAATCACTGTTGTATTAAATTGTAAATCTGATAATGCTTAATTACATAATGTACTTAAATTATAACACTCATATTAATACACGTCATTCAATTAAAATAAAAATATATATATATCAGTTTGAATAGTTTCTTAATACTTAAATTTGGCAAAATATTTCAATATATTATAGGTAAGTAAATTATAATTTAACAGTAATTGTGGGTAATTACAAATATTTATATTGATAGGGTGTGTTATCGGTTATCGAAAATACCGTGAGGATATCTACATCAATATGCCGAGAGTGATTTTGGGCGAAAAAGGTAATAGTGTGCAAAAACGTATGTGTGCAGGTTGATTTCAAGTTATAAGCTAAAATATGGAAATGATGAAAATACATAAGTACAGTTTATAACTTTTACTGTTCAATTCAAAAACATCATCACAAATAGGTATATTTTGCAGAGCCTTTGAGTGTAGTCTTATTGTTTGTCGTGTTGATGATTACAGGTGATATAGTTAAATAAGAAGGTAGCCGCGCTATCACGGCAAGTGGTACTTTATCTCTTAATGGTTTCGACACAGCAACGTACAGTAATTTAACGATTCTTGCTAGTAGCAGTAGTTGAAATATTAATAACTATAATTTCCTATATTTGTTCTGCCAGTAGTCGAACCTAGGATCTCTGCTCATTTAGCATAGACGCACACTATTATTTCTCAGAGTGTTCCGCATGGGGGCCTCAGCGACACGTTTTGGTGTCGCTGATTGAAGGGAACCTCTCGTTGGTGAGTATAGTTGGCGCAATGTTTGCTAACGAGATGGGCTCGAGGGCAGTCGGTGCGAATCGGTTATGCCGCTGAAGGAGTCATCGGGGGGGTGAGACTGAATGTCATCGGCGCTCCACCTATCCGACGCAGAAGAAGAATGAAAGTAGCAGGATGCGTAGATTTGTGCATCTTCTTCCCTCTACTATTGAGATGAGGCGGCTACATCCGGGGTACTAGAGTGGATTGTGCACTCGTACCTCTGGTTCTCCACTCAGGAATGTCGAGGGTTCCGCTGGGCTTTTAGTGGGTGTTCGAATCTTTCAGTGAGTCCCACACTCCCTTCTCGGGGTGCGTGAATGTATATCCAGCGTCAAAAAATAAAACACTATTATGTCTGCAAAACTGTCAAAACTTTATAACAACATAGACTCCTCATTCGACAAATTAAAAAACAAAATTTCACACATTTACTTTACCGAGAATCGAATCTAAGATTTCTGTTAATTAGGCATGGGCCTACACTATTATGACAACACTTACAGTGCTATATATGTCTTTAAAAAACATTAATAGAGCGGGCACAAAGCATTTTGAAAAGAAGAAAACAAATTATCTCGAGAATTCCAATTCACTTACAACATCAATTACTCGTACATCCTTTTTTAATAAACTCCGCGAAACCGACATAACAAAGCCAAGCCACAACAAAATCCTAAGCAAATTGTTAAGAATCACTCCAAGACGGTTATCGTTGTTCACATCCGAGCAACGAGGAAAATTCGTGCGTAAATTCATAAGAAACAGCGGAGGCAACGCTTTCCACATCACATACATTATAAGTAGAGAATCGGCGCGGAATCAAGAGGCAGTTTGCATGAGTCTCTCATTTCCTTGACTCAGCTAAGGCCGGATTAGGACGCTTGTCGCACGCATTCAGTTCCCGCTTCAACTTTTTGAATCACATCTCTTACGTCACGCTCTCCCAATAATAATTCGGGGAATACTTAAAATATTGCGCGAAGCCAACGGATTTATACGCCGAAAGGACTTAAGGTATTAACGGAAAAAGATTTTCACGTATTTTTAGTTAAGAAATACGTGTTCTGATGGCGGACAATTGAAAGCTTTCTCAAAGGATTGTCAGATAAACATGTAATGTAAAAGCTTTAATATTATACCCGTGTGAATATCACACATTAGAGGATTAGAAAAAAACGTTATAAATATACAATTAGATATTCTAGATTACACTAAAACATTTCTCAAAATAAAAAAGCAATTCCTAACGTACAACATTGACAAATAGAAAATGTTAAGCAATACTTTTTCGCTGATTTTAAAACTCCAAGAAAAGGGAATACATCTTGATATTATTTGGTGTTTTTAATGTTAACTAGTTTCACTATAATTTAATACCGTACTGCCTCATTAGTCTAGTGGTTAGCACATTCGACTACAGACATGAGGTCCTAAATTCGAGTTCCGGGTCGGGCCAATGCAAAAATCAATATTGAGTTTTCTATTAAGATTTTCTCAATATTTGCAAGTTCAGCCGTCGGTCCTGCTCCTGATCCCTGTCCGGTCGTGTCGGATTCCTGTCACATCGGACTATGAGAGTGAAGAAATAGAGAGTGATGATGAATGAGGAGGCTTGTGACCAGCAGTGGGGCTTTTATAGGCTGCTACCTTACCATAATATAGTACATAGTTAATGTAAAAGTACGGAACTCATTACAAGAATTATTCTTGGATAAGTTGCGTAAGACGTATGTCATAATTCGTAAATCTAATGAAACTTTAAGTTTTATGATACATAAAATATAGTCGGATGATAAACATCTTTGGGTAAAATGAGCTTAAACTATAATTAAACTTACTTTGGTCAAGACTTACCCTCCCCCATCAATAACTATATTCGAGGTGGCTCTAAGGGCAGCGCCAGACTATCTGATGTAGCTCAAGATTAATTAACTTAAATGCAACAAGTCCGAGTTTGCGTTGCTCTCGAGAACGACAGTCCCGTGTTTTATTATGGAAGCTGCTGAATTAAATAAGGAGATAGTAAAGTTCTTCATGATCGTATTAGGTTTCGGGTTTTGTCAAAGCAAATTGCACTCTAACCACTTTGTGATAAAACCCTTTACGACTTTTTGTAATCAATTGATATATACGAAACGGGATAAATGGCTGCGGTAGCTTCTATACATTTCGACGGCACTATATTCATTTAGATGTGATTAAATTCGTTTAGGTGTAGATATTAAGAATGCTTTATTACTCAGTTTATTATGATTATCAAAGATAGAAGATGGTCAATAATATGATTCATGTATTTAAGCAAAGATAACTAAGATCAATACGTCATTTGAGATGATTCGAACGTATATTGTAAAGTTAAGTAAATTCCTACACCGTCTGGCTTGAAATTCTTTAAACTTATTATATAGTAAGTAAAAAATACCTTTAAATAGCGTGAGCTTTAAATAGTGATATCGATGAATATTTGATAAAAATATTTAAATTTGAGTGGATAAATCCTTAAAAGACATAAAAGCGTGGGACTGAATCAATTGCTCTATATTTTGAAATAGAATAAATTAAAAATATATATTGCATAGTGATGACAAAAAACGTACACACGACTGAGATGTTATGGACTCTTCTCAAATCAGGACGCGAAGGAACCCTCCTAACTTAAGGTTGTATTTCATTGTTATCATTAGTCGTACATTTAAATAAAATATTTTCACTGTGACTTTAAAATAAAAAATTGTAAATTTATTACTACTATATCAGTCGGCTTTTGAGTACTATATTATGTCTATAAACTAAAAGTTGTTATATTTTTAATTTCTTATAAAGCGCCACTACAGAAATTTAATTTTTGGAAGTAATACTCACACATTGTACTTGCGTTTCAAATTCCCGAAAATGATTGCCAATAGTTACATGAAATTCAGATATTGAAACAAAAGCAGGACATTAACATACATAAAAAATATGTTATTGAATTATACAGAACTTACTGTGTAAGTATAGTTTACAATATTCATAACTATGTAATTTATTCTAAAATTAATTGACATGAAAAGTCGCATTTGCTCTGCTCTACAGTTTGCTCTGAAATTTAAAATTGAGAATAAAATTTAAATGTACCTCCACTTTAATTTTCGTAGTCAAACTAGCTACTTGTTCTGCGCGACTAATTAATTATAAAGTGTGTTTAAAAATCTTTCATTTCGTATTTTTCTTTGCTGGAAACGCTCACAAAGAACATTACTAATGCAAGATACCTTTCTGTTCAATATTACTAATAAGGAGGTGACTTCTTTTTAAGTCTAAATACAATAACTTTACAGCAATATTTTATAAAGACAAATGTTTAATAAAAAGAGGTTGAAATAGGATTGAGCAAACAATAGAGTGTAATAGAAAAAGCAATAAACATATTTTAAGATGTTTTATGAAATAATATGTTTATCTTCTTAGTTTATAATAGCATAATTGTGTGTTTTCATATTATATGAATTATGTAATATTATATGGGCGCTGCCTAATATAATTAAATGGAGTACCCATTTCGGTACTATATTAACCTGCAAATTGTAATAAGATATCATATAACAAAGTTTTCTTATTTAATTTCGGTACTATTTATACCATTCAATTGGCTTTGTCAACTACTAGTTGACACGATACTATGGTAATGTCTCAACTAGGCAGATCGGTAATATAAGCATCTCTTTGTTTTCGAGTCATAACGTGTATTATCTAATACGCTTCTCGGTTGCTGCCGTAACAAAATATGCGTAGAGATAAGACCAGACAATAGATAATCAAAAAATAAATCAGAAACAAAGTGACGTTACGAACGGTGCGTGTGTCGCATCGAAATTCGTTAAGTTTTTTTGTGGTATTTTATAAACTGTGAGTTTATTAGTGATTATTTGGATTTTTCATTACAAAAGTGATGTGAATAAGAAGTGACATAAGCCATTAAATACAAGGCGGACTTTTCTCCTTATCTCAAAGTTTAGCGCAACATGACGCTGCATGACTGCTGCATTGCATAGTTTACCACTCGACTCGCAGGGCAATCGAGGCAAAAACATCCGTAAGGGGAGGGGCAAACTACTATTATTTCTGTTAACCAAGCGCAGTCAAATTACTGGGTTAAAAAACAACACGGTCGGACAGTCAAAAAGTTGTATATTTTAATATCTAGAAAATGATAGATTTTTGGATAAAAAAAACAAATTACTAATTTCAAGGGCATCTTATTGAGTGGAAACCTGTGATACTGGTTGGCACCATTACAGTAACCTTAGCCAATAAAATATAATACAGAAAGATAAATATTTGGCTGAAAATATAATTTCAAATATGTTAAATATCACACATCAAAATTTATTGGGATCACATTAACACAGAGCAACGATAGAGGAGTATAAAAACATCCCATCATAAAGTACTTACAAATCAATTGGCGATATTCGCTTATAAGGTCATATTGAGCCAAATTGGTGTGATGGAATCGAAAGCTAAGTAAATTTACACCGTAAGAGTTTCAAAATAGGATTGTTAATGGTACATACTGAGGGTTCGGAAGCGTCCTAATGACGGCTAGGAATACAATAGCACGTGGCCCTTGTTATTGGTATCAGACCTGACCGCTACGAGCGATTTGTCCAAATGAGATCCGGACCTCTTTGGATGTTTTGTTATTTTTTCTCTCTCTATACTGGACCAAGATATATTGACTAGAACTCGCACTTTGAGGTTTATTAATATTATATAAGGAAGCTTATCTTCCATAAGGAAGTTTCCGTTATGCTATAAAATATTTAAATATATGATTAACTAGCAATGCCCCGCGACTTCACCCGCGTAAATACCGATCTCGTGACTGATCTGATCTAGTTTTTATTCACTTCCTTTCAGATTACTAAATACACACTTACATTAATAATCTTATTAATATACAGATTTTACTTTACAATAACTAATGCATAAGTAAATTTAAAAAGACTCTACAGGTCTACCTCATTGGTCTAGTGGTTATCATGTTCGACTACAGACATAAGGTCCTGGGTTCGAGTCCCGGGTCGGGCCAACTCAAAAATCAATATTGAGTTTTCTATTAAGATTTTCTCAATATTTGCCCGAAGTTGGGAAATTGGCGGTCTGATTCACTCCCGTGCCTCGGAGAGCACGTTAAGCTGTCGGTTCTGCGCCTGATCTCTCTCCGGTCGTGTCGGATTCCCGTCACATCGGACTACGAGAGTGAAGGAATAGAGAGTGCACTTGTGTACTTTGCCTGCCAATCCGCAGTGGAGCAGCGTGGTGGGTCTATTCTCTAAAAACCTCGCTCCTCGGAGTGAGGAGGCCTGTGCCCAGTACCGGGACTTTAATGGACTGCTACTTACTTTTACGAACTAGTGGTAGTCTTTGAAAAGCTCTCTTTGAAAATTTTATGAACCTCTCAGTTGTTTAATATGCATCATTGAGCTTTTTGGAGACTATGGTAAGGACATCTGTATATCCTAGGGGCAATTATGGTGTGTTGAAATCTATGGGTAGTATAGACCCACCACTGTAAGTTTTTTATATAAATTAACTAAATGTAAAAGTATAGTGGCACATACAAATGGATTTTTATATAAAACTAAAAGAATGGAGTTTCGATCTTATAAAGAACATATATATGTAAATTATAATCATAAAATAATTTGACGAAGTGTGGAATATGTATTACAGATGTTTTTCTATTTTAAACGGTTTGGGTTTAACTATGGATACTCGGGTGATTGAAAGTGATGATTTATTTCAAAATAGTAACTTGTTAGCCTGTTTAAAGACATTATTCATGAAGAGTCCATTATTTTAATATACATTCGTCATGTAACACGGCTACATTTGTTGTATCGCCGACAAGGAAATTTTAACATTTACAACCAATAAACATATTCTGAAATTAAGATATTAAATGTAATGTTTAATAAGTGACTTTAAAGTAATTGTATTTGTCGCGGAATTTCATTATTTGTGTCGCAAACGCGCGCTAGAAAAAGCATTTTACACCTGTTTAAATCCATTAAGGAAATGTAAGTAAAATAAGACTGTCGTATTATTTTTCTACGTGCCTTCTTCATGTTTCCTATAACAGACACTTTTATTTGTTGCAAAGGAAAATCATCGTTCAATGTTCGAAAATTTAATATTGTGATAATCAATACAACATGATAAAACACTTCATGTCTTTTACATCTTTATGATGAATACCTCCGTAGATCCCAATCCCGTGAAGTATAATTGTAGTTTTTTGCATATACAGTTAGTTGAAGTAAATTGATAGGTAGAAAGGTCATCACATTTTTGCACACACTCTGTAAAGCGTCAAATCTTTGTGTCGATAATCTGTATCTTCTATGACATTAACTGACGGGTCATCATAACTTCTATAACCGTGATTAATTATCTGTTTGTTGAACTTCCTATGTATGATGGTGATGATAAACTGATAATTGAGATTAAAATTCACAGGGCTTTTCTACTTAACCTAATTATTAAAGAGAAACTTCTTAAAACAAAGATGGGTAAGATTTACGTTACGCGAAGGACATAAGTGTATGTTTTGGTGTCTTTTAGGTCTTTATTTCGTCACACTTTATTTATAAATACAAAGTGCGTACAAAGTACACATATCAGATGAGATACTTTTTTGGAAAAGTAATTTTTAAGTCGAGTTTATATTTATACAAATCTAAAACTTTTCTGAGACTTAGAGGGGGAGTAAAAGGAAGGTATGTTAGGAATTTAATGATTAAATTCCATAGAAGTGGCGAAAATTAATACAAAGAATTAATCGAATAAATAAAAATACCATTCGTTTTTTGTGAATATGAGAAATTATTAATTAAATTTTATTTTTGAATTAAAAATAGAGAATTTAGGAAATATTTTGTGAAAAGCGAGTGGCAAATTAAAATTCGACATGTTATTTGTAAACATTAAAAGTACCTAACCTTCAAACGAATTAGTATTAAATAAATAAATAAATAAATTAAAAATAAAATTGTTTTAATTTGGGTTGATACCCATAAAAATAATTACATTTAGATATCACTGACAAAATAAAAATGTACATACAAAGACAACATGCAATTCAATATATAAATGAAATTTAAACTTAAAATTAAGAATTTCAAATAAATATTAACTATTAAAATTAAATTAATACTCAAAATTACAATACATTAAAAAAATATTATTATTGTAAGTAGTGAAATAAAAAACGCTGCACATCTTGGTGACGCTAATCACACGTTTCATCCATAAAAAATTTACCATGATGCGCCTAAAGAAGGTTCACTTCAAAAAACCCTCTATTGATTTAGTAGGCCTGTGTCCGACAGTGGGACGTTAGTGGGCTGCTACTTACATTACCATATCTATGGAAAATACAGTAATTTATATCCCAACAAAATATAAATTTTATAATACTTGAATTCACCTTAACACACAGAAAGAATTGCATAAAACTCAGTCCAGCTATTTTGGAGGACTTCAGTTACATACACACGTTCAGATAAAATACCTTAGGTAAAAGTAGCAGCCCATTAATGTCCCACAGTTGGGCAGAGGCCTTCTCACTCAGATGAGAGATGGTTTTTAAGAACATAGACCCAACACGCTGCTCCACTGCGGGTTGGCAGGCATGGTAGTGCACTCTCTAATTCTTCACTGTCATAGTCCGATGTGTCGGGAATCCGACAGACCGGAGAGAAATCAGGCGCAGGAGCGAGGGCTTATCGTGCTCTCCGAGTCACGGGGTGGATCACACCGCCCTATTTACCCTACCCGGGACTCGAACTAGACCAAGTTGGGAAGTTGGCGGTGTGATCCACCCCGTGCCTCGAACAATTCGAACCGTATATGTTTATATATTTACTTTAACAATCACCCAGCACAACATTATTTTTCGATTGTCGAGCCGAATCGATTTTCCTATATAGATTTTCCTTCTTAATTTTCTCATTTTAACAGTAATACAAGTAAAGAAGTCTATAAAAATCAACGGAATCATTTGGCAATCCACGGATACCTATTATTTGTATGTAATTTGTTGCCAAGCCCGGAACGGCACGCGATACCGCCTAATGTTTCACTCGCGTTACTGTGACAACATCTACCTTTACCAAATTGTATTTTCGTGTTCAGAGATTTCCTTATAAATACTGTTATTAAGACAAGGACACCGTGACAGGTGCTAATGTTTGTAAGTATAGAGTCCATTTGTTTTAACGAAAACAGTATGTGAAATGTATAAGGTGGATTATTTCGAGCCGCTGTTTTGACTTACGTTACTTTGTTACTAAAATAAGGGCTGAATTTACAATCCTTAAGTAAACATTAGAGAATTTATTTGTATATTGAAGCTTTTATATTATTGCAAATGTAAAGAAATGGTTTTATTATTTATTTCTTTACTTTCGACCATCATTTATAATAAATAAACTTAGATTGATATACAAATCCAATTGAGTAATATTCCAATATATTTATGAAAATACTTGTACAACCAGGTAAACTTCTCCGTAGTGCAATGTATAATACGCTTGGAATTTCCTGCTCAGATATATTCATTAAATTTCGTTACATGTGTCAAATTTTACCTTTATACAAAAGTTTGCCGACATTTCCTGGTGAAACATAAGAGACAGATTATTATGCATTTATATTATAAATATGAATGCGAAACTAAGTCTGTCTGTCGCGCTTTCACGTCAAAACTACTCAACCTATTTAAATGTAATTTAGCAAACAATAGTCTGACAAAAGAAAGAGGCCACATTTTAATGCAAAAAAAAGTGTTTTTAGGGGCAGAAGTATCGTCATTTTTAGAGCTAGAAGCTGGAAAGTTATTTTTAGGCTGTTGATTCGATATAAATAAATATAACATTGAAAGTTGTTGCCTAAAGGATGTTAAATAACAATCTTTACCAATACAATAAATGCCAAAATAACTCTCTCTGTCTGTAACTCTTTCACGATAAAACTATTATAGAATTTTAAATAAAAATTTTAACACAGGTATTCTAGAACCTCAGATAGGACAAGCGATTTGCTGTGTAATACTGCAAATTAAAGTATTCATACATATCTTTGTTATTTATAAAAAAAAACCACTTTCCACGCGGACGTAGTCACGTACACAGCCGGTATTAGTATAGATTGATGTCAATTCTGTGGTTATAAATCCTTTTTTTAATTTTGCATAGCAGAAAAAATGCCACTTCAAAGGGCTTTTTCTTTTTCATTGGACAGCTGATATGACAAAATACACATAATGAAGTTGCACGAAGAAAAAAAAAATCAAATAAAAGGCTTATTTGATTTTTTTTCTAGGGATTCAGGAACTAAATAAAATAAAAATATGTATAAAACAAAACAAAAACTAAAACCAGCTGCAACTCTACTGAATGTTGACATCATATCATTTCACTTTCTAGGTTAAGTATTTAAATTCATAAATTTTACTCAGTATCACATCTCGTATATGCGAAGTCCCTAAATTCGTGTCTATTACAAGAACTTTAGCGAATAAATTAGGGAGAATTGTGGAGCAGGTAAAACGCCTGTTATCTCCTTCGTAATTTTACAGCTTTCGGGACAAAATCTTTAAGAGCAATTATTCCAATTTTAAGTCTGACTGAAATAAAAATTACGACTCCGATCGACCTTTTTCTTTTATCTTTCAGCTTATATATGGTTGGCAATTTTTCTTGGTCACCTAACATTTTTAATAGAAATCTAAATTTTCTGATTGCTTCAAGTTATTTAAAACTTTCTTAACTGAATCTTGAGGTACATATATTTAATACTTGTCTATGTGCTTGTGATTGAAAGCCCCCTTAACGGCTGGACCGCTTATGATGAAAGACTTTGTGTATATTCAAGTAAATTAAAAAGTGTACACTGATAATTTAATCCACAAAGCAACGGATTTCTCAATGTTATTCACTAAAATATATGTGTACGTATAATTCCGAAAGCAGGCCATATTTGACACTAGATAAATATAATAATATACATCATGTGCAAATATGCTTGAAATTTCCTGTTCCCGTATAAATTTCAAAATTAAGTCGCTTATGTTGTAACTATCTGCCAGTGAAAATGCCATCAAAACATTCAAACCGACCCTGGGATTTACTGGAAGAAGAAGAGTGGAAGAAAATCAAATAGAATAATATTTGATAAATCAGTTTATAAGTTAAACTTCTTTTACATCGCTGTCAATTTTTTCGCCCATCTGTCGCATGTTAAATTACTGCTATCGGCAAAGTGGGGTAAAACGAAAGATTAACATAGCAGTCAACACTAATATCCCCATAGCTCGCATCAGCTGTTTAATTGTGGTTGCAAAGGACCGCTATTTTTTTAGCATAACCATTAGTTCGTGTTACGTAACAAGAGAGAGTCAGAAAAGGCAATGACAACAATAATGGATAAAGTATGAGTAATAATTGCAACTTTATTTTTTTAGACTTATTACCCACCTTCTCTCTCCTTTGTAAAACGTGGTCCCTGACGCCAGGGTTGTCTAAGCCCGATGAGCAATATTATACTAATATTGAAAGTTTGTAGAGTTTTCTGTATCGTAGTGTTCCAGAGAACTATTTATCTCAACACTACAGCCAACGGTATCCATTGGTTATATGCTGTGTGTTGGTATATACTGATGAAGAACATAAAATAGACTTCAGAAGACGAGGGAATGGGCGGGTTGGACCGTTACATCATAACGAGGTCCCGTGTCATTTGTTTATTAAACACCCTCCGAGGTGGAACAGAATAATGGCAACGTAGACTTTGTCACGGGCGTTTTCCCTTGAAATTAAATCGTAATGATGATGCGCTTCACTCGCCGCACTGTTCGGCTTCCGACCCCCGTTATTAAGTTCCCCACCGTCTTGAGGTCGAAATGAATAGGTTTTTTTAAAAGCCCGATAGTATACCAGCTGTCATAGATATGAAAAGAATTGGGTTGAGTGGTCCTCGGCGTCGCCGAAAAGTGCGGGAGGAGCGAAAATGGCGCTGTTTTCCCCGGCTCTGTGTCTTAAATCGGTATTTTGTTTTATCGCGACTTTTAAGAGTTCAGAATTTTTGCGTGGTCTCTTTTTTATTATATTCTCTCGCGAAAACCATTATTACGAGAAATGTAAATTTAAAAATAAATAAAGAATATCTCCGTTTGTTGTATTATTGTTTTTGTAATTGTTGGAGTTGTAAATTGGAGTAGATCACTAAATACGCATACGTTTAGAACATGAATTTATAGCCACGACTATTCTCTTTTGTTAATATTAATACAATATTTCTTAAGGAAATGTAGAGCAATATAAAATGATTTATTAATTTAGAGAAACAATTATAGATAAAGAATAAAACTTAAGCTTTTAAGCTGTGATTGAAAATACACCGTAAACAGTGGAAAAAGAAGAAGATCCTTTCTTCTTAGCTACAATAGGAATATGAAAATACAATTAGCTGTGTTCCGCGATGTCATTCGTCTAGTTTTTGATCCTATGGAAATATGAAGGAACCCTTAATTAGTAATCATCAAATTTTAAATAAACGACGACAAGGTTTGAAAATCTCGTGAGTGAGTAAGTATGATATTAGTGGTCGAAAACCACCTCACATAAAATAGGCATTTCTAATAAAATAGTTTAGAGAACATCGGTTTAATGGTTTTTAAGTTTGTAATATTTTTTTTAGTTTTAAACGTATTGATTTGAGATTCACGAGCTACAAATAAAAGTACTATTTCGTGATGTATTAAATGTGATAGAAAAACTTAAAATATTAACATGAAGGCTAGGTGTAGTCTAATTGTATAATTAAATATCAAGTGAATGACAAAGCAAATCTAATTAATTTATGTCATATATTAACAGTAAAATATAGCGTTGTGAGATGAAATGGCCTAACAACCACAAGGTAACGCGACAGTATAAATGATGCCCTTTCATTTATTGTGGAGGAAGTCATATGAATAATGATCCAGCTAAGTCTTCGTCGTACATAACAATGAAGGATCTGATATACGAGTGCGTTTTATATTATATTGGAATAGGAATTACTTTACTTCCTTGTATAGATTTCATGAAATTAAAATAAAATACACTTTATTTACAGCACTTTTGAATCGTCAAGTACAGTCACTATACGAGTATTTAATACTATTTTTACCAGTTAGGGACTTCCTTCGCCCCTGTTCTGAGCCCTGTCCAAAAAAAATTCAGTCGAATACTTTTATGAAATTATCATTACAAAACTAAATATTTCAATAGATTTTATTTTAGTTAAAGTGATTAATACTATCCCACCCTTTTAATTGTTAAGATAATCATTCAAATTGTGTTTTTTTTTTCAATCTATTTAATAAGATTCAATCGCATTTTTTTCATTTATTATATTTTTAATACGTTGGCGTTTGACTATGATATTCCCGAGTGTTATGATACAATCTAAGGTTAGTATATTTAGATTTCAATGTCCTATACACAGTATAATAGAGGGAGAGGAATTTGTCTTGTAGCACGTCTTTGTTGGTAGAGTGGTAATGAGCCTTGGCCCAACAAATATCCCTCGGAACAAGCCTAGACAAATTGAAAAATACTAAATCCTAAATTAGCCCTTTAAAGTAATTTACGGAATATGTTAATCATTTGTTGCATAACGGACGATTTAGTGTACAAGTAATCTCTCGGTTTCCTTTCTGTCATAGTCCGAGGCCAACAATTCCTCACATCCGGAAAGAGCTCATGCAATTATATCGCAAAGCTGGAAACCGACAACATCCTAACTGCTGGTACTTACAACTAAATCCCACTAGGAAGCTTTAATTGAGTCAAAAGTGACCTGAATCAAATCATATTAAAAATCTGTAATTGAATTAACACGTTAACAACATTTTCAAATCTATTCATTTTTGTCCTAGTATATTCAAAGTACGAATGGTAACATTGACTTCTTTTCTGAGAGGCACCTAAAACCACCTCAAAGTTACCTGAATATAACTTTTATAATCAACATTGCATTGCATTGTTATATCAGTATAGATTATTCCAGTTAGAGTTTCAAATACCATACACTTTCAAATTCATTGGAAATGCAATTAATTCTTCCAATTATAGTCATTCTTCATTTAGCTTTTCACCCTCGAACTTGCCTCATTAGTCTAGTGGTTAGCATGTTTGACTACAGACATGGGTTCGAGTCCCGGGTCGGGTCAATTCAAAAATCGATAATGAGGTTTCTATTAAGAATTTCTAAATATTTTCCCGAAGTTTGGAAATTGGCGGTAGTCTTCCACCCCCGCGCTTCGGAGAGCACGTAAAGTCGTCGGTCCTACGCCTGATCTCTCTACGGCCATGTCGGATTTCAGTCACATCGGGCTGTGAGATTGAAGAAAGAGAGAGTGCACTTGTGTACTATGCCTATCACCTATGCTATAAAACCCATCTCTCATATGAGTAAGGAGGCCTGTGTCTAGCAGTGGGAAATTAATGAGCTACTTACCGAATCTAAAACTTCGCCTTGTACCCTAAAAAGATGACCACTGGAACAACGAGCCAGTTAAAGTAATCCACACCCGCATGTATCCATACGTGTGGAGAGTTCAAAAGTAAAAATTGAAATTATAGGTAGGCCGACAAACTTTGTACATTCTACAAAAGAATTTTAATTAAAAAGTTGTTGAAGGTACCCAGCTATATGTAATCTGCTGTAGATTAATTTATAATTGGCTGCCCGTGGTTAGGCCCTGGATTGTTATATTTGTGAGGCTTTATTAGATTGTACTAATTACACATGTTTTCCAAATTAGTTACAAATTAAATATGTCACTGTGAATAACGCATAGAGATTACCTGTTTTGTTTCAATGATTTAAAATTTTGCTTTAAAGCTGGGTCTATTTCAACAGCTGCAATCAGAAATTAAATTCTAACTTTAATATATACATATAACATATTACTGCAAAAAACTGACCACTTAAAGCAAAGGTTATAGACATAGTGTAGTAGAGAAGTCATTCTCTCATAAAGTCTCGTTACATATAATGAATGACCCACAAATATTAAAGTTATTTGAATTTTTTTTTTACTTTAAAACGCTTTGCCTCAATTTCAATTTGCAAAATTGAATAATTTAAGGTTATATGTACGTCTTCTTTATTTTTAATCTATAAGATTGTAAAAATAACAATCGAACGAGATGAAACTTTAAAATGCATTGCAAGCTTTGCTAGACATTAGTACTGTTAATGGACGGCATACATACATCACTTATATATTTTTTATTAGATACATTAGACAATATTAAGAATGAATACATTTCAAATAGCGGTTTTGCCAGTGAGTTATAAAAATTAGAAAATGGAATCAATTAAAAAGTATGACTTAAAGAATAAAAACCAACGAAAAAGCGGTACAGTACATTAACGTTTACCAAATAATAAGCACCTAAAGTACCCCGTAAAACACTTTTAGGGTAAATGAAATAGCGGCCCCATTAATATTTAACTTTAACGAGCTTTTTTAACGATACTTTTAAAAACGGAAGTCCAATAGGTATATTCATAAAATAGTTAATGCCTTTACCTATATCTGTAGGCAAGAAAGAACCCATCGGCTATTCGCATTACTGTAGGATGATATGTAGAAACTTTAAGATGTATGTTACATCTCATATAACGAGTTACAAATATATGATAGTTATTTTAGCTTTTTATTTGCAGCAAATCATAAATTGACATTTCATTCGTAACTAACAAATAAATCAGCAATTTAGATTAAATTATAGTTACATTTTTAGTCTATTCATTGTTTATGATTACCCTAACCGTACGTAAAATGTATGACATTAAATTATACAGTTTCATATTTATAATATAAGTATTTTGTCTCTATTTTTTAAAAGTGCCACTGAGTAAAGTAAAGACCCAACAGATATTTATACGTACTTATACTCAAAGGTAGCTACTCAAATTTTGTTCCTATTCTGCCATAAGACGTTTCATTATATATGTTTGAAAGAGTACTATGTCTATCCAGTATCTTTTCTTGCATTTACTTTTCAAAACAATGAGTATCGTTACCATTCAAGAATCTAACAATAATTTAAAAGAGCTTATTGAATCATCTTACATCACATTATATATAAACTAAAATACGCGTGTAATATAATAAAAAATATGTTGCCTTTTCTATTGTTGTAATAGAAATTAAAGATAGATATCTAGTGAAACATGAAATTAATGAATGAAAAATATTTTCTTGTTCACCCGATTCCCACTTAAATTAATTTTATTTATTTTATAAACGTTTTGTTCATGTATGGTAGATTTCAGATAAACATCCTGTACGAACGCAAATACAAATCTCAGAATAGACATAATATAAAAATAGATCCCGTAATTTTATACAGCTAAACGTGGCCTAATTAAAGTAAATTGTTAAATCTGTACTATTTTAGTTACACGTGTTTTGTTGAAACTCATCTAAGTGTATTTCATAAAAAAAAATAGTTTCATTATTGCAGATATTATGAGATAAATTTCATGTTATTACTATTAAAGGCTATATCAAATTGTGTTCAAATTTCTGAGCCAGCAGTTGTTGCATTACATTTGGTTAAACGTCATTCAAAATAAACATTTTTAATAAGCATACCTAGCTATCATTTATACATTATATAACCCGCAATCCCCCAAGTTAACAATATGGTTGGAATTCCTCCTTCTTCAAATCAAAATTTTTAGTGTTCATTGTTAAATAGCTTTCAAACAAAATAAAGAATAACCGTTATCCGCGTAATTTTTGACGTAAAAATGGAGATATTTTGAATCTAATTTTCAATCTAATCTTGCCTGAATTCACTCGGAATACGCAAAAAATTTCATCAAAATCAATCCAGCTTTGGTACTTCAGTCACTTTAGTGTTATAAAAATTATTCATCATCATTGAGTACCTGATATTAAATTTGAAATAATGTTAAGATAATAAAATCCTAACGCATTATTTTTTACTCTTGAGCTAGTTAAACGATTATAATTTGTATGTAATACGGCCTTTGTTTTGGACTTAAATTTCCGTTCAAATTTAAGAAGATACCTCCGCAGCATCTTTTGTTTCAATGGCCACCAGCCGACAACAATTCGAAATGCTCACTTGACACGCTTTTCCCTTTCTGAAATCATTGATTTTTTTACTTACTTCTCTTTCCCGGTGTCTACGTATATAAAACACAAGAATTGTTTCTACCACAACACAAGAATTGTACCTATTTGCAATTTAGAGTTCATAAAAGAAACGTTCCCATTTTGAGGCTTAGTACTGATGAAAATAAAAGACATTACCATATATTTAACGAACTAAAGTATATTAATAACCAATTTGTTACCATGTTTACAAGCGCATATCATTTCTATGAAAACACTTACAAGAATGTCGTTTTATCGCCTGAAATAAATTAAGTCTGGATAAAAGTTGCAAAGGATTTTAAGTAACTGAATCGGGTTTCCTTAGAAAGGCCTAATAATGCGAAAATTGTGTGGACTACTAAACCCACTCGCTTACGAGATCTTCAAAAGTAATCACCAATGACTTAAAATTTTCATAAGAGATCAGAAACTACGCAAGTGGCGTTCCGGGGAACAGATAGTTTATAAGTAGTACAAAAATATCGTTACTAAATGTATTCAATTTACATCGATAAAATTACTAAGGAATGAGATATATTCGTAATTAAGGAGGAGACATTATTAGACTTAAAAGTGAGTGTACTCGTTTCGCTAGCAAAAATCCTGGATCTGGTCTGGTCTTCTCTAGTTATATTTAATTAATATATACAATGTGCCTTCAAACTATGTAATCCTCTCTGAACTAGTAACTAATTTGACTCAAAATGTATACAACCGAAGATATGTAATATTAAGAAATATAATTGCATATATCTCTTCTTGGGTTTATGCATCACATTTATAGTTACTGTGATAGATCTTTGTAGTCGTAAGAAACACGCGGCGAAAAGCAAACTTTTCGAGTTAGATTATAATCAAACATCAAATGAAACGCTCTCAAATAGAGAAAAATGCTAAAGTCAAATGGAAGGTTAGGATAGGATTTTGGCTAAAAAACACAGCATTTCAGAACACAAGACTTAAGAAAGACTTGTGTTTAATTAAACAAAAGTATGATATACTGTTTATATAACTCATACATAAGAATAAATAGAGAATAGAAAGGGATAGAAAATTGTATCCCGACGTTATATGTGTATTGGAAATGAATTAAATGTCAACCTAAACAGAAATTTGGATAGAAGATCAAAATTTATAACTTTTTTATGGCAGTATTAGAATATTTATGACCATAGATGTGAAGAAGAGAAAGTCAATAATATAAAGCAAACGATGACAAGGGAGCCTCGGCTTAATTAAATATAATTAGGTATTTAATAAAAAGAAATTTTCGAGTAACTATTTGTAGATGGTGTTTATTAGAAAATTTCCGTACTGGAAGCATTAATAATAATCCTGTGAAAATTGTTACAATCTTCAATTGAAAGATATTAATATTTATTAATTAATATTTTAAAGTAAATAATACTAAAGTATCATTTATTTTATTTGATACATTGTTTTAAAATTATGTATAATTTTAAAAAACATTTTTACTTCTAAATTACAGTTTTCTCCTTATACAGTACTTCACACTGTACATTATATCCAAATAAATAGGTATCAAAAATATTTTTTAACTTCCTACCCGCTCAGCTCTAAAAGAGCTATATCTATTTTGACGGGACTTTCATTGAATGATCATAACAAAGTCTGTAAGAATAAGTGAACACATAGAGGACAAACTTTCAGTAACTTACTCTAGTCCGATGGAAAACATATGAAGTGTTAAGACTAAATATATAAACATGTGTGTTATAATACAGTTTTGAGTTCATAAATTGAACAGTGTGGGTTTTAGTACAATTATGTTCACTTTTTATTGGTAGATTGTTATAGGAAAACAGATGATGTTTTCAAAGAGTCTTTTGAAGATACTTAGAAGATACAGCAACATTCGGATAATTTCCCATGGTGAATATTCCACATACGTCGAGAACTACTTTTCCCATCGCGTACGGCGCAATGGCCGTGGCAATGCACTTTCGCTGACCCCATGCCTCCTCCCACTGACGCCATCTCACTCTAGCTAACTACTTTCTTCATTTCCCCTCTCTGTTACACGCAGTTGCGCCTGCGCTTCCCGGTTGCCGAGGTAATAACATTCTACGACGCTATACGTCGTCGGCGTGGAACGGGTTCTGTCGATGACTTGGACGATTACTTGCATGAGAAACAATGGTTACCACGATCGCATTTAAGAAACTGGCCTCAAATTCATGTCTAACTACTATATCATTTACTTCATAACTCGCAAAAAATCTCAATAACAAACCTATCTATCGATAAGTTAAAACTATTCGTTATAATTTGCTATGAATTGACTTATTATAGTATTATAGTATTATAGTCATATTCAGTTACATAAAGGAATGCAACAGCATACTACAAACACACTAACAAAGTGGAGACTGAATAAGCACGAAACAACTTCCACCAGTTTTGCCCGAAACAAACAATACATTACGCAAACGAAACAATAGTTCAAAACGTAACATTCGTAGATCCATTTTCCGCGAGTATAACTTTCTTGGTGGAAACTCGAAAGCGGTCGATCTTTCTGACGCGCTATATTGTTTCACTATCTCGTCTCATTCCAGGTGAATGGTTCTTTTGCATATGCAAAACTTATTTCCGACTTAAAATGTCTGCTTCGCATCGGTGATATGAAGATATTCTGACAATATTGTGTAGTTTCATGGATCCATTAGAGCTTGTATTCTAACTTATAGATTACACAGATGTATCTCCATCCCGTGTAATTTAAAAGCTGGATATCAAGAGTACAGTCGGGCGCTACGGATATTTCAACTTTAACAATCAAATATTTAGGACTACATTCGTTAGTATCACTCTCCGGAGGACCGCGTCCTAGACTTGCGAGTATACTGTTGGCCGCGGTGCGAAGTGTGCCTACTGCTCGGTAGACTCTTGTATTTTGAAACATAACTCCGTGTATTTGAGTACAAATTTGATTGAGCAACCTATGATGTTACGTAGCATTGCGACTAGCAACATTCCATCGCACAATGAGTAATTTAAAAATTCAAAAACTCGTCGACGCTCCGCGTACGAGAGGTGAGGCGATCCTACGAGAGCGGCTCTGCAATTTAGACTGTTATCTGTTTACGTACTACACAATGTGCTCGAGAGAGAAACAATCTATAAACCTAAAGTTACAATAAAAATAAGTGAAATCGACTTGCCTCTGAGATTCGATTGGAATTGTTATCGCAAACAATATGGTATTCGTTAAAAGTATGCGTATAAACTCATTCATGATTCTGTGAACATCTGAACCAAAATAAAGCTCGCTAGTGTGTAAGTACGGAGGTAGCCTTGAATCTAATATCAATTACGGGTAAAAATAAGGAATGTAATTCTCCGAAGCGAACCGCGTGCTGGATGCTAATTGGTAAACATTCAGCGCACCGATAGCAACGATCGCTCACCCACCGGTTTACTATTTTAAAATGAAATTCTTTCGATTCATATATTCCAAACTTTAATTGCACGTAGTACAGTTATGTGGCGCTCGTTTCTGGAATTCTGAAATAGGTATTTGATTGAAATTTAATAATATAACAATTTTTCGCGTTGCATGCCTTTTAGCCACAACATTGCATAAGTTTATATCATGAACCGAATAATATCAGTATTAACACGTCATAACTTTGTCACACAAATATTTTAGTCTTATCATTACAAATATAAGTAGGTTTTATAGAAACTACGCCATCTAGTACGTATTACTTAAAATCATTACATAATAAGAAACATCTTACGTCAGCTGTTAATAGATTATGATATCATTATGTTTTTTTGCAAAAAAATGTTGCGACATCAATTGTCATCTACTACAAGTGTAAAAAAACGCATTTAAACTTGAAGGGATGAATAAAAATGCATTTTATTAACAATTGAAAATTTTAACAAGATATAGAGTGTGTAAACTATTAGAAGGCATTGAATAAATAAGACAGGTCTCTTTCATTCCCTAAAAAGACAAGTGCAAAGAAATTAGTAATAGGTATTTTAAAAATATTTATTGCATATAATATATGATAAATAAAATATTATAATTTATTGCTCTTAGAGAAAACCGGCGAAGAGTCAGCTTGCAGGTTAGGTGCTGTGGAAATTCTCGTTGAGTGCACAGAGCTTTCAGCATTACATTGATGATTATAGTGTTTAAAGTCGTAGACATAAGTGATATTCAGTATTTAAACTGAAATGTGCGATGCAAACATGTAAAAGAAAATGTGGCGGTAAAACAATGCTGTAATTGGTTTTTAAACCTACACTGGGATTCAGATATCAGAGCTATAATGACACTAAAATAAATATCAAACCAAAAAGTTAAAGAAATACAAGTGTGTAATTTAAACATGCTTTTAATATGCATTATCTGACATGAATAATATTACGTGTTGACGACTATTGGGCGGAAGCTAAATTCATTCAAATTTAACTGAAAAAATGCGGACGATGATAATATAAAGCTATAAACAGACTATAAGAGGAATATATGAGAGATTTATTATAAATGTGTCGAAGATTGATCAACGTAAATCCTTATTGAAACATATTTCATTTGATAAAAATTAATTACATACGAATATCAATTTTATTAACGTTTCACATATTACGTTCCCCTTTTTACAGCCTTACGTATTTAACTCTAAGAAAAATAATATATGTCATTTCATTTAAGTGCTGCGTAAATAAATTTTTAATTTTCATGACTATATCGTCAATTGGAGGATTACATCTACGAACTTTCATACTCTTTTTCTCTGCTTTAGGGGTGGAATAGTTAAATTCTTCCTTAAAGTTCAAAAAGAAAACGCTTGCATAAATCTAATAGTACTAACTCCTGTAGTACTATATTGAAAGTTAATTGATTACAACATTATGTACTTATAAGAACATAATAAACAGAAAATCTGTACATTCGCCGTGCTCAATCATTTCTCTGGAAATCGTATTGAGATATTTCACAGAAAACTCCACTGGAAAAAAATGTTTATATGTCTTACGAGAGTTTGCAAAAGCAAAAAGCCGAATAACTTTGTGGATTCCACGTTTCGCTTTGATACTCTTGAAAGTATGAAAATCTTGTTGATTAACTCTTCGGGTCTCTTCGAAAGTATTTTTTTAACTTTTCTGTAAGAAAATGAAGATAGCTGCATTCAAATGAAATGCTAAAACATTTTGAGATAAAAGAACAATTTTCTTTTTATCCAGAAGAACTAAACAATTTTAGGTAACAAGATTTATTGACAACCTATATATGTCTTGGATTTTCTAACATAACATTTTTAAACATCCATTCCAGTTCAAATCTTGTAAATTAATAGCGAATGCTAATTGTTATTAAAACAGTATTTTTTATAATATTAATTCATTAATCAAATTTATTTTGCGAGTAATGCTATTGAAAGCCCACGTAAAAGGTTTAAAGCTGTCTTTTTGTGTAATTTCTTTAAAACTTTAAAAAGTCCGTGCTACATGGCGTAGGAATATATTTTTTATATTACTTTCGTGTTGGTTATTGCCCTTATTATTTATCTAATTTCATCATTTCAGCTGTATGCAGGATAATATCTTGTGAAAATCTGTAGTTTCTGGAAACATTTCAGAGATACGAGGTGTGTTCAAAAAGTATCGCGAATTTTGAATTTTCGCGGGTTACGTATATTCGAATTTCGAATTTTTTGTGGCGTTATGTTGGTACTCATGTCTCTCACTTATGCCGACAAGCTCGGCCATTTTGAATGTTCATTTAATTGTTGACAGCTGCTTTGCTTGCACGTGTTTTGGATCGTCTTCGATTTTTACCTATTCAAAAAAATGGATCAAAGAACCTGTATCAAATTTTGTGTGAAAAACGAAATTAAGTGCGCGGATGCATTCCGAATGTTGACTGTGGCATACGGAGAAGCTACCTTGGACCGAAGCAACGTTTATCGGTGGTACAAAATGTTCTCAGAAGGCCGAGAAGATGTGAACGACGAAGAGCGTGCCGGACGCCCGAGCACTTCAACAACAGACGAAAAAATTAATGAAGTGGAGAAAATGGTATTGGCCAATCGTCGAATCACCGTTAGAGAAGTTGCTGAGGACCTAAACATATCGATTGGCTCGTGCCATTCGATTTTTATCAATGATTTGGGCATGAGACGGGTCGCCGCGAAATTCGTACCAAAATTGCTCAATTGTGACCAAAAACAGCATCGCATGAACATTGCTAATGAGATGTTAAACTCTGTCCGCGACGACCCAAATTTGCTCCAGAGGGTCATAACTGGTGACGAATCGTGGGTTTATGGTTATGACGTGGAAACCAAAGCTCAATCATCTCAATGGAAGCTGCCGCACGAACCAAGACCGAAAAAAGCGCGCCAAGTTCGATCGAATGTGAAAGTTTTGCTGACAGTTTTCTTTGATTGCAGGGGCGTGGTGCATCATGAGTTCTTGCCACAGGGAAGAACGGTCAATAAGGAATATTACCTGCAAGTTATGCGCAATTTGCGCGAAGCAATCCGCCAGAAACGCCCGGATTTGTGGAAGAACAAAAATTGGCTTTTGCACCACGATAACGCCCCTGCTCACACATCGTTGCTTGTGCGCGACTTTTTGGCCAAAAACAACACACTAATGATGCCGCAGCCACCGTATTCCCCAGATCTGGCCCCCTGTGACTTTTTCTTGTTCCCTAAACTGAAGAGGCCCATGAAAGGACGACGTTACTCTTCTCTTGACGAGATAAAGACGGCATCGAAGGAGGAGCTGAACAAGATAAAAAAAAATGATTTTTTGAAGTGCTTCGAAGATTGGAAAAACCGTTGGCACAAGTGTATAATATCTCATGGGGATTACTTTGAAGGGGACAAAATAGATATTCATGAATAAATAAATAATTTTTGAAAAAACACAAAATTCGCGATACTTTTTGAACACACCTCGTATACCTAGCCTATTGATTAGCGTTCTTTATGAAGCAGCATATCATGATTCGCGCTTTAAGCTCCCTTCTCAGATGAGTAAAGAGGCCTATGCCCAGCAGCGGGATATTAATAAGGTACTTACCTTACCTCTTTCACATAAAGACAATAATTTTATTTCTAATACGATTTTTATTACAAAAAGGCAAAAGATCCCCACGGTTTCCTGCTTGTTATAAAATCCTCGGTAGAGATAGAGATTAGTTACTAGTTGCTCCATAAACAGAGCGGAATAACAAGATCACTAAGTTCAAATAACAGACTTATTCTATAAAGCGCTTCAGTTTGTAACAATATTTATATTAGCGAAGTTCTACACTAGTATTATTAATATGAAAGCAGTCGTTTTGTCCGTTACTTTATAACGAATTAAATTTCATATTTAATTCTGGTGAATTTAAGTAGAATTGTAGGATCACCTACACCATTAAAAAGCGTGGGAGTGAATAAACTGCTCTAACTTAAATATAATAAATTGAAATGATGATTTTAAAAAAGGTTACACAAGTTTCTTTGTTGCGGGTTCTTCTCAGAACATCTTTAACTTTAGGTTATAATTTTTTTACAAAAATGGCTGTAATTGATGAATGAAGAGTTTTTGATTTGATATGATTATTAAATATTTAATCATATGTACCTGAAGAAAGGCGCGACACAATATATGTATGTGGCTGTGAAAATTACCTATATTTTTACGAAAGGAACTCACCGTTTCGGACGCTGTGTAGCGCCCGTTGCTGCACTCAAGTAGTGAAGATTCACTCACCTGGAAAAAGAAATAAAAATCACGTTTATGTAAGTGTAGCGATATAACAGAGTGCATGAAAATAAGAAGGCATAAATACTTATTATTAAAGCAGTTTATATCTTTGTGTTAGGAAATTATTTGTATAGTCATAAAATTGAAAGCAAAAAAGGAGTCACTTTGCCGATTTTCAACATTTAGTCCTGCTTTGTGTATACGAAGTAATATTAAAAGGTCTTGTCCTATGAGGAGTTAGTGAAAAAATATTCTTACTATCATATAGAAACAAGTTTATTGACGGAAATACACTTTTAACTAATCAGCAGCCCTGAATTCAATTCACGCATGAAAAAATGTAAGTGAAACTTCGTATTTCTAAGTAGGTATAGGTTTATGTTGGGTCTTTACTCTAGTTAGTAATACTTATGCAAAAGATACGACAAATTGAAGAAGTTTAAATTAAAATTAGATTATAGAATTGACTACAATAAAATTCAAAGAAGTTTAACTCACTGATAGACGCATATTTTTCTTTTATTAACGATATATATTACAAATTAAGTGGTAGTTACCCGAACACTTCGTCACAATAAATTAAGCAATATTAAATCATATTATGTAAAACTCTATCCAATGTTCCTCAGAGCTCCGACACGTTCCACATGCCTTAAGATTCATAAAAAACATTTAAGCATAGGTTATTTCAAAGACAATTCTGGATTTTTATAATAATCTAAGGCTCAGGTTTCAATCACAAGTCTATTTTAGAAAGAAATTATTATTTTAAATATTTGAATAATAAAAAAGTTAGATTTTCACTAACAAAAAGCACATTATTGATTTTATCTTCATAATAATATGGCTCTCATGTAATACGTATATTACGCAAAGCCTGACAAATAAATTGTTCATTAAGATACATTTATTTAAAATTCTGAAATTATTTACAGCACTTAATTGTATAATTTACTACACGTAGCAATTTTTCTTTAAGAATTTAGTGTTTAATTGTATTCAGTTTCCTCGATTAATAATCTTTGCAACAACTTTTGATAAATGCATAAATAAGCTACGAAGTACAATGTAATCCTTGTAATAGAAACATTTTACCTAGTAGCCTGTTTTACTACGATCCATAGAAGTGGGGGTAGACCGCAATCTGAGCTTAACTTTGTTACGGGAATTGCTAAATGCCCCATTGTTGGTCAAGCCCGGCTTGTGGCAGCCCAAGGATAAGACATGCAAATAGATATCCGTTTGTGTTCAATTTAATTTAGTTTGGATAAATTTCTCGGCCTACAACAGTTAATTGTTAAACTTGGATTCTATAACTCTATTGTCATTTAATTGACCTTTTTGACGTTAGTTATTCCATAGAAAAAACTACCGTTTTATTATTGAAATTTAGTTATGAATGGCATATTGTATTCATCTAAAATATTCATTGTGTAAGTCACAAAATTAAAAAATAATGCCTTAAAGTGCTAACAAAATAGAATCCATTTCTTATCATGATATAGATAGATAGATAGATAGATGTATACTTTATTGAACACCACAGAAATAAGACAAAAGAAAAATACAACAACTTAAAATTAACTAAATTTAGTGTGCAATTGGGCGGTCTTATCGCTACATAGCGATCTCTTCCAGACAACCCTTGCGGTGAGGGAGACAGTCAAAGAAAAGAGAGAGAAGGTAGGCGGTGTTACTATAGAAATAGACATACATATATTATCTACATAAAGATATTTATAATAATACAAATACTTACATACATATAATAAATATAATTATTTATTAGGATCTGAATAAGTTATGAAATATTACGAGCTTCAGAATTTAGATGTATATCAACTTTTAATGTAGGTATCTCAGTGCTACAATGATAATGGCTTTTTAGTTAACAATTGTAATTCAAGATGCAAAATTTAAACTGCAAATAGAACTGTCTATTCTGTGAAGGTATATATAACATTCCGAAATTTCATTATAGAACTTTACTGCGGCAAATAATACTGGATAAATCTTTTTCAATACATACAAATGTCCCAAACTGATCGACCTAATTTGTAATAGTAAAGTAACAAACCTCAATCTGCGCTTAACTTCATTACGAGAACTGCTAAATGCCCCTTTGTTGGTCAAGCTTTGCTCTGTGGACCAGGAAAGACGTGCAAACAATGGAAATAATATATTGTTCTGAGTTTAATCCATTTTGGCTTATAATATTCTTGTTTACAGATGTATTATTAAGATTTCTGAGTTAGATTGCGATTTGAACTTTAATAAATTAAATACGTGGTAATATTTTCAATAACATTAGTCATTTTTCTGTTATAAATAATGTTTAACGCTATTTTGGATAGGATTAAATGTCCAATAGTGCGTCACTAAAACTTCATTCACAGATAATATTCACTTACTTTAGTACAAATAAATCCAAATTCTATTACTAAAAATATTAATAATTTTATTTACTATAATATTAGTAAGAAAGTATGGATGATTTTTATGGAAATAATAATTATTTTTAACATGCTGCCAGAATATTTAAATTGATGAAAAAGTGTGTGAATTGTAGATAGAAATCTACTGTTTACCACCATCACTTTACTATATTTCTTTGTATTTTAGCAAATATAAGAAATGATTAATAATCCTTTAAATAATATATTCAATTACATATCTTTGCTATATATTTTAAAATTATTATCAAAAGTTAATTAAATCCTTCGTGAATTTTATCGCAACATAAAATGGGACATAAAACAAATATAAAAATAGTAGAATTGATATCAATAAAGTATATAACGAAGAAAAAAATTGTATACGGGTAGACTGTGCAGTATATAGTTATATAGATTAGATGTGTAACTTTTTGTAATAAAAAAATAGATGCCTATCAAGAATTCGACTCCAAAAACCTTAAGGTAGTCATAGTTAAGATAAATGACGTATTTTCTCAGGTTAATAAAATGCGAAAGAGAAGTCATAGTGAACAAAACTTGCGTACGTCTACACGATGTATGATATGCATCATGCGCCAATTATTTCAAACGTATGCACTAATTAGTTAAGTTAAGGAGTCGCTGCTTTATTTGCAATAAAATTATCAACATATAAAATTGGATCACAATTTCATAGTCGAGAGAAAATGCTTTTCCATTAATGGCGCTTGAGTCACAAAGGAGCTTAACGGCAAATAGATTCAACGCCAATTTGATACAACTACGCTATCAGAGCTTATCATGCATAGAAATGAAATACAAATTGTTTTCTATCATCAATATTCTTTTATTTGTATTAGTAATATTATGATTACTGTAGTAATCTGTTTTAGGAAGTCGTTTCATAAGTAATGATTTAGAGCAACTTTACTAGACGATCTTGCAGACATAATAGTGTATATAACCGTTTTGTAAAAGATACCATAACTACAATGCTCCTTAAGCATTAATCTGAGGCAGTAGGAGGCTTCGACTGAGTCTCGATTGAAGCACGATATCAACGAGGATGGGAATTATTGCTTTTTTCCAATAACTATAACTCTTACGTTATTTTAGCGCAAATAAGAGATATATTATCACGTTATTTCTTACTAAAAGTTATTTTTTCATAAACTAAATATTGAAATTTAAACAATTTAATTTTAAAGGCACAGGGATCATTGAATATGTATTTTCAAAATCATGATAAAATTTAAAGTAGGAAACGTATTATATATACTTATGTGAAGTTCATAATTGTGGTATGTGAAAAATATGGTCGGCTTATTATTTATCCCGCTACTCAATTTTCTTTATATATATATTATATAACAATGGACATCTTTAATAGAAATATAAACTATTAAACTGCTTCTTACTAATTGATGCGCTCACTCTATTTTAAAATATTGATAATAACTCTATTCTGAGTAGAAACACTTCGTTAGTTGTTATTTTATCAGTAAAGTTGCAAATAACAGATCTGTTAATTAATTATCCCAAGCTAACATATCACTAAAGACTTACCGCTTTTTACACAATGTGCGGTTAACATAAAAAAATTGCGAAATCTCACCTAAGGAACAGCTATTACCTTTAGAAGTAGTTTTATGTTTTAGTTTCTAATTCTAATAATGTTTTTCTAATTTTGCTTTGTGTTTGTCATTTTTAATGCACTTTAATAATTATGTGTTATACAACAGTTTGTTTCCTAAATTACATAAAATAAGTATAAATGATAGTTAACATGTATAAAAGACTGGATTCTGTTACCCATATTTGGTCCGGAAGAAAAGTAATATGAACTTTTATAATCAGAAAATATACTCGTTTCTAAATATAAAAATATAAGAAGCTTTAATCCAATGGTGTAAAATTTTTAGAATACTGAACGGCTTGAAATTACCGGGTTACTAGCTAGAACGTAAAAAATGTAATTAATGTTTGAGCAAAAGAAACGGCTCGGTTGGTGAAATTTTATTAAACAATAAGTTATGCAAAAAACCTAATTAAAATTTTTCCTTCTCAATTAAAATTCATCAAAGCAATGTTACATTGTACGGTGCTTCAGGGCATTGTTTCGTGAACTAAAGTAAATGTTAACTCTGTTAACAAAACATGCTCACCAGGGCATAAAGCCAAAGTTTGCACAGACTCTTTTTTAAAATTGCTATTACGTGTGTGTTGCACCTGAACAAAAATACTACGATATGTAATTATAAATATTATATCGACATTTCGTAAACTTTTTCAACCTACGTTAGGGTTGGACTACATTAAAAATCCTGGTGGTGAGTATATCGTTTCTTAAATAATGTAATACGGTATTAAAAATCTCAAAACATGATCTTTGGCCTTTAAATAAGTCCCGTTTATCTTATTTTCTTTCACATTATATTATTAAGGACATCCTTATGGGCCAATTAGAAATAGACTAAAGTTAACATTCTATTATATATTATTAACTTCAAATATTATTTGTTTTAATCAAAATCAAATTTCCACTAGTTGAAATCGAACCAAGTACTATAACTATCGAATTGATATTTGTACTACGTCTTCTTCAAAAATTTCATAATGCAACATATGAATGTACAAGTTTGTAATTAAATTTTTGTATAAATGTAGGCTATAACACTAGTTGTTCCCCATGATATCACCCGCCTTATTGCGGATCCTGTGGAATCATCGAAATCGAAAGTGATATCTATTGAGAATTTAAATAAAAATAGGTCGTATAATTTAGAAGACATCGCGATAAATTAGTGAGTCATCTTTTTTCTCTTATATATAAATATAGATATATGCAAATATTATCCTTTCATTTATATAAAGCGTATCAGTGCCTTACAAGTGGCTATTGATTTGCATTTGTCAATTACACTATTTTGGTATAAAATTAAACCTGCATATAGCATGAAAATAATATATTTATAAATATGTTTCAGAAAAATAATATATGTGCAGTAAGACTATGTTCTAAAAAATTCTACTCAAACTTTATTTTTTTTCCGTATGTACAATAAAATCTATTATTACATTAAAGCGTCACCTATATATTCGAAAACAATGCACAAAATTAATAATTTTACAGAACGACGTAACATGCTCTGTGTAAGGCTTAATTGCAAATAATATTGACGGTGTATGTTAATTATTTCAATATTAGACATATTGTGTACCTTAATAGGAGCATAACTTCGGTTGCCTTCACTTTGAGTTGCCCAACTTCTGACATCGCATCTTCCTGGCATTGTTTAAAGTTTATAAGTTTCACTTGGTATGATGTGAGCCCAGGGCGTATTGGTAATGAACTGAGCGCTAATGGTGGATACTTTGTGAATACACTTCATTAATTAAACAAACTTTTGATGTTACAGAACTTATTTATGAGTATAACATTGCGGAAGTCTTTTTCAATTCCTACCGGTACCTCACACTCTACCTATATATATATTGTATAAATTTTAAATCGTTGATAAAATACATTTTCAAAACCTACAGTAAGTTACAATTCATGTTATTACTATTTATACATTCAAATATTCATAATATCTAGTCATGATAAATAAATTGAATTAACCAGTAATCATATTTGCGAAAGTTGCGCTATCTATGAATTCAATTATTTCTTCTCTTTTATACTTAAAAAGTAATACAGTTAAATACAGGAAAGCCAATGCCAAATGAGTAGCTTTTCATACTTCTTTTGTAATTCATCTTTTTACCTCGCATTTCCATCAAATTACACTGGCCTTTGAATAATTCCCATTTTCTGACGTTTATCTTATTTTCTTTCATATTATATTATTAAGGACATCCTAATGGGCCAATCTACAAATTTATCAATGTGATATACTAAAGTTAACATGTTTTATTAAAAAACATAGTCTCTATCGAGTGATTTATATAAAAAAAATTAAATGACCTATTTCATTGCTTACAAAGAAGAAAAGCAAAGAAAAACATAGATATGTTTCACTAGCCATGTGTCGTCTTATTTATAGATTATAGCGTCAACAGTGATAATATAATGTATTAAAAAGATTATGATTAGAATGTGTGGCAAAAACCTACTTTGAGTTACTCCAAAATTTACATACAGTGTATTTGTATACCATTTTTAGAATCCTTCCTGACAATTTTCAATATACGCCATTTTAAATTAAATCAGCTACTATGTTCGTTCACTTAGTTAAGAAAACTTTAAGAATTGAGTATGAGATAGTTCATGAAATAATTTATACGTCAAAAATATTTAAGTAGATATTAAAATAGTTGAGGCTCTCATAGAATTGTAATCTAACGAGCATCTAGAGAAGTGTATAACATCTTTACCAACAACAAATTACTTTCCGTCTTCAAAGTCCACATTCTTGGGGTAAATAAAATGTGGGGTGAGAGGCACTTGTAATGTTTTGGGGGCACTGCCGATATCGCCGATGTTTAGACTCTTTGATCAAAAAATACTTCTTCAGCCAACTTTCGAATCGCTCGCATTTTGGCCGATGTTATTCCTTTATTCCCTTATTCCCATATATAGGAGTATCTAAGAAGCTATACACTTCAAATTTATTAATATAATTTGTCATTACAAGAGTGCGTTAATTACACAGAAATTACAGTGGCAAAAGGAGTCACCCTATGTTAGAATGTAACTGGATGAATCAAATGCAATCAAAAATTCTAGTAAAATTTTAGTTAAGAATACAGCAGTATCTACTGAGGTATATATTCTTGTACTAAAAATTCATATTCAAATTGGAAAAATAATGCTGCAGCTCCCCAAAATGTCATGAGGTCATTGGTTGATTGAAAGTTGTGTTTAATTTTCAAAAGACTCTCCTGAGAAATATTTAATCTATTTAAGAAATTGTCAAGAAAATTGGCAATTGATTAAAACCTGATAAGTCACCATTGAATAGAAGTTTCTTAACGATTTCAAAGGCTTCCAACATTCAGTCGTTTACCTATTAGATAAAATATCGTTTTTTAAATAATATAAATGTTCTTTGGATTTGATTTTTTTTTTATTGCTGACAGATTAGCGCTTGACTGTGATCTCACCTGATGGTAAGTGATGATACAGTCTAAGATGGAAGCGCGCTAATCTGTTAAGAGGCGATATACCCCTTACGGTTTCTACACAGCATCGTACCGGAACACAAATCTCTTTGTTTGGCGGTACGTTTTTGCTGGTAGGGTGGTAACTAGCCACGGCCGAAGCCTCCCACCAGTCCAGACTCAGACAAATTAGAAAATACAATTTCCTAAATTCGTCCTACCGGGGATCGAACCCGGGACCTCCGCTAGCAAAGCGAATACTCGCACCACTGCGCCAGCGAGGCCGTCATTTGAATTACTAAGATTTAATATATTCGCAAACATTTTTTGCAATTATTAAAGAATACACCATAGAAAATTAATGGTATATGACTGCATTGCCAAAACATATACTACATATTAAATGACTTACAGGTACAGTTTTTCTCATTAAGGTCTTTAATGTGATACTTTTATTAATATTTGAATAAAAAATAAATTTTGCCCATTTCAAAAGTAAACAACAGTTCGACACGGTATTATCTACTTCCATGTATCTAAATTAATTCAGGCATTTAAAAGTTACAATGGAAAAATATACCTTAAAGAAATTGCACTCCTTTTTTGAGCATTCGTCTTAAAAGATCCAATTGTTAGTTTAGTATATTCAGCTTCGTTTCACCTTCATAAAATAAACGGCAGAAGTTTTTTGTATTCTTTTCGACTAAGTCCACAATATATTAGTTCTCCATGTAATGTGAAGCATTTTTTAAATTGAGTCATAAAGTGAAGTCTTACGAAGCTACCTGGCTAACGCTGGAGGGAATTTAATAAAGTTACGTATATTTTCCCATGAATTATTCTGTAAAGTATGTTTTGTATTTTTTAAATTAATACCGGAGGAATCACAGCCATTACGTTCATACTAACGATGTTTATGGACGCGTATATTATTACTGCACTGTTTTAATATCATTTCCTTTTTATACTGTAACTTTTACTGTAATAAATAAATAATGTCTGAACATTACAAAGACTACTGATATTAGTAAGTTTTCGGTTTAGTATTATTAAAGACGTAATGTGGAATATCTATTTTATCATGAAAATTAAACTTTTTACGCAAGCTTATAATAAATGATGCTGTATAATTTTCTGCAAAATAATATTTGAAAGAGTTGAAATTAATTTAAATATAAAGTGTATTGGAACTTGAGTGGCCAAATAAAAATTATTTTGTAAACGATTAATAATTATTAAATTAAGTTTGAGGTAATATATTGAGAAATAAGTGATTTATTAAGTCCTAGCAGGTTGGCGACTATAAAGTCACTATCTGGTAATAAATATCAAGTACTTAAAATAAAATAAATAGAAATGCCCTTATTTGATCCTGCTAAATTGCTTCTTAATTTAGGTCCTGTATTTTTGTTTATAACACTAGGTTGGATAAAGTCCACCTTCAAAGATATTCACTTCTGTCTATCCTGAGCTATTTGCCACCACTTTGGACCAGCGACTGTTATTACTTCGTCCTCCGAGGATGATGAGAGCCTTTCTCTCTTTGTTTTCCCTTAGGGTCCTCATCATTTGTTGGTACTATAGGTCCCTCTTTTGCCTCGCTATGTAACCGGCCCTAGTGTAAATATTGTTGTTTTTCTTTATTTCTGCTCTTACCCTTTATGGCATCTACTTCCACGTTGAACGGCCGGATTGGAAGATTACCTGTTTTTTTCTTGTTTTTAATTGTGTATTTGTTTTTTCTATGCTGGGGGAGGCGCTTAATTGCTATGCTTGATTATTTTTATTATTGATCTTATTCGCTGTATTTTTCACTACGTAGTTTAGTATTCTTAATGAATCCTTTAGATAAGCTGCTAAACCTCTTGGCCGATGTGATAATTTATTGTATTGTTTTTCTTTTTTAATTGCGTATTTTTCACAACATTGGTTAAGTAGCTATCAAGTATTAGCTATCAAGCACTTATATAAACAAAATTATAAAATAAAAATAACTGGATTTAATCTCTCGTAATTAGAAGTCGATATAATCACCGATAGAAATACAATATGATTTTAACAGTAACACTTCGTTCGCTATATAAAATAGATCCAAGTCTAGCATTGAAAGTTATTGATAGCATTGTTTATATTTTATCTACGTGTGTTTATTTAATCCCTTTGCATGCTCCACTCGTATAGACCTTAATCTCATCAATTCAAAGCACGTCGAATGTTTATTAACATATCGACCATAAAACGAGCGTGTATCTATGGCGATTTTTTTCAATACCGGCACTGACTGCTATTCATCGACCCTTTTTTGCTTTACTCTTTTCAGGCTACCTATATTCCGAAATAACTATCCGGACTTCATGAAAGGCCCAAGTACGTTTAGATACGCTGTATAGATAGCAGTGTTGTTGTACTGACGATATAACTCTAAGCCATCAACAGCATGCGTTTAATATTGCTAACAGAGTTGTACACATTTTTTTTTTACTAACAAGCTGGTGTTCACTGTGATGATACCAAAAATCAGTCTAAGATAGTGCTACGTTATCCCTGATAAAAGCAATTTACTGAATAATTTCAACAGAGCATCGTAGTGACGTAAATTTAATTAACTTTATTAAATATACATTAAATCTAATCTGTTTAATAACTTTAAATCTAAATTCTCAGCGTAGTTCCCAATCCCATGGAAGTATGACAAAATCCGTATTTAGAAACACAACGAAATGAAGTCCAGATAACAGATGCAGTGAGTGTATTATATTTCAAGTCAATCGCGAATTGTTTTGAAGATTTCGTGATGAGGGATTAAAGAGTAATCAGTGAGTGAGTAAAAACCATCTCCACATGAATCTATTGCCTTTGTGATTAATCCAGTTTGAGACACATCGGTTGAATGTTTTCAAAGATTAAAAGTGACCAAAGTGTGTCTATATATACTAAAGGACGATGTTACCTGCTTGTTTCACAATCCCGTGAAAATATGAAGAATTCCATAATATATCAGATCAAATCTGAACTAGTCCCCAATACACTTTAAATACAAAAAACATGTCAGCAAAATCGCCATTTAGAAAGAATTCGGTTACAATCATACGCACATAAGAATAATATATATAGATTATGTATTATATTTTAATTACCGTATATTTCCCCATATTCTTTCTATTCTAGTCCCCAATATTTAGTGTAGATTTCATTTAATTTCCGTAGTGATAATGTAATACCTTAAATAAACGTTTTAAACACCATCAGATATGTCGAAGCACCGACACTTCATTACTGTTTACAGGAGATTTAAAAATGTTGCATTTATTTCAAGTCGTCCGACTACAGTTGTCGATTTTATATGTATTGCAACATTTTTTCATACGAAATCAATTGAAAACCGTAGATATATAAGATGTGAAATATATGAAAATAAACATAAAAGAGATTGACGTTGTGGATTTAATATTTGCAGCTTGCTTGTTACTATAAAGGATATACTACCATGACCTGACCCAGAACAAACCGCTATCAGACAACGAGTATGCGTTGTGAAGCATTGGAAATAAAAATGTACAGTTTTCCTTTTTTTTTTATTTGATTTAAAGTAGCATAAATTTGAAAACATATTAAAATTTAACATTGAGAACTTGTTTACCAAAGATCACCCTAAGAAGGCTTAAAAATGGAGTAGTGGTCTATTAGATATGTTCTTAATATTTTTAGAAGTTTACCAGTAGGAAGCTTAGAATATTTTCTAAATTATAGAATAATCTCGAAATATAGTCACAGTATCTGGTCACACAGATAGTGAAGATGCACACTTATTGTAAGAAAAAAATTAATTATATGAAATATAAAATGATTGGAATTTAATTTGGTTTAATATTTTATTCTCTATTTGAAGTTTAAAATGACCATTGAAACTCCAATTCTATGATTTCAAATTACTTGATTAAAAAAAAGATTATTTAGCGTCTATTTCAATGAAAAAATATTTATGAGTTATTGCGGCACAGAGACATAAAGCTGGCTCAATGAAAAAGGGAACAAAAGATTAATTGAAAATCGATATGAGGTCATACCTTTGAATCTATCAAAACAGATTCAGTTTGCTTCGATACGATAACCGGTAAAATAATGTCACTTGTGATTAATGCTACCGTACAGTTTATTGACTAGTCTGTAATGCTGACTTTGCAGGATCGACATACCAACATTGCAATTTTCTAATAGTTTGTCTAAATATTTTTGAGACTGGTCATAAAGATCTAACAGAACTCCAAAATGTACAAAATATTTTTTTAATGAATCAATACATAAATACGTATGTCTGTTATTTGTTAACACCGCCTACCTGCTCTTTCCATTCTCTGACGGTCTCCCTATACGCTGGGTTGTCTGGAAGAGATCGCTAAATAACGATAAGACCGCCCATTATACACTAGAATTATTTTAAGTCACTGTATTATTGTCTTTGGTTGTAATTTCAAATAATCGGCTTTTCCCAAAAGATGTGTATGAAAATAATCAATTAATGTCTCCCTCTGAAATGTCATTAGGAGTAAATACAGCTGTTACAGTTTATTATAGCAAAAAGGCATCCGGAATAACACGGGTAACAGCTATTTTGAAATATAATCACACATCTTTGATTTTGCTAAAGGTGTCAAGTTTGTTGAATTTTGTTCAGTAAATAGAAAATTTACGTTTTCAATTAAGGGAAAGATTATAGATATTAAATTTAAATCAACTAACACATTGTTATGCTAAGCCGGTAACGAGCGTGAACAGTGAAATTTTTTAATCACTTTTAATCCCATACAAAGCCACTGAAAAGGATAAAATGAACATTGCGAGGCTGCTACTAAATCAAAACAAACTTTGGACGAGATCCCTTTTACTAACTTTCTAAATAACGGCGAACAATCTTTTTCATTAAAAATCTCCATGAACCTGATTATTAGGGAAGTAAAACGCCTCCGGAGAGTTTTCAACTACCCGATTTTCGGGGAAGATTTTCGCGGGGTCAAACTTGGGAATGTTAACAGATAATTACTGCTAAGTTTTAGCAAGCACGAGACATTTAACAGATGCTTTATTCGGAAGAGCGCGGTCGCGGGCACACAATGAATGCTAATGAGTTGGCCGCGCAAGGAAATATAAGCCTTTCATCTCCATAGCAAAAGCTCTAGTTCTGCTCGAATGTTATCTTTAAATCAACTTTCGGGACGCACCCTTTAACACATTTGGAATCCCGTCGTAGGTTAATTAGATTAGGTTTCAACAATACGCCGTATACCCGTTGAAAACTATTTTCATGTAAACAAATCGCATTGTTTTATAATCGTAACGTAACGTAGAATGATATTTATTGTGCTAAATTTAATAAATATTTCAATCTGAATCTAAATAAAAGTCATTTGTATAGAAGTCAATGAATTGAACTAATAAGTTGAATTGATTTTGAAATTGTTTAGTGCGTTGCATTATAATAAAATATTGATAAACAAATCCTCATCATTTAAGACAATTCGTAAATTAATGTTTCTTAAAATAAAACACTCAATTGGGAGTAATTTCAAAACAGATTACGTAAATTGTAAAATATTTTTGCACAAATAAACAGCCAATTATTATGTACGTTTGCTTTTTTATCATACAATTCAGAGGGCAGATAAATATTTTTGTTCATTGTCACATTTGGATTAGATTTTTAATTCTTAGATATCGTATAAAAAATTAGATTGCAATTTAAAGAATTAGCATGAAATCCAAGCCAATTTGTTATTTATTATTTATATAATGCATCCTAAATTGTTAAAATTACTTTAAAAGTAAAAACTTGATTATATTATTATAAAAATATACGTCATTTTAAAATTATTTGATTCAGAAACCTTAATATATCATTGGCAAGAGAAAAAAATCGTTGTATTTTTTTTTTTTTGGGAAACGAACAATTTTTTTATAGACTAATATAGGTTTTAACTTAACAATAACATACATCAGTAAAGTTTCCACTAACAACATCATCAACAGCTCGTATCATTGCAGTATTACATTAGGTATTTCGATATCATACAGTCTATAATCACTTTAAATGCGGATAGACAAGGATTCAATATTTAGGTAATAATAGTATACCATTTGAAAGCAATACAGTGCGTATTATCTCAAAGCGTATCAACACACAGCTTCACAAAGGATTAGTCATCGCAGGTAATCTCTTTACCATCTAGTTTAGAACTAATTACATTAATCTCATAGTTTAGCTCGTATCAATATGCATTGCTACGGAAATAATTATACAACATGGCTCGAGGACATTTTGATGTTGTAGTTCATGGAACTTAGGTTAATATATTGAATACTTAGCTATTCCCTACGTTAATATCCGCATAAATCTGGATCCTTTGAGAATATGGGAAAAAAGTTTATGTTATGACATGAATATGTATATAAAATTTTAAGGAAATTGGGTAAATAGTTTTGAAGATTTCGCAGTGAGTGATCTCGTGGGAATATTGAAAAATACTTTTTTAGATAGAAAATAGGCAAATAATTTTAAAGATATCTTAATGAGTCCATGACTGATTCTATTTCGCTATTCTATATACACATATCGAATGGTCTAAACCAATAAATTAAGAGGTTGTTGTCATTTGTACTTTTTTCACATTTCGACTAAAATATGTATTATGTATTTTAATTACTAGATTAATTCCCTTCTAGATATTTCAGTCAGTGATCATTAAATACAGTCCAGCTAAAACAACATGACTTTGTATAGAAACAAAATTATATAACTTTAAAAGTTTTAGTGTAAACTAAAATAATTACATTGAAATAAACTTTTTAGTTTTTTATTTAAGCTTTCGTTTAAGGAATAGGATAAAAATTATTCAAAGCTGAGAAACAGAATCATGGGTGTATATCGTAACCTACACTACTTAATGTTCACTTACGATATAATATACCACTCAGATTCCTTAGTTTCCTCCCTCCCTCCCTCAGTATTAAGTTTATAATGTATCAAATATATTTTGTATCTCTTCAAAGTTAAAGTTTAAAAAAAAGAAGTGCGTGCAAAGTACACATTTCAGAAGTGAAACTTCTTTGGCAAACTAACTTTTAAGTCTTTTTTATGTTCATACATAAATATTAAAATTTTAGATCTCCGAGACTAAGTGAAAGGGAAAAATGAAGATTTGTTAGGAATTAATGAATATAACTGTCTTTAAAATATTAAAAGTGTAGAAAATTGAAACATATAATTTATTGAAATATCAAATAACCAATTGTAAATAAAAATTCCCCATGTTATTTGTAAATATTAAAATTACCTAACTTTTATACGAATTAGCGTAAAAAACGCTGTACTTATTTGTGACCCTAATAACACGTTTCATCCGTAAACATTTTACCCTCATGCACCTAAAGAAGTTTTACTATAATAATATCCTACTTTTTTAATTGTTTAGATAAAGCAGCAATGTTTAATAAGCATGTAATTTAAAACGGAGATGTACCGTTGATAAATATGTGGAATTCTACCCACGCTGCAATCCAGACGGTTATTTAGTTTTACATTGCGAAATGAGGCACGTCCATTGCGACTATCTGAGATTCAACACTGAGAAGGTTTAAGCAATTTACATGAGTTGTTGCCATGCATCCTTCCGTACGTCACGGCCCAATTAATTTTATACGGAAACGGATGTATGAGCGAGGCGCAAATGGGTTCATCATACGTACAATTTACTGTCTATCCATACGTGAGTGCGATGGGCGAGTAATAACAATTTACTTGCGAATCTCTGCCTGCATAAATGTCATTATAGTCACCAAATAGCAATATCAATGTGCAAATATAATAGTGACCAACCGTTGACAACAAAACGTATTTTTATTTAAAGAAGTCCTTTTTGCCTTTATATATAGTCCACGATTACATTTTACATAACTGGACAATAGTTTTGAAACTGTATCGTTTCGTTAAGAGAAACCCCGGGTTCGATTGGTAAGGCCAATTTAACAAATTAAATTATTTGTAACTCGAATTAAGCTTGGTTTCGTTTGAAGGAAGTATATAAAATATCTAGTTTATATAGTTTGTGATAACTTCAAAATGAGTTGAGAGCACTGTCAAGCGTTAAAGAGTACAGAACAATAAAAAACTTAAGGTATGAATAAAACCAAACGATATGGTGAAAACTTCATAAAACTTCTACTCTTGTTCTATTTTCATAAAGTAGACATTTAATAATTTATATATTAATAAATAGTTAATTAAAATATATCAATGACATGTTAATTTTCACTGTCTTTCTCCGTTAGTCGACGAAAGCCGACTTTACTTGAACGAGTGTTGCATAGAGAAGTGTTTCGGCTCAGTCTTAATCAATAACCTTAAGAAATTTTCAATTTAAAAATACATTTACTTCACTGCTTAACTCAATTTAGAAGTTTGCAAAATTAACAAATTCCACTCACAGAAGAAAACAAATTAACACAAACACACAATGAAGGTATTCTCATTAATTCTGACCAGCTACGGAAGGGCATGGGGTCGGAGCAATAGCTGCATTATGCAATACCCATGCGTCGCGCCATGCCTGATATAAGACAATACCATGACGTCACCCTGGCAATGGCCCTGAATTTGTATAGCCGCCTGGTTACCAAGTCTTACTATATGCATAAAGTAGCAAACTGTATAAAAGATAGAAAAGATATAATATGATAGATATTGTATAAAAAAAATACTAATATGTAAATGGTTTATAACGATGACGTTTATAAACGATGATTTTTCGGACACATGATGAGGCGAGAGGAATGCACCTCGAAAAAGTTAATAATAACGTGCAAAATAGGTGGAAAAAGAAGTCAAAGCCGTTCACAAACACTATAGGTTAATCAGTCAGAACAAGCAAACGACATTCTATATGCGAAGATGGCCTCCAACAGAAGCAGGAGGAAAGCATGGACTCATTAGCGATTAGGATCATAGAAGGACCACGAGCTTCAGGCATCAAGGAACAAGTACAGAAAGAGATCTAAATGTACACTGCCTACCTTCTTTTATGTTTACCGTCTTTTCTCTTTAGGTTGCTTGGAAGAGATCAATATAAAGCGATAAGATCGCCTTTGATTTACTCATTACTTTATGTAAGTTTAGCTCTATTTTGTAAACATGGTATACAATTCCTGCTTACTTTACATAAGTTCACACTCTCCTCACTCCTTATATATCTTTCTATCAGTAGTACAGTTTGGATATATTTCGAAGACACTGTGACTATGTTTTTTTATTGTAATCAACAGCTACTAATACAAATATACATACAGTTAGAGATAGTATACAAAATAAGGCCACATAGATAATAACAAAAAGAAGAAAGAGATATAAAAAGTTAATAATATAAAAATTGAGTGATGTGTGTGTGTGTGAGCGTGAATGCGCATTTGCGTGAGAGGGAGGGGGGTATGTGTGTATATTTGAATGTATTTAATGCTTGTGTTTCCTATTTTTTTCTTTTAATTCCAACTCTAGGTTGGAATGATGAGCAACAATTTCTTTTTCACCTGCGCTTTAGTGGGGTGAAAGAGGTCTGAATGCGAGAAATTCTTATTATAGCTAGGTGCTACTAATCGTATCAAGACAGAGTTCCAGGTTGATAGTTTGATACAATAAAGGTATATGGTATGCTCATTATTTCGGTACAGTGGCGGAAGGGCAAGGGTTCGTAGTTATAGTTGGTATGCAATAGCTATACTCCGTGCGTGCGGACACAATACTGACGTAATAAGTGCCACTAGCAACGACTGTACGACTGAATAACTGTATCCCTTTGTTATATTTTTCGCGTAATGCCATCTTTATAAAATACAAATAGTAGCTGGTGCCCGTGGCTTTGTCTGTGTAGAAATATAACCTAAGTATAATAGCATATCATCTTTGAGATACTTATATTCCTACAAGCATATGATGAAATGGAGTTCTTTCCTAAATACATATTTAACAATATGTCTTTGAAATGTGTCTTTACTATTACTATACTATTTATAAATATACATTTAAATACAATTTCTGAACCTTTATAGATTTAGAAATAGCAACGATATAAGGTTTGATCACCAAATTTCTTCATAAAATGAATAATTAACTTCGTTAACACAAGACATAATATCCCTTAAAGTTAAAAAATACGAGATACCTAGTTAAAATATACCAGGTTCATTAATAATTGTTTACATGTAGATAAACCGACAGAGAGACGGTATTATTATAGCATATATACAATTACTTTATGTAAGTGATTTCGATAATTTTCGTCAAGGTTTTGTTAGACTATCCAGTTACTATTGTAAATAGAAAATTTTGAAAAAACTTGCGTAATTTTTATATTCAGAAATACTTAATTTACTTTTGTTTCCACAATATTGTGTTCATTTTTTTCCTTTATTTCTTGGGAAATGAAAAGTATTCCAGATTATTCTCCAGGATTTTCACAATTGCACAATAAAAATACAGGCTAATGGTTATTTTCATAACAAAAACTTCAAATACTCCATCAATAAGCACAAAAATATCTCTGGTCGCCATTAAGAAAATCGGATCTACAAAAGCATAATCAGGTTAAAGAAAGCGATTTGAAGTTAGTTTCATTGATATAAATTTTAAAATCTGATGAGTAAAATTTGGGTGGTACGGGGTTTGGTGTGAAACTTTACCTCATAGTATACAAGATTGACTTGATTGACGTTTTAAATACCTTGGCCACGTGGTATCCTATGACCTTAAAGATGATGCAGACATAGAACGAGAGTGCAGGGCATTGTCGGTAAGAGCGAACATGATCGCGCGCAGGTTTGCTCGTTGTACTGTACCAATAAAGGTCACTCTTTTCAGAGCCTATTGTACATCCTTTTATACAAGCAGCCTCTGGATTGACTACACACGGAAGCAGTACAATGCCCTTCATGTGCAGTATAATAATGCTTTCAGGATTCTGATGGTGCTGCCTCGCTTCTGCAGCGCTTCAGGTATGTTCGCTGGGGCGGGTGTAGACTGTTTCTACACTACCATCCGCAAACGGTGTGCATCCCTGGTGCGCAGGGTTCGGGGCAGCACTAACGGTATTCTGAAAGCATTTGCTGGCAGACTTGATTGCCAGTACTTGAACCATTGCTGTATGGTCCATGTACGGGCAAATCAAGGCTGTCACTAGTTAGGAAAATTACTTTTAAGTTAGTGTATTAACATTAGGCTAAGATTATTGTAACTAACATATATGATCCTAGTGGTCGAAATAAAAATTATTATTATTATTATTATTATTTAACATCACATTTTAATTTTTCATCAGTTTAAACCGCTTTCCTTAGCCTAGTTGTGACTTTCATAATAGGGATCAGCAATATGTGAATTTATTAGTAACATTTGTATTACTTTCGATAGATAGATTTAGTGATAAAGCAAGTTTAAGGTACATAATCAATTTATTCTCGCATTCCCTGGCGCTCGAAACCGTATGTTCAGCGTCAAAACTCGCCTCTTCTACATTACAACTACTTTTAAACATAATAAGAGCGGTGAGCCAGCGCCTGGTATTTTTCACTCGCCGAAAGTGCTCCTAGTAAATCACAGTGTACTCTCCTTGCTTATAGAAACACATTTTATTTCAGAAAGCAGGTTTAAACACAATAATACTCCAGTTTAGTGCCCCTAAATCAATATGCGTGCATTTATTTTCAGACCGAAGAAGTAATGGGTCATTTGCAAACAGTTGGCGTAGTTTACGCATGGAACTTTTTGAAGGTATAATTATAATTTCAATCCATAACGTGTATTGAAAACGATATGGAAGTTCACTTTGCAAATTTGACATGCAATACCGTTTTATATGAGAAAGCATCTTTATATTAAGTAGGAAGAGATCTTATGTACGTGTGTATGTGACTGCAGCCTTCCTAGAAGGTAAGGCCGATTCTGATTTAATTCGGTAATGGTTTAGACTAACAATTCAAGCAGGATTTACCCAATATTTGAACGGGAATGTGGACATATATTTAACAGTAAAAATGTTTCAATATTTACAAAGATGATGAGAGCAAAGTGTATATATCAACAAAGCTGTATAGTTTTAGTATTTAGATAAAGACAAAAGATGTTTTTCTTTTTGTCTTTACTAATTTCATAAACACATATCATTACACCTTTACATATAATCTTATTTTGTGCCAGAATTTTAATAAATTATGATGAAGTTTTTACGTGGAATTGCTTGTTGCTCTGTAAATTACTTTTTTATTATGAAACAATTAAACAAACAAGCTCCTTGCCTCCATAACATTAAAAATTTAACGCATAAGCCAAGTCAGTAGCAACTACGATAACGATAATGAATAGTAATTAATGCATTAGTATTAAAGTTGTTTAACGTCCCTTTGTCACGGGTATAAAGTTGCGCATAGTTTGTCGCCAGCTTCCTTTTGAGAAATTATATTAAAAGCATAAAATTTTAATTTGCTTACTCACCAGAACCCGCCTTTTGTTTGATAAAACTTTGTTAGCAGAAACCGTACAAGAGCTTTCTTTCATTCTTTGTTATCTATTTACTATGATATAGAAAACTAGAGAACAACAGAGCACCTTTGTCATGGAAAAGTCTGTTATTTAGTTAATTCAGGAGTTATTGAAAAATACTGAAAATTTCTCGACATAACTGTAAGTTATTAAACCTTATCCGAACTTTTGCCATACATCATAACTCCATTTGTTTTCTCAAAGTGGTTAGTTATTTCAACGGATAAGTTTACCGAATATAATATGTATTAAGTGCACAGATTTTTTTTTTTATGAAATATAAATACAATTAAAATATCAACCTTTGATTTTTTTATATTCTTGATACTTCAAATGTACAAAGACAATGAAACACGTAAAGTCTTTCTTGCTTTACTTTATTAAGCAAATTAAATTCAGATTATGCCCCATATTAGTTTCTTTTAAATATAATTTATTAACTAAGGTATATAATTTTACTGTTGAATTTTCTAAATCACATTTTCTTAAGTAGAATGAAATGATGGTAAAAAAAAAAATTAATCACTGAGTTTGATGCTAAATTAATAACATCATAAGATTTCTTACGGAAATATCGTTACCTTAAGAAATACAACATCAAAGCGAGATAAAATATGGTATATTTAAAAAGATATTTACTTATCTTTTTGAGTAAAAAACTAGGAATTTGTATTGTAAGTATCAAATACTATTATAAAACCGAGTGAATCTAATCGAAAGGGTATAAATCAAATGTAATATATGATATTGTGTCAGTCCATAACATAATCGATTCAGGTACCTCCCAAATATAATAAATCACACGTAGGGAAGCCTTTTATTAACCGTCATTCCCGTAGCGTTATTCACGCACGAGATCACTCGTGCAAAATGCAATTTACAATAAATTATCTAGATATTAATAAGTAGGAAGGTTAAGGGTTGAAAATAATGGGAGCACCATTCATCGTCCGATAAATTGCGAGTGGAGACACACTGTATTGAGATTACGTGCTTCAATATCCGGAATAAGCCGTCCCGTCGACAAGTTCAAAGATAAATCGCCGGACTAGTCGTGTAAACGGTCGACAAACGGAAAATTAGCGCGTGAAAAACTTTCAGTAACATTTCGTGATGTTGTAAAATTTCATCAGTTGCCACGATCAGGAAATTGAAGCAATTTGCGAACCTAATGCGCCTAAATAAAGGATTTGCGAAGAAAACATTGTCTAATACTTTCATGAAAGCAGACAGCATTATGGGAAATATCGCTAATGGTGCATGTCAATAGGACATTCGAAACGATGTTATCATATAAATAACATATATAGTGAGTATGATTCAAATACTCTCATTAAAGTTAATTTAATTTAAAAAATAGTAATAGGATTTCGAAATTGTACAATTAATTTAACGAAAGGTTAATTTAATATTTATCTAGTTTATTCAAGTAGTCTCTACATCTTAAAAAGTTAATTCATTCATTTCTGTACATTTGAAAAAATATATATTACGCCTATAACTCCTGAAACCTTTCTGGTAACTACATTTTACAAACAATACGTTCGGTGTAACAGTGATTAATGAACCATAAGATGAGTAAGGAATCATTTTTCTCATTGACCCGGATTATATTGTAAATTTAACTCTAATTGCGCATATATGCCATTGTTGCTTTCGGATATTTTCGCTTTATATAAATGTACATTACAATATTGCATTGGCAAATAGAGTGCGCACTAAGCCAGCCGTCTATCGCAATCACGCCGATCAACTAACCATGCAAACAATATTGGGCTGAAGGATCAAATTAACATTCATTCCTCAGTCGATTTAACAGATTAACGCCAATCTCGCTAACGCAGGTATTCGGCGAACGCGACCAAACTGCAAAACTGAGGAACAGACCTGTAAACTTAATCCTTACTAAACTAATACACCACATACATTCGTTCTACATATTGCTGCCATGTATGAACATAAATCAACCAAATACTTTTCGCAAATTAGTTCTCAACTAATCAAAATAATAATTATTGAAGTAGGCTCAGCAAGCTCTTTTGAATCGTCAATAGCCGTTGATCTACCACCGGTACTAAAAGATAATCAAACCAATCCAGAACTAGACGAATTAAAAAATTAATCATTATATCTTTGTCCCGATGTGAATTGAATCCAGGACCGCTGCTTGCGAAGCAGATACTCGCACATAAATCTTTTTCTATGCTAATAATTACGCTGATAGAATTTGTCAGAGATAAAGTAATTATACTGTTATGTTTGCACTAATTTCACACAGATGAAATCGCGATCACCAGTTAGTCTGAATATAAACTTTATTATCTGTTCACAGTTGTTGGGATAGACAAGAGGATCTGAAACTTAAACTGTCCGCCTCATTACTAACTTGGCTTAAGACTTAGCCGGGATATCGCAAATTGTGCCTCTTTGATCTCAATACCAGCTAATTAATTGGACTAGAAAAGATTAACCTGATATACTGATAGCTGCGGGCGCTTTTAAGACGTACAAGTATAGAATAGTAGTAAAACTTTAACTTAATATATTTTGGAAACTATATGCCTATATAAAAATTCAGTATTTTTGATTTCAACTATTGAATTTGTTCTATAAATAGATGCTCTATATATTTTGTTCGAATTTTGAATAGTTATTTAAATACCTTCCCTTTATCCACTTATCTTCAAATAAATACATTTTAGATCTATATTTAATTATTTAATAATCTTATATCCTAAAAAGTGTATTATAGCTCCTTTTGATAGCTTGCGTATAAGGTTTAAAGGTTTTTTTTCATATAATAAGTTTAAGGAGATCATGCTGGATGGCGTAGGAATTAATTTCATTTTGTTATCATAACTAGTTTTATACTATGCACCAATCATTTGTCAACAATTTGCACCAATCAACATAACACTTTACATAATAAAAATATATTTTAAAAGGAACCCTATACTTCGTTTTCAGCTTACTTGTTATCATTAAATATATTTTCTTTTGTATCTTATTTTTATCATAATATTGTAATATTCATTTCATATTTTTGTTATTTAGTAACAGTAATCTGCATGTGCCCTTCCTTTCTTTTTTACCATGTCGTTGTTTCCTTTAATTAGCACGTTACCCACCTCATGTTAATATAAATATATTTTTTTACCATTTACCAAGTTCTGTAGGATACCAAATAAATAAACATGAAATAGCGAATATTATTTGAAAGTTAGCCATCGTTGGGCTTTGATATGTTCTTATTGTGATAAATTATATGAAATAAGTCCCGCTTGTCTACTTACTTTCGTTTCTATTACTTGAAAACATTACGGATAGATAAACAGTTACTATAGTAATATTTTTATGAGTATTCAATATACTGTGTAAGCGAAAACGTCAACATAATTTAAGGTTTTAAACCCCTACAGTGGCATTCAGGATTATACTACAGCATAGTTTAACTGCGTAATGTCACTAAGTAAACATCTCATATTCACGTCATGAGTGACGTTCTCCCGCTATTAATGAACGCTCAAGTGCCGTGAAATGTGCTTTTAGAACGCGTATTACATATCATAGATGTGAACAAGAACAAGGTAGAATTCAAACCCTAGTGATATTGAACTAGAATTTTCATTTTCACGACAAAATGTAACAAAAAATCAGAAAATATAAGATGGTTTGAAAACTACAATATAATGAAATATATAGATACATAATACTCTTTTTGAACACCTCAAGCGAAAAATATAAGTGCATGCGTAAAAAGTAACGTAACATGTCAGAAGTGAAACTTCTTTGGCAAACTAATCTTGTTAATATTTATGCAAATGTAAAACTTTAAATTTCTGAAACTTGAACGAAGGAAAAGACGAATATATATTAGGAATTTAATGAATTTCATTCTCATGAAACTATTCAAAGTATCAAAAATTAATACAAATTATAAATTTAATTCTTTAAATTTATTTCTTTGATATTTCTTTAAAGTGTTTCACACTCTCGCACCACAATTTAGTGCATTGCATATCTGAAAACGAAAAATTATTTAAATTGAATAATTAATAAAAATAATTAAAGAGAATTATTAAAATACATTTATTTTATATTGTTTAAAAAAATAAAATAGTAAAATCTCAGATGAATATTAAATTATTTAAATTTCCTTGTGATTTTTTGGAAATAGTAAAAATACCTAACTTCAATTCAAATTTAAACAAAATCATTGTAAATTAATTAGTATTATAGAAATTTTATTTTTAAAATTAAAATTTCGTAAAGAGAATTTACGAAATACTTTTATTTTATAATTTATGAAAAATAGTATATTGAATTATTAAATGAGGAGTGGCAAATAAAAAAGCCACATGTTATTTGTAAATATTAAAACTACCTAACTTTCAAAACAATTACCATAAAAACCGCTGCAAATCTTCGTGACATTAATCGCGCGTAAATATTTTTCCTTTATGTGCCTAAAGAAGTTTCACTTCAAAAATAGTAAGTACAATGACAACTGAAATAGTTCTAGTGTACAAAGGACGGTCTAATTAGTTAACGATCTCTTTTAGACAACAAGAAAGGAGAGAGAAATTAGGCGTTGTTTATAAATAAATGGACATATGTATAGTACTTATAATTTATAAAGATGAATATTTCGTAGAATTTAATTTTATATTGCCATAACTACGATCCAAGTAAATGACGGCTTCGTTGGTGAGTACTCCCTTTGCTAGATGAGATTGCAGGTTTGATAGTCGATATGGCGAATTTAGGAAATTGTATTTTCTAATTTATCTGTGTCTATACTAATGTCGGGCTTCGGCAGTGGCTAGTTAATACACTAGTGATTGCTAGAGCTCACCTATCATCGATAAAAAAATCGTGATTATATTGATTGTACTACATACATATTCAAGTTTTAATCGTGACATTTAATTAGATAGAAACATCTTCAATAATATGCAAGGAAATTTAAACTACTTATATTTACGATCAACTTGAAGAATATTATTTGGAAATATCGTCTATTAATACTATACCTTTCTTTTTGTGTTTCCATATACTTAATAAACGATTGTTCAACTCTTTCAGAGTTTACGTAACCTCAAATTTAATTAAAGCTCAAGTCAATTCCTTTAGGCCGTCTTTATATTACTTATGCAATATAAAGTACCTATCTCTTTCACGAGGGACTCAGTACGAGAATGTTTGCCGAACCCAATACACAATAGAGTTTTATTTGATCTTTGGTAGGGGGACACAGGGATGAACAAACGCATTGTCCTATGTGGCTTCTACAAAGCATTGAAATTCACTACGTAGTGATCAAAGGGGACTGGTGTTTATTCTTCCACTATCACTCTCACCCAATTACAATAAAACGCAAGCATTTCTATAACACCACGGTAATAACTTTTATATTATTACAGTATGTGTTTCCTTACTATATTGTCAAAGTAAAAGCCAAAATATCTTTATACAAGTAGGTAGGCCTTTATAGCACTTTTGAATAGTCAAATATCCTTTTTTCCATGATTTTTTAAATGAACGAGTTACAATCTTAAATTACGAGGGTTCTTTCGCGCCCTAATCCGAGAAGAGCCCACAACAAACTCAGTCAGGTGTACGTTTTTTTTTTGGCATCCTTATTACAATATGTATTTTTATTTTATACTATGTCAAGATATATTTAAAGCAATTAATTGATTCCTACCCTTTTTGTGTTCCATTAAAATTTACTAAGATACATCTTTGTAACTTCTTCTGTGAGCTTGTTATAGAAACGTACTCGTATACAGCTACCCTTTAAACGACTTGTCAATTTTGTGTAGCCTACTGGAATTAACAGGAATTGTATTTTTATTTCTTAAGTTATATGAGTTGCATAAACTTTTTCTCGAAAAAGAATCAATGATGTTTTCAATTCATTGTGTAGGTTTTCAATTAACAAAAACGAAACAAACGTCCTGTACTTCTTTATACTTTAAAGCTTTCTACTTTAATGATGATTAAGAGACGTGGCGTTTGAGACGACTTCGCTTCAGAGGAATATGCAAGGTAATTCTCTACTGTCCTCACGTTTTTTTTTTTATTGCTGACAGATTAGCGCTTGACTGTGATCTCACCTGATGGTAAGTGATGATACAGTCTAAGATGGAAGCGCGTTAATCTGTTAAGAGGCGATATACCCCTTACGGTTTCTACACAGCATCGTACCGGAACACCAATCTCTTTGTTTGGCGGTACGTTTTTCCTGGTAGGGTGGTAACTAGCCACGGCCGAAGCCTCCAGACAAATTAGAAAATACAATTTCCTAAATTTGTCCTACCGGGGATCGAACCCGGGACCTCCGCTAGCAAAGCGAATACTCGCACCACTGCGCCAGCGAGGCCGTCAAAACTGATGACCGTCACTCACGGATGAAAACTGTTCCGCTGGGTTTTAGTATGTATTGTAAATTCAATCGCCAAGTTCTACCATTCTAACGGGTCATCAGTCGACATTGATGCGTAAATGAATTTCCCAATTACAAAAAAACAAAAACTGTCCATATTACGGGCAGGTGTTGTACTCACAGTGCTCGTAAAACCAACTACACATTAATTTTTTATAGTGCTCCGCACCTATTGTCAACCTCACTTGTTTGTACTGAGGCAGGTTGTAAATATGCGTTAAAATTTACTTTCATATCAAAAACACATTCAGCGAAGTGCGTAAAATTTCAACAATTTTTTGACTACGATATAAAAATGAAAAATGTTGTCCTCGTTTGTTTTTGCCGGTAATAAAGCTCACGCGAAAGGTACAACGGCTATTAAAAGGATTCAATTTTATTGCCATTAGTCATTGTTTCAATTGATCCAGGTATTTCTTTAATTGCTAGATATATTCTAATCGGTTAGAGATTGACGGTGACTATATTCTTGTATCAGATCATTTGCCTTTTAGTGGTTTTTACAAGTCTCTGGTAGTAGTGGGGTAACAACCCACAGCCTAAGTCTTTAATCAGGCCCAGATAAATTAAAAGTGCGTGCGTACAAACTACACATGTCAGGAGTGAAACTTCTTTGACAAACTAATTTTTTAGTCTTGTTTTTATTTATACGATTCTAAAACTTTACATTTCCGAGATATATGATAGGTTCCGAGATTCATTAAAATATTATGTGTCGAATATTAATATAAATAATTTATTGAAATATTCATTTAATGTATTGCAAATAAAAATGCTAAGTAACTTTTGTCAATATTAGAAATTATTTATTCAAATTTGTTTTTGAACTTAAAATTTAGAAAAGAGAATTTATAAATTATTTTCTTTTATATTTTATGAAAAATAGTATATTAAATGACGAAAGGCAAATTACAATACCATGTGTTATTTGTAAACATTAAAACTATCTAACTTCAAACGAATTAGCATAAACACGCTGCACATCTTCGTGACGCTAATCACGCGTTTCATCCGTATAATTTTCCACAAATTAATTCTACTGAGAAAAATCAAACCCCGGACCTTTCCTTTCCAGTTTCGTAATTTTAATAACGAAAATATTAATGTCATATATAGATTCATTAATTTAAATGAACTGAACTATTCGCAGTGTCATTTAAACAATACTCAAAAATATGGATATACATCGAATCGCGATAAAAAATGGGTTGGAACGATGAAAAATACTTTATACAACCTATACACGGACCTATCAAATATACACAAAAAGTGTAATAAAAATCGGCCAATCCAAACGTTATTAAAACTAAAGATTAGTTTTAAAATATTTTCACTGCCACCTTGTTTGATTTAGACTTTGAATCGAATAGACCGATTTTGGTGGTTTTGTAAAAGAAAACTAAGTTACAGTGAAATATTATAAACAAAAATTTAAATATTCACTTTGTTGCGCAATTCTTTCCCGAACTTGAAGCAGCGCACCAATATTTAAACATTTTTAAAATAAATTAAGCCAAATTACTGCATCGATAAACGCCTGCATGCAGGTTTATATCGGTATTAATTAAATTTGTCGTCCACGGAATCATTTGATAGGCAATTAATGGCTGTAAACTGTATCCGTAATGTCCGATGGGTCCGTTAAGCACATCGTATTCTATTACCTAACCAAACAGTTGGCTCGCGCAGATAATTTGGCATCGAGACCTTCCGCTGCGATAAGATTCGCTGAATAAGGGGCTTTCAAACAAACAAGTTTACTTTCACGGTTATTTGTGAATTTTAAATATAGACCGAATACTATATTCTATCTAGTTTATAGCTTATTAGCAATGCCCCGCGGTTTTACGCATATAGATACCGAACTCGTAGCAATAGAAAGTCCCCTAATTCGGACTTATTTTCTTAGATTGATATTCTTAAATTCGTCATATCTTGTGTATGGAAAATCTTATTTAAAAAGTATTTTACAGGTATTGAAACGGCTTTTAATAAATATCATTTAAGATAAGGATTAATACAGAGATGTGAAAAATATGGTTTGATTATTGTCGCTACTTTTATTAAGTTTTAAAATGTAAAAAAGCAGTTGGACATATGGCATCGCGGACTTATTTATATATATAAATACGTTCTATAATATTGCAGAACATTTTTTTGTTTTATCTACAATAGCTTTCGCAGAGCACGCGATAACAGATTTTTTGTTTCACACCTTGGGTTATATTAATACATTTTTCTTAATAGTATTTTTTTTTTAACTGATAAGTAGTTTTTGTGTGAAAACCTTACAAACATACATATAAACATACATACCTACATACAAAAACACAAATGTTTCCTCTTTATAATATTAGTTAAGACAATGTACATAATAAACTTTGACCAGTTTAAGCACGCTTTTATGAAACTGACTTACATCCATTTATCAACGTAATGGAATTTTGCAAACATGATATAGCCAAAATTTCATTAAAACTGGTCCAGACGTGTCAAAGGAACTCAAAGATGAGCAAATATATAAGAATTACTTATATAAGTTCTGATTCAATGGAGATACTGGAAAATAATTATTGAATGGTAAATCTGAACCATTTCTTCCTGAAATATGCAGTCGTTTGGAAGATATTCAGCCTCATATATACATACTCAAGAATTATGTATGATATAACGATATCCCCTTGTTTTCTATACTTGTCATCGTTTCATATTAAAAACGCGAAAACATAAGAATATTATATATTATATTGAAAAAATTGCTATAACCAACGGATTTATACGAAAGGAATAAATATGGTACAATATTAAACCGCAAACCTTTTAAGGGACAAAGATTTGTTGTATCACATAATAACAAATATTTATTTGCGTATTATCCAATATTTGTGGTCGCCATGGTGCCACGTAAGTCTTATTTGTGTTTCCGGACCCGTGGCCGAGGGAGTTCTAGCAGACAATTTTTATTATAACATATTATATTCGTAGATCGAAAGCGAGCTTGGTGCAAATATATTTTCCTCGAACATAAGTTCTCGGATGTAGTCATAATGTCAACGTGTTCACAATTCAATGTTTTATTATAAGACTTTTATTGGCTATCTGTGTGGCTTAAGCGATATAGCTATTTTTTATTTATAAAACTTACAGTGTTATAACCTTCGATATATCCCTAATCTATTGAGCTTTAAAAACTTGGGTAACGAATTTACTAAAAAATTTTAACTCAAAATATATTTATTGAAGTTGGCCTATTACAGCGCTATCGAATCATCAAATATAGTTTTTTTTTTCCACACACTAATTCTAATGTACGTCTGATGATGCTATTAAAGAACGAATTAAAATCTGAGGGTTCTTTCGCGCCCAGTCCTGAAAAGAGCCCACAACAATTTCAGTCAGGTATTTTGTATTTTCTTTTACCATCATCATTACAATACCATAGTAGTTAATTTAAATCCAAAATAGAGCAATTCGTTTACTCACACTCGTTTCTATCGTGTAAGTAAACTTATAGTATGATTTTCAATCAGTTTTCTGTTAACAAAGACTTTGAATTTATTGAACGACACCTAAAAATTATAGTTTAAACTTTTGCAGTGAATGTAAGATATAAAAGAAACAAATATAAATACAGAATATGCAGAGGTAAGGAGTTATAACTCGATGAAGAGCTTTTCAAAACAAGTCCTTCCACCAACCATATCTGATTTTTATATTACTTATACGTTAATGTTTGACTGTCTTCTCTCCCGATTTTAATTATTGATACAGTCAAACATGGTATCGCCTTATCTTGTAATTACATCTCCAAATGGTTTTTTCTTTTGCACCAGAATCAATTTTTTTTGGTGAAGTAACTTTTTGCTAATAACCAGCCAGCAAAATAAGACTACTTCTTTGAAAAGGACAAATATGAATTACGGCTACAAAAATATCTTTGTTAACAGTTTGTCTTTTTATGTACATTCCTCTTCAAATTCCTGCATAAAAAGTAAGATAAGTGAGACATGAATTTTCGTTTTTATTTAAGCAACGCTGGGCTTTGGACCGTAGAAACGTTACGATGTACTGCAAGGAGATAGTCTTCACATATCCTAGAATTACTCCCTGGTTTCCTGACCAGGTTATCTTTCGAATGATAAGAAATGTAAAAGAAAAGTTATTAAAAAGATAAGGGTTAGGATGGTTAATGCGATATTATTAGTAGTAGAAGTCGTCCTTGCTAGAGTTTATCATCCTTGAGAGAGATTCTATGAGTAGAACTTTGACTTGTGTTTTTTTAAAACCGAAAGTTTTAATAGCATAAATGTTTCAAGTGCAAGTTAACACATTTGCAGTTTAGTTTCCGCAATGTTAGCATTCAGCTCCTGGGCGGTCGGAGGGTCGGATGTTGAACTTGTGCTTACGTGTGTTTGGACAGAGCTTTGTTCTATCACTTGTACCTACTGTACCGCCGATTTACTTCCCACCTAATTCTACTTAACTGTAACATTTGTAACTGGCTCGTGTTCAGCTGTTTTCACTTTGGTAATTAGGTTAGCTTGCGTTTATTAATTTAACTCTTCAGTCTTTTGCAAAAGTCTTTGCCAACAAACGCTTTAAACACACTTGAAGTCAAGTTTTCATACAATGGTACTAGGTTTTTTAAGATCTATCTACTTATTACTTATTATAGAAATATGTATGGACTAATATTACCCAGTAGATTGATCGACTCCGTGAAAAACCTTATTTGTTATTTCATATGTTCAGTGACCGGTAACATTGTGAACAAAGCTGTATATTGCGCAAGGCTATTTTATTTAAAAAATATAAAAGAAAACCAATATAAAACAAAGTTTAGGTGAAAAATATTACTGGTTAATTATCGGTTAGTTCATACACGTATGCTATCAGGCAATATGAAAAATAATATTGAGTAACTTGGGCTCGTATCATCGATTTCGTGTCCATTAATCAAATGAAAACACAAAAGGAAATAAAATGTACAATACGAGCACAACGAAGCGATAAAACTGAACTAAAAAGTGGCGTTAGTAAAATCAATATATTCGATGTTTCGGACGTATATTATCAAGGTTTTTTATCAAGTCGTCTGTGACAAGCTTTCGAGTATAAGCGTGATAACATGCTTCTGATTAACGATAACGATATGCCGATGTCAAAAAAGCCATAACCCAATGCGTATTTATAACATTATTTACACTGACGTATATTACTTAATATTTAAGATAATTGAACGTTACAAATCAGGAAATGGAGTAAATGGAAGTTATACATTTACGTGTAATAAAAAAAAATACGCTGCACACATTTCATAAACTAAATACATAATGTGACACCTTTATGTGACACTGTAGCTAGCATTGTTAAAAATGTTCAAAATTACGTAGTTAATGATTAAATATTTGAGTGAAATAACTGGATTAACATTAAATATCACTCAGAACGGTTTTGACGAATTGAATTAATAAAAAAAGTATTTTACGAATAATTTAAATTTGAAACAGTCCAAGAGACTGTCGGAGAATCTGAGAATGTGACTTGAAAAACGTTTATATACATCAATCTCTACAGAACTAAAATAACAGCTCTACAGGTGTCACCCACGTATCACCCGACACCGTGGGAATATAGATAAAATTGCAAAGTAATATGTATGACAAATTTAAAGTAAATCAAGCGAATTTTTTGGACAGCTCGTGATGTGATCGATGTTTCTATTATATACTCAAGTTATCCTAAGGTATTTGTTATTGTAGGATGCTTACACTAACAGCGTACTATTCCTTGAAATTATTAAAGAAAGGAGCATAATATGTGCTGCTTAATCTTGTTGAAACAGTACGCTTTTAACTAGAGGTGAAAATAAACCAAACAAGGCAAACATAAAAAATCCATTAATAGGAATTTAATATTGTCATGGCGGTAATCGACACCTGGGACAATTTATACCGTGCACGGCACTTTCATTACACATCCATTTTTATACTATTTCTGTATTTCAATACCTCCAGTCTATCGTTGGATGATTTTTAACGAGTGCACTGAAATTTATACGCTAGAATAAGCGACATTTGCACACTGTTACGACCGTGGCTTCGTATTTATAGCAAACTTTTAAAATCGCGATTTCGATAGGCTAACCTATTTCAGAGTACAGACTCAACTCCCTTTGGAGAGCTTTCAATTTTATTACTAAGCAAAATGTGTAATTTACGAAACAAATATATCAATATAAGAATAATATACAATATTCACGTTTGCGTATTAATATGTATTTTTTGTTACCATTTGGAGATCAGTTAATGTAATACAATAGATTAATGTAATATGAATACTTTATTGCATATCAAGAAATAACAAATTAACGTATAAATCATACTAATAAACACACGTAATAAAGGCGGTCTTATAACTAAATGGCTATTTCATCTAGACAACCTTTGGGTTTAAAAAGCTGTTAGTATCCAAACTAATGGCCACTGGCAGAAACATACCTATTTTATTTAATCGTATTTTTTTTCCTCTAATTTATATGGATTAATTTTATAAGAAAATTCTGAAAAACAGTTAATGGCACGGAAATCTTATTAGATATACAATATATTCATCCTCTTATTTTCTGTAAATATAGATATTAAACCCTTTATTATTCCTTTATTTATTTACTCTTTTTTAAGTTATCATATTTAAGTAATATATTGTTATGTTCACCTACATATTTAGTTAGTTAGATACATCATCTATATATAAATCAGTTGATTCGCGTAATTTCGTCTGCATCACATAAGACCAAATGCAAATTTGATTACCATAATAAATTTTAAAGTAAGTACACCTTAAAAGACAGAAAAGAAAGAATTTTTCCAGTTTTTTTTTTTTACAAATATTAAATTTATGCTTCTAACCGTTTTAACATGATTTTATATAGACTATAATTGAACTTTAAAACACTAAAAGACCATTTCAAATAGAACCAATATTTTCACAGATTAGGGCTTTCAACCAAAAAGCAAACGAATCACCTTTATAATATTGTATTAGTATAGGTGTACGTGTATATTGAATTTGCCTATACATATTACACAAATTTATAAGAGCATACTAGTGTAAACTTACTCCACCTACGTAGTCGGACCAGCGAAATAAATATAAATCACGGAAGGAGTAGAGCGATTTATAAATGGTGATTTGCTTACGAATTCTACTGGGAGTAGCTCATTCTGTGCGTTTTTAGAGAAAAATAGGCCTCTGTACGCATATACTTTTTATAAAATGTAACTGAGATAAGATAAAGATTGTTTTCACAGAGGTATAAAATTTTTAAATTTATTTTTTCATTACCAAATGGATAAAGAATATCTATATCTGTCTAATATAAGTTATATATTATAAACAAGAAACATTTGTTTTTTTGTATGTATATTTGTAAACGTTTTAACTCAAAAACTACTGGACCCATATAAAATTTTTTATCACCATTAGAAAGCTGCATCTTCACTGACCGACATAAGCTATATTACGTTCTCAAAAAAAAATAAAGATCCCTAATAAAGAATGCATTAATGTCACCCAAAAAAATCTGCCATCGGGTCCGCTACGGTAAAATATTCTACAGTATTATAGAAGGTATTGATAAGTACAAAAACGTCCGCGATACCATATCAAATCAAATCTAAATATCTTTATTCAAGTAGGCCATTACAGCACTGCCAACTGCTGTAGTTATGCCACAATAACTAATTTAACATTTCAAAAGTTAATAAAAGTAACGACAATAATGAACCATATATTCATATCTCTGTATTAATCCTTATCCTATTAAATTATATTTTATTAAATACCTTATCAATACCTGTAATGATTAAAGTCGGACATTCCATTCAAAAGATTTTTAAAATATCAATCTAAAGAAAATAATGCTTCCCGAAACGAACTCCCGTGTCGAATGTTGTTATGCACAACATTTTGAGACAATAAAGTATTACAACTAAATCTCTTCTCTAATATTATAGACAGTTTTGCATTTTAAATTTCTGTTTTTAAGAATTTATAATAATGAAGCTAAAATTTCTGGAGCCATTTAAAAAATTCTTTCAATAACCGTGGAGTATTTTTAAATTTACTACATTACTACTGTAGGACAGTCTACATAAATGATATTACGAATTGAAAAATGTTTTACTTGGATATATGTATATTCGTTGTGAAGTAAATCTGTATATTGATTAGATTATCAATGTAACCGCGTAACTAATAATCTGAAAGGAAATTGTTAAAAACTATGTGAAATGAAACTTTTATGTTAGCATAAATAAATCTATAGTCCGACTTAGTGACTTTTCACTGCCACGAGATCGGTTTCCACGTACGTAATAATATAGTGACGACTGCTTTTTGAAATAAAGTAAAAATACAATTCTTATTAAGGCTTTTTTGATGATGATTAATTTATGAAAACATACGACGTGTTTTATATGTGATTGTTATTGTAAAAAATAAAGATCCTTAAAAGTAATTCGAGGATTAAAACATTTTTTTGTAAATATACAATCCAAATCAACAAATGCAAAGCCTTATATAGAAAAAAACATCCATCATTTAAGCCTAGAACGTTCTGCATCATTTAGCAATTTCATGTTTAAAACATAGCGTACCGTTCCACACGAATAAGGCAACACCTTTTAAAAGTTGTGGCAATAAATAAAAAGTTACACGCATACCATAAACTGTAAGATAAAAGCTGAAACGCTTAGTTTGGGTGAAAGCAAAACATAAATAAAGTCGATATCTGAAAAGCCATAGAGTTGGGCAGGTACACAGACTTAGGTGAGCCTGTCCCACAACACTGTCATCATTTAAGCCGCACATTAGTGAAACTTGCGCCGTTTCAACCACACCTGGGGACTGGCGGCACATTCGATATTTTACACGGGGAACTGTGGAACACGGTAAATTTAAGTTAGCCGATGTTTTGTTGTTCAAATGCATACATATTTCATTGCCAGTTACGAACGGTTTGAGATGTTTTTGCTTTGCCAACGATGCCAGCCAGCGTAAATCACGACCTTTGTCTTGATAGACCGTCAGAATTTTTTACCCACCAATAACCTGTAAGACCATAAATAACAGTTGCTTACCCATAAAATCTTAGTGAATCATTCTATTTTCCAATTGAATTTAATTCTTCCATTCCCATATAGACAAGATTTATAGAAATATCTTTAAAAATGTAAGTTTTATCCTACGTAATAGTAATGGCACTTCAAATCTCTTCTTCAATATTAGCAAAAAAACGCTTTTTCTGATATCCTAATTTTAATATGATCATACGATAAGAATTCCAAGCAATATAAAGGAACTAATATATTTTAAAATAAATGCACTTTACCAACTTTGTTCTAACTCAAGGCTGTCTGGAAGAAATCGCTATTACGCGATAAGACCGCCTCTTGTAATTTCTTTTTCTACTAAGTTTATTACAATGTATTACTATTAAGACGCAATAATGTGTGTAAATAAATAAACTTATTAGTATTATATTGGGTTTTCTATCTAACGATGAAATAAATGCAACATTTGCTATTGCTACGTAAAAAGTACTTCTAAAGCTAAATAAATAGATCTCTAAGATCTCTAAGCCTAAATTATTACGTTCACTTTTAATTTTATGGATATCTTTTTTAGTACAATGATGCTGAAATCTTGCATTTAGCAAAAACCATTGAATTTTTGTATGTATAAAGTGTGTACATTTTTTTAACATCTACAAGGTGTTCAAAAACGGCATTACTTAGTCTAATTTCTCTCCGATTCAACATCGAAGATTTACTTTATAGCATGTAAAACTATGGTAAGTGAAGTTGCCGAAAAGTGACACAAATATTTGCAATGAAAACCACCGGAATATCCAAATACGGGATATATTGCAGCTCTGAGCTACACCTGCTTTCTGAAAGCCTTTCTGTTTGTTCACCTCGTTCTGAGCTCTCGAGTGTAATCACTATTCGGAGAGACACTGCCATTCAGAAAGACTTCGTCGTCAGTGTTTTTTGTGAGCGAGGCATCGCGGTGAGAAAATTATTTACAGTTTTACAGTAGTGGAAATACTCCACAGAACTACTAATATTTAATGTGAACTTTTTCTATGAAAATGTTTTTTATTCAGAGATCTAAGTTGTTGTAATTCAAGTATCATTTAATAAACCCAAAACGAGTATATTTTCTTGTAACATTTGCTACAATACACAATAAGCAATCCTTAGAGTAAACAGCAAGTCAGGAAAATCAAATCAGTAAACTTTTAAAGTATATTTGAATCATCATATATACTTAAGAAGTGAAACTTCTTTAGGCGCATGATGTTAAAATTTTTACGGATGAAACACTTGATTAGCATTACGAAGATGTGCAGTGTTTTTTGTTTGAAGGTTTTTAGTTTGAAGGTTAGGTAGTTTTAATATTAACAAATACCATATATTGATAAAAAAGCATGGTATTTTAATTACAAATTCGACATTTGGAATTTCAAAAAATTATTTGTATCAATTTTCGACACTTTTAATATTTTAATTAAAATTAAATTCATTAGTTTTCTAACATATCTTACGTTTTCCTCTAAGTCTCGGAAATCTAAAGTTTTACATTTGTATAAACATAAACAGCACTTAAAAATTAGTTTGCGTTTTGATATGTGTACTTTGTACGCACGAACTTTTAACTTTGATTTCATGTACTATTTACAATCTGCGACTGACTATATGACAGAACGTCATAAAAACTAAGGTTACGGTTATATTTATTGTCTATTTTAAGTGATCGTTAAATTACAATACATTTATTACATTGACAATATAAAAATAATTTATTTCATTTGGTTTAGAGCCATTTATTAATTACCACGCTTTTTTGTCGTCCAAGTAAACCTTCATATTATATAATGATTTTTATATTATAAGTCTCTTTTAATAAAGGTTTTTAAATGAACCCTTTCCGTTCCAGAAAAAGTACTATCAGGAGGTTCAGAAAAGTCCAATGTTAATAAAACAACGACTGAATACTAACCTCAGTCCTGGGTTCGAGTCCCGGGTCGGGCCAATTCAAAAATCAATATTGAGTTTTCTATTTAGATTTTCTCAATATTTGCCCGAAGTTGGGAAGTTGGCGGCACGGCTCGGAGAGCACGTTAAGCCGTCGGTCCTGCGCCTCATCTCTCTCCAGTAATGTCGGATTCCTGTCACATCAGACTATGAGAGTGAAGGAATAGAGAGTGCACTTGTGTACTATGACTGCCAATCCGCAGTGGAGCAGCGTGGTGGGTCTATGCTCTAAAAACCTTCGCTCCTCGGAGTGAGAAGGCCTGTGCCCAGCAGTGGGACGTCAAAGGGCTGCTACTTACTTTTTTTTACTTTACTAACCTCAGCATACCTATGCTACCAATAATAACAGTGAAAAATTAGACACAAACTGAAAAAGAATAATATAAAGTCGATATCGAATTTTATTCGACATAGGACAGGAAAGGGTTAAAAGACATCTGTAGAACTAGTTGTATGAAAACAGACAGGTTTATCTTGACAACAGACGATAACGTTATTTGAAACTTAGTCGTTGTTTTAGTGACGTTGAAAAATAGCACTTTGCACTAAGTTTTTGACGTTATGCAACAACTTTCATGGATCCTTTCCTTATTGCGTCATTAACTTAAAATACTGACAGTATTAAAAGATCTACCTGTTCTTAAAAAAGCCATTTTATACCATCTATAATATGAAAAACTACTTACGTACTGTGAAAAACATATGAAAATCAATGTACTTGAACTCTATCAACGCGCACGTACCTGGAAAAGAAGAGAAAATATTTTTAAATTAAAAAGTACATTATAGACTATAATAATATTTATTTATAAAATATATCCTTAGAACTTTTATGGAAGGGTTTTTTTGTAGGTAATGGAGAAATTTAAAAGAAGTAATTCTACCTTTTTGCAACATTTTTTTATTTATATAGAGCGTTTCATGTTTTCATAATTAATGTATTTTTTAACTTTATACCGTGGTTATAAAATGTAACAACAAAATTATGTTTTTGTATACCCAAAAGAAATTTATCGAGGTTCCCGGTGTCTAACAACAAGGACAGCTTTCCGGTAATGAGTTTGATCTAAATGGGGTCAAATCCACTTGATTAAAGTTTACTGTTAATCCTTTTATATAGTAGTAGAATAGTTATAACTTCATAAATGTAGTTGTAGAACTCGGATATAGTAAAATGTAAGTAGGATTTTATTAACGTCCCACTGCTGGGCACCTCTTTACTCATAAGAGATAGGCTTTCAAGAGCACTCCACGCTACGAGTTGCCAGGCTACATATATACCAAAAGTTCTCCCGGGATATGCAAGTTTCCTTTCGGTGTTTTCCTTCCCGAAAAGCACAATAATGTATTTGTGACAACAATAAAGCACGTCTCTTTTTATAAAAAGACACTTAGTAGTAATATCTAGGATTCAAACGAATATCTACGCATCTTGTAACTAACATTTGTGTCTCATTAGTTAAAAAAGCGCCCCTTTCCTAAATTTGGTGAAATTAATAATGTTATATTTAAGGCGCCACCACTTCAGAAGTTACACAAACCTCAATTTATAATAAAAAATGTAGGAGAAAATCGTACACCATCTTGTGTATTTTACTGCGTACTTCCCATATCCCTCAAATTTCCATTTCCTTAAACTATTGACAGTCTTCAGTGTACCATTTTTAAAATTTGATATTTTTAAAAATAAACAAGACTTTTGTAGGTTGCCATCAATATAATTGATTAAAAAGTATGTATATAAGTGTTATTTCTGAATACGTATAATGAGCATGTAGTATGACTGCCTTATTAGTCTAGTGGTTAGAATGTTTGACTACAGACATGAGGTCCTGGGTTTGAGTCCCGGTTGGGCCAATTCAAAAAATGGATATTGAGTTTTCTATTGAGATTTTATCAATATTTGCCCGAAGTTGGGAAGTTGGCGGTGTGATCCACCCCCGTGCCTCGGAGAGTACGTTAAGCCGTCGTGCGCCCAATTTCTCTCCGGTCGTGTCGGATTACCGTCGCATAGGACTATGAGAGTGCAGGAATAGAGAGTGCCCTTGTATACTATGCCTGCCAATCCGCAGTGGAGCAACCTGGTGGGACTATGCTATAAAAACTCTCTCTCACATGAGTGAGGAGGCGTGTGCTCAGCAGTAGGACGTTAATTGGCTGCTACTTACCTACTACTTACTATATATAGTATGTCTGTTTATAAATTCTATAAACTTAAAATTAATTATTTAAAAACGAGTCGATCATAGACTTAACACTCATCATAGCTTTTTTAAACATAGTGTTGTATGCAAATTTAAGTCAGTTGTACGACGCTAAAAAGTGTTACACGCAAATTCAAAATTGTATGTTGTTTATACCAAGCCACGGGCGTCAGTTAATCGCTGCCCACCAACTAGTGTGTAATCCTAAAGTGCGCATATATCGAGTGTGTTTCCAGTGCTGTGGCTTCAAACTTGACTCACAATTACGGTACTCGAAATGATGACGAAATATCACGTATATGTGATGAATTAAAGCGTGACGTATTCACTAGTCACTTCTCACGCTAATCGTATGTTATGTACGAGATGTTTCGGTTTATATTTCAAAGCAGTATGAGGTATTTATGATGAATGTTAAAAATTGTAGTTGGCTGCATAAAATTAACAACTCATTTGAAAGTAACTGTATACGTGTCTATAATAAACTCCCAGAAAATGATCTAGAGTTGTCAATTGAGTGTTATGAAAGTATCGGTGGTATGTTTAATAAGATGGTGCATTGACTTATATTTAAATGGTTGCATAAATCGGCGCGAATACCAGTTTCCTTGTCGAGTGTTGGTTATTAGAGAATTAGTCGATGATGAATATTGGAACTGTTTAGTTCTCAGTTTGAAGTTAATTGTGTTAGTTAATTGGGCTGTTCTGCTATACAAAGCTAAGTATATTTATGTAATATAAAAACCTTGTCTTGTTTATGTGTCAATAATAATTGTGTTTTATATTTAATGTTAATGGATATTGATGATACATTTGTGTTTCCATGTTAATAATCACATGAATAGAAAAGAGTAATAATTATAAAGAACACAAATCTTGAAACTTGTGCATTGAATGTTTGATTGATTATATTATATTTATATATTATTTATTCGGCCATTACCGATAGGTGCGAACGAGCTCTCGTAACTTCATATTTTAAACCGTTCTTTAATACCATCATCAGTCGTACATTAGAATTAGTGTGTAGGAAAAAAAATATATTTGAGGATTCAAAAGTGCTGTAATACGCCTACTTGAATAAAGATATATTGCGTTTGACTTAGAAAAAATAGCGGGAAATCAAATCGTAGTGAGCGTCTACATCCAAAAAGGGTCATTTTGCTAATGTTCAAGTAAATAGTCTTAGCGTGAATGAGTGTTCGTATACATATGATGTATACCAGCTGTTCCACGTGGTATCCTCCACGTAGTTCCCAAATTCCGTGGATATTTGGGGAAAGCAGTTTCTAATGAGCGTTTACATCGCAAAAAGACTCACTTTATTAAATATCAAGTCATGGCGATTTTTTGTTAATATTATAAATTTTAAGCCATTTACAGTATTGGTAATGTATATACATGCCGAATTATATTACAAAAATTTAAGATTTCCTAGTAATTTTGCTTCGTATTTTATATCTATTTAAAGACTGAACTCCAAGGTAACAAATATCACTTGCTATTCCTTATAAGTCGCGTGTAAACATCAAAATTATGTAGGGAGTTTGTAATGTTTTTTATAATAAACCGAACTGTAGGTAGAAAACTGTGGTTTAAGTTCTGAATTTTAAAGTTATGTTAGAGTAAAAGAAAGTAATTTAGAAAAATACTCTAATTTTCTCTTTAATAAAATAAACTCTAATAAAATACTCAATGGACATGACCACTGAACATAATTAATTTCTCTTCATATATTTGAAAAACATACATTTGTGTATATGTTAATATGTGAATGACATGTAGGTAGGGCACATTATTTAATACTCTTACAAAGATAACATGGTAGTATGTAATAACTTCAAAATGATGTATACGTGTCAAATATTGAAATGTTTATTATGTAATAGTTTTGTTGTATAGATATCGACAGCGCTCGTGAATGAAAAAATTGGGTAGATCGAAGAGTAGATACGTGATCAGAATTTCTTTTAACTCAGCGGCGTGTGGTACGATCATAAAATTTGATTCCCACAGCAAATTACAAAAAACACCTTAGAGTATATAGGTGCTAATAAGCTCGCAAAAAGTATATGTGGGCTTGAAATTTATTTATATATAGAACTAAAATATCATTTACAGACTTTGAAGCTATTGAATTGTATTTAAACCGGTGTCATTAAAACGGTAATAATGAGAAAAGACAATACTATAAGCTATAGGCGGATTTCCCCGAATGCCTAAAGGAAGGGCAACTACGCGAGTGACATATGTTATTAATAACATCATATATCTAGGCTAAACCCGACCACTTTTCGATCGGAAACATAGTAACAGTGATCTCTAACAATACAAAATTAAAGGAAGGGCAAAAGAAAATTATGTTAGGAATTTAATGAATTTAATTGTTATGAAAATATCAAAACTCCAAAATTAATGCAAAAAAATTATTGAAAACGCAAATGAAGTATTTTTAATAAAAATGTCACATGTTTTTTATCAATATTAGATTTCATTAATAAAATTTTGTTTTTGAATTTAATATTAAGACAAGAGGACTTATGATATATATTTCTTTAATATTTTATGCAAAAAAGTATATTAAATTATTAAATGACGAGTGGCAAATTAAAATGCCACATGTTTTTTGTAAATATTAAAAGTACCTAACCTTGAAATGAATTAGCATAAAAATTGCTGCACATCTCTGTGAAGGTAGAAGTTTCACGGGAAAAATTTTATATCCTAATCCCATTTTCGTACAAGAATACGAAGGAATAGTATACTCACGTGATACGTTTGTTTCAACGTGTTCCAAACAATACGGTTTATTCCAAAGTGTCATTTGCAACGTCAGATTAACTGGTAATGAGAATTAACTGGTCAATGAAAAATCGGCCAAAGTACTATTTTTTAGTGCTCTGCGTACTCTTCGCAAGCAATTCGACACAAATACAAAAGTTAGAATAGTAAATAAAGCATCTGACTGAATGGGAGGCCGAGAGTTGCGTCTGCGCAGCGTGCATTGCCCCCTATATTCCCCCTCTCGCAACAAACGCGCCTGACGGCATTCCGCCGCGCTTCCTGACCAGGGCAAGTGCAGCGGCATTACGATGCAAGTACCCCCTCCTTCCCTCGTTTACTTCCCCCCTTACGCTCTCCTTCCCGACTAGTTTAACATAAGCACAAAGACTTCCGACACATTTCTTGTTGTATAGTATTGCTAAAGAAATACACTTTATTCCATTCCTACAATTACAATACAATAATAAAATGCTTTATTGCACAAAAAAGAAATGTAACATTTTTTTTATTGTTGACAGTTTAGAGCTTGACTGTGATCTCACCTGATGGTAAGTGATGATACAGCCTAAGATGGAAGCGCGCTCATCTGGTAAGAGGCGATATACCCCTTACGGCTTCTACACAGCATCGTACCGGAACACAAATCTTTTTGTTTGGCGGTAAGTCTTTGCTGGTAGGGTGGTAACTAGTCATGGCAGAAGCCTCCCACCAGTCCAGGCTTAGATAAATTAGAAACTACAATTTCCTCAATTCGTCCTTCCGTGTATCGAACCCGGGACCTCTGCTAGCAGGGTGAGTACTAGCACCACTGCGCCAGCGAGGCCGTCACATATTATACAATAAACACTTTTTAACATTAACGTGCAATGGCGGCCTTATCACTTCAAATGATCTCTTACAGGCATCCTTACAGACTTCGACTTAAAGATAACATATGGGTTGGCGCAAAGTATTATTAGATAGACATACATGTACCTACATACTAATATATACTTAAATAAAATCATTATAATATATAAATAGTGATAGTAGCCTTCAAAAAACTTTTAAAGATTCCCAAAGAAGCTGAAAGAATTAGTTCAAATTCCCTTTATATATCAATCGTAGAAAAGAGTCAAGCATAAAATCCTAAATTTTTAAGACAGTGTTTCAAATATAAATAGTTTATTACTCTACTACCCTTTTTACTAAATATATGTTTTAAGCATTATATACACACCGGCATATTAAGCGAAGCTAAATATTTATATTTTAATACCTATATAACTCATAAATTAAAAGTGCGTGCGTACAAAGTATGCACGTCAGAAGTGATCTCTTGGTAAAGTAATATTTTAAGTCTTGTTTATATTTATACAAATCTAAAACTTTAGATTTCGGAGGCTTTAGTAGGAGGGCAAAAGGAAGATATGTTAGGAATTTAATGAATTTAATTGCCATTGAATTCTCAGATGGCGAATTATAAATAAAAATGCCACGTGGTTTTTGTTGATATTAGTAATTATTATTAAAATTTTATGACAAATAGTATAATAAATAATTGAATGTGCCACATATTATTTGAAAATATCAAAACATCCTTAACATTAAACGAATTTGCATAAAATACGCTGCACATCTTCGTGACGCTAATCACGCGTTTCATCCGAAAAATTTTACCCTCATGCGCCTAAAGAAGTTTCACTTCAAAACGATGACCTAAGTTGTAAGAAAAATTTTGCCAGTATGTTTTAAGAAATGATTGTAGCAACTGTATTTAATTTGAATTTAATTTATCTCTATAAAATATTTACCCGGCTAAGTAAGCAAACCTTAATCCAATGCATTAAGATAATTAAATCTTTATTACATCATCTCATTACAAACGTAAGTTGTTTGAAAATAGCGGATTTTTCCTTACCTTTGTGTTGAAATTCAATTACTGAATTTGTTTGGTTGACTTTCTTCTGTTTATACATACGAATACTTAGCCATTGTTATTAACATTTAGATATATTACAGATGTTTTACCATGAATCTGTTACTTTACTTGATTTAATGGTGAAAATGGGGGTGTGTCTATACTTTTTTTCTGTAACAGTAATAGTCTGTCTACTGAAAAGAGTTTCCCAGCAGGCTTTTAAGCGCTTATCTTGAAAATGATAGCCGCGACCGGACGTTGAAAGGCTATGACGGCAATTTGCTTACATTAGGACAAGCCCCGTTTTACTATCTATTGGCTACGAGATCGGGTTTTTTTATTTTCATTTCGTATGGTGTTAATAATACTATTTCATAGTTATTTTTCATTATAATATTTAAGGTAATTGAATATAGGAGTGTTAGCGTTTAATATCTACGTGTGTATGTGACAATTTTTGTTTAAATTAACAGACAGAAAAAGAAAACAAGGGCCTCAAAATATAAGATGGAGAGATATCTTTACTCAAAATCTAGGACCAGAATGAATGGGAACGCGATACTTGGAAGACACTAGGGGAGGCCTACGCCCAAGAAGCGACTTCTACCTAAAGAAAAAATAAAATAAAATAATAAATATAGCATTAGAATTTAATATAATTGACTTTTCTTGTTTTATTGCAATTTCGAATTAACTGTTTTTAAATTGTTGTAATACCATGATTTATTTGTGACGTAATCATTTAAGGTAAGTAGAATAAAGGCTTATTTTCTTTTTTATTTTTATTTGTGCATGTGTCAAACATCTAGAAAATAAAGATATCATAAAATATTTCCCTAAAAAATTCAATTTCTTGGCAAAAACCTTGGCATCGGTACATGATCGGACCCAGCAGAATTCATTAAGAGAGACCTTTGTGCAGCAGTGGACGTCCAAATTTTGAATTTTGGATGATACGTCACAATATGCAAAGTGTTAAAAAGCTGTCTTTCTACAGAAATTATTTATTTTGGGTATCTTTTAAATAGTCATTTATACAGTAATAACTTTTATTTATTAGCCAATTTTTCAAATTTACTTTGTATAAATTGATATTGTTAATTTCTTTTAAACCGTCAGGTAAAAAGTAAGTAAGAAACAGCCCATTAACATCTCACTGCTGGACACAGGCCTCTTCACTCATATGAGAGCGGGTTTTTAGAGCATAGACCCACCAAGCTGCTCCACTGCGGATTGGCAGGTATAGAACACAAGTGCACTCTCTATTCCTTCACTCTCATAGTCCGATGTGACGGGAATGCGACACGAGCGGAGAGAGATTAGGTGCAGGACCGATGGCTTAACGTGCTCTCCGAAACACGGGAGTGGATCACACCACCAAATTTTTCCCAACTTCGGGCAAATATTGAGAAAATCTTAATAGAAAACTCAATCTTGATTTTTGAATTGGCCCGACCCGGGACTCGAACCCAGGACCTCATGTCTGTACTCGAACAAGCTAACCACTAGACCAATGAGGCAGTCACCGTCAGGTAATCTATTAAATATTTTTCATATAGCTGCGTTCTTGTACCTAAATTATTTCCAAAACTTAATTGTTTAAATTGCGTTCCATCGTATCGTTTTTCAAACTCTTTTAAATGTGATTTTACGTATAAATATACTTCATATATATGTAGGGAAGGAATAGTTAACAGCTTTAATTCTTTAAGAAGAGATCTTCAGGATATTTTTGGGCTCACATCACAAATTTCTATTGCAAACTAATATTATACAGGACGTGGATAAATATGTAATATGGGTTCATATATGTACAAATAGAATGATAAGTTCTCCTGCGTTACACATTGATATTAAATATATTTATTGTATTTGTGCGGGAATGCAATATTGATTTATGAAACCCAGTCGGCTATGAAGTTACTAACAGATTCAGTCATGCCCTGTTTGGAATGTAACATTATTGTTTCCAGTTAGTTCAGTGCATCCGGTTACTGAATTGTTTTCAGGTGTATTCAGAAAGCGTTGAATCTTTTTCGTTTTCAACGCTATATGAGTTTATGAATTCCGCATCAAAAAATATTTAACTTTGTAATACACCGACGCGTTATGAAGTTTGTATTGTGAAAAAGTTTTTGTGTCTGATTTTATAAGGCTTAATATACATACTACAGGAAGTTATGTCCACAAATGTTTATATTTTAATGAATTCATATGAAAATTTTTGACAATAACATATTACTTAGCCGTATGTATATTATGTCTGTGGAACGCTGGCGCCATCTATCGGCGTGGACATAGTCAATAAGTGGCAGTCCGGCCCGTCTCTCGGCAGTTCTCGAATGGCGGTCAGCCGGAGTGGTCGACTATTGAAAATGTCGCGTTCCTAGCTATTATTGTGAATGAGTTTGTGTAAATTGATATCGGGAACATTAAGTGATTGAACATTATAATTCGAGTTAGTTAACAAAGTGTTTGATTGCACCAACATTACCCACGAACGCCCACAAAATAAGAAATTAAATAATGGATCCAATTAATAACGATGTCGGCGGAGAACCCTACGCCCCTGTGCTTTATGCTTCTCCAATCTCTCTTATTCTCCGACATATTTATAAATTTAGCATCCATAAAATGACAGTATTGAGATAATATAGCATAAAAAATATTACCATAATATATAAATACAGTCTATTCAATATGACAATTTGTTTAAGAATAAAAATTGATCGAGAAAATTGACTGATTTATATTTAGTTAAGCTTTGATGTTATTGCGCAAATTTGATATTTAAGAAACAAAAAATATTTTACATTTGGTAAGAATTAATTTCATATATTTTTATGATTCCTTTAAAAAATGAGAGTACGTTATATGAAAACTATGTGGAAATTACGTAAACACTATCCCTATGTCCTATAAAAATATTTACATGTAGATAAAACAAAAGAAATTATATTAAAGTATCTCTAATAGAAATGCAATACTATAACTACTAACTGCTACACATTATTAAAACAATAAAATAAAAACGAACATACTCCTATACCCTACAATGTTTTTGAAAATTTTTAATTGTTCAAAAGACTATGAATTAAATTATTATTTATTCATCATTAACAATAACTTGATATTTTCGTCCTCGATAATAATTATTTCTACACGAATTTAGCTGGTTTTTGAAAGCTGTATCATCTGCAACTTTCCTAATGAATCCACCACCTCCACAAATCAAAAACTTTAGATTTCCGAGACTTGGAGGGAAAAAAGAAGATATGTTGGTATTTAATGTGTTGAACTGTTTATAAATATTTAGTGTCGATAATTAGTAGGTGCGTTCGGAAAGCTACGTAAGATCTTTTCCTCCAATATCCCTCAGTGTCAGAAGACCATAGTCTTCGTACAGTGCATGTTGCCAGTGATCACCTACGGATCGGGAACGTGGTCGCTGACTATGGGCCTTATTCGAAAGCTCAAAGTCACACAGCTTGCGATGGAGAGGGCTATGCTTGGAGTTTCTCTACGCGATCAAATCAGAAATGAGGACATCCATAGAAGAACCAAAGACACCGACAAAGCCCTAAGAATCACGAAGCTTAAGTGGCAATGGGCGGGGCACATAGTCCGACGAACCGATGCACTTTGGGCCCCCGAAGTGCTCGAATGGCGACCCCGCACCGGAAGGCGTAGTGTAGGCACTTCCCCCCACAAGGTGGACCAACGACATAAGGAGGGTCGCCGGTAGCCGCTGGAACCAGGCGGCACAAGATGGGGCATAGTGGGCATCATTAAGTGAGACCTATGTCCAGCAGTGGACGCACATCGGTCGAAGTGAGAGAAATTAATATAAATAATATATTGAAATCTCAAATGACGAATTGTAAATAAAAATGCCACGTGTTTTTGTCAATATTAAAAATTGATCAAATTTTGGTTTTTAATTTAAAATTTAGAAAAGGTAATTTATGAAAAAGAGTATATTAAATTATTAAATGACGAGTGGCAAATAAAAATTAACATAAAAAGCGCTGCACATCTTCGTGACGCTAATCACTCGGTTCATCGTAAAAATTTAACCCTCATGGGCCCAAAGAAATTTCACTTCAATAGCTTGAATTAAAGTATTTTTTCTATACCTATTTCCTTCGTGTCTTCTCCAACATACTTGATATTGGCGAGATAATCTGTATTCAATTGGCATATAGTAATTTAACAAAGAAGAACTTGAGTTAAAAACAAAAATAGAGGGAGCACTGTAAATTTGTGTGGGTTTCCTGGAATTTTCCAAAAGTAACTACAATCTACGCTAAAACTACAGGGTTCGTTGTATCTCTACCGTGTTAAAAGCCAGTGTCTGCGGGGCCGTCTGTTTGTTTTCCGCGGCTATTTCTGGCACGCCGCCATTGTTTTATGAGTTATGGCGGGAGGTTATCTATTGAGCTTTAAACTTGAAGATTACATTTTTATACAGTGTTTTCTGGTTTACAATCATGAAATTGTTCTGAATAAGCCTTCAAATTAAGGTTTCTGTGACCGAATGGTAAAATGGTAAAAAGAAGTCCATTTACGCCCCACTGCTGTGTACAGGCCTCATGACTTATAGCAGAGAACCCTATCTCCTACCCATCAGAGCATATATCCTCCACGCCGCTCCACTGCGGTTTGGCAAGCTACACATATCCCAGAATAACTCCCACTCCCAGGTTTCCTCACGATGTTTTCCTTCTTCGAAAATCACAATATAGAAGAAGAATTTGGAAAATCTCGCGTGAGTGCGTGAGTTATTCAGTTTAATAATCTTAAACAAAACGCTGTATTATATTTCTAATTAAACCGATTTGAGGTACATAGGTTACATGATTTTAAAGGTTATAAAGCACGAAGGAGACGTAATTTATATATAAAAAGTCGAAATGAAATAGTTTACAGAACGCCAGCGCCATCTATCGACGCTGGCTCTCGACAGTTCTCGAGTAACGGTCCGCCTGAGCGGTCAATTATTGAAACTGTCGCGCGTTCCTAACTATTACTGTTAATCTGTTTATATAATTTCACATCGGGAACATTAAGTGATTGGACATTATTATCTGAGTTAATTAATAAAGTGTTTGATTGCTGTAACATTGCCACCGACGCCTACAGTTTGGATGTTGAATTATAGACACCTCTAATAACAATGTCGGCGGGAACTATGCTTCTCCGACATATATATTTGCATTTTTATTAATATCTTACTCTCTCACCCTCTTTTCTATGAAGATAACATATAAAAGACTTAAAAAAGGTAAGGTAAATAGCAAACCATTAACACCCCACTGCTCGGCACAGGGCCCCTCAATCAGGAGACAGGGTTTTTATAGCATACACTAAGGCAAAGGCATATATTTACGTGTAGTTATCTATTAAAGTTAAATATTTTATATTGATGAAACTCGTTTTAATAATCAAAAGAAAAAGAACCGTATTTGAAATCAGTTCAACCAAAAACAATACAACAATTTTAAAGTTGAAATCAAATATATGTTGCAACGAAAATAGAAAGCATATCCGATTTGTTATTTGTTAGCAAAGTATTAAATCTCACCGTGAGTTTCGACTTTTACAGAGGAAAACCTGTATAAACAATCAAATGGGCAGCCATTAAAGGCAATATTGGTTTACGGGCGCTATAACGAACGATATCAAAACTATCGTTTAGCGAAAAGCGCAAAGCTTGACGCAAAGCAAAAATACAAGGCGAGTTTTTTATTTCTCAAAGCTTTTCTCAAATTGTATGTTTGCAATGCACTTCTTATATATTATTTACGTATAAAAAAGGTCATCAGGAGTCGAAATGCAACGTCTGCTTAGCTGTTTTACGAGATAATGGTATAAAGATCTCTTGTTTTTAATCTGTTAAAGAGAATAAAAAGACACATATGAATTCGTTATTAAATATACTACGATGCATCTTATATTGATAGGTGTATAGTATTAAAATCAGAAAAATATCTTTTTAAAATCTCATGCTTCAACATAGTGACGTAAGTAAATAAAATGTTCGAAATTTTTTTGGGTATGAAAAGTTTTCCTTTTTTTTCCTTAGGAAATGCCTTTACGGACCCCGATAAAATAGTTTCTCCAATTCAACAAAATACCCACTAAAATCCAACGGATTTCTCCTCATCCATGAGCGAGATCACTAGAGGTTTTGAATTTAGCCCTAGCGGCATTGTACTCTAGTGACCCGGATGACAGTGACTATAAGGATCTACCACTCAATAGGGTAAAGTATGAAGCGCGTACATGCGACTTCTGCCACCTAGCCTCCTCCGACAGCGAGGAAGGGCTGCAGCCGCTTGCTCCCTTAGTCTCTCTTTCAGCGAGAAGACGGTCTCGCAAAAGAAGGCAACCGCCCTCCACCCAACTTCACTGGCGAGCATTGCCCCAATTATGCTCTCCAGTGAAAGCTCTCCTCTAACCAACGACAGCAAGATATGCCGCTGGGATACCCACGCTAGCATGAAAAGATTTCCTTTTGTTTCTTCTTTTATATGTTTCAGGATAGTAACTGGCTAAAATTACAACTGAAAGTAAGTATTGATGCATGAAGTGAGCTTTACTTATGAAAATTACGAAGAGTAGAAACAGGAAGAGCATACTATATTATAAATGCATTTCATATCTAAATGTAAGGTTTGTATATGACTATTATTTTTAAGGTTCCAAGATACTACACTCGCTGCTAAAATAGTCCCATAACAGTCGTCCAGTTTTAATTAATAATTAATTTGCTAATAAACCTTCATAGTCTGCTAATAAAATTTTAATATAAACAAAGTTTTAAAATGTCCTTATTTATTTTAATGCTTAAAATGTATAAGGAATTTCTTTTTACACCAAGCGGTCTCTTTGTAGATTGTTTCATATGGTGTCGTTTACACGCTTGACTGTGAACTCCGCTAAGCTTTCTTTCAAACTAAAAACCAAGCATTTGTAACATACTCGATAAGGCTCCTCCTTTAAAAGGCATTTTTCACTTTAATGTTGTAATTTTGAATGTATTGCCTAGTTTTTAATTATATTATTATAAATAACATCTAAGATAGGGGTTGATCTGAATTTATAGTATAAAATTCTTTAAAATCCCGCACAAAGCAATTCTCCCACTTTGGTTATAATTACTTTTACAAATAAACAAGCATATATGAATTTGTTAGCTATAATAAGCCTGATTACTAAAGAACGTATTGGTTTCTAAAATAAGCTTATTCTTTGAAATACAATATCTAACAGCAAATAACGCCTCCGAAATGGCTTAAAAATATAACACAATGTGACTAAATTTAGTTATATATTTAACTGTAATATATTTGACTGACCCGGTAAACTTTGCACTGCCAAAGAACCAATAAATAACTGTGTTAACTTGAGTAAAAAATGTCGACAAAATTTAACCAGGACAAAAATCATTCGTTAACAAAGTAATCACTACCTTAACCCCCAGATTCCCCCAAAATCCCAAAATCCGTTAAATATTATAGTTGCGATCAGAAACTTGTCGTTGAAAATATCAAATGTCAAAAACAAATAAAAGAAAGGATTCTTTTAAAGTTAATTTGATTTGTGAACGACGGGACGTTCCTCAAATGTTTGACGGATAGGATTAGTTTCTAAAGGAGAGTGAAATTGTTGTTTTTACTATATTCCAAGTGTGTACTATATTCATATTTACTAAACCAAAATAAGCCTAATTGGTCCAGTCATTCTCGAGATGTAACGATACTAACGAACAGCAATTGATTTTTTTTATTTTTATATATTGTTGTGCGTGAGAGTAAACTTAACAACTACTATATTTTGAAATATATTTTCATTACGTAATATAAAACACCATACTAGACTGGAGAATCAATTAAATAAAAAAAACACCTCTTTGTTTGCTGAGAGAAATATTATTATGCACATCGGCAGAGTGAAAAATCGGATTATATTTATGAAAATACCGAGAAGGAAAGCAAAATTAATAAGCTTATATAAAAGCTTTTCATGATGACCTAGTCTATTTTTTTTCATTACCTGTATCACAAAGAGGGGAGAAGCACCTTTTTCCTCTATCCTTTCTTCGTTGTGACGTATTTTTTATGAAGACATTATAACGGATCTAGCAACGAGCTTTGTTGAAATATGGCAAACGCAAAATTAAAATGAATTTGTAGGTAGAAAGAATGGAATTAAATAATTTTATTACAGAAAGTATTCTCAGATGATCTCTTTGCTCAACAATACTGTTTGCTTTGGGACATAGTCGAAGAAAACATTAAGAGAACCAGCGCTTTACAAATACATCAAATCGGGATGCATATTTGTAATTTACAGCTATTTACACAATTCATATCACAGTATATATGTCTAAAAATCAATTTTCAGACTGTTTTTTCCACTGCTATTATGCTGCTATTTTAGAAAAAAAGAGATCCGAAATTACACAGGTAACATAGCGGGAGACAGCAAGTTATTTTTAAAATCCTAAAGATTGCTTGAGGTTGGTTTCAAAAAAATTTCCAATATTATGCATTGGAAATTTTTGTACTGTTTGAACGATTTTAATTCAATGCACCAGATTCCTATTTACAATGATTTCTACATATAAAAGTGTTCGGATATGATATTGTCTAAGATATATCCTGAGCTGGTAAAAGTAAAATCATTTACCATTTAAAGATTCGCTATCCCAAAACCTTTCCAATCAGCCCAAAAATGAGTGATTTAGGAAATATAATTTTCTAATATTTCTAATATTGCAGTCGAGGATCGCGGAATTCGCGGAATTAAAAGACTGCTTGCAATTCATTCTCATAACAAAATCAAAATTAAGGCAAATTTTGATGAATTTATTTTAACAGTATCATCAGACTTTGAAAGCAAGCTTTGACAGTTACAATAACACTGAATATGTAATACATTGGAATTTTAAAATAAACTTAAAGATGGAATCGAAATGCTTTACCTGTTATGTTTTCCTTCTTACTCTCTCACTCACCTCAACCAATGGACGTTCACTGCTGGACATAGGTCTCACATAATGATGCCCACTATGCCCGATCTTGTGCCACCTGGCTCCAGCGGCTACCAGCGACCCTCCTTGCGACGTCTGTTCACATTGTGAGGGGTCTGCCTACACTGCGCTTTCCGGTGCGGGGTCGCCATTCCAGCACTTTGGAACCCCAACGTCCATCGGTTCGTTGGACTATGTGCCCCGCCCATTGCCATGTCAGCTTCGTGATTCTTAGGGCTATGTCGGTGACTTTGGTTCTTCTACGGATCTCCTCATTCCTGATTTGATCGCGTAGAGAAACCCCAAGCATAGCCCTTTCCATTGCACGCTGTGTGACTTTAAACTTTCGAATGAGACCTATAGTCATCGACCACGTTTCCGATCTGTAGGTAATCACTGGCAACACGCACTGCTCGAAGACTTTGGTCTTCTGGCAGTGAGGGATATTGGATTCGGAAAGCCACGTAAAATCTTTTCCTCCTCGATTTCCTTATGAAACATAAATTTCTTCTGCAGCGAGTTACAAAGTAATAGAATGAATTTGTAATTAAGAGAGACAAAGGATTTAAATAATCGGCACTATTAAGGCGGTGGGTATATCGCCGATATTAATATTTTTAACGACACCCCCGGGTTTTATTCAGGAAGATTGCAGTTAGAAGGATCTTATTAATGAACGTCGCAGACTCCTTTGTCCGGCGCGAGAGCACTCCCTGCACAATCGCCCTGACACCCAGTAATTAGAGAGAAAAATTCGTTAACCTGACATCCAGTACCGTATTCCATTGAAGTGGAATAATTTTGTGTTGTCTGAAGCGATACGAATATACAAGTTATATCATTGAAGCTTATCCAAAAAAGACGTCGATTAATCGTAATATTTCTACCAACAGACAATTGTGGATTGCAATTTGCGACCTTTAGAAATGCTCATATTTTAGTTCAATGAAAATGTAGGACTAAAAAATAATTGATAATATGCATACTATGAAATAGTCATTTGTCTGATGAAAAAAAAATATGCAAGGATCGTGGCAAGTGGAAGGATGTTGTCTCTGCCTACCCCTATGGGAATGAGGCGTGATGGTATGTATGTATGTATGTCTGATGAAAGACAATCACACTTATTTATGATATAACATACATTTTTGAAATATCTCATTGTCGAAGAGATATCAACATAAATTTGCGTGCGTACTAAGTACACATGTCAGAAGTGAAACTTCTTTAGCAAAGTAATTTTTAAGTCTTGTTTATATTTATACAAATCTTAAACTTTTGATTTCCGAGACTTAGAGGGATTGAATAAGGAATATATGTAAGGAATTTAGTGTCGTGTATATATGTAGTGAATTTAAAAAGTGTCGAAAATTAATACAAATAATTTGTTGAAATCTAAAATGACGAATTGTTATTAAAGTGTGTTTTTTTTCAATATTCGAAAAAAAATTAGAAAAGAGTATTTATGAAATATTTATATTTTATGAAAAGTAGTATATTAAATTATTAAATGGCGAATGGCAAATTAAAATGCCACATGTTATTTGCTATATATTAAAAGTACCTAGCATTCGAACGAATTAGCATTAAAAACGCAGCACATCTTTGTGACGCTAATCACGCGTTTCATGCGTAAAAATTTTACCCTCATGCGTCTAAAGAAGTTCACTTTAAAATTGACTTGTAATGTTTTTATTATAATTTACTTAGTGCTAGGGAAATACGTGCCGTAGGTCACAAGAAATACTGGAGTTATATATATTGTGCTTAAATAGTATATTATAATTGACGTTAATCTAGCATTTTCTTTTATCTAAATTTTATTGTGAGAAATTAAAGAGTGCCCAAGTATATATTTTAATATCTGATAAATTTACACTTAATTAATATGAAATGTTGATATACGAATGATAATTGGCAATAATAATTTTAAATAGGTTATCAAGTAAGTGCACACAATTTTGCAACATAACGAACAGGACCGGATTTCGGCAGGTTTGAAAGGAAGCGCAAAAATCTTGTTTGATATTAAATTATTCATTAAGAATCTTAAAGTTATCAGATTCCCACGTTGTAAATCTATTGAAATTTATATATTTTTGTTGTTACCTGTATGAATATTGCAGATATGTGTTCAGAAATAAACCTTCTAATGAGTAAAAGTTACAAGATAATTTTAAGGCGTCAATGGCACAAAGATCGTGGTTCACTCGATTCCTGGCAAGATAAATATTAAAAATTGCTTGAATGTTATTCTTTTGAATCTAGATTGGTAACTGACTTCGGCCATGGCTATTTGTTAGCATTAACAGCAAATAAATTGCGTTCTGTTTCGTTTGTGTACAAACTATAAGAGGTGAATTACCTTATACCAGGTTACATATCTTCCATTGTATCATCACTAACCATCAGTCAATCACTAACAGTCAAATGTAAGATAAGGCAAAAATCATGTCTAAAATTTATATTCCCCTGCAAACAGCCAATGTTGTTAACTTGGCCAATATATATACACACAGTCTGCATTTTATTTATTTATTGATAATCCAAAAGCGTTTCTAATATTGATTAGATGGAGCAAATACACTTTAATTAAGACTAATTGCTGATTAAACTTATAGTTAAAATAAAGTTAAGTTGGAGCTTAATGATGTACTTACAGAAAATTAGTTTGCCAGTAAGTGTTTGTAAGTTAGTATATATTAGTGAATATGAGATTGAAAAGACGGTCTATTGAATCTCATTCGAATGGGAAACTACGGGAGATCATTTTACCCAAAACTCCTGGTACTTTAAGTATTTGAACAGTGCCTGTTGATAGTAGTCATATAACAATGGACTTCAAAAGAAAGCTCATCGACACCTTTTCTTTATTGATTTACGTATCTTTATTAAAGCTTATATTATTAATGACTATGTAAGTCATAATCACGTACAAATAATATGTTTTCAACGATTACCCTAACAAAAAATATGCAGGTGTGTATAAGTGAAGCAATAATAAGAATATTGATTTATTTCAACAAATAGTAAGTCGGTTTTTTACTCGTCACACGTTAGTCTATGGGCGTTCCGGTTCGTAAGCTAGCACGATGACCTTTAATTATTTAATTCTGGCTTAAGATATAGCAGACAGCGGCTTTAGCTAATAAAGCTTTTAAATTAAGCATTTTTTAAAGCAATTTTACAATTCAAGCACTGTTATATATAAATTTATTATATAATTCGTAGGAACCTAAGTTGTACAAACCTAGTTCTTTAAGTGGATTATTAAGATGTTAATTTTGAGAATGATGTTACTACAAAAACTATTTAATAATATTATTTTTTAAACAAAATTATTTTATTTTGTTTTATCACACATCGATGAACTCTCATTTGCTTTCCTTAGATATACTTGAGTTATTTACGCAGAGGGCAAGCAATTTTTGTGTATACAATAATATAAATCAAATTATATCTGCCAACATTGGAATTAAGATCGGCGACGAATTAGTACTTGAACGTAAGGACTCGAGCACCCTTCCGGACGTCATAACGATTCTTGACCAAAAGAAAAATAATAAAAATCGTCAAGATTTTCACGGACCGAGATTACAGAATTTTTTTTGTTAAAAAACTAGGCTTCTAGAACATTTTTAACTAACAGGTTGGATTAATTTGTATATAAATAATTGATGTCTACGCAGAAGATAGTAATAGGCATTCATTTAAATTTATCATAATAGATCTTTCTCGTGGAGTGTGAAATATTTATTTTGATCAACATCTATTTTTTAAAGTTATATTATAGTATAAGTTATATTTAAACGTTAAGGCAAGAATAACCTTTTAGGATTTCTCATGCGCATGATCTTATAAGATCTTTTTGGAATATTTTGTTTATTACAAAAACACAGAGATGTAGGATTGATAAAATATTATACCAAAGTATTGTATCTGAAACACTATTCTTTTATTATTTAATTAAAATTTCATGCAAATTTCCATCATTTTCTCATTTCGATAATTTGGCAATATTAGCTCTTGCCTCATTTGATACATCTTTTGGATTATTTTCTAATTCCAATATTGTTTTTAATATTCGATCAATATATGCATAAGCCCAAATAAATATTTAAAATTTATTTATGTACATTTTTTAAAGATATAAATTAAACTTCATCCAGACGTCAGATCAAACATTCCTTTTCAAACAACTTGATAATACTCTTTATGATTTTAAATATACACTTTTATATAAATTGCTTAGCTTTTCCCTGCAGTGTTACCTATGTGGTTTCCAATTCCGTGGGAATATTTGAAAAACCGTACTTAGTTCATTGCGGGTCATCGCGAAAGGAGTGCCCGTTAAATTTCAAGTCAATCACGATAAGTTTTGAGGAACTCGTGATGTCTAAATGAATGAGTGTGTGAGTTTAGATGACTAACAACATCTTCGCATTAACGCCTTTCTAATGAAAGCAGTTTGGGACACAGCAGTTGGATAGTTTCAAATTCTATAACGGACTGCAAATGTTTTATTTATATAGAAAGAGCATAACATAAACCACATTCATAAATACACTATAGAGGAATATTTCTATTGTATTTAAATTCTAAAGACTACGCGCATGAAATCGCTTCCGCTTATATTTAGAGTAAAATAATAGTTAGGCCAATGACGCAACGGGGCCTCTCGGAGTTCACAATGATATGATGATAGAAGCCTCTCTTAATGACATGTGTGTAAAAGAGGTATGTGTGAGTGGGTCTGAGTTTTATTTTACTTCAAGCACAAAGGGTATTTAAAAATTACTAGTTCAGAAAAGTCTCATTTGCAAAATTTAAAAATGTTACTGAATTAATTATATGTTTCAGCTAATTTCATAAACGAAGATATTGAGAATTTTCATCAATAATTAACTTTTGAGATAAAAATATGACAATTCCAAATATATCGCATGCAATTAGTCTGTGTTTTTATCTATAAATAAGTGTTTTGCTTTAAATTACCTTTACCTAAAATTAAAAATATATGTACGTTTAAAACGCTTTTGTTAGCTCTAAGTATTCCATCTGTTAAAGATCGTAACTAGTATATTAAACATAAATTCTCATATTCATCTTTAAATCATTTGTTAGAAATCGTAAGCTTACTAATTATGTATATGTGAATTTATAATATTATTCTCTTTATTAATAAACCATAAGATAAAGATAAGGTGGAGGAAGAGATCAATGCGTTTAAAAGATATCCAATAGATTACGTTCTTGCTAGGATAGTATGTATTAGAAAGGTAAAAACGCGTTTATTGAATCTATCATCAGTATGCCTTTTACAAAAAAGTTTTTGTTGTATAATTGATAGTCAAAAAGAAATTAATACACTGGTTAGATGACTGAATGCAATTAAGCGCATACTTATGTCGCGAACGGCGTTTCGCGCGGTCGCGCCGCGCTTTCGAGCAAAATTGCGGTGAAACCGATGTAATGATGAGATGCTACCACGCTACATGCAAGCGATGATTTCTATTACAGGCGTACAATTCATGGAATAATAAACATAAACGTTTATTTATCAGTTGTCCAATGAGACTAAAAATTATCCTACGTTAGAAGTCCATCGGGTGAAAAGTTTTGGATATCTAACAGTAGATCATCATTTTTCGCTTATATACTCCGATCTTGTGGAAATATGGATAAAACTATTCTAAAAGAGCATTTATATTAAGAAAGGAATATGCGTGCTGAATTTCAAGTCAATCGAGCAATAAGTTTAGGAGATCTCGTGATGTAACTCATCGCGTCATCATCATATAGGTTAATGTTTTATAATTATCGAGATTTTTTCGGGTACTTATTATTTTCTAAGTAGAAGCGGAGAATAAATCGTTCTAGCCAGTTCATAACTTATAAGTGGTGTAACTAACACAATTTTGTTACGCAAAGAAGTCTATTGTGACTATTACCGCCCATGGACACTCGCGTCGCCAAAGGCACTGTCAGTGCGATTTCGGCTTCAAAGTTCACTATCAATAAATTCATTTGTTCAACTGTCTTCTATTATAATATCAGAAGGAAGTTTTTAAACAATATGTCTAAGTATACATTACTTTTAGACATGCACGTGAAAAATGAAACCACCTTAGGTGCATCATTGCTGAGGAGTGGTTTGGTTGAAACTTCTTTTCCTGAAGAATTGTATGGACCATAGAATGGATCATATAGGGGTTTAAAAGTTCTTCAGAACATTACCAATGACAGAGGGAGGTAAAAGTTAGTCTGGTCCTGAACTATGCCCTAATTTGTGACTCATAATGGTAAGGCTTTGTCGCTGTGATAACGCTTGGTACTGACATATTTAATGTTTTAATATTTCAAAAAATTCTAAAATATAGCAATTTAATGATGTCAATGCTGCGTATGGATTTTTTTCTTCATAATTATTAAACCCAACAGTCATAAAAGAGAACACGTAAGTGTTGAAATCTTAGTAAAGTAATAGTCAAATTCATAATTATACCGAAATATAGCGCTGTAACTCAAAATAATATAAGAAATATAAAAATGACGTTAATTAAAATACGGAATTTAATGGGTTTGCCATATATTAAATAATTTATTCTAAACTATTTCTCTATGAATGATAAATTCTAATAATAGTCCGTTTCTAGAAATTTTATGAATATTGCCATAACTTCCGTTAGTCAGTCGGGTCGTACCTTATAACATGGATAACTGAACATCGTGTGTCTAGAAACATTTGCGACCGTTATTTTGTCGCGTCTTGGAATATTTTGAATGAACGTGACAAAAATTCTAATTCTTATATGCAAAATATGTTAATTAATTGACAAGTATCCCCTATGAGTCCCTCATAGTATGCCAATGAAATATATATAAAAAGTTACGATTTTCACTCAATTTATATCTAACTATTGGTGAAGATAATTGCTTTGTAATTTTAAATAAATAAAAAATAAAGGCCTGAGGTTGGTGGTAAATTAGTTTTGTAGGCAATAAGCAGGCATTAAAATAACGTAAACACACTACCTTTGACGGAAGGTCTTAATGAGAAAAGTTTGATGCGACTTCCATTTTGAGTGAAACTTCTGTCATCACCGTTTACTTTCATGGCTGGGGCGACCAGTCGGTACATCGGAAACAAGATAAGAATCTTCCTCGAATTATAAACAAAAGTTGATTTAGTTATCGAGTTGGGCCGCTTTGTTCGATCTCCGCCTCTTAACTTCGCCAATTGCATTTAAATTGCGTTAAAAGTTTGTCACTGACAGGAGAAATTTACACGAACGTAAAATTGTTTCCAAAACGAATATTTCATGTGAACTTATTGGATTATAATTTCGATAATTACGAAGAGGTATATCCACCGTAAAAATTTATAAAGTTTATTTTTTTTGTCTCAAAAGAGTATCAACTAAAGTTTTATATATCAATGCTTAGTTTTATTTTTTAACATTAGAAGCATTATACAAAACAAAGATCAACGCTCTGATTATTTCATTCGGTAGGTAAAAAATTATGGTAATTAACAGTTATCTAAAGTTGTTCAAATTACACAATAGTGCCGACATTTTCAGTGTTAGGAGTAGCGATAATATCGCTATGAGTATATACAGTTACATCGGGTGCCGTAAGTGTTGTTATCAGTTAGCAAAACTTTGCCAGTTTCGTGCTTTCTACTCGCGTAAACTTATCGGTCGAGTGCGTGCAGATAGGCGGGAAACTTGAAACTTACCATGTTAGAGAGCAGCAAACGCTGATGTTTAGCGAGTTGGGGGTCAAGTGTTTGGAGTGGAATGGCAAGGGGCAAAGGGAGGGGTAACGGCAACGGGAGCGGGTGCTGTAGGATCAGCGGCGGGCAGCAGGCGCACGGCGTCGCGTAGGACACGCACCCAAGCTGCGGCGGGAACAGCGTGCCGACGGCCTCCTCGAGGCCTCTACCACGTCTCTCACGACCGCATCCACGGCCGACCCTCGAGCTCTCGACGGCTACACGCGCCGCCGATTCCTCGATACCGTCTCCGTCCGATCGGTCGAAAACCCGAAAAATACCGGTACAAATTCAAACAGCGCGGGAACTCGCGATAAGTTTCGCGGAAGTCGAATCGGATACGGAAAGGGCCGGATCGCGGGCAGGGAGCGGGAAACTGAACGATCGGGAAAAGCGAGAAACGACGCGCAGGGCTCGCGAGAGTGTGGAGAGAGTGGCGGCGTGCACGGAGCACAAGTCGCCAGGCCGGCGTGTGGCAGTGGACTGAGCGGCGAGGCAGGTGCGCGAGGCGCGCGGAGGGCGTAGGGGCGGGCCCACCTGACTCACCTGGGCGCTTGCGCCACGCTCGCTCAGCCTCCGACGGCTCTGCATCTCGCGCCTAGAGCCTCGCTTCGCTACGCCGCCGGCACCGCGCCGGTGCATGACCGCCACCGCCGGACTCGCCAACTTTCCATCACCAAACTTTAATGTTTCATTCAATTAAAACCACAAACAATCTTCCATACTGAATCGTTTCTCTATTGAAATTTACCTTTCAAATTACTTATTATAGCTAGAACAAATAGACTACAAGCCCATGGAAAAAAATATCCTCTGAAAATGTTAATAACGCTTATAAGGCTGTTACTATATCATAAAATAACGCTATGGCGTTATTTATGAGCGGTACAGGTACGTTAGCAAATATTTTTTTTATCCTAATATTTTTATTTGTTACCATTTACAGGTTATTACTGCTGTAAGTTCATAAATTTTTGTACGGACACTTTTTTTTGACACGATGTTATTAAATATTACCGTTGTACCCTATACCCGTTCGTTATAAAAGGTAACAGGTAAAAATATTAGGATAAAAAAATATTTGTTCACGCACTCACCTGTACCGCTCAGAAATGACGGCATAGCGCTAAGAGTTAGTTTATGATATAGTAACAGCCTTCTAGGCGTTATTCACGTTGGATCATTTCACAGGTTAATTTTTTCCATGGGCTTGTAGTCTAAAAGTTATATTGTAGTTTATTACAGTCGTAACAATAACATATTACGTCTGTTTACGATCATATATTAAACAAAATTAGTACAATATAATCGGAATCACAAGGAGCCAGGGAGATATTACTTCAGATGCCGTATCATGAAAACGAAATTGTATTGATCCTAAAGATTGGACTCGTTAGAGGACATCACAAGAGGCATCCGGTATAAGCTCATTGTATACGCTTAGGGGCACTAAGCGCCTTTTAACGTCGCGCACTATTTACTTTTACAGTAAAAACACAAGAAAAATTCTTTTGAGAGGAGCCGTCGCGCTTTGCAATAAAACGTTATTGCTTAAATATATTTGCCCATGTTGTTAATCTAAAAGATTAACTTTATTATCCGTTTGGCTGTGTCATTTAAACATAAAAATAACACAACCATACCCTTTTAAATGGTACACTTACCTTTTTTTTATTAATTAATGTTTAATCTACAAATTTATCCCTCAGTGCAAACAATGCCGCTCAAATTAATTTGGATATCTTGTATTTAATATGTTGACAATAAAGGAGAAAAAAAGCTTTAAATTTATACTTACGCATCAATATCAATCAATCATTTAATGTAAACTGAGGTAATGTAAAAATAGTTAAGGTAATAACATACATGTTCGTATGTTTACATATATCTTTATCAATCTTTCGTCCTCAGAAAGATTACGCACATCTCGTTAGTGCAAAGGAAAAAGTTTTCATGAAAGAGAAACATTGGATCAACATTCTAATACATTTATTTATAATAAATATATTAAATACAATAAATGATAAAGCTTTCGCTAGATAAGACTACTCCGACTGCTGAAGCATATCTATATATCAGTGTGATTATTAGAAGTGCAGTTAAATTTCACAACTGAACAAGTCATTTTCAGACCACGATTATTTCAACACACATACATTTATATATATTAGCATATTTCAGCTAAAAGCATTATACTTTTATTGCAGATATATACTTTAAAGATATGAGTACTTATGAACACAATGTCTGGACACCAGCTATTTAAATTATGTTATGGCACAAATAAAATCAAATTATAAATAGTCTTAATGAAAGGCTTTTAAAATACTTTTCATTTCCTTTCTACGTTTTGATCCATGTACGATGACATTAAAGAACGACTTATAAAACAAATTTATGAGTGTTTCGTGCCCTATTCTGAGAAGAACTCATATAAACTCAGTAGGGTAATATGCTTTATCATCACCATTAAAACGCATTTGCAATTTATTTTATTTAACTTACAGCAGTACATTCACTCCCACGCCTTTTTATGGTCTACATAATGCTTCAAATTATACGATGTTTTTTCAAAATACATATTATAATAAAGGTATGAAATTGAGTGACAAATCGAAGACGTCTTCTGGGTGATCAAAATCTAAGCCGATACGTTATATCTGGAAACTTCTGGAGTTAGATATAAGACAGTTACTCATATAAGTGCTGGGTGTCAGCATTACCGACGGGGCGTCTGCTTTCGATAGTGTTAATTAATTCTTGTCATCAGTACAAGGTAAGATAATTACGGGCTGTGGTGAACAGACACGTGTTTCGAGAGGTTGATCCCCTTGTCTAAAGTTTCCTTTATGAAATTAGTGTTTCGGCTTCCGTTATGCTTAATGAAACACACTCTGATACTTTTTAATAAGCTGTCATATAGTATAATAGATTGACGGCCTTGCTAGGATATTAGAGGCCCTGGATTCAATTCCCGTCACTACACATAGAGAAAAGTGCAGTTTCTAATAACACCTACCACCAAAGACGTAATGGCAATAAAAAATGTTTGTGCTCCGATATGATGATGTGTAGACACCATAAGAAATGCATTACCTCTTACCAGATTTAGGCGATTCATCCTTATACAGTATCATCACTTACCATCAGGTGAGATTATAGTTAAACGCTACTCAGCAATAAGTAGAAAACTGGTTGACAAAACCAACGAGTATATTAACTTGAAGCTTACGAGTGTTAAAATGTGTTTTATTCATTTATAACAAACTACTACAATTTGAAGTTAGTCATGTGTAAAGTATAAATGTTCACATTAAAGAAAGAAAAAATATTGCTAAATTTTATTTTTGTTAATAATAAATTGAAATATTATAAAATATGGACCAATATAGGACCAATTGTAATTTTAGCTGCTGCGTTTTTTTTTAACTTAAAGCTACCTACTGAAAATTATTACATACATTATTGAGATTCCATAACATCGTATACATTTTTAACATTTTATATTTTTATTTTATTTTATAGAATTGTACCACTTTTGTATGGAGAAATGAGACGCGGAAAAATTTTAATATATACATACTTAAAACACATGCTTAAAACATTTTTTAAACTGTTATATTTTTTAACCTTTAAATGTATAAATAATATAAAAAAATATATACATAGGACATGATTTTAAAACGCAAATAAGATAGAACTATAATCGGAGGCCACTGCTAGGTATGATATTATCCACCTTTGTATGTGTACGTGCTAATTCCTCAGTTCAAAGTTAGAGGTGCGCCCGCGCAGGCCCCGGTCGTTGACCTTGCGCATGCGCCGCCAAGCCGTCTACGCCGAGCGTTACATAACATGACCTTAACATTGGGTGGTGGGAAGTTGGGACTGTGATAGTATATTGAATCAATGACACTGTAAAGCTTTAGGACGAGCTGCTTTTTTAATGTATAATGATATACAAGTTTACCTAGTGCTAGTGTCCAAGAATTATTTAATTTTATAACCACAATATAAAATGAGTCATGCTTTTTTCTACGTGCTTCATCAATTCATAAGAAAGACGTTGTAGGGTTAAAAGTTTGGTGCAAAAATGTAAGGGAAATTTAATTTATCTCTCACATAAGAAAAACAATATTGAGGTTACAACGCGACAACTTTACATATTATTTTACCTATTAGTCGAAACATTGATGAAGTGTTTGTTTAACTAGAATTCTATGTTATTATATAAGTTAATGATACCTCATTCACTTATATAATAACATAGAGTTCTAGTTGCCGCAGGAGGTAAGAAAGACGTCTTTCATTTATTCTATTAAAGAAAAGCAAAAGAGCGTTTCCTCGAGATGTATACCGTATGATAGACTTTCATTTATAGCTGTCCAATGTCTTTAATTTTGTTAATTTACTCTGTTCTTTTTATTTTGCATGTCATTTTACTTTTTTAGTAGAAATTTATTTTACTCTTTACTTTATTTTTATCCCATAAATGTTATTAATCCTTTATTTGTGTACTAAAAAGCACACCTACTAACGATTTTTCCTGAACAAGAAAGGTTGGCTAGTAAAAAATTATGAAGAAATAAATACATTATTGGTTTCTCAAATATCAATAAAATGAAAACAATATATCTCTTTTTTATTCTTAAGAATCTTAAGGTTACCATAGTTGATTTCTTAATTCAATTCTTACTCTTATTCACACTCTTTGTGTATGCTTTTTAAAGTACATTTTTTTCATCTATTCACTTTTATTAATTGCTTATGGATGATAGCCGATTTCGAAAAATTTTCTTAAATATTAACTAATTGTGTAAATGTAATATAAAAAAAATATTCGTCCTATTTGCAAAAAAATTGTAACTGTTGAAAGATTAAAGTGTTTTTCTTTCAAAGCCAAAAGGGCTGTTAATGGATTATATGAAAAGTGATTTATATAGCTAAAATATATATTTAGTGCCGATCACCATGGTCCAATATTTTTAGCGTATATTTTATTTCGCGCAATGAAGTATAATAATAAAAAGTGTATGATATTACCAAGTAGCTAGTACCCTTCGTGTCACTTCGTTGCTTCCTATCCGGTGGAATTTTGAAATTTCAAATCAATCATGAAATGTATGTATTACATCTCGTAATGAGTGAGTTGAGTGGTCTTAAAACACCTTCGTATTATTGCCATTAATAGCACAGTGGTTGGACCGTTTCAAAGTTTATAACGGACATAGATAGAAACAATTCTTGTGTTATATGTCTACAGATTTATATATTTACGCCACGTAATTCTATATTTACAGCAACCAAAATGATATACTAACACACAATGGTTTTGGTTAGTATGAATAAATTATCCGGTTATTGAGCACGAGTAGTTTGTATTGCGGTTGTTAGCGAACTAAATTTATCGTCCACAAGTAAGCTATTAAATATAAAATCCTCATAAAAATTAACGACGAAGCTCTCTGAAAACATAATTCTTGATGAAGGTATTTATAAATATAAATGAAATTGGTGTGTCTATTTGGAATATAAAATTATGAGATAGCTGATGTTATAAGAAGTTAGCATGGAATAAATGTGAAGTTATATTTTCATAAGCTAAACAATAACAGACAATGTTATACTTAACGCAATAAAAATCTACTTAAAGCATTTCTACAACGTTTGTTATATTACAAAATATAAACTGAACGTTATATTTAAAAACATAATTGTTTTGTAAATTATAGAATAAACATAATCTGACAAATAAAACGCTATGAAAGCATCGGAAAAATGCAAAATAACGGACGAAGAAATGAAAACAACAAACATGCTTGCGTAGGCAGTCCGAAGGTGTAACACAAATGCTATTTTTTACTCTCTGTTTATATACATAAAGATCGATTTAATGTAAGATATACGCATATATTATACATACATATAGAATATATATAATAAGTTTGTAATCTATTTTATACACTTTTAAATTCATACACTCCATTCATTTTTTTAAATGTTACACTAATGTTAATACAATTTTTTTTACAACAAACAAGATATAAATCCAAGGAAAATATATAACGGCTCCTTTCTATATAATAAGTTTATGTTATTCGTGTCTAACGCCGTAGCAATAAATTTTAATATTTTTTATATCAATGGTTATATAAATTAGTATTTTTTTATAATTATATCGTAACATTCACCTAATACGAAGTATTTCCTATTTTAAAATTCCAAAATAGTTTCGGTTTAATTATAACAATATTTTACGCTTCTACAGTTCGTTCGCGTTAAGAATGCAGTGAGTCATCATTATAGCGCCGCCACCTAACCAATCAAAACTTTTCATGTTACAAGGTCAAGTTCACAGTGATCTTCTAAAATGATGTCTCACTGCATTATTAACGCAAACAAACTAGTCACTCTGGCGATGTTACTCAGTAAGAAAAGCTTAAAACATTGAATTATCTAAATAAATGTTCACTAATATGTATATAAGGTTGGATTGAAAACTAGACAGAACTTTCTAGTACCGCAAAGCCGCTGTAAAAAGTACATTTTTATAAATTTTCTCATTTCCTTTACCTCCTTTTATAAAAGACATTTTTTTTATTGGTAGAAAGATTTTACTTAGTATGCTTAAATGATAAATAAAATTATTATTCTGTCACACAAGCGAACCCAGAGTCAACAACTAAAATGGAAATAGCATCGCATAAATTGTTTTAATAAGGCATAAATTGATGAAAAACTCACAACGATCTCGCCGTCACGATGTGTGACCGTGGCATTTACGCTTTGCTGCCACCGCGTATGGTTTGGGATTGAAATGCACTTTTTATATTGAATATTAACTTGTTTTGCTGCAACATGCACTTCCATACATATGTATAATTTAAAGTAATGCTAAGACTACACATACCCACTATATTCACTATTGATATAATTAACACAAAACTAAAACGAATTAGACAACGAAAGTCGTGCAAATTATTACTATGGGAGTGGAAACACTAGTCACCTGAATGTAATGGTTTAACGGCTTTGCTGGCGCAATGGTGCGAACAATACCTTTGCAGAGCACCTGAGTTCGATTCCCGGCAGGACAAATGTATGATACAGTATTTTATAATTTGTTTAACTCTGGACTGACAAACCTTATTATATTACAAAAAACAAAACCCACCCATATCGGAATCAAAAATTTGTATTAGTAAATAGATTTCACGCTAAGACGAAAGAAAAGAGTACTCAATTATTTATCAATTTATTTTCTTTCTTTATAGCTGTTTCTATAAAACAATGATGTCAAAGATAATATTTTGTATATTCTGTTAGTTATAATATTTTCCAGCACCTAGAACCAGCAAGTAGAATTGTCCTTCCCTCCCTTTATATAAAATTGTCTATCATAAAATCACTTCATTTCATATGGATTTTAACAGACAGTTTCATAATTTAGTATATAAAATTAACTCAATAAACTAAGTCTACCAACCCCTCCTTTTCCTCCTTCTGTGAGAACGTCACTTCATTGATGAAAGCTTGAAAGAGGAACGGGGGAGCCACAGTAGAGGCCACCTCTGTCCGAAAGAGGATACCAAAGGGTTGTGTCCCTCTCTAAGTGGTAGTGATAGATTTTGTCCAGGGTCATGCAGAAATGTTAGCGAAAAAAAATAAAAGCCTGCCATTCCACAGTACAATTTTCTCATATAAGGGAGGAGTAGGACGTTACTTATTACTTTTAAACTATACACATTATAATAATTGCTTTATAAATTAGTTTTGTGTATTATAAATTGTAGCCAGTGATCACCTACGGATCGGAAACGTGGTCGCTTACTATGGCCCTCATTCGAAAGCTCAAAGTTACACAGCGTGCGATGGAAAGGGCTGTGCTTGGAGTTTCTCTACGCAATCAAATCAGAAATGAGGAGATCCGTAGTAGAACCAAAGTCACCGACATAGCCCTAAGAGTCACGAAGCTAAAGTGGCTATGGCGGGGCACATAGTTCGACAAACCGATGGACATTGGGGTTCAAAGGTGCTGGTATGGCGACCCCACAGCGGAAGGCGCAGTCTAGGCAGACCCCCCACAAGATGAACCGACGTATAAATTGTATATAAGTTTGTATCATATTGGTTGAGTCAGCTAAGCTATAGGGATCGCAAATCGCAGTTTTTTTTGGTTATAAGTAAAAATTATTACGAAAGGCTTCACAAATATTTGAAAATTTCTGAATATTTATTATCTCACTTAATTTTATTAGACGGAAGAAAGAAAAGCAATTCGCTAATTAAAAAGCACTCTACACTTTTTAACTTAACTTTCGGGCGTAAACAGGTAAAACTTTTTAAGTATAACACTGACGGTGTTGATGAGAATGCTTATATAAGTGTTTTACGAGGTATCTAAAAATTTTCAGTTAATTCCTTTAACTATCTTCAGGCTTTTAATATATTTAATTCCACTGATATAAGAACAATAGCAAACCCGATATCGCTACGCTTTGTAACAATTTGTTTACGCTTAAATATTCTTGTTCCCGCTAGAGAAATGAAAAATAAGCTGTGCTTTGTCCAATAAAACTTTTTCCATCAAATCAATATAAATAAAGAAATAAGAAACAAATGCTAGCATTTTTTTTAATTTTGAAACTATTAGGAAGTATATTTAACAACAGTAGGGTTTAGACAGATTTAGATATATTTGTTATTATTGGTAACTTAGTGCTTCACTATTACTTGATGTTACCTAAATAGGAAGCAGGTAATTTAACCCTGACTGCTTTCTACATAGCATTGTACTAGAACGCAATTGTTTTACTTGATGACATGTCTTTATTTATAGGGGTACTCAGCCACGACCGAAGCCTCCAACCATTCTAGGCCTAAAGGATATAAGAATGTATATGTTCCAATTTTTCTCTGCTTACTTAATAGGACATTTACTAGCCAAGTGCTCGTGCCATTACATTAAAAAATCAGTCAATAATCTATTTAAATGAACAACTTTTTATTGTTAAATGGTCTTTAAAAAGTTAAGTGTCACTTTATTAACATCGGACGGCTGGACTAAGACCTTCTCGATCATAGAAGAGAGGGGGTTTTTGAAGCCTACACCCACAGTTATAGATACTTGTTGTCATTTATTTCTAGTATTTTTGTTTGTATATTCCAATATCGATCTATATTGTTTTTTTTTCCTAAATATAAAAGGTATTCGGTATTCGGAGCAGAGTAATATCCCACAAAACAGCGATTGTAACTGGTTCACTCATTTGTGAGTTATAAATGGTGTAAATCAAAATTTTCGAGTATGCTCTATGCCTTATAATAACGTACGTAGTAATCGCAACGGGACCGTCTTGCTCAGATGAGCATCGTAGATTCACAAAGTTCAACAAATGCAGGTGTGACGTCGGGTTACTGTACCCTGAGTGTTGAATTAATAAAAACCAATTACGTAGTTCACTCTCCCGTTTACGAATTATAAAATTATTGAGTTTATAATCTTGTTGTCATATTTAAACCTAGACATATGATATATTTGTCAAAACATGTTTAGTATTAGTTGTCATTGACAATAACTCCGTAAATTTTAGAATTTCCGGTGTTCTATGTTTTTTACACAATGCCATTGATTGTATTTACATAAAATAGAAATCATGTTGTATTAACATAAGAGTAGTAAGTAAGTAGCAGCCCATTAACATCCCACAGCTGGGCACAGGCCTCCTCACTCGTAAGAGAGAGGGTTTTTAGAGCATAGACCCATCACGCTGCTCCACTGCGGATTGGCAGGTATAGTACACAATGTGACGAGAATCCGACACGACCGGAGAGAGATTAGGCGTAGGACAGCTTAACGTGCTCTCCGAGGCATGGGGATAGATCACACCGCCAACTTCTCAACTTTGGGCAAATATTGAGAAAATCTTAATAGTAAACTCAATATTGATTTTTGAATTGGGCCGACCCGGGACTCGAACCCAGGACCTCATGTCTGGAGTCGAACATGCTAACCACTAGACCAATGAGGCAGTTTACATACATCTATATAAGAAAATAAAACAAGGGTATTTTAAATTAAAAGCTTTTCACTAAATGTAGATACGATGGTTATATAAAAAAATATTTTATTGCGGTTTCTTCCCGTTATTCTCTAAAACGGCTGGACATATTTTGACAGAACTTTCACATGCAACTAGCTGATGTTATACGAAGGAACTCAGGCTCCTGCAAATTAAAGGCATCCAGAATCATGTGGGTTATACCGCGGGGAACAGCTAGTTGTATAGTATAACTAATGTCTTAATTATAAATTTATATAAAACCTGAATGTCGTGATAAGTGAGAGAGTGCTCATTTATTACTTTATACATAAATATAGAAGACAGTTAATATTAAGTATTGATATATTTTATTATATAAGTCGGAAACAAATAGTTTCCAGAACGCCAGCGCCATCTCTGGACAGTTCTCGAGTAACGATCCGCCAGAGCGGTCAACTATTGAAACAGTCGCTTCCTAACTATTGTTAATGTGTTTATGTAATTTGATATCAAGGCATTATAATCTGAGTTTAATTAGTAAAGTGTTTGATTGCACCAATATTGCCCACCGACCCCCAAACTTTGGAGGTTGAATTATGGACCCCACTAATGACGATGTCGGCGGGCACCTATACCTTCTCCCACATATAATGGTTTTATGGCATAACTATAATATTATAGCATATTACAGTTTTAGTAGTAATAACTATAGTCCATTTGTGGGACATAATTCGAGAACAAAAGCATAGAAACAAAGAACCAGCATTCTACTGGAACTTGTTGCTAGGATGTTGTTACGTTTCGTTACGTGTGTGACGGATAAGAGGGAAAGCGCGATGGACTGGGTAGACATGTATTTCCCTTTTACCTGATAGTAATGTAGTAGTTCCACTTTTGCAAACATCAAAGAGATACAAAAACCATAAATTAACGTGAGGAATGGCATATAATAATTATATCTATTTTATTATATAGAAACCATTAAGATTATTGATTCTTAATAACAAATAATGACACCAATATCCCGCGTTTAAACCTCATCAAAATTAATGTAATTAAATATGTCCAACCCCCTTTCATTCATTAAGCATTTGACGTTGACGAATCAGACAATGCCCAGGAATTATTAAGGATAATTAGTTTCTTGCTCATTTCAGAGGTGTCAGGTGCCTTGGCAGTTTTAAATTCGATAAAGATTTGGGAATAAATAAATGCCATAAATTTCTCTTTACAAACAACTCAAGTAAGGCTCAAAGTAAAACATGGGACTTTTAGCCTAACAAGTGAAGTAACTTTTTAAGAAATTTCTCAACGTATGTATGTTTGTAAAGTTTTCATACAAAAACTACTGGACCAATTTCAAAATATAACTTAATTTCGATTCGAATAAGTTCGACTTAGTACAGCCGGTAGACTTTTTAAAACCACGAGATCGGTATCTACTAGTATATAATAAAAGTCAATTTTAGCACATCATATTTGATAACCGAGCTCATAAAGATGTAAAATTAAAAACAGAATAAAATATTATACATATTGTTAATTATTTAATGCAGTGTCTACTTTGCGCGTCGCTTTGGAACGGCGGTTGGCTAACCGCATACCGTGTTTTTGCTCAAATTAACTCGCACAAACAGAATAGGATATTTAGATTAACACGAAGGGTTACAAGTTAATGTGTCGTTGGAATGGATGTTGAGTACAGAATTAGTTTTAAAATTTTAATAATGGATGGTATAGCGTTCGCTCTCGTTCGAAAATGTATTTTGTATTTCATCAGCTTAGCGCGGCCGGCGGCTTTCACCCTCCCACCTTTCAAACCAACAAATAATAATCTCAACGCGATATTGGAATATCGAGCATAAAGCGAACTATTTTTAAGAGATCTAGGTTTAGATGGATTAAAATAGATCGAACAATAATAAAGCAGCAACTGAGCTTCTTCTTGATAGGTCTAACCACCCGAAATTGTGGTAGAATCGTTACCTAAAATGATATGTCCCCCTGACCGAACGCCAACGACAAATACACAGTTAAGAGAGACAGACTTTAGCTATAAAAAGGCATATAACTTATTACAGATGCGAAGTGTGGACAAGAAATAAATATACGAGTGGTATGTTAGTCCGTATTTGGACTCATAAGATCTCGAACGTAGAACTTCTATAACGCAACCTAAACCATGAAAAATAAACAGCAAATTTTGAAAATTGCCAAGACGAGAAAGACCACTTAAATTAGACAGAAGCTTAGGCAAGACATATGTAATTTTTACAGGGTCGTCATACTGGGAAGACTGAAAACAGGGCATCGCGAATTCTGCCAAGCTCTTTCGCCTCTCGATGACATAAAAAAGTATAATTAATAGGAGCTGACTGCTTACCTATAACAGTCGGAGAAATACAAGACAAAAATAAGCCTGAATATTACCTAATAGATGTGGTTTATATGCCGTACCTTTCCAAAATCCTAACCTTTTATTTGGCGATATATCTTTGCTCAAAGAAATTGAGAAACAATTTCCTAAATCAGCTATGTCGGAAATTAAATCCAGGACTTCATCTATTAAGCAGTTACTTTCACATACGCAGTAGAAAAGGAATATGAAGTTAAGACTCAACGCTGTTCTGTTAAGATTTACTGGCACCAAACTTTACTTAATGGTCCTTGAAAAATTTAAAAAGGTCACATTTATATTACAAACAAAGAAAACATCAATTTATAAATGTACTTAATATTTAACGCTAAGTTAACCAAATTGGACGTCTAACAACAATACAATACTAAAAACATTAAACCGTAAAGTCTTTGAACACATAAAACATTTACATTGCAAAGTTTTAATCTTATGCAAAATTGGTCCTCTGGAGGTCTGTTTGCTAATAGGTAAGTTCAAAGGCTGAGCAGAATTAAATATGAATATTTGTCTGGCCTTTCGGCAAAATTGTCCGGTTGTACAGTGGTTTCTTCATACTTTGTGGCTGTTGTTACTGAAAGGGAGGTTTACTTAGGGCCATCCCGAGGCCTATATCGTATAAACTTGTATACAAATAATTTTATTTGTTCAGTATTGTGAATGCCCTTTGTAAAAGACATTGTTATAAGTTAAACTCATGTGTATGCAACTTTAAGAAATATACAAGATGGCGATTTAGGGTTGTCAATTTCAAATTAAAATAATTAAATCTGCCCATAAAGCATAAAAAATGAACCTACCTGTGTCCGTTATGACTTTGAGATATTGTAATAAGTAAAACTCACATGTAAAAAAAAAGGTAAGCAGCAGCCCATTAACATCCCACTGCTGGGCACAGGTCTTCTCACTCATGTGAGAGAGGGTTTTTAGAGCATAGACCTACCACACTGTTCCACTGCGGATTGGCAGGCATAGTATACAAGTGCACTGTTTATTCTTTCACTCTCATATGTCCGATCTGACAGGAATCCGACACGACCGGAGAGAGATCGGGCGCAGGACTGACGGCTCTCCAAGGCACGGGGGTGGATCACACCGCCAACTTCGGGCAAATATTGAGAAAATCTTAATAGAAAACTCAATATCCATTTTTTTGTTGTATTGGCCCAACCTGGGTCTCATACCCAGGACCTAGATATGAGGTGAGTCGAACCTGCTAACCACAAGACCAATGAGGCAGTATCAGTCCAAAAACTCATGTGTAAACTTTAAGAAATAAACAACCACTGGCACTACTTGTATTACACTATAAATAGTTGGGTGGCAATACGGATAGCTTTGAAATATTGAAAGTTAATTAGTAATATAGTGGCAACACTTCAAAATACCAAAAACATTACGAATTGCTATGCAATGAGATTTAACATTAACGAACGGAACAATTTTGTTAATATTGTCTTTCGAGCTGTAGTTGTTTTATAACAGAATTAGAATTAAATTGTACAAATTCAAATAGTGGAGTAATTATTAGTACAAGACAAGTTGTGTACATTCAGATAGTGCAGGGAATAAAAGATTTTAATTAAAGTGAGTTGGTGTTTTTTATAATACATGGGTGTTAATTTAAATTAAAAATATTTAAATTTATATTAAACATTAAAAAATTCCATGTCCGTTATTGTTTTTGACCATTTAACCGACGTACCTAAAATGATTTCATTAGAAGGGAAATATGTATACGAAAATAGTTTTAGACTACTTATATCACTCCACACGAGAACCTCAACTATTTTTCATTGACTTAATTTATCGTACTACCTTTCGCAATGTAGACGGTCAATAACGAATTAGCTGAACGATTCGAAACTATGTGATCGAAACGGGGGAGCAGCTAGTATTCAAATATAATTTAAGTGATACATTACAAATCAGTAGAATTCAACTCAATTTTATTATCGCGTTTACTTGACGTTGTAAATTAAGCTTTAAAATTATAAGTCAGATACTGTTTCAATTACATTTTATTTGACAGGAACGGTCTCTTTTCATACCATATTAGCTATGCCCCGCTGTCTCGCCCGCTTCGGTCCAAAACTGTAGGAAACTTATCGGATCAATTCGTCCAGCCGTTTAAAAGTAGTTCAGTCTCATACAAACGTAATGAAGAATAGATGTTACGAGTATTCCGTCTGGTCCTTATAGTCCAAGGAAATGCCTGTTTATTTGAATAAGTTGATGAATATTACTTAAGTTTAAAACCAACAGACAGACAGAATTGGAAAGTTGGAAGGGGAAGACGAACGTTCCTGGACCAAATCCAGGACATTTCAAATAAGGGCAAGGTCAAGAGTACTCTAAACTGACGAACTTGTATGAAAGGTTTAATGGGAATGAAAGAAGCCAAGGAGATATGCATGGATCGTGGCAAGTGGAATGACGTCGTTTCTGCCTACCCCTATGGGAATGAGGCGTGATGCTATGTATATATATATATGTTTAAAACCGATAAATTTGCTTGAAAATTTTAATATCCATCTATATTGTATATCAAATGACGGTGAAATACTTTAATCAGGATTGTATTGCAATAAAGCAGACGATCGACAACCCTATATTAAAGTATACAATAAAGTTTCTTTACAAAGGGAGCTTGATAATTGGTGCTTATCTGGTGCATTCACTCGGAAGATACCCCGTTAAAATATACACCGAGATTAAAATTGTTGCGAATGTTGTTATTTTAAAAGTCTAACGCTAAATTAAATTTTTATTACCTAAGCAGCTTTAATCTAAGCGGAGAAGTCTTTCTTTGTGTACTATTTTGAAAAAATCCTCCAATACGAATCTTTTAACTGAGACACTGTGTTTTGCTAGGTATTTGTAACTTAATATACTAAATATGATAATCATTACACGGGTGAACACAAAATATGATTTTAAATTATAAAATGTTGATAATTTACATCATAATTAGAATGAAAAAGTATACGGTTTTTGTACCTAAAAAAAATATTAAAACGGCTATACAGCTAGTGTAAAATAACTGCACTATGTGAGTTGCATTTATGCAAATGCAACCATTAGCCTATCCACCCATATTGGAGCAGAGTGGTGGGCCTATACTCTCTAAATCCTCGGTTCTTATCTCTTATTTGCAAGGGCAAGAAAAAAAATTACCAAAACTTTTTCACAGTCTTTCCTTTAAGCAAATAAAATAGTATAATAAAGTTTTATAACATAAAATCTAATAATAAAAACGTAATGTGTACCTTTAAATAGTGAACTAAGTAAAAAACAAATTTAGTATAAATATTAGAAGATAGATTAAATATAACCCTAGAATGACTCTGAATTGCTTATACTAGAATAACATAAACAAGTAGTTTACTTTTTTTTATAACTGAGTGGTCCTTGATAGTGATCTAACCTGATGGCAAATGAAGATACTGAATAAGATGAAAACTCGGTAACCTGGAAAGTAGTCATTTACCTTTTATGGTTTCTACACAGCATCGTAACTAATTGCAACTTTTTAGCTTAGTGTACCACTGTGTCGTTGCTGGTAGGGAAGAAACTAACCACGACCAAAACCTTCCACCAGAATAGATCCAGAAAAATAAAAAAAAAACAATGTGCTAATTTTGCTTTTGCTAGCAAACCGAGTACTTACACAATAACAGTGAAACCGTCGTAAATTTCTGACAAAATGGAAAAAGCTTTTCTTTTCGGTTTAATAGCAAATTCTTTAATGATTATCATTATTTTTTGTAAATTGTAAAACGTTTTCATTTCCGAGTTATTCTTGAAGTAACATAATAAGAGAACAATTAGCGGCAGTCTACTGCTACGGTAACCGAGGATTTCGTAACAACTTATGTAAATGTAGCTCGCGACGAAAGGATCTTAAGTTCATTCAGATGCTAAAGCCGGTAAATTAATTTTTGTATGTTGCAAAATGTATTTTAACCGTAGTCTCATTAATATAAGTAATGCAGAGTTCTAAAATATCTCTATACTTTTTTAAGTATATTTATTATAGTGCTTTGACATTTATGTGTACCGTGATGTAACAAAAAGTCCTCCCGAGCGAAATACAAGGCACAAGACATGAAAGTAGCGTGTTATATGGAAAAAGTAATAATTTTATATTTAATCAAGATTTCAAAATCACAAAATTAGACGCAGGACTTATGGCTTCACATGCACTCGGAGATCGTCAACAGAAAAGCAGTCTCCTTAATAATATCTTAACCGAAAAATTTCATGCTCTACCCAGAACTATAAGCCAGTAGCAAACTATCTGTAGCAGATTTGAACATTAGACCAACAAGGTAATTATTTACACTGGCCTGAATGAATTGATATCATTCCCATTATGATAAGACCCCATATATTTGTTATTAGAACTTACAGGTGTTTGATATTCGATTATATGTTTTGATCAAACACAGCGGCCTTGCTAACAGTCCGTTATAAACAGTATTTAACCGAAAAACATTAAATTTTAATCGAAATGTAAATACGACAGCAAATTTTCTCTTCCTGACCCGTCGCAATGGACCTCCCTTACTAATCTTTTATTTGTTATTCATATTACTTGACTGGCAATGTCAATGTATTTACCACTACAATTATATCTGTTATATGCTTATTAAATATCTTATTTCATGTTTAAATTAAAACTTTGTAATAATATTTATATAGCGTGTAAAACTGCTTTTGCTAAACGATTGCAATCTCTTTGACTAGTGAATCTCAGATGTACACTAAGCCTTTACCAGCAAAGCGGCGACGGAGCCGCAACTGTTTATTTAGCAGCTGGAAAACAAGGAATATTATTATTATCCTGTTATAATATTCACTTTGGTCCCTCCCCCACCCCTAGCCTCAGCGAAAGCTCTTAATGCCAAGTCGGCCTGACCTCATGCCAGCTCCATTAAGCCGTCTATACATTATGTATGAATTTGTTATGCCGTTTGATGTAAAGAAGCTTTAACTCAGGTAGTGCTAAGGTCTTAGAACAATTTCGAAATGTCGCTTCCATCGCTCAAACTAAGAGCCAGTAAAATATTCGAAGTAGTTTTTAATAATTTATTGTTTTGTTTGATTTATTGAGTGCCGGCCTCTGAAATGTTGTTCAAGTGCCTAAAAGATACAGAGTTTTATTTATCAGTGCTCACAATAATGTTTCGCATTGCCACTCAAGATCCCTCCATTTCTAAGAAATATAATTCTTGAAATTATTATTCTCGGAAGCTTCAGTTTTATTATGTTTTTTTTTTTAGAAAACGTTTACACACTCTACCTATTAAGGATTTGGTTGCTGATCCAAATCTCGAATCAAATCAAATTAAATCAAAATATTCTTTATTCAAGTAGACTCAAAAAGTCTGTTGGCAACGAATATATCACCCCTGAATGGAATCCGCTGAGAAGAAACCTGCAAGAAACTCAACAGTTATTCTTTTATAGATAGTTGTGTGTGTTACTAAGTTTAATATTTTGCTTCTGTGAGCAACTGGAATCAAGTCCAAACATTTCGGTCGCTTAAATAATCTTCGTCATTATAATTTGCCACTTTTGAAAGTATGTTTTTGATTAATTTCTTAAAATCATGCGGGGACAAATCTAATATAAATGATGGCGGTATCTTATAAAAAATTCCTATGCTCAATCCGAAAAATGATTTCTGAACCTTCTCACTCTAAAATGTGGAATTTTTAGTTTGTTTTTATTTCTTGTATTGTTTTTTGTATAAGTGAAAATTATTACGGATATATAAGATATTATTTATTGCAATGGTACTGTAGAATTAATGTTTCTTTGAATTTACCAGTGATTTATTACTCTTAGACAAGCACAAAATCCTAATTTATATAAGGCGCGTATTGCTCTTTTTCTAAAAGAAATAGTTTCAACGTCCGCCGCTTTACGCCATAACAGTAAATAAACCCTTTTTGGCAGTCTCGACATCAGTGTATTGGCTAACTTTTCTAACTGCAAATCCAGCGGAACTAAGTTTTTTCGCCAGAGTCTTAATTTGGGCATCCCACTGGAGCCCACAGGGACTATTTAAATCGTCGAAATTATCCTTATTTCTATCGATTTAAAATAACAAGGACGTGTCATCAGCAAATAGCACTGTATCACAAGGTAAGCTAAATAATTTATATATATTATGAATAAAAAAGGGCCAAGAATCGGACCTTGGGGGACACCATTTTTACCGGTGATCCCGACTACTAAATGCTATTTACGAATACCTTTTGTTGTCTATTTTAAAGATAACTCAACAAATTAATTAAGAGTATCACAAAATTATAATATCTTATTAAACTGATTATATTAAATAGATCATTAGATGATGCATTTCCACATCTTTTGACTCTAAGAGTGAGTGTTAAAGTTTAATATTTTGTTTAGTTTTTGTTACGCTACGTGTTCACTATTTTATATTTCTATTTTTATTTTCGCCTATATCTTAAATCACAGAATAACAGACATATTAGAAGCAGGTAGAGTATTTGTATCAAGCGGTTTGCTCAAAATCCGAATCGCGCCTATACCGTTTCATCAAATTAAGCCCAAGGCTGTGTAGTTCAACCAATCAAGGCCACTTCAGTACGTTACAGTGTACCAGAGCTGAATTCAAAATTATAAACAACATGAGTTTGCTGTTCATGAACATGAAAAGTAAATTAACACTCCAATGGATTTTTTGTTTAAAAAGTATGGGTTCACACCAATTGAAAACTGAGATTAACACATCCCAGGAGTTAGAAAGTTGGCGACAGGTTACACCCTCTTGAGATTGGCTGCTGTGGAAATCCCCTTAGGACCTAATTGCATGCAAAAGTAAAACCTGCGAAAGCTCGATCAAACAAAAATTATTTGAACACATACCTAGAGTACCTCTTTGACTACATATATACACAAAGAGTCACACATAAAATTAAAATAAAGAGACAATAAAGTGTAATTATTTATGTCCATCCTCAAATTATGTTTTTATTCAGCTTCTACATATTAAATAATGTTCAAATCTTTAATAGTTAATATAAGACACTTTAATTCAACCAATCAAGTTCAAAAAGGATTGCCTTATTGGCCTAGTGGTTAACATGTTCGACTAAGACATGAAGTCCTGAGTCGAGCCCCGGGTCGGAGCAATTAGAAAATCGATATTGATCCTATTAAGTTTTTCTCAATATTTGTTTCAGGTTGGGAAGTGGGTGGTGTGATCCACCCCCGTGCCTCAGAAAGCACGTTAAGCTAATCTCCCTCCAGTCGTGTCGGATTCCCGTCATATTGGACAATGAAAGTGAAGAAATAGAGAGTGCACTTGTGTACTATGTCTCCTAATCCGCAATGAAGCAGCGTAGTGGGTCTATGCTCTAAAAACCCTCTCTCATATGAACGAAGAGGCCTATGCCAGGATTAATGGATTTCTACTTACAAGTTCAAATACATTATTTTAAACCTATAATTGATGAAAACTTCAAGTAAATAGAATTTTTCAATAATAGTTCAATAATAGAATTTATTTTGATAACATTTGTACAGCGCCATTTGAAAACTCACGTAAAATGTTTAAAGGTTTCTACGGCATCTAGCATAGAAATTGACTTTAATTTCTTTTATATTGCTTGTTATAATAAGTACTACGGAAAAGCTCCGAGTAAATATACTTTACAAAATGTTTTGCCGGTAAATTGAGCTTTTAAGAATCAATAGGCATGTGGCGAAGTCGGAAAGCGAAGTTCCACGTCGGCCATTATCGTATTAGACAAAACTCCAGCACAATTACACAATATAAAGCGAACAATTGTATCTAAAGAGCACAAATTGTAAGCGATAGCGAATTCGAGCACCAATTACGAAATTCTATAGCTCTTGAGCTATACAAATGTGAGCTATTGTGATAGAGGTAATTAGTGTTACAATTAGCTATTTTAATTCCTCTTTAAATTATTTTCGAATTGATTTCTAGTTTGATTTTAAAAATTCATTCCAAAAACATTTCATCGTACTTACTCGCTTCAAAAGATTTAAAGGTATAGTTTCCATTTAGTCTTTAAAACGTACGTACCATATAGTTGACGAAGGAATTAACATTTGTACTATTATATTTTAAATTAATAGCAGTTAAAATAATGACTGCACTGCGTATACATATTAAAAAGCTTGTACGTCCATAATAATATAGACACTTAAAAAGAGTGAATTCACCTCATACATCAAATCTAAACACAGTACCTTTATTCAAGTAGGCCTATTACAGCACAATTGGATCGTCAAATATATTTTTTTTTCACACACTAATTCTAATGTACGACTGATGATGGTATTAAAGAACGATTTAAAATCTAAAATTGAAAAGGTTCCTTCGCGCCTTGACCTGAGAAAAGTCGACAAAAAACTCAGTCGGGTATTTTGTATTTTTTTTTTGTTACCATCATCATTACAATATCACATTGTTTTAATATATTTCANTTACGCTGCGGCAGATTATACAGAAGACCGAGGAGTATAATCGGCCACTTTGCTTGGCGTTCGTGGACTATGAGAGATTTTTCTATCAACGTTCTTTTAACAAAGATTTTGTGGGAGTTTATTATAGAAACGTACGAAACGTATATTATAGAAAATTGAAGTGTTTGTACGAAAACGCCACCATGTCAGTCCGTATACAGGACCATAGCACAGCGTCTATCTAACTGCAGCGTGGAGTGCGACAGGGAGATGTTATCTCCCCGAAGCTCTTTACTGCGGCGTTGGAGGACCTGTTTAAGCTTATGGAGTGGAACGGACTGGGCATCAACATCAACGGCGAGTACATCACTCATCTACGGTTTGCCGACGACGTGGTCATTATGCAGAGACTCTGGAAGATCTCAATGCAACGCTCGATGACCTCAGCAGAGCTTATTCGACAGGTGGGCCTAAAAATTAACATGGATAAGACGAAAGTTATGTCCAATATCCATGTTCCGCTCCACACAGTTATCGTTGAGAACTCTACACTCGAAATTGCTGACGAGTATACATACCTGGGACACATAGTCCAGCTAGGTAGGTCCAATTTCGAGAAAGAGGTCAACCGCCGAATCCAACTCGGTTGGGCAGCGTTCGGGAAGTTCCGGAAGACTTTTTCGTCCAATATCCCTCAGTGCCTGAAGACCAAAGTCTTCGAACAGTGCGTGTTGCCAGTGATGACCTACGGTTCTGAGACGTGGTCGCTGACTATGGGCCTCATGCGGAAGCTCAGAGCCACTCAGCGTGCGATGGAGAGGTCTATGCTCGGAGTTTCTCTACGCGATCAAATCAGAAATGAGGAGATCCGTAGCAGAACCAAAGTCACCGACATAGCCCTACGAATCGCGAACCTGAAGTGGCAACGGGCGGGGCACATAGTCCGACGAACCGTTGGACGTTGGGGTCGGAAAGTGCTGGAATGGTGACCCCGCACTGGACGACGCAGTGTAGGAAGACCCCCCACAAGGTGGACCGACGATATAAGGAGGATCGCCGGTAGCTGCTGGAGCCAGGCGGCACAAGATCGGGTCTTGTGGGCTGATGCCCCATTTCGTGAGACCTATGTCCAGCAGTGGACGTCCATCGGTTGAAGCGACGACGACGACGATACAGTTACTCTTAAATAGATAAATTAAGAAATAAAAATAAAGTTGTTACATTAGGCTAGGAGAAGGCGGGCTACAAGGCAGCGTCTGTTAGCGTAAGTCCTTCCGTCGTCGAGAATCCTCAGTCGGATTCATCCGGCACACCAGGGATGAATGCGAAAGTTGAACCCTTGGTGCTTCATTCATAGATGAAGAGGGTTCCACTGGGTTTTAGAGGGTATTTACGAGGCCTGCTTGTTCGCCGAGTCCCACACTCCGTACACACGGTCGGGGCCAGTGCATAAAAGCATTTCCCAGCGAAAAAACCAAAAAAGGCTCAATAAATATACAACTAATTTAGGGGTAGATTAACAAATTAATTGAAATATCTTACCTTAATTTGAAAGATTAATTAGACGATAAAAAGCGTGGGAGTAAACGTATTGCACTAATCTAAATATAATATTGTAATGATGATGGTAAAAAATAAAAATTAAACAAGATACCCGACTGAGTTTGTTGTGGGCTCTCCTCAGGACAAAGCTCGAAGGAAACCTCGTTACTTTAGATAGTAATTGTTCTTTAATACTATCATCAGTCGTACATTACAATTAGCGTGTAAAAAAAACTGTATTTGACGAATCAAAGGCGTTGTATAGACCTTCTATTTGAATAAAGAGTTATTGAATTTGAACCTAGAGCAAATGATAATATAACCTATTTTTTTTATGTATAAAGAACTTTCACATGTAATAAATTATTTTAAAAGCTATTTGTCATTATGTTGCATTACGAGGCATGCACACATGTCAGCTTTAACGACCGCGAACGTTCTGAACATTCTAAACGGAGAAATAATCGCAATGCATCGCTCCCAAGAGCGTATGCCCTAGGTAACGTAGAGACGTTGTGGAAATGCTTAACGACTTTTAAATTTCAATTCCTAGGCGATCCAGTAAAATTTTACAAAATTTTGTCGGAGCATAAAAAAATATGAAATATATAAAGCTTACACAATAAACTTCTTTTATTAATCACTAGAGGCTGTCCTCGACTTTTCACGAGTAGTGAAGCATATGTGATTTTCGTGTAATATAATAACTACACTACTTGAAGTACTTTCATTTATTTAATTATGAAGATATTAAAAACAAATTAAAATTTTGATTAATCTACTACATTGATATCTTCTGCATGGTTAAACAAATCAGGCTAGCGGTGTAAAAGATGAACTTTGACTTTATTTTCGTGCGCGTTAATTTATTTCGATAACGCTTAGGATATTAATTGAAAATATATTTTTTAAAATGTGTATGAAATACGTAAGATAACTAACGTATTTAGAGTGATAAGCATTAACACTGTGTCTGTCTTTATTACTTTCCAACGCATTAAAATGAAAAGCAAAACAGTTATTGAAAGTTTCCAAAGGGAGCTTTTTCCCAAATCCACATCAACTATCGTCATAATTCAGCCAATTTTCACAAAAACTTACCAAACAATACATACATCTTCCTCGTAAACTAGCTTTTAGTGACCTCAAATAATAAAAATACAGATGAAATCAATAAAAATTGCAAAGAAGCAAGACTAAACTAATGGATCATAAAGATTCTTTGCGGTATTTCTATATAACGAGCAACTTCCAGTGGGCTAGTTTCGTATAAATCTGATACTAAAGCTATGGAAATATTTAACGCAACGCTTAATAATTTGTATTGAAATATGAAACTAAATATACTGTAGAATATAATCTAGTAGAGTACTATATAAATGGAATAGAAAAGTTTTAAATTGCTTGGAGCGAGTAGACAGAGATTTCACTTGTTGCTAAGACTGTTGGTATGCGACACACGTCACGGGCTTGTTTCCATGCTATGTTTTGACAGAAACTGCAATCCAAAATATTATTTACGTGAATTTAGAAAATAGGATTCATTTTATTGAAGTACTGTAATCCTTTCGCTTGATTCTTCAGTGTTTATAAAATTTTAAAAGGCATTGCGAAACAATAGACATTTGATATGCCAATTGCTCCGATTAATCTATTATATAAAATTCTCGTGTTACGGTGTTAGTTGCCAAACCCCTTCGAAATAATTCTAAGAATCGGCCAACGTTTTCTTTTCTTACCCCTAAATGTTAAGGATGGTCCATCCCAAACAAAATAAAATATGTTTTTGGGGCAAAAATTTTCGATTTGGTTTTTTTTTATGAAATCGCATTAAAAATATATACAACCCTAAATTTTCAGCAAAAGCCAGTTTTAATGGCGATATTAGTTATTATATGGCAGAATAACGTTTAGTAATGTTATTAAATTAATTGAATGACACTGAAGGGGTTTTAATTTGTTGGAAAGCACTAATCTGATTGTTAAAATTATTGTGTATTCAACAGAGAAACAATGGAAAAGTTATCTCACTATGATGTTTTTTACTTTACAGATAAACAGGACATCCACAAATTGATAATAATACAATAATATAAAAGAGATTCAAGTTCACTCGTAATGGTACTTTTTGATCGTTGTTGGTTAACACTATATCATTGAAAATTTACCGTCGATGTAACGATTTCTAACATGAAAAGATTAAATGAGCTTTTCTTCTCACTAACTACCAGTTACGTGTATCGCAGTAAACAAAACAAAACGGTCGGTGCTCCAAGAGTGGGAAGAGAGGCGACGTGGCGACGCTCCGCCACGACATACGTCGATCTCACGTGTAACTGTAAATATTTCCCAACAATTTCTACGCGTCTAACGTTAAAGGGTGTTTCTTTATATTAATAAATAAGTCAAATCATGACGGGAAAAAAAATGTTTAAAAATAAGCATTTATACATTAATAGACTACAAGCCCATGGAAAAAATAAACCAGTGAAATGAACTTACGTGAGTAATGCTTCGAAGGCTGTTACTACATCATAAAATAACTTTGAGCGCTAAGTCGCACTAAGCGCATTTCTGAGCGGTACAGGTGAGTACACGAGTATATAATTATGTTTTCTCCTAATATCTTTAGTTGTTACCATTTATAACGTACGGCTATAAGGTACAACGTAAAATTTAATAACATTATATTTTAAAATAAGTTGCCGTATATAAATTTATGATCTTACAGCAATTATCTTCATAAACCATAAATTTGTGTATGGCAAATTTTTTTAATATAATGTAATTAAATATTACGTTGTACCATACAGCCGTTTTAAACGGTATCAAATAAAAATATAATTATTTACTCGTGTACTCACTTCTACTGCTCAGAAATGACAACATAGCGCTCAAAGTTATTTTATGATATAGAAACAGCCTTCTAGCCGTTATTTAGGTTGGTTCATTTCACTGGCTAATTTATTCCATGGGCTTGTAGTCTACAAATGGTCGACATTAATTGCTAACACAGGAGAAACTTCTGTCGCTGGAGATATACCAGGTGAACATTGGAAATAATATGAAAAAATACTGTGTCTGGTTCAAAAGCAATAAAATTAAGGATTTTCGATTTCATATATTTTTAAACATATAATGTATAATCTTTTATCTTAAACATATCATTTTTTTATATCTACAATGTATACCATGCCCTCTCATTATATACCAGTCTAGGCAAACATTAAAACGAGAATTTATAACTACTTATTAAACTACTCTGTGTAAGACAACGCAGTTAATTTAACTAGATCAAATGGAGTATTAAGTCACATATAGCAACTTACGAGAGCTTACCTCTGGAAATACCTTGTAATTACGAAGTGAGACGTCTTCAATGGCAGGCCTCACTAATTTGCAGATAAGGCCTCTCTGCCTTGCGGTTAGACGTAATAGGAGATAGCTACTATTGTAATGTCGATATCTCCATTGTTTGAATATCATGTGGCGTCGGTATCGAATATAGGCGATTGGTTTTTAATGGACGCAATTTATCCATTCGTATGTCTGATTTTAGACACAATACATCATATTCAATATATTGTACAAACAACAATGATAAAGGATTTGATTACCTAGATAAATATAAATTACATTTGTTTTAAGAAAATTATATAGAATGGGTTTCTTTTTCATCAAAGACCTGTTTTGGTGCAATTTGGTGCGTCATTTTTTCTCATTTGAGTATGAGTTTTTATCACAACAAAATATAGATCATTCTTAATTCCTTTTGTGTCTTTATTATAAATTAAGAATATTTTGGATATTGTCTCTATTCATACATACATAGAATAGAACCATACAACTAATAAGTCATTTATATATTTTAAGCATGCAGACAAGACAAACCAGTAAAATTTGGAAGGAAAAATCTCGCTTGGTTTAAACTGTAATATACTAATCTAATTAAACTTTAGCAGCCTTATTACAAAATAAATTTTATCGCTAGTCCTCGCATATAGGTTTTAGTTTTTATAAATACTTAATCGCAGATCAACGACAGTGTTCTAAATCGCGCAGCCTATCAAAGCCTAAAGAAAAGCGTTAGATGTCTATTGTAAACGTCTAGCCAACACTTAAAGTTGAAATAAAACTTTCATGTCATATAAGAACGAATTTCACGTACAAAGTATGAGCATCACGTAGTATAACTTAACCAAGTGAAAGAAACAGAACCCACTTAGTCTAAAGGTATACGACTGTAGCTAATTCCATACATTGTAGCTTAAGTTGTGCTTCTAAACATTCAACGCTAAGTTTCAAGTTGGAATCATGTCACCTACATTGTTGGCGGAAACCCCAGATGATAATGCTAAGCATCAAGTAATTCCAACGTGTTAACTGAATTTTGCTACGTTGAATAAAATTTACGAAAACAAATTTTATGACAAAAAAAGCCACCATTTCATGTTTTTATCGTTTTTTTATAAAACACATGTTGTCAAACCACGACTTACATTTTTTGTAATATGGTTAAAAAATATAGTATAGAAGAAATTAATGCTCTATTTAATTAAATATATGATTTTGCTGGAGGTACTTGTGTATGCCGATGGATTTGAATTCAGTGGTTTAGATTGACATTTTTATCTGATAAATAATGGATTTCCCAATATTTCTACTGGATCGAGAAATACGTGAGTGTCACTATCGGCAACAGCTACAATCCCTGCACAACTTTTGATCCTATAAAAGAGCCTATAAAGGACAATTACGCAAAAGAAAATATTATGACATAATACAGGCAAAATAATACAAATAAGACAAACGAATTTAATACCGCCTTTTTAGAACTCTGTTAAAAATGGCGAAATTTAAATAAAATGTGTTAAATATATCAATATTATGGATAGAAAGCAGTTTACTTTATTTTGAAATCTATAAGACCAACCAAGCATTGAATCTGACTATTTCAAATTGGTGTAACCGGAGACATCTTCCCGAGCAAGTTGAACCTTTGATTGCGTGTAGCAAATGTTTGCCGGAGCTCACCGGAGATCCCTTTCAATTATTCAAATAACTACGTACAGAAGTTGGCTAGACGAGTAATTTTGTTAATATTAGCCCGAGAGAAGCACACAGTAAAGCTACTTACAACTTTGATGCCATAACTCGAGGACACCCGAGAATCGCCCTCGTATATGGTAAGTATTGCAACTCCCGGACTCAAGTAACTAGTTGTTGTTTAAGTGGCGTTATTAATTTGATGAAAAGACCTATTGATCGCTTGTATTAGTTGGAGAGTTAGTCTATTTGATACGGAGTATTAGAGAAAAGCAAATATTGTAGTCGGATACACTTGGTCGGTCTAATTGGATCGCACATTTAAGGAAGTTTCCTTAAATGTGCGATAAGGAGAATTTGCTTTATTATATAACTTCACTTCGACTTCGATGTTATACAATATTGTTAGTATAAAACAATTGAAAATCTAGTTTTTTGGTGACTCTGTATACCGGAAACCTACACCCACGGATAGATAACTATACGGATCATCTCACCATCACCCACGTCACCTCGCTTCGGTTGGAATAGCTCTCACAAATCGTGGTTACGAATTATGTGACAATGTAGACATTCAAGGAAAGTTAGACCATGTGAGCAAGGTGCTACGTTGCAACGGACATCAATAATTCAAAAAGAAGATCCCACAAAGACGCGGAGAACGTCCATTGGAGGTAGAGAGCCAGACAGCTTACTTACCGATTGTAAGAGGAGTGACTGACAAGAAAGGAAAATTATTTAAAACTAATTATAACATCAATACCTCTCACTCTCTTACAAAAGAGAAGTGATAAGATGCGGTCTTCAAAGGATTGTATGCCGTATCAGTGTCCAGGCGTCTATAAAATTGACTTTAGCTATGGAAGCTCCTATATCGGATAAATAAAGAAATCCATTGACCAACATGTCTCTGAACATTTAAATGCAGTCAAACACAATGATGCTCAAAAATCAGCGATCGGAGAACATATCCCACATCGTGGCACCAAACACTTTTTTATCGCTGGGAAATGCATTTATGTATAATACGACCCATAGATCGGGAGAGTGGGACTCCGAGATTCTCGGCCGATTTGGTGCAGGAACCTTGCGAAATAACCATGCCATGAATCTGCACCAGCCTGTAGGAGAACGTCCCGTGATCTCTGGAGTGCCATTGCTCCAGGTGACGACGAATAGCATCTACAGTGGCCACGCGGAACGAACTTCACTGCCCGCAAGTGCTATATACGGACGGTCACTACATATTAAGACTAGTCCGAGAAGCTATTGAAATAAAAACAGAAAAATTTCAATCGCATAGAGGGGTATAATTTTGCGGCAACAAGGAGCCCAGTAATGGATATGTCAAAAGGCAAGCGATTTAGAGGATAAAAAATTAAAAAATGACGTTGCGTCTATAATTGCTGAAAACAGAACAGTCCGAAATACCGACAAAACTAAAAAGAACGCGGATTAGGATAGAAGGATTCTGCTCCTGACACCTCAACTTGTGCACTCTTAGAGACTGCAGTCTCGTCGCGACCACGGCCCATGCAATTCGACCGAAATATCCACAAATCATCTATTAACACATATAATCATGGTATGCACGTGTAAATATATTTTTAAAAATTATATCTTTAACTTTTTATAATTAGCATTAGCCTTCTTTTATGCACAGCTCTCTCTAAATATCAGGTCTCCATTCGATGTTTCCCTTCACCTTTAAGACAAACTTATTAAAATTTACCAAGGATTAGATCCTGCGAAACGTTAGTTGATTATCTATATTTCTGTCATCGTGCCATAACAGCGATATATTGATATACACTTTTATCTTTACTAAAATGATGGCAATATTTAATGATTATATTTTTGCAACTAAGTTTAATATTAAAATATCTTCACATGTAATTTAGCGGATTAAAACTTTTTATCCAGCATTTCTTCATAACGAGGACGTCTGCAAACTCGTAAGACCAAAATCAACAATTAAAGCTTTAGAAAAATCGATAATCTGAACAAAGTATGGCAGGATTTTGCCAAAAAGGGAAGAAGGATTAAAGAGGTCACGAGGCTGACGTAGTAGGATTATCCGAGCAGCACCGCGTCAACCAATAAATGACGACTTGCTCGCCAGGGATATAAATTTACTGAAATATCTTTCAACAGCATTTTTTAATTTCCCACTATTAGTTCCTTTTCTCCATATATATGTTGACTATACGAGTACATGAAGTTAACAAACTTTTTAAGAAGGAATTGTCTTAAATGTTATATTTATTTATTACACCAAATTAAATTGTATAAAAGTCGGTCTTACCGCTTTATAGAGATCTCTCTCAATCAAGTTAAGGGTACTGAAAGATAGTGTACACATAGGGGTAGATATATCTAGCTAATGATTATAATTATGTTAATTTTATATGATATTAATGGGAATTAGGCTGGATTATTTAATCACTTTTATGAAAATTTAATTAATATTTAAGTATTACTAATTTTTTCATCCAAAGCTGAAAAATAGCTGCACAAAGGAGAAATTGAAATAAGTTTCCCAATATTTTTTTGTTTAATATATAGATCAGAATGAATATTTTTTCAATGAAGTCTATCTGTTCCAGCAGAAAATATTATTGCTCTTTGTAGAAATAGGCTTAGTCGACTGTGAACGCGTCAATAAATCTGACACTTGTCAATAGCAAACTGCTTACATTGTAGTCTTTTTTGATTCTAAGAACTTTGTACTTGAGATTAAATATATTATTATTCTGGATCAATAATCCTTCATAAGGAGGAAAATATTAAATTGTAAGTTTTAAACACTTTATTTATATCGTCATCACTTTAGACTATCGAAATAAAAAATAACACACGATTTTTTTATTGATTAAGCACTCTTCTGCTTTATTATTGAAACCTTATTCGATCGTTTTTATTAGTGTTGTAGGGTTCTTATTCTGGTGAGAAATCAGTTCTTACACAGTGTTTACATTAAAGGAATATATCGAAAATGCGACGACACTTTGGGGATCTCGTGATTAGTAACTAAGTTATTGTTTTTCGTTGATATATACCGATCCCATGGCAATATAGGGAGCCCCGTTCATTTTTAGTGTTCACGTCGAATAAGGAAGGTATACACCGATTTTTAAACGAAAAGAAAGTCAAACGGGGGAATAATTTGTGAGGTCACGTTATGAGAGAGTAAATGTCTATTTAACTCCAGAATAGTATATTTTATCGTGGTAATAAATAATATTGAAATCGTTTAATTATGTCTCAATTACTCCAATGCCGCGATATATTGATAGTGCTTTTCTGTCACTGAAGAAAATAACACGAGAGCATTTTCGGGACATCTAGAGCAGAATTACAAGAAAGTAGCCAGACCAATTTTAATGAAACTCAAGTATTTAATGCCAGGCAAATATATATGTACAATTGTCCGTTACTCTCTATTAATCCCACACCTGCTTATAATGCTTAATAAATACCTATCAACGTACATTAATATTATATCATTAAAGCCACAATGTTCTAACACTTTCCTGCTTTTGGAAACGGAAGTTACACAAACAAAGTAAACTTTACGGTTTTGAACTTTGTACCTTACCTATGTGAGGTATACAAGAAGCAACATTAAATCAATTAAAAATTCAACAAAGCGTGTAAAGTGCCTTTCTGATTATTATTTAAGTTTAAACAAGTTATTTATTAATAAACCTATCCTAAGAAGCTTTCCGATCTTAACCTTGGAAAGGGGTTGTTTAGTTATGAATAAATTATGTGTTGTGCGTTAATTTAAGAATATTTTAAACTTAATCTTGCAAAATAGAGAACTGAAGCCTTGTACGATGTTTTTACTGCATATACGTTAATGATTGATTGTAATCTCATCTGTTCACCGCAAACCTGGTAAGAAATAAACAATCACTTAGTTCGTAAAAGTTTTACACGGCATATTATTTATCCGTTGCTAACACCGGTAACTTGCTATGGCCGAGCCCTGCTATCAGCCCAGAAATCAAAACCGAGACCTCTTTCCTTTTTTTTGCGCTGGGAAATGCCTCTACGCACCCCGGTGAAAGTCTTTCCAATCGAGAGTGTGGGACTCACAGATTACAAAATACCCACTAAAACCCAGCGGGTCCCTCCTCATCCATGAGTGAGATAACTAGAGGTTCCCTAGCTGCATTCCATTCTAGTGATCTGGATGACATCGACCACGAGGATTTACAACTCAATAGGGTGAAGCATGAAGCGCATACGTGCGACTTCTGCCACCAAGCCTCCTCCGACGGCGAGGGAGAGCTTTAGCCTCTTGATCTCTTAGTCTCTCATTTGCCTTCTTCAGCGAGATGACGGTCTCGTAAAGGAAGGCAACCGCCCTCCACCCAACTTCACTGGAGAGCATTATCCCAATTATGCTCTTCAGTGAAAGATCTCCTCTAACCAGCGACAACAAGATATGCCGCTGGAGTGCCCACGCTGGACATTCCGCGAGAGCATGGTGCGCCGTATCTACAGGAGCACCACACTCATGACAGGCGGGCGTTTCCTCAGGGCTAACGACCTTGCAGCGCTTGCACCAGACAAACTCGAGACCTCTGCTAGAACACCGAGTGATCGTATTATCTCACCATCGAAACCATGAATATTTAGGCTTACGATACACAATAAAGCAATAACTTTTACTGCAAATTCTACAGTTTAAAAAATCCATAAGAAGGTTTAGTAAAATATACAGATATCTTAGTTATTACACACATTTTTCACGTAGGCTTCCAAACTTTGACTCATACAATATAAAGGTAAGTCAATGAGTGTACTTTAGTGTGTTCTGTAGCGACAAAATTTTGACGTGTCTTATCTGTTTTAGGTTAAATTGGACAAACATTTTTTACTAAGTTGATATATCATAAACATGTAGAGTATATAAAATAATTTATCATTTCCTGACATCATATATAACGACTTTCAAATTTTATTACACAGAATTCATTTTTCAATAGACGGCGCAAAATTTAAAGTATGAGTTATTATTCAAAAATACTGTATTGGTTGTCGCTAAACTTGAGAGTATCAATAAAACAGTATTTTACTATTTTATATTGTTCTATACATATATACATTGCAACTCAGACACAACAAACTCTTAAATATTCGTTATATGAAATAATGAAAATCCGTTAAAGGAGGTTTGTTATATTGAGCTTAGGTTGGTATAAAATTTCTTATAAAGAAGTAAAGAAATATAATAAATAAGGGCACCTTCTACGTTTTTAAGCAACTAGAATCTTCAACAATAGCGATGAGCAGCAAATAAAAATCGTAATAAAGGTATTATTTACACTGACTTTTATGGATAATTCTCTAGATGACGAAAAATTTGTTTAATCGAGGAAATCGTCCAATTAAGGTTTGTTAAATGAAAGTTACATTATATGTAAAGTGTGAATCCATGTTATGAATTTAAAATAAATCTATTAATGTAAATTACACAGAAAAGAGGCCTTAACAGAAACTACTTATCTTTTTTTTTATTACAATTGCCTGATTAATCGTTTTCTTTCACTTAGTAATATAATTGAAGATAATATATAAGAGCATATGAGATAACGTCACTTTAAGTTAACTTTCCAAGGACTGACCTAAAAAGTTACCAGATATAATTTATTCAACTATCTGTACATCAATGTATAAAGTTACATGTGAATACAAATGAATAACACACTTCTAGGTGATTAATAAACCTCAAATGAAGAAACTACAAATTAACAGCAATGAATCTCGCCGAGTGTGCTATAAGAGTGTTTAAAATTTTCATAAATAGAGCTTTTTTAATGAAACGCAACGTTAGATATTTCTCTGTTAAGTAGCCTTGGCTCGCAAATGATTTGTATCGTTTAAATATCTCTTTAAAGTAATATTTGAGCATGAACTTTGGCCTGTATTGCATGTTTACAAGTGTTAATATTATGTTTATACAAGGAAGATAGTTGCTTTGACTGCGAGATGAGGAAAAGATAAATGTGTATGCAATATTTTTTTAAACATGTAAACAGATATGCATTTAACATCAAAGCAGATGTATTTTAATATTTATTCTAACATGGAAGTATGTTACAGTTGATATTTTTATTATTTTTATATAAATTATGTTGTAATACGATTTAGTTATAAATAAATTCTTTTGAAACTCTGCGACGACGACTTTTGTTATAAAAAATGGGGTTTTTACTATAAGTAATTTTTGTTTTAAATACTTTTATATATTAAACTGATACACAGCATGCTTACAGTGATTTTAAGATAATATAGGTTACTAAGTTGTATGACGGGATTTGTGACAAGAAATTTTTAAATTAATAATTCTCTAGCAATATAGGTATGCGTCAAAAAGCGTAATTAAAGTTTAAAACAGTAAAAGTAGTTACAGGCAGTTCTATATAGTATAAAAATGTATACTTATTTAAGCCTACAGTATAGGTCAAGATAAATCTCGAAAACAATACAACAATGTTTCAAAAACATACTTCCCTAAATTTAATATCACGCAGAATAAAATTACTTTATCATCAGGGTTTATATAAACAAATACCGATAATTTATTGCTTTATAGATATATAATTTCTATTTGGAAAATAAAAAATAATTTTATCGTTCATTAGTTATATTTTGAAATACAATAAAATACCGTGCTATAATTTGGTTTATTGACAAAATATTCGATTGATTAGTCAATTTTCATAAGTGCTTTTAATTTTGTCAGCCATTAGGTTTATACGACCAAATATGACTACGAACCCTGTTTCATATTTTGTGGCGTAACACAAATAAAGCAGACAAAACATGAAATCCAATTAGATCCACGTTCGCCATGTTAGAATAAGTTATTATGCAAAATTGGCTCCGGGAGCTTTTTTCCCTCGAAAATCCCGAGCGGTTGAAAAAGAAAATTTGTGATTACTCTATCCAAGTGACTTGTATGTATGTCTTTGTGTTAAAACATTTAGAACAACTGAAATCGTAAACGAAATATTAGAATTCCAAAAAATATTGTTAATCTTGTTATAAAAACAAAACACTATGCAAATCCAATGTATCGACAGCATGATAGAAGAGACTTGTTTTTATTTCCTTTAAATTTTTCACCTTGAGCAGTTTCTCATTGTATCAATATAATTTATTGTCTTAAGTGTTAGACTATAGCAACACGTACAAATACCAAAAGTCATGGTGTAATACATCGGAATGTTATGTAATACGAGGTAATTTTAACAAGCGGAATAATTGTATGAATATAGTCTTTCGACCTGTCTATCGTGGAGTAGTTGTTTTAAGAACAGTAGAGCTAAATTGTATAAATTAAAATAATGAACTAATTATTAGCACAAGTACGTTAGCACAAGTACTTAAGTATTAGCACAAGTTGTGTATATTTAAATAGTGAAGAGAATAAAAGTTGTTAGTTAATATGAGTTGATGTTTTCATAAGAGGTTACCATCTTTTAATAAAAACACAACAATATGCAAATCCAATGTTTCTATTATACGACAAGAGACTAAGAAACTGGGGTTTTATTTCCTTTCAATTTTTCATCTTGATCATTTTATCATTGTACCAATATAACTTATTGTCTTAAGGCAGCAATCATTATGTCATCTAGTTTCAAACCAATTATTGTTTTTTTATTAATTTAAAGAGAAATCTAATAACTGTCTGGTCTGGTGGAAGGCTGTCGGCAGTGGATAGTTACCATGATACCAGCAAAGACGTACCGCCATAACAAAGATAATTGTGTTCCGGTACGATGCTGTGTAGAAACCGTAAGGGGTACGTCGACTTTTACCAGCTTAGCGCGCTTCCATCTTAGACTGTATCATCACTTATCATCACAGTCAAGCACTAAACAGTCAACCATAAAAAAAACCAAGAAATCATTTCATTTATTACTATACAATCTCCGAAATTGTAAAGCTGCTATTTCTATGAAAAAATAACCTATGCTCAAGAATCAAATGTCATGAATCGTAGCTGAAAAAGGTTACCCATATAATTAATAGGTAGTTTAGCAGGTCTGTAAAATAAAACAGGTTATTTTACAATACGAAAACTTTTGTAAAATAACGCGGCTTCGCAGTGGAGAAATGAAGCATCCAGCTAAAATAGCGTCTATCAATCGGTACCTTTTCGGTTACGTACAACTTTCTGCTTTGGTGACTTCAATCCGTTTCCTTAAAAGTTAAATTAGGGATGAAACCAATAGGATAGACAATTCGCCGAATCGTAAGATCCCGCACATACCTTCTTGGAGAATTCAAATTGAGTGTCGATTCTTACCGATTTAAATTACCGTTTCCGATTTCATGGCCTGGAAACATAAATTTCATTTTATCTATTCTCTAAAATTGTCTTTTGTCTTTACATTTGTTTTAGCAAAGATTATTACTTAAGGACGAAGCTTCAATATTTTGTATTATATAACTTTAAGAGCTGAAGTAGAAAATCTTGGCGTTATCTCTAAAATGATTCTGTTATATATATAATTTTGACTAACTCTTTAGTTAAGTAGGATGTGGCTTAACGATGCGAGTTCTCGCTTCAGTATTACAGGTCAAGGGTTCAATTACCGACACAGACAATTTAAAATAATTGTATTTTCTAATTTGTCTAAATTTAGGAGACTTTGGCCTGGACTATATACCACCAAACCAGCTAAGTGTTTAACTAAAGATAGTTGGGTGACAACACTGATAGATCTGAAATGTTGAGAGTAATACAGTGGCAACACTTAATAATCAAAAACATTGTGCAATATTACAAAATGTGATGCAACACGAGGTAACTTTAACGAACGGAACAATTTTGTTATAGTCTCTTCGGTAATTATAGAAATTTTTTTGCTCTTTTCCCAACATGGTCAAAGACGGACCAGTTCTTAAAGTTATTCGTCAATTTTGAAATTAGTATTTTGTACACCTTTATTATTTGAATTTACACAATTCAGCTATCCAACTATCTACAGTTTAACATAAGCATCAAGCAAAAAATTGAGGTAAGTTATCTCGCTGCCATGTAAGACTGTATCATCACTTACTTATATGAGATCACTGTTTAATCTGTTAGCAATAAAGAAAGGTTTCAAACTCGATTATTAGTTAGTTTTTCAAGTAGATAGATAGATAATATTCTTTATTGAACACCATGCTAAAAATAGAAGTACAATTACTCAGTATAAGGTACTTTTAGTGTGCAATTGCAAGTAAATATTGTTCTAATTTTTAAAAATTCTGAAAATATTCTCGGAGCCGGAGGAACAGCATTGGGATAATATCATATAGAGTAAACAAGTGTTTGCTCTTACACCTGTATATTATGATATCTGCCTCATAGATGGCTAGTCTCGCTGAGATCCTTTACCGTAGCCGAAATTCGGAAATACATTAACTAAATTTTACACATATACGTAAGTTATAATCATACTACCACCACTTCTAGAATCACAAATGTGTCTCAAATTTGTCCAATTTAAGAGGTAAGTGTCGCCATGTCTGCCTCATGCCAGATGAATTACGAGCGAAGGCAAAATGTAATTCGTCGCGGCAGATTGGATGTGCCAACAGTAGAATTAAGAAAGAATAAAGGCATTTTCAAAATAACGAAACTTAACTACGAGAAAAGAAAAGCTTTATCTATACATATTCCAATTCATTAGAAAGAAACAAAAGCGGGCTTAAAATCATTTCCAGATGTGATATTAATTCAACTTAAAATTCATAAAAAGACTTGATACCTTGGTATAAGAACCTTATCAACAAAAACTTAATTATCAAATTAAATGATGGTATTTCTCTAAAAGGACTCGGTGGCGCTTACATATTTTAAAAATAAAAGAGTAATATTTATGAGAACCACATTTTCCAATTACTTCAACCGAGTAAACAAAACGATCCTCAATAAAGTACATTACCAATCGCTTTTAATCGAGCGTATTAATTAATAGTTTTTCAATAATTACCTGTAATTGTAACACAATTATAAGGATATCAAATTAAAATTGGATTTTCAATAACCTAATTAGTTTTATCGAAAGCAATGGTACCGACTCACGTGCGGTTAAGCTTTAAACTATCCAGTCCTTTCGGTACACAAAATTCGAATGAAGTTTTATTTACTATATCCCATAAAATGTCGATAAAACGGAAAACTACCGGAATAATCGTTTTTAATTAAACATATTCGCGCATTTAACCCTTAGATGTATTGAGTTTTTGATTCATGTCGGTAAATAAATATATTCCTGTTTTGATATTGACTCTTTTCTTTTTTATTTTGCACTCAATTTCAATCAATTCATACAAAAAAGCTATGATGGTGAAATACATGGTTTCTTGTTGAATCTAGTCGCAAGATCGAACTCGTGGCTATAATCACTAATTTTATCATTATAACATTGACCATTGTGCTATTTAATGAAGGGAAATGTCGTCAGGAAACCTGCACATTAAGGGTACAATTCTGGGGTATATGTAGTCTGCCAATTTGCATTGGAACACCAAGGTGGGCCTTCTGAGAAATGTTGATAAAATAGTTTTGTATTCATTAGATACTATGAAAATGCTATTATGATGATGTATCTATATAAAATAATATTTATATGGTCTAGAAAAATCACTACGAGTAAGCTATAAGGTCGAATGAAGATAATTTTCGTTTAAATTTGTGTCTGCATTCATTTTAAGCTTTGTGGTGCAGAAAAATTAAAGCAATATATAAACTTAGTATAACTTCTTTCAATTTTCCTTGATTCTGAGAAAAAATGGAACCTAACAAATGCAAACAAAATACGTTTACTATATGGTCATTATTAATTTAATGGACAGGTGTATTATTGTAATAGAAGCTCTTCCAAAAAAGGTTATCGATACCATTTAATTTAACAAGTTATTGACAAAGTTTAGATAATATTAATAAATTTTCTTCATTATTTTGATTTGAGGAAGTCTAAAGTGTTTTGGATGCTTGGAAATATTTATATTGTTCAATAGTTAATAAAACACTTTTATTTTCATCCATTAAAGTTCAAATTCATTTTTTAACTTGCAAATGCTTGTCTTATATACTTGATGTTAATACAGGATTCAGGCATATATATGTGGGAAAGTTGTATAGAGTGGCATCTTTTAAAGCCCACGAAAAGGGTTAAAAAGTGTCCTTCTATGTTATATTTTTAAGAAGGCAGAGCTAAATGGCGTTGGAATGGTATTTTATTGTTTTTATAATTACTTGTTTATATTTAAGTATGTAAAATTGTGCGTTTAACTTGTATAAATCGACACGCGGTTATAAAATTTATTCACTGTATATAATGTGGCCATCCCACAAGTCACACAAATATTTACTAATGGCGTTATAAATTTTGAGCTAACCATTGGTTCATAATTCATGCTCAGCTCTCAGGAACAATGTGTAGCGTCAGTTCTCTGAAACTACAAGCAATTATTTCGTTAAACAGCTTTAGATTTAAATGCCAAATTTGCTTGCATCAATTGTGACAGCACACTGCGCCGGATTGTGTACATATTGAAACTAATAACCTGAGGGCTCTATAAAATTTGTCACATGGATGACCATCCATCAAAGTGCAGTGAAGTGTTATGCACAGCGCTAACTGGCCAATGATATTAAAATACCATTATGGTTTGTTATATTTACGACCTCGCCTTTGAAGACCCAACAGGATTTACCTTACCACGCAATATTTTGTCTAACGTACACGTTTATTTATATATTTCTGCTAATAGATAAGCGCGTAATACATATTATTACCTGATGGTATGTGATGATACAGTCTAGGATGGTAGTGCGCTAACCTGATAAGTAGTAATTTCGGTAGGGAAAATTAGGAATTTGTATTTTCTAATATCTCTAGCTCTGAGGGAGGCTTTAGGGAGGGTCCGGCTGTGGCTAGTGACCACCGTACCAGCAATTGCCTCATTGGTCTAGTGGTTAACTTGTTCTAAATTGGACTAATTCAAAAATGGATATTGAATTTTCTATTAGGCTAGCTAAGCTCTATTATTCTCAATATTTGCCCAAAGTTTGGAAGGTGGCGTGAGAAATAGAGAGTACACTTGTAAACTATGCCTGCCAACTCGCAGTGGTGGGTCTTTGCTTTAAAAACCCTCTATCTACGAATGGGGAGGCCTGTATCCAGCAGTGGGACGTTAATTGGGTGCTACTTACAGTAAAGACGTGCCGCAAAGCAATTTCGGTATGATGCTGTGTAGAAACTACAATAGATCTATAACTAACATCACTTACCACCATATGAAATTACAGTTAAGCGCTGAAAGGAGCTCAGTATTTCTTTATATATCTCAAGCCGTCAAAAAGAAAAAAAGCACAATTTATTCAAAAAATAGCAATATAAGCCTTTTCCTTACCTTTGAAATTGGCTTCGTTATATTTACATTCGTTCTCATTGAGAACAAAATGCAAAAACATCGTTGCTCTATTTACCGTGTATAAATTTAATTAACTCTCAAGTGCACATATCCTTTGTATTCAGAGCAAAGAAAGAAAGGATTTGCCACCGAATAACTGCACCTAGACATGCCCCGGGTTTTTCGCCGCATATTAAAGTCTTTTTTAGTTTATTTAAGGCAGACGCCATTTGCTTATGCCGTACTCTTTCATTATTATATTAATTAAACTCTTCATATTTCTTTATATAACATTCAGCAGCTTCACATCAAACTGTGGGTCTTTCAACTAAATCTAAGATAGTAATCTTGAGATCTCGTATTAGTAAGTAGCTCCTCTAATCCAGTAGGAATATCGGACAATCCACACTTAGTGACTGTCTACATTGCGAAAGGAGAGTGCTAAATTTCAAATCAATCGCGAATAGTTTAAAGTGAGCTAGTGTTTGAGTTTACTACTTTTCTAATGAAACCATCTTGGGGCGAAACAGTTGTTTTTTTCAACTTATCAAATGACATTTGTAGAAACAATTCTTGTTTTCTATATATATTGTTGTCTTCTGTATGGTTCTACACAGATTTGCATAGAAACGATTGTTACTTACTAGTTAGCATAACATCAGCTGTATTGTATCCATACTAACTCTTAACATTCCTACTTATGTACCTACATAAATAACATGATAAAAGCAAATTATTTAGCTATTTATTGTAGTTGTTTGTCTAAACAGATTATATATAGAAGACCGCGAGAGAAAACAACGGTCTATCTGTAAAATTTGCGTTAAGTTAGCTTGAAAATAATAATTTAATGGAGCTTTAGGATGTTTGTGGGCATTCAGGTGGATTCATGTGAACAGTTAGTCTGTTAAAATAAGTAAAAACAAAAATTAAAGTCGATTCCCGCTAGATTCAATACGAACTTATGAAACTTATCTCATAGAAACAAAAAGTAACTGTATTAACATCAAGTGTCATTTACTATAAATTTAATAGTGTTTGAACTTGTGCAGATTAATAAAAACTATTTTATTAACAATTAATTTCAACAAGATATACACAAAGGAGTGTAATCTAATAGTAGGTATCAAAGAAACGGCCTTACCTTTCATAACAAACTCTCACATTTAATTAATTAAGACATTAAATATCTTTCACCAATTTGTGACGTGTATTTAGCAAATAAACCAACTTAATTTGGAATTCCATTCACACTGCTCTCTTGAAAAAGGTATACAATTATTCAATAAGGGCACTACAATAATATCCTTGTAGTGTATCAATTAGTATTTTTTTCTGTTAGCGCAGGTTACACTACTGAAATTGTTTGTTAACTTCTTTAGAAAAACACAGTGCCTATATTTAAAATAGGAGAGGAAATTGAGCAATCGCTAATAAAGAGGTAAACATAATCCGCAAATAGGTAAAAACAACTCGACTCTCGCACTACAAAGAGTCATTGAACAGCAATTACCTTGGAGGCCTCCAAAAAGGTCTTTAATTAAATCCTTCTCCGATGACATCATAATTATAGCGCAAATTGGATCGAGCACCCGCCTGTTTTGTTAACTGTTAGTAGAGAGTTTCTATTAAATTAATCAGTTTTTAGCAAATCAAAGTTTAAGTGCCATTTAGCTGGTATTTGGTTTCATTTGATCAAGCTTATAAATTCAATATATTTCAAAATCAATATTATACAGAATTATTATTACATACTTATTTATGAAATTATACAAAGAGGGTTAATTGGAAAGATAGTCTATCTAGTCGATAGTCAGACCAGACTCAGAGAAATTAGAAAATAAAATTTTCTAAATTCGCTCAACCGAGTATCGAACCCGGGGCATCTGCTAGCAAGGCGAATACTCGCACCACTGCACCAACGAGACCGTCAAGAGGCCGTTATTTAGACAATACAAACAAACCTAGTTAACTTAAATTAAGTTAGGAGAAAGAATAAAAATAATGAAGAAAATAATTGTCGGCGTTTCAAAAACAATTATTATTTTTATAAAAAAGTACAAATTGAGTTCTTAGTAACCTAGTACTTTAGTAACACTTTTTAAAAACCATTTCTACGACACAAATTTTATGATTTTTTTCAGTACCTAATATTACTTCTCACTAAAGTAAATGGATAGCAGCCCATTAACGTAAAACTGCTGGGCACAGGCCTCTTCCCTCATATGAGAGAGATCCACCACGCTGCTCCACTGCGAATAGGCAGGCATAGTACACAAGTGCACTCTATTTCTTCACTCTCATAGTCCGATGCGAGGGGAATATGACACGACCGGAGTGAGATCAGGCGCAGGACCGCCGGCTTAACATGCTATCCAAGGCACGAGGGTGGAATACATCGACAATTTCCTAACTTTGGGCAAACGTTGAGAGAATCTTAATAGGCAACTCAATATCGATTTTTTAATTGGCCCGACCCGGGACCCGAACCCAGGATCTAGAGTCTAGAGTCAGTCTGTAGTCGAACTCGCTAATCACTATACCAGTGAGGCAGTTCACAGCCTCCCTATCTAAAATCTTGTTAGTGGTTGTCTGCGAATCCGAGACGAGGTCGCTCACTAAGGGCCATATGCAAAAGCTCAGAGTCACGCAACGGGCAATGGAGAGGGCTATGCTTGGAGTGTTCCTACGCGACAAGATTAGACATGATGATATCTGTAGACGAACCCAAGCTACCAGCAACGCTACGAATCGCGAAGCTGAAGTGGAAATATGCAGGGTATTTTGTCCGTGGGCCCGAAGGTCCTGGGATGACCACCCGACACAAGAAGACGTGGTATGGTTGACCTCTACAAGGTGTAGCCAGGAGACGCATGATTGGGCTGTATGGGAACGATTAGATGAGACCTATATTAAGCATTGGACGTCCATCGGTTAGAGCGACGACGATAATAACGCAAAAAATATAGTCCGTCCAATTAAATAAAATAAAATACCTTTTATTTTCTACTCCCACACTTTTCTGCATATTTAAACACAAACTAATTATACAGTAATTATTAGAGAAAAGTGTGATGCCGAAAATAGGAACACCGCTCAGCTGTTGTTGGGAACCAACCCAACGCTAGTTTTCAGCGGCGACCCGGGACGAACACAATACAAAACATTAAAACTATAGTTTAAATAAAAAAAATAAACAAAAAATTATTATAATTAAAATTTGGACACGTCAGTGAAAACTTGAACACCACTTGCCAATCTATTCGCCATTCTCCGTAAGTTATAATAATAATAATAATATAAGTTTATTCAAAGGCAGTACAACCAGTAAAATTTTACAATAAAATAAAATAAAATTAATAAAGTAAACTAAAATCTAAAATTAAAATACTTAGTTCTAATTAACATTTAAAGAAAAAAAAAACAGGGAAAAAATACGCTACAGTTACTTTTTATTTCTGTTTTTATGAACAGATAGCCAATAAGCACATATGGGGTTAGTAGTATCGTGACAAACCGTTTCCAGAATACTATTCCGCGTTGCTCTAATTCTCTCCCAGAAGGAAGCTACACGTATCCTGATAACGGCATAAAAGTCAGGCACCCCCGCTTCGGCAAACATGCCAGATGCGCTGCAATAACGAGGTAAACCCATCAAGATACGAAAAGCATTATTGTACTGTACGCGCAATGCCGTGTAAGACTTTTTACGATAGTTCGTCCAAAGTTGACATGTATAAAAACACTGACAGTACGCGTTAAACAATGTTTTCTTGACGGGTTTGCTGCACTTGCCGAATCTTCGGACCAGCATGTTGCATCGAATCGAGAGTGCCCTCCTCTCCCTCTCAATATCACAGTCATCCCTCAGGTATTCCGTAAGTATATGCCCTAGATATTTAACTTTTGTTACAACCCGAACTGCTGAACCGTTAAGCATTACATTGGGTATCCTCTCCGGTCCCCTATCCGCCCGGAAGACCATCATTTCAGATTTTAAAACGTTATACCTTAGTCCGTGGGCACTGGCATACTGCTCGCAAATTAAGGTCAGTTTCCTCAGGCCTTTAATAGAGGGGCTGAGAACCACCATGTCATCGGCATAGCTGAGACTATTAAAACATGTGTTACCGATATGACATCCTACTTTTGCAGCTCTCAGCTCCTCTATCAGATCATTTATATAGATATTAAAAAGATCCGGAGAGGTAATTCCACCCTGGCGAACTCCACACTCTAATTTATAAGGATTAGAAGTGGCGTTGCCCCATTTTACGCTATTAATTTGGTTTCCGTACCAGTACCTCAGCAAACCTACAACCTCCGCGGGAACACGATGTCGATGTAATTTCGTCCAAAGAATTTCGTAATTTACTAGGTCGAATGCTTTGCTGAGGTCTAGAAAACACGCATATATTGACGTTTGGCGGCCCGTATAATTAGTGTATTGCGTGCTTTAAGGCAATGAATAACACCGTGTGTGTGTTATTACACATATATATATTTTAAGTAAGTATATTTTATTTTAAATTCATTGTAAATAATAGTATAACTAGTAAATAGATGGACGAAATTATTAGTGCAGGAACAGAGAGTGAAACAGATACAAACATACACACATATATACATAGACATATAGACACATATACATACATATATCCGCTAGACATTCCACCGTGGATGCACGCAGATGATAATAAATAATATAATCAATTTAAAACCATAGGCTATAGAAATGCGATGTAATTTGTTGTTGTCATTTTATAGTTTTACAATTCAGAGAGTTTTTAGTTCGGATTACATACAAAACATACTGGAGTATTCCACCTCAGCGCGCTGAGATTCACGAGAAGTAGTACACAATACATTCTATCTCATTAACTAATGTATCTATCTCGTTACTATGTAGCATGTTGTCGCATGATAATTATCTTAAGGTTATTTTCAGATAGTGCCTTCGGGCATTATGGCTACGTAATAACTAAGTTCGTTCATAATGGATTTTGAAATGACGGTATATCTATAAATCAGTTTACAGCTCTTACCTTATTCATGCCTTAATTTGAAACAAATGGCATTTTGTAAAATTTTTATCTGTCACAAATAACTCAGTAAGAATTGTAAAGGTTACAATATTGAAAGCAAATATCTTTTTTTTATTTTTATCAAATATCCTTGCTTGATGAAAATTAAAGCTCATAAAAGTTTTAAATTTGCTTGAAATTGAACTCAAGAACTCCTGCACTTGATAATGCCTACAACGTTCTGAATACTGTTTTACAAAATCAATAGGTAGGGCAAGAGCAATGTGTCGAAGTTATTACTTGTTATATTCACATAATAAATAAATAATTGTATTCTGCAACATAAAGGAACATAGTTTTAAAAATATGGTATTTCAAAATCATGACCGTTGAAAACGAGCATCGATTTTCAAAAACAAAAAACTAAAATATAAACAAGACCATAATTCATTATTAAATGCAACAAAGAGATTAATTATCCGGCATTATCTAACAACCGTGACCGCGGCCGCCGCATGTAAATATGGTAAATCGGTGCTTACGAATAATTTACCATATTTTAGCTAATTATCCGCGCGTAAGTCTTAACCGAACCAATGAGTTCCTATTTAGCTGAAATAGGGTATAGCTATAGCGAATTTTTTACAATTACGTATACTTTTCCCACATATCTTCTTGATTTCTGAAGTAATACTTCTAACCGCATGAAGCGTTAAGCGAGGTATGTACGAGTATCTTTACTTTACTCAGCCAAACTCTACTTATAAAAAAAACTAAATTCATAGAATACATTATAAACCAAAAAAGTCTCACTTCCAGTCGGTGTAGAGACCCATGCCCAATTATTTTTTATACGCAACAGTTCTAGTGATCTAGCTTTATAATAAAGTGATGTTAAAGTGTATGAATATAAAATATAATCAATAACAAATAATCATTTCCATTTCAATGGCTTCTACACAGAATTGTAAATCAATAAAAACCAGCACGGCAGTAGTTAGAAAACCTCTCGGGTGCGAGTACTCGCTTTGCTCGTAGGTTTTGCCTAGTTTCAATTCCTAGTACAGCAAAGTCAAAATTCTAATTTGAGTCCTCAAAAGTAGGCAGCTTTATCGGTGGTCATTTACCAACCTACCGTCAAATTAGAAGGAGAAAAAAGCTTCCGTCTTGGACTGTATCATCACTTACCATCAGTAGAGATGACAATTAAGCACTAAACTGTCGACAATAAGAAAAATAGTAGCCTATTAACCTCCCACTACTAGGCTTCATCGCTTATAGAGTTTTTGGAGCAGATAACCGATATGATTCACTGCAGGTGGCAGCTTATATATATCCAAGAATTGCTCCAAGGATATGCAAATTTTCTCGGGATCTTACCCAAATTTGTCTGGAGGAAAGTCTTTGTTACAGAATGGTAACTTACTACGATCGAAGGAACAAATTATAATATCCTAAATCCTAAACTAAATAAAGAAATTTGGTCTATTCCACGATGAGGTAACAATCATTTTTGTTTTATTTGGTGATACGTTAACGTTCAACTATGATTGTGATCATATCCAAGCGCTAACCTGACAGGTGTGCTGATGGTAAGTGATGATACAGTGTAAGATGAAAGCTAACCTAACCTGGTCAGAGGCAATTTACCGCTTAGATTTTCACACAGCATCATACCATAACATAAAATCACTTCTTGGCGGTACGTTTTTGCTGGTAAGATGGTAACTTGCCATGGTGAAAGCCTCTAACCACTCCAGACCCAGGCAAATTAGAAAATATAACTTGCTTCATAACGTCTGTTTTAATGGCAAAAACCAATTTCAACATAAAGTTCACTCAATGCCACAATGTTATCATAAAAAGAAACATTTAATAAATCTAACAATTATAAGAATAAAAGGCTTCACAAAAACGATATCTGTGTTTAAAAATACATTTAGATTTAACAAAAATCAATCGTACATTTGTAATAAACAAAATGGTAAATCCTTAATCCCCATGCAAATAAAACAGTGGATACTAAATAAAGAGCTTACAACGTAAGAGCAAAATGGATAATAACGTTCGGCTTATTTAATGGGTACAATATTAATTTTCACCGCAAATACAACACTTTGTTTGCTGATTGAATTTAGGCATAACGTGATTTTGATTATAAATCAATTTGGTCCATAAATACAATCAATTTTAAAATATATAAAACATAGAGTCGCCCATGTAATCTTTAATAATATTATAAAAGGGAAAGTTACTATCGCGCTTTCAATTCAAAATTACAAAACCGATTTAAGTGAAATTTAATATACTGGTATTCTAAAGCCTAAACGCAGACGGTCATTAAGAACGAGTTTCCCCCATTTTCTCAGGGGATCCGATTATAAAAGCAAAAAACGATTACTCACTGCAAGATCTCGAAAATATTCACCAGATTGTTTTGAAGTTTGGCATATGTCCTTACGCGACGTTATCTACTACGAAGAACAAATTTCCCCATATTCCCATGGGATCCGATTATAAAAGCAAAAAACGATTACTCACTGCAAGATCTCCGAAAATATTCACCAGATTGTCTTGAAATTCGACAAATATCATCCTTTTGCGACGTTATCTCTTACTAAGAACGTGTTTCCCAATATTCCAACAGGAACTAAATATAAGCGAAACTTACTAAGAGATTTCCTTTATCATTCACCATTTCATGTGACATGCGTCATACATTTTTCTTTCGCGACGTATACTTGCACTGATAACGGGTTTTCTGTTTCGTACATATATATTTCAATTATTATATAGTATAAGGACAGATTATAAAACAAAATATGCTATATATACCCAATTTTTATGGCAATAATAGAAATAAAAAAGCAAACATACAAAAAACTTACATAAATATAAGAAAACGATATATGTATATTTGTATTTATTGTGAAAGGAGGTTACCATTATCGAAATTATACAATACAATCTCACAAATACAATATTTAAAACATAATGATTATTACAAATTGATTGTACAAACTGTATTTAAATGATACAATTTTCAAAATAAAATTTTAAAAAGCATATTCTAATACAGTCGTTGTATAAATAATTGTTATATTTAAGAAATCTCAATTCATTTATCATTCAATTCGAGCAAGCCATGTAACAAAATATATTATCCCCGTCGTTCAGAGTAAGCAATTTGATAAAATAGTCCGTAAATTTAACTTAAAAATGAAGTCGTCTATATAAAATGTCCATCTTTAATTGGTTTCAAGTTACTTGAAAATGATTGGGGTCTCGTTTTATGATAAGTTAGTCCTTAACGATTGTATAACTTAGGTATCGCAAAACTACAGATTGTTGTTTGGTTACAGAACGTTATATTTATTACCTAGAAACAACCTCGGGATTATTATTTTCAGATAATGATATATTACGTTGTGCTCTTTTTTTAACAGTGAATACTGCCTTAATTTATTCAATTCTTACTATTACTTCGATTCGATACATTCGAATTGGCTGACTTTACTGAAAGGCTTTTTCATCATCCACTAAGTTCAAATACAATTTCTGACGGTCTCACTGGCGTAAAATTATTCGCATCGCTAACGAGAGGCCATGGGTTCGATTTCTGTCAGTGCAAATATTAAATACCTTTTATGTATAAGTGACAATTTCTCAACAGGTGGGCCTGAAAATGAACATGGATAAGACAAAAATTATGTCTAATATCCATGTAGCGCCACACCCAGTCATCGTTGAGAACTCAGCTCTCGAAATTGTTGACGAGTACACATACCTGGGACATATAGTCCAGCTAGGTAAGTCCAATTTCGAGAAGGAGGTCAACCGTCGAATCCAACTAGGTTGGTCAGTGTTTGGGAAACTACGCCAGATATTTTCGTCCGATATTCCTCAGTGCCTGAAGTCCAAAGTCTTCGAATAGTGCGTGTTGCCAGTGATGACCTACGGTTCTGAGACGTGGTCGCTGACTATTGGCCTCATGCGGAAGCTCAGACTCATTCAGCGTGTGACGGAGAGGGCAATGCTCGGAGTTTCTCTACGCGATCGAATTAGAAATGAAGAGATCCGTAGTAGAACCAAAGTCACCGACATAGTTCTACGAATTGCAAACCTGAAGTGGCAATGGGCGGGGCACATAGTCCGAAGGACCGATGGACGTTGAGGGCTGAAGGTGCTAGAGTGGCCCCCACAAGGTGAACCGATGATATAAAGAGGGTCGCCGGTAGCCGCTGGAGCCAGGCGGCGCAAGATCGGGCCTTGTGGACCTATATCCAACAGTGGACGTCCATCGGTTGAAGCGACGACGACGATTAGTGACAGTTTAATCGTGAATTGTCTATATTTCCTATTTTGCTTTCTTTATGTATAAAATTCTACTGTACATGTGAAAGTGACTGAATTCATAAACGGATGGGCGAATTTTGATTTTTATTGTGCGCTAGTTCTTGGTAAATTCACAAATGGTTTGTTAGAATGACTATTCGCTGTAGAGATCTACATATTTCAGCAGAATCAACACCTTCGCTGATTACACCACCAGGCCTAGCCATCTTATATTACTATTCCATACGTTGTATATTGACCAAAATCCTCCTCAATAAAAAAAGTGGCAAGCGGCCTATTAACTTCGCACTGTTAGGCACACTCATATCACAGAGGGTTTTTATCGCATAGATCCACCACGCTGCTCAACTGCGTATTGACAGTGCACGAGAGCAGCCTCTATTCCTCCACTCTAATAGTCCGATGTGACGGCAATCCGACACGACGGGAGAGAGATCAGGCGCTCTCCGAGACACGGGGGTGGATCACACCGCCAAATTTTTAACTTCTAACTAACTTAAATATTGAGAAAATCTTAATACAAAACAAAATATCTATTTCGAATTGGCCCAACCCGGGGCTCGAACCCAGGACCTCATGTCTGTAGTCGAACATGCTATCCACTCGGCCAACGAGACAGCCTACTCTTCAATGCCTAAATCGAATTCGATGTAAAAATTTAATCTGACGGACGCAAGAATGGTTGAGGTTGACAATTGCATCCCGATTTCCACAAATATTAACAGAATTGGGAATTCCCGGGTGACGCCGAGGGGCACAGCTAACATAAATATGTTTCAAACATCCACAATTGCAATTAATGTAAGCACACATGCCAGCAAGCAAAACAATTTGCCGGTTAAATGAGTTTTCTAAAAAGCCGATTAAGCGGAAACTAAAATCAGTTAATTATTTATTGAACTGAATATCGGGATAAAGGGATAGAATAATATGTCCAACATTATAATTATGAATTAAATAGCATCGGGCACTTGTGTACTGTTTTGTGTTATTGTTAATTCAGCATTTGATTTCGTATTTTCATGGTTTGCTATTCTGAATTAACAGTAATTTGCTGAGTGCTAATACTATATGGTTAGTCAATAATACATCGCAGTTTGGAATCTCGACTCGGTATTAATGTTGACTCGACCGTATGTAAACTTAACATTAGTTAATGTATATTTTCTGACGGCATTTCTAGTATATGATTAGTAATGGAAAAACTTGTATTGTAGAGAAAATTTTATAAGATTTATCATAAATAACAATCTTTATATAATGCTCTTATATACATTTTCATTTGCTTTTACGCTGGTAGATTAGCGCTTGAATTTTTAATCACTTTTTGGTATTATACCTCTTATAGTTTCTACACAGCAACGGAATTTTATAGCTTGGCGGCACAACTTTGCTGGTAGGGTGGTAACTAACAATAACCGAAGCCTTTCCCTAATCCAGAGTCAGATAAATTCGATAATATTGCCATTGCCATCAAATAAAATCAGATTCAATTTGATATTTTCACAATATATTTTGACACAAGTAATTAAATAGAAAATAGTAATCTCCCTTGGAAATAGGAAATACCAAGCACATGTAGCTTGACATACTTGTTTATTTTTGTGTTTGTTGAACTATACTCTTACCTTCTGCATATCCAAAGATCAGTTAATGCTTACCTGAAAACAAAAAAGCATCATTTATAGCGTAAGTCTTCATTTGCGAAAAGATAGAACAAGATATTATATCTACTTATTATTGTATCATTTCTTTCACACACAATCTTTAATTTGATTTGCTTACATTATTTAAGCCATAACTATTTACATCAAATAGTATGATGGTTTAGATAAAATACGGTATCTTTTACATCTTTCCGTTAAACTCTTGAGTTATTATATTTAACTATCTTTAAACAGAAAGTTGTACTACTAACGATTTTATAAAATAGACAACGGATAACAGAAATAGTTTCCAATTTCTAGGATACGTTTTACATTTTATAGATTTTTGAAAAGCATTTATAAAAATTAGACCATTACCATCGAATACTTATCGAAATCTATCGAAAATACTTACACTAGATACATTTTTCCAAAGTCGGGTGCTTAGTTTACACAGCCGTAGTAACGGTCCGAAATAATTTTCTCTTTAAATAATTCATTGGGTTGTTCAGACATTAAATCTTATCCTCGGGTTACAGAAATAATTTAAATGTTATTCATCTTCAGAGTAATATTACTTTGAGAGTTCTTGCCTAATGTTATACGTATATGTTATATTATTTGTATTGTATTGCATGCCAAGTTAGCTTATAAGTGGGATATACAATGTATAACTTTAGTATATGTCAGAGTGCAATAGTCTGTGAAACGCTGGCGCCATCTGTCTATCGGCGTGGGGCAGAGTCAATATGTGGCAGTTTGGCGCGTCTATCTATGCGGCTCCTGCCTGGTACTCTTTCTGCTCAGGGTACCAAAGGAGTAGGCTGCAGATCCAGCAGAACAAGTGCCTACGTATGATAGAAGGGTCCGATGTACGTCAGAAATGCCGTCATCCACCGTGACATCAGGACGCCCACCGTGGAGGTGTTCCTCCGGAACTTGGCGAAGAGTATGTTTCACCACGTGGATAACTCCCCACTCGTACACCTCCACGGCATTGCCAGCCAGCACCCAAGAGCAGCAAACACTGGGCGTCCTCTGCCTCGTAAGCTTCAGCTGTCACCGTCTCCTCATGTAGGCGATGACGACGGCGAAAACGACGCAACCCCAACTTGGCCATTGAATTAATTGACCTGGATGGACCCGCTAGCGTAGCCAGCGGGAACCAGCCCGTATGATTGCGGGAAAAACAAATTACCAGGTATCAAATTGATGTCTGAGGAAGATGCCCGGGTAAGGAGGTACTGCCTCGAGGCTCGCAACCCTCAACTAAAGTTGAGAAGAACCCAGGAGAGCAGTCCGGCGCGTCTCTCGGCAGTTCTCGAATGACGGTCGGCCGGAGCGGTCGACTATTGAAACTGTCGCGTTCCCAGCTATTATTATTAATGAGTTTGTGTAAATTGATATCGGGAACATTAAGTGATTGATCATTATAATCTGATTTATGTAATAAAGTGTTTGATTGCACCAACATTACCCACAAACGCCCACAGCATAAGATTTTAAATTATGGATGCCATTAATGACGATGTCGGCGGAGAACCCTACGCTTTATGCTTTCCTTCTCTCTTATTCTCCGACAGCAATATTTAACAAAATTTAGCATAAGTATAAACATTGTATATAACGTTGGCTTCCTAATAAATAAATAAATATTTTTATCCCTATGGGATGCCTATAGTTAAGATGATATCGCCGATCATTTTGTTCTCTTATAAGTCTAATGTGAATTATTATATATAATCTATGCTGTTAGGCTGATAAATAGCTATGGCAGAAGTCACTTATTTTGGGATGTGATAAAAACAATTTAATCTGGTAAATACTTTATGATGAAAAAGCTTTTTCATAATGGCGGGTTACTTCGATTAAACGACATTGTTATAATCTTTACTAATATTATAAAGTGGTTCTTTTTACACCATTAGAAAGCTGCATTTTCACTGAGCGATATAGGTTATATTACAAAAAAATTAGGGCTTCCTAAGAAAAATGCATTAATTTTTGTAATTGCGTGCGCTGCGAAAACTATTGAAGATAAAACAAAAAAATGTTCTACAATATTATAGAAGATATAAATATCTACAAAAAAAGTCAACAATACCATACGTCCAACTACTGTAGTTATACCGCTGTAACTACTTTTTTACATTTTAAAACTCAATAGCAGTACCGACATTAATCTAACCATATTATTCATACCTCTGTATTAATCCTTATCCCATTAAATGATATTTTATTAAAGACCGTTTCAATACCTGTAAAATACTTTTTTGATTATTAAAATTGAACACTCCATTCAAAAAGTATAACTAATTTCAAAATATCAATCTTAAGAAAATAGCATATCCCGAGTCGAACTCCAGAACAACTACTTCAAATGTTGTGTATCTTCTTCTTATTCGTTTCGCTCTTGACAGCGGTCGTGATCGTCACGAAGTAACGGAGTAGGCAGATGTTATGCGCATGACTACCGCTCGCCATTTTTCCCAGTTCTGTCTGTTTTGTATAGGGAATTTTGTCTGTTGTGTATAGGGAAGTTCATAGACAATAAAGTATATATTACAAGTAAACCTTCTCTAATATTATATAAGAAAGATTTGCATTATGAATTTTATTTTTTATTTTTAAGAATTTATAATATTCAAGCTATAAATTACAGGACCGATTAAAAAGAACTTTCAATACCTGTAGTATTTGTAAATTAACTAATGTCTGATATTTAACAAATGCATAAGTTAAGGTATATATTCGTTGAAAGGAAAAATATGTATATTGATTAGATTATGAATGTAAGTGTGTATCTTATAAACTGAAAGGAACTTATTGAAAACTAAGTGAAATAAAACTTTTTGCCACGAGATCGGTATCTACGTGGGTGAAACCGCTGGCCATTGTTATTAAATAACATAAAAACGAGTATTTGATATAAAATTTGCTATATGTCATTATATCACCTGTATACCTTGAAGATACAAACCAGACAACCAGATAACCATCACTCAGTGATCATTTAAACTATGTAGCCTAAGATGCAACCCTTTACGATAAGGCCGCCAGATGTCGCCGATGTAATTGCGTTGCCTTTGTGCCACTTCTAATGAAAGGTCGAAACTGATATAGCTATCTTTAATCAACATGAAACTTACCCGCGCCCGATGCGGGCTGATGTTGCAGGCAGGATAAATATTAGGTCGAATTTACGTATTACGACTCAGTTATATTACGTAGTTGGTATAATTGTTTAATTTTTTGTAGTCATTGATATACACATAGATTCTTACTTCACCGATGGAATCGAGGTCCCCGATTTCTAACGTTACCTGGACTACACCCTCGCTCCTGGGGACGCTCTTAATCAGTTCAAAACTCCTTCACAGTATCCGATATGTGTTGTAATGGCAAATTTGCTCCAAGCCGAGGCTGGTTCCCGCTGGAAATGGCCTTGGAGCAGCGTTTCCATGAGAGCTTGCCCTTTTAAAGGCTCACAAACTAAAACTAGGGAGGGTTCTCAAGAGCTTGTTCTGTTCTCCAGGGGCGCTGTAAAATCCAGTAGAGATAATAGCTAAAGACATTCCGAAAAAAAAAACAAAAGTATGTTCTNCACAAACTAAAACTAGGGAGGGTTCTCAAGAGCTTGTTCTGTTCTCCAGGGGCGCTGTAAAATCCAGTAGAGATAATAGCTAAAGACATTCGAAAAAAAAAAACAAAAGTATGTTCTTGATACGTAAACGAATCTCAAACAAACAGTATCTCTTCTTTCTCCGACTTTATCCTACTTTAATTGGAATCATCTCACCTAATTGCTTTTCGCTAGACATCACGACTTTGGATCTAGGCTTTGTGACCCTAGGACTTTTTTATTGAAGTCATCCAAGTTAATTTGGATCTACCATGACATTTTGGTCTTGATTCCCGGTGTAGTATGCTTTTTATCATGTTCGAGGCATGCCTTCACGATATGCCCATAGCAGGCGAGCTTCCGTAAGTTTTTCTCGTATTGGCCTGACTTTGAAGCTGCCTCGAAAATAGATTTTTACACATAGACAAGCACTACTTAATACTATATTAATAAAATATTTGCGTGATAAAATTGGCCATTTTGTTGAATTTTTGTATTAGGACTCAACTATATTAAAAAGTGGTGGGTCTATGCTCTAGAAACCCTCACTCCTCGGAGTGAGGAGGCCTGTACCCAGCAGTGGGACGTTAATGGGCTGCCACTTACTTACTTACTTTATATTAAAAAGTTGATATAATTGTTTTGTAATCAACCACAAGGTATGTGTCATCGTACAATCCACATGGATTCTTGCTAACAAATGGCGTGATCGAAATCTAGAATTGCACTTCGTAGTACTCCCTTTTTTTATTACAAGAATCTGTAATGAACAGTGAATAGTCCTGAAACCAGTCCTGGTAACCTGCGTAGACCCAGTAGATTAGCTTGATAAACGCGTCAATTTTTTTTAAACTGGAGCACAATAGCTTTTACGTTATGGTTACTGAGAGAACTGTTTTAACTTGCGCATTGTACACAGTTAACTTAAGATGTCAAGTAACACGGGTATCAAAAGGGTTAACATTTGGGTATAATGTTGACGGTAAATATAAATAAATATGAACATTATATCAGCGCACCCATCAACGAAAATTAATCCGTATGGCGGTGACAAGACGGAATTGTAAGGAAACTAATCTGTTTGAGACAATACCGTGGCAGTATCTTCAGTTTACGACGACGTCTTGACTAAATCTACAAATATTTGAACAATCGTTTCACTATGGCAACTATTGTCCAGGTCAAACTAATTTGGAATCCCCCGAAAGCCGTAATTCAATTTTGCATAGAGATCATCAGCTAAATTAATTTAGTTAAGCCTTTTATACGGCCCTTTGATTGCGATATACATCAAGTTTCTAATAAACAGAATGCTTTAATAATAATATCTCGTTATCTCAATCGAGTTTAAGAGAAAATTTTGTAAATCGAAATATTCTTACGTTTGTAGTATATTTTAAGCAAAAAATTGAAATAACTTAAATATTTAAATTTTTTGCTTAACCCTGTAATGTATATTAATTGTGAGCACATGTAATAATTAACCATAGATAAGGAAATATTTTATGTAAAACTAGCTGTTTCCGACGGAATCATGTTGTTTCCGATCCCATAGGTTAATGGAGAAATCCGAATCAAATTATCAATTAAAACTACTACTGTATTCACTTGAGCACATAAATGAATTTATAAAAATCGTACAATCGTTACGTTCAGTCGCATATAATAGTAGTAGTAAAGAATTATATATTTATTTATTAGTTATTTATTTATTCACTTTATGATACACCACACTTATATACTAAGTGGAATAAAACGCATACATATTATGCAACATCTTGATCTAATATAATATATTCGGGCAGACATGAAAGTGTAACTAAACTAAACGAAGACAAAAGGAAAAAATCATGAAAATCGATTCAGTAGTTTCGGAGTCAATGGGCGACAAACAGCTTTGCACGAGATATATTCGACTCCAACGACATGTTTTCTATATTTCTTTGAGACTAGTTACCGTGAAATTGCTATAATAAAATAAAAAACAATACATAACAACTAGGAACTTATTTCAAAGAAACTGTTCAAATAAATGATCAAAAAGGAAGCAAGTAGTAATTAGTATAACTAAATTTAGATACGACCTTTAAAATCTCAATAAAATTACTCAAAAACAGTTTAAATAAAAGAAAAATATAAGTACAAAATTTAGAACGAGTAATAATTTAGTAATAATAACAATACACTATTAATTTTGCATATACGAACAAGACTTCCGTCATATTTTGGTTAAAATTATAGCAAACATCCCAACGGGAATATGCCAAGTTTTATAATTACGACAGACAAACAAGCTGGCGGGTTACTTGATGGTACGTGATCACCGCCGCCCATGGACACCTGCAGCACCAGGGCCCAGAATGTGGGAGTTCAATTGCTTCTTAAACATTTGCATGTGGAAGTCGTGGGGGAACAACATTGCTGAAATTTGGAAATAAGTTCCACAACCTTGAATACCAATGATCCGTTTTTTTCCGCTGGGAAATGCTTTTACGCATATAAGCTCAGCCATAGTACCTACTGAAGTCCAGCTACACCCGCATCAACCTGAATTGGAGGTGTCAGAGGTTCCCTTATCGATCTTTCGGATGCAACCGGTAAAGAGTGCTTTAAGGAGAAGGCAAGAGGCGTTCAAAAAGACGCCGCCTGCCAATAACCCTGTCTATTTAATAATAATTGTATACATTTTTTAATAAAACCTTGGCGCCAGGAATTGTAAAACACACGGCGTTTAGCTCATTAATTTGACGAGCCAACAGTCTTGAAGGCTCGATGCGCATGTAAGTCTGTTCCGCTCTGACGCATTAGGGTTCCTCTGAGCCCATATATCACTTAGTCACCCGAAACCGGCATCGCGCAAGCGCGCCCAACTTGTATAATAACTTCACGCCGAGGGACGGATTATCGATAAATGACTGCTGTAATGATTAAACTTGTAATAAACAAATGCCACGATTGTATTATTAAAATATCAGTGTTAAATACCTAAACCGTATACTTACCGAATACCTAAGAAACCTAAAGCAGCGGTTTTTGACCTTTTTAGGTCCGTTACCCTTATGTTAGACGATAGATAGTTGGGTGACGACACTCATAGATGTGAAATGTTGGGAGTTATTGAGTAATATTGTGGCAACACCTAAAAATACCAAAGAACATTGTGCAATATTACGAAATGTTATACAATACGTGGTAACTTAAAACGAAAAATACTGCTAAATTGTTTAAATTCAAATAGTGAAGTAATAATTTGTATAGTGCAAGTTGAGTATCTATAAATAGCAGAGAAAATAAAATTTGTTAGTTAATGTGAGTTAGTGCTTTTATATTAAATTAGACGTGGGATCGAATTTGTGTGAATACGCTTCTCGCTTCACGGTAGGAACCACTAGTCCACCTAACACACCTCGTAATTTTGGTTTTGATAATGGGATAAACTCAAACACTACGTGTCAATACAAATACGTAAATACATAGCATCACGCCTCATTCCCATAAGGGAAGTCAGATACAACGTCCTTCCACTTGCCACGATCCTTGCATATCTCCTTCGCTTTTTTCATTCTCATAAAACCTTTAATACAAATTCGTTGGTTTAGAGTACCTTAGACCTGGCCCTTATTTAAATTGTCCTGTATTTGATCCAGGAACGTTTGCCTTGGTCTTCCCCCTTCCAACTTTCCCTCATAAATCATAAATACTCACCACTCGGTCATAGGCCTTTTCTAAATCTACAAAAGCGCAGTAAAATCTTTGGTGTTTAGCCAAACATTTTTCAGTTAAAATCTGATCCGTACATCCCATTCCTCTTCCAAATCCCTCTTTTTCTAAATAAATATTTCAAACAAATACGTAGACGTTTAATAAATATAAAATCTTAGCACATGAAAAATAAAAAAGTTTAATTAAGGCAATTATAAAATACAGATACACTGATCTAAAACAAAATACTAGAGACAGAAGCTATACAATTTGATGGGATCATAATTATACCACAACATAGCTTTTGTAACATTTAATCTTGCTTGCTTAATATTTCACTTTTGTATAAATATATTCTTTACTTTGTTTTTATCATAATATGAAGCACAACTCTTAAGTACTCGTATTTATTCTATTTTAATTTCTCATAGTGATTTTTTTCTTCTGTTAGTAAAGATTTTTAGACAAACTAAACCTAAGGAAGGCACTCTCGGATTCGTTGTAACTAATTCGAAAGTTCGACTAATGTAGCAAAATCGTCAAGAACTGTTACTTTTTTATACTCTGAACTAATTTTCTACGAAACTGCTCAAAAGACAATAAGTGTGGCATTGTCTCGATGATACAGAGCTTCAGTTATGCTTGCTGAAGGAGGTAGATTATTTAGGTATAATTAATATCTAAATCGGTTTATAAAAACCATAGCAAAAATAATGTTGCTATCTTTTTGTCGCCTGGCAATAGTTTCCTTACTTTTGTTGAACTTTTCAGTTCGTATTTGTTATCAGATGATATGAGTGAATTTTTAGACCATATACCTACCACGCTGCTCTACTGAGGGTTGGCAGACACATACCCTAGAAATTCTTCAGAGATATACGGGTTTCCTCATGATTCTGAGCTAGATTTACGCGAAGGAAATTGATTTGTGAAACTTACTTGTATTAAGAACTTAGGACATTAATTTCACTCCACACCTGATAGAGCACGTTAAGCCCGGTCCCGATTACTACGATGAATCATTAATAACTAATAAGTACGGTAGGGTCGTCCTTTAAGAGTTGCAAAAGTCAAATGAAAGTCGTTTTATGTACAAGTTGCTTACTTGGTAATTTCCTTAGTATTAATGACCTTAATTATATTAATAGGTTACCTTAATATAATGGATTGGGTAGATCTAACGGAAGGATACAAATGTAATTAGTGTAGTTCTTGAAACATTTTTACTTTTAAATTGAGAGCTCTAACTATAGTCATATTTTATTGTCTCCTGTAGTAATGATCAGTAACTATAAAAAGAAATACAATATTGTAAGAATAACATCTTGTAATAGAGTAAAGATATCTTTAATCTAATTATATAAAAAGAAACTTTTTAACCCTTTAGCAAAACAAAAAATGTTTTTGAGTTTGAGAGAATAATTAGGAAAATATTTTATGAACGTCTGAAAGTTTTAAGTAGACATGATGGGAATATAAACTGTAAATAGTATTTGAATAATATGTGCATATAATGTTACTGTTATATTCTAAATCCACATAATTTCAAAGCAATTCGAGTTTTACGGAACCCTTTAACTATAAAATATAAGATTTTGATAATGTGGATCATACAGCATTAAAAATAATACTTTTATACCTAAAAATAAACATTGGAAAGTCAAGTATAATATTACGGTGTACAATATATAGTATTCTATTCATATAACACTAGCAAACCTGGCCACTCGTTGCTGTGGCTAAGGTTTTTATCAGACAAATAATTTGCAATAAAATAATATTGCGACAATAAATTAAGATATTAGCTATCCTATCTTTCAAGTTGGACCAAACTGCACACTGTGCAAATTTTATTAAAATCGGTTAAGTAGTTTACGAGTCCATCGCGGACAAACAATTGACACGTAATTTATATATATTAAGATATGTCACTAAAGTAAATTCTGTATCAAAAAAAGGTGTTTTATTTTCGTTTTTGTGTATCATTAACGAAATAATCTTAACATAAACCTTTTATTATATTTTTATTACAATTACAAATTACATATAACAGAATGTGGATAAAATTTTGTTCTGTTTCAAAAGTATTTTACTGTTTAAACCTACACGTTTCAAGAATCCATATATGGAACTTTTTAAATATACTCGAGATATTGCTTGTTTATTTTAGATTTACGTTTTTGAAGACGCAACGTAAATACCATCGCAAATCTGAATTCACGCTCTCGGCAAAATATAATATTTGCTTCCGTGTGTTGTCAAAGGCCGCTGTATGTTTATCGTTATTTATAGCTGTCTTACATTTGATATTGGAAATGTTATATTTTCTACCCAAAAGATAATCTCATTAACTTTATTTTGAACTGGGCTGAGAGAATTTACTCGCAATTTGTAATACACCAAATAAGTAACGATGTGGTTTTTAAACAATAAATAAAATATTACCTTTAAATTCACTACATATTTCAGTGTGGTATAATTGTTGTAAATACAAGATTTCAAAAAGGGTTCAAAAATACTTTTGAATCGTCAGCCTCTGTCCGTTAGTAACATATCTACCACCGGTTAGGAATCTCCATTCCGCTGTGAAGAAACCGGCAAGAAATTCAGCGGTTAGATATAGTTTTGTAGTTAAAAGGATGTTTTTGACATATTTCTTAATATTTTGTTGAGGCAAATCCAAAACTGATTAAAAATACGTATGCCCAACCCGACAATGATTTCTAAACCTTCTTCTAAAATAAGGTATTACAAGTTTGTTTCTATTTCTTGTATAATAATTGTGTATTATCTTTTTGCTGTTTAAGTGGATATTATTACGGATATATAAAATGTTATTCAATATGTATTGCGACGGTAATTTAATAGATATATCCTTATTTTTTGTTTATGAGTTTGTGTAGTTAGAATATGTATTTAAAGCTTTATATCTCGCATATTTAATACACAAATTTTATTGAAGAACAAATAATTATATGCATACGAATTTGTTTTTTTAAAATTCATTCAGCTCTTTTGATGTTTTATACAGTTTTCTTTGAATGAGGGAGGCGAACGTGACCACTTCGACCGTTCGTAGGAGAAGGCCGGGAAGGAGGCGAGAGGCCCACGATCGCTGTCTCCCTCCTTAGTGGTGACCTTTGGGTAACGGAAGCGGGGTCCGTTGCCCAACAAAGAGAGGTCTCGCGAGGTGGTTGGTGGCTTGCTAGATGCTCCAGGCAATCCATCTTCGGAGTAAGTTTTGGTCATTCACCAAGTTGGGCCTAAGCAGGCACATCGCTGGCGGGGTTGCGAATGTCTGTCAGTCGCGTTCTCGTGACCCCGTCTCCGAGTGATGTAGGAGCACCGCTGGGTTTTAGCCGGTATGAGTCCGGTATACCCTGGAACATCCTCCAGAGTATTCCAGGTATCCACGAGGAATTCCCAGCGTTAAAAAAATACAGTTTTGTTTACTATTAATGCACGTAACCTGTGTCTTGCTGAAAAAATATCGATATTTCATACTTTTCAGACGTTTCATGATGCCTGATGATTTTATATTGCATTTTATCCCATTTTTATACACGAAGGACCAATTTGAAAATCCTTTAAAGTAAAATAAATTGTATAGTCTGCCTAACAAGAATAGATAGTAACAAGCTAACTCCAGTTAAACACCGGTAACTTTAGCAAGTTATGTTTAACTAATAACTTCTATCTCGCAGTTGGATCTTAAAAAGACACGTTAGCTAATTTCTACTATTAAAACTTCGTCGAGAGTTTGCGTAACTTATTCCGACATTTACACAGAACGGAATAAAAACATTCATAACAATTCAAATAAAAAGTGATTACTGTTATGAAGTTTATTACTTTTTACACCTTATGATGTTTTCTTGGCGGAATTTCTGCCATGGCATCTTATTTCAATAGAGATCAGCTATCTGTATTAACTACCCTACATATAAAGAGTCAAATATTCAATCCAATCGAATTGTTTTAAGATACTATTTATTACCATTTGTAGTAATGTTTTTTAAACATCATAAACATGTTTTAATAACTGTACCGCCTCAAATCTAAAAAAAACTACTAACTTATTGAAATATAGCACTAATAAAATTTTATATTAACATATAGAAAAATATATTTAAAAAAATGAGATTTTAAACAGGTAAATTATTATTACCTTTACCTATAATTTTGAACCGATGATACCAAATCAACCTGTATAATTTAAAACAAACTATCACCTCGGTTGATGATATAAGCATCAAAATTACAAAAACTTACAATTTCTAAAATGTAATTATATTATAATACACGTATGCATGCACACTCTTTTCTCCTATTTCCATAATCTTGTATGGCTTATTTTTTTATTGTTTGCCTGCTGGTTTGCTGATGATTTTACAGTCAGATCATGACAGTCAGAAGATTCAGCGTCAGCGATTTATCATCATCATCATCATCAGCTAAAGTAGAAAGCTCGCAAACCTGGTACATAAGAGGTTCTTAAAATGATTTATTCACAGCACCGTACTGGAAAGCAAATCTTTTATTTGGCACGTCTTTGTTAGTAGGATGGTAACTCAGACAAATAAGGAAATACAAGTCCGAAACTTGTTCAGTCGATTATCGAACCCAAGACCTCTGGTGGCCATAGTAAATACTCCCAATTTTTCACCAGTGAAGCCAATAGAACCTATAACAACATCTGTAACAAATATATTGTATGCCCAGTTTTGACCTGTTGATTATGCAAATTAAACGCCTTTGATCAACGTAATGCCACGTACTGATTCGTAATGGAATTCGAAAAATTTGCATCATTAAAAGTCAATTGAATTTGCTTGTTTTTGTTTGGGCACAGGCAACGCGGGTGCAATCAGGACCGTTGGTGCTATGATTGAATACAGCTACTAATTAACGGCCCTCTCATAAAATAAATATTCCACTTACCACTGTCATAACAAAATTGTCTTTACTCAAAATAAAGCGATGATGTAATCTTCAGAATCGTTGGTAACTAAATCCTCTCTTTTCTTGAAGGTTAAATGTAATTTTCGTATATTCATTCTACTATAGGAAATAGTTTACGAAATAGTTATTGACTTAAGTTGCTTTTTGTACGTAAACATAATAAGTTATTGATATCTTAACGAATTGATAGAGTTATTAATATTATAGAGCAAACTTTTTGTTAAAATAATAATTCATGCTAATCACGAATTAATACTGTGGTATAAAATTTTGGACAAGATTGATTTGATTTATATTAGAAGATGTTTTCAGGAGCTTCACTCATTTATTTATTTATCGCTTTCAGCATGTACAAGCACAAGTGAAGCCCCGTTACGGCGTTACAAACATTGCGTATTACAATTATATATATTTTTTTAAATTATTTTAGTTAAAACATATAGTGTAAGATATTAACATTTAATTTTTAAACGTACTTATATATAATAAATTTATTAATAAATAAAATTTTCTAATTAGTAATTTTTTCACAATATCGCATTTACGAATATACTTATATTTTTTATTGTCCTTGCTTTAAACATTTCTTAATTGAATAATAATTTTTCTTAAATAACCATTTTTTAAATTCAATTGTGTGTTTTTAGAAGGCAATATTCTATTACTTTCTGGCAAGTTATAATAAATTTTTATCGCCTTATTAACAAATAATACGCGATGACTTGTAATTTTTAAGGAACAAAGAAGTGTGTCAGGAATTCTCGCTCTTCCGTAGATACATAACTTTAAACAGTAAATATTTATTATTAATTCACGGATAGATAATGTAACTTTTATCTGTAAGACTATGGCAACCAATGAATTACAAAAGCCAAAGTTGTATTTTGCGTTGTACCTGTACGTATTTCCATAGATAAACGATGGTCGAAATCTGAAGAGTTTGGAGGTGTTAGGCGACTCGACGCAGGCAGACATAGAATAGACTTACTAGTTTACCTGAAACCACTAGGTACACGAACGCTAAGACCCACCATTTCGAAAAGAAGACCACCAGTTCCTATTAAAATATATATAGAAAATTCTATATTGCACACCGCAACCTTACAATAATAATACAGAAACGTACTTAAATGATCAATACAAATAAACTACTTTATTGGTTATTAGCAATAAGTTAAAAAGTAATACATATATAAATCCACACAAATATCTTTAAATACATGTAGAACAATGTCGTCGTTATAGTTTATAAATCTATTTGAGACCCACAGAAAATCCCATAAATTATAATAAAGTTGACTAGTTATTTAAGTTTATAGGATATAAACGTTGTAAATATAAATCCGTTTAAAAGAGTTAATACTGATAAAAAATCAAATAGTATTTCCGATACAATTAGTGTCAAACAGAGTGATCGAGGCAAACTAACTAGTCGCCGTCGTACAAAATATTGCTGATTCGAATAAAAAATTGATTGCTATCTCACTTTGATGTTGTCGGAGGAAATGGGATCTGCTTCCGATCCGCGAGAAAAAGGGAATAATCTTCTTCTCGTTCATAGAGTTCCGTATTAAACTAACTGAACCCCTCACCAATTTAATTTTAAATCTATTTACATTTAAATTCACCACAGAAACAGTTCTTGGATTATTTAGTTAGTGATATAATTCTCGCTCAGAGAAATTGCGGTTTTATAAAAATAAAATAATAAATTTCGCACTATGGTTTTCTGTCAAAGAAAACATCGTGTGGAGGCCTTTATATCCCGGGAATAATGCGAGGGGTATGAATAGCCTGCTAACCCGCAATGATGCAGCGTGGTGGGCCTAAGCTGTATAAACCCGCTGTTTTAGGAGTTAGGAAACCTGAGCCAAGCATTGGGATATCAATAAAAAATAATTACAATGACATAAGTAGCTATAAATAACAAGACAATAAATAAACAAACTCTAAAATAATAATCATCGTTTTTGTTATTAAATTAATGATAATCATTGTTTTTATTACATTAATTTTCTGAAATCAGATTGGAATTTTCAAAGTATCCTTCTTTACTATAATTACGTTGTAATAAAAAAATTGAAATAATACGGGTTCTTCCACAGAGAATATACTATTTTGTCCTATAGGTGAAAAAAATCCATAAATTTTTTTTATGAAGATGGTATTAATTATTAATTTTATATTGATTTCCGTTATAAACACATTAAAGCTATCCTTATTAACACCATAGGAGGTTATATTAGCCATAAGGCCATAGATACACAAAAGGCTGACAGCTTTACCTCTTTAGATATCGAGAGTTATACCATTTTCTAAGGTACCAAGCTGCTTGATGAAATTTCCTATAAAGTAAGTACAGAGATATATTTGTTTAAAATAAATACAATATAGTATCAGCTAAGAAGAACCCGTTTTTTCGCAGAGTACCATCTTAACGTTATTTCTTAAATTTCGCCGTGATTGCTACGAGGACGGATAGCGAGATATCAACTGAAGGGCCCGGTGTCGACTTCTGACCGTTTGGAGTGCCGATCTAATTTGCCGAATCGCGGAAGCATATGAAATTTAATCGACTCGCTTCACTGAAAACAGTTTTGTGAAAATTTTATTCAGCTATTGTAAGGTGCGATTCGATTTTAAACTAGTAAAGATACAGAATTTTTAAGCCCCAACTTTATTATCTCCTTTTTATACGCGAAAATATAATATTTTGGATTCTACTGTCTATCTTTACGAAATTATGCATCCAAACCAGTAAGTTGAAGTTGAATCGTAATAAAACCACTGTTGTGCTCTTAATGATTAATGAAAGTCTAAATTATCTCATCTTAATGGAAATAAAAGCGATGACTAATAAAATCGATTGTTCTTAAGTGTTAACTAAATTATTAATCTAAACCAGTTGAAATTGAAGTTGAACCATAATAAAAACACCACAGTCGTTTTATTGTCGTCCTTATGATTAATAAAAGTCCAAATTATCTTATTTTAATGGAAATAAAATCAATGGCTCCTAAGTGTTAACTATATTATGAATCAAAAACAAAATCGAAATTGAAGTTGAACTATAATAAAATCACCACAGTGGTTTTATTGTGGTCCTAAGGATTATTAAAAGTCCAAATTATCTTATCTTAATTGAAATAAATTCGATGGCTTCTAAGTGTATTGAGGCAACTTATTTTAGGTATTTCGATTTGGTCTTGGTATAACTATCATGTAAAACTTGATCTGCATTTAGTAAAATCTCTTAATCTCTCTCAGATATAATATACGTATACTTTTTGTTTGATTTCACAATTCTATTTGTTTGATATCAGTTGTGAGCCGTTAATAAGAAATATCTTACAATCCGAATGAAGATCAAGCAACATTAATATATCGGAAAGTAACAAAGCAAGAGCAATTCGCACAAATCCTTAGGCGGGTATTATTCCCAAATACAACGTTTCCATCCGCTATTTCCTCTGCAGTCACAGGTGAGATTTATCTTCGGATAATTGGATAAAGAACGCGCTCGCCGAAAGTGATACGGCGCGGAAGAAGTCGAAAGAAAGGTAACGGGATATAATCTGTTTGTTGGTTCCATATGCCTGATAACATATTGGTGAATAATTTGGACCTGTTTGTTTGATTTATTAAAAAAATGTTCTTCGTAATGGTTTACACCTCAGTTGCTCATGAAAAATCAGTGCACATGCTGATTTTAGGAGTGAAACTTCTTTAGGCGCATAAAGGTAACGTTTGATTAGCCACACGAAGATGTGCAGCGTTTTTAATACTAATTTGTTTGAAGGTTAGGTAGTTTCAATAATCTTTAAGTGCAAAAACAAAGTTTTATCAATAATTTCTAATATTGACGAAAAACACGTGGCATTTTTTTTTATAATTGGTCTTGAGATTTCAATAAATTCTTCGTATTAGTTTTCGACACTTTTAATATTTTAATGGCAATTAAATTCATTAAATTCCTAACATATCTTCAGTTTTCCCTCCCTCTAAGTCTCTGAAATCAAAAATTTTAGATTTGTATAAATGTAAACAAGACTTAGAAATTAGTTTGCCAAAGAAGTTTCACTTCTGACATGTGTACTTTGCACGCATGCACTTTTAACTTTTTTATTATTTTCTATACATAGTAGTCTTTTAAAATATAAGCAATCTCAGCTGATACTCCATGCGTATGTGATACATATATATGTCAGAATGCAAACGCTGGCGCCATGTGTCCATCGGCGTGGGGCAGTCAATAAGTGGCAGTCCGGCGCGCGTCTCTCGATAGTAGCGCGCGTCTCTCGGGTGGCGGCCCGCCGGTGCGATCGACTTTTGAAACTCTCGCGTTCCTAGCTATTATTGTTAATGAGTTTTTGTAAATTGATATCGGGAACATTAAGTGATTGGATATTATAATCTGAGTTAATTAATAAAGTGTTTGATTTCGCCAACATTACCCAACAAGCGCCCACAGATTGGAAATTAGGGATGCCATTAAGAGCGATGTCGGCGGAGAACCTTACGCCCCTATGCTTTATTCTTCTCCATCTCTCTTATTCTCCGACATATATATATAGATAGATGTGTATGTATGAATTTATGTAATTTTTAGTGAACTTGATTGGATCACACTTTATACATTTTGACTGATCTGACTGGCACCGTAACGCGTTACGTAACGAAGCGGTTTACCCCACCATAAGAAATTATCACTTCAAAAATATTTTATAACTTAACGTTACTCGGAACTACCCACGTACCAGGAACTACGCAAAATAAAGTTAATAGGGTGACAATTCTTAGGAAAGTCGCAGTCTATGATTTTATTTCACTAATATACGCCGACCTCGTGTGACTAATGGGGAAATCTATTTTTAGTGAGAGTTGCGAAGGGAATATGTATGCTATATTTTTTGCAATATCTTAATATTCTGTTGTGTCCAGATTGGGCCACATCGGTTGGACTAGCATAGACAAAAACACTTTTTATTAAAGTTCATGTATAACAATTTAAAAACAAATATTTTGATAACCCAAAAAACCTTTTATAAACCACACTATTAAATCATATAATTACCTGTTGACTGTAAACGAACAAACTCAGAAACGATACAACCACAACTTCATTACATTCATGTTACTGAAAAGCATATTTTTCAGCTGAATTAAACATTCCGCAATAAACAGTCTAAATGAATGGGAATTAATTGAGGCTTGAACATCATATTTCGGTTTCCGAAATAATATTATAATAAGAGTATAATGGAGCATACAATGCTAATATTCTCCCTCATATAACATATAATTTGAATATAATCGGATTACATAGCTGTTAACGTCCTTTTGCATAGCCTTCATAATTAGGTACTCATTACGCATACAGATTTATCTCTTTGCAATTGATTATTTTAAAACTTTTATAGGGAAACACTGCCTGTACACATCAAACAAAAAAATATTTCTAACTAAGTCTATTACAGACTTTGAAATCATCCAACCGATGTCCCAACTCATATCATTAGAAAAGAAATAATCTTATAATACTTTTAGACCACTAAACTCACTTCATTACGAGATCTTCAAAACTGTTTTCAACTGACTTGAAATTAACCTGAGTGACGCTTTATGCACTGTACAGTCACTAATTAAGGATTTCCCCACATTCCCACGAGATCAAGATATACGCGGGTGACAATGCAGGAAACAGCTAGTGTGTAATATAAAATGAATCAGATTATTTTTAATAATGATATTATAAATAAAAAGTTTTAATCAATTCCCCTTTAAAATAGAAAACTAAGCTACATTGTTTATACATAACGACTAGTCTACGCCCCTGAAGTTTTGTATTACATTTATATCACGGGGTTTTAAGGTTAAGTAAGTAAAGTAAGTAGCAGCCCATTAACGTCCCGCTGCTGGGCACAGGTCTCCACGCTCATATGAGATGGTTTTTAAAGCATAGACCCACCACGCTGCTCCACTGCGGATTGGCAGGCATGGTATACAAGTGCACTCTCTCTTTTTTCATTCTCATGGTCCAATGTGATGGAAATCCGACACGATCGGAGAGTGATCAGGCGCAGGACCGACGGCTTAACATGCTCTCCGAGGCACGGGGGTGGATCACAAATTATGGGAGCTGCGGGCTGAGGTTCTTGGAGCCGCCTATCAGTGCAAGGCGGTTGCAAGAATAACAGGCGGGATGCCTGAAAGTGACGGGGTTCGGAGGAGAAGAGTCCTTTTGGATAGGGCCTTAATAGAACGGTGGAAGGAGGATCTTGGATCCCCAATAGCGGGGGTAGCCATTGTGGGAGTGCTCTCCGAGGCACGGTGGTTGATCACACCTCCAACTTCCCAACTTTGGGCAAATATTAAGAAAATCTTAATAGAAAATTCAGTATCGATTTTCGAAGTGGCCTCCAAATTTTAAGGGTAGTTAATAAAAAATATACCATGTCTTCACTACGTATCATATCACTACGTCCCGTTTATGTGGCAATATGCAGATATCTGAACTCATTGTACGTCTACAATTCGACTAGTGTATCAGTAAGTGAGTTTAGTGGCCTAAAACCATTTTCGCATAATTGCCTTTCGAAGAAAACCGATTTGCTCTATGTCGGTAGGATGGTGCCAGGGTTTTAAGCGGACATAGGTAGCAATCATTTTTGTGTTCCACGATAAATAAATCGTTAAATATCGCTTTTCATATATTATTTAAATGTAAGACTGATGATAACATTAAAGAAAGACTTACAATTTAAAGTTACGAAGGTTTCTTCGCGCCCTGATCTGAGAAGAGCCAACAACAAACTCAGTCGGGTGTACATTTTTTTTGTCATCATCATTACAATACATATTTTTAATTCCTTCTATATCAAGATATATATAGAGCAATTCATTCACTCCCACGCTTTTCTGTCTTCTAAGTATTCCTTTAAATTATCGAACGATTTCTTAGTTAGCTTTCTTTTAATAAAAGATATGAGGTGTATTCCCTTTTCTTTTGTAAGAGTCAATATTTTTAAGGACATTCAAGTTTGTTATATATTTATATCTACTACTAATACTACTAATCTATATTTATATATATATATATAAATATAGATTATATAAATAAATCAGTTTCATGAAGTTAAACGTACGCTGCAAAGTAGATTGTATCTCCTATTTTTGACTTTTTCCAGTTACAATATCTTTTTTTTTGAAAACCTTAATCTAAAATTATATTGATAAAATAGTGCACATAATAAAAAGGAAATTTTTAATACCAACACACAACACACTATGTCAACAACACTACACCAATCAGTTTAAACAGGAAATCAATAATGTTTGATTAAATATGATGCTTTTATATCTATGTTAATTTCGAATGACAACATTAGTGACATTTTGGTAAAGAAATAAAATATAAATTTCATAACACTTTTCAATTAGCTCACTCTTTCCTTAAGATATAGGAAGTTCAAATTTAAAATTGTTATTAAACAGTTGTAGTGGATTAAAGTTGAATTATTCAATAATTTTATTTTGCGAAAGAAAGTACAGTGCCATTTATTAAAAGCTCACGTTAAAAGTTCAAAGGTTTCTACAGAATGAGTGGAAAAAGTTCGAATTAGATGTCGTAGGAATAGACTTTTTTGTATTAGTTGTTATATTACAAAGCTTTAATTATTTTAAACAAATAAAGTGCCGATTAGGGATAACAACATAATAGAGGAGTATAGACTACAAAACCTATAGACGGAATTGAAAAAGTGCGGCCACATTCCAATGTAAAATTCTTACTGAAAATTTATAAAGGACATTCGGACCGCTAGCGAGTGGATGAGTGATTTAGAAAATATATTTACAAAAAGCCCAAACAGGGAAGGGTTAGCGTGGCGTAAGAGGTGTGAATAATTCATAGAGATTTTTGATTACCTTGACCATTTCACGTAATGCGACGGTCGGCCACTAGATGCCACACCAACCCGGCACTTTACGCCAAGCGTTATTTAATTCACTTATTTAAAATTTAAGTCTATTTTATTCTCTTCGTGCGTGGTTCAGGATAATAGCGGGCCCTGAAAATTAATTGAAAGGTTAACTTTCAAAATAAGAACCGTATTTTATCGTTTAATAAATCATATATGTATTAATAAACCGTTTGTGCCGAAATTAAAAAGTGAAAGATTTTTAAGCCTGTGAAAGTACGACCACATATATGAATACCGCAGTCAACTTATATGGCTTCGCATAAGGCCACGTAGTAATCTACATATCCTTTCCGTTTACTCTATCATTTTCAATCCTCTTACTCCGAATTATTTAAAAGAACGGTTTTTGTTTCTTGGTGATGAAGATGAACGTCATTTCGAGCTACGGGCTGGTAGTAATAGACTACTTAAGTTACCTGTCTGTCATACAAAATACTACAGCAATTCCTTCAAAGTCTATGGAATTCCTAACGACGTACGCCAGTATGTATTATGTATTGTATACAGTCATATTCTGACTGATGGTTCTGAGACGTGGTCGCTGACTATGGGCCTCCTGCGGAAGCTCAGAGTCATTTAGCGTGCGATGAAGAGGGCTATGCTCTGTTTTTTACGTGATCTAATCAGAAATGAAGGGATCCGTAGTAGAACCAGAGTCACTGATATAGTCCTACGAATCGCGAACCTGGTGGCAATGGGCGGGGCACATAATCCGAAAGACAAATGTACGTTGGGGCCGAAGGTGCTAGAGTGGCGACCCGGCACCGGACGGCGCAGTATAGGCAGACCCCCCACAAGGTGGACCGATGATATAAAGAGCATCGCCGGTAGCTCCTGGAGCTAGGCGGCGCAAGATCGGGCCTTGTGGGCGTCATTACGTGACACCTATGTCCAGCAGTGGACGTCCATCGGTTGAAGCGACGACGACGACGACGGCGACGATGACAGTCATATTAAGTATTGTCTAATTGGTATTCCTTGTTTTTGTCGCGCCGCCTGCTTAGTTTCACTTGCAATAAGACCGCCTCTGCAATGTGTGGTTCCTATACTAATATTTAGGTTTTCCTGTAATTTTTCATAACACTGCGTGTGCAATAAAATATTTATATATCTAAAAGAAACATTAGAAATGTGCAGCCTAATTTATAATCTTTATTTCCATTTTTCCAATTGAAATACATGATTTTATAATGCATTAAGATATTACTACTGAAATACCGAAATCTGAGTTTTTGTTACATAAAGGATTCAACAAGCAAGCAATAAAAGAAAGGAAAGCCAATTCTTACGTCATTTAGCACAAACTTTTTAAGGTAATTATATAGGACGGAATTAACTTTCACAAAATAAAGTTAACGCATGAATTAATATTTGATAAAACTATAGTAACATCTAAAATCACCCAGTACAAGTTAAAAAAAAATAATTTAAATTGGAGTGGATGAATAAAAAAGTATTTTTTACACGATTGTAACTTTGAACAGAGTGAAGCAATAGTATGAATCAAAAAGATATCTATACTAATTTTATAAAGAGGAAACATTTGTGTTTTTGTACGTATGTTTACACAAAAAATGCGGGACCGATTTTAAAAGTTTTCCACCATTAGATAGCTACATTTTCACTGAGTGACATAGGCTATATAACTTTCTCAAAACAATAGGAATCACCAAAAAAAAATGCATTAATATATAATGATATGAAAATATGGTATGAAAAAATAGTCACAAAAAATCTGTCACCGCGTGCGTTGTAGAAACTACTGATGTTAGAAGAAAAACAATGTTCAACAGTGCTGTAGAACATATTAATATCTAGAAAAAAGTCTCCAATATCATATATCCAACTACTGTACTTATATATTTCTTATTTGGGAGACAAACAATTATTATTATGTACAAAGTTATGCCACTATAACTACTTTTTTACATTTTAAAAGTCCAAATAATTAAGCCATATTATTCATACCTCTGTATTAATTCCATTCTAAAGATATGACGAATTTAAAAATGGTAATCTAAAGGAAACAATCTTATCGTCGAATATAGTAATGTAGTAAAGCGATGGATATTTATTTTGTTCGCAGTGTACCATTTTATTTGTTAGACCAATTCTTCTGTATTATATAATATTCAGTACACATATTTGTATATTTGTCCTAAATTAATGAAATACAAAGTGAAATAATACTTTTATGTTAACAAAAATAAATCTATAGTCCGACTTAGTAGATTTTCGACTGCCACGAGATAGGATCTACACGGGTAAAACAGCAGGGTATTGCTAGTATATTATAAAGAATGTAAATAATAATCGCGGTTATGGTAACGGCGGGGCAGGGGGTGCTAAGAATCTCCGGAAGAGATTCCGCTGCCAGCCCCGACGACTTGACCTGGCAACATATAACGGACGCACTTTGAGGACCGACGAAAAGATCTTCGAACTGGAAGAAGCAGTAAGCAAGTTACACTGGGATATTATAGGATTGTCCGAAGTCCGTAGAGAGAGGGAGGACACGATAATCCTCGAATCCGGTAACTTGTTTTACTACCGGGAAGGTGAAGTTCAATCTCAAGGTGGTGTCGGATTCCTTGTCCACAAATCCCTCGTCAACAGCATTGTAGAAATTAACAGCGTGTCCAACAGGGTAGCGTACCTGATACTCAGAATCACCAAACGGTATTCGCTGAAGGTCATCCAGGTTTACGCACCCACATCATCACATCCGGATGAGGATGTAGAGGTTATGTATGAGGACATATCCAGGGCCATGCATACCTCTCGGACATTCTACAATGTTGTGATGGGAGATTTTAACGCAAAACTCGGCGAACGAAGTGGGGCAGAGTTGAGAGTGGGGCAATATGGCTATGGGCAACGGAACCAGAGGGGACAGATGCTCGCTGATTTCATGGAAAAGGAGGGACTCTACATGATGAACTCCTTTTTCAAGAAACAGCCGCTCCGAAAATGGACCTGGCTGAGTCCCGATGGTTCCACGAGAAATGAGATAGACTTCATCATGTCTACGAAACGGAACATATTCAATGATGTCTCTGTGATCAGTAAAGTGAAAACTGGGAGCGATCACCGCATGGTAAGAGGCACATTGAATATCAACGTCCATCGAGAACGGTTCAGACTGGTGAAGTCTACGCTCCGACCTACTCGTGCCCAAATCCAAGACCCCGAGAGCTTTCAACTAGAGCTGCAAAACCGCTTCGACGGCCTTGAAGAATGCGAATCTGTGGATGAGGTTAACAATAGGCTAGTAGAAACTGTTCATATGGTTGGGACTAAGTACTTCAGAGCCCGTAAAAAGAAAACCAAGAGATTCTCTGACTACACTCTCAATCTCATGGAGCAAAGACAGACAATGAGCTTACAGTCAGCAGCGGACGCGTCCGATTACCGGCGTATCAACAGACAGATCTCCAAATCACAAAAACGTGATCTGCGAACCTTCAATACGGAGCGCATCAAAGACGCTATTGAACGCAATAAAGGCTCCAAAGTGTTCGCAAGAGACCTGTCTATTGGTCAGCGCCAGCTTACGCGGCTGAGGACCAGTGATGGCAAGCTCATTGCGTCGAAACCAGAGATTTTGAGCGAGGTCGAGAATTTCTATGGACAGCTATACTCATCGACTGTCAAGCCTATTGACTGTTTGGCTGCAGATCCCAGAGCCAAACTAACCCGACACTACACTGAAGACATCCCGGACGTCAGTCTGTACGAGATTAGTATGGCTCTCAAACAGATGAAGAACAGCAAGGCACCAGGTGATGACGGAATCACAGCAGAACTCCTGAAGGCGGGTGGAAAACCGGTACTCAAAGTCCTTCAGCGAATGTTCAATTCCGTCATCCTCGATGGCACAGTGCCGGAGGCATGGCATAGGAGCGTGGTGGTTCTGTTTTTCAAGAAAGGCGACAAGGCCTTATTGAAGAACTACAGACCTATCGCGCTGTTAAGTCATGTCTACAAACTGTTCTCGAGAGTCATTACGAATCGTCTCGTTCGCAGATTTGACGACTTCCAGCCTCCCGAACAAGCCGGTTTCCGAAAAGGCTTTAGTACCATAGACCACATCTTTACGCTGCGGCAGATTATACAGAAGACCGAAGAGTATAATCGGCCACTTTGCTTAGCGTTCGTGGACTATGAGAAAGCCTTCGATTCGGTGGAAACATGGGCCGTGTTGAGATCTTTACAGAGATGCCGAATTGACTACCGGTACATACACGTGTTGAAGTGCTTGTACGAAAACGCCACCATGTCAGTCCGTATACAGGACCAAAGCACAGCGTCTATCCAACTGCAACGTGGAGTGCGACAGGGAGATGTTATCTCCCCGAAGCTTTTCACTGCGGCGCTGGAAGACCTTTTTAAGCTTTTGGAGTGGAACGGACTGGGCATCAACATCAACGGCGAGTACATCACTCATCTACGGTTTGCCGATGACGTAGTCATTATGGCAGAGACTCTCGAAGATCTCAATACAATGCTGGATGACCTCAGCAGAGTTTCTCAACAGGTGGGCCTGAAAATGAACATGGATAAGACGAAAATTATGTCTAATATCCATGTACCGCCTCACCCAGTCATCGTTGAGAACTCAGCTCTCGAAATTGTTGACGAGTACACATACCTGGGACATATAGTCCAGCTAGGTAGGTCCAATTTCGAGAAGGAGGTCAACCGCCGAATCCAACTCGGTTGGGCAGCGTTCGGGAAACTACGCCAGATATTTTCGTCCGATAACCCTCAGTGCCTGAAGACCAAAGTCTTCGAACAGTGCGTGTTGCCAGTGATGACCTACGGTTCTGAGACGTGGTCGCTGACTATGGGCCTCATGCGGAAGCTCAGAGTCACTCAGCGTGCGATGGAGAGGGCTATGCTCGGAGTTTCTCTACGTGATCGAATTCGAAATGAAGAGATCCGTAGTAGAACCAAAGTCACCGACATAGCCCTACGAATCGCGAACCTGAAGTGGCAATGGGCGGGGCACATAGTCCGAAGGACCGATGGACGTTGGGGACCGAAAGTGCTGGAGTGGCGACCCCGCACCGGACGGCGCAGTGTAGGCAGACCCCCCACAAGGTGGACCGATGATATAAAGAGGGTCGCCGGTAGCCGTTGGAGCCAGGCGGCGCAAGATCGGGCCTTGTGGCGGTCATTACGTGAGACCTATGTCCAGCAGTGGACGTCCATCGGTTGAAGCGACGACGACGACGACGACGAAATAATAATCATTGCCCAATAATATTATGTTTCATTCAGAACAAATCTATGTATACTGAGTTCAATTAGAAGAGTCAATTTAATAAATTAATTTTCCAACTGGCCGCACGTAACCACATAAATTAGGAAACGAATATGGAGTGGACAATTCGATGTCAAACCCCAAATCATTTGAAACTCATTGTAGTGAAGCGTTTACCTCTTCATTTAATGCTAATGTCATTGACGGTTTGATTGATAAATAAAAAAAGTAATAATTCATAATCTAAAAATTAAACAAGAAGCTTCAATTACAAATCAGACTTTGACTTAATTATGTCGTAAAGCAATTACAATACTATTCCCAATGGACTTCAAATTTATCATTGTGGCTAAGTTGTTCTCACACATTCACGGGATCAGGAACTACGCAGGTAATATGTAACAAGTAATTACAAAAGGAATGTAAAAAAGTTTCTGCAATAGCTTATCTATGTCTTCATCGCTACCCATTACTGTAAATGTTGTCATTATACCATACCAAATACAGTAAAAGGTCTAGATGTCTACTTAGATTCAACACTTTTTTGGACAAATGAAGTAAGTGAGCAGAAAATAGCACAATCTCTTCTTCTTTCTATTTTTGAGTAGGCAGAGGTAAGCTAGCCTAATCTGACCTAGGACTAATAAATTAAACTTGAACGGTTTCAAAATCTATTCTGTTCATATTTCGTTTACGCAAATATATATTACATTTTCGCAAAAAGCTCATGTGGTCACCCATACGTCATCGCCGGATTCTAAATATACTTCCTGTTCTGTACTGTGTATTATTTAATCCAAGGGCACCCCTTTACTATTCTTAAGAGACAGGTAATAATATATTACCTGTCTCTATCCGAATAGGACGACCATGTTTGTTTATGTATATATCTATATATGCAAATATTTACATCATTATGTGTATGTGTTTATATTTATTGCAGAAATTATATTTTGTATTTCTTCACCGTTTTGTTACCACGCTCTACCACTTTCACTTATCAGCAATCTCTCTAACCCAAAGGTGGCTTGGAAGAGATCGCTAAATAGCGATAAGGGCGCCTTATTTTACTGGTCTTTTCTCTCTCTCTTTCTTATCTGTATCATTTTTTAAAAACCTTTTGATCACGGCAACAAATAACAGACACAGACAATTTTTTATTCATTTTATTTCATGCATTGGTTGGTTATATGTGCTTAACCTTACCATAGAACTTTGACGGCCTCGCTGGCACAGTGGTGCGAATATTCGCCTTGCTAGCAGAGGCCTCGGGTTCGATCCTCGGTAGGACGAATTTAGAAAATTGTATTTTATAATTTGTCTGAGTCTGGTCTTGTGGGAGGCTTCGGCCGTGGCAAGTTACCAACCTACCAGCAAAGACGTATCGCCAAAACAAAGAGATTTGTGTTCAGATACGGTACTGTGTAATAACCGTAAGGGGTACATCGCTTCGTACCTAGATTAGCGCGCTACCATTTTAGACTGTATCATCACTTACCAGCAGGTGAGATTACAATCACGCGCTAAACTGTCAGCAATAAAAAAACTACTTTCCTTGTTTAAGTTTCCTGACGGTATTTTCTTTTATTGGTGAATTTGTAAACAACTACTATACATAAAAGTTTTAAAAATAGAACTTAGTGATGCATGCCCAGGATTCCAACACGTGATTCGAACCCGTATTTATTAACAAGAATCTACGTATTTATTTGGTGGCTTTTGTAAAAAACGCTGAAGTTTGTAATTAAACCTCAGAGACACTTGTATATCTTCAGCTTTCTACAAACATATCTTAAAGGTGCCTGCCCAGGATTCAAACCCGTGACTCTTAACAAGGACCTACGTGGCTATTTATTGGGATATTAAAGCTTTCACGGTTATAACCGGTGACATTTATAAAGTTTAGTACTACTTGTGAGCTTAACGAACTTCAGCTTTCTGCAGTTAAATCGACGCTGTAATAGGTAACCAATTTAGACTTCGGTGTGGGTATCGGTATTACATTTTTTCTTTTGAAAGCGAGTTTCGAGTTTGCTCAGTGGAATTAGTTTACGCTGACGTTTGATCGGATATTCCTTTAAAGAAGTTAAGCAACTCTACGGCAACGAATAATTCGTGCAACATTATGGATTTCAGAGCGCTTTAAAATCCAATTAAATTGGTTAGTGACTATTTAATACAAAACATAGGTCAAACAGGTTACATTCATTTTGTATGAAAAAAGGTTGCTTTTAGGTCTTACTACATACATCATTATTGTATTGGAATATTCCTAAATATAATCAAAACAATACGAAGGTTAATTTTTAACGTCAGGACTATTTAATTATTAGCCCGAGTTTGTTAAGAAGGCCTATATTTGTTGTAATCGTTCGTTTACATTGTCGTATGGTAAAAACTAGAAAAGCCGAAATGATTTTGAAATCAGTAAACAAAAATATCGGATTGTTATTTACTATTCTTTATGCTCATGTTTATATTTACTTTATTAATTATTTCAGAAAGAGGTTTCGCCTACACTTTATATTCTTTCATTGTGTATCATAATAGTTTTAAAAGCACTGTATCTACTTTAATGAGGTCACATGTAAATTCAATAAATAAAATATGAAAATATACTTTAGTGTAATATTTAGAATCTTATTTAGAAGCAATTAGCGGAAAGTATTTGTTCGATGCTGACAAATAAGAAAGGTGTAGGTAAGTTACAAAAGAATATACTCATGGAATTTGATTTAGTTCAACTAATTATAGCAATATTAAGAATATAAAACAATGAAGTATAAATGCCGCGGGAAACCCGAGAAAGAAAAAAACTGTTATTAAGGAAAATTTGTCACAAAAGAGCAGGTAAGGGGAAGATACCCATTTTGGCGTCCTAATTACGGAACTTTAGCACAATACGAGCATACCTACCTCAGAAATTTTTGTACCTCGCGTAATAGATCATCCGTGAACTTAAGAATTTCCTGCCCAACTTTCTTTTTCTTATAGGCACACGTAATTTAGGGAAAATTGTCAACGTTGCTTGATAAAAGATTGTATGGGCGTATTCGCTTTCCTTATTAATATGAAAAAAAATTCTTATAATTCTTTATACACCATCTGTTGCCTCATGAGAGGTTATAATTTATACACGTAAAACTGTGTGTTTATATCAACAGGTTGTTCAACTGTTTGTCTGCATAAATATATCTCGAAATCTACCTTGTCATTAAAGACTTGAGAAGTATGTAGTGAGCTATATAATTTGATTTGAAAATTATTGTAAGTATTTGAAAATTCGACAACACTTTAACCGGATTATGTATCAGTACTAAAATAAAACAAAATGAGGTAAGGTAAGTAGCTGCCCGTTTACGTCCCACTGTTGAGCACACGCCTCCTCAGTCATATGAGAGAGGGTTTTTAGAGCATAGACCCACCACGCTGCTCCACTGCGTAGTCTGTAGTCGAACATGCTAACCACTAGACCAATGAGGGAGTTAGAAAAATGAGGTATATTCGTTTATTAAACTTAGTTGTAGTCATATAACTTATCACAGCTGGAAATATTCCAAAATCCTAAGTCCTGCTGGATATTGAACCAATCCACGATTCAATTTAAAGTTCACATTTCCCAATAATTTGAAAAGAAATGAATGATCTTTTTATACATTTGTTCATTAAAATCCGTAAATAGGTTTTAGCAGCTTAATTAAACATCGTGAACACGTTAATAAAACATAATCGGAAGCAATGAAGTAAGATTACCTAGTAATGCCACTTAGCAACGTCCTTTAAATGGAGTCTTCAAACCCTTTTCCGAGCGCGGTAATAAAGTATTAACTCACATATTACATTATAAATTCAACGCACACAATGCTTGAACAATTTCAAGCAGGCAGATTTACTCGTAAGAAGTTTAACGGCGTCGGCGCACATTAAAAATTAAAAATCTCTTAGCGGATATGGTGGTAAATATTGGAGTTAGGGAGCTTAAGAAAACATGGCACGCTTAGAGAATAAAATCGACTAAGTGTAGAGGCATTGTTACGTTTTATGTATTCAGAGACATTTTAAATGTTTAACAGATTGGTGTGGCACATGTGAAATGAACGAAATCAAATCAAACCCAAAAATTCAGTATTCAAGTTGGCTTTTAAGGCACCTTTGAATCATATTGTCCCATATTGTTTCCATATCTTACTTAGATGACTAATTTTACACACAATATAAGACATCTAGTTGTAAATATATAAAATTATATTAATTTCAAGAAACTAATTAAAATCTAAAGAGAATAGGGTTCACTCCCACATTGTTGTGAGGAGAACACACCACAAATTTATTCAGGTATTCTTTTTTATCTCCATCTTTACAATGTTATTTCATTTTAAACTAATGCATCAAAACTTGGTGACTATGAATTGATTGCAAATCGTCGTCGTCGCTCGTCGCTTCAACCAATGGACGTCCACTGCTGGACATAGGTCTCACGAAATGATGCCCACAAGGCCCGATCTTACGCCGCCTGGCTCCTGCGACTACCGGCGATCCTCCTTATGTCGTCGGTTCACCTTGTGGGGGGTCTTCCTACTTTGCGTCGTCCGGTGCGGGGTCGCCATTCCAGCACCTTCCGGCCCCAACGTCCATCGGTTCGTCGGACTATGTGCCCCGCCCATTGCCACATCAGGGCAGGGCATTCGTAGGGCTATATCGGTGACCTTGGTTCTGCTACGGATCTCTTCATTTCTGATTTGATCGCGTAGAGAAACTCCGAGCATAACTCTCTCCATCGCACGCTGAGTGACTCTGAGCTTTCGAATGAAGCCCATAGTCAGCGACCACGTTTTCGATCCGTAGGTAAGCACTGGCATCACGCATTGTTCGAAGACTTTGGTCTTCAGGCACTGAGGGATATTAGACGAAGACGTCTTCCGGATTTTTCCGAACGCTGCCCAACCGAGTTGGATTCGGCGGTTGACCTCTTTCTCGAAATTGGACCTACCTAGTTGGCCTATATGTCCCAGGTATGTGTAATTGCAAATGCTAAAATATTATTTGCGTTTTGTTTTACTACTTGCTGTTAAACGATAAATAAATATTGTATGTATTTTTGTTATTTAAACAAAACAAATTGAAATGCGATAACATAAGTGGAGATTAAATTGTACCAGAATTTTTGTTTCTTTAACTCTTATACAAGTTTGATGTCTAGTATAATTTACAAGTTTAGTTTCCGATTGGATATAGATGCGAGTACTCGTGGAAATCCTAAGTTTGATTCCCTGTATGACTAATTTGTTGTAATTTGCTTATTAAGTCTGGGCTGGTGGGAGGTTATGTCCATGGATAATTATCACTCTATCTACAGCATTAAAATTCATGAGAGTATTACAGGTAAATTTCCTCTTAGGGCAGTTTAACCAACAAGTGAAATTACAGCACTCTCTTGACAGCAGTAAAAATATATATTCATTTATTTGGTTGTGTATCAATCTTGTATATAAGCAGCGTTAAATTCCACAAATTTGATGTACTCATTTTAGTTTGAATCAACAACCTATCCACATCTCTTGTTTAACTTTGCTAATAACAATAATTTTTGATAGAGTCGTCATCATAATATATTACTTTTATATCATAGTAAATATGCCTGCATATTTAGTAAAATAGGTTGAAGCCAAAAGTAAAATGTTAATACAGTTCCGGCCTAAACCAACAACATGCTAAGTCCTTTGTAACTCACCCCGAATATGAAGGCACGTATTTCTGCTAAAACACACGTAGAACTAACATGAATGTTAGTTTTCATACGCTACCAGTTTATATTTATATAATACTAAAGTTTACACGGGGCTTTGTTGACGTGAATTCGATAACGAAGTCATGGCTTGATCAAGACTTCTTTATTTTTTGAAAACAGGTAACGGTTAACGACCTGACAAGCTTTAAAGTAACGCAGTAAACCACTTTATTGTTCAAGACTAGGACTAATGAGGTCTTGAAGGACCAGATAGCAAAGAGATTCTTTTTTATTGCTGACAAGTGAGCGCTTGACTGTCGTATCACCTAACGTTAAGTGACAATAAAGACAAGACGGAAGTGCGTTGACCTGATAAGAGATAATTTACTGCTTATGGTTTTTACATATCATCGTATCGTGATAGCACCTCTTTGCTGTTATCGTAATAACTTGCCATGGCCGAAGCCTTTCACCAGCCCGATCTTAGCACAAAGCATTTACGTTCAACGTTCCACTTCAAAATAACTTTCAAATACTATACTTACATGCTTATAATTATACTAAACGTAAATATTTTTTTATATAACTGAAAATATTATTGTTTTTAACGAGATATATACACTAGGATAGTAAAACTTCATAAAATTTAAGACCTCTTATGGTTTTACACAATCGAAACCTACTTAATAGAATGGTACTATACAGTATAGTATATATAGCTCTATAACATTTGATCTTTATATTGCGAAATAAACGCCCTATCAATAGAATTCAGACACAATGTGTAGTGTTTAAAAAAACTAGCTTTGAAACATCACATAATGCAAAAATTCCCCAATTTTCTAATGATAGTTCAATAGTCTGCGGATCGCTGGTCGTTGTGCAACAGTCTGTGGAACGCTGGTGCCATCTGGCTATCGGCGTGGGGCAGAGTCAATAAGTGGCAGTCCGGCGCGTCTCTCGTCTTAATGAGTTTGTGTAAATTGATATCGGGAACATTAAGTGATTGAACACTACAATCTGAGTTAATTAATAAAGTGTTTGATTGCACCAACATTACCCAACGAACGCCCACAGTATGGAAATTATGGATGCCATTAGTGGCGATGTCGGCGGAGAGCCCTACGCCCCTATGCTTTATGCTTTCCTTCTCTCTTATTTTTCGACATATATACACCTCATATTAAACTTCGTAGTGCTCTATACTTAAAGAGAAAATAATCTTAGATTAAATAACTTCGATCATAAGTTGAACGTGAGTGTACAAACAAGAACAGTAATATGCAATAACTTAAACTAAACTTGATGTCCATAGGGCTACAGCGATCTTCTGGGTTTCGACCACAATGAAACTTGGAAACTTTTGTTTACCCAAGTCTGTAAGAAAGAGCTATCGCTATCAATTGTCACCTGTAGGCAATAACCGAGAACAAAAACTTGTCTTTTGGCGCCTTTATTAGAAAACTTTTATCATAGATGTACGGAGTATGGTAAAATAAAGCTCTTGTACGTGGTTCAAATAAGACAAAGAGAAGCTAAATATATATACATTTTATAAGTATTAAGTGAAGAGAAAGATGTTATTATTTATTTCTTAAATTAATGTTACAGTAGTTGACAATAAATCAAATTTTGTTCATTTGATTAAACACTAAGAATTTCACAAGTTTATTAGAATGAAGAAATAGGTATGTAATAAGGCTTTCACTTAAAATAGTGGCCACGAAATATTCATACGTAAGTAATACAATAACTTTTACTTGTTGTAAGAATCTTTTGAGTAATTTTGAAATTAATATTCAACTTTAAACTGGGAAGTCTGAGTAACTCAGATTTGCCTGACTTTAAAATTGATTTTCTGTAACATAGAGACATCCTAATTGCAAATAAATTTTGAAAGCCTCGCTGACGCAGTGGCGCAAATACTCGCTTTGCTAGCAGAAGTCACGGGTTCGTTCTTTGGTTAGGCGAATTTGAAAAATGTGTTTCGAATATATCTGAGTCTAGAATGGTGGGAGGCTTCGGTGGAGGAACCACAAGAGGTAAGTTGCTTATTAACAGATTAGCACGCTTCCATCGTAGACTATATCAAATGAAAGTGTGTGATCAAAGTGAAACACTATCCTGACAGCAATAACAAAAACTTAAAAAACACACTTGCCATAAGGGTATCTGATATTTCGGCCTAACTTGTAGTAATGTACCCACACCACTAATTATAGTATCTGCACCAAATCGTGAATTTCATTTTTTACCCTATGAAAACATCCAATCAAATGTACATTCCATTCAAAATAGTAGCTGGTGTAATAGTGCGAATACTCGCTTTGCTAGCAGAGATCTTGGGTTCGATTTGTTTGAGTCTGGACTGTTGGAGGGCTTCGGCCGTGACTAACTACCACCTTACTAGCAAAGACGTACCGCCAAGCAAAAAATTTGCATTCCAGTACGATGCTGTGTAGAAACCATAAGCGGTAATAATTTACCACTTATGGTTTCCTTAATTGCTTGCAAAAAGGTAACGCGCTTCCATTTTATATGTTATCATCACTATCAAGTGAAATTCACCTCTCAGCTACAGCTACAGCTCTGTTGATGCAAAGCTGAAAAATTTCATACAAAAAAACACAGTATTTGTGTACATTTATCTCGAGGTCCCTTTTGCGGAATTGACGAACAGACCTTCATTTTATCGCGAATATTAACTATTAAGGCAGGTTGCGATGGTTTTATCAACGAAGATAACGAATTTTATTTAGTATTTCACCTAAACAAATGTTTATTGTGACTTATTACAACGCACACGAATCTTTATGTAACTAATCTGTACCTTTTTACATTCCAACTATTAGCTGACACTCACCGTATATAATATATAAATTATTTAAGATTTCAATTGTTAAAAAATTACTTTATGTCAGTAAACTCAAGTTCAAATATATTTTTTAACTTGTAGTGGATGTCACCTTATGTTAATGAGATTTTTCCATTGTCAGTTCATTATTTAAATTGAACTAATGTTTTATTTACTAACAATATAATGTTGAGTATTTTTTGGATTGTAAGCAATAAAGTAATTTGTAACAAAAGTACAACATCATCTATTGAAATCTCACGGAAGAGATTTAAAAAATTTATTTCTACGTAACAATTTTAAGAAGCTTTGTGTTAAATGGTGTACGAATTTTCTTTATTTACTTATTTAGCTCTCACAAAAATATTGTTTAAGCTGTGAAATGGAAATATACCACGTCACAGAGGTCGTTGACTACTTTAAATGCTGTAAACATATTGAAAACGGAATTTAAGAGTATTGTGCCCAATATCCATTATCATATTCATAGGAAAACCATTATCAACATCTAAATTCAATCGATGAAGGTCCATTCTTCCAAAAACAAGCACGGTACGGATTATTTTACACTGTATCTGTTATGATTTATAAAGAAAACAACAGACGCTCACAATTATTACCTACATTTATGGTTATTGGCGAATACTCATTATTTTCTGAAAACAAAAACTACAAGATATGAGCGAAATAATTATTCTGTTAAAAACAATATTAATTCACCTGTATTTAATCTATACTTTTGAAAATGCCTGAACTTCTATTTCGTATTTATAATTAAGTCAATAATGGTTTAGAATAACGGATTTCTTTATATTTCCACAAGATCGGAAACTAATATAGTAACACAATCGTTAGCAGCTATTTATAAAATAGAAACTCGTAAGTTTTTAACAGAAATCGAATATTTTGTAAAAGAAAAGAAACGTTATACTTATTACCTCTTGAGGACTATCTGGAACTTATTTTTTATAGGTATATACTACTTACGCCGATAGCGATATTGCTGGAATACTCGTAGTCTCTTTGAACATCTGGATAATGTATTACTTTGTTTTAAAAATATCCATGCGGTAACTACTGTACTAATCTGTCTACCAACTACAGTGGGTTTTAGAAAATTTTTATCTTTATTAAATAAGTAGCAATGCCCCGCGGTTTCACCCGCGTAGATACCGATCTAGTGGCAGTGGAAAGTCGAACTGTAGATTTATTTTTGTTAACATTAAAGTTTTATTTCACTTACACTTTACATTGAAAATCTAATTAATACACATATTTTACTTAACAACGAATATAAATCAAAATCAAAATATTCTTTATTCAAGTAGGCTCAAAAAGCACTTTTGAATCGTCAGTAGTCTGTCCGTTGGTAACAAATCTACCACCGGTTCGGAAAGTTGATTCCGCTGAGAAGAAGCCGGCAAGAAACTCAACGGTTACTCCTTTTAACATAGCTTTTTTTTGTAGGTTACAATGTGTTTAGCCTTCATATGCAACTGGAATCATGTCCAAACATCTTTGTCGCTTAAATAATCTTCCACATTATAATATGCCTTTTTTATTAGGACATTTTTAACATACTTCTTAAAACTATGTGGAGACAAACCCAGAAGTGATTCAGGTATCTTATTAAATATGCGTATGCTCAACCCGACAAATGACTTCTGAACCTTTTTTACTCTAAAATATGGCATTACAAGTTTGTGTTTATTTCTTGTATTAAAATTATGTGTTTCGCTCCTTTTGCTGTATAAATGAATATTATCACGGATGTATAAAATGTTATTTAATATATATTGCGACGGTACTGTGAGAATAGATATTTCTTTGAATTTTTCTCTTAATGAAACGCGAGATCCCAATTGGTATATGGCACGTATTGCTCTTTTTTGTAAAATGAAGATAGTTTCAATGTCCGCCGCCTTCCCCCATAACAGTATGCCGTAACACATAATGCTATGAAAATAAGCGAAATACACCATTTTAGCAGTTTCAACATCAGTGTATTGCCTCACCTTCCTAACAGCAAATGCAGCTGAACTAAGTTTGCTTGCCAGAGTCTTAATATGGGCACCCCACTGAAGCCCTGAGTCTAACGTTATTCCTAAGAAGACTGTAGATTTAACTATATTTAGCGGACTATTATTTATTTTGATATTTTTACAGACTTCTTTTGCATTTGGCAACGCGAATTCAACGCACTTAGTCTTTGCCGAGTTCAACATCAAGTTATTAACAGAAAACCAACGTGAGACCTGTGACAGGGTACTATTTACATCGTCATAATTATCTATATTTCTGTCTACTTTAAACAGCAACGATATATATATATCTAACTAATACATTTTTAAATTCGCAGTCGTCAAAACAAAATTACGTAGTGTCCAGAATTAGTTAATTTAACAATTCTCTATTGGTATTGAAAGAATTTTTAAAATTGCTCCAGAAATTTTTAACCAGCATATCATTAATTGTTAAAAATAAAAATGAAAATTCAAAATGCAAAACTTTGTTCTAAATTATTAGAGAAGAGAATTATTTGTAATACTTTATTGCCTGAGAACTTCCCAATACACACTGCTTGACACTCTGGAGTTCGACTCGGGATACATTATTTTCTTTACATTGAGATTTCTATATTTATTATATCTTTTGAATTCCGATTTTAAACATTTTGTATTTTACAGGCATTGTGAAACGGCCTTTAATAAAATATCACGTAATAGGATAAGGTTTAATACAGAGGTATGAATAATCGTCGTCGCTTCCACCGATGGACGTCCACTGCTGGACATAGGTCTCACGTAATGACGCCCACAAGGCCCGATCTTGCGTCGCCTGGCTCCAGCGGCTACGACAATAAGGTCAGCACTGCGATCACCAACCCGCCTGCTAAGCGTGGTGATTATTGGCACACCCACGAAATGATTGACACAAGGTATGAATAATATGTTATGATTATTGTCTGCACTTTTATTAACATATACAATGTAAAAAAGTAGTAATAGTGGCAGTAGTTGGGCACATGATATCGTGGTCTTTTTGGCAGATAATTGTAGAACATTTTTTTTGGTCTATCATCGATAGTTTTCGCAGTGCACGCGATGATAGACTTTTTATAACCATTTTTTTACACCTTGGGTTACATTAATGCATTTTTATTGAGGATGCCTATTTTTTTTGAGAAAGTAATATAGCCTATGTGACTCAGTGTAAATACAGCTATCTAATGGTGAAATTGTTACAAAGAACACATAAATAGTACTACTTTATTAAACAAATAATACAATAACTTAACTTAAAATAATTGTAGTGTACAATGGGCGGTCTTATCACTATTAAGCGATCTCTTTCAGAGACCGTAAAGAAAGATACATACAATAAATAAATACATATAAGGAATAGATACGTATAAATATACATAATACCATTTTATCCATGTATTGAATAAAGTTGATATTATTCCGATAAGGAGAAATAGTGCTCCACTACATACTTCTTGAATGTAAAGATACTTTGGCATACTTACATATGTTTCCTTTATAAAATATTAGCTTAGATAAACTAAGATTGTGAGAGTTAAACTATTTATTGTTACGGTCAGGCGTTATGGCTGAGGCCTGCATTCAATGTTTTGAGGTAACCTTACCTTTGGTGAAGTCGTAGAGGCTACACAGTTTCGTAGCAAACGTAGCGCCGTAGCAGGCTAGTAATGAGCCTACGATATTGTGCCGCCCAACCACCGACCCTAGCGGGCTGTATAAATTGCTTTCATGCATATTTATTTATTCAAATATTATGTATGAATTGAAATCTCGTCCGCGACTACTGAAATATAGCCTTCTGTTGAAAATTGAATCAGCCGTCCAAATTAGGTTGACATACACCGTAGTAGAAAAAGTACGTTTGAAATAAGAAGCATAACTTCCGAACTGCTCTCAGGCCGTTGTTCGAGTACACTTCATAAAGTTGCTCTTTCGAGCGGGCGAACTTGCAACAGCAAATTTTTCATATTTTGCTCTCTTGACGTTTGAGGAAATTGGCCTTTAATGAGTAAACTTATGCATCGAAGCGTGCACTCATCTTGTTTTTGTGATGAAACCTTACAACGAACGACCGTAAAAGTTGCAGTTTAATAGATTTTTGATGACCCTACGCGGTTATATTGTGTAAACGAGATCCAGTTCGCGTATTAAAGTAAAAGATTGTATCCATAAATTACTAAACTTCATGCTTCTTATAAAAGTGAACAATGTTTCATTCAATTTTTACTTCGTGCACTTTAGTGCTTAACCCTGATCTCTCTATAGGGTTAGTGACGATATCAACTAACCAACACAATAAGAAATGCATATATAGTTCATGTCTTATACAGCCTTGGTAAACTTAAACTAAAATTTGCTTGTTGGCCCTTTTATCTTAGACAATTTGCAAGTTATATTAAAATTTTCTATGATTTGTCTACAAGGAATCAATACCGAAATTAAATTGTAAATAATGAATTGAATTGAAAATTTATAGTTTAACAAACCTCGATAAATTGATAATTACATGTAAATAGAACTTATCAAAAGCCCTTTAAAGTAAAATATATCAGAATAAGATATTAACTTTTATTCAGTTAAAGTTTCTAAAAACCCTTTACCATCCTGAACAAATAGACCTAGAACTTAGTCCAGAATAAAATATATAAACGTCTACTAAAGTTTTATTAACTTTGGTATGAGTTTAATTTTTTATCATACTAACTAGCTGATCACCGCGGAGTTATGAGCTTCATTCCTGATTATGTGGGAGCATGTGGAAATCCGTACTTATTGACCATCAAGTATATAGTTACTTTGCTAAATTTCAAGTTTTACACGAATAGTTTGAAGATCAGTTAATAAGTTAGTGAGTGTTATTAAAACCCATCTGAAATTGAATTGAAGTGATGAAGAAACTATGAAAGTGATTCTGTCAAATGTATTAAATATAAAATAAATGTTGTCGAGTTAGCACACGACTGTAATCTCACCTAATGTTAGAAGTCTAAGATGAAATCACACTAATGTGGTAAAAGATAACTTAACTCTTATGGTTTCTACTCAACGTCATACTGGAACGCAACTTGGCACGTCCTTATTGATAGGATAGTAATTGGGCCAAGACCGAAGCTTTCCACCACTCACACCCTGACAAATTATAACGAAAACTTATCACGTTATACGTATTGTAGTAGAAAAAAACTGTCTTTACCGTAGGTAGGTGCGGCGAGAGAATCGAGTAGGAAAACAGACAACGGGGCTACTCTTCTCCACGACTTTTGTTAGTGTCACACGCACCGTTATGGCAATTCCAAATCCTACAGCAATCTTCTAAATTTGGTGTGTCAATAATCAAACGTAGAACGTCTCCTTGCGAAGCGAGGGCCGTACTATTGCGCCGTCGATTAATAAAGTTATGCCATTATAGAATTAGGGTCAACGTAATTTACAGGGTTTTCTAAAATCTTGAATGCGAAAGATGGTACATTCTGAGAGCTGTTCTGTGTTCATAAATCATGAAATAAATGATTCGTACGTTTCCAACTGCGAAACTAATTGAACTTGCTTTGAATCGATATCTACTTATATATTTAGAGGATTTAGATTCCGAAAATTTTAAAGAAGTTAAATGTCAGAAAACAAAAACTTTAACAAGAAAATCGCACTCAAAAATGATTTTATAAACACAGATAATACAATTTATAGTTAAAAAAATTGCGTATTCTTGTGTCTGAAACTCATAATCAATTTACAATTATTCTTAGAGTCAGTGTTTGAATAGTTCAGATTTATATAAATATAGAGAATTAAACACTGTCTGTCTATGTCCGTTATATACTTTGAAACCACTCAACCATAGAGATTCAAACCTTAAGTTATATCATTATAGGTGGTCACCAAGTAAGGATTGTCTCATATTCCTATGAGATTCAAATTATGATTTTATTAAAATGTTTAGTGTAACTCTAATTATTAAAATCTTTACTCTTTCTCTCAAATTTATATCTATTGAAAGCTCACGTAAAACGTTTATTTCTTTCTATGTACATAATAAGTTTAAGAAAATCATATTAGATGATTTATTGCAGTTATTTTATATTACTTCTATATTTTTAAATATCAAAATATTAATCTTTCGTAATGTTTATGTGTGGAAATACCTTTACCATGAACTTCTTGCGAAGTTACCTTATATTCTCAGCTTACTTTATATTATTTAGCTTTGATACGATAGCAATTTAAGTTGTCTAAAACTCGTCAAGGAGGCGGCCGGATAAATTATTTATTTTTCCCTTACTTGCCTAAGGAGACAATAAATGTAAAAGGAAATAAAAAGAAACGAATATTTGATGACAAATCTAATTAAATTGTATTTAGACTGTATATTGTTATATAACAAAAACGATTGCGAATATTTAATGACTTTATGAGCTTTCAGGATAATTAAAAGTTAGACTTCTCTTATATATATTACATTTTATTATTAATTTAAAGAGTATTCTACAATGTCATCTATAGAAAGCTTACATTAAAGGGTTAAAGATTTATATATATATATATTGCTGCAAGCTATATTTGATTTTCGGGGAAGCTTGTCTTTTCGTTCGCTTCAAAATTATGCAATAATTATTTATAACAAAACTAAAGCGTTTTTTTATACTATTTTACTGATCCCGAATATTATTGTTCCCGGCGAAAATAAAGAGAATTCCGTTATTAGTCTAATGAAATTGATAATCTAAATCATTCTTAAATCCAGTACACACATAATAAAATACACCAACATCAGCCCAACCGTTTGGGAGGATTTCACACACACACACACACACTCTTACAAAAGAATTTTAGATAGGTATATAAAGAAAATATAGAGTAACTGTTACTATATGGTTGCTCTGATTTACATGGACTTACGTACAAACCATCAAAAGAAAACTTAAAGCAAGTCATGTAACATTACGTGGATTATATTTCGTATAAGGTTTAGAACTTTGAACATAAATTTCACGAAACCAAGAAAAACAAAAGATTTTAAAAGCAATGCGATATTGTTCGTGTGCAAAAGTAGCCTGAAGAAAATTCTGTAAGATTTCACTAACTATACTTTATAAGTATTTCGTACTAAGAAAACATTTTGTTATATTTGGAAAACAAACCACTATTCCTCTGTACTAATATCAGAAAGATAAAGAATTTGTATAGTTAGGTCAGTTTAAAAGTTCTTTTAAAATTACATGGTTTATTGTGCGAGTAAAACTATATGATTGTAACATCCAATAGAATAAGATATGTTACATATACGTTGAAAATATATTTATTTCTTTTGAGAGCTTTTGTTGTGCTGCGGTTATAGTAACGCAACTATCATGTATAACGGATTTTTTTCTATTTTTAAGGTTGACTGATTATAAACTTTTTGATGTTAGTCAAATTTACATCCCTCTCTCTCTCTCTCTCTCTCTCTCTCTGTTATTTCACACGCCGAAGCTGTGCAGCTTTAAGTAAGCTCTTTCAAAATCATTAGAGGGCTGAAAGTGTATTATTAACAAGTCACACTTGTGTTTGGAAGGAGTGAATCACCGTCTTTATAATTGTCCTTTTTATGGAAAATAGTAACGTCAGCTACCCCATTTTTAAAACCATCCTCCCCGCCCACCTTCGTCTAATTTTTACTAAGAATAATACCTATTACGTATAATTTAAAGCCATCTATGCAGAATATATCATTGTACAAAAGGATATGCGCAAACACATGTGCATTCTCACTTATTTCACTCAAGAAATAGGACGTGAATTCTATCATTTTCCTAATATGGGGCATACTATGAGAATTTTACTATATAAAAACCAGGTTGCAGCCCATTAACGTTCCACAGCTGGGCACGGGCCTCCTTACTCATAGGAGAGAGGGTTATTATAATGCCATAGCTTAATGCAAATTTTGAATTGGTTCATCAAGATCTAACGCTGATAAATATACTAATAAAGTATTAAAAATATGTCTGCATCTTGAATATCTATCAATCAAAGTTGGTCTCACCTTTATTCCAATGTGAATGGGGAAGTCAGAAGCTAGTGCTGGCTGTGGATGAAGAGCCGGCAGCAGCGGCAGGGGCAAGGGACAGGACATCATAGCTGCGCCAATCTACAAACAATAAAACATAAATTGAAAAATATTTTTTAAAACAGGCATCTATTTTTAATGTCATCCTATGTATAATTATGTTATAAATTCGAAAATAATTAAGGAATAAATATCTTAAAAAATCAAATTGTCTGAAAAATATAGTTTTTCAGACAATTTGATTTTTTAAGATATTTATTTAAATGTGGATCTATTTCTTCGTACATATTACATTAATTGTAATGAAACCAAAAAATGGATAGTAATAATATACTTTGTGGTAACAATTTTAAAGGAAGTTAAAATGTAATAACTCAAAAAATTATTGAGTAGAACATCATATAAAATAATAAGGAGACATTAAAAAGAGGAGTCGAAACCTGAACCACTGTTGATGAAGCCACTACTCACACCATAAAAAAATCATTTTGGTTTCTATCTACTTTATAAAGTAGTTCTGGGAAATCCACCAAATGAAACCAGGTGTTTTACAAATAAAATAAATTCAACTACACCTGAAAAACATAACAAAGGGAAAAACAACTACATTAAGCAAATGATTTATGTTCATTTTTCAATTCACTATCCACTACCAATATCAATCATTTCATTGTATAAACAAATAAACATTGAGATATAAATTTTACGTTTGTTTTTCATCTGAATATAACCGCATTGTTTTTAACATGTGGACCACATGTTTTATTAACTCGTTGAGTGATTGTTATCATTTATTGAAAGCCACATGACTTTAATTAAATTATCTTTTAAAGATATTGGCTTGTTAAAATATATTTTTGGCACTTAAGTCCGTTTTCAAAACTTAGAATGGAAACAAACGAACATATGTTCTCTTAAGCTCAGCTTTAAACGAAAAACCTTTGATATATAATATATAATAATTAGTTGACAGCAGAACATATTTCACGATAAGTAATAAAATGTTATTGATTATAAATTTAAATTAAATCTTTCCTCTGTCCTAAATAAAAAAAATCATCTATATTGGTTAAGTAGTTATGGAATTCAACAAATTTATAAAATTTGAATGTTTACATGTAATTTCACATCAATAACTTTTTACTTAATAAGTGAAAATCAGTCAAGGTATATAGGGCGCTACCCAAAACCAATTTTAAAAATTTTNTTTATTTTTTTATTTATTTTTTGTTTACTTAGACGCGCAAATTTGTAAAATGGGTGATCTAATTTTTGACGGTAGTTTTACAGACAGATAGTTGTTGTTATAAGGAATAACTAATACTTAGTTGCTATAATTTAAGAAAAAAAGAAATCTTTAAGTCATTAACAGTAATGAAAAGTGTTCTGAGTACACGCTTTGCTAGCAGAGGCCCCGGGTTTGATCCGCGGTAAGGCAAATTTAGAGAATCGTATTTTCTAATTTGTCTGAGTCTGGACTGGTGAGAAGCTCCAGCCGTGGCTATTTACCACCCTACCAGCAAAGACGCATCGCCAAATAAAACAAGTATTTGTTCCGGTATGATGCCGTGTAGAAACCATTGAGGTATATCGCCTCTTACCAGATTAGCGCGCTTCCATCTTAAGACTGTATCATCACTAACCATCGGGTGAGATCGCATTCTCTGAAAGGAGAGTTATGGAAATGTTGTAAAATGCGCCCCGCGCTTTTCACTCTGAATTAAATAATTCTGTTTATAACTTATTATTAAAAGTTATTTTCTATTTTTTTGTATTTTTCCACACATCTAGTTAATTAGTTTTCTTTTTATTGTTTTATTCGTATTTATTTTAAAGGTCTTTAAGTCTCTTATGAGACTATATCAGAACCATCGTATCCTAACAAAACCTCTCTTTTTACAAAACACTTTAAATTTTCAAAATTTTTAGAATTACTTTAAACAATAAATTTGCCTGAGGTGATGTCTCTTATTTTTACAATTAAACCACCTTCAAAAAGACTCTTTCGATAAAGTCTGCCAGCTATCCGAGACGGCAGATCGCCAACTAGCTCTGTCCCTTCCACTCCCTCATAGAGAATCTATCAAAAGAATATATTAATCCTGGCGGCCCTAATAAGAATAATGTGAAATGTTTAATAAATTATGACATTGTTATTGGCACTTAATACGTATGCAAAATTTCGAATTAATTAGACTTCTGGAGATATCTAAAAATCGCGCTCAAAGATTCCGTTACAAAATTACATACATACATAGAACCCAAGTTAATAAAAGCGTTTTAAAAAAACGCACACTGCTCTCTTTGCTGACAGCACAGATTTTATTGGCCCCATTGACCATGTACATATTCTTTTAGCGATGTAGTCTCTCGACTTTCTTCATATTATAGCGGAATTAAGAACTACTCAGTTGATACTGAAAGAAACAGCTACATACAGTTTTATACATAAAAGATTGTATATATTAATATCTACGTATCTCCTCCGTTTCTAAAATTTACTGGCATACAGAGGGCCATCTGAATTTCGAACATAGGTACTTAAATCTAGCATACATTTTTCACGAGCTTTTGTAGTTGGCCCGTACGGTGGGCTCTTTGCATATACCGCTGAGAGTTGTCGAAATAGAATTTTGCAATCCCGATGTACTCCGACTGATTTCAACCAATTTTTAAACAAACAGTAAGTTCAGTGAATGCAACATTGTTAAATTAAACAGGGATTATTTAAGAGTAAATCGCTTTTAACCTGTCTTTCTCAAATGAATATTTTATTGAAAGTTTTCCGTTTTATGTAACTTATAGCATTAGACTTTAGGTTCCTTGAAACGATTTGCACTTCGTTGTAATAGTTTTATTTATGCTGTATAAAATAATTTCAAAATATATTTTTATGTTAAACATAGCTTTGAAAAACTATAAGAGGTAAATTACCTCTTACTAGATTAGCGCGCTAACATCTTAGACGTTATGATCACTATAGTCGCTTAATAGGTATCCAAATCTAAGTCTAGAGTCTAAAGAATATGTAGTGACTAAAATTGAGAAAGGTATGCTTAGATGGTTTAGACACATATAGAGAATGAATGAGCGGAGACTGAAAAAGGGATTTATAAGTCTAGAGAGAATGGAAAAGTTGGTAGGGGAAGACCACGGCTAACGTTTCTGGACCAAATCCAGGACATTTTAAATAAGGGCCAGGTCAAGAGTACTCAAAACCGAAAGAGATATGCAAGGACCGTGGCAAGTGGAATGACGTGATCTATGCCTATCCCTACGGGAATGAGGCGTGATGCTATCTATGTATGTCGAGTCCAACGATTATGCTTAGTTTACTACAATGTCAGTTGACTCACACTGTTCTTGAGTTCTTGTTTAAAAGCACCACACTATACTATATAGTGTCACTACACTTTCACTGACTTAAAAGGTTTTGATTTTGTAAGTCTTCTCTTTGTACCTGTGATATCCAGAAGTTTAGGACATTTGGCAATACTTTTGATGTAATTATTTACGAGCTCTATGTTAAGGTCCTTGTGAAGATTGCTATTTCTTATGTACCATGATGCAAATGAAACAGGTGATGCAAGCGATGAGTACGTCCAATGCGAGAAAGGGACAAAATATTGAGGCGATGTAAAATACTTCCGCTTTAGAAATAGTACTTTCACAATCGAAAAACTATAAAATCTTCAGGACAAAAAACGAAATCTTTTTCGTAGACTCGTGTTATTACTGCCCTTCAATTGCCTGTATAAACTTCCGATCATGACATGGCCGTCATAGTACTATCTTGACGCGGGCAATCAGAAATATAAGAATCTCTTTCTTTGTAAGTCATAATGTGTATACATATATCTTTACAAAACAGACCAGACCATAGAAAATACAAAAAAATAATCAGTTACAAATTGACCGTTACGGTGCGTGTGTGCGCGTCGAAGTTTGTTAAGCTTTTTTGTGGTATTATATAAACTGTCAGTGTTTATTTGTGTTTTGACTATATTTAATTGATGTGAATGGCAATGTAACCTCTTGAGGTAAGATTTAATATTTAAGATATGAGTCTATAAATACATCAGGAACTTTTATCAATACCTCAAAGTTAATTTAATAAACATAATATAAGATTTTATAGTTTAACTATTAGCAAATTTAAGTCCCAAAAGCCACTTTAAAGTCTTTCGACTTGCGAGACAATCGACGCATAAATGTCCGTGCAGGGAGGAGCAGGCGACGGTTATTTCTATTAACAAGCGCGGACAAATTATGGGGTCAAATAAGAAACACGGCTGGATAGTGAAATGGTTAATGTATCAAAGTAATTAAAGTATCTAAAAATATACAAATATATTTACTATGTAAGGTCAGTAATCGAATAGTATTACAGAATCAGAAGCGTCGAAAACAATTTAGTTAGCGATGAATTTGGAAAGCTCCGGATAAACTCGGTAGATATGCTCTAATATTCCGTATGGGCCGGTCCGTTCGTTGAAAAGGTTATGAATAATATATAGGAGTGTATGCAGGCATCGCGCGAGATCAGGGTATTACACGGGCCGTGACAAATATAAGCGTCGAACAAACGGACAGCCTGACACGGGGTTGTTTTATTTGTCCTTGTATTTAAATTTGACGAATTGTTTTTAGGTGAACCTACGGAAGGCGCACAAAAAATTGTTGGGAGTAATAAATAATAAGTTTTTCATTTCCATTGTTGTACTTGCTGTGCGATATAAATGTTTTCAGAGTTTCATATATATCTATACATACTTTGTTTACGTTAAAATCTAGGGATACGTATTATTGCCCTGAGTAACGTCTATTTAATACATACATTTATAGATTTAAAATAAAGCTGAAGTTTCGGCATAAACGTATTATTTTTATTAAACAAACCCGTCTGTATCGTCACGTCTACCCGCAGGAATCGAATCTACTATCTTTTCTGATCTGATACAACCGAGAAGACAATAATAAGTGATCGGGTAGTTGCTCTTTTAACGGTTAGCTTGATGAAGCCATGACTTTTCCATCATTCTGAACTTTATAACGTCCGTACCTCAGGTGCCCGACGGTGACGTAGGATACTTTACTCGCCTTGACGGTCTACAGGCGTGCCTTTTTGGTTGAGTCTTCAACACCTCAAACTTCATTTTTGGTAAATAACCAGCAACAGAGGAACGCGGTAGGCATAAGATGGAATTAGTTTTTGGCCTACATTTATATATAAATATATTAGTGCGCATGTCTCAAATTTTCGACGAATTTGCGCTTGTTTTACATGTCAAAATATTTGATTCAAAATTTGTAATTAGCTTGATTTACTTCTTCACTTAATTTTATTACGATTACACATTATTTTATTTAAAATATTACATTAAGTTTCGCAAATTACTTTTTAAACTATATTTAGTTTGTGTTTAGAAGTCATATATAAACAGTGAACGACAGGAGATGATAAATATTATGAATGAAGCTTTTTAAGGGAAAGGAAAGAAAGTGAATGTAAACAAAACGAAAGTTATGCTTTTTGAACGAGATGAATCTACGATGAATGGCAATATTGCGATAAATGGGGAACAAGTGGTGAAAGAATTTGTATACTTGGGATCTAAATTTACAAAAGATGGAACATGTGACAGTGATATCGAAAGGAGAGTGAATGCAGGGAATATGGTAAATGGTGCTCTGCATGCTTTTATGAATAGCCAGATGGTGTCTCAAAGGGCTAGACTGGCAGTGCATGCTGGAGTGTTGGTGCCAACACTTATGTATGGTAGTGAAAGTTGGGTATGGCAGAAGAATCACAAAAGTAAAATAAATGCGGTAGAGATGAGAGCGTTGAGAAGCATGAGTGGATTAAAACTGAGTGACAGAGTGAGAAATAGTGTGATAAGAGAACGTTGTGGTATAAAAGAAGACGTAGTGACTAAAATTGAAAAAGGTATGCTTAGATGGTTTGGGCATGTAGAGAGAATGAATGAAAGGAGACTGACAAAAAGGATTTATGAGTCAAGAGTGAATGCGAAAGTTGGAAGGGGAAGACCGAGGCGAACGTTCCTGGACCAAATCCAGGACATTTTAAATAACGGCCAGGTCAAGAGTACTCTAAACCGACGAACTTGTATGAAAGGTTTAATGAGATTGAAAGAAGCGAAGGAGATATGCAAGGATCGTGGCAAGTGGAAGGATGTTGTCTCTGCCTACCCCTATGGGAATGTGGTGTAAAGTCTAAGCATGCAAACAATTGAATTAATATTTAACTTTCATTCCTATTATTTTAAACTTTTTATTTACATTTTTATCGAACCTTCAATCTCGGTTTGCTCAATACTGTTGTATGAACTACGGGACGAAAATTTGGCATTGCTACCCGCGTTTTTATCACAACAATCGACAAATATCATGCGGGCGGCGATGTCATACTTTCGGCCCTAGATGCATAATATAATATTATAGCGACTAAAACAATTAAAATTCCTTATTTACGAGTACTTTTCATTTACTTTCATTAGTCAAAGTTTTTTTTTTTTACTTGAACAGTAAAAAAGGCCTATTATTTCTCAAACTCACTTCAGTTTTAGCCGGTTTGCATCTTTAAAATAGTTTCCAGAAAGATATAGGCTTTATAATTGGTTATTGCACAAAATATTGGATCTTCCTTTCTCTCGTGACCTCAATTATGTTTAACAGAAAAGGTCTACCATAAATATAATAGTTTACCAACTTTTTTGTATTATGTTGTGTCTGAAATTGTGTGGACACGTATGGCTGTGCTTTTTATTCTTTTCATATATTTTACTAGCTGTTACCTACAGTTGTTTCAGTTCCAGTTAGTAAACGAATGACTTTACTTGAAAATATTTGGATGTGTTCAGTTGAATCCACGGGATAAGTATTTACTCGAGTGATACCTCCGGTTAAAGGTTATATAGGTCCGGTATATATCTTGTATATCTATATATTTATTCATCCTACGTTGTGTATTCTAAAATTTAGTTTAAAGTAAAGAATCCAGTTTATTTTATTTTTGTGATCATAGAGAGATCGATAGAAAATAATTTATTATAGATAATACAGGAAACATAAAACAGAAAAAAGGTACAAGAGAAAAAAAAACAAAATGTACAAAAAGGCGGCCTTATCGCTACACAGCGATTTCTACCATGCAACCTTTGGGTTAGAGATATTGCTTAAATGTAATACGATAGGTAGTGTAGGCTAAATATGAATAAACTACTAAAGTTACATTACTAATACTTTTAATTTTAGTTATAAATGATATAGATTTTTGGGAGCTGTTTTGGTATAAGCAAGTTAGATATGTATCTTGTATGTATGCTTGTTTACTATTTGTTTCCATTATAAAGCAAAATAAAAATGTATAAAGATGTCTGACTTCCATGAATCCTAATATCTGCATTATATTAATAGTTTCATAACTTTTATGTATTTCAGGGAAATTATTGATATAAGTCGAAATAAATCAACGTTTATCGTTAGCGAGCTGTATGCAAAGCAAACCAATATGCAACATCTCGCAGCGGGTAAATAGTTTAACAAGCGCCAGACTCGGTTCGTAAGTGCCATTTATCGACGCAAACAAATCTAATCGACCGAGGTACACTCGTTCGATATCGATATTGAATCAGAATCGACTACATGTTCCACCGAAATAGGTTTCGCATCTTATTTAGTAGTACACTCTCGATATATAAATTTTCTTTAATATTTCGTTCATGCAACAGACCCTGATGCTTTCTTTGCTTATGTTAGGGTTATATTATTATTTGAGATCGTCAATTAACTATTGTGGAAGTAGCAGAGCTTTATTTGATAGTATATTGACTATTATTGCCGAGTTAGATCGTATATTAACTATTGCGGAAGTATTCAATGTTTATTGGGATTGTATTTTAAAATAAGATTGTCAATCGAGTGTTATGAAAGTATCAGTGTAATTTTTGATTGACAAATTGGGGCGGATACCAGTTTTCTTGTCGAGTGTGGGTTATTAGAGAGTTAGTCGTTGACGAATATTGAAACAACTCAGTTCTTAGTTTTAAGTTAATTGTATTAGTTAATTGGGCTGTTCTGCGATACAAAGCTAATATATTTCTGTAATATAAAAACCTTGTCTTATAAATGTCTCAATGATAATTGTGTTTTATATTTAATGGTAATGGATATTGATGATGCAATTGTGTTTCTATGTTAATAATCACATGAATAGAAAAGAGCAATAACTATAAAGAATACAGATGTTGAAAATTGTGCATTGATTGTTTGATTAATTATATATCTATATTATTTATTCGGCCATTCCCAATACTTATAACACGTTGATGTTTACATTTATATACTATTAGTAGTACCTATTTTTTTATTAGGACTGCCTCATTGGTGTAGTGGTTAGCATTTTCGGCTACAGACATAAGGTCCTGGGTTTGAGGCTTGAGTCGGGCCAATTCAAAAATCAATATTTAGATTTTCTCAATATTTGCCTGAAGTTGGGAAGTTGGCGGTGTGCTCCACCCCCGTGCCTCAGAGAGCACGTTAATCCGTCGTTCCAGTGCCCGATCTCTCTCCGGGCGTGTCGGATAGCCGTCACGTTGGACTGTGAGAGTGAAGGAATAGAGAGTGCACTTGTGTAGATACTATGCCTGGCAATCCGCAGTGGAGCATCGTGATGTGTCTATGTTCTAAAAACCCACTCTCATATGAGTGAGAAGCCCTGTGCCCAGATGGGACGTTAATGGGCTGCTACTTACCCTACCTTTTACTACATATATTTTGTTTTAATAAAACAACTAGCTTTTCCTCGTAACTTCGTCAGCGTACACTTAAATGTGAAACTTAAAGTAAGGCGCCATCTATTTAATGCTTATGTAACTTGTTAGACAGAACTTTGACTTATATAGACAGATATATAAATAAGAATTCTTAATGAAGACTGGCTAAATTTGATAAAAACAAAAAGAATACTGACTCTTCGACATTTGTTACAAAAACTTACTATACACAAAAGCACATTAAATACAAAGATTTCTTGATTTAATAAACTTAAATTTAAATAGGGTAAGAGATAGTTTCAAATGTTGTTAGGAAGCTTAGTTTAATACATCAAGATAATTGAATTATGCACATATTGCACCTAGAAATTGCGCAAAGTTATTAAGACAACAAATGGGCGTTGGACTGGCTTGAGCCGACTTACAATGGGACTTACGGTCACTCTGTTTACAGAAACTTGCAACTAGCAACTGCACTGATTGCAACTTAATCGGCAAACTTAGAATAAGTTGAATTCTAAAGAACGCCACAAACTAATGTCACGTTACTTAGCAAAAGATATATCTCTCTTGGAAAACTTTCTCGTATTCTTCTTTCCATCGCTTTTATTAACTAACTACTATTAGATGAAACCCTCTTTATAAACATATTTAATTTTCATCCATTTATTTTAAACTTGTACTGGATATGGCTTTCATGTTTTTGCAAATATAAATTCATTACTTAATATTCGTACTATCTATTCATAAGATAATGTATCTACTATATATCTTCTTACATGCCTTATTTGGAAGGCACAATAATCTTTAGCTTGCGATGTTCTATAATTTTTTTTATGCTTAAATGAGTGCTTAAATGCTTAAATGAAAAAGTGACAAAGGCTTAAAATGACAAAGACAGTGTCACAGTAGCAACCATCAAGAATTTAGAAGAGCCCAATATCGAAGAACAAAACGATATAACGCTATAAGTATTAATAAAAACGTTATAAGGAAGTTCGCGAGGTTGAGATAATTAAATCAATATTTAATTAATTAATATCAGTCTATTCAACTTCACTGAAGTACGATAAAATAATTGAAAACCGTCAAAATTATAGAAAGCCAATCGGTCCCAAGTTAATTAATGATTAAAGATTCGTTTATTATAAAAGTATATTATTTATGGCTGCGGATAAATTCCATGTTTTACCAATTTCACGAATGCGTCGGTTTTTTTTTAATTACTACCTCTATGAAAGGGAATTAATAGTGAATATTTTTCGTGGAAATTCGATCAGACATTGCATTCATGTATGAATAAATTTTTGCGCGCGAATGAAAATTCATTTTACAAAGCAAGATATGATTTTTGGCACAGTCCAGTTATTGATTAACAACTCCAACACACACCGGGACGAAATCGTAAACGTTACTAGCCGTTTCTCACGGTGTCGTAGTATCCAATCCGATGAGAAAATAGTGAAATTTCCTTAGAAAGGAGTCCTCTAAATTCCTGCAATGAGAAAGGAGTCTGCTAAATTTCAAGACGATTGCGATTACTTTTTAAAATCTTGTGACTAATGTGCGAGTGGTCCAAATCTATCACTAAATACTGATTTCAAAAATTGAAATCTTGGAAAGTGCTACCAAAATAAGATTTGCTCGTTTGCAAACTGCTCAAAATAAAATACTTAAAACTCTTTTCCAACATCCTATCTACCAATAACATCTATAGGGAAACTAAAATGATGAATATACTTTATCTAGCCGAAACTGCGACTATGTCTGCGTGGATTTTTTTTTTTGATAGCATTTTCATTAATTTAGGCAAATTGTTTTACAATTAAGAAACATACCGGCACTGCCATTTGAGGGTCGTCGTCGTCGTCGTCGCTTCAACCGATGGATGTCCACTGCTGGACATAGGTCTCACGAAATGATGCCCACAAGACCCGATCTTGTGCCGCCTGGCTCCAGCGAAGTTTTTTAGTTTTGGGAAATTCCACCCTCAAAATGTATTTGAGGGTGGAATTTCCTAAAATTTACTTTTGCTAGATTCCATTATGTCAAACAAACTTCTGATCAAAGTCAAAGTCAAAGTCAAAGTCAAAATATCTTTATTCAAGTAGGCCTATTACAGCACTTTTGAATCGTCAAATATCGTTTTTTTTTTCTATTTATTATTTAAATGAATGACTGATGATAACATAAAAGAACGACTTACAATCTAAAGTTACGAGGGTTCCTTCGCGCCCTGATCTGAGAAGAGCCCACAACAAACTCAGTCGGGTGTACGTTTTTTTTTTTTTTGTTATCATCATTACAATATTTAATTTAAAAATATTCTATATCTATATATATATAGAGCAATTCATTCACTCCCACGCTTTTTTGTCTTCTAAGTATTCTTTCAAATTATAGAATGATTTCTCAATTAGTTTTCTTTTAATAAAAGATTTAAATTTATTAAGAGACATTTTTGTAACTTCTTCTGGGAGTTTGTTATAGAACCGTATACAGTTACCCTTGAATGACTTGTCAATTTTATGTAGCCTACTAGAATTTACAGCAATTTTATTTCCATTTCTTAAGTTATATGAGGTGCATTCACTTTTCTTCCTAAAAGAGTCAATATTTTTATGGACGTACAACAAGTTTTCTAATATATATACGCCGTGAACTGTCATTATTTTTACTGCTCTGAATTTGTTTCTTAGCGACTCTCTTGGACCCATATTGTAGATCGCACGAACGGCCCTTTTCTGCAGCACAAATATTGCATCTATATCAGCAGCATTACCCCAAAGTAAAATGCCATATGACATAATGCTGTGAAAATAACTGAAATAGACCAGCCTGGCAGTTTCAACGTCCGTAAGACGGCGAATTCTTTTAACCGCGTAAGCCGCAGAGCTGAGCCTGTTCGATAGACCTCTTATATGGGGCCCCCACTGTAGTTTACAATCTAAAGTAATGCCTAGAAAAACGGTACTATCTACCAGATCAAGTTCCTCATTATTAAGTTTAACAATGGTTCTCACTTGCTTTACGTTTGGTAATGTGAATTTAATACATTTTGTTTTTTTCCCGTTCAGTAATAAGTTGTTTGCTTCAAACCATTGTACTACTTTATTGAGCGAATTGTTTACCTCGTCAAAATCTGTTTGTTGTCGATTAACTTTGAATATTAGAGAAGTGTCATCAGCAAACAAAACTATCTCATGACCGTCCTTGACAAAATAAGGAAGGTCATTAATGTAAATGAGGAACAGAAATGGTCCTAATATGGAACCCTGTGGAACACCTAGTTTCGTTACAGACCCTTCTGAAAGTTTTCCATTAACACAGACCTTTTGTGTTCTATTAGTTAAATAGGAACTCATCAGGTCTAATGCAGCGTCTGTGATGCCATAGTGACGTAATTTCCCGATCAGAGTTTCATACTGGACACAATCAAAGGCCTTAGACAAATCACAGAAAACACCAAGCGCGTCTCGTGATTCCTCCCAGGCCTCGTAAATATTATGTAATAACTGTACACCAGCATCGGTTGTTGAACGAGCTCGCGTAAATCCAAATTGCTTACTGTGTAATAGATTATATTTTTGAAAATGTTGTAGCAATTGGTTCAATATCATTTTTTCGAATACTTTACTGAAAGTCGGAAGAACCGATATTGGTCTAAAGTTAGAGGGGTCTGAAGTACTGCCCGACTTAAACATTGGTATAATTTTACTGTACTTCATTAAGTCAGGAAATATACCCCAATCTACACAGTTATTAAAAATTTCAGCCATGTCGTCTGCAAGGATGTCAATTAATGATCTTGCTAGGTTAACAGATAGACCCCATAAATCATTTGTTTTCTTATTATTGATTAAATTAAATGACTTAATAACGTCCGAGCTATTGACATGGTGGAATTTGAAAATATTATAACATTGAGGCACACTACAAGCCAGCCAAGAGAGAGCAGTGGATGGTGATGAGTTCAGAGATTTAGTCGTCGAGATAGGAGCGCTAGTGAAGAATTCTTCAAATTCATTAGCAACTTCTGAATCCAATGTAATGTTCTTATTGTCTATCTTAAGATTGAATTCATTAAAGCGCGAGGATGCTTTTCCTGTTTCTTCATTGATGATCCTCCATGTTGTTTTAATTATATTACTGCTATTTTTAATTCTAGATTTAATGTATTGCGATTTTGCTAAAACACATTTCTTTTTAAATTCTTTAGAAAATGATCTTACATAATCTCTGAATTCATCACTAGTGTTATATTGACGCTTGTCATACAGCTCATATAACTTTTGTCTACTTTTGTGTAGATCAACTGTTGCCCATTCACTGAATGCCAATGTGTCAGTACACATGGCCGATTTACTCTTAAATATAGAATTAAAAATTTTATTAAATTTGTTAAAAAAACGGTTGTATACTTCATTGGGATTCAGAGAATTCAATAAAGAAGAAGAATTCCAGTTTAGTATTAGGTTTGATCTCATTCGCTCTATACGCTCAGTAGTGATTGGGACATAAGTGATTTTACGTTTTTTCACTGTTTTATTTACGGTTGGAAAGCGAATGAGTTGGCCACAGTGATCAGAATCTAAATTAGAAATTATCTTTTTGACAGTTGGTTTTATATCTGTAAATATATTGTCTATGCAAGTAGCACTAGTTGAAGATATTCTTGTAGGCTCCATAAACATATTTGTTAAATTGTATGTACTGAATAAATTTAATAATTTCATGCTTGAAGAGCTACATTCCAATATATTTATGTTAAAGTCACCACAGACTATTAGATTTTTATGTGTGTTTGATATTGTAAACAGTACTTGGTCCATTAAATTTTCAAATTTTTCAAAGCTTGACAAGGGTGGTCTATAGACAGTTACTATAATAAATTGCTCTAATTCAATAGAGGCTAGCTCTATTGTCCGTTCAACAGATAGGCTCACTATATCTCTCCTTTCTTTATACTTTAAAGATTTGTTAATTAGGATTAAGGAGCCCCCATGAATAGATGACTCTCTGTTGAATGAACTACCAACCTGGTAATTACCAAAATTAAATACATATTCATTACTTTTCAACCAATGCTCTGTAATACACAAAATATTAATATTTAAGTTATTCATTCAAGATTCATTCAAGATTTACATACCATAAAAGATACAATTTGTAAATGTGAAGTTCGAATTTTCTTTAATGTGAAAATTTGATTTTTTTTTACTTAACATCCCCGCAACCCTTCTTGCGGTTGGAATTTCACAAAATCCGTTCTTAGCTACTCTACTAAAGGAATATTCCTACCAAATTTCAAGTCAAGAGGCGTATGGTTCCAGAGATATCGCGATGAGTCAATACATACCTGGATATCTCATATATATAATCATCATCTTTATTACAAAAGTTATAAATAAAACAATCCAACTAATATAACTTGTACAAAGATAAAAAAAAATCTGTCGAGCCAGTTTCCTTACACTACCTAGAATTAGGACAAATTACGGTAAAAAAAACCCTTGGGCCTAAGCAGGCACATCGCTGGCGGAGTTGCGAATGTCTGTCAGTCGCGTTCTCGTGACCCCGTCTCCGAGTGATGGAGGAGCACCGCTGAGTTTTAGCCGGTATGAGTCCGGCATACCCTGGAACATCCTCCCGAGTATTCCAGGTATCCACGAGGATTTCGTAAACCCTTACTTACGAAGGTGTAAAATTTTATAAAAAATACCAACCAATAATGGCGATGTGTATGTCATAACTAGATAAGTTCTCAAGTGACTTTTGTGTTGTGTTTGTATGTGCGTGGGGGGAGGTGCCTGTATACGTGCGTGTGGGTGTACGTGTGTGTAAGATATTTTTGTATCCTTAAATTAAATCGAACGTTTTTAAACTTTACTATTATATTGATTGTGTTGGCGGTGTTGGCGGTGTTATCCGCCTTGTTCCCAATTCCTTGTAAATATAAAGAAATTCGAATGGCATTTAAAATCTAAACCATTTTTAATCCATCTGAATATACGGAAAAACTCATGAAAATCGGTCCAGGCACAGAAGAAGTTTAGCCACAGTATGTGAAAAAAAAGATAATTACAACCATTACTAGAAAACAATCTCATCTTATTTTACGCAATATTGCGAAATCTCCCTTCGCTAACAGAGGTTCATGTTTTGATTCCAGACAGGGCAAATTTATCTATAACGTCTAATTTGCCTAGTTCTGGACTGTTAGAAGTCCAATAACGACCGTTTACAAATTTATTTCTTACCAATAAAATCTCATTCACCTTATAAACCAAATAAATCGTTGAGTAAGTGATAAAATAAATTTCAAACATTTATTTCAATACAATAAGATTTCAATAATTCATAGCAAAAGTCTTGCATCTACCGGAAATTATATCACTTCAGAACAAAATAGATTTAAATAACTTTCTCGGATATGTATTAAATATAATACCTGTTATGAATACATTTACGCCTTGCACGTGATTTTTAACTTAGTCTATTTTGATTCATATACAAATATTTTTGTTCCACCCTCCTATGGTAAACACATTAAATAGGTTTTTCTATTCAATTGCTAATATCACTCTCTAATTTATTTATAGGATTCAATGATTTTATTCCTTTAAAGGCGGAGTTCATGAGGCGGTCTTATCGCTTGGCAGCTAACTCTACAAGACAAACTTTTGTTATAGGGATTTTTATAGCAGAATCTAGAGCGTTGTCTCTATGTTATGAGTTTTTGAAGTGAAACTGACTTCTTTAGGCGGATGAGGGTAAAATGTTTACGGATGTAACACGTGATTTACGTTACGAAGATGTGCAGCGTTTTTGATGCTAATTCATTTCATAAAATATAAAATAAAATTATTTCATAAATTCTCTTTTCTGAATTATAAGTTCAACAACAAAGTTGAATTAGCAATTTCTAATATTGACAAAAACATGGCGTTTTTATTTACAATTCGTCATATGAGATTTAATTAAATTAATTGTATTAATATGCGACCCTTTTGACATATTAGATAGATAGATAGATTATTGTACACCGTAAATATACACGATTACAAAGACACAGACAATTAAAAATACACGAGTACAAGAGGTGGCCTTATCGCTACATAGCGATTTCTTCCAGGCAACCTTTGGGCGAATAAAAAAAAATCCTAGTGTAAAGTAATGTAGGCGGTATACAATAATATACAAATAAATACATACCAGTGCTATATAAGAAATATACGAATACATAGATACAATAAATATATATATAATTAAATAATACATATATTACATAAAAATAATACATACATATACATTACATACACATACACACTCATAAATATTCAAATATATATAAAGATAAGTATACATATAGTAATTTTAAAAGAATCTTAATAAGTATTATACTTATAGCCATGTCAAGTACAAATTGAGAGATAATGCTTTGTAATTTTCATTTTAAATATCTCCAATGATTTTGCTGACAATTAGATTAACTTAATTCCTAACATATCTTTCTTTTTCTCTCCCTCGTCTCGGAAATCAAGTTTTATATTTGTATAAATTTAAAGCTTAAAAGTTGCCAAAGAAGTTTCACTTCTGGTATGTGTACTTTGTACGCGCGCACTTTTAATTTTTATATTTCTTGTCTTTATTATTAAAGATGAAATGTAATATTATAAGTATATGGTATAATAGTTATCAAGTTCCGTTAGGCCTGAAAGATAAGGCAGACTGAGTCGTCTACAGGGAGTGACCGTGCGCCTCCATCCCGTGAGACAACCCTCCTAACTATGTACGAAAGTTGTATCATTATGTCGCTGAACTGTATTAATTACTTTAATGAATTATAATCTATAGTGTCGCTTAACTATTTCACCCTAACCGCAGTGAGGTGACATCATCTAATATGTTTATTTAAAGAGAGATGTGAGAAAATAATCTTTATATAAGATATTAAGAAACAGCTTCCGAAAACCAAGACAGACGATATTATTGCTGACACCTTTGATGATAGGACAGAAAAAGAATCTATCCTGATTTCAAAATATCAGATTTGTAAAACGTTTTATAAGCATTATTTACTGATCCTGCGTTTAAAAACTAGCTGATTTTGATTTCGTGTTTCATTGATGGTTTTTTTTTAAAGAAAAGTTATGTGTTTTTATGAAACTATCATTTAGCTGTACTAACACGATGGAGCATAAATAATAAGAAGAAACGTTTTAAAAATATGTTTTTTTCCGATCCATGATTAAAGGTGTCATTAATACTACCGTCTGTCTTCGTTTTCGGAAGCGGTCTCCTAATCTATATATATATAAGAGATATCCAGGTATCTATTGACTCGTCACGATATCTCTGGCACCATAAGGCGTAGAGGCTTCAAATTTTGTAGGAATATTCCTTTTGTCGAGTAGAGGTAATTTATCTATTTGTAAAACAATTTGCCTAAATTAATGAAAATGTTACTCAAAAAACATTCCACGCAGACAAAGTCGCGGGTTCAGCTAGTACGTTGTATATCGGCGAAAAGACGTTCTCCTGCCCTGCTGCTCGTTAAAATTTCTTCAATCTGCTGAAATTCAGCAGATTCATTCAGAATCACTTCAGCATTATGAAATTGTGGAGGTCGCGTAATAAACAATTGTCACCTAAAACTAATTACGCATGGTTGTTATAAATAGCGCTATAGCAAATTTAGTGCTTGAGACATCGGACATTTCGAGTCTTTTTAAAAGATACTGTCTTCACTGTTAGTAAGAAATAAACTACTGACTTTATGCTTGGATTTGAAAAACACCCGAACGAACCTATTCTAAACATGTCTTGTATATGATTGACCTCTTCCGAAATGTTTGGACCATTTTTGATTTTTTTTTGTTTGAATTGTTTTGTTTTTTTTTTAATATTATCCAGGCAATATATGATGCCCTTTTTAAATAAATAAAATTGTATCTATGTATCAGTGTATATATGTATCAGTCAGTCATGTGTATGAAATATGCCAACGGTACTATTTTTTGCTATATAAAAATATAAAGACTACTCTTTATTTGTCACCGAAAAGCAAAGAAGAACCAAAGCAAAATAATAGAACCTATTTGTATTTTATATAATTGTATTTTGTTATTTTTTTAATAATAACATAAAACATTTAAAGGAAAAAGTAAACTCAACAATGGACAATTTCATTTTGTAGCTATACAAATATAAGTATGTCAGTACCTTTTTTATAAAACCAGTAAAATTAACTCCCACTTTATTGTATTCTCCCTAATAATAACCCAATTTCTGTTTGCCCTCCGAGTGTTTTCGTCATGCATTAATTTAAAAAGTTATATTGCGGCCTCGGAGAGCCCTAATAGAATAAGCCTCTTAAATTAAAAACAATTTATTCTACTTCAAATATGTTTCGCCAACCTAGTTGACACAATGGTATAGGTACTTATTTTGCTACTAGAATTCAAGGTTACAATCCTGGATTTTTTTTACTATAGCCCTTTTTGATATACTTTGGTTATACACTTGGACTTCCAGTGCTGTACAATTCTCATTACGGACAACATTTAGGTATCACACCATCAATTTATTTACTCCCCGACAAATGAATTTAGAATAAATCCATGATCATTTTAGATATCTCGCACGATAGTGCTTTACCACAATTGTAAATGTAATCAGTTCACAATGTGACAGGTAAGTGATGGTGGTATCCAAGGTGGTGATGCTCTAAAATGAGAGAAATTTTACCCGTTGATGATTTTTATACAGCATCATACCATACAAATACTTTGAGCGGTGGCGTGTCATTCCTAACAGTTAAAATATAATAATTATATTTTAACTGTTAGTATTTGTATAGATCATCATTATTTAAACACATTATAATTTTTTTGTTGTAAATTTTGTTTTTATAATTGTCCAAACTTGCAACCATAAAATAAATTCAAATTCAAAAATTCTGTATTCCAGGTTGGTTTTCACAGCACGCCTCCTTTTGCGAGACCGTTGTTGTGCTAAAGGAGGCACTTGAGAGGGAGCGAGAGGTTGCTTCTGATGCCACTGCTTTCCGTCCCGAGGGTTGGGCAACCGAAGGCGCGTATTTGCACGCCTCGTCCCACAGATTTGAATCTTGATTCGGCTTCACCCGGGACACTGTTACATATTATTACACATTGGATTGGACTATTACATATTGGATTGCGCAATCAAGCCGCTGGTGTCTCACTTTTGGATGATGTGGGACCGCTGGGCTTTAGTAGGTATTCTGTCTTTTCAGTGAGTCCCCACTTTTTGGTCAGGGTGCGTTAAAGCAATTCCCAGCGAGAAAAAAAGCCTTTAACAGCACTTTTGGATTGTCAAACATCGTTTTTTCCATAAAGTATTTCAATGTACCATTGATGATGATATTAAATACGACGACTAAAAATTTAAAGTTTCCTTCGCATCCTGTTTTTTGACGAGCCCAAAATAAACTTAGTCAGGTGTCGTTTCTTTACATCATCATTGCAATAAACATTTTTAATTTATTCTATTTTTATTAAAGCTGTTCATTCACCCCTCGCTTTTTTTAACTTGTAAGTCTTTCTTTTAGAACGATTTCTCAATTAGTTATATTTTAATAAAATATTTAAGTTTATTAAATGACATTTTTGTAACATAAGAAACAATGCATGTCGAATTTGCCAATAACTAGACGGATAGACAGATTTAGTGTCACATCTATTGGCATAGATAAATGAAAAATTCCTTAATATAAACTGTCGAGGTTCAGACTCTAGGCCTATGCTGGCGAAGTATACACACCATCTAAATCACTAAAGGTAAGCCCGTAGAAATTACTAACGCCTATATTTTGTATAAATAGACTACCAAATTACAGCTTTAATAGCGACAAGTTGTCAGTCCATCTGCCAATGTAAATTATTAGTTCTAAACAAGCAAATCCTCCGACGTAATTAAGATGATTTAGTTGAAACGTTCTACATACTAAGTTTCAGCTGCAGAGAAACTCTGAAACTGGCTGCGTTCACTCGGCTTATGACGACATTGTGTTTGGATACACCAGCTTTTACCCTCAGGGCAAGTATACTCAGGCAAACTAGATATTTCAGTTGGCGCAAGAGATAAAGGTAACTTAATGCTAGAAATATAGCCTAGAGGCTTTCTAAATAACAGAACAAACGGGATTTAGATTACATTCCCTTTTATACTAACTGTTATAGATTCGTCAAAGAGATGCGTTAACTTATTTATTTACTGTAGTTTATTTATTACTGTTATGTTATTTTACCAATTATTAATGGACTTGCGTGGGATAAAACACATGTTTTTCTTCATACAGATTTCTTTGTAGCACTAACGAAACAGAACATAACGATAAAATATTTCAAGATGATACAAAATATATATACTCAAAAATCTTTAATGTTTTGAACTGCTTTGTTGGCGTAATAGTGGGAATACTCGCTTTGCTAGCAGCGGTCGTGGATTCAACTACCGGCAGGGCAATTTTATGATCATGGTTGCCTTGTCAAGTATTTGCACCAGATAGGTCGTGAGGAAACGTCGGTCTGTCATAGGTGTGGTACCACTGTACCATACGGTGCACCATACGTTGGCAGTGTCCGGCATGAGCGCGCCAACAGCATATCTTGTCGTCGCTAGTCGGAGGAGAACTTTCGCTAAAGAGCATTGTCGAAGTGATGCTGACCGGTGAGTTCAGATAGGGTTGCCTTCTTTTGCGAAACTGTCATCTCGCTGAAAGAGGCAAATGAGAGGCAAAGCGAGGATGCGGCTGATGCCCTCCCTCTCCGTCAAAGGAGGTTAAATGGCAATAGGCGCAGGTATGAGCTCTGCTATTCCCCTCAGTAAACTATAGACTGTTATAATTACCATCATCCGGGTCACTAGAGTGGAATGCGAAATGGTACCCACTAGTGATCTCAACCAAGGATAACGAGGGATGCGCTGGATTTAAGTGAGTATTCTGGTTATTCAGCGAGTCCCACACTCCCGATCTGAAGAAATTCTTCTTCCTCTTGGGTGCGTAAAGGCATTTCCCAACGACAAAAAAAGGGGTAAATTTAAGACGTAGCAGTTTCTAATTTGTCTGAGTCTAGTCTCGTGGGAGGCTCTGGCCTGGCTAGTTACTACCCTACCAGCACGGACGTGCCGATAAAATAAAAAAAAAAAATTTGGGACGATGTTGTGTTAAAATCGATAGTGGTAAATTACCTCTTATCAGATTAACTGTGCCTTTTAAACTGTGTCATGACTTACGATCATGCGAGATTACAGCCAAGCGCTAACCTTTCAGCAATAAAAAAGAGTTTACGTAAGCATTACAATATAATTTTCTAAAAATTGATTTGACGTTTATATATGTTTATTAACTTGTAAATATTCTCAGGTATTGCGTCTGGTCATATATTGTCCAGTTTATTTATTATTTACAGAAAAACGTTATACTAATATAATTAGTAGTTAAAATTATTCTAATATAAAAATTTTGTATGTTCTCTGTAAATTAATTTTCGTTTAATTTTTTTAAGTCATACGCGTTATTTTTTCTTAGGATATAAGATTGTGTTCTTCGTAAGGCATGGGGCTCTACCTACTCTAGCTTTAAAGCACCTCTTAACTAGTTTAGTTTCAACTAAAAGGTACAAGATCCGGCAGCATTTCTCTGAGATTTTAGCGCTAAGCGAAGGCTTTGGTAGAAATGTTCGTAGTACTTCTCATTAGTAGAATAGACTGCACATAAAATTGAGTGTAATATAAATTTCTATTTAAATAAGGTAGTTAAATAATTGGATTTGACTATACTTGGCAGTGAGAGATATAGCAAATATAGCAAATATAGTAAAAGAAATCTACAATAAATATGAAAAATATTTAATAGATAACTATATACATAAATAACATGAAGATAATAAGAATGTACTTGTATTTATTTAAGCAACTGTTGAGGGCATATATTTATTTTTTATAACAAGTGTACAAAGGTCAACAAGAATATGTTAGACTTCATTTCATTTTGAATAGTTTCATTTAGCACAAGTATAGAAACTAATAAGATTATTTCAACATTTCAAACATTTATATTCAACCTTTAATATTTTGTTGAGTTATAAAGTATCTAATTAACTTAACAGTATGTTTAAATCACTTAATGCAGCAGCCAAAGTTCAGTTATATCAAGTGTATTTCCTGTCAAGGTTTACGTTGCTCTACGCTTCGCTGCGTCTCTAGAGCTATATGAAAGCTTTCATATAAATTATGTTTACATCAACTAATTAAGCGCACTATCTTAGTTCCATGAACATGGGAAGACTTGAGAGGCTATTTATAACTGCTTGCTAGACACCAAACACTTATTCTTCTCAAAAAAATGTAATAACACGTCAGGTTTCATCAACTATTAAAAAAATTGGAATTGGAGTGGATAGATAAAAAAACACGCAATAAAAGATTGCAAATTAGAACAAGCTATAAGAGTATGAGCTAACTACTACTGGGAATTTAGTAAGTTCTAGTAATCTATAACACCAATTAGTTTTAGCATTAACGTGGCTACTTTAATTCAATAATGACGCATGTCAAATGAATAAAGAAGTAATTTTAAGTTTTACAAAATGTTGTAGGAGTATATAAATGTACTCTTTTTTATATTGATTCGCTTTATTGCGAGTTTTAATATAATTATTACAAATATTACAAATTCAAGAATTGCGTTGCATATATTGTTCACCTTTCACTGTAATAATGTATAATACATAAACAACTAGGTAAGAAGCGAAGTAATTTTTTGATCTTTTGACTAATAAAACTAACACTTGCACCAACTTTCCAGAACATTTCCCTTACCATCTCAAAACACATTGGGATCCTAGGCGTCGACATTTCCAGTAAAGTACAGTTTCGTGCTCACTTGGAAGGCAAAGCCAAACTGGCTTCAAAAAAACTTGGGGTACTCAACAGGGCTAAGCTGTACTTTGAGCCCGAGCATAGGATGCTTAACTGGCTCATTGGTCTAGTGGTTAGCATGTTCGACTACAGACATGAGGTCCTGGGTTCGAGTCCCGGGTCGGGCCAATTCAAAAATCGATATTGAGTTTTCTATTAAGATTTTCTCAATATTTTCTATTAAGATTTTCTCAATATTTGCCCGAAGTTGGGAAGTTGGCGGTGTGCGCCCTGTGCGTCGGTCCTGCGCCCGGTCTCTCTTTACGGTTGTGTCGGATTACCGTCACATCGGACTATGAGAGTAAAGGTATAAAGAGTGCACTTGTGTACTATGCCTGACAATCCGCAGTGGAGCAGCGTGGTGGGTCTATGCTCTAAAAACCCTCTCTCATATGAGTGAGGAGGCCTGTGCCCAGCAGTGGGACGTTAATGGGCTGTTACTTACTTATAGGATGCTTTTATATAAGCCCCAAATCCGACCGCACCTCGAGTACTCCTCTCAGCTGTGGGCTGAAGCACCCCAACACCAACTCCTTCCATTTGACCGAATACAGAGCACCGTAGAAACGTTGGGTCTTTATGTGTGTTCTATCGTATCTATCACGGGGGGTGTTCTGATGAGCTCTTTAATTTGGTATCACCGTCTCGCTTTTATGACATGAAAAAATAAATTTCATCCACATACCCTGNCACCCCAACACCAACTCCTTCCATTTGACCGAATACAGAGACGAGCAACCCGAATCGTCGACAAATCCCAGTTAACACGCTAGAGCACCGTAAAAACGTTGGGTCTTTATGTGTGTTCTATCGTATCTATCACGGGGAATGTTCTGATGAGCTCTTTAATTTGGTACCACCGTCTCGCTTTCATGACCGGACAACGCGCAGAAAAAATAAATTTCATCCACACACCCTGGATGCGTGGCCTTCAGGTACAGTTCGATTTCGTCGATCCTTTTTCCCACGCACGTGCAAGGTGTGGAACGAACTCCCAGCCACGGTGTTTCCGCAAGGCTATGACTTAGAGACGTTTAAGAGGCAATTAAACTCCTTTTATTAGGCCGGCAACACATCGGTGGTCCCTATGGTGCTGCAGGTGTCCATGGGCGGTGGTAATCACTCAACATCAGGTGACCCGCAAGCTCGTTTGCTTACCAAGGCTTATAAGAAAAAAAAACTAGATAGCTCTATTTGTATTTTTAAAATATCATTGAAAGGTAATTTTTACCAAAATAGAAAACAAAAAAAGCAGTTCCCAAGAAATCAACTACTGTGGATTATATTGTTTAAGAAAGACTTTGTAAATTCAACAGATATTTTAGGTAAGGTTGTGTAACAATATTAAACACTACCAATAAACTGATTTCCACTAACGGTTATGTCCGATTAATTATTGGAGGCATTCTCCGCGCAGCTTGGGGGTTCGGCATGTCAATGAAAGCAATTACTCCCATTCTGTATGTACGTATATGCACAGCCATATGGATCACCCATTACTCCCCTTACAGCTCAATATCATCAGAATCTATTCAGTTAGATACACGCAGGAAGAGGCTCGCTTTGGTAGAACATTGGCGCATCGCTTTTGATGCTACTATATCGTACATCTTTGTTACCTCCATAAATGATGGATTGCTTACCAATAGCATGATGGCAGTTCGAAAATATTGGCTCGATGAAGACGAAGTTGCGGTTTACAGAGCGTAAACCCCCGACTTAAGGTCTATGTTTCTTTGCGTGATATATATCAATTTCTTTTACAAAGATGTAAACGCCAATCGATGTGTCAGTGGTTGATGGGGAAACTTTTCATTTTGGCAATGTATCAGGCGGATGTTGTTGGGCGGGAAAACAATTTTGTTTCTGTTTGAGAGCTCATTTTTAACGTTATTGAGTGGATACTTCAGAGGACTTTGCTTTATTAAAATTATACTTATATTTATAAGAAGTGCCACAGTTTATAAGCTAGAAATAAATCTACTAATAGATAATTTTTTACATTATAAGGTGCCATTACAATATGTGATATGATATTAACTAATAAATTACATTCAATACGTTATAGCATAAAGTTTGTAACAAATTCGCTTAACAACCGCAAACAAAGATAAAAAACACGGTACAATAGAAAACAATAGCATTTTCATGATTTTTAAAACTATTTTCATTGTGGATGGCGAATAGCTATACAACGCCGTAATAACTTTACATTGCACCGGAATGGGAACTCAAAAAACACCTGTACAAACAGAAATAGAAAAAGGTCTGTATATGAAAACGTATCGTTCGGCTTTGATCACCCCTTTTCAATAATAGAACGAAACTCTGGACCTTTGTGCCGTTTTAGCCCCGGGCTCTTCGTAGTAACTGTAATATGTCCATTTCACCCACACAAAATGGGTACAACCCTTTTCCACTATTGTTCATTCTGGAGGCTCTAATTTCTGTAATGTAATGTGGCCAATGTCAACAGTCACTGAGCATACGCGAAGTTTTGATTTGAATGTTGTTGATACTCGGCAATATGTTTTATTCAATTATTTAGGCTTAAAATTAGAATGGCGTTTTATTAAATACTAGCTGACTCCCGCAACTACGTCTGGTAAGGTAAGTAGCAGTTCATTAACGTTCCACTGCTGGGCACTGGCCTCCTCAATCATAGGAGAGAGAGTTTTTAGAGCGTTGACCGACCACGCTGCTCCAATGCGAATTGGCAGGCATAGTATACAAATGCACCCTCTATTCCTTCACTTACATAGTCCAATTTTACATATATTCGACACGACCGGAGAGAAATCCGGCGCAGGACCGACGGCTTAACATGCTCTCTGAGGCACGGGGCTGGATCACACGGCCAACTTCCCAATTTCAGGCAAATAGTGAGAAAATCTTAATAGCAACCTCAATACCGATTTTTGAATTAGTCCGACCCAGGTCTGGAACCCAGGACCTTATATTTGTACTCGAAGACCAATGAGGCAGTCAAACTACGTCTATGTACACTTAAATGCGGGAATTAAGCCATCTATTTGATGCTTATGTAATTTAGTTAACAGAATTCAAAGAGTGTAAAGTCTGAAGTTAAACCAATAACTTTGTTTACCATTACAGAAAATTAGTCGTTCCTGTACATAGACATTATAAAAAAGTAATAATTTCGGAATACATCAGCGAGAAACATCGGGTTACGATATTATAACATAGGTTTTGTGTGCCAAAGACCGTTTTATTTCGTAGACTAATGTTAAATACTGAGAAGATCTACTTTTAAAACAAATTACTAAATCGTTACAAGTACAAGCTATGAGTTTGCGAAACTATCTCCCCTTGAGTAAACGCAAATTGCTCAGTACATACTCAAGAATTCTGTTGAAAATCTGCAACAGTTATTGACATATTTTGTATTTATTTAATATATATACATATACTATTAATTTACTTATAAGTCCTTATATAAATGGCCCTAATAATTTGTGTGTTAATATTCTGCCAAAATTGTTCCACACAAATGACTGTCAGGCAAAGATCGCTAACAAGCGATAAGATTGCTTCTTGTACTCTGCCCAACTTCTTTATAATAAGATATATGTATTTGTTTTTTTTTCTTACACTGCAGTGTACATAAAGTATCGAAATCAATAAAAACCTAAATAAAATAATGAATGGAAATAGAACTGTTAGCGAAAGCCTCTTGAAAACCGAGTGGCTATTGACATTATTAATGTCACATTAAGTTATTATTTCTTATAACATTAACCCCCTGTAAAAAATATCAGCAACAATCACTTTGTCGGAGATAAACCACGACAAAAAAGTATAATGATAAGCAATGCATCACTGAGGATAAACTTGAACAAATAAGTATATACGGTCAAGCAATAGGCGCAAGTAGATAATTATACCTTTTGTTTTCAAACGAATAAAACGAAAAAACATAACTGCGCTATTTATAAACGTACCATTTAAACTAATGTCACTTAATGTCATACGCTTCTTGTTTTTGCAATGAGAGAGTAAAAACATTTGTTATCTTGAATACAACGCTGCATTCAAATGGCGTTTTATAGTCGTACTACGCAAAAATAATAAGTGCTTTCATAATGAATTGTTGATTGTTTGTTACTTTCCATTACACGTTGACTGCAATTATATTAATTAATGGCGAATATTCAACAGCGAACAAGAACCATGAACCGGGAATATTAATTAAAATTTAGTGTTAATTGTAAACTTAAACAAACGGTAGGGAGGCCTGTGGCGGCGGCATGCGGGTCGACAAACAGTCCCGCTTTTTACGCCTTTGTTTATAATTTATAAATGGATATATTTCACCGCAATGAATGTAAGTGCAATATTGGTTTAATAATTGTAATATTTAAATGTTACATACATAATATTTGTTGAAGAGAGATTGAGGCCCAGACAAATCCCTCCAGATTTAGTGGACTGTATGGAGTGTAAGTCTTACTTTCTTGAAGGTTCGGATCTTCAGTTTTTGAATACTCGTTTCGTCAATATTTACAGCTATGGTGTTTAGGGGTTCGGCTCTTCCAGGTACAAAACTTCGGTTCTGCTGAGTTTTGGGTTCTTCAATTTTCACAAGTCGCCCTTAGATAGAATCCACTCCGATCGGGAGTCTCAGGCGAAATGTGTCTGATCTATTTTTTTTTGTTCGGAGTGACCTTAGCTGTTTGTTCTACTGGTTTTTACAGCGTAACCGGAAAGAAGGACGGGCTCTTAAGGCCGCCATCTTTCGAGTGGAAGCCCTGAAAAGGGCTCGATATCATGGGAAACGCCACTCCAAGGGCGTCTCCTGCGAGACTGAGCCTCGGCTTGAATCGACGTTATCATATATCATATCGGGCATTGGGGGTGTGGGAAGGGGGAACTGATCAAGAACATCCCCGGAGGCACGGGTGGAGTCCACGTCCGGGTGATGTCAGAAATCGGGGACCTCGACTCCGTCGGCGGAGCATTTGTGTTAGTGTCGGATCCTACCTGATAAAGTATATTGTCTGATCTAACAATGGGGTGCCCTTTTAAAAAATTCTGCTACCTGTTACGCACATGCGGCCGTACCGAGCGGGAGAAAAGGCGAGCGCGGGTGCTAAGTTAAGTGCGGGAGGGGTATAGCCGGCGGTTGATATCAATCAGAAATAGTGTCGAAACTCATATCACTTTTTATAAAACCCACGCCTACGTCTTAGATTATATAAGCAAAGCTTAATTAATATTCCTCTTCGTTAATTCTATTTGCCTAACAATATTTCATCAAAATTAGCCAAACCAATTTGGTGGTTCGGTATTTTTTAAAACAAATCGATAAGCCACGAATGTTCTGGATTGAAATAACTAATTTATACTGTGTCGGAGTGAATTTGGGAGTGTAATATTTTGTAAACAACCCATTTTTCAATTATTATGATTAATTTATGGTTCCATTCCTATAATGTAAAAACTGTCTTGGTGCTTTACTCAAATCTGGAACTATCCAATCGACTTTGATGATTTTTTTAAGTTTGCTGAAATTGTTCCGACTTAGGACAAATGATTGATTTTCATTTCACATCTATATTTTGGTACCTACATTTGAGTGGACGCAGATGAAGTTGCGCCGTTCAGCTAGTATATTAATAAAAATTAACTACAATTCTTTCCTAGACGGGCTAAGCTGAACGAAAATAATGTTATTTAAGTTCTTTTGTTATGCATTATGAAATTGATCAATCACAAAGATCTATCGTAGGCATCAATCAACCACACATTACGTTATTAAAGGAAAGTTATGGACAAAAATCTATAGCCAATAAGTGTGAGTGCATACCAAAACATGATTAAGAAATCTATACATATGTATTAAATACACGTACTGTTTTTATTTATGTGCATTTTAGAAACCAATCAACCAATTTGTCCCAAACCGGTTTAATTGTAAAAGCAAAAATGAGAGGTTCGTTTCACTTTCCCATATTCACACGGGATCGGGAACTACACAGGTGACACCACAGGTAACAGCTACATGAATATTTATGTATGTATATATATAACACATTATTTTCTAATTTTTACTCCCGTTTCCGTTTGATCTTTGAAAACTAGATAACCTATTGTTGTATATAACATTACTTAAATCACTAATGTTAATAAAATAATGACCATCCATTTTTGTGAAGGGTATCAATTCGGTCAGATTACAAAAAAAAACATAAATGGCAAAGGGAAATACAAATAGATTTACAAAATCCCTAAAAGGTTCTATATAATCTTAAGGAAACCTCAAGATAAAAATAACTATACATGACTTAAGCTAGGGTTACATAGAGAAAATGAACGCAGAAGATAAGAAAAATTCTTCAAAATGCGATATAGGAGATGCTTATTTCAATACTAGCTGTTTCTCGCGATGTCAACCTATGGGAAAGCCCATACCATTTTTGTTTTAAAACTATCCTCATTACTAGGAACATAGATAGAAACATGTTTGTATATGTATATAACATTTATGTTGATACACAGGATGAAGGATTAAGAAAAATGACGTAGGCACCAAAGTACAGACACGAGCTTCAAGCATGAGAAACACTACCGATGAAAATAACATTGCTATTAAATCAATTTGTATCGCTGACAGGTCAGCAATTGACTGTTATCTCATTTGATGGTTACTGAAGCCACAGTCTAGGACAATGTCGCGTTATACTGAAAGCAGGTAATTTATCTTTTAATGATTTCTACTCAACATCGTACCGGCTTACTTGGCTTTGCTGTTAGGTTGAACAGCCGTAGCATACTGTTTCCTGAATTTAGTATTCTATTATAACTAAAAAGTGTAAGAGGCAAAAATGAATGACATTATCTCATTGATTCTGGTCTATTGGACCAGATATGCTTTATGAATTGTGTGTGTTCTATAACAGTGATATATTGAAGGTAAGTGATTGTTGAGGAGGGATTCAGGATCAGACTTCCCTTCGGGTTCAGTGGACTGTATGGGATCTTTAGAGTTTTGATCTTCGTTTCTGGCCGGCTCAGGTCTTCGGTTCCTGAGAGCTTCGTTGTTCGCTTCTTTTAAGCTAGTGTTCGGGCTTGAGTCGGTTCTTGAATGTTTGCAATTCGCGCTTAGTAAGGGATCTACTCTGCTCGGGAGTCTAAGGCAAAATCTATCCGCAAACTCTGGAAGAGGCTTTTATACAACTCTCCCACTAGGCACATACATACGGCCTAACGAGTAGGAGAGAGGGCGATCGCGTGTACAGAGATGGGTGAGGGAGGGGGGTCGCTGGCGGTTGACGAATCAGGATTAGTCGCCGCCGGCGACGCACTAGGCTTGATGCTCCCGTTTGCAACAGTGGCTATACAGGCTAAGATTGAAGTGCGCTTAAGATATGATTTACCTTTTCAGATCTACACAGCATTGTATCGGAACACGAATCTCACCAACTCAGATTCAGGCAAAGTACAAAGTTTTGTTACCGATATTTGCCCCGCTGGGAATCGAACTCAAAACCGCTGCTAGCGAAACGATGATGCTGGCGAAAGCGAAAGAAGTTCGCTAACTGAAATGTCCATATTGACTAACGTTATCTAAAAAACTACTATAACATAAAAAAATCCAGAGCATAAAGTCTACTTTAACATTATTTATCCTTTAACGCAATGTGAACTCATCTCAAATATTACCTTAGATCTAAGCACGCGATCTATCAAAGGCCCCTACATTATTAATATTACTGACCATCCGAACAAAGGATTTTAATTCAGTTATCACGCTTTGTTACCATAACATTCTTTAATCTATAATCTTTTGATGTTTCCCTCATACAATTTACTTATCCCAAACCTTACGTATGAGGTTTTTATTATCCGAGTATGTTTGGGATCTTAATTAAGAATATTATACTATTTATATATAAAACATTTTTTTTAAAGTGAAACTCAATGGTAAAGTTTTTACGGATGAAACGCGTGATTAGCATCACGAAGATGTACAGCGTTTTTTATTTTAATTCGTTTGAAGGTTATGTAGTTTTAACATTTACAAATAACATGTTGCATTTAAATTCATAATTTTTCATAAAATAAAAATATTTCATATATTCTCTTTTCTAAATTTTAAATTAAAAACAAAATTTTATTAACAATTTCTAATATAGACTAAAAAGACGTGGCATTTTTATTTACAATTTGTTATATGAGATTTCAATAAATTATTTGTATTAATTTTCGATACACTTAATATATTTAATGACAATTAAATTCATGAAACTCCTAACATATCTTCCTTTTTTCCTCCCTCTAAGTCTCGGAAATCTAAAGTTTTATAGTGTACAAATATAAACATGACTTAAAAATTTGTTTACGAAAGAACATTTTACTTTGTACACGTGTACTTCGTACGCACGCACTTTTAATTCTGATATTTAAAACAATCCAACAGATGTGCTTCGTACCTGTACCTTCAGAAAGGCTATGATGCGAAGGCGGTTAAGATTTAGGAAGGCCTATTTTAATATGTGACGGTTCCTAAATACGGATTGCCTCACTGGTCTTCTGCCTCATTGGTCTAGTGGTTAGCATGTTCGACTACAGACATGAGGTCCTGGGTTCGAGTCCTAGGTCGGGCCAATTCGAAATAAATATTGAGTTTTTATAAAGAGTTTCTCAATATTTCCCAGAAATTGTAAAATTTGGCGGTGTGATCTACCCTGGTGTCTCAGAGAGCACGTTAGGCCGGCGGTCCTACGCCTGATCTCTCTCCGGCCGTGTCGGATTCCCGTCACATTGGACAATGAGAGTGAAGGAATATAGAAGGCACTTGTGTACTATGCCTGCCAATTCGTAATGGAGCAGCGTGGTGGGTCTTCTGTGCTCTAAAAACCCTCGCACCTCAGAATGTAGAGACCTTTGCCCAGCAATGGGACGTTAATAGGCTGCTACTTACTTACTTTTTTTAAATACAGATTTCCCCATTTTGCCACGAGATCGAAAAAATACAGGTGACATCGCTGTGAACAACTATTTTTAAAGATAAACGACTCTGATTTTGGTTGAAATTTTACCACATACTGGGTATCACTATTGTCTTTTCATGCCACATTATACTTCATATATTAGGTGGTTTTCACATCGTTAGTGGAAAGTCATACTCAGTCAGTGTACAGAATTCTAAAGTAGCAACATTATGTTGCGGTGATGCATGGTGTGACCGGATGAACTAGACCACGTTGCAAGTTGCAATAGTTATGAAAACATTTATGTACGATGGGAATCACTTATCATTCGATCAACCCTCTACTCGTTGGCCGGTTTATTTCTAGTGTTAATAAAAATGAGTGAAACAAATTTTATTTTTATTTACCTCATTGTTTATCGTAAATCCCGAAACTTCTAAACTTCTGGATATCACGCGAACAAAGAGAAAACTTAAAAGAACAAAACCTTTTGAGTCAGTGAAAGTGGAGCGACACAATATAGTGTTTTTTAAGCAAGAACTCAAGAACAGTGTGAGTCAATAGACATTATAGTAAACTAAGTATTGTCGTTAGACTCTAGTCTTAGATAATACAAATACATATTAGGTAGATTAGGTCAAAGTATTATTACTAATTAGTCTGTAAGGCTAGATGTTATGTTCTAAAACAGCCATTGGTTGGTTATAATGAAAAAAAATGTTTATCTGTGTTTTGCGAAAGAAAACGTGTTATAAGACCTATAAACACATATATCATCCCTTAAGGAGTGAATTTGTTCATATATTTATATGCAAATGAAATCAATAGACTGATTTTCGTATTCATAAAGAGTTAAAATATATATAAAAAACGACTTGCAAAATTTGTCGGTGCGAATCTATTTAATAAAAAATTTTGCAAAACTCTGTAGCAAAATTAATTCGAACTCCTCTAGAGACAAAGTCGCGAGTAATAAGCTCGTGAATATGAAATAAACGCGGCTATTTTCAGTCAACTTTAAATTAAGGCTCATTTGTGCCTGAATTTCAGCAGTGTTGTAAAGATAGGGCAAGAGACGAACAACCCGCCTGGAGGCACCCCACTGTGCTGATTTAATTAACAAGATATGGGTCTTTTATACTAACTCTAAAGCTATTCACTTTTTGGAATATTGGCACTTTGAAGTCTTAAAACATAGGTATATTTATCCTTACAACCATTAAAACTTCTTTATATAAATTTGGTAATTATATACTCATTGAATTATATTATACAATATTGGATACTCAATATTAATGTTTATAAATATGAAGTTGTCTGTGGCTTCAAAATAAGTATTTTTAATAACATGTGGTTGGCGTTACGCTTAATTCCAAGTTTTTTTAATGTTTCCTTCCCAATTTCAAAGTATCTGAAGTAACGGAACCTTTGAAGTTATATTAACTAATTTTCAAATTGTGAGAGTTTATTTATATACCAAATGAATTAAAACCATATACAAATATTTTGGGTGAAATAGGACATCTTATCTATTAAAAGATATCTCTTCCAAAAGCCTTTTTACATAATTAGATGCGGTATAGGTACTTGTCACATGTAGGTATAAAATTATTATTATTTGCGATATGAATTTATTAAGATATTGTCTCTAATTGCAGAATGCTGAAAATAACTTCAAAAAATAGAATAGAATAGAGTTTTATTTCAACAGTAAAGTCCGTTAAAATACCTTAGCTTATCACACTTTGCATTTCGAAAACTTTTACTGTTATTAATTTATAATCGCTTACATATTCGGCAATTTCCTTCGTGTATATTTGGATTGAAACTGAAGTAAATAAGATACTCAAAAGTAGTGAATTTCCCAGAATCTACGTTTGTTTTATAACTATTTTGTTCGATTATTACAATAATGAGTACACCAAAAAGTAAACTTACGCCCATGTATCATCCACATGCAACCATTATACAATATGCTTGTTTCAAAGCTTTTATTAGTAATCTCCTGTTATAAAATAGGCTTTTTTTACAGCTTCGCTAGTGCAATAAAGCGAATAATTCCCCTGCGGTCGAAAAAATTTGGTAACTACATATTACCATTTGTCTGATTCTGTATTGATGGTGGGAGGCTCATCACCCTACAAATACAAGTAATAGCATCCCGGTACGATACTGGGTAGACTATAAGAGGTAAAATAACCACTCACCAGGTGCCCGCAGTTTCATCTTAGTCTGGCACTTACCATCAACATTAAGACTGTCTCACCAAAAAAAAAAAACACTAGAATTTTATGGTTGAATATTCATTAGCTTTATTATAATGCGGCTCCTGAGTAGAACCATTATTGGTAGATTGTAAATAGCATTATATTTACACTTGATGTTAAGTGTTGATGTAGCCTAAGATGGACCGCGCTTGCCTAGGAGATGCCTAATAATCCTGCATTGAAAAATACCCAGATTTGTAAAGCATTTCCCTCCTTTACGGTGCGATTTAGAAACGATTGATTAAAACGCTCGGTACGGATCCGTGGGATGTCCACCACGTACCGATGCCAATCGTTTCTGTGCCTTGATGATCTAAAATAAAAAGGCGACGGAGGAATAAGATACATACAGTTTCTGTGCAGACGCTCCGAAATGTAGCTCATGCAGATTAAGCTTGCTTTGATAAAAAAGAACTTCTGTAACAACTAGGCATCCACAAATGTACATTATAAATTGTTGATACATTCAACGTTATTAATATGCACTCATACGTTCCATCGAATGCTACAACGAGATTGCATTCGAAACTTCGTACTTAATCGATTAAATTTCTGATGTGAAATTGTATTGTTTTCATTATCCATTTTGTTCGGGACATTGTTTCCGCTCACGAACCTCGTAAATTATGAACTGTGTGTTTTCCTGCAAGCCCTCGGGCCAAGCTTTGGCTGTGTTAAAACGAATTGAAAACCGGTAATCGAATGCGCGCAATGGGAGCTATGTCAATATTTTAAATTTAAATATCAAATGGAAATACCAGTTTAATATTTATTTTGCTTTATTTCATGTTACATCCATCTCCATGTCGATTATAAATATCCCAATTTGTATTTAAAAAGGCTACATTTTGTATTTATACTCTTCCTTTGTTGATACGATTCCTGTATGCAGGTGGAAGATGTGCATATAAATGAATGTGGTCCAATCTGCTTAAAACGTTTCAATAACTTTATTCGTATCTCTTAAAGGTGTAATATTATATATATAACAAAGTGAACTTGCCCGAATATTAAAAGTTGCTTTTAAACTTTGTTCTTTGCTAATGAAGTTTTTTTTCATTTCATTTAAAACAACTGCAAATTTATGCACAACATATTACTATACGATTAGTTAGATATCTTTCTTCACTCGCCTGTCATTTGAAACAAATTACTATAGCTCTGCCGATTTAACTTATGGTCTTTCTTTAAAAGTGTCAATTTTCAATTCCTACTATTAGATAACAACCTCCCTATAAATATCTGGCTTAAATGTGAAATCGTTATTATACCCTTTTATTAGTTTTTAAATACATTTGTACTGGACGACACTGGATTAATTTATAATCGGATTTGCAAAAAAACAACTTAATCTAGTGACAATTTACAAGACTCTTCTTTCTGTGCAATTTATATAATACTAGCTGAACCCGGGACCGCGTCTGCGTGCATATTGCTACCAAATTTCAAGTCAGCCTTATGGTTCCAGAGATATTGTGATGAGTCAATAAATACCTGGACATGTTTTATATGTATATAACTAAATTTCTTTGTAGAAGACATCGGAATTCGCTTTTACTAAATAGATGTGTCGACGTGGTTTATTTAATAAATAAAAAACTAAATTAATATGCAATTATAGAGACATTTTAGACTGGTTAATAGCATAGGAATAAACTTGCCCGACATTTCCAAAATAGATTTATAAATCACGGTGATTAAAGTGAACGGAAGTAATACTATAAAATAAATAACCTTAAGCATTATTATGGAGATTGCAAATTTAATAAATCGTGTCTTAAGAGTGTCGTGTACTGTAGATATTAAAAGAAAATGTTTGTCGGAAAATAAGGTACGTCGTAAGTTTGATGTTGTAAAGACTCTAACATCTTTCTCGTCATCTGACGGCGCAGTTTGACGGTGAAATTAAAAAAGCGAAACAGCTGCTCACCTTAATTAGAATCTTTCGAATTATACCAAGTGGAATATCGTTGGTTGACGCCACCCGGCGTTTTTAGGTTAAACTGTATCGTTGCAAAAAGAGGAAACTGTAACTTTTCTGAATTTTTGTAGGCTTTTCAGTCAATATGCTATTGCTAAATCGTAGTTTGCTACCCAAATTTTCAAATCAGTAAAATAAATTTGGATATATTCGTTGCAATTTCAATTGTGTTAGTAAACTAGTAATACATTCGAAGCCGTCATTGTGCCCAATGACGGCCTTGTTAGTGCGAGTACTCGCTTTACTTGCAGAGGCCCCAGATTCGATCCCCGTTAAGGCGAATTTAGAAATGTCTGAGCCTGGACTGATGGGAGGCTTTGGCCGTGGCTAGTTACGACCCTATAAGGAGAAGACGTACCGCCAAACAGAGATTTGTGTTCCGATACGATGCTATGTAGAAACTATATGAGGTATATCGCCTCTTACCAGATTAGCGAGCTTCCATCTTAGATTGTATCATCACTTACCATCAGGTGAGTCAATTTTATGGTTGACAGTTTAATAGTCAAGCGTTATACTGTCAGCAATAAAAAAATTGTGAATAAAAGGTTACTATAGCACCTGTCGGCTTCTAGTAACTTTTTCAAAATGATTTTTAATGAAAGCTTAACGACATATCATATTTATGAAACTAATATAATTTATAAATTAATATCTTCGATACTAAGTTTGGACCGGGACCGTTTTTGGACTCGACATCTCAAATATTCATAATTATAATTAGCAATGCGGATGTAATGGAAATTTAAGATGATATCTGATAGGCTTAACGATAGACTTGTAGTCCATAATTAAGATCATAAATTTATGTACGGTAACTGTTGTTTCGGTATAATGTTATAAGATATTAACTTGTACCCTATAGCCGTACATTATAAATGGAACAAATAAAAATATGAAGATAAAAAAATAATTATTCACCCTGTACCGCTAAGAAATAACGACATAGCGCTTTAACTTATTTTATGACATAGTAACAGCCTTCAAAACGTTGGTTCATTCCACTTATTAATATTTTCCATGGGCTTAGAGTCTATTACACAAAATTATATTTCGATAAAAAAAATGTGACTGAAAAATTAAAAGGAAACCTTATAAAGTGACCTGCACCATGTTTTGCTGACAGATTTTAAAGTTCTGTATATTTTTTCCCGTTTATAAATTTAATTATCTTCGTTTTGCAGCACCGAAAGTAGACGATAATATTCTATTCATATAGTCGAGATAAAACCAAAGTTTTAAAGGTCACTGCAATAATGAGGTGAATATACTTTTGCAAATTAACTTTATGTCAAAGTGAATGGTAAATACTCGTTTGAATAAAACAGTTCAACTTTAAACCTACTTGGATTGTTGAGAATAGTTTAAAAGCGTTAACACAAAAGCATGAAATTGATAAAACTTTTGAAATTCGCGTGTTCGTGAGCACAAGAAGATTTCACTTATGATTGTATGAAAGCCAACAGGTGGCGTTGGCGTGTAGCCAGCTTCGCTGAGCCGGCAGTAGCAAATTGAAGTATTAGGTTATAGCGGCTATTAAGTTCTAGGAATCCGATCGTTCCAATAATGTAATGCCTGTCTGAAATACGATCGTACACCCAAATTAACATATTGGTTGGTCGAGCACAAGTGAATGTTAAGTGGTGGAATAGTAACGTCAGTAGAATCCAGGTATGATGTTTTGAATGAAGTTGCATACTTACATCGTACACAGTATACAACTGTTGTGATTCGACATTTATTTAAAGAAAGAATTTAATGAAATACCTTTTTCATTTATAGTTTTCGGCTACGTTCGCCACTTCCGTAAATAAAAGTAGTTACATTGACTATTATTAATTATTTATTATAATCGGCGATACAAGTACAATAAATTTGATTTAGCAAGATCTTAACTAAATGATAACTGAACTGTGGTGAAATATTTGATTATGTGCCTTAATAGAATGTATAATAAGTTAAAATATGTTTGCGTCATGATATTAATTTTTGTATTGACTACGTTAAGTGGCGCGATGGTGACGTCGCGTAGGCTCGCGGGGAGCTTGTTCGTAGAGTACGACAGTTGTATTATAATTTTGATATTAAGTGTATTAGTATAGTGTTAATAAACTATTAATGTATTGGGTTTAATGTTTAATAGAATTATTCTTATCAGTAAAAGAATGTGTTATACATCTACATATCATAAAAAAAGAACGGATTCGAACCCACGCCCAAAAAGCGAAGTAAAAGCAAGGATACTTTTTCAAGTAAAAACATTTTTAGGCGTGCTGTGCACTTTATTTTGTGGGTATTGAATTAGACTGATCTGAAACGAAACGCTATGTAACGCTAATGAGGCCTATGGTTGACGAAACGAGAGAGTTATAGTAAAAGCGTAGCTGACCCCATAATATATAATATAGGATAACGTTCCTATCAAAATTATTAATAGAAAATTAAACAACTCATATTTATATCGAATTGCCTATGAATACATGGATAATGTAATATGCTGGTTAAATCTTGTTAAACTTTCTAATGTTGCTTTTCATAATGACTTGCTTCTGGCGTAATAAAACACAACAAAAAAAAACTATGGAAAAAGAACAAGTGGAAGATGTGAAAGAATCTGTATACTTGAGATCTAAATTTACAAAAGATGGAACTTGTGAAAGTGATATTGAAACGAAATAAGTGAATGCAGGGAATATGGTAAATGGTGGTGAGCGCCTTTATAAATAACCAGATAGATGGTGTCTCAAAGGGCCAGACTGGCTGTGCATGGAGGAGTGTTGGTGCCAACACATGATGGTGGTGAAAATACAAAAACATTAAAGTAAAATAAATACGGTAGAGATGAGAGCGTTGAGAAGTATGAGTGGATTGAAACTGAGTGACAAAGAAAGAAGATGTAGGGACTATAATTGAGGAAAGTAAGCTTAAATGGCTTGGGCACGTAGAGAAAATGAATGAAAGAACACTGACAAAACGGATTTATGAGTAAAAAGTGAAAGATAGGACAATTGAAAAGGCGAAGGGTAAGACTAAGGCGAGCGTTCCTACACCAAATCCAGGACATTTTGAATAAGGGTTCTAAACCGACGAATTTGTATGAGATCTTATGTGAGAATGAAAGAAGAAAAGGAGATATGCAAGGATCGTGGCAAGTGAAAGGACGTGGTTTCTGCCTACCCATTTACATTCTCTACATATATTTAACTTCGAAATAAACAGTTAAACCCTTAAAAACAGTTGTAATTTTATACTTCTGTGACATTTTATTTTTAATGTAATAATGAAAATAGCAGTTATAAAAAATTATATTCTTGTGAATCGTCTATTGCCAGTAGATAACTAACACTGGTTTGGAGAGTTGTTGTTTCTACAGAGAATAAACTAGCCAGTTTATTTTCAGTAGAATTCATTTTATTAAAAGTTACAAATTCTTTTTTACAAACACGAACTAAATTCTGCAATGCATATTAACAACATCCACTGTTATCTTTCATCGAGTGAAATGGGGGTATTATTTCCATTGAATGCTCTACATGCTGCGAGCCGACTGTATCAGTCATCCGAATCGAGTGTAATTAAAACTTCATAAATATATTATGTTTAATCGTGCAACTGTACTGCGCTGTTGTTGCAAAATTAACGAGAAAGACACCTGTGTTAGGTTGATTTATTTATTTTTGATTTCATACGATTATAAAATGTAACCAAAAATTCTTTATTCGAGTAATCATTGGCCTCACTGATAATACTAGACAGAAAGTAGAGAGTAATTGGGTAATATTTGAACGATATCTAATTGAAATCTGCGTAGATCCTGATCCCGTGGATATATGGGTAAATTCGTTATTTAAAGGATTGAATTGACAATCGAAACCATACTCGAGTCCACCTGACGACACACAAAAATATTACAACATAATCGGTCCAGCGGTTTAGGAGGAATTCAATGATATACACACGCACAAGAGAATAAAATATATGTCGGAGTGCAAGAGTCTGTGGATCGCTGGTCCGTGTGTAATAGTCTGTGGAACGCTGGCGCCATCTTTGTATCGGCGTGGGGGCAGAGTCAATAAGTGGCAGTCCGGCCCGTCTCTCGGCAGTTCTCGAGCGGCGGTCGGCCGGAGTGGTCGACTATTGAAACTGTCGCGTTCCTAGCTATTAGTGTTAATGAGTTTGTGTAAATTGATATCGGGAACATTAAGTGATTGAACATTATAATCCGAGTTAATTAACAAAGTGTTTGATTGCACCAACATTACCCCCGAACGCCCACAGAATAAGAAATTAAATAATGGATCCCATTAATGACGCTGTCGGCGGAGAACCCTACGCTCCTGTTTTTTATGCTTCTCCGTTCTCTCTTATTCTCCGACATATATTATAAAGATACTTCAATCGTATGCAAATTTATTGTCTATTTACTTTATGCGTTTCATCACAATGTATTTCTCGGGTGTACATAAACTAAACGGCAAATGATTTCTTTGTTCGTAGTCTATAACCTTTTTGCTAATATGGAATTACTTGCTGCTTACTGGCTTTTTTTACTTTGTATCAATGTTTATTGTTTTGCATGTTTGGTAAACAAAGTAAGTCCTTTGTTGTTATAGTAATAACACAAAAAAAAATAGTTACAAATATATATGTCGGAGTGTAATAGTCTGTGGAACGCTGGCGCCATCGGTCTATCGGCGTGGGGCAGAGTCAATAGTGACAATGCGGCGCGCGTCTCTCGGTAGTTTTCGGGTGACGGTCCGCCAGAGCAGTCGACTATTGAAACTTTCGCGTTCCTAGCTATTATTATTAATGAGTTTGTGTAAATTTATATCGGGAACATTAAGTGATTGAACATTATAATCTGAGCTAATTAATAAAGTGTTTGATTGCACCAACATTACCCACCAACGCCCACAGTATGGATATTGAATTATGGATGCCACTTATGACGATGTCGGCGGAGTACCCTACGCTCCTATGCTTTCTGCTCCTTTCTCTCTTATTCTTCGACATATAGTCCTCGATTCGCGGCGGAAAAATTTAAGAAATTGTGTTTTCGAATTTTTTTAGGTTTGTCTTGTGGGAAACTTCGGCCGTTGCTTGATACCCTGCCAAAACTTAGAGTTAAGCTAAAAATTGCGGTAATATCTTATATAATATCTTGTCACATAATATTTGTAATCTAATCACATACAGTTCGTATAACTCCACATAATATAGGATCACTAAAATAGTAAAGAAGATGCACATTACATATTATCCGGCTAATCTGATAAGAGCTTAAATAATATTTGTTTCAAATTCAGATTTTCTAAGAGAACATAAATAAAAAGTAAGAAAAATCCGAGGACAATCCCTATGAAATCAAGACAATGTCCAACTTTTCCTCATAACGGCACGCAACAGTTGGCTACAAAAAGTCTCGCTGAAAAAGTATTGCGCGGCATATTCAAACGCAACAATTTACGAAAATGGGCTACAATGGCAGAGTTTAACAAATTCTAACAAAACGTTTATTTTTTTTTTAAGTCTTATGATACATAGGTTATCATTTCGACGAACTTTTGTCTAAAGCATTACTTTAAATTTGTGCCTCCAATAAATCTAAAATTTGCAATTCAGAATGTTACTATAGTGATTTTGTGCATATCATTTCACCTCTTTTAAATATACAGGCAACCGCTGGTTCTCCAGCCAAAGATGTGAAAGGTTCAGCTAGGATTTTACTTGGTATTTTCTATTTGTCAGGTAGTCACACGCTCCCGACACGGGGTGGGTAAAAACATTTCCCTTCTTTAATATTTAAATCAACTGACAGACTTAAAACTTGCTGGGAGTACGTTCAATATGCTTCCTGCTGGCGTTCCGGATTGAATATTCTGGTTAATATACAAGAATATTTATATCATCTCATTAACATTTAAACCTTATTAAATACATACCACGACTGCAATAATATATTTTGATCAATTTACATGGATCGTGGTCACGGCGTAACTCATTAATATTTGTTTGTAATAATGCTGAAACCAAGGCGAATTTATCACCTTCTCAGTAAATACATAAATTACATTTAATTTAAGGAAACTTTGTGTATTGTGCAGTTGAATCTATTTTTGGTATTACTGAACGTTTGTGGTATAGAATATAATCAATACATTGTATAATAATGCAAGGTGAGGTAAGTAGCAGCCCATTAACTTCCCACTGCTGGGCCTATTCACTCTGCTGCTCCACTGTGGGTTGGCAAGCATAGTACACAAGTGTTACACTTCCTATTCCTTCGCTCTCATAGTCCGATGTGACGGGAATCCAACATGACCAGAAAGAAATCGGGCTCAGAACCGATAACTTAACGTGCTCTCCAAGGTACTGGGGTGGAGTGCACTGCTAATTTCCCAACTTCGAGCAAATATCGAGAAAATCTTAATAGAAAACTCAGCATCGATTTTTGAGTTGGCCCGACCCGGGACTCGAACCCAGGACCTCATGATTGTGGCCCAATATGTTTACCACTAAACCAATGCCTCATTAGTTAAGCATAATCAGTAAATTGTATAATAAAGTAAGGTAAGTATCAGCCAATTAATGTCCCACTGCAGGGCGCGTCTCTTCACTCATAAAAGAGAGGATTTTTAGAGCATCAATCACTGACGCTATTTCACTGTGGGTTAGCAGGCTACAATCCCTATACATTCACTCCTTCGCTCTCATAGTCCGATGTGACAGGAATCCGACATGACCAGAGAGAGATCAGGCGCAGGACCGACGGCTTAACGTGCTCTCTGAGGCACGGGGGTGGAGCACACCACCAACTTCTCATCTTGAGGCCAATATTGACTAAATCTTAATAGAAAACTCAATAGGCATTTTTTAATTATCCTGACTCATGTCTGTAGCTGAACATGCTATGCACTACACCAATGAGGCAGTCATGAGGTATAATAATGTATTAAACCTTAAATATCTGTTACTGATAAGACAAAAAGCGAAGACAGTTTGTACAAACATGAGAAACGATTCAAGTGCTCCCTATTATGACACGCAACAGTTGGCCACAAAAGGCGCGACGTTGACAACGTATCCTGGCACGACGCCAAACTCTTCATGAAAGCCTACGTAGATTTGTTACTGTATAAATTTAGGGTACCACTAACAAACAATACCGGACATTAGTAAAGACTGTGTATAAATTTATATTTATAGTCTTTATTGTACATATAAGCCTGAGGGGTTGATTAAAGGAAATCTTTCTAATAACAATAACTCAAATACATAAAGACTGTTATCGCAATGTAGTGATTTCTTCCAAACAACCTCCGGGAGTTTGAAAAACTATTAACATACATAGTATATCAACATAAATTTAAGTTATAGGACAATAGTTTTACTTCATGTACGTTTAACGAACATTTGAAATTTAACTTAAAAAATAAAATTCCTAAAGTTTCTCGGTTAAGGTTTCTGGTAAGAAATCGAACTCAAGATCTTTACTATCAATGCAATCTCTTTGTTTACTCCATTAACTATAACGCCCATCTTCATTCAATTGCAAAACTTGGGTTTTCAGTTGTATAAAAATGTAATATCTATCCGATTGATAAAGAAAATAAACAAAATTAAAATCAAGATAACAAAAAAGAGGATCATCGTCCTATGTATAAACGTGTTTTTCTGACGCTAGGAAATGCCTTTATGGGCATATAAATAAAAATACCCACTAAAATCCACTGGAACCATCACAATATTAACATATACATAGATTGCTTTGGTCATTACTTATTATACTTTGAAATCTAATGCGGGGTTTACCACTACACGCTGAAATACAGGTTTAACTACACCGGTTGCAGATGATCAAATAGACAAAAGTTACATTGTTATATATTTTTGTACGCGAACACAGCAGATTTTCAGTGTTAAAATATATTTCTTTAACTTGGCATATTTCAAGAGACTACACCGATAACACGATTTCTACGGAACCACTGGTGCGAAAGCTTCATACTCACGTGACCGATTTTTCCTATCATAGCACGCAACAGTTGGGTATATAATGCTAGACGTTGGGTACGAGCTTTGGAGCATTGCCAAACGTTTTAAATCGTGCACCGGATCTATAAAACTTTACTACCCCCCAGTTGCTAGAAATTTTTATTGAAATTTAATTAATAACTTCAGAAAAGAAACATTAAAATTGCAAGAAAACTTCTATGACTACGCTTTCAACAAAGAATAGGATGACGACATTATAAATTTAATTAAAATTATAAAAAGGAATGTATTTTTCGAATAATTTAATATACAATTGTAAAAATAAATATTAAATTGTCAGTAAAGTTTTATGAATACGCTTTCAATAACGAATAAGTAGCAGCCCCTTAACGTCCCACAGCTGGGCACACTTCTTACTTATAGGAGAGAGAGTTTTTAGAGCATAGACCCAACGCTGTTCCACTGCAGCAATAACGAATAGCTTGACGACTTTATCATTTTGTTTACTGTTCTTACAATTATCATTACAAAGTATAAATAAACAGACCTGTGTTTATAAATGAATAAGGAAACATTTCTTTTGTAAAGCGAAATATAACAGTACTTGTTATTTGAGGAATTTGAAATACTACAGCCTGAATATTTCAATAATTTATTGTCACTGCTTAAATATTAAGTTTGAAGAAAATTCTATATATTAAAATTCTCGTTTTTACCGTTTTAACTCCTGTCAAACCCGTACAGAGGCTGCTAGGTTGCTAGTATTTACCTGTAATAATAAAAAATCTTTTTATTATTTCTAGAAATTTATATAATATAAACTACTTTACCGTATAAGTTAAATGAAAACATAATAATAAACTTATAATATTACAACAAAAGGGTTGAGTTCTACGTTTTCATAATAATTCATCATTTTGCTTTTCAGTAGACGAATACTTCGTAAAATAACCCGTATATCAAATATCTTGATAATCCCTCTCAGCAAACAAGAGAAGGATGGATTTCAGTTATATAATATTGTTAAAATTATTATTTCACATGTAACAAATCTATTGAAATATATTTGTTAAAAACCAGTCATATAAAAAGTCTATTACTTATATTTACTTAAGAATTACAGTAAAAAATATACGTAAAAAGCTTCTTTGTGAGCTTTCAAAAGATGGTGCTGTACAATTTTTAGTATAATGATAATAAATTAATGTTTTTGAAAAAATTTGATGTGATGTTAGGATTAAGTTTTAACTACGACAAGTTCCAAAAAGGAATTTGAACTTGGGTGCACGAATGAAAAGTATTATTTTATTAAATTATTTTATATGTTCCATTAAACTAAAGAGTCCTATTAAAGTGGAAAAATGGAAAGCACCACATGCAAGTTTATTATATGTTAAACTTTGACAAAAGATTTAGGCAGTCTTAGTAACATAATTAAATAAAATGTTGCAATTACTATTTATTATTTAAGCAAACAATGGTTCAAATCAATAAGAATTTTAACAATAACAAAACATCTACAATTTAATTAGGGCGTTGTTAATTAATTTTAAAAATGTATTATATGTGTATAGGGCAAGAAAAAGAGAATGCTACTTTAAACTCTTCTATGTGGAATTTCCAGTGTATAAAGAAAACCTTACTTGTTACAGTGTAATGTCAATAAACATACAAAAAAAGGAGTAGAAACAAAAGAGCCAAAGTGTAATATTCCATTCCTAAGAATTCCTCAGGCGAACCGGCAAATTACCCCATTTCATTATATTACGTATCACCAAAGCTGTGTCGGGGTTAAGCGAGCGTATCATTTCACAGTTTACAGATTTTATTGCTCGTCTCCACTTCGCCTCGTGCTCTACAGGACTATAACGTTAAAAGATGGTGGATCATGTTTTAGCAAAATTCAAAATCCTTCTTATATTAAATTATAAAAAATACGAAACGATAGAGCGACATAAATTACCAAGATACGACAAATTCACAAAGGAAATGTGCGCCGTTATACAAACAAAGTACAAATAAGTACAGTCTGAAAGTTATTCGACTCGGTCGTTTTATCGGGAATCTTCGGAAAAGTTTTTAGGGTTTGATTTGTAACAACTCTTTGGCGAAATGATGAGTTACTAGATACGGTTATAAAATAAACAATTATTCGTGTATTCTATGCCACATGATAGTAAAATCTATTGAAATATCCCAGCCCTTTTAAGCAAGGCATTAGTAATATATATAACTGTTAACCGAATCCCCATTCACCGATATTTCCTTCAAAACAACAATTTCATTGAATAATACTGAATAAAAATAATAAAAATATATAAAGGTTTCATGTAGTTTTTCTATCCATTATCTGGAGAATTATGAAAAAAATACAGGTTTTTTTATAGAAACAAACTAGACAATTAATATCTCTTGACTTAAATAGACTTTTACAAGACCTTAGATTTTAGATTTTTCAAATACACCAATTTTCTCATATAATTTATAATGTACGACTGATTGTGATATTACGAGGGAGCCTTTGTATCCAATTCTAAAAAGAACCCACCATAAACTAAGACATCCCTTTTTTCATCAACCCAGTTAAAATACAGTTTGTTTTAGTTATATTTCAGTTAGAGAATTTAATAAATTCCCGTGCCCTTTTATTGACCAAGTAATTTATGGTTAAGATGACATGTTAAGATATTCCCTCCTGTGTAATAATTCCTCTGGGACTCAAGGTTCCCCGAAATTTGTAGTGGCATTTTCGTTCTAATCAAAATTTATAAACTATTTTACTGATTAAATACCGTAGCCCTGGCGATGGCCTTTCCATTTTCGCTATATCTTAAATTCGGTTACGGCTTCACGCTCGCAAAGTCTACGCTCCGCTTCGTTTGAACCCCTTAGCTATGTAGAAATTCGAAATGTTTAAAGAGTTCGCCGAACGTTATTTCGAGACCTAATAGTATGACTCCATTTACCCATTAGCCTTTGTAAACTAAGAAATTACAATTCTAGGGTGGTATCGCCGGGTAGTTCCCGATACATTGGGTATATGGGAAACTCCGTATTTAGTAACTGTCTTCATTGTAAGAATCACGTTGCTAAAATTCAATTCTTTAAGGGAAAATGAAGTAGACGCACCCTCTCACCGCCGAAGGAAGCGGAATACTAGGCGGCATTTGTTTGCAGAACTGCTCCGGTCTTCAAGAAGCCTCAGTCGGACTCATCAGAGGCACCAGACGCCAGCTGAAACGCTGAGTTATACTGGGTATTGCAAAGCCTACTCTCTCGCCGAGTCCTACACTCCTGACTTATTCACCTACAGGGTAAGTCACTACTAAGCGAAAAATTAAAGTCCGTGCGTCTAACACTTTAGAGTTCCGTGTCTTAGAGGGAGGGATGTCAGCAATTTAATGAATTTCGTCCATATAAAATATTAAGTGTCGAAAATAAATACAAATTTGTTTCTTCAATTTATTTCATCGATGTTTACTTAAAAGTATTTCACACTCCCGCACTACAATTTTTAAAATTTATTATTTAATAAAAAATAATATAGTAAAATCTCAAATGATGAATATTAAATTGTTTTTTGTAAGTAGTAATAATACCTAACCTCAATTTAAATTTATACAAAATCATTGTAAATTAATTATTACTATAGAAATTCTATTTTTAAAATTACAATTGAGAAAAGTGTGTTTATGATATATTTATATTTTACATTTTATGAAAAATTAAAATAACGATTGGGAAACTAAAGTGCCAACATGTTATTTGTAAATATTAAAACTACCTAACCTTCAAATTAATTCGCATGAAAAACGCATCTTCGTGACGCTAATAACGCGTTTCATCCGTAAAAAATGCCTAAAGAAGTATCTCTTTAAGAACTATATCAATATCAAATTATTAAAAAAAAATATCTCTGAAGCATATGAAATCATTTATGTTTAATTCTTATTACTGCCGACTTTTTAACAAGAAGTAAATATTTTAAATACCTTATATTGTACAATATTTTATGAATGTAACTGTATATACTTGGATAAGTTAAGCCATTGTTTTACATCGGTTAGTACAACAAATAAGTAAATACATTATTATTTAACCTCTGGCTACGCATTTGTTATTCTGTTGTTTGTTTCATCTACCCATAAGTTAAAATAGCGTAACTTACTTTTTCTAAAAGAAATGATCACAAACAATGTAAATAGACGTAAAAGTAAGATTTGTTATTCCGTTATCCTAGAAGACTTGTTAAAATGGCAAAGACAATCTAATGCCGATTATTTGTACGAAGAAAAACAAACCGGGCACGAAAAAACTCTTTGACTCCGAAACAAGAAAATTAAAGAGTGGAGAAAAATACAAACAAACGAAGCGTAGCCGGTCTATTTTATTAAAGAATTAAGACTCTTTTAATTCAAAAGAGAAAAGGGTTCGACAAAGCTGTTTTTCGGAATTCACCGTGCCTTAAATAGATGTCTATTGTTATATTTAATCGGTTTGTGTGTAGATGTGGTCCCTAAAATTTATCTAATATACTTCTAAGAGTTGTTCGCTTTAAAAGATAACTTTGTGGATCAAAAAAGATAATTATCTTCATGCTTTTTCGAACGATATTTAATAAGGTATGAAAACTAACTTAATCTAACTTCTAATATCGTTTTATAATGGTTATAACATTTTCAAATGTTATTAATATCTGAATAATAAAACAATCTAGTAATTGCTATTATATTATACTTTGGTCTGTTTGTAGAATTAAATGACCAAAGACCAAAATCTTCTATAGTGATGGCATAATACAAATAAATCAAAAAGTGGCCACAATGGCCTTATAAGAAAGTAAGCGATCAAAGGATGAGTGCACTACCTGTATGAAGGTACAACATGCCCAACAAATTACGAAGCTGTAGTGGAAATGGATGAGGGAGATAGTTGAAAGAACAGATTGATGTTGGAATCCGAAGGTACTGAATTGGTCGCCCCACTGGAAGAAGCAGTAACGGCAAACTATCCCCAAGGTGGAGATATAATATCAAGCGGGTTTTTGGCAGTGGGGGGGGGGGGATCAACGGATTGCGGATAGGCAGAGATTCTCTAACTTTGAGTGGATATTCTGGCATGTCAGTATTCCAAACTCCAGATTATACAGCCTAATAAAATCCTCCATCGGTTGACATGTCCATAACAGAAAAGTCCACTACATAAGACTCAATTACCATTTAAATTATTTTGTATCCTTAATACAAAAGAAGTTAGAAGATTTCACGTGATTAATATCCTTTACAACGACGACGAGGCTATGTTTACAACAGTTGTTTAAAACATAACGGCCTCATTGGTCTAGCTAGATTGGCTACTGATTATAATACCCTGGTTTCGAAGCCCAGGTTAGGCAAATTCAAAATGAATAATCAAAATGAATGGTTTTCGCTTAAAAAATTTTAAGTGTTTTCATGAATTGAGAAATTTTTTATAATTGCTGACAGTTTAGCGCTTGACTGTCTCGTTATCGTTATCCTTAAAATCTCGTTATACTTACGCCTGAATCCGATCTTGTACGGTCGTGTCTTTTCGGACCAAGAGGTGCACTATGATGTTTCTTGCACAAACGGTTAATGGCCGAATGTCGGTTAGGAGAGGATTATTTTATGTTTAAAACAAACCAAGTCAGAAGATCTGTCAGTTGGTTAATGTCCTTGTAGGTCTGTTGGGTTTTAATATCATTAAGAGACAATGTTGCTCGGGGCCGGTTGAAATGATCCGTGACGAAAACTCCGCGGTATCAATTTAAAATATTTACCCTTGTTAAATCCTTTGCTGGAAGACAGGCAACCGTGACGGGTTGGATAAATACACCGAAGTAATTAGTACTTTCCTTTCATCCTGAAAGTTGTACATGCTAATTTGATTGTTGCTATGTCAATATTAAGGTTTAACTTCCGTAATGCAAATTTAAATTTTATCAAGTTTAAATAAATAATGACGCTATACCTTTCATCTTATAAGAACGAAAGTTTGTATTTTATAACTGTAACTCTATTAACGTATTTGGCGCAAATACTCGCTTTGGTAGTAGAAGTCCCGGGTAGATTCCCGGGAAAGGTGGGTTAAGGAAATTGTATTTTCTTTTTGTCTCAGTCTGATCTGGTGGCATTCTTCGGCTGCAGCTGGTTACCACCCTACCAGCAAACACGTACCGCCAAGCAAAGAGGTTTGTGTTCAGTTGGACTCAAAAATGGTTTAGATGGAATGAGGTATGAAGTATGAGTATATCTGGTCACACCGAAAGGCCCAGCTGTCTTAATATAGAACTATACCGTTTTTTACAGGTTATAGTTGCATCTATGAATCTCTCACCGTTTTGTGGCTAATTTCGTTAAGCGTACGACACTGAATTCTAGTATCTGTACTTAAATAAATATTACTTCGTGTATTTCATGTCATATCGAGTAAATGGCGTAATCCTTTTCGTAAGAGGCCTTAAGCGTGCTGTAGTGATACCAGTCATCGCAGCTATTACCGACGCTATTGTAGACGCGAGCATTGTGTGAGGGGATTGGTTTCTCAAGAAAGCGCCAGGGAATCGATTTTAAATTTTCCTGGAAAGAACCACGCAACAATAGCACGTAATACCTGAATTGAACATGTGGTCTATCTTATAATTACCTGAGGATAAGATAGAAAATAGGAAAAATGATTCATCGCTCTCGTCTTTATGATTCGGACGTAAGGTGGCTTTGAAAATGTGAAATGATATATCAAAGCACGTGATTGGATTGAGTCTTTTTAAATCAACGTGTAGGAGATTTATTGTTGTAATATATTTGAAAAAGGAGGTGGAGTTTTCTTTGAATTTTATTAAAAATAAATTCAATTTTGATTAAATCCTTCCCGAGATAGTAAAACAACTAGATAAACAATAGACAGAATTGCAAACGTAATGGTGTATTAAGATTTGGCAGTTATAATCCATCAATATTTTTAATTCTTTTATTATATATTCTTATATATCTTAATGATGAAGTTTTAAAAATTCAAAAATTTGCATTCCATTAGTTGAAAGGAAGTATAACTCTTAACCTTTACGATACTACAATATTTTGTTTCTGTTATTATTAAATTCAATTACGATAAATGTGTATTGCAACAAGCATGCAAAAATATACAATCTGTTGCTTAGAATGTGCAGAATATAGAAAAGATGAAACGAAATTTCAATATATATAAATGGATTTATGTTTATCATATTGTGATTTTAGTTACTTTATGCTTTTATTCTTTCTCCTTTCGTTAAAAGCAACTGCTAATATACATTTAGAAGTAGTTTTTATTTTTAGTTTTCATATACTATAAATATAAAACTGGTTTGTATTTAAATAAATAAATATTTAGTAAAGTATATGAATAATAAATGTGAAATAGATGACATAAAAAGGTAACATTGTATACCATTATTTCCACGATACAGTGTTACCGAGGCAACACTAAACTTTAGTGTTAAGACAACATAACACCATTGTAATACCCCTTCATATCCACATTTTCATATTCATTGACCGTAAAAATATTTTCTATTTTGCGAGATTGAATTTCGCTAACATTGTTTGTAGGCGTGCCCCAGGTAGAGGTCCCACGTATTTTATTTTATATGAGATATAAGAGTCGCTCATCTCTCTTATAGTTTTTTATCGATACTTACCAAAGCTGTCAAACTGTAGCCGTCATTTTACTTCGTAGCTATTGGGAATTATTTAAGTAAAAGTTCGCTTGGATAAGGTAAGAAGTTTTCCGGTCCCTTTGTTTAAATCAACGGGGAACGTGTAAAAAAGTCGGACAAATAAAAGGAGTTTTTGAAGTAGCAGTCTTGTTTATACAAGGATTTTCCTTTTGGACGTTTTTAAAGAATGACGATTGAAAATTATTTTTTCTAGTAATGGGCAAACCGTCAAAAATTATTAAGCAGAATAATCCTACGTATGTATTTGTGACAATTTTTTTTATAAATAAATCCTTGATTTCATTGAAATATGGGCGAAATAAGTGAGTAAGTTTGGTGTTCTAAAAAATCTGCGCATTATTGACTCTCGGTACGATATTTTATAAAAATTAAAAAGTAAATTATCGCTTACCAGGTTAGCGCGCTTCCGACTTAGTCTGTGTCATTATTTACTATCAGATGAGATACAAAGCAAGCCCTAATCTATCAGCAATTAATAAAAAGTCTGTCAATGGGTTTCATAGTCCACTAGGGACATGCGTAGGAATATATTTAAAAACTCTGAATGAAACATTGCTATATTAATTAAATATGTAACATAAAACCAAATTCCATGTTTCTTGAAATAAAGCTTTTTTAATATTATAAATGGACGAAAATGATAATCTTTAAGCTTACACCGGTGTCAGAACTAGATAAAGCACCAAGTAGTTGATGAATCTTTAGTATTTGCATATCATATCCTTGAAAAATTACAATGAGCTGGGTGAAAATATTTGCGAACAATGTTCAGTCTCCTTGAGCGTTGGAGAATGCAAAACATTTATGTGCCGAAGATTTTCTATTTACCGCACATTTTTTAATATAAGTTTATACCTCAATAATGTATGAATGTGATTAGATAAAAAAGTAAGTAAAAGGCATCATATTATTTGGCAGATACTTATTCCCTTCTTCATATCGGATGGAATGAGTTTTCCCTATGATGTTTTCTTTCACCGAAACCTAATGATAATTTGAAAAGATAATTAAGCCATTAAAATTCATGATTTTTTTAAAGTGGTATTAATACAATGTCAGAATGACACCTTTTACCTTATATAGAGATAGAGTGCTATTATTATTATATAGTCTAAAATAGATTTGGTACACTTTTCTCTACTTCCTATTTTGGGTTTTTGGTTGCCTGGAAGATATCGCTATTTCAGCCATAAGGCCGCCAATAGTACTTCATGATGTATATGTTTATGTCTTAGCTGTGTTGTTCTTTATGTATTGTACAATAAAGAGTTATGTATTTGTGTTTTATGTATTAAAACCATAGATACGACTTACATAATATTATATACCATATATACTAATGTTACACAAAACAAATCGCGAGAACCAGCTTCTATAGAAACTAAGTTGAAATATTCAATTGCCTATTATTAAAGAAATAACTAGAAACTATTTAGTTTAGGCATTACTTTACTTTCAAAGCATTCGATTTGCATATAAACCGGAGTGAGCTCAGCAAAGCTGTTAGCATATAGACTCATATCATCTAATAGTGCTAACACAATTTGACTGTTCACGTTGCATATTAGTCTTAACATATTACACGTATTCGTGTATCTGATTCGTGTTTAAATTAAATACTAATTACTTCCCGTGAGAATATACACTGAGTTTTCAAGTAACCTTTTTCAATACCTAACGTTACTTAATCTCCTATGTATCTTTGTATATATAATTCTTATCTGTGTGTATGTGTGTGTGTATGACACTGGCTGTGGTGTAAACGGCTGGACCGATATTTTTCAAATTATATTGTGTTTTCAGGCAGACTCGAGAATAGTTTAAAATTTCAATTGAATCTGATAAATAATGAATTTATGCATATTTCCACAGGATCCTTAATAGTAACAAAAAAGTAAGTGAACAACTACAAAATCTTATTCTTTAAATTTTCCATCTCGTATTTCATAAATGACTTAATAGATCGTAAAATTTACGTAATAACCTCATAATTAGTGATATTTACGCGGCACATGGGTTACATTTTAGATAAGATTGAGAACTAAGAGAGGATTCTAAACTGAATATAGTTGCTAAGCTCTTTGAAAAAATAATATACGACACTATATATGCCAATTTACGGTTAACTTTAATAGAACAACAACACGGTTTTATTAGTAAAAATCATCGGAGACCAATTTGTGTGAATTTACGAGTGAAGTTGCTTCTGCTATGGACAGTGGATATTAGATAGACGTTGTGTATACCGACTTTACTAAGTCTTTTGATAAAATCAGTCATAGTTTACTTTTAAAGAAATTGTATAGGGCCGGTATACATGAAGACCTTCTTCGATGGTTTGAATTATATTTGAGTAACCGAAGGATACTGATGGAAAGTCCTCAATCAAGTGAAATAATAAATCTTACCTGTTAAGTAAAAAGAAAAAAATGTTGAGATAAGTGCACAATAACGCTATGTTTTAGTTGTTAGTGGAAACTTTACTGATGTATGTGTTAGTTTTAAGTGAACACCTATGTTAGTCAATAAGTAAATTGTCTGTTTCCCAAATTAAAAAAAAAATACATATTCTTTAATGAAAATATATGCACATATATTTACTCCAAACCAGTCGAGCCATTGATATTAAACCCGTGCATGTAAGGCTTGTTAAATAAACAAAATATTTACATACATACATACATAGCATCACGCCTTATTCCCATAGGGGTAGGCAGAGACAACATCCTTCCACTTGCCACGATCCTTGCATATCTCCTTCGCTTCTTTCAATCTCATTAAATCTTTCATACAAGTTCGTCGGTTTAGAGTACTCTTGACCTGGCCGTTATTTAAAATGTCCTGGATTTGGTCCAGGAACGTTCGCCTTGGTCTTCCCCTTCCAACTTTCGCATTCACTCTTGACTCATAAATCCTTTTTGTCAGTCTCCTTTCATTCATTCTCTCTACATGCCCAAACCATCTAAGCATACCTTTCTCAATTTTAGTCACTACGTCTTCTTTTATACCACAACGTTCTCTTATCACACTATTTCTCACTCTGTCACTCAGTTTTAATCCACTCATGCTTCTCAACGCTCTCATCTCTACCGCATTTATTTTACTTTTGTGATTCTTCTGCCATACCCAACTTTCACTACCATACATAAGTGTTGGCACCAACACTCCAGCATGCACTGCCAGTCTAGCCCTTTGAGACACCATCTGGCTATTCATAAAAGCATGCAGAGCACCATTTACCATATTCCCTGCATTCACTCTCCTTTCGATATCACTTTCACATGTTCCATCTTTTGTAAATTTAGATCCCAAGTATACAAATTCTTTCACCTCTTCCACTTGTTCCCCATCTATCAAAATATTGCCATTCATCATAGATTCATCTCGTTCAAAAAGCATAACTTTCGTTTTGTTTACATTCACTTTCATTCCTTTCCCTTTCAAAGCTTCATTCATAATATTTAGCATCTCCTGAAGCTCGTTAGCGGATGACGCAAGTATTACTTGATCATCAGCGTAGAGTAAACATTTGATGAGTAATTCATTCATTCTTAACCCATACATACATTCTTTTAAATCTGTCAAACATTTATCCATGAAAAGGTTGAACAGCCATGGTGACGCAACACATCCCTGTCGAACACCTCTTTCGACAGGAAACCACTCCGTGTACGCTCCGTTTATTCTGACACAGGCACTAGAACCCTCATAGAGAGACTTCAATGCTTGGATCAGACAACCGCTCACCCCATACGTAGATAACGTTGACCACAGCTCATTCCTCACCACTCGATCATAGGCCTTTTCTAAATCTACGAACGCGCAATAAACTTTTTGGTGTTTAGCCAAACATTTTTCAGTTATGCACCGTAAAAAAAGACCTGATCTGTACATCCCATTCCTCTTCTAAATCCCGCTTGCACGTCCCATATTTTCCCATCAGTTTCATTAATCAAAATCAAAATATTTAATTAAATTTTTATAACCTGATAGAATTGTATGTGAATACCATCACCATCTGCAGGTCTAGTTTCTCTGTCAATAGGTAGAAAGAAGAAATATCAGAGAAATGGGATGAAATATGCCGGTTTTGTCATACAAATAACAAAATACAACAATAAAACTTTGATATTTTATGCTATAATTCATTGAAGACGTGATATTTCCTCGGTCGAGTTACCTTAGCTAGGATTTATAACTGTTTTATTTCTGTAATAATTATATTGATTAAAATTACAGTATCAACATTTGATTCAGATACGTTACAAAGCTAATTAATGCGACTAATTATACCATAAGGTAATTGAAACTAGACATCTACTTCCACAAATGAAACCACAGCCAGATATAACACGATGTCATATTGTCTAATTATGGACACTCACATAATTAGTTAGTAAAATACTTATATAATTCCTTTAATTGAATTTCAGCCATGAAATATGACATCCCTGTGTTATTTTATTTTGACAAGACGGCTAATCACACGCAATCAGAGAGATCCGGATCTCTGCAGGTAGAGTCCTATTCTTGAACCTCTGCAGGATCGACAGCTTAACAAAAGACCAACTTCAAATATAAAAATAATTTTAAGTAGTAAACAGAAGAATTCAGAATTAATATTATATATTTGACGGCGGCAACGTTTTTTAATGTTGGTAACAAGGTGTGCAGTTAGCTAGCAACAAACGTCTACCAACATTCGAACTACCCCCACTCGCAGACACCATTAGGCTGGCGGGCATTCTTACTCGAAGTTGTGGCCGGTGCACACCTCGCAACCATGAATTAATGGTTATTGTCATTTCATTAAAAAATTAATTAATAATTTAGTTTAATAAATAATCTCTGTATTTATAATTTTAAACGACGTTAGCTTCATCTTTTAAAACAATTTGTGCTCATATCTTCATTCAGGAATATGTGTATTCAAAAATTGTTTACTTCACTTCATACCTGCTTTTTTTTAATAAAACACACTAATTCTAATTCTTACAACACCCATTAACTCTTCATAAGTACATAGAGAATATCAGTATCTTTTTATTGTTCCTAGATTCGGACTACTTAATCTACAAAAGGCCTCGCTGGCGCAATGGTGCGAATACTCGCCTTGCTAGCAGCTCGTCTGGTCTGGTGGGAGGCTTCGGCCGTGGCTAGTTACCACCATACCAGCAAAGACGTACCGCCAAAATAAAGAGATTTGTGTTCCGGTACGATCCTGTATAGAGAGCGGAAGGAGTGTATCGCCACTTACCCAGATTAGCGCGCTTTCATCTTCGACTGTATCATCACTTACCATCAGGTGAGATCACAGTCAAGCGCTAAACTATCAGCAATAAAAAAACTTTTTATTTAAAATCCCTAGTAAGCGATATACACTTTGTACTAAAAGCTATGTTTACTTATTTCATAATAGTAATGTAGAATTAGCAATATTTTATATAACTACAAGCAATGCCCCGCGGTTTCACTCGTGTAGATACCAATGTAGGAGCAGTGGAGAGTCGGATTATGGATTTATTTACGTTAACAATAAAAGTTTTATTTCATTTAAATATTAAATACTTCCTTTCAGAAGATTAGTTATACACTGACATTTAAATCTAAGATATATATTTTTAAGTGGAATGATATACAGGTATTGAAAAATTCTTGATTTCAAGGAGGTAATGAAAAGTTTTTTTTTAAATCGCATCAGTAATTTTTACCTTGATAAAAATAAAAACAGCATAGGTATATCGGTGGATATCGTTGGTATCCTTGGAATATGCGCTAACTTACCAGTCGTAGGCTCAGTTATAAGAGTCGCTACAATTTTCTTTAGATTGACATTTTTATATTCGTTATAACTATTGATTGCGTTGTCCAATTTTAATAATTTAAAAAGTATTTTACAGGCATTGAAACGGTCTGTAATAAAATAACATTTTATAGGATAAGCTTTAATACAGCGGTATGAATAATATGGTTTGGTTATTGTCGGCACTTTTATTAATTATTAAAATGTAAAAAGTAGTTATAATGGCATAACTACAGCAGTTGGACATATAGCATCATGGACTTTTTTGTAGATGTTAATACCTTCTAAAATATTGTAGAACATTTTGTTGTTCTATCATCAGTAGTTTCCGCAACGCACGCGATGGCGAATTCTTTTTACTCTATTTTTTCACATCTTTGGTTTCATTAATTTTTATTAGGAATCCCTGGTTTTGAGAAACTAATTTAGCACTTGTCGCTCAGTGAAAATGCAGCTTTTTAATGTTTTTGAAATTGGTCAAGCAGTTTTTGTGTGAAAACGTTACAAATATATACATACGTACAAAAACATAAATGTTTCCTCTTTATAATATAAATTTAGATACTTTTTAAATTGCAATGGCAATACACATATAACAGGTCACTTGAGAAAAGGTCGCCCATGTATTAATACGTTAGTTATTCACACACGTACGTACATAAATGTATTCTAGGATTCCTTTTGAAAGTGGACGAGATGTTCTCAATGCAATCTGTAACATGAATACCTACAGATACAACCATAGATTGTGAGTTGTATATTCCAGATCAGTTTAATTCTATTCCGATTGCAGTATCTGTAGTGTCTATTAACATTCATTCGTCTTGTGTGCATGCGTTCCTTGATTCCGTAATGGAGGACACATTCGTGACGTCATTGTCCCTCTGCATTGTCGACGTTACTATACACCTGCAATCCCTATTGTCCATCCGATTGATTACAATACCCATTTACAGGGTATGTACTGAAGGCGTAAGTAGTAATATTATATAGTATCTGTATACAATTACATAGGCTTTAAGCCGCTTAATGCCGCTTATTGTGTTAAATGATCTACACTATTACTACCTGTTCCCTGCGGTGTTAACCGCGTAGTTTCCGATCCCTTGGGAGTGTAAGAAAATGTTTGTTGTAAATATTGTAGTTTTATGAAACTACGACACCATTGAAACAGTGAAACGTAAGCAAAAATGTGGTTACGTTATTTGAAAATCTCCAAAACACTAGTGAAATGAAATAAGTGGTAGGATCAGGGATGCTTTAGCTCCTCATCTGGAAGATGGCTTTCCAGGGCGCACAGGACGCTTTCCTACAGACTGGTGCAGGTTCCGAGCGGGCTTCGGTGCTTCGTAAAGTTCCTGCACCAAATTGTCCGGGAGGAGTCATCCTTGTTTTGTCATTAGTGTAGGGCAGCTATCGGCACAGCGCATCACAGACTGTGGCAGATTGTGCGACCTGGGGACCTTGGCGTCACCTCCTGGTGGTATTGATCGGCGGCGACCTCTCGATGAAGAGCAATGTAGGCGTGATGCTCTCCAGTAAGAGATAGTGGGCGGAAATGGCCTTCTTTTGCGAAACGTACGTCCGACTCATCCGTGACACAAAGGTAGAGAATGTGAAAGCTGAACACCTGGTACCTCACTTATGGATGAAGAGGGTTGCGCTGGGTTTTAGTGGGTTTTGCGAGACCTCCCATCGCCGAGTCCCACTCCTGACAGGTCATCGCTCGGGGTCGGTGCGTAAATTGCATTTCCCAGCGACAAAAAACAGCAGATCTCTCGTTTAAAAAAAATGGTAACTTTTTTGTTTATAAATTAAAATGAATCCTATCCTACGCTATGATCTTAATCGATCCAAAATAAATCTAGTAAAAAGAAAAAAAAAATAGCAAAATTTCTTGAGCAGTTTCGCAGTTTATCGTGATCAAACACTGTAACAGAGAATTTGTTTAAAATAAATAGGTGGATTAGTTCATTTCCCGATATAATTGTATGATTTTTGTGCACAATTTAATCAGTGTTTATTCACGTGTATAAAGTGCCCGGCTATTAACCAAATTGATTGTATTAATTGTGTTCGATAATGTATTTTGTGTGGTTGTAAATAATTAATTAGCGGACGAAAATTGTTTATTCGAACCGATATAATTGTTTGCGTTTAGAAAATGTTTACGCATAAAACTATGTGATGTTTGCTTTTGAAAACAATGCATGTAATAACCGCATTCTAGTTTACATAGCAAACCGGGAAACGCGAGCTTTTTGAAATAATTGTTTCCAAAGTTTATTACTATAAACAGTGCCTTTTTGCGGTTCTAAATGGGAAATTATATTAAATTGTGTCAACACATCAGGTAAAAGAGCATTATTTGAAACACAGCTAAATATGATATTATCGATATTGTAATGTCGGTATAATGATACTCAGTAATTGTTTTCTCAAAGACAAAAGTTACTTTTGCAAACTTTGTCTAACTCAAAAACCGGTAGATCTAAAGATTAACACATGCAAACAATAAACAAACACTTAATGATTGATGATATATATCTTGTTAACTATTTTTGGGTTTGGGCTATTGTAGAATATTTATCTATTAAAAAAATAGAATTATTTGGTCATAATAACAAAATAAGCAAAGGTAAGGTAACAAATAAAAAAAGGTAAGTAGCCCATTAACATCCCACAGCTGGGCACAGGCCTCCTCACTGATATAAGAAAGGGTTTTTTGAGAGAGGTTTATTAAAAACGTACACAAATAAATAATTAAGATTTTACAGTTTTCGTTTGTCTAGTGGCAACTTAGAAAAACTTAAACAAAATAGGTATTTTTAAAATAGGAATTCATTCTTAGATAACCTATAGAATATCTTTAAGGGGAAAGTAAATGATCTGTCACGATAATAAAAAAGCCCCCATTATCTTCCCACTTCTATTTAACCAGTAAGACAGACGACGGACAGACTAATTACTTGAAAACACTTAAATCAAAGTAAAGTTTAGCCTAAATAAAGCCCCAAGACACAAGGTTCAAGTAGTGGGTCGGGGAGAAACAAAATTGCCCTTATTTTTCGTTAAGCACGATTTTCTCAAACTTGTTATGAAGAGTTGGGACCAGGCTCAAAGGATACAAAGGATATTTATCTACTATTGTGTCAAATGTTTTTACTTGCAATATATTTATATGTAAATATCTATTGTGGAAAATTTATTATTACTAAAGAGTAGCTGACAATTTCATATAGCAAGAAAAATAATGCTAAGAAAACATAATTTAATTTAGAAATACTGATATTTAACTATAAGTACTCGGCTGTGGTATTTTAAAAGACTATTATTTATTTTTGAGTAAGTAAGTGAACGTAATTTGCATAAAAATTGTGACGCCAAAAGTTAAATCTAAACATTATACGGAAATAGATTTTTCATCTCAATATTTTTACGAGTACACAAAGTACCAAGAGTTTAATTTATATCATGTTGAGCAGCAGGAAATAGTATCTGATTTTGAAATGATTTTTTTTCCCTCAGATATTTTTAGAAGCGATGAATTTACTAATGGGCTATGATGGTTTGGCAGCCTTTGATATGCGAGTTTCTTCTTTACACAACAAACAAAAGATACAAAAGATGCTTAACGCTTGTAATCTGGGAGAGCATTATAATATCCTTCCCGGGTTAGGAAAACCTAACTAAAATTTGCCATCATTGGACTACAATAAATTGTTTGTCTTTATTTCCATTGATTATAAGTTGAGTTGACTGTAACCTTATCAAAGTGATAATATGATAATGGTAGCACGCTAAGAGGTAATTTGCCTTTTAATGTATTTCACATAACAAGCTAATAAACGTCTTTGCCGATAAGACAGTAGCGAAAACTTCTCAAAAATCCAGACGTAAACAAATTAAAAACACAATTTTTGTATTTTCCATCGGGAAATTCCTAAATTCAACAATACAATTTCCTAAATTCACTCTACTGGGAATCGAACCCACAACCTCTGCTAGCAAAACGAGTACTAGCACCACAGCGTCTGCGAGGCCAGGAGAAGAATTAAAAGGCGAACACAGATTGGTTATACAAAAACCAACGAACACGTCACTAAAAGTAAAAGACAAATTACATTAATCCAAACTTATCCCCATTAAATCGTGTAAAATTAGTGAACTGACAAATTCGCATCTGTAGCGATAATCTTCCAACTTCATAACTCATCTATTCAATTTCTTAAAAAATCGGGGGTAGCGTGACATTTTTTCCATTAGCAAGTCTTCACTCCGGGGTAGATAAATCGGCGACCTGTTGATCGGGACGTGTGTTGGCGTCTCTCCGCGCGATTTACTCGAGGCCTAGCAAATTGTTCTTTTGTTTACTTAAACACTTCGTGTGACAGGTGTGCTTTAGAGAAAATATCTGATCCTGATCGACGCTAGAAAGCATAAACATAGTAATCTGCAAGACATTGTTAAGAAAACTTTAGGTTAATGCCGCTTAAGCCGATCTGTTTACAAACAAATAGAAATATAAATAGACCACGCCTCATTCCCATTGGGGTAGGCAGACACCACATCCTCCTACTAGCCATGATCCTTGAACATTTCCATCGCTTCTTTCATTCTCATTAAACCTTTTATACAAGTTCGTTGGTTTAGAGTACTCTTGACCTGGCCCTAATTTAAAATGGCTTTGGTCCAGGAACACTCGCATTCTTCCCCTTCCGACTTTCGCATTCACTCTTGACTCATAAATCCTTTTTATCAGTCTCCTTTCATTCATTCTCTCTACGTGCCATATCTATATATAGTGTCCAAAATTAAGAACTCTAGGCCGATATATATGGCCGATAGTTATAATTGTTTTACTTTTATGATCAGTATTTCTATTCTATTGAATTATTTGAAGAATGATTACTACATTTACACCATTTCCATCGTCGGAATACTAATATCAGAAGTATCAAAGTAACTCTGCTAACCCTGAGGTAAATGGATAATGGAGGAGCGAGGGAAAATTATTCAGCAGGTAAATTATAGGTAGGTTTTGCAAAAAATATTTTTCCTCACATGAGCTGCATCACAAAGTTGAATAAAGGTGTTATAAAAGGAAATATATTGTTTGTCTTGTACCATCTATTATAATAAGTCAAATAAATATTTTAGACAAAAAATTTAGCTAACTGTGTTAATGACTCGTGCCACTTATTCTTTGTTAGTAGTATATTAGTAACTAAAGTCACCTAGAATATTCCTATTCAAAAGCAGACTAAAAGAGCAGTTGTTATATAACGCCAAATAAATATTTCTATTTCTTTTACATAGCATGTTATTAATATTTCATTAGTATATATTCATGGACATAAGAATGTATGTATATGTATTCTGTATGAAAATGGAGGTTTATTTTTAACATAACACTTGTAGATATTGCACCTACACCACCTGTCGATTAAATTCTCCCACTTTTAGGGTTCCTGGAAGAAATCTCTCATATGGGATAAGGAGTCCTTCGTATATTAATTTTTATGTTTATTTTTAATTTAAAAGTTAAGTAGTGCATAAATAAATCAAGTTCGAGTAAAAAATTGGCCCAAGTGGAAGTAAACTTCATTTTTTCAGTTCAATTTATTGGCTAGATTTATGAACCTTGTTTGTTTTCGAATACGAAAATATTTCTCTACTAACTGTCATTAGCAAAGGAACAAGCTGAAACAAAGGCTTGTCCGATATTGAAATATCTTTCTGAGATAAAAGGGAGTAAGAGCTATCGAAAACATCGAATAATACCTTTTACGGCTTATCGATCCAAATGACAGACTAAACCTTGCTTCAGACCGTCGCATTCAGTATAAACGAATGATGACGAAAATATCGTATATTTTTTAAAATCTTTTGCTACTTGGCTATTGAATGCAGGTCTTCTTCAAATTCAAAATAATATATTAACGATCACCTTAGGTTATTTTATAGTAATATATACGTAATGTATACATAATATATTTGTACTTATTATAATTTGTTATATGTACAAATAGTACACCACAAAATAGTCTAGAAAATCTAAACTCCTGGCCTTATGGAGTACATATTTAGGAACTCTTCGAGGGCGCGGTCTATTCTTGAAAAGTTTAGAAAAAAAATACGATTTTTTGAGTCTTCTTAAGTAGGCTTCCTCTATAATTATATATAAACGATAATAATATTGATTACTTCGAGCTACATAATAGCAAAATTATATTATTAAGTGTACACCGCCTGTTTATGTTTGCTGGCTTTCAATACCCTTATGGTTGTCTAGTAGATATCGCTGTAAAGGAATAAAAATACCTTTTATACTTCACACAAAAAAATTATACTACATTCTGCTAACTTTTAACTACAGAAAACAATTGAGAAATACTCCAAAATAAAAAAATTCTTATACCACGTACGACCATACATTATAATACAGGCTTATCTTGTGCCCTTTTACCATTACATACATACGATAACTGTAACCTCTGCCCTAATGCCTGGAAAGCACGGAAGCCTTAGAATTATCTAGATCAATGAGGCGTTAATATATGAACTTTAAAAGATTTTCTGAATATTTAAAATGACTAAACATTTTTTTTTTATATAGTAAGGTTAGCACTTGACGGTATTCTCACTTGATAGTAATTAATGATACAGCGCGCTAACCTGGTAAGAGGTAATTTGTCTTTTAGGGTTTGTTAACAGAATTGTACCGGAAAACAATGCAGGGAAGCCTCCCACAAATCCTCAGATAAATATGTAGATGCTGTGTAGAAATCATGGGGAAATATCTTAGAGTGTACCAAGGTAAGATCACACTCAAGCGCTGAACTGCCAGCAGAGAAAAATAAACCGAAAATACAAGGATGTTCAATTTCAAATTGCACTGCCTCATTAGTAACATGAGGTTCTGGGTCGAGCCATTTCAAAAATCGATATTGAGTTTTCTATTAAGATTTTCTCAAAATTTGCCCGACGTTGGGAAATTGGCGGTGAGAGCCACCCCCGTGCCTTGGAAGGAACTTTAAGCCCTCGGTATTACGCCTGATCGCTCTTCGGTCCTGTCGGATTCCCGCCACAGCTGACTATAAGAGTGAAGAAATAGAGAGTGCACTTGTGTACTATGCCTTCCAATCCGCAGTGGAGCAGTGTGATGGGTCTATGCTCAAAAACCCTCTCCGATATGAGTGAGGAGGCCTGTGCCCAGCAGTGAACTGTTAATGGGCTGCTACTTACAATTTTTTACAATTAAGCTATGAATAAAAACAATATTAATTAGTAAAGCTTATTAAAACAGTACATAATTCGAATTATTTTATATGCATTTACTATATTGTCAGCAAATTAATATTAATAAATGTAAATAAATTGTTTAGCATTAATACGCCCCTCGATTATTGAATATTAAATAACAGATAATGTATTCTAGCATGGCTGACAGAATTTGATTTGACGATAACTTTATTACAAACAAGCTGACCTGCGCAATTGCTGCTTACAGTTTAATGGGCGCTTATCGTACAGCGTTGTTTATTTGATGCTGAAAGATTTTTTTTATTAAAAAGTAAAATGAGACTTATCCCATGTTTTAACCTGGAATAAATCTAGAAAAGTGAGAAGAACACGTTAAAATCGATCGTATTTTAAGAGCTTATGGCGGTCAAACACTGTAACGTAATACGTCCTTGGCGTCGCAGAAGATCATATTACATTGTAGATTCTCCTTATCACCTATAACTTCAACACAACATTTTTACCGGCAACGACGAGGTCCTTGCTATCAGATGCAGCAACGTTGCTCGAAGCCGAGGTTCGAGTCTAACAGGACAACATTCCCCTCGGCGTTAAACCCTTGCACTGACTGTCCATCCTCATTTTCAGCTAAGCTTTTGCGCTCGTCACCTCGCCAAGTTATCATTGTAAAAGCCAGTAACGCCTAAACCTACAAAAAATTTTCGAAAACCACTGTGACAGGGAATTTTCGAATGTTACACCACGGGGAACATCTAGTAAAACATAAGATTCGCTTGTATTTGTTGCAGTATCGGTGTGATAGTCGGTTTCTAGTCCATATCAATTAGGTAAACTAGGCAATCGTACTCTTTCCTGAACACGATGTGATTTCGCTGTATAAATTTCACTTTGGCAGAGAATTCAAAGCAGTATTTCTTTACAATAAACAATGAGCGACAAACGATCACTCACTACGATTTCTCTAAAATCATAACACAGATTGGCCGTTTTTAGCAAAGACAATGGTAAACAACATATATATAAGCAAAAAAATGTTTACTCACTCATCACGAGATCTGTTAACTATTCGCCCGATTGATATGATATGTGGTACATATTCTCTACGCGATATAGACGTTTATTAAGAACAGATTTCCCATAATCCCACCGCTAATTTCGTTAGTAACTTCACATGAAACAGCTACTACAACAACATAAAGATGTTTACTTAAATGAAGTTTGTGGTCTTTAATAAATCGCCACGCTTTTTCACCCATCATCATCGCCATTTATCTATATTGTGGTTTACCTGACTCATCAAAGAGTTCCAGTAAATGGTGGAAATTTGAAAATAATTTTTTAATATATTTTTAGCTTGCAGCATCCAGGTAAATGGAACCGAATGAACAAAAACATTACAAACTTTCCAAAAACACCAAGTCACACAAATCTCGCACAGTCGTAAACAAAACCGAGCAGAGCCCATTTGAGATATTAGCAATCCTTTTTAACTTACATCCTAGTCTGACAAATGATTATTTAGCTGGGAGCAGGTGCTTCTGGCCGTTTCAAGATATGAATCAAGTTGTATGAAGCAACGGAATCGCTTCGTGTCTATGTAAAATTCTGTGTATAAGAATAACCAAAAGTTAGTTTCTGTTTAAGTAGTATTTTATATTCTTTGAACATTTATGAAATTATTAAACGGAATTAACGGGTACTTACTACGATGCCAATTGGGTATTTTGTGGATTTTTATATATAATTTTATTATGTAATCCATATCTATTATTATTTCATTTGTTGGATTGCTATAAATTACTATATTTCTTTATTATGCCGAGGTGTTTGTAATTATATTGGCAAAACATTCTCAATTGCTACTATTTCTTATAAATCCCACCTCCCCCCTTGTAAAACTTCCCACTCAACAATAATAATGATCGCTAAAAATATATAAACATAAATTAAACCCTATTTCCCTACAAACCCTCACTTCTATGAGTGAGGAGGCCTGTGCCCAGCAGTGGGACGTCAATGGGCTGCAACTTACTTTTACTTAGTAAAAAAAGACAAGATTTTTTATATCTTATTACTGAATATATCAAACTTAGTATATACAGTGTAAAATCTATTATAATTATTTACGCAATTTATACGTGAAACCTAAGACTTTTTTACACACATTATACAAATAATCATTATATATGTGTATAATACGTGGCTGTAGTATTCCTAAATGTCTAGTATATTTATAGTATAGATTAGAACTCTTTTATTATTGTTTAATCTAACACTCACACTAGCGAGGAGTACAAATGTTACAAAAACACTGTATCCAAGTAAACTGATATCAAGCAAGGAAACGTAGGTAGCAAAAGGACAAACCACTAAAAGAACACGTTATTTTCCGGACGCATCAAGATGCTTAGAGATGTGTTAGGATTTTTATCGACATTTTAACTTTGTATTCTTTTATATATAAACTTTAGTTATGGTTTATTGAACTGAAACTTCTGTGGCGCGGTAGGAAAGAAATTATTATTAGTATATTTTACCTCATCCACGTGTACACACTGACACATACACAATTTCTTAATATTAAAGTCAGGTCCAAAGTGTTTGGTTACAAAAGATATGCAAGGGCCGAAGTGCATTTATTACCTCAGTGTGCCCTCTTGGTTAGACAGAAGGTCCGTAGTAAGGTAAAGACCCTCGCCGTACAATCCATTGTTGTCTTTTTGTATATTACGTATTTTAAAATCAAGCCCAAAAAGTTCCTAAATAAATGTTTAGTGACCATGTTAAAACACACAAATATTTGTCATTATTTCGTGCAAATAATTTGAATTCACTTATTACTGTAGCGAGTCTTATCAAAAATGCAGCAACAATAATTATGTTGATGTATATAGAAAAAAGGAGCACTTTTGCTGGCCGTCAAAATAAGAAATGGTATCACGATGATAACCACGACGGTAAAATATATATGTCTTCTCGTGCCTAAGGACGTCCTTGCATTACTTTACACTAACCACAATAAGATTTAAGCAGTTAAGGTTAAGGGCACAGATGATGGAAATAAGTGATGAGATCTTTCTTCCGTCAAGGAATGGACGCTGTGTTCACCAAGCATCACTATTATTTTCTAGGTATTGTAAATGTTCAGCTCTCAAATTGCTTTGTCCAACGATTAAAAAAATTGTTGCATAATGAGCTAATCGTTAAGGATTTCGAATAAGTTTGAAACTAGTCGGGCTGCAACCTATATATCATATCTGACATATACTATAATATATCGATCCCAAAAAAAGTGTGGATGAATTGTGTGAAAGAGGATATGTGTATTAAGGGTGTGAATGTAGAAATGACAGCGGATAGAGTGAAGTGGAGAAAGGAAACATGCTGTGCCGACCCCACCTAGTGGGATAAGGGCAAGAAACCAACATATTAACAACTCCTACAAAAGTAATAATGAAATTCAAATACGTGTATTATCGATAATGAAATAAATACAACACTAATACAAAGGGGCGAATAACGGGCGGACGATTAGCCGTGGTGTCTCTCTGGCCGCCCTGGAAATAGAAAATAAAGGCCGCGTGACATGACGGTCTCCTATGCAAGATTCACTCAAGCAAGTTCACTTGAAAATTAGAAACATTATATTTAAAATTTAAGATAAAAGAATAAATGCGTTAAATATGGACAATAACATTATGGGCTCATCATTAAATTAAGTCACTATTTAAAGAAGAGAAGATAAAAAAGGTTCAAGTACGTGTGTACTTTACACATGTCAGAAGTGAAACTTTAGATTTCCGAGACTTAGAGGCATGGAAAAAAGAAGATAAGTTAGGAATTTAATGAATTTAATTGTCATTAAAATATTAAAAGTGTTAAAAATAATACAAATAATTTAAAGAAATATCAAATGACGAATTGTAAATTAAAATGCCACGTGGTTTTTTTTTGTCAATATTAGACATTATTAATAAGAGAATTTATGAAATATTTTTATTTTATGAAAAATATTATATTATATCAGGAGTTGCATAATGAAATGCAACATGTTATTTTTAACTATTAAAACTACCTAACCTTCAAACGAGTTAACATAAAAAACGCTGCAAATCTTCGTGACTCTAATCACGCGTTACATCCGTAAAAATGTTAACCTCATGCCCCTAAAGATGTTTCACTTCAATAAGACGTTTAACGTCTCACTTCTGAGCACATGCTTCCTCACTATAAACCTCAGAATTGCTCCCGAGATATGCAGTTTCTTCACAAGGTTTTCAAGGTTTCACAAGAATCCTTCAAAGAAAAGCAAAATCACTGTAATGGATTTGAAAGAACAATCAGCACATATTGAAAAAGAGAAACTCAGTGTGCTCTGAGAAGGATCCGCTTAACTCCCATGCTAAGTTGTAAATAACATATATTTTAAATAAACAAGGTTAATCTGCGAATCATTAAACGTTGCAGGATTAAATTCTTTAATATTTTATATTACAATAAGCGATGCGTCACCGAATATAACTATCGTTACGTATTATTTTATTTATATACAGAAATATCTTGTCAAGATGTTTGACTCCGAAAATACTTAACCGATTTTATTAAAGTATGAGTTCTGATTTAAAGCCATTTACATAAGGATCAAACAGATGCTGCCATTCTTTAAGTACGAACACGAGGTTTCACAGGTCATCTAGTAACAGAGCACTGATCCAAAGACGGCTTGAGAATCTCGGATCTCTTATAGCGGGTCTGATCACGGTGAGAGCAATCCGTCCCCACCTGGAGAATTGGATATTTAGGGGGCACGGGTCTCTCTCTTACAGCTGGTGCAGGTGCTGCCTAGACATGGTAGTTTAAGCAAATACCTGCATCGGCTTGTTGCAGGGAGGATACGTCTGCCTGCCATGAATGTGATGCACCTGTGGATTCAGTGTGATCCCAGCGGCATCTATTGACGTTGTTAGTCGGAGAAAATCTTTCGCTGGGGGGCATATTGTGCAATGCTCACCGGTGATATGGAGTGCAGGGCAGTGGCCTCCTTCTGTGAAAGTGTTATTTCGCTGAAGGAGGCACATGAGAGGCACAAGGAGAACGCTGTGGACGCTCCTTTACTACAGCGCAGGAGATTGGGAGGTAGGAAGCGTAGATTTGCGCTTCTTCTTCCTCCTTCTTAAATTTCCTAGAAGAATCTTCCGGAATGCCAGAGTTGATTGCGTCACAAAAGATTGCGGAGGATATCACTGGGTTTAAGCGTGTATTCTGACTTACCAGCGAGTCCCACACGGACTATTTGGGATATATAACGGATTTTCCCAGCGTAAAAAAAAATAAAAAAGTTCATCTCGTAAAATCTATTGCTCTATTCCCACGAAATCAGGAATCACGCGGGTGTAATTGCAAGGTATAGGTAACTATTATAGATGATATGAGACATTGACGTCTTTAGTGGGCGTAACAACACGTGATAAGGGCCGACTATATTGACGTACCGCCTACTGCAAACAACGAAAAAGCTGATTAATTGTTGTGATTGACACGAGCAACACTTATTAGTAAATAAAAATAACGATACTCTCGCAGAGATTAATTTTATTTGCATTACGTATTTCCATCATTTATTGCAAATAGAAGTCTATAAGTACAAAAAAACATCTACTGAATTTTAAACTTTCCTAAATTAATACCCAATTAGGTAATAATTTCTCTATGAAAATGTAGAATCGCCGCAACGAAAAAATACGTTAAGTCATAAACGTACAATTAAATTGTATTTACGAAGTAAATCATTTTTTTTTGTTAATATACCTACTACACTGCTCCGAAATCAAGTGGCAGGCATTACTATGCGTCGTCGTCATCGCCGCTTCAACCGATGAACGTCCACTGCTGGACATAGTCTCACGAAATGATGCCCACAAGGCCCGAGCTTGCGCCGCCTCCAGCATTACTATTAGTCGGATATATTAGTGTGTTAGACTTACTATATACTAAAATTATTATTGACTTATATAACTTTTCTATTTACAGCAAATATGTCTTGAGATTTAGATAATTTTTGAAATAAAACTTCTTTGGGTGCATGAGGGTAAATTTCCTTATTCATTTGAAGGTTGTTTAGTTTTAATATTTACAAATAACATGTGGCATTTTAATCTGCCACTCGACATTTCACAATTTAATATACTATGTTTCATGAAATATAAAATAAAAACATTTCATAAATTCTCTTTTCTAAATTTGAACACGTGGCATTTTTGCTTACATTTTGTCATTTGAAATTTCCATTCATTTTCGACACTTTTAATATTTTAATGACAATTGAATTCATTAAATTCCTAACATATCTTCCTTTTTCCCGCCCTCTAAGTCTCCGGAATCTAAAGTTTGTATAAATATAAATATAAACAAGACTAAAAAATTTGTTTGCCAAAGTAGTTTTACTTTTGACGTGTACTTGTACGCACGAACTTTTAATTTTTTTTATAATGTTTAAGATTGAATTCGCTCCAGTGCATTAGACCAAACGAAACATCCTTCCTAGACAATACAAGTTCCGTTTGAACGTGACCATCTTATTCATGCAGATCTCCCCTGTCCCCATACAACACTGTCCTGAGAAGTATTCACCTAGCGTCCAAACGTTCCGTATTGAACACAAACAGAAAGCCTGGGCTTAGTGAACATTCGGTATAAACATCACGCCACCGCTTAATAAAGATTACGAGATTATGGCTGCGAATGTTCTAACGTTGCTTGTTAACAAGGATCTTCAAATGAAAAAAATATGCTTTATAAATTCTCTCGGACAATCCCAATAAGGATAATTTTTATTTCGATATAACAATATACGTAATAACGTATGAAATATATAGGTTTCAGAATTCATAATTGTATACACTTTTCTGTTCTTTTATCATAATATATATATATATCTCTTATTAGAGAATAAGAGAGAAGGAGAGAAGCATAAAGCATGGGCATAGGGTTCTCCGCCGACATCGTTATTAGTGGCATCCATAATTCCATCTCCATACTGTGGGCTTTGGTGAGCAATGTTGGTGCAATCAAACACTTTATTAATTAACTCAGATTATTATGTCCAATCACTTAATGTTCCCGATAACAATTTGCACAAAAACATTAACGACAATATCTAGGAACGCGATAGTTTCAATAATCGACCGCTCTGGCGGACCGTCATCCGAGAACTAGCGAGTCCGCCGCCGGCTCACGACACATGACTGTCCTACGCCGATAGAAAGATGGCGCGAGCGTTCCAAAGACTACTGCACTCCGACACATATATGTATACATATAATTCAATAATGTACGCATTTACGTCAGTATATAAAATTCAATAATACTATTGGAAAAAATAACACTCAAAACAAAAATATAAATAGTACTCAATTATTATTGTAATTATAATAATTATTACTAATTTTTTGTACACCACTTTCAGCAAAACTTATAATTTTGTAACGCCCTGAACAAGGTGTATAACTTTATTAACAATTAAATATCTGTAAATATAAATGAACATTGTGTTTCTTTATCATAAATATATATTTTACTAGGAAATCTATGATGTCTATCAAACTATGAATGATTTACAGCAACAACACACTAAAGACCTACTTATATTATGATAAACGACAATTTATGTCCCCTCGTAGCCAGACGTCTGTCTAAGGCACTCAACTGCCATAATATTCATAGAGAAAAATCATAGTTTATGACTTGCGATCTTTTTCCTTGAAAGCTCTTACTTGCCCCGGAGAGCTGCAACGCATAAATATTACTTACACTATAAATAAATTTCATTTCATTATATTGAATAAGCGGGCGCCTCCGAACGAAATTCTTAAGAAGTTTAGAGGGAAGCTCAGACGTCAGTCAAAATTGTCGTTTACGGTTTGTAACAGATATAATAAACAATAAAATAATAGGATGTAAGTGGAAGTACACATTATAGAATGATAGAAACCAATCTACAGATTATCATAGAACTAGATGTGTAGTGAAATTACATTTTATCTTACAAAATATTGGTACTTAGAGATTTTTCTACGTAAAAATATTGTAATGGCTCTCTCCCTCATTAGTCTAGTGGTTAGCATGTTCGGCTACAGACATGAGGTCCTGGGCTCGAGACCCGGGTCGGGCCACTTAAAAAATAGATATTAAGTTTTCTATTAAGATTTTATCAATATTTGCCCGAAGTTGGGAAGTTGGCGGTGTGCTCCATCCCCGTGCCTCAGAGAGCACGTTAGTCAGTTGGTCCTGCGCCTGATCTCTCTCCGGTCGTGTCGGATTCCTGTCACATCGGACTATGAGAATGAAAGAATAGAGAGTATACTTGTGTACTATGCCTGCCAATCCACAGTGGAGCTGCGTGGTGGGTCTATGCTCTAAAAACCTGTTAGCGAGGCCTGTGCCCAGCAGTCGGTCGGACGTTAATGGGCTGCTACTTACTTAGTTTTTGGTCCTCTAACAAGCCATAAAGCATATGAATGTGTATATTAATGAAAATTCACTATTATTTCAACTTTTGTATGAGCATTAATTTGAACGCTAAAATAGTAGTGACGGTATTCTTAGATTTTTCTTCAAACGCTGGAAGTAATAAAATGGATGGTATGCTTAAAACAGTATTAAATAAACTTTATATTTACTATAATTTATGCGATACTCATTAATGATAAAACATTCTTTGGTTTTTTACGTTTCAAATTATTTAATTTTTTTTATTATTTGCATTAAAAAGAAACTTGACAGTTGACGTGGTCACTGTACAAGCCATTTGCATTTAGTTATATCAAAGCCGGCGTTAACTTTTGCAATACATAAAATGTATTGTCTGATATCTGCGGCATCACATAAGGCTGAGGCGATTACAGCAACTTTGTTGCGGATATAACGTTTAATTGCCAATTATTACAAACTTCCTTTACAGGAAGTTTAACTATAATAATATCCTAGATAGTTATTATCTCCCGTATTTACATGAGATTAATATATCAGCAGGAAGACTGAATACAACACATTTAATTAGCTCCATGTAAATCATTATTTACGTTATGACTGACTTTTGGAGTATAAAAATACGAAATATTTTTCGTATTTTTATAATCATCTTAGTAGAAAAAATAATTTTCTTTTTTAATATCGACTAATTTCACACATAATTTAGAAGCTCTTTGATTTTAAAACAGTAACAATTTTACAATTTCATATATAGTAAGAAGATTGGAATAAATTACTTGAAAAAAAGACTCATTGCTTTGACCTAATATTTCGTTTCCAAAATGTCGATTCAACTTCCTTCTGCGCCGAATTCACAAAGCTCCGGTATGGTTTTATTCAACACACCGACAAACTCTTACAAAGCCGGCAGGCTACTAAAAGAGTGAGCCGTAGCCTAAGGAGGGTACCCGAATGGTAGGAACTGTCCACAGATGAATTTTAACTGAAAAATATTTTCAAGAGCTTATATAATGCAAGAATTTATTTTCAAATAAAGAAATAAAGTTACCTTTCTGTTAGATGGTGTCACTACCATACTACGTGCCTCCCAGATATCTAGATATATTTTAATGCATGATTACATAATGTTCAAAAATATAGCCTTATACAATATATGGAGCGTATATTAAAGTTGTAGTAGAATTTTTTTTTATTTAATAAGAATTCAGTCTGTATTTTACACTTTTTCATGTTGTACACTTTATATATTTATTTTTTGTAACCATGTATATAATGTTATAAGTATAAATTACTTACTTTAGTGGTTTGAGAATCATCTATGTAGTAGTATTTATAGTTATACTCTTTTTTAATTATTTATATGTCGGAGTGCAATATTCTGTGGAACGCTGGCGCCATCTGTCTATCGGCGTGGGGCAGAGTCAATAGTGATAATCCGGTGTACGTCTCCGCAGTTCTCGCGTTCTGTCGCGTTTCTAGCTATTATTATTTATGACTTTGTGTGAATTGATATCGGGAGAATTAAGTGATTGAATATTATAATCTGAGTTAATTAATAAAATGTTTGATTGCACCAACGCCCACGCACACATAAATTAAATTATGGATGCCATTAATGACGATGTCGGCGGAGAACCCTACGTCCCTGTGCTTTATGCTCTCTCCTTGTCTCTTATTCTCCGACACATATAATTAGTTTTTATCATTTTTTGTGCATCACCTGCTTTCTATCACTTACAGCGTCCTTTACACAAAAGTTGTATGTTTAGAGAGATTTTTATGCAATAAGACATGTTTCTGGTATCTAAAATATATCTATTTTTATTTCTCGTTTTGTGTTATTTTTTTCCTTGCAAATATCTAACTTCAACCATCCCATTTTCTTTTTAAATAACTTCTATTGCCATAGGTTAATAAGACCGCCTTACAGTAATTGCCAAATACGTTTTGATTTTAATTTTTGTGAATCTATGTTTTCCTTTGTGTATGTATGTGTGCAATAAAGTTAAATAAATAAGACCGCATTTGCATGCATTCGTTCTTAAGCAACTATGTAAGTTTGTAATTTTTCTTAATGTTGGGTGTAGTATAAAAAATTTATCTATTGTTTATAATTCAAAAAAATTTCACCAGCTATTAATCACAATATCATATTAGCAAAATATACTTGTTTGGATTTACTCCTGAAATAGGTTTGGTCATGATTAACACGCACTTCGTTTTTTTGAATTTAGTTCCTCGATAAAGACTTACGTATTAAAATATAAGGGAATATTACATATTAAACAAAAAATATGAAGTAAGATCCCGCTAATCCCCTCATACCTCCACTCGGCAACAAACAACAAAGGTTTTAAAATCAATCATCACAGCCGCAATCCCTTACCCACACAAGGCCGATAACATTAGACGTCTCTACGGAGCAAATCCGCATACATATTTAGACAGGTGCCCGCGTCACATCATTTTGAAGAGGGAAAGGAATTAGGATCGAGTGATATACCATTGGAGTTAGTAAATCAAATAGTTCACCTGTTGGCGTTGGCTCGGCCAGGTACTTAACTGTGAGGCGAATAAATCAATCATTCAATAAACGAGCGCCGAATCGAGACGATTTGTCAAGTATGGGGTGGCTCAGTTACGATAGCGTATATCAAACAGCTTTGGTGCTTAATCAACTTTGACAAAGCCCGAGAGATTATAAAGTCATTACTATTCTCATATACATTTAAATCAAACCCAGGGATTTTACTTACGTAAAACTGTTAGGTGAACCTTGGTGACTCTATAGATAGAATTTAATATCTATATTAAAAGAAATATAATTGAAACATCATAATATATCTCGAAGAATTACTTAAGACGTTAAAAAGTCGTGGTATTGAATGAATTGTTCTGACTTAAATAAAAAGAAATAACGTTATTTTTAATGAAATAAACGGAATTCTTATGACTTGAAATTAAAAAGATCTTAAGACGTTATTATATATCATCAACAGTCGTACATAGGAATACTTAGTAAAACAATTTCATATAAATAATTTAATATGAATTTAAAAACTATTCTTACAAATTATTGTATCAGTGCAAAATTGTATTAGATATATTCTTTTTTAGAGCCAGAGAGAATAAAAATACTAATCGTATCGTACATTGTAATAAGACACAAATATAAAATAATTCATTCCTACGCCATTTAGGTTATATTTCATAAACTCTTTATATATAAGAAAACCCTTAAACCTTATAAGTAACCTTTCAATAGATGTCGCTTTACATTTTTCCCAAAATGATAGTATAATTTACCGCAACACAGTATTTAGGTAATGCGGTTATTACCGTCTTCATGTTCTTAGTTAAAAAATCAAGAAAAGTTGTTTTCTGTTATTTCTCTATCTAGACTTAAGCAAAAAAATAAAATGTTTTGTGGCCGTTAAAGTATTAACTACAACTATAAAACTCATTGCCCCACTGCCTCACTGATCTAAAGGTTAGCATGTTCGAGGACAGAGAAGGTCCTGGGTTCGAGACCCAGTTCGGGCCAATTCAAAAATTGCCGAAATTGGGATGTTGGCTACCCCCTTGCTTCGGAGAGCACATTAAGCCGTCGGTCCTGCGCATGATCTCTGTCCGATCATGTCGGATTCCCATCACATAGAACTATGAAAGTTAAGGAATAAAGAGTCCACTTTTGTATTATGCCTGCCAACCCACAGAGAAGCAGCGTGGTGGGTCTATGCTTTAAAACCCCTCTCTCTTGAGAGTGAAGCTATTACGTACTTACTTGTACTTTTACAAGTAAAAAAATGTACTTAAACTTACGTTGATGAATAAAAAAGAGAACTTGGACCCTCTAGTGACCTCATTCAAGAGGTTTTAGTGGTTATTCGGGACTGGAAAGATTTCGTCTTCCATCTGAATGCACAAAGGTATTTCCCAGCGAAAAAGGGAAGACTGTGAATATTTGAACAATAAATACAGTACAATATGCAACAAAATATATAATTAATCATCAAACATTATATTTAATTCATTACAGTTACGTTAACATGAAACTCGTATTATAACAACATATTGGCGTTTACATTAAATTACATATGAAACCACTACATACGATGGTACCCGACGCAGATCGTTGAAGCATAAACCGCAATCCATTTACGTGTATTATCAAACACTCGGTGATAAGTGATTCGAATTCACTTGAGGGTGATGCGGTCTAAATGCTAATATATATTAACGGTTGCATTTGTCAAGCGAAATTGACTACGACGATAACCGGATGGGTATTGTTATTATCACTTATAAGAGTACTCTAAACCGACGAAGTTGTTTGAAAGGTTTAATAAGAATGAAGGAAGCGAAGGAGATATGCAAGGATCGTGGCAAGTGGAAGGATGTTATCTCTGCCTACCCCTATTGGAATGAGGCGTGATGCTATGTATGTATGTATGTATTGTTATTGTCATTGTGTGTTTTCATTCATTGAAATAAAGACGTTAGTAAAGGTCTAAATGTATCAGAACTGCGCCAATATAGATCTCTCTAAGATTTTGTAAACTATGATCAAAAACTTGTACATCTGAATTGATACGTCTTTGATCTACCAGGAAACTACATATTCGCAAAGTAATATTTGCATTCCGTTACGATGCTTTTAATTTTTTCACTGTTAAGATAAAATACCGCATATATATTAATAAGATACCGCAATCAGTTTTAGATTTGACCACACATAATTTTTAGAAACAGGTCAATAATATTCTATTAAAAAAAGCATATTATAATAATTATTTATGTGAGTAAAATGTTTGCACTCGATTCAAGTTGCACACAGAAGCAAAATATTATACATTGTAACGTACAGAATTATATTCAAAAGAGTAACCGTTGAGTTTTTTCCAGTTACTTCAGCGGCATTAACTTTTCGAACCTATGGTAGATTTGTTACCAACGGACAGGCTACTGACGATTCAAAAGTGCTAGTACATTAATTGTACTACTTATTTTGAAAATTGTTCAACATGTTGAATTGTATCGCATCTCTTGAGAGTTAAGGTAAAAAGATTAGGGAAATGGACTTTAACTAGTCTAGACTAAAATTCAACTACTTCTACTTAAGATTTGTTCAATTAACCTTATGAATAAAAAAAATTTCGATAAACCATATGTCATTTAAGTGCATAATTATATCAATGGTTTATACATGCCTAAATAACTTACTTAATATATAACAAAGAAGACAAATTAAAGCAAAATCAGGCCTTAAACTTTTGTACATGAGAAAATTGAAGTGTATATATTCATAAATATTGGCCTTTTTTATTTACACCATACCCAATGTAGGTATTTTATTTACGGGCACATCCATTACGTTGAAAGCTTGAGATTAGCTTTATCCCTCCATTACAATGCGGTGTATAATCCTGCCAAAGGCTATGCACTAACTTAATTGAGCATGTAGTTAAACAAGCTCTATTAGGTAAGTACATTAAGCGAAATATTTTACTATGCAATTGACATACCTCGTAGAGCTTTTATCTATGACTTTATAGTTTATAGTCTACAGATGAGAAGTCCACGTGCAGGGTTTTAAGCTTTGACTCACCATGTTGTCGCCCTGCAGAATAGCAGGACACACATATTCTACAACTGCTCCAGAGAAAAGAAGTATCTTAGCAATATTGTCTTTCAGCGAAAATGATAATGATGTTGCATTTTGAAGTTGAGGTCATGTAATGTTTGTACCTACCTGAAAACTTTTTGACATTGTTCCTTTGCACATGGAGATGTGTTCCTGGGACTTTCACAGGAATGCATTGTTATGATTGTAATTAATGAAAATCTTTAAATCACATGTAGTTCTTTATTAACTTAGCCTGACTTACTTAACCGACATGTTCTAACTATATCTGGCCACAGATTACATGTATGTATCATGTTTACCATAGATACAATATTATACAACAGCAACGATGCCATCCTTGTTCCAAGGACATATCCGTGAACACTTTTACTTCAAGACGTCAAGTTGCCTTTCGAAGCTGCACTTGATGTCAAAAGGGCGATGTTATTCATCAAGTTGAGTTAAATTACTTAACGAGAGAAAAATAAATAAGCCATCTTAAAAGGTCCGAATTGAAAATAACAGACATCACCTTTGTTTTATAAAATGGTTATTTTTGTATAAAATATAATAAAACTTTCAATTCGGTTTATCATGTTGCGTATATCATTTCATTCGTCCCTCGCAGAGAGCAGGCCGCAGGCTAAATTATTTTTATATTAGTACATTCGATACCGAGCTTTTTGCTTTGTTCATCGAATGCGTTGAAAACGCATTTTAATTAATGATTTAACTTCGTTACGTGGTCAGCTTTGTATATATTTTGGAGTGGGTAGGTTTTGGTTACTACCCCAACAAATGGTTACATAACAATCAATTAAAGCTCTCTTTACATTTGTCAAATACTTCACTACGTTTGAATCTTCTATTATATTATAATATGATAAGCTTGATATAATTTCGCGTGTATTTGAGAATATTACTATACTCAGAGAGCGTTGAATTTGAGATCTAATTGATAAAACATTTAGGAATGTCATTGTTATTGTAAGGAAATATATAGACTTTTTAACATACCTAAAGAAAAAAGTACAAAGAAAAGCAAGACAAACATTTAAGAGGAATTTAAATTACAATCTTTTAGCAAGCTCAACTTGCAAGCTTTTATTACTTCTTCATGCGTAGTAATTTAAACGACTATAGATTATAAAGTACCAGGTATTTGGAATTGGATCAGAAAATACCTAAGCTTTACTTCTAGGTCAAAAGATTCTCGGTATTTGGCCGGAACGACGCTATATAGTACCTCATCGATTATTCTACTTGTGATATTTAAAATCATGTACTCTTATTCATCTAATATGAAATATAAACGTTTATAAATAAAGAAAATATGAAAACTACATATATAATTTTATACTACATCTATTTAGAAAGAAACACTGACCCACAAACCATTTATTCATTCTTTCTCAAGCGTCCTTACGTTTGCAAACAAGGCCCGATTATCCACAGATTTGCTACAAAAATGATAGGCAAATAACAATATTTCAGGCAAACAAGTTACACGTCCCTAAACTAACATCGCTAAGGACCCTGGGGTCCTCTTTTGCGAGCTGGGTCTATATTACAGTGGGTTACGTACGTCGGCACTAGACCATCCGTTATTTTTGCCCCTACATATTTTAATGCCCCCAAAGGAGATCTCTTTACCACCCTCTTTAGCCATTTCCAAGCCATTGGATGAATTAAATGAAACATATAAATGCAATCTACAATTGTATGTTACTAAGTGTTATTTCACATCTACTGTTACTCAAACATTAACTTTAAAGACTTGATTAAGAAATATCAAATTTCCTTTTAGAAATTGTTATTTTTAGTTTGTGTTTTTTGACTAGAAATGATAAGATGCAGATACAAGGTAAGTAGTAGCCGTTTACCATCCCAGTGCAGAGTACAAGCCTCTTCACGTAAAGAAGAAAAACTTTCTAGAGCATAACGCAGCTTAAATGCGAGCTGGTAGCTTACAAAGCAGCTAAAAATATTCTGTGAAAATCAACACAAATGACGCAAAATAATAAAACTATCTGAAATTGAAAGTCAGCTTATCATTCGGCATGACTTATATCAAACATTTCAAAATATCATGAACAGTTTAACATTTCATATTTTATCATAACATAAACAGTTAGAATTTTCATTTCAGTATCCTAAACGCATATTACATTTAAAAACAAATAGTTTGATTTAAGTAAATGTACACCCATGGGTTTGAAAAAAAAACAAGTTCAAATAAACATAGATCCTATTCAAGTATTCTGCTTGAACAGTGAATAAGATATTTGATACAATGGATGTTACAAATTACAGTACTAAATATTCTATTTAAACAGCTGTAGGTACATTCATCTCAAAGCAATTCCAAAGGGGATATCATTACAAATGCACAGAGGTCGAGAGAATATAGACACATCTCGCAACAAACAATAAATACATATTTGCATCGGCAAACTCTATCATTATAGAACCGTATACGATACCGTAATACTCTATCATATTCAAAATATTCTTATAAACAAACTATATCTTATGTGCTTATGTATGTCACTGAACTTTAAGGCTGGACCGACTTTGTTGAAATTTTTGTGTCTTCCGATTGATTCAAGAATGGTTTAAATAATATGGTTTGATTATTGTCCGCTCTTTTATAATTAAAAAAAATAGTTGCATAACTACAGTAGTTTGATGTATGGTATCGTGGACTTTTTTGTAGATATTAATACGTTTTATAATATTGTATAACATTTTTTTGGTCTATCTTCAATAATTTTCGCAGCGCACGTGATAAGAGATTTTTTGTTTCACACCTTGGGTTACATTAATGCATTTTTATTACGGATTTCTATGTTTTTTGAGAAAGTTATATAGCCTATCTTGCTCTGTGAAAATGCAGCTTTCTAATGGTAAAAAAAAATTATGAAATCGGTCTAGTTGTTTTTGTGGGAAAACGTAACAAACATATATACATAAATACTTACATAAGTACCTACAAAAACAAAAATGTTTCCTCTTTATAAGATTAGTTTGGAGATAAATATAAATGTGTATGTTTTACTTCAGTGCTGTGTACAATGGCCTATAGCACACTCGTTATTTTAGAATTCAAATAAGCTTTTACAGCACTTGTGAATCGTTAAACGTATGATCGAATGATGAAGGTGTTAAGAACAACATTTCACCTGCTGTTCTTGTGAAGAACCTACGGGTATCTTTTGTGCCTTATTTGGAAGTCATATGAACATAATATAAAACATAACAATTGTTTTAAAAATACTGCTTAATTTTTGCCAAAAGAATCACCTGCATTAAAGGTTGGAGGTATTACACAAATTGACGGATTGCCCTAATCAATTTCCCGTTCACGCCAGTTTTATCTGATTATGGTAATTCATATTGTCTAATATCGTCAACATAGACTTTATCTTACACAGACAGTATTATTATATTATGAAACATAGTACCTGCTGAACCAAAAGTGCATTAAGTTATATGTATAATACATATAACTTAATGCACTTTTGGTTTCATAATGGTGGTCAGATGTGGTGGCTTCTTTGCATATTCTTAGACAAAAATTTACTTATCTTCAATGAAAAAATACTGTTCGTATATTTCCTTTGTATATTTTTTCCCGATCGGAAAAAAATACTGTTTTCTAAACCTTATTATCATCCAATAAGTTAATGTTAATTTTACATTATAGGCATAGCTAAATCTACAAAACTTGTAAATTCTTATGAGCTTATGAAATAGGCAAAAATAAAAAGCTCAACCCAGTAAATTTTAAAATATAAAATTGTTGACGTGAAAACGTCTTAGAAATTGATGAACGCCTTCTGCACGCACGAAAAAGCATGACTTAGTCTCACGTTCCGCTTGAGCCGAGCGTGCAAGCGAGGGCGCGAAACAAGCGATATAGAGGCACTATCAGCCTAATCCCGTTGTTTATTACAACGAAAAATTTTGATCACTGTTTTCTTATGACGTTTATTTACTTTTCCCTTTTTTATTGTGCAAGTGAATATTATAAGAAAGAAATAAAATAATATTCAATATATCTTGCAACCGTACTGTGAGAGTCAATGCCTCTAGATTGTCCAATACTCATATATTCCATATTCACCAATCTATTTACTTCACCAATCTCCCAGGGTTGTGGATTGATTAAAATATAATCCTGTGTATTATAGAGGTTTGCTCAACTGACGTTATAGGTAGGTATATGGAAACGGTTTGTTGACATTCGATTCACTCGAAGGATTTGAATTTATGAATTCATTCGATGCTTAAGTTCGAATAAAGAAGTCTAGCTTTTAGAAAACTTATTCCAGATTATAAAAATTCAAATGCAATTTGATTGACAACAAAAATGATTAAAATTAAATATTTTTAAAACTCGATAATATGAAAGACATATACTTAAAAATCATATAATATACTAGCATATACATGGCAGGTGCAGAGACAACGCTATAAAAATAACTTTTTCCTTTGTTGTAGAAAAAGGGATATTTGTTTATTTATTGACGTCACCCATTAATGAGAGTATGAACTACTAACAATTATTTGTAGTGATACTCGCGTAGTCAATGATCCCATGGGGATAAATGGATATCTATAGATAATTAAGTCGTGGGGCATCGTGGTCTCTAAATGATATTAGAAATAGAGTGAATAAATTTAAGTAATATTAAAAAAAGTAAAAAAAGCGTGAGTACAAAATACACTTGTCAGAAGCGAAACTTCTTTAGCAAACAAATATTTAAGCCTTGTTTATATTTATACAAATCTAAAAATTTTGTTTTTCGAGATTTCGAGAAAGGGAAAAGGAAGTTATGTTATGAATTTAACGAATTTAATTGTCTTTTTACTATCAAATGTATCTAAAATTATTACAAATATTTTATTGTAATCTTAATGGCGAATTGTAAATAAAAATGCCACGTGTTTTTTTTTTTAAATATTAAAAATTATTAATGAAATTTTGTTTTTTTTTAATTAAAATTTAAAAATGAGAATTTATGAAATATTTTTATTTTATATTTTATGAAAAATAGCAAATTAAATGAAATTTAGCAAATTAAAATGTCACATGTAATTTGTAAATATTAAATCTGTCTCACCTTCAAATGAATTAGCATAAAAAATGCTACACATCTTCGTGACGCTAATCAAGCGTTTTATCCGTAAAAATTTTGCCTTCACGCGCCTCAAGAAGTATCACTTCAAAAATACCTAAATTACTTCTTTTTATCTGCAATAAAGCGTTGAACTTTATGACCTTTATTTAATCATAACTCTTCGTCTTTTAAATGCAGCATGTAATATATAATTCTTACGATACGTATAGATTGCACATTAACTTATATGTTTTGTTAGTAAAATTTATGACATTCCTTTGCACTATGCACTAAAGCTGTAAAATATACCGTAATATACTTAAAATTTCTTAAGGTTTAATTTTGATTACACGTCGCAATCACCAGCAAAAGCAATTTCTCGTCTGATTAATGTCATCTCTAAGAGTTAATGAAATTGCATAATATTAATTTTTGTTCTTAACAACACGTAAGATTAAAGTGTGCAAATATTTATTTTCATAATGAAACTATAACGTTACATGATTATATTTGAATAAATATACAATGTCCTTAAATAAAATCATCCTCATTATTTAATTTTATGAACGAATATCGTGACTTACTCTGGACTTCTTTTTGACACAAGCATTAATAGTAAAACTAGGCCTTTTTAGTAACCCGGAAATTCTAAATATATAAGTACTATCATATTGATATCCAGTTATTGTTATGAGTTTATAAAATTATGTTGAATACAACACGAGTAATTATAGATGCGTGCAAACAAATAAAAATAATATGAAATAATTAAACATTCTCCAAACGAGGGTCCGTTTAACTTAAAAGGAACAAAATTAATAACTTTATGCGCTTTAATTAACCTTTGATAAAATTAATCAAACACGAAATTGCTTTTGCAGGTGACGTTGCGATTTGCAAACGAAAATGGATCTTAGAAGATTTTAATTACTGCAATTGTTATGTGTATTTGTAACGATAAAAAGTACATTGGAATGGGAAGACATTAATTTATATTTATCAAGTGTTTATCAAAATAAAATTACTTTTTCAATCATATTTACTAAATGTAAATATTGAATTCTGTATTCCCTACCTAAAAATAAGTCTTCAAAAGTCAATAAAACTATGTAAATAGATGTATTTTGAGATATTACTTAAATAAATGTTTAATTGCAATTATAACACTTTTATTTAAATTTAATTCTTTTGAAGTCATGTATACAATTTGCACAAAATTTGTTTCAAATGTTTGCTTGAGTATACAAATGACGTCTCATAGATGATCGCAGGAAATAGCAGGTTCGAACCCTGAGCAGGCACCGCTAAGTTTCTCTATATAAATATGCTTGGTTTGTCTTTCTAATACATCACTGTGCTCCTTGATTAAGGAAAATATCCTGAGGAAGCTCGTATATCCTCAGGAGCGATTCTGGGATATGTGTAGCCCGCCAAGCCGCAGAGAAGCAGCGCGATGTTTCTATATTAAAACCAGGCCTTTTAAAAGAGAGGCTCTTTTATGAGCGATGAGGCCTGTGTCCAGCGGTGGGACTATAACAGGCTGCTAATTAACTTGTCTCTAGTATATACATAGAATATTAATACTACGTTTAAATGTAACTTAAAATTATTAAATGCGACAAACCCATATAATAGTTTTTATATAACAAATTTAAATAAGTAGTAAGTATGTAAGTAGCTCATTAACGTTCCACTGCTGGGCACAGGCCTCCTCACTCATAGGAGAGAGGAGGTTTTTAGAGCATACCCACAATGCTACGGATTGGCAGGCATAGTACGCAAGTGCACTTTCTATTCCTTCACTCTTATAGACCGATGTGATGAGAATCCTACACGACCGGAGAGAGATGAGACGCAGGACCGACGGCTGAACGTGCAAATATTGAGAAAATCTTAATAGAAAACTCAATATTGATTTTTAAATTGGCCTGACTCGGGACTCGACTCCTGGACATCATGACTGTAGTCGAACATGCTAACCTCTAAACTAATGAGGCAGTTTAATTTAAATAAAATTACTGTTTTATTAAATTCAATATTTCGGTTGCTTGGAAGAGCGATGAGGCTTTATTGTACTGATCTTTATTTGTATTTTCCTATTTATATGTTATTTTTGTGGCTGTACAATAAAAGCGTATGTATCTACAAATTCACAAGCCATTAAAAACTTAAACCCATGAACGCCATCTGTGTGGAACCAGTAGAACTCTTTCAGTACACATGTAGTCGTAGGCAAGCAGTGCCTAGATAAGCACCATTACCCCAAACGCTCTACGAATGCGACACTAGCGCCTTCAGATCCTAACCAATTATAAGTTAAAATAAATTATAATCCTTACTTATAATGAACGCGAAAGTAACTCTGTCTGTCGCGCTTTCACACCAATGTAATAGACTAAAGTCTCATAAAGTAAAATGTGTTATTTATAATAAAATACTGCAAATAGCTTATTAAAGTATGTATACGTATGAATTATATTTGTAAAATATTTAGCCGAAATTATTCAAAATACTACCCAAAAAGACGCGGATAAAGTCGCGGGCACAGCTGCTTAAATATATAACTGCCACTAAAATTGTAAGAAACCCTTACCATTCAGCAATACGTAGTAACTAGCAATTTGGTTAGCGTAGTAAGTTTCTTAAATCCTTTCTCTTTCAATTACCTGTAAATAAAAAAGGAATAATTAAAGCGTTTTCTTTATAATAAAATATACGTATTTATAGGTCAAAAGACATAAATGTTACTCATTATAATCAAAATATTTGCCATAGCATAAAATCAGGAATAAAGATAAATAATTTTGTTGGGCAATAACAAATTAACAGCCAAATTAGTGGCCGATCTAACATCCACGCTAACTTATCGCTGCGAGTTCTCGCTTTGCTTTTTGTCTAAATCTGGACTGGTAGGAAGCTTCGTACGTGGATATATAGCACTCTACCAGCAAAGACGAATCGCCAACTGTCTCTTTTCAGATTAGTGCGCTTCCATCTACGACCGTATCATTACTTACCATAAAGAGAGACAAAAATCAAGCGTTCACCTGTCAGCAAATAGAAATGTAAGTGCACTCTCTATTCTTCTATCTCATAGTCTGATGTAACGGAAATCCGACACGACCGCCAACTTCGGGCAAATAATGAGAAAATCATAAAAGAAAACTTCATATCCATTTTTAAATTCATGTCTGTGGCCGAACATGCTAGACCAATTCATAGTTACAATGGTGACTACCTAATCACTTTTCTTGGCTTAGGTCAATTGTTTCTAAAATTACTTTGTTATAACATGTCACTTGGTTATCAAAATACAATATAATATTAATAAAATTGTAACAATTTATCGTTGTTAAACATTTATGTAAAATTGGAATTACTATACGCGGGCACAATCAATAGAGGCGCGATTGTTTTAAAAATTATATGAAAATTAAACGAAATTATCTGTCATCTCTACTGTATTTAAACCACGTCATATTAAAAGGTACCATTCCCTCATATTAAGTTAAGCGTACGCTAAAAGCTCACTGACTGCTAGTAATTAATATTCCAGCCAACAACGTCCGGCTGCGTCAGACGTCGCCATCAAATATTTACACCTACTTTTTATTTCCGACTGTACCTTGTACATATTATAATTTTTCCATTCTTTTACCCAGTTAATTTTTGCCTCTTACCCTTATGCTTTTTTAAATAAACCCTAACAGGTGCCCACGACTTCATCTGCCTAGTTATTACTACATAGATACATAGCATCACGCGTCATTCCCACAGAGAATAGGCAGAGACCAGGTCCTTCCACTTGCCATGATCCTTGCATATTTCCTTCGCTCCTTTCATTCTCATTAAACCTTTCATACAAGTTTGTCGGTTTAGAGTACTCTTGACCTGGCCCTCATTTAAAATGTCCTGCATTTGGACCAGGAACGTTCGCCTTGGTCTTCCATTTTCCCATTCTCTCTTGACTTGTAAATCCTTTTTGTCAGTCTCCTGTCATTCATTCTCTGTACGTGCCCAAAACATCTAATCTAAGCATACTCGGTAGGGCGAATTCAGGAAACTGTATTTTTTAATTTGTCCGACTCTGGACTGGTGGGAGACTTTGGTTAGTTACCACCCTGACATCAAAGATGTGTGGTACATCTTGGATGGTACATCAAGCAAAGAGATCTGTGTTACGGTATGATGCTGTATAGAAACCATAAGTTTTAAATAGCCTCTTACAAGATTATAGTGCTTACATCTTAGACTGTAACATCACTTACTATCAGGTGTGATCGCAGTCAGACACTAACCTGTCAGCTATATAAAGTATGCATACGGAAGTTATAATTATTCCTTATTTTCAACTTGAATAAATTAATAATAGTATTTCATTGGTCTAGTGGTTAGCATGTTCGACTACGGACATGAGGTCCTGGGTTCGAGTGCCGGGTCGGGCCAATTCAAAAATCAATATTGAGTTTTCTATTAGGATTTTCTCAATATTTACCCCAAAGTTGGGAAGGTGGTGGTGGTGTGATCCACCCCCGTGCCTCGGAGAGCACGTTAAGGCGTAGGTCCTGCGCCCGATCTCTCTCCGGTTGTGTCGGATTACCGTCACATCGGACTATGAGAGTGAAGGAATAGAGAGCGCACTTGTGTACTATGCCTACCAATCCGCAGTGGAGCAGCGTGGTGGGTGTATGCTCTAAAAATCCTCGCACCTCGGAGTGACGAGGCATGTGCCCAGCAGTGGGACGTTAATGGGCTGCTACTTACTTACTAACTTTTTAAGAAATAATAAGAAATGATTAATAAGAAAGCATCATTTCACTAAATACCACAACAAATTTCTTATTTTATTTTGCTTTACTTCGGATTTATGATTTATTCTATCTATAATTTTTAACGCAAAATGTAAAAAATACAAGCTAATTGATAATGTTGTTTTTGATATAAATTATTTCGCAACATCCACCTAAGGTACATGGTAAATTCATTAATCTTTCAACGAGCTTAACTTTTGCTTTGTTCGTTTTTAATATACTTTTACGAGACTACACTTCGTTCGTGCTTATTATGAAACGCAAGGTGCACATTAGAGGGTTTTAATTTCTAAATTATGAACACAGCGTTGGCCGGACTATTGTTACACAAGCGCAATATTACTTTGTACATTATGATGTAAGGACAATGTACCAAGATTACACTTATTTTTAATACAATACAAAGATAAGGATGTGCAGATTTTATCAGGACTACATGTTAGATATTTAATGCCTTTCCGCTTTGATGCGGGTACTAACTACACTGATATTCTGAGTTTTTTTCCCGGTAGGGCAAATTTAGGAAAATGGATTTTCTAATAGGTCTGAGTCGCTCAATTTTGCAAATAGTTTAAATAGCAGTTATTTGTGCGAATCTGAGATGTGAATAGTTTATTCTGTGTGCCCTTGATGGACGATTGAAATGCTATCCTATTTAGTTATGAGCAACAATTGATAACTAGTCGTTGTTTACTAAATTTTGCCTCTTACTTGACTCTTACGTCTGGATCAATAATGTCGAATTTGTCATTTACCAATAACACTATATCATTGCTAGTGTGTCCGACATAAACAGAAAAAATTAATATATAAAGGCGACCTAAATTACAAAAAAAAAGGATGCCACAATATAGAGAGGTAAACAAAATAATAAATATATGTCTGAGTCTTTAGCTTAGTCTATTTACTTGTATAATAAAATCCCAAGAACAATGACGGGAATGCCAGATTCAAAATTTAGCATGATGATTTAAAAAAATCCTAATTCAGAAGGCCTATTGTTGTCCAAGACTAGTATAATAAATAGGGCTGGACTTAGATGTGTGTAAACATTTTAATGATAGTTGTAAAGATTTTTTCTTTGTATATACATATATAGTAAGAAAGATAAGTAAGTATCAGCCCATTAACGGCCCACTGCTGGGCACATGCCTCCTAACTCTTATGAGTGAGGATTTTTAGACCATGGACACACCACGGATTGGTAGGCATTGGTAGGCATTGGTAGGCTCTTTTCCTTCACTCTCAGTCCGATGTAATGGGAATGGAGAGAGACATGACTTTAGACACGAAAACTTCAGTTTCGTGTACCTACCAGTAAATACTCGTAAGTGCCAGAAAAAAAAATGAAGCATTCATGTATGAATTTGAGTAGAAACTATTAGAGGTAAATTACCTGTTACCAGATTAGCGCGCTTTCGCCTTAGACTGGATCATCTATTACTATTCGATAAGAATACAGTCAAGCGATAACCTGTCAGCAATAACAAATAAAACCTTGCCAATCCTGCTATTTCGTTTAACTTACGCAACACTTTCTAAAGTACAATAAAATAATATGGCATGTTTCGCATTTTGTGATTTATAATGTCTATACATTAAATAGTAAACACTTTATGGCCGTCTCGCAATATTGCGTAATATGCTTGTAATCTTTTCTTACTTACGAGTACATCAAAGTAATATAGCAGACATTATGTGTTGTATAAGAATGTTTTTTTTTTATAAAACATTATAAAATATATGTAATATTTATTCTATATGTTTAGTTAAGACTTAACGCATTAAAAATACTGATACAAATGTACTGTGCTCGTTTTGTTGTCATTTATAATAACTTATAAATAAAAAAATAAATCAGGTGATGTTTCCTTCTGCCTCAATGCCTCGTCGTCTCAAGCGATGGACGTCCACTGCTGGACAAAGGTCTCTCTTAATGAATTCCAATAGGCCCGATCTTGCGCCGCTTGTATCCAGCCGCTGCCAGCGACCCGCCTGATGTCCTCGTTCCACCTGGTGGGAGAGGGAGGTGGCAAAACTGCGTCTGCCGGTGCGAGGCCGCCACTCTAGCACCTGCAGGCCCCAACGTCCATCGGTTCTGCGAACTATGTGCCCTGCCCATTGCAACTTCAGCTTTGCAATTCGGTAGGATACGTCGGTGACTTTAGTTCTCCTACGGATCTACTCATTTCTGATTTGATCACGTAAGGAAACCCCGAGCATAGCCCTCTCCATTGCCCGTTGAAGAATTTCCTATTGTCGTATAAAAGCCCCCTCAAAATCCGTCTTATAATTTTTGAGATCTATTTTTATATATAATATTGGGTATATACATATAAAACTGCCTCATTGGTCTAGTGGTTAGCATGTTCGACTACACACGTGAGGACCTGGGTTCAAGTCCCGTGTCGGGCTAATTCAAAAATCAATATTGAGTTTTCTATTAACATTTTTTCAACATTTGCCTGGAGTTTGGAAGTCCGCCAATCCGCAGTGAAGCAGCATGGTGGGTCTATGCTCTAAAAACCCTCTGTGAGTAAGAATGAGGAGAACTGTGCCCAACAGTGGGACGTTAATGGGCTGCTACTTACTTGCTTTAATGGGTATACAATTGAATCTCGGAAATTTATAATTAAATGTTATTTCTATGCAATTTTGTTATACATATTGTATACGTTTCAGGATCATAATCAATTTATTATAGGTGTGCGAAAACGTCAACCAAAGCTTTATAGAAACAAATTATTGGGTATGAGCTAAATTTATTTTATTGTAATGAATATTTGCCAATCAGAAGTTTGAAGGCTACTGCTTAATCTATATATAAAACGTTTTGTACAATTTAATTGTGCAGACGATTAACTTGCAAATCTGTTGGTGACAGGCGATCACGAAAGATTAAACGCATTGCCAAAATATGTGCGAGCAAAAGCCGATTTATTTACTTTTTGCACCGAGATTTAGTTCGCTTCAATTATTGATACATTCTTACAATTAATTTTAACGAATACGGGAATATGTTTAAATTTTCATTTCATTCTTTCTAACCTTGTAGATGACACTTGATTTTAACACAGTTTTAATAATAATTCAATGTTCAAATTTGATTAAAGTTGTGCAGTGCTATCTATTGAAAGCTCATGTAAACGGTTAAAAGATTTTTTTTTATTTATAGAGAAACATTTATACCAAATAACAACTATTTCTAATAAATTTCAAATGTAAATCATAACCGCATAGTTCAGGAATCAAATATTAGTGAAGTTTAGTCCGTGTGGAAGGCGTATAACTAAAATACATAAGAGTATTTTTATTTACATATTGTTGAATAATATTTACACAATGTAAGAACTATTTCCAATATAGTGTGTTATTAATTTTAAGTCAAAACCATATATTTTACGAGGCTTATTCAGCTTGCAAGCCCTAGAACAGAGTATTCAATATTTATTATATATGTCGACTATTTATACAAAATAAAAACAATTTCAAATAAAGTTTAATAATGTCAATAACTTTTACAGATAGCGCAGGTTAATTCAACTTCAAAACCGACTTATTCATTGATATTTATATGTAAAAGTAAAAGTAAGTAGCAGCCCATTATCGTCCCACTGCTGGGCACAGGGCTCCTCACTCATATGAGAGAGGGTTTTAGAGCATAGACCCACCACGCTGCTCCACTGCGGATTGGAAGGCATAGTATACAAGTGTACTGTGTTCCTTCACTCTCATAGTCAGACGTGATGGCAATCCGAGACGACCGGTGAGAGATCAGGCGCAGGACCAACGGCTTAACGTGCGCTCCGAGGCACGGGGGTGGATCACACCGCCAACATCCCAACTCAACAAAGAAAATCGTAATAGAAAATTCAATATTGATATTTGAATTGGCCCGACCCGGGACTCGAACCCAGGACCTCATGTCTGTAGTCAAACATGCTAACCACTAGACCAATGAGGCAGTTATTTATGTCTGAAGTTATATTAGTAAAGGTATAGTTAAAAGCACCTTGTTAACGTACTACAGGCCTCCTCACTCATAGGAGAGAGGGTTTTTAGAGCATAGACCCAACTCGCTGTTCAACTTTGGGATGTGCACGCATAGTACAGACATGTACTCAAGCCCTTTACTCAGATAGTTCGATGTGACGGCAATCCGACACGATCAACCGTACTTCATATACCGCCAACTTCTCAAGTTCGGGCAAATATTGATAAAATCTTAATGGAGACTTCAAAATCGATTTTTGTATTCACCCGATCCGGAACTCGAACCTAGGACCTTATCTCTGTAGCCGAATGCTGGCCACTAGACCAATGACGCAGTTAGGAGGACTCAACATTACTATAAAGTAACAACTATTTCGAAACTAAATATTTTATGAGATTTATTCAAAGTATTCAATTTTATTTATATGTATAGAAGATTTATACAAAGTAACAACAATTTCCAATAAAATTTATTAATGTAAACAAGCTAAACATACAGTGCGGTATTAATTCAACGTCAAAACCAAATATTTTACGAGGTTTATTTAGCATGCAGGCATACGGCAGAGCAGCCCAAGCTTGCGTGTCGGCATTGTAAACAATCTCCGCTGCATACAATGTTTACTGCTTGCAATCTGCCCTACTGAGTCCATTTGTACAGCAGACCACAAGGATTTGCAACATTAATAACAATATGCTGAACTAGTTTTCGCTTACAGTCTTCTTTAAATAAATTATATCACAATAGTGTGATAAGAGAACGTTGTGGTATAAAAGAAGACGTAGTGACTAAAATTGAAAAAGGTATGCTTAGATGGTTTGGGCATGTAGAGAGAATGAATGAAAGGAGACTGACAAAAAGGATTTATGAGTCAAGAGTGAATGCGAAAGTTGGAAGGGGAAGACCAAGGCGAACGTTCCTGGACCAAATCCAGGACATTTTAAATAACGGCCAGGTCAAGAGTACTCTAAACCGACGAACTTGTATGAAAGGTTTAATGAGAATGAAAGAAGCGAAGGAGATATGCAAGGATCGTGGCAAGTGGAAGGATGTTGTCTCTGCCTACCCCTATGGGAATGAGGCGTGATGCTATGTATGTATGTACAATATTTACTCAAATTTTCACATTTTTCATGCTAAAATAATACTGGATGAAGGTTACGGATATAGACAATAAGGCGAAGGATTCTAGGTTAAAATGATACGGCCTTATACTGCGAAGATTTGATGATAATGTTTTCAAAAAGTGTCTCTATATGGACTCAAGTAAATAAAAGTTTTAACAAAAAACCTTCAAAACAAACTCTTACATTATATTAATTTGCTCTAAAAAATAAAAAAATCATTGTGTATTATTTTTTAGACTTCTTTTCTAGAATCTGAATTAAACTAACAAATTTGTCTGAATATGAGTAAGCCCATAGCCATTTGATTACAGACAGTTATATATTCTGCCACAAACCACACCTTTACTGTAAGGCGTTGAGGAGTTCCATTGATCATCATATTTGACTATACCAACGTTACGGTAGGTGACTTAAATATCCGATACACTATAAAAGATTTTGCCGAGTATCATTAATTTGCTCTTAAGAATTGAAGAGTTCCTTTATTATGTCAGGGATCTCATGATCAAAACCTAACCAAACTATGATTAAACAACTGTTAAAGTATATCCTTTCTAATAAAAAATCATCGAAATCGGTTGGCGTGATTTTAAGTTATTCGCCCATTTGTCGCGCACATGCTTTATGCAAATTTAAGACTTATACGGTTTTCTCATGGATGCCATCATAAGAACTGAACCAAAAAAATGAGACCGTACGACAAGCACCACCTTTCATATAAAAAGAATCAACAAGTTCGGTCCAGTCGGAAGATACAAAAAAAAAAGGTAACAAATATAAAAAAAGCAAAAGGAAAGCTGAATACCACATGGTTGATGAAGGTCCATAGAGTAGAGGCAGATTTGGCAAAAGATGATGCTCTCAACTGGGAATCGTGGCGCCTCATGCTTGGGAGGGTCCACCCCTCGTATTCGGGATAAGGCGAAGCTGATGATGATGGCCTCTGGTGTTTTACTGGGGGATATAAAGAATTTCGCTGGGGAAGTTGACATTGCACCAACTCCTACTACTGACCCGTGGGTCGGATAATGTACGTCAATGTATTTTCGACTATTTTTTAATTACTGGCGATAATGAGAGATTACAGTCAAGCGTTAATCTGTCAACAATAAAAAAACATCTGTATACAAAAAAGCCTATAGAGTTCTCTACTTTATAGGTTTCTTGTTACATTAATAGTATAGGCAAAATTATATTACACGCATTAGCTAAATGATTGATAATACAATCAGCGACACAATTTCATAAGGGAAATTAAATTTGGCACAACTTAGTTTACTGAATTCCTTAGAAATTAAGTTACGAGAAGTTTAGTATCGGGAACTAACAACTTGTAATTCGATGAAATCGTAATTCGATAATGTAACGCACGTACGAATAAAAACACAAGATCTTATACTAGTATATACAAATAAATTAAATTGGTCTTTTTTTTATTTCAAATTAACAGCTTTTAACTAAGTTCAGAGACGAGACGTGGTCGCTGACTATAGGCCTCATGCGGAAGCGCAGAGTCACTCAGTGTGCGATAGAGAGGGCTATGCTCGGAGTTTCTCTACGCGATCGCATCAGAAATGAAGATAACCGTAGTAGAACCAAAGTCACCGACATAGTCCTACGAATCGCGAACCTGAAGTGCCAATGGGCGGGGCACATAGTCCGGCTGACGGACGTTAACTGATGAACGTTGAGGCCCGAAGGTGCTGGAATAGCAACGGGCGACGCAGTGTAGCGAAACCCCCCACAAAGTGGACCGACGATATGAGGATAGTCAGCGGTAGCCGCTGGAGCTAGGCGGCGCAAGATCGGGCCTTGTGGACATCATTACGAGAGACTTACGTAGCACTGGACGTCCATCGGTTGAAGCGACGACGAGGACGACGATGAACTAAGTTCAAATGAAAGTATCAAATTTAAACAACGGGAAACGGTACGTATATAGAAAAATCACTTTATTTTTGTCTGGCTATTTGTTACGGCTAATCAGTGATTTCTATGGGACTTGCAGCCAGATCTCGGATATTATAAGATGTATCTTAGTCTACCTATATTTTCGAAAAAGAGCCATACGGAAATACGCGAGAAGCATCCTATTAACGTCCCACAGCTGGCTTCATCACACAGGAGCATGGGTTTTGAAGCCGTTGACCCGCCATGCTGCTCCTTTGCGGGTTGGGAGACAGCACATATCACTGAAGGATTCCTGGAATATGCAGATTTCCTAACAATAATTTCATTAGTTGAATAGCACAATGAGGGACATATTTATTTATATAATCAGAAACTCATTGGAGCTTGTCTGCGTTTCAAAACCGGGACCCTTTCCATAATTATTAAGCCAATCAAATACAAACATAAAATTAGCGTTTAGAAGTGTGTCACTATTCCTTCAAGGCAAGTATATATTTTTATTTAACATAATTCATACAAAATTTACTATGATAAGTGTATTAAGTTTATTAAAAAATATGTAGCTTATATTTATTGCCACTCAGCTACAAATTATAATCACCAAGTTTGAAAACCGTTATTTTAATAACCACCAACGTAATTACTTTTGGACCACCCAAACAAACACTTGTTTAACTAACCGATCATGAGAATTAAACAACTTTTAATCAAGCTCTTTTCACTGGTATATAATTCAGACTTTTAATAAACAGGTTTACAGAAACAAGTTAAAGTTAACATATTTTTAAAATTTTTCAGTTTCTAAAATAAATAGGGTTTTTTATGGGTTTGCAAACTGCGTTTGACCGTAATGCCATCTAAGAGAAAGTGATAATAAACCCTAAAGTGCCATCGCATTAACTTGATAATTTACTTCATAATGATTTATACGCAGTAACTCTGTCCTGCCGGGTAGTGAACCTATGAACTCAGCAATTAATGCGACCAGTTCTACAATTATATCAGAGAGGCCGTCGTACACACACCTAATTTCCTTGATTAGGCAACAATGAGATATTAAACCTGAAATTTCTTGTCTTGTAACTAGAACAACAAAACCGATGATGAGACATAAAATAGTGTTTCTATTCTTCTAGTTTTTGTTCATATTATTATATTGATTTCGAAAATATAACTAACTGAAACACCAAGTCAGATTCAATTCTGATTAGAGATCACTTACTTTACTAATTTTAAAGTTAATGCAAAGATCCTGTTGCAATTCAGAATGCTTTGCTTTCAGAATGAATGCTTCATTTGAAATAATTTAAATCAGTATAACGCATAAATATAAATAAAAGTGTTGACACTAAGTTTTATATTTTATGAAAAATAGTATATTAAATGACGAGTGGTAATATAAAATGCTACATGTTATTTGTAAATATTAAAACTACCTAAACTTCAAACGACTTAGCATAGAAAATGTTGCACATCTTCGTGATGCTAATCACGTGTTTCATCCATAATAAATTTACCCTCATGCCCCTAAAGAAGACTCACTTCAATAATTTCTAACATTGACGAAAAGCACGTGGCATTTTTATATACAATTCGTCATTTGAGATTTCAAAAAATTTTTCACACTTTTAATATTTTAATGACAATTAAATTCCAACAAAACATATCTTAGTTTTTTCCTCTCTCCCAGTCTCGGAAATCTAAAGTTTTAGATTTGTATAAGTATAAACAAGACTTGAAAATGAGTCTGCGAAACAAGTTTCACTTCTGACACGTGTACTTTGTAAGCACATTTAATATTTTCGGCAACAGACTGATTTTGTATTTGGCCATTACACAAGGCTTCTTAATCCATAATCGCTCTTTCACATGACTTGTTCCGAGGTGGGCTCAAGTTGAAGAGCTACAAAAACGTTCATTAAGGTCAAACTTCAAAACTTCAAAGGAAAACCTACATCGTTATTTAGTCCGACACTGTTTGCTCACGCATACGAATAAAAACACTAGAGCGCAAATGATTATTTCTTTTGTTATATTTGGGAATAATTGATTTTTTGAACGTCAAGGACAAATCACAAGGTAATATGGAAAAGTCCGTTATTAGTGAACGTCGACACTATAAATAAAGTTTGTATGCTAAATTTCCAATCAATCAGTCAAATAACTTATGAGATTTCGCAAGTATTTTTTGGTGATTTCTTGGTGTAAGATATGAGTATGTAATACAATTTAAGCATTTTAGAGCCTTTTAGTAAATTACAATATCTTTCATTAAATGTATGAATACTGGTCACATTCTGTCGTGTGCGTACAATATTTTAGATTAATCATATTATATATGTGTACATACGAATATATCCATACATATTTGTTATGTTATTTACATGTGTTGATAAAGGCCATAAAAGTTACATTGACATGTAGATAAAAATGTTTTCAGCGCACATGGGACTAAAAAACGAGACAGAAACGAGTGATTGATAATCACTGTTCCAACTTAATGGTGCCACGTAGGTATCTATGTTTAATTTTGTTATATTTATGATAATATTTTATGTGCATATTAATGATCAAACACTAGATCCAGAAAATTTTTCTCGCAGGCATTAAATTGTCTAAAAAAAACAAACCTTTTTACAATTTAGACACTAACTAAGAACGGATTTGCCCTTGGGACCGGAAATTATTGAGACATATGCAGGATACAGCTTGTGTTATATAATCATCAAATTCAAAAATCATATGCACTAAAAATACTTTAAATTTGTGGAGTTATAATTCGACATACTCTGTGTATGCTTAATTTACAAACGTTATTATTTGTTTTATAATAGGCTACATTAAATTAACAACTCGTTTAAGGGTAATTGTATACGTTTCTATAAAAAACTCCATTGAGACGTTGTAGAGATGTCGCTTAATAAATTTAGTATTTGTTAAAAGAAAATTGATCGAAAAATCCTATCTATCTTATAATTTGCAAGATTACTTAGACGATAGAAATGCGTGGGAGTAAACGAAATGCTCTAATTTAAATATAATCTAATATATTAAATTCTTATGTCAAAATGTTCGTTCCCGTACTCCTCTGATGCGGCTTGACCGATTCTTATGAAATTTTTTATGCATATTCAGTAAGTCCCAGAATCGGCTACTATCTCTTTTTCAAACCTTTAAATGTTAAGGGTGATCCACACCAAAATTGATTTGTTATTATTTTGACAATTGCTTGGTTTTTTAATAGCTATAATTGTAATTATATGTTTACTAGCTGACACCGCAAACTTTGTTTTGCTGGGTCAACTAGTAAGCTAATAGAATAGTGTAATGATAGTATCAAAAAATACAAAATACCCGACTGAGTATGTTGTGAGCTCTTCTTAGGACAGGGCGCGAAGGAACCCTCGTAACTTTAGATTTTGTCGTACATTAGAATTAGTGTGTAGAAAATATACTAAAGTCGATTCAAAACGATTCAAAAGGCCTACTTGAATAAAGATATTTAGAGTTTGATTTATCCAAACTATGTTGAATTTATATAGATATTACAGTAAATGTTTATTTATTAAGGCAATTACAAGACAAGATTTACGTACGTCAGTTCCCACTACCCTGATTTTGCGCACATGGGGCTGAAACATTTAGGTTGAAAATTATCGTTTTATTGTCAATGTTTACTACGTTTTCCTTGTAAATTAAAAGTTTAATATTGTCAAATTCCTCCAGTCAATTCTCGCTTCAATATGTTGAAATTTTCAATCTAAAGTAATATCATGAAGAGAAAAAATTTGTGTTTTTGTATGTAACGTTTTCACACAAAAACTACTGGACCGATTTAAAAAACTTTTCACCATTAAAAAGCTGCATTTTCACTGAGCGACATAGACTATATTACTTCCTGCGAAAACAATAAGAGATAGATAAAATATTATACAATGTAGTTATACCTATTAATGTCTGCAAAAAAGTCCGTGATACCATATGTCCATCTACTGTAGTTATGCACTATAACTACTTTTTTGCATTTTAAAAGTTAATAAAGGTGCCTACAATAATGAAACCATATTATTCGTATCCCTTTATTAATACTTGTCCCATTAAACGATATTTTATTCAAGACGGACATTCCATACAAAAACATTACAAATATGAAAACGAATTGAACTCAAGAGTGTCAAATGGTGTCTATAGGAAAGTTATGAGACTATAAAGTAATAAAAATAAATCTCCTCTCTAATATTGTAGAAGAAAGATTTGCATTTTAATTTTTATTTTCAAGAACTTATAATAATCAGGCTCAAATTACTGGAACGATTAAAAAATAATCGTTTTATACCCGTAGAGTATTTTTAATTTAACTAATTTTCTACGGACATTCTACGTAAATCATTAATAAGATGTATATTTCTTGTAAAGTAAAATTTGTATATTGATTAGATTATAAATTTAAGTGTGTATCTAATAATCTGAAAGGAAATAATTAAAAACTAAATGAAATAAAACTTATGTTAAAGAATAAATCTGTAGTTAACTTAGTAGACTAAATAGTAATATATACGCGGGTAAATCGCGGGGTATAGCTAGTTATTAATAGATATATTTTTTCGTTAACGCTCAAATTCGATTTTCATATAAATTTAGATTAAATAAATATACGTAATTGCGACAAATTTAAAGTAATGACTTTAAGAAACTCGTTTTAGATGGGACAGGAATTGACTTTAATAACTTTTTCTTTATATTAATGGATTGATATAGCATATTAATAATATCGTAAATATATTTCGTTAAATTTATTGCTACCGTAACTAAAACACAAGATCCACCAACGTCTGTTCACCGACACAGATAGCGCACATGGGACTGAAATGAGATAGATACAGAGTGATTGACAATTATCGCTCCATTGTCAGTGTAAGGCTTTATTTAATATTATACAAAGCATATGAAAATGTGTGGCTAATATTTATTACTTATTTATAGATTATTTATTTACGCCTTCGAATTCATTTGTTTTTGTAAACATTACAAAATAATGCCTAATATTGAAGAGAGATGGAATTCTCTCAAATTCATTCGAGTTTTTCCATGTCACAAAGAGGTTTTATCAACAGGTTAATACAAAACTGTATTCGAACCTGTAGTTATTCTTATAAGAAGTAATTTACTACTCAATGGTTTTTACTCAGTATCGCAGCGGAATGAAAGGTGATAAATAGCCACTGCAGAAGTTTTAAACAATTCACAACTAGATAAATTGCAATTTGAATAAACTTTCCTATATTTATACATCAATCAAGCTTAACACCTCTTGTAATCAAGCAAATAGTTGTATCATTACGCCAGCGAGGTCGTTAATATACATTGAACAACGTAACTTTTTTATGAATAAAATGTATGATGGCGGTTATGGTAATATTGTAGTATAATATAAAATGATTTTCATTGTAAAAATTTTAGCGCGCCTGTCCTATAAGTAAGAGGTAACAAGAGAGTAATAAGAGGTAAGTCAAGCCTGCACATTACTATACAAAACTTTATTGTATACCCAATACACAAAAAACCAACACAATTATTCTATAGACATGTATACATTATGGAGAACAATTGGAGGCCTTATCGCTCTCAAATAGCGATCTCTTCTAGGCAACCAAAAATGCCTAAAAGGTCACTTAAAAAAGGAGCAGAGAAAGGTGTACTAAATCTATTTCCAACTAATAATGATAACACTCACAGTAAATAATAATAACTTATAATAATTTATTGTTTATCGTTTAGCGCTTGACTGTGGTATGTGATGATACAGTCTAAGATGGAAGTGCGCTAATCTGGTAACAGGCGACATACCCCTTTATTTGGCGGTACGACTTTGCTGCTAGGGTGCCTCCCACCAGTCCAGACTCCGGCAAATTAGAAAATACAATTTCCTAAATTCGCCGTACCGGGAATCGAACCCGGGACTTCTGCTAGAAAAACATATACTCGCACCACTGCGCCAGCGAGGCCGTCAAATTCATGGTCAGGAAGTACTCTTTTTAAATAAATTGTGGAAGTGAGCATATTTAGATAGAATACTATTTTATATTGATAAGCAATGGGTTCCAAAGACGAGCAACTTGATCTGAGAACGATTTTGTTAAAAAAAGAGGTAGAGTGAGAAGGAATTTTTAAAACTAAGTTGTCTTGCGAACGGAGATGTCGATTATGAGATTCGTCAAGGAACTCGAAGCGGTCCCTCAGATACACGGCCACTTTAGGATCAAACAGCACCTAGTAAAGAAGAGCAAGAAGATAAGTTTTCCGGCGAAAGCGAAATGGGATCCACTTGAATTTTTTGCGGAAGTCGGAAATATGGTCATATTTACGGAGACCAAATATTAAACAATATTGTGTGAGAAAGCATTTTTTTTGCTTAAAGAGCACCTCTGCTGGAAAGATGATGATCCACGGCCGAAACCTGCCACCTTTCAGAAAAAAACACTACAATTTCATTTTACAATACCAGGACTGGGACCTGGACCTCTGTTAGAGATTCGAACACTCGCGCTAATATGCTAAACATCAAAGCCTTTAAATATTATGGCAATTTTTTAAATATAATACTGATATTGTGAAATAAAATACTGACATATTATAGTAAATAACATCTTGGTGCCTTATATTACGAGTAATGCCGGAACCTCCTGCGTACGTCATGTTCCCGTCCTAAATACCTACAAAACGCCCATAAATAATGCAACTCTAACAGTGACGTCAAGCACAGATCCCGTTTGCAAACGAGATCGCATTTGAACTATGTGTTATACGGCTTAGTTTGTTTTTGACGGCCTATTAAACTCTGTGATGAATGGATAAAGATACTGGGGCATATCTGAACGGTTGGGATGTTAATGGTTCAATAAATGATTTTTATATTTCCTTGATTTTATGAACATGCCCTAATCAAAACGTAGATGGAAATTTTAGTCAATTTAGTCAACTAGACGTAAAAGTAACAACTAATTTAAAAATTGTGTTCATTCGCCTTTCTTTGCTACTGTAAACATTCGCAAAGCAACACCTATGAATACCACCATTTATCATCTACCGTTAGTCTTATTTAGTTATATATTAAATGTATTTTTTGAAAGATTTTACAAAGTCAATTACCGAAAGCTCACTTAAAACGATTAAAGATATCTTTCTGTAACAAGTTTAACAAGTTCTTGGTCAATGGCGAAATAATTGCCTTACTATTATTATGTTATTACTTTATAAAGGTTCTGTATATGTAACTTAAATGATGCTAGGATTTTGTTCTTTGTAGTATCGTTTGTTAAAAGCTTTACACTTGCTTGTATCAGCTCAGTTCTTTATAATTTTTAGACTTAATTTACACCAATTTCTAAATGTCCAATTTAATTGACGTAACTGTATTATACAGTAATTTCATAACATCGAACAGGATCATCATCATCTAAAAGTGGTAATATCGATTAATTTTATATACAAGAAAACATTTTAACTATAGAAATGTATTAAAAAAAGAGTTTACAGTCGCAGCATGTTTAAAGATAATTATCATGTACCTACTATTAAGCTTTCATGTAAAAGATACATATGATAATGTCAGCAAATAATTATTGAGTATACGAGTATATGTCTGCATCGGTGCTCTGTGAGCATGGCGCAGTATACTCTATGGGCATAGCTAATCTGTGCCTGTTAGAATCTTTTAGAAACTGTCATCCGCGAACCGGATAGAAGAGGGGCGCGATGTAGGCCCGTCTTGGGAATTTAAGTGATTTTCGTAAGGAAGTGCGGGATCCAACGCGTTACCCCCTAGCGAAAGGTGGCGAGTCATAACGCGGCTAGGTTAGCTCGCCCACGCGTTGGCCGCAATAGTCCTTCCTTCTGGTGGATTAAGGAGTAGAAGAGTGAACCAGCGTCGCCAACTACAGCTTTCCGCGGCGCTTTGGCAGGTTATACACTTTACACATTCCATAAAACACTTACTGTACACATCTCACGTGAACAGACACCTGCCGGAGTCGGCGCCGTCGAGGAGAGCGGCGCCTGGAGACGAGGTAGGTGCGAAAATCCACTAACTGTCCGAGCCCCCTGAAATCTAGTAAAATTTCCCCTCCCGCCGTCTACGGTGATCGAGACTGCCTGCACCAATATGGGCACTGGTGATCATTGGTAGTCTCCACGACCTGGACACGGACGGTGTGAACAATGACCGTAATTTTATCCCAATTGGCTTATTTTTACTTCTTCAACAACATACAATTAGGTAAAAATTGTTATTGGTTTGAAACGTAATTCTACTTTAAGCAAGCCTCATAGCAAATGAAAAAAAAAACTTAATTACACGTATATGAAAAACGATTAATCAAGATTAGCTCCTAGAATATATAAACTTCTGAATAAAGCAAATAATACAAACATGTCATGCCGTAAATAAAAGCAGAGAGTTGACTCTCAAACTAATATTAGTTTCCAGTTTCATTCCCGATGTTGTAAATTACAATACTTTAGTGTTCTGGCAAAGCGCGGTGACAATTATGACCACCTTCATTTATAACTTGGAATCAGTTTCCATTTAAATTAAAGAATGTTTAGTGTATTAAGTGAATACATTAAATAACTATTTTTAACATAGAATACATCATTATCCAGCTTGTATTTATCACAATAAAAGCAATGTGAGTGTATGTTGCTCGTACTATTATGCATAGAAATAAAATACATTTACCTTAGTGTTAACATTTACAAATAAATTTGACTACTTGTATGGTTAAGTTTATATGTACAAACACTTGTGTGGTGGCAATCTGTGTGGAAGTCCTGGTATAGACCTCCTCCTTTAACTCCTGTATCGGATTCAAGTCGGCTGGTTAAGGAGAATACGGAAACAAGCCTCTGACAACTCGATCTCAGGTTGACCAAGATTTCGTAAGGTTTTAGAGGGTATTCTAGCCTAGTTATGGAGTCCCACACTCTCTGCTTCGGCAGGGGAGAGTAAAAGTATTTCCCAGAGATAAAAAAGTATAATTATCACTTACAAGAATGGATTTGCATTGTTACGTAACTGTTTCTTATTATCAACGAGCGAACCAGAAGAACGAGAACTTGGGGTTGCAAATTTAAATCTCAGTGGATGATAATAATATATTTACCCCAGGTAGGGTACCTGGGGTAAATATCCTATTGATAGATATATACGTCTCATGAATCCTCTCTTTCTCTCTCGGGTCGGTCCCTCTTATCTGAGGATCGTAATCAGCATCAAGGTTGCGTCTGGAGCGGATGACTGTCTGGACTGATGAGGACAGTTTCAGTCCAGCGCCTCTCTTATATTGTGTAGAATTTGTTAAATTAACTTATGTGTTAGTTTTTCAAAAACTTAAAAGATAGTATGATTAATTGAACATAACAAAAGCAAGAATAATGCAACGCCATAAGTAAATCTAGCGTGCAATGGACGGTTCTAGACTATTTAGCCATTTTTTCTATACAATCCAACGTAGGAGACCGTCAGAGAAAGAAGATAGAAGGAAGGCAGTCTTTATTAATAAAAAGATATACAGTTATTACATAGGATACATACAAACGTAAAGATGTTGAATATAGATATAAACAATGCATACGTATAGAGATTTTTGGTCTTAAGCACACCTCGATTGTATGGTATTCTTCGCCTAAATACTGAAGTGAAAACCCTCAAAATAATAACTAAAAAGTAGATATATTTTTGTTGATATGAAGACCGTATATACATATGTATGTATTTACAATAATAATTGAATCGTTCAACGTAATTCCATAAGGAAGTGGCTATGACACGAAACCTTCGGAATGTTTTGACTCTAAACGTTCAATGAACTTGACTCACTGGGTATTTTACCTTGAGCTCTTACAATAGCCAATGGTTGAACGGGCAAATAATGTAGCCAACATGATTAATGTCTTTGCTTATGAGTTTAACTTTTGTATATTTAAAATACTTATTTTCTTAATGGCGTTATTATATTTTATAAATGCGTACCTTATTGCATGAAATGTAAAGATAATTTATTATTCAAATTGCGACAAAGTCTACACTTTCTTGTCATCTAATACTCGGGTAAGGAACTTCTAAGTGAACTGTTATAAGGCATTATATTTAGTGGGACTTTGAATTATAATATGATATGAAATGAAAATGTGTTTGGAGTTTTGTCAAACTCCAAATACAAGTATGTAGGTCTACAAATCATCTATTGTAAGACATTGAAATATACAACGAGTATGATGAGCACATGTTACCATCTACAATTTGCGTTAAGTATTAAATATATGCTTCAAATAATAGAATTATTAATTTAAAGATTTAAAATAGAAAGATGATAATAATAACCACATACCGAAACGGCTTCCTGGATTAGGCCGGCTTCCTGGATAAGGCTGGCTTCATGGCTGGAGCTTATGGGAAATAACTTTGTAAAGTTTCCATGGGACCCCGTTCCCATTGATCCCAAACGTTAAGATTACTCCAGATCGAGTTATAGCGAAGTGTAATGGACTTTAAGTAGGCATTTTTATAATTTGAATAAGCATATTTAAAGTTGTCTTTAATCATATAAATAATATTAGTGAGTAACAGTAAAGTGACGCTGGGATTAGTAAGTATAAAATAAAATTGTCTATTTGTGTAATCTTTATTCAAATTCGACATTTTGATGGCATCGTTATATTGTTTATTTATATTTATACCAGCAAAGACGTGCCGTAAAGTAAAAAAAAAACTCGTGAAGACGCTGCTTGGAAATCATTAAGAGATAAATTATTTCTTATCAGCTAAACGTACTATAATCTTGGACCTACCAAAAGGTGAGATCACAGGTACGAGCTCACTTTTTAGCACTTTAAAAGCAGTTTGATCCAATTACAAACTTTCATACAATTTTAACGTCGTAATCGAATACAGTGCGATAAATGACATATCATTTTAATTGTCACTTGTAGTTTGAATTAAATTGACTGTACAAAAAGCGACAGTAGTTCAAACAAACACTATATACGATTCCTCGCATCGCAGTTAAGTATTAGGAAAATATTTTCCCTATCGGTTTTTATATGTGGATGAAAATATAAAAAAGAAATAAACGTAGCGTCGGTATGAATTTCGTAGTTATGAGAGTACGCCGGCGGTGGAAATACTCGAATCTAGATGAAAGTTGAAATAGAGCGAAAAAATATACATTTTTAAGAGGAAAGAGGTCAAAACTGTAATAGAGACAGACAGCTGTGTCAAATGTGTGGTTTCGGTGGAGAACAATTCAAATTACAATGGCTCTTCGTCGAACGAGTGCTTACTCTTTTCAAATTTTGGAATAATGAAAACTGAATTATTTAATTTTAAAATTGTAATTATTAAGTGCCATTTGACGTCCTCGCTGGTACTTGTTTCGCCAGCCGAAGTCCCGAGTTCGAGTTCCGACAGGGCAAATTAGGGAAGTTGCATTTTGTAACTTTTCTAAGTCTGGAATGGTGGGAGATACCACAATACCAGAAAAACATGCTGCCAAGCAGAAAAAATCGTATTCCGATATGATTTTGTGTAGAAAACATAAGAGGTAAACCAGGTTAAACTGATCATCACTGATCATCAGGTGAGATTGAAGGGCATACCTCGCATCAGGCATTCGTGTGTCCTTTATCTCATCGTGAAAAATTAAAAATGATTTACTTTCGTCGTGATTTTAGAAAATCACAGATTTTTTCTGTATATTTTTGAATATTAGTTATACATTATAATGTTTGATAAATGGCATCGATTTCCTATATAATAAAGTTCAAAACACACATGTATTTAAAAAATGTCTTTATGCATATAATCCTCACAAAATAACCAAACTTCTCTTAAACATCTTGACCAATTTTGATGATTTTTTTATGTCAGTTTAGTTGGATTCAAGGTCGAGTTTCGTTAACAATTCTATCCGATAAATATTAATTTTTTCTAAATTTCTACAAGTTCGTAGATCAGCTAGTAGTATATCAACAAATATATTTCGAATTTCTTATTATTTCCACTAATTACTAAGTTATTTGACGGTCTCGCTGGTATGAGTATTGGCATCGTTAGAATTTTATTTTGTAATTTCTCCAGGTCTGGAATAGCTTCTGCCGTGGTTAGATAACAAATATGTGCCACCAAAGCACACAAATTAAGTTCCAGTTCAGCGCGTTACTATCTTAAACTGTACCAGTTATCATCAGAATGTCATTATGTTTGATGTGTTGTTAAAAATATGTTATAATATAAATAAATATGTTATATTACAAAGTCAGCACTAAGTGCCAGAGCAAAGGTCTCATCTACGCTGGTAGACTCGGCACTTTGCCAACCATTGCTAGTTAATGGCAAAACAAGCGTCTATGGAGTTTCTTAATGCTAGAAGGGGGTTACAAATAACTGCTTGAACTCAGGCAAACGTTTCATCATGATATTTAAACGATAAACTTGCCTTTTAGACGTTATGTAATTTAGATGATTATATCATACCGTTTATCAAACTAAATCACGTTTTTTATTCATATAGCTATTCAAATATGATTGTTAAATAAACAACACTCTTCCAAAAGGTAATACAGTAATAAATAATTTATTTTTGAAACCTTGCCATCTGTTCTGTATGTATTCATTATTATTAACTCATCACGATATCTCTAGAACCACTAGGCGTAGATACTTGAAATTTGGTAGGAATATTCCTTTTGCCGAGTAGAGGTCAGCTAAGAATGGGTTTTACGAAATTCCACCCGCAAGGATGGTTGCGGGGGTGTTAACTATTGACTCATCACAATATCTCTGAAATCATAAGGCGGTAGATACTTGAAATTTGATAAAAAAAAATCCTTTTGCCGAGTAGAGGTCACCTAAGAACAGATAAATGAATGAAAATGCTACCCAAAAAACATTCCAGGCAGAGGAAGTCGCAGGTTTATCTAGTATATAATATAGCAGTTTACTTCATAGAAATTTCACACGCCCACAGATTTAATTTATTCCTTGATTAATGCCCTACGTTGACAAAGAGAGAGGCGTTATAACTGTTACCTAGAAGCTATCAATTTATATTTTACCTTTTATACTTTATCTACGTCATAGTCATCCTAATGTTTCATAAAACCGATCAAAAAAAACTTTCCTTGAAATTTATAAAGTAAACCAGCATACTCGTATATAAACGCTTAATTCACCCGAGAAATTTTGATCCAGTTCCATTCCTCCATCGAATTATTTTTCATTGTAGGTATTATTGGCCGGCGCCCAACATTGCTTTTACGATTACACCCATTTTATAGTTTCCTCGATATAAACGATTGACGCCACCTCTTGGGAAACAGCGATGCGTGCTCCAAAACACCCTAGTTCTGATTTATCTTTATCTACGCACGTCATAAACCGCCTATTTAAATTTTAATGAATGCTCTTTCCCACGGAATCGTGTGTATCTGACAAACTTTTTACGATATAAGCGATTTATGGTTCACCAATTTTGTAGTTGGTGAAACGGTCTAAAGTACTGAAAATTTATCCTACATTTTACTCTATTCAAAAATACTTAACGTTATAAAAAACGCTTAGGGCCCGTAGACGTTTTTAAGCGTTAGCAATCTTCGAAAGTGACCTTGTCTATGGGCCCAGGTGTCTAATGATCAAGCCCTCATCCAATCACCAAATAAAATTGGGGATAATTAAAATAATTATTGCTTGTAACCTTGATAATCTTCTTAACACTATATTGCACAAGTATATTGGTAAACTCGTTATTATTTCTGCTGTGGTTTTGCTATCATACCTTTTTATACAGATTTTTTTCTCAAAGTAAAATATTCGTTTTAAATTAAAATTTTAGTGGTTTATTAACGTAGTGGTATGTACCCGTTCAAATAGTTAATATGTAACCTATTCGATTCGAAGTATATGGAAATCGTATTTTGTTAAAAGATCCAGAACAAAAGGGATTTAGACAAAGATCATGCAGAGCAAACCTCCGCGAGTACCCTGGCTAGGACATACTACCTTAGGTAGAAACCTTACTAGCGTAGCTTTAAAGTTACGGTCCGGGCATTATCCCTCTATAAAAAATGTAAACTAGAAGACGTACAGTATCATCTTCTATAGTACATCTGAAATATGAACGAATGACAATCACTGATAACCAGCTAAGGTCTAAATTGTTTTGATGTTGGCCTACTGCAGAGCATTCTGAGTAGTCCAACGTCAGAAATAGTTGCAGAGTTCTATAATATGATAGTTATCAGTGATTTATATTAAAACGAAGTTACGATGGGCCTAACGTGTCCATAAAAAGTCTGTATATCTGTCTGTCTGTATATATACTGTAGATAAAAAAAACCTTTTATAGTCTGATAGAACGGCATTCGACACGTCCGAAAAGAGATGCAGAACGGGTAGATTAACCTACTCTCCGAAGAACAGGTGTTTTACAACTTAGGGCAAATCCGGAGAATTTACAGAAAACCCAATACCAACTTTTAATACCCCAATCTGGAAATCTCGATGACCTCAGCAAAGTTTCTCAACAGGTAGGCCTGAAAATGAACATGGATAAGACCAAATATCAAAAACCAAAAATTGTTGACGAGACACATAGTCCAGCTAGGTAGGTCCAATTTCGAAAAGGAGGTCAACCGCCGAATCCAACTCGGTTGGGCTGCGTTCGGGAAACTACGCCAGATATTTTCGTCCGATAAACCTCAGTGCCTAATGACCAAAGTCTTCGAACAGAGCGTGTTGCCAGTGATGACATACGGTTCTGAGACGTGATCGCTGACTATGGGCCTCATGCGGAAGCTCAAAGTTACTCAGCGTGCGATGGAGGGGACTATGCTCGGAGTTTCTCTACGTGATTGAATCAGAAATGAAAAGATCCGTAGTAGAACCAGAGTCACCGACATAGTCCTACGAATCGCCAACCTGAAGAGGCAATGGGCGGGGTACATAGTCCGAAGGAGAGATGGATTGGGGACGAAGGTGTTGGAGTGGCGACCCTGCGCCGGACGGCGCTGTGTAAGCACACAAGGTGGACCGATGATATAAAGAGGGTCGCCGGTAGCCGCTGGAGCCAGGCGGCGCAAGATAGGGCCTTATGGACGTCATTACGTGAGACCTATGTCCAGACGTTCATCGGTTGAAACGACGACGACGAATCTGGAAATCTTACCCATGATCAGGTCTGTAGCTGAACAAGCTGACGACTAGAGAAGCGAGACAGTTTGAAGATTTCATATTGATACTCATATATTGATGCCTGCCATGACTGGGCTTCGAATTAATGTGAAACATCTCTTACAAATATGCGTTGAGTGCGTATCTTTTAATTATGTCAATCAAAAGATACAAGTGCCCTGATCCACACACTTCTATTTATCAAAACGTAACACCAACGTTTGTATCAAGGAAACTATAAAACGGGGATAATCGTAAAAGCAAAGTTGGGCACCGGCCAACCGTACCGACAATGAAAAATTATTCGCCGGAGCAACGGAACCGGTACAAATCTTTTCAGCCTTATTACTTTTAGTTATATTTGAAATTTTGATGCAACCCAAATATTTGTATGGACCGCGGGTAGTATCACAAAATGTATTGTTGAAACGAAATTGCGGAAATATTGTGTCCGAACAATACCAGTATTATTTAAAAGTTTCATCCAAAAAGACGTCATTACGTGGTTTACTATGGGTATAGAAGATAAAGGATAAAATACGAAAGGATTATACAATATAAAAAAATCCCGTAAAAATTAGTTGTTTGTTAACCGACTTCAAAAAAAGGAGGAGGTTATCAATTTGTTAACTCATAACTCTCGACTGTGTGAGCCGATCTAGATGATTCTTTTTATATGAATTATTGTTTTTATACGACTCCGAATATAGTAATGATTGTAACTACATTATATTATCATAATTATTTGACTCTTAAGTAGTCCAATATTTATAATTTCATTCTACTTAATACATCTCTAAAAAAAATACGATTCTTTTTAAGTCTAAACAAATTAATATAGTCATATTAATTTGTTTGGAGTAGTTTGTATTTTTATATATTTTTTTCGTTTCCTTTCTTCAAATACTATTAGTTTATTACTATTTTATAATTAAGCAGAGACAAATGAAATTTACATATAAAAATATACTCATATGAGAGGTAAAAAGCAACTCAGAACATAAAATCGAAAAATAATTTGCTAAATTCGAACACATTTTACTACGACTTAATCTTGTACTAATTATATGCTTAGAAACTCCTGTTCTCTGGGTACTTCAGAATAAAAGTGTGGTGTATTATTCTCTATAACAATAGCTATTTACGGGGGCATGTCACGTCAAAATCTGTGCAGAAACCTTAATAATTTCCGACCAAAGATAACAAATTTAATTTACTTAGCATAAATACAATTTATTGTAAAAATGAAAACGTGTTTTGTTTTGACGTTAAGATCATATAAATCAGGTAGAAACAAATTTCCTTGATATTAAGATATAGAAACAAATAAAATACGGTGCTGTAATAAAACGCCTTGCTTGAATGCTACTTTTATATGAAAAGACTACCTACATTGTGGGTAGAATAAATAATAGCTAGCTAGCTGTTCCCGGCGGTTTCACCCGCGTCTTTCCTGATCCCTGCAATAGAAATACAGGGAGGTCTATTATTTATCGGATCTAATTGTAAATCTATTCCATTCTCGAATAAACCTAAAGACACGCAAAAATTTCAACAAAATCGATCAACAGTTTAAAAACGCTTACACACGCGCACATAAGAGTTATATATATAAACATATTCTAGATAATTGACGGTAATAATACAAGCAGAACAATAAGATTTCCTTATAAGCTGGTAATAAATAAAACATGTTAGACTAAATACAAAAAGAAGGCATACTTCATGACTGTAAAATTATTTAATAAATTGCCAGCAAATTTTTAAACCTAGATGCCATTATGTTTAATAAAAAGTTTAAAGACCGGTTGCTGGAAAAGACATATGATGTGTGTAAATTATTGAGTATTTTGAGTAGTCTGACTTTTAATTTATGTAAATTTAATAATGTTAATATTTTGTAATGTTTCTCCACTTTTATATTACATATTTCTATGCCAATCATTGGCTGAAAATTTGTACTTTCTGACATTTTGTACCATCATGTATATTCAAATGTTTCTTTGGCAAATACATTATTATTGCATTCAATGCCTTAAGAACACATTACAAAGTTAACTAATTCTTTACAAAATGCGACAGATAAAAAAACATACATAATACCCTCCTTGAAGGATACGAATGAAAGCAGACTTCTTTAACTCCTTTTTTATCAGGAGAACTTTTCCGGTTTTAATGAAGCAAAGCTTTTAATCAAACGCTGACCGACATCACTTTTATGTCCAAGGAGAAAAAGTTACATGGACAGATAACTTTCGGTAGTTGGACACTTTGAAGGAATAAGAGAAAGACCTTCTTAACGACTATCACTCGTTATGTATATGTAATAAAAGTAACAAAACTTATAAAATAAGAGTCATTCTCGCTGGCCAATGGTGCAAGAATATTTTTTTGAATCTGGACCGGTGCAGACTCATAGATATGGAGGCTTCGATCGTGGCTAATTACTACCTAACCAGCAAAACGTTACATCAAATTATAAGTACAATTTCGCCCCACCTGCAAATATTTGATTTGCGTTTTGGTACGATGCTATGGTAGAAAACATAATTACGCTTTATCATGTTAGCGGGTTTCCACCTAAAAGGGTACTGCCATTCATCAGGTAAGATGACCAAGCACTAACAGACAACATAAAAAATGAAATCAATTGTCTAAAACATTATTCGCTACGCCAGTAAGAACTCGCTGAGCTAGTAAGAACTTAACGCAATACATAAAAAGATACCTTTTAAGTGACCTTTCAATATATGATGTACAATTTTTGCAAAAAAAATTTATCAATGAGTTAATAAAATATATATCTACCCTATTTACAGTCTTTTTTATAGCAGACAGGCTAGACTGACATCTCACCTGATGCTAAATTCTGGTAAGAGGCAATTCACATCAATTTACATCTAAACAGCATCGGTATCGAAACCGGGAGCTCTGTTAGCAAAAATTAGTCGCCTTCCTATGCCAGTGAGGCAGTTAAGTCACATCGACAATTCAGGTTCAGAAGAACGATTTGAAGTTAGCTCTAGTAGTAGTTTAACTTCAAACCGCTGGCCTCAACCTGGCCTATTTTGTAGATATTACTTTCTTAATAGGGACCAACGATTTGCAGAACGTTTAACTTCAAGCGTCAACCACTACAAGTGTCACTTTCTTAAACTTTGTTTTATATACATGTATTATAAAATGGAGATAAAATTAATTTACATATTATAGACTGTTGGCATGCCTCGACTTGATAGGATGTTGGGGAGATTATAAACATGTATATACTATAATTCAATTGTATTTATGACTTGAAAAAATGTTTTATTAACTATTGAACATCTCATCAAGATGATGTATATACGTATACCTAACTATAAAATATAAATTCGTATTAACTCCTCAAAGTATAAATGACATTTTAAAATGACACATCATCAGCAAATCTTTAAATATATTTTAAACAAAACAGGGAAAATCATCGAATAACAAAAAAAAGAAAGCCGTATTTATGTACGTCCTTTTTTTTAATGTTAATTTTGTCACTTTCACCCCATGTAGGCAAAAACACGTATAAATCCTGTCCCTCTAGCAGTGTGTCCGCGTTTTCCAAGACAATTCCCACTAAGCATTCATTACATTAATATGTAATGAAAATTGTATTGCTTATCCGAGTTTATTTATTATTAACGAACACGGTACTTGAAAGAGGAAAAATGCGGTCATTAGGGGGAAAACCGGATGGTCTTACGGATGAAACACATATATTTTACTACGAAGTAGCAAATAAAATTACTCTGATTTTATATTGGACAGGTTATTCCTAGTTCGTGTGCCTTATTGAAAAAGTTCTATTGTTTATTTAGAAAAGTCTAATTTTTCTTTTAGTTTAAATAAATTAATTTTAATGAGGGTTTTAATCGTGAAAGAAGTTACTATGTTAAATTTAAAATCAATAAGGCAAAAGCTTTTGAGATCTCTTGGTGAGTGAGTGACCTCTTATATTTATATATTCGTATTCATATTTTTAACATAAATGTCTTTATTACAAAACATTAATGAAAAAACGACGATAACGATGAAGATTACATATTTAAAGGTTGACAATTAATTTACAAATACATAACATATTCAGTTTGTTCCTTATTTCTTTCTTCGTCATTTATGTTACGCTCAAAAAGAAAATAAATAGTACTTAACAGACACCTTATCCGTTAAAAGATTTCTTTTCCAGGAACCCTAAAAGTGGAGAAATTTATTGGGAGGTGGTGTAGATGCAATATTCACAATCGTTACGATAGTTAATGTTTAATATATAGATGGCCCCTGCATATAAGGAGTCAAGTATATATTCCTAGTTTTGTAAGACAGTGTTTCAAAGATATATTGTTTATTACTCTATTAGATTTTGCACTAATTTGTTAAGCTCCTTGATTATGATGGCGTGATATAATCATCACGCCATCATGGGTGTGGGGTGTAAGGGAGAAACGCGTCCCAATCCGTTTCCCCAAATGCCAACCTCACCTGCACGCGGTGCACCCTGCTTTTACCGACGAGGCTCTGGCGACCGACAAATGGCGGTATAACCACTCTCTATAGCTGACATAAATGCCACAGACCGATAACGGGCAGCAGCGTTATCGGTGCGAGAGGATCAGCACTGCGATCACCAACCCGCCTGCCAAACGTGGTGATTATTGGCACAACCACGAAATGAATAAGACAAGGCAGCAACGGCCCCCAGTCCCCGGCAGCCCCGCTATTCCTAACTCTGGCAGCGGTTACGGTAACGGACTCTATATGATGAACTCTTTTTTCAAGAAACAGCCGCTCCGAAAATGGACCTGGCTGAGTCCTGATGGTTCCACGAGAAACGAGATTGACTTCATCATGTCTACGAAACGGAACATATTCAATGATGTCTCTGTGATCAATCAAGTGAAAACTGGGAGCGATCACCGTATGGTAAGAGGCACATTGAATATCAACGTACACCGAGAGCGGTTCAGACTGGTGAAGTCTACGCTCCGACCCACTCGCGCGCATATCCAAAACCCCGAGAGCTTTCAACTAGAGCTGCAAAACCGCTTCGCCTGCCTCGAGGATTGCGAATCTGTGGACGAGCTAAACGATAGGCTAGTGGAAACTGTCCATACGGTTGGGATGAAATTTTATAAACCCCGTAAAAAGCAAACCAAGAGATTCTCAGACCATACTCTTAATCTCATGGAACAGAGACATGCAATGAGCTTGCAGTCTACAGCAGACGCGTCCGCATATCGGCAGATCAATAGACAGATCTCTAAATCGCAAAAGCGTGATGTGCGACACTTTAATGCCGAGCGTATACGAGATACCATCGAACGCAACAAAGGCACTAAAGTGTTCGCAAAAGATTTGTCTATCGGTCAGAGCCAGTTGACGCGGCTGAAGACCCATAACGGCGAACTCATTGCATCTGGACCTGAGATTCGGAGGGAGGTTGAGAGTTTCTATGGACAGTTGTACACATCGACTTGCAAGCCTATTGATAGTTTGGCTAAAGATCCCCGTGCCAAACTGACCCGGCATTATACCGAAGATATCCCGGACGTCAGCTTGTACGAGATTAGTATGGCTCTCAAACAGATGAAGAACGGCAAGGCACCGGGTGATGACGGAATCACAGCGGAACTCCTGAAGGCGGGTGGAAAACCCATTCTTAAAGTCCTTCAGCGAATGTTCAATTCCGTCATCCTGGAAGGCACGGTGCCAAAGGCATGGCATAGGAGCGTGGTAGTTCTGTTCTTCAAGAAAGGTGACAACACCTTATTGAAGAACTATAGACCTATTGCGCTGCTAAGTCATGTCTATAAACTGTTCTCGAGGGTCATTACGAATCGTCTCGCTCGCAAGTTTGACGACTTCCAGCCTCCCGAACAAGCCGGATTCCGAAAAGGCTTTAGTACCATAGACCACATCTTTACGCTGCGGCAGATTATACAGAAGACCGAGGAGTATAATCGGCCACTTTGCTTGGCGTTCGTGGACTATGAGAAAGCCTTCGATTCGGTGGAAACATGGGCCGTGTTGAGATCTTTGCAGAGATGCCGAATTGACCACCGGTACATACACGTGTTGAAGTGTTTGTACGAAAACGCCACCATGTCAGTCCGTATACAGGACCAAAGCACAGAGTCTATCCAACTGCAGCGTGGAGTGCGACAGGGAGATGTTATCTCCCCGAAGCTCTTTACTGCGGCGTTGGAGGACCTGTTTAAGCTTATGGAGTGGAACGGACTGGGCATCAACATCAACGGCGAGTACATCACTCATCTACGGTTTGCCGACGACGTGGTCATTATGGCAGAGACTCTGGAAGATCTCAATGCAATGCTCGATGACCTCAGCAGAGCTTCTCGACAGGTGGGCCTAAAAATGAACATGGATAAGACGAAAGTTATGTCCAATATCCATGTTCCGCTCCACCCAGTCATCGTTGAGAACTCAGCACTCGAAATTGTAGACGAATATACATACCTGGGACACATTGTCCAGCTAGGTAGGTCCAATTTCGAGAAAGAGGTCAACCGCCGAATCCAACTCGGTTGGGCAGCGTTCGGGAAACTACGCCAGATATTTTCGTCCGATACTCCTCAGTGCTTGAAGACAAAGCTCTTCGAACAGTGCGTGTTGCCAGTGATGACCTACGGCTCCGAAACGTGGTCGCTGACTATGGGCCTCATACGAAAGCTCAGAGTCGCTCAGCGTGCGATGGAGAGGGCTATGCTCGGAATTTCTCTACGTGATCAAATCAGAAATGAGGAGATCCGTAGCAGAACCAAAGTCACCGACATAGCCCTACGAATCGCGAACCTGAAGTGGCAATGGGCGGGGCACATAGTCCGACGGACCGATGGACGTTGGGGCCCGAAGGTGCTGGAGTGGCGACCCCGCACCGGGCGGCGCAGTGTAGGGAGACCCCCCACAAGGTGGACCGACGACATAAAGAGGGTCGCCGGTAGCCGCTGGAGCCAGGCGGCGCAAGATCGGGCCTTGTGGACATCATTACGTGAGACCTATGTCCAGCAGTGGACGTCCATCGGTTGAAGCGACGACGACGACGACGACGATATAATCATCAAACATACTTAAAAGTCAAAATGTTTAAAATGGTGTTGACTCTTTATAAGTAGGGCCATCGGTATCAATTAAAATCAATGTTATACACAAACGTTTCTGTTTACTAATTTGGAATGGATTAATATTTCAACTAGCAACCTTACCCGATACACAACACAGAGCCCGTACAAAACCGAATGCCTTAATTTAATATAAGTCAATTTAGGCCAATTTAATTTCGCGTCCATGCAGTGGCTGCCAGCCACACAATGTTGTTTCGGAACAAATACTCCAAACCACTTTCGTGTTTACAACACACAACAATATGGGCGATGTTAGCGTAAACAATTTGTATACAGTAAAACACTGAATAGTTTGTATAGTCGATCTGTTGTTAGATAGACCTAGGGTGCACCTGTTTTATTTTATTTATACAGGATAGATTAAAATTTTAAACTTCTGATACAGATGCTATACGTTTTACATGCGAAGGAAACGTTAATTATTAGAAGAGGTTCTGGGTTCGATCCCCCGCAGGGCAAATTTAGGAAATTTAATTTTGTGGCAATTGACCACCGCGCCAGCAAAGTCTTGGACACTGCTTTATAGTACGATGTTGTGTACAAATCATAAGAAGTATGCTACCTCTAACCAATAAAGCGCGCTTCCATATTTACTCACCCTTAGGTGAGATTACAGTCAGGCACCAACTTGTCAGCCATAAAACAATAGACTACAAGCTTATGTAAAAAAATGCCTGTGAAATAAACAAACTTGAATAACGCTTTGAAGGCTGTTATTATATTATAAAATAACTCTGAGGGCTATGCCATCATTTTTGAGCATCACAGGTGAGTACACGAGTAAATAATTTTTTTCCTAACATTTTTATTTGTTACCATTTATAATGTACGGCTGTAGCGTAGAATGGTAACATTTAATAACATTATATACGAAAAAAATTGGCGTTCATAAATTTATGATCTTACAGCAGTAATAACTCGATAAATCCTGAAATGTAGATAATTGTTATTTTATGATATAGTAACGGCCTTCTAAGCGTTATTCACGTTGGTTCATTTCACACGTAAATTTTTTCCATGGCCGTGTAGTCTGCAAGCAGTATTAAAGCAACAGTATAGATAGTAATAATAATAAATCTAACATTATATTCTCTCTACTTCATTTTTCATAGCAGCCCATAATTTTGAAATGACACAAAGGAAAATTTTACATGGAAAAAGAAAATAATACATGAATTTTCAATGGACGGTGTTGTGCAATTATTCGCAAAATAAATTAAATGAATGTGTGTATATTTAAAAAAAATGTATTTAAATCATCCACTAAGAGTTTAAAAAAATTTTAGCAACTTGAGTAGATGATTGAAGAAGAAGTATATATATGAATTTCCATTAAACTTTTCTAAATTTTAATTGATTGTTAATGTATTTACTAAAAAATAATTAAGAAATAAATGTGAAATGTATAGAGTAAAAGTTGAAGTATTTTTTTTATTACTTAAAAAGGAAAATCCTTGAAAAACGAAAAAATGGAAACCGCAATTATGCCAGTCCTTTATTTCACTCATAGCGTTGTCACTTTCACCCCAGAGCTTGCCTGCACTCCGGTATGGCTAAGTATAATGAGCAATATCACTACAGTAATTAATCTGCTTATCCAGGGAAGCATTAAGTGGCTTATATTATAGTTTTATCTATATGTTATTTAAAAAAAAATATATTTTAATGTTTGACTGTTAAAATTTATTTCAAAAGGTTATTCATTATATTTTATAATAATAAAAATATAATTTAAAAAGCTTCGTAATGCTTTAAAATATAAATAGTAAATATAACCCTTTTTTAATAAGCTTTATGTCAGAGGAAGTTGACTCGATTAAAACATTAAAAGAATGCTAGTTCCTTTTTAATGAATACAACTAGCAGCAGTCGATAATAATAATAGCATTCAACAATTTTGAAAATGTTATCGAAAGACAGCAGGCTATAGAATAGAAGAGTAGTTAAAAACATATATACAAGACAAAAAAAAACACGCTATGGCATCGAACAACTATGGCATCGTATTAGATTTAAATGTTTTATTAAAATTTCAAACTACTCTACTTTACATAGGTTTTATTTTGATATGAGGCATTTATAGCGGCGCCTAAAGATCGACAACATGCTGTAACGACGCGTCGCCACGTCGTCTCTCTTCTACTAGTTCGGGCGATTAGCCATTACTCTTGACACAGCTACCTATAGTGTACACAGTGTTTTGTTTAGTACACGTCCTGTGTCTTACTTATAAAAATCGATGTTTCACATCTGTCAGGCGTCTGTGACGGATACGCTTTTTTTGTATATCTATTCTTCCAAAACAACGACATGATTTACATATTTTGACGATTAGTATGTAGAGACATATCCTAGTAATATAATTAAAACCGATTCTCTCAGATTTTTGCTTACCTATTTAATTTTCTTACGAAATATAATTTCATTCCAAATACCACTTAAGAAAGGCTCCTTTCAAAAATACAAAATAAATGTGTACATAAACATTTTCCATAATTAATTGCAAAAAGTTGGCGACCCTCATCTTATTGGCGATCTCATTAAAATCAGGAAGACTCGACATTTACCGCTCCGTTATGCCTTGTTTTTTTATTTTCCATTTCTCTCGATTCGTAGTCCTTTCGATTAATTTATGACTTGAAATAAAAAATTAAGACACTTATAAATTTCAATACAATTCAATTTCAATTTCAAAAACAAAACTTACACAATGAAATCCTTTCGGAGTAGTACGAGTAGGAGTTATTGATATGACCTAATTATTCTTAATAGTCTATATGTCAACGTAGACTATTTGTATATTTATAAAAGAGAAATTATCATACCATACACAGTTTTCTTATATATCTAAGTGATTAGGCAGCATTTTATTGCCATATTTCAACTAATTTACATAAACCCTTCGTAAAATATATACACTTTCCCCAAGAATTGCACTTACATGAGTGGTTTTTAAGTTTATCACGAACAGACCGACGCGAAAGAATACTTCGTTACATTATATGTAACAACAATGTACAATGTAGAAGCAATTACAAAGGGTTCATACAGTCTGTGAAAACAGCTAAAAGTATTCGCTTTAGCTAATTTTTTAATGTTAACGCATATTATTATAGTTACAAAATTTTCCAAGCAAGTAATAATCAAACAGCATTGGAAAAACCAAAACCAAATACTAATTAATTTGTAAGAATCATAAAAAATATTACTTTAGTAATTCTTGCACAATAAAAAAACAACTCGTAGTTTATACAAAGTTGTAAATATTGTCCTTACATTCTTCACAAATCTGCTTTAACCTTTGTTCAGTGAGCGACAAAATCGTCATAATTCTTAGAAATACATCTTGCAAAATCCTACAGATTAAAATAATAAAAGAAATATATACCTAGTTTTATTTATAAAGTTACATTGGGTAATTGAATAGTAATTTTATATCCCACAATGCTATTTAAGAAACGGTTTCTCAATTTGACTAGCACGAGCCAAATATCTAATTAAAAGTAATATAACAACGAACAATTTTGACGCTCTGCGTTTTATTCCACGACTTTTAATGTATACTAATAATTAAATCTTTAAAATCCAACCGGGGAAGTAGAATTGTTTAGGGTTGCCACCTATTCTTACATATAAAACCTTGTCCTCTGCTGCGGCTGTCTGTTACTCACTCTTACTACATCATTTAACTTACAACTCTAGGACAGATACATCATACAGGCAATATTCACCACTGTTATAAGAACCAAAAATATTTCTTTTAACAATATTTAAAAGCTACATAGACAATTTATGGGTTTCTATAAATTAAACGACTCGAAAATCTTTAACACGCGAGCGAGGTCAACATAACCGACACTAGTATTACATGTATCTGCCGGATCGCTCGTATAATATAACAAATCACCATTACCAGTGTACACTAATGTACATAGGTTGTGATTGGTTATCTTAAACGAGAGATCCAGCAGACGAAAATATATACTATATATAATAATAGTACTGGTGTCGGTCATGTTGACCCCTCCGCGGCAGTCAACGTGTTAAGCTTCGTAAAATAATAATAGTTTAATGTTAGTAAATATAAAAAAAAAAACTTTAAACAAATGTAATTACTAATAAGAATTACTTAACATTACTTTTATATGTTTATCTGTACACTTTATTTCATTTATTTTGGTTATGTAATTTCTATGGGTCTTAACCTGAAATAAATCAATTTTATTTTGTTTTATTTTTTATTATTTAACCTTTGAAATTATGACAGTTAAAAACCCAAATGAGTTAATTGTGAAGCCTGTATAGTACAATTTCTAAATCCTTTAAGCATATTTGATAGTCAAATAACGAAGTTTTTGGTCTGGGTTACAACTACCCTACGACTAAAAATGTGATACTAAGCAAAAATTAAAATTTTAGTCTAATGGCCAACAGACGCCAGGTGTAGAAAATGCTAAGTAGAAAAGATAAAAAATACCCTTCACCGACATTACACCACTTTAAAAAAAATTAAATATCTACTCCAACATAATATGTACCGAAGTGGAAACTGTACTTGTTTTGCATATTAAATGTAATGTAATTATTTGTTTCCCAAATAAATAATTTTATTTCGGCTAAAAATGTAGAATTATTTTAATAACAGCCGCCAAGACGACATCGTGTCAAAGTTTGCAATAGTCCCAAGTTTCCTTTTTAGACAGACTGTAACTTACGAACAGTCGAACTTATAGTAAGTTTATTACTAAAAATATATATAGAGCGGCAACCCTAACTATGATAGATGTTGTTTCATATTACGACACCACGTGTTCAAAACAGTCGCCTATTTCTATAAATCTTGATTAATGGCCGACGAACAATTTAAATGTTATTCTTATCTTCTTATCCCGTCTTCTTATATGTAATATTTTTTTATTCATATAAAATTTGAAATATTTTTACATATGACCACGAAAATAAGTGTTTGTCCCGTTTTGTGTAGTAAAGTGATATTTAAATTATGAATATAGCTCATGTTAGCAAAATTAAACATCCAGGCTGTTCCCAACAGTCAATAGCGTAATTCCCGAGAACGTGGAATTATGGGTGAATCCGTTATTTAACGGATAAAATTACTCTATCCGATAAATAACGCACAAAAATCCGATGATCTAAACCATACTTGAATACACCTGAACATAAAAAGCTGCTGTGCCACATCTTTTAGAATAATTATATACATAAAGGCAATATTTTTTATTCCCAGTATGTTAGCGTTTAACAGTGATCTCAACTGTTGGTAAATGATGACACACTCTACGATGGAAATACGATAATTTTAGACTATGTTTAGTTGGGTGGCTCTGAAATGTTGGAAGTTATTCAGTGGTATATTGGCAACACTTAAAAATACCAGGAACATTGTGCAATATTACGAAATGTTGTGCAATGCGAGGTAACATTAACGAACGGACAATTTTGTCAAGAGATTCTTTCGAGCTATGTCTCGTTAAGTGGTTGTTTTAAGAGAAGCAGTGTTAAATTATTTAAAATCAAATAGTGAAGTATTTAATAGTATATTGCAAGTTGTGTATATTTAAATAGTGAAGAGAATTAAAGTTCTTATTTTAAGTGAGTTCTAGTGTGTCTACTAATAATAAGCAGTTATGACGTTAGCTGCGACTTTTCCATGTACATTGGTACCGGAACGCGAATTTTTAGCTCGGTGGTACATCTTTGCTGGTATGTTAGTAATTAAGCATGCCCAAAGCCTCCCATAAGCCCAGGTCTATACAAAATATAAAGTTTTGTTTTCAAAACATCCTTTACTGGTAACCAAACCTAAGACCTCTGCAGGCGAATCGAGTTGTCATACAATTCCGCCAGCGAGGCTGTTAAATCTTATATCGTAATCTCATATCTTTCCTGTATCTTATGTGGGCTAATTAGTATCATTTCGATACTAAATTTAAGATATACGCTTATTATGTTTTGGTTCAATCAAAATCAAGATATTTTTTCAAGTAGGCTCAAAAACCAATTTTAAGTCGTCAGTAGTCTGTCCGTTGATAACAAATCTACCACCGATTCGGAAAATTGATGCCGCTGAGATGAAACCGACAAAAAACTCAACCGTTACTCTTTTAAACATAATTTTTGTACTTTAACATGTCTAGCTTTCATATACAACTGGAATTTTTTGTAGGTTACAATGTGTTTAGCTTTCAAATGCAACTGGAATGAAATCCAAACATATTTGTCACTTAAGTAATCTTCAATATTATAATATTCTTTTTGTAACAAGACACTTTTAACATATTTCTTAAAATTACCTGGAGGCAATCCCAGAAGTTATTCGGGTATCTTATTAAAAATACGTACAAACAACTTCTGACAAATAATTTCTGCACCTTCTTCACTCTTACATATGGCATTACAAGTTTGTTTTTTTTATTTCTTGTATTAAAATTGTGTTTTGGTCCTTTTGCTGTATAAATGAATATTATCGCGGATATATAAAATGTTATTCCATGTATATTGCGACGGTACTGTGAGAATTGATATTTCTTTGAATTTCTCTCTTAAGGAAACGCGAGAGCCTAATTGATATATTGCGCGTATTGCTCTTTTTTGGTAAATCTTAGAATTTCAACACCAACTTTTGTTAAAGCTTGAATTTTACGATTAAATATTATAAAGCAATATTTTCAATAACCTTCTAGTCATTTTTAGTGTGAGACTAAATCGCTTTGCAAGGCGTAAAGCAGTCCAGTTAAAAAGGAAATTGTGGTCTTGCAGCCTAGCACCAAGTAGCACTTGCGAAGTAATTTTCGCCCAATTAGACGGCTGAATACGCCGCGTCCGCGTCACTGAACGACGAGATTGCTTCCCCTCCACCTTTATTCTTATGAATCACCCTATACATTCACAGCTCAGTGTATTACCTATCTTCCGTTGAAAGAAATCTCAAACAGACATGTATAAATATATATTGTAGGTAACATCGTATACCTTGTGGATTAATAAGAGAATCTTAAACGCAAAATATTCAAAAGTCACACAAGGAATTCTATTATTCTTAAATTAAAAGTACAGATAATAATAAGCCATTTATTTACCATTTATCCCACTAATTTAATACTGTAAAAGAAAATATAAACTACTAGCTGATTCGACTAACTCAGTCTTAGAGGCAGAAGAATTTAGATTTTATTTTTATTATTATAATATATATAAACAAAAAAATCATAGAATTTAATGATTCTTTATTCTTCTTCTCGATTCTCTCCAATTCCTGGAGATTGTTCATCAGTTGTGAGAACCTCTTTTTATCTTCTGATCTCTCTATTGGCCATGTATTTTAGTGCATCAAAAATTGTGACGTGGTAGAAAAATATAATCAAAAGTATCCTAGGTCTATCTCCTGGTTCTAAGCTATCTCTCCAGCAATTTCCAGCTTACTCAGTTCCGCTAATCTTGAGTTATAAATAGTGTAACTAAGACGACTTTCTTTTATATATATAGATTTGCAAATATAAACTGTTTACAATATATTTACTGGTATGAAGTGTTAAAAAGTGTATCTTTGCGTGAATGTGTCTGCGTTCGTGTGTTTGTGTTGGTGTTGTGTGTGTGCGTATTAGTGTATACATTTTGTGCGGGCGTTAGTATCATACTTACAGATAAGGGTCCGTTATTGGGTATAGGTTTCCCTCCGTTGTTCCCAAATCACGTTGGTCAGATCGGACTCATTGGTAAAAGAATAGATAATAAATAGTGTTAAAATATATTATAACAACACATTCTAAAACCAAGTTGACGCCATGTCTACTTAAGAAAAAATGTAATAGACTTTCACACGGTTTTTACCAATAGATAATGTTATTCATGTGGAAGATTTATTTTACCTTTTGATAAAATAAGGCTAATTATGAAATTTTTTGAAATATAACTTTTCGGCAGATTCTGTTAAGAAAATAATGTTATTCTAAAGAGAGGATTGCCACAGAAGATCTAAACAAGAAAATAGTCCCACAAAAGATATCTGTATGACAAAGATTTCATAAACAAAAAGCTTGAGATTACAAAAAACATTTAAGAGACGGATATAAATGTACTGACCAATTTCACAAAGCTGAGTGACACAAATATTAAATGAGTCATTTCTTCAGTCCATTTGTCATATCTCCTTTTTAACTAAATTATGGGTTTACCATGCACCAAAAACATCACAAAGATGGCACGCGGCAGCTGTTCGGATTAATTTTGTCTAGCGGCGTTGAAAATGCTAACGATTTTGTTTCTTCAAATATAAAATTCACGCATTGAAACATTCGAGCAGGTGTTTCTAAACAGTGGTACTTAATATAAATTTTAAATTGACTATCATGTATTTAACAAGTGTTTTAAGCAAAATAAAATTACAACTTTATCGTTAAAATTTCTATGGATTTTTATTGATATATATGAAATTTGTTTACCCAGTGCTTTTATTTTAATGCACATTTACTCTACGAAGATTTTTTTTTTTGCGCTGGGAAATGCTTTTACGCACTTACACTGACCAGAATGGATCAGGAGTGTGGGACTCAGCGAGGGAAGAGACTTCGCAATACCCACTAAAACCCAGCGGAACCCTCTTCATCCGTAAGTGAGACACCAGAGGTTCAGCTTGCGCATTCTTCCCTGGTGAAACTCTACGAAGATCTAAACTTGTGCTTAAAAACACTTTTTGAATCGTTAGTAGTCTGTCCGTTAGTAACATATCTATCACCGGTTCGGAAACTTGATCCCGCTGGGAAGAGGCCGGCAAGAAACTTAACCGTTACTCCTTTTAATATAGTTTTTGTATGTTACAACGTGTTTAGCTTTCATGTGCAACTGGAATCGAGTTCAAACATCTTTGTCGTTTAAATAATCCTTAACATTATAATATGCCTTTTATAATAGGGCGTTTTTAACATATTTCTTAAAACTATGTAGAGGACAAACCCAAAAATGCAAGCGCATTTTTAATAAGATACCCTCAATCAGATAAATGATTTCTAAATATTTTTCACTCTAAAATACGGCATTAGAAGTTTGTTTTTGTTTCTTGTGTTGTAATTGCATTTCGCTCTTTTTGTTGTAAGATAATTTTGCTTTTCGGTTAGGTGTTTATATATATTTTTTTATTTCTTGGAGACTGGAGACTGTAGCATAAATGTTTTAAACTTAAATTTTCTTGGTTTATTAACATATTGACTATTTGAACGGGTACATATCACGATGGCGATTTTTAATTTTTAATTTTTAATTTTGCCGATATTTCGACCCAGTTGCATGGATCGTGGTCATAACGTCGTGACCACGATCCATGCAACTGGGTCGAAATATCGGCAAAATTAAAAATAAAAATTAAAAATTAAAAATCGCCATCGTGATATGTACCCGTTCAAATAGTCAATATGTAGCATAAATGCTGAGCTGGGAAAATATATTGTGATGTGTGGCATAATGTATAAATAAAGATATTTTCTTTCTTTTCTACTAAATTACAGATATAATATCATTTAATTGGACAAGCCATGTATTAGTTTATTTAAGCATTGCCTATCGCATTACAGGGCTAATATTTAAGTTCTTCCATTGCAGCTGAAGTTAATAAAGGATTATCTAGGTAGGAGTAGGAATTTACTACATTATCCTTTACTAGCGTAAAATGAAATGAAGAAACTGAAGAGTGAAATAGATTACCAACAATGCAGATATCCAAGAACTTCATGAGGTAATCACTTTCTGATTGTCTGACAATATTAGATAAGATATTATTTCCTGGACTCATGTGAGTAAAAGTTTCTTATATTTTAAATAAGCTGTGTTGGGCACACAGTAATGCGAAGTATTACTAGTTATTATCGTACACGTTGTTTATTAAATAATTGTCACGGAATGTTTTCAATATTATCTTACTTTATAGCTTTACTAAATTGCTTCTAATATCTACAATAATGCGCATACACTACAAGAAATAACTTTCTATGCGTCGAAAGTTAATTTTAAAATCAATTGTTATAAATTAGGACAACGATAATTGTGTACATGCCAAGTGCGTAAATTCTTGAATGTATTAATTATTGTTAATATTGACAAATTTCAGAGTTTCTTATTGAAGTGAAACTTTTTAAGACACTAATTGCAAAGAAGTGTAGTGTTTTTATGCTAATTCGTTTGGTAGTTTTAATATTTACAAATAAAATGTGGCATTATAATTTGCCACTCGTCATTTAATAATTGAATATACTGTTTTTTATAAAATATGAAATATAAACATTTCATAAATTCTCTTTTCTAAATTTTGTAATATTGATTAATAACAAGTGGCAATTTTATTTACAATTCATCATTTGATATTTCAATAAATTATTTGTATTAATTTTCGACACATTTTAATGACAATTAAATTCATTAAATTTGTAACATATTTTCCTCCCTAGTCTTGTATATCTTCACAATATTTCGAACAACATTGCACAGAGAACAAGCTCATTATAATATTATCTTTTTCTGAATATGCTTAATAAAGCTTAGATGGTTTGGGCATGTAGAGAGGATGAATGAAAGGAGACTGACAAAAAGGATTTATGAGTCAAGAGTGAATGCGAAAGTTGGAAGGGGAAGACCAAGGCCAACGTTCCTGGACCAGATCCAGGACATTTTAAATAACAGCCAGGGCAAGAGTACTCTAAACCGACGAACATGTATAAAAGATTTAATGAGATTGAAAGAAGCGAAGGAGATATGCAAGGATCGTGGCTAGTGGAAGGATGTTGTCTCTGCCTACCCCTATGGGAATGAGGCGTGATGCTATGTATGTATGTATTTCTGAAAATATTCCTTAATAATATTAAAAAAAACATGGCAACAAGAAACAGCAAGTAGACCATAAAACAATTATTTACTTAAGAACATTAGAACCGAAGACATCTGAAAATAAAACCATTATTATTTCTATCTTTTTAATACAAATAACAAACATCATATCGTGTCAAAAATAACATTTACCAAACGTTTCTAATCAAAGACGCGTATAGCACTTACGGCCACCGCAATATTTGATGATGCTTGAAAATCGTCGTAAAAATGAGTTAAGTGCTTAGTGACTGACATTCCTGTCAACAAAGAACATTTTTATAGTCGGTTTAGATCTTTGATCGGAAGCCAACTCCGAAGCGAATTTAATTGCTAACAGACTGTAATCAAAATCGGGAACGCTAATAAAAACACTTCGAAGTTGGTCGCATTCCAATAAAGATAGGGAAACATATGTCTAATGCTTTTTTTTTAATTCTTTTTGTATTGAAATATGCAACTGCATTTTTAACTCGGCTTTTTCTCCACTGCACTTTTTGTTCGATGGTGGAAAGTGATTTTGTCGCTGCTCTCCACCTTTAAACATTATTTTATTTTCAGTTTTTCAACACTGTATTTTCCTCGTTGCTCGTCGTCGTCGCTTCCAACCGATGGACGTCCACTGTTGGACATAGGTCTCACGTAATGACGTCCAAAAGGCCCGATCTTGCGGCGCCTGACTCCAACGGCTACCGGCGACCCTCTTTATATCATCGGTCCACTTTGATGGGGGTCTGCTTACACAGCGCCGTCCATTGCGGGGTCGCCACTCCAGCAACTTCGGCCGCCAACGTCCATCGCTGCTTCGGACTATGTGCCCCGCCCATTGCCACTTCAGGTTCGGGATTCGTAGGACTATGTCGGTGACTCGGGTTCTGCTACGGATCTCCTCATTTCTGATTCGATCACGTAGAGAAACTCCCAGCATTTTAAGTATTTTCCTCACTTACACATTATTTTCTAAATAATAACCATACTTATTGTATTTTGTTGTTTTAGTCACAAGTTCCTTAGCAGTAATGTGTACCTCAAAAACTATTGTTATATTTCTTACACACAAAGTTATTATTAATGAAATTAATATCTTTTTCATCAATTTAATCACCTCAGTAGTACATAGTTCCGTTTTGCTATTAAAACCAGAGGTATGAGACTTTGTAGTTTCCTATTGTGACGTAGATGCTCAATAAGAACCGATTTCTCGTAGTTTTATCACTAATGGCATACAAATATGAATGCGCCTTAAAAAATATAATATTGAGACTTTTTATTATGATTTATGGAACAAAGTATATTTATACGGCATTTGTGAATTACTATACGCACTTTTTACATAGAAAAACGGTCTAAAAGTAACACTTTTTCAGTAAATCAACTTTAAATTTACGTCTGAAAAAGGTGGGCTCTAAATGATATATACGAGTATTATATATAGTAAGATCTTCACTAAATATTGCTAGTACATACATACATACATACAAACATAGCATCACGCCTCATTCCTATATGGACAGAGACCACGGCCTTCCACCTATCACGATACCTGCATATCTCCTTCATTTCTTTCCCTCTCATTAAACCTTTCATAGAAGTTCGTCAGTTTAGAGTACTCTTGACCTGGCCCTTATTTTAAATGTCCTGTATTTAGTCCAGGACCGTTCGCCTTGGTCTTCCCCTTCCAACTTTCGCATTCACTCTTGACTCATAAATCCTTTTTGTCAATCTCCTTTCATTCATTCTCTCGACGTGCCCAAACCATCTAAGCAAACCTATCTCAATTTTAGCCACTACATCTTCTTTTATACCACAACGTTCTCTATCGCTAGCACAGGTTATATTGATATAAAATAAAGTTTGCATAAGTAACATTAAAATATATAATAAAAATCATTTACAAAATTTAAAGATCGTCTTATCATCCATCTACCGTCTTAAATCTGTAAAATACGGTAAATGCGTATGCGAATTTTTTTTCTTGGAGCATCTTTATATGCTGCGCTAAAGAACCCCACACATTAACAGTCTAAGCTGACAGGTATTTGGTGTTAAATTATCAAATATTGCCTAGTGTATATTCCAAAAACTGGCATCCATTTTACAATATAGATCATGGATGACAGCTTGCTCCATGACCACCAGCTGCAGGACTGTGGGGCCCTTAATTCTACACGTAACCGCTTACTTTTGACATCTTTATCTCGTTTAAATTTCGCTACATGGGTATTTCTCAAGGCAATTTTAAATAAAATCATCCATAAACACTCAATTATTGAATCTCAAAACAACTTTAGGTGTGAGAGGAATAAGTACATATATTTCAATTTAAGACCGCACTATATCACACGACCTTAAATATTCGTGATTAAATAAACGAAATATAATATGAAACGATATTTTATTTAATGCTTCTGATATTGCTTGGAACTATCTTGGAACGTATAATGTCTAACCGATGCCAAGTCATAAACATCGATATGAACATCCTCCGACATTACGCAAATTACAGTTTCATGTAGGCAGTTGGGACTATTAAGTTTTTATGTAGCATGCAGTTTAGTTTAACACCTAAATCACGTCTAAACAAATGATCTTTTTCTAATATTCGCCATCTTCTAAGGTGAAAGAGGGTGAGCAATCATATGTCGGTTTTGAGTATACTACTTTCAACAACATACCACAATCTGGAGTTGTATCTATTTAATTCAAAGAATTGTATCAAAAATATTAAACTGTAACAATTTAGGTATAATGTAAAAAAATAGTTAATGGATAAAAATGTTTGGAATTGATTCCAGATACCCAAGGAAGCTAAATGTTAGACAAAAAGTTTAAAGTTTTAACAAAAAAAGTACAGCCTTCAAAGCAACTATTTTAGATACATCAATTTGCTCTAAAAAGTAAAAAAATAATTGCGTATTCTTTTTTAGAGAATTTCATACTTTTATATTTGGAGTCGGCGTCAGCTAGGGTAAGTATGGCCCGCGTGTCTACTTGATAGCTTCGGCGCTGCTCATTCCTATAACTATATATGTAGGTACTTGCTTTGACTAACACCGACTCCAAACATAAGAACTCTAAGAAAGAATACGCAATTTTTTTTTTTAGTTTTTAGAGCATATTAATATGTCTGGAATAGTTTGTTTTGAACGGGGTTAAAAACATACAGACTAATTGATAACCTCATTTTTTTTGAAGTCGGTTAAAAAGAGTTTTTGCCAGTTTTGTGGAACAACATTATTTTTATTGACATTTTTTATTGTTAGTCATTACTATCGACTACTTATTAAAACAAAAAATCATTTACACATTATTTTTAATTGTTAATTTATTTTGATGTGAAGCATTTATAACTGCGCGTGAGACCGACTCAGACTGTGGCGAAGGGTCGCCAAGTCGTTTCTTTTCCCACGCCATTTGGCGACTTGCCATTTTTTTCGCCCTATCTATCTATGTAGTGTATACAGGGTTTTGTTTACTAAGGTACAAGTAACCTACAGTCCAGTGACGGATAGGTTTATTTTTTACTTTAAACTAAATTGTGAATTCATTTTATCTACTAAAATTAAGGAAGGAATATATGTGTTTACTTGATTGAATTTGGCTAGACAACAAGATTTATTACTTATCTATTTATGATTCTACAAAGCTACGAACGTAATGCAGGATAAACACAATCCTTCAAATCGGCAAAGCATTGGCAATTTCTCCATTGCCCTAGTCACGTATAATCAGTTTCCCGATATGAAATGATATTTATGGTTCACATGTTAGCATCAGGTTTTTTTATTGCGTAAATATATTAGGGTGAAAGTAGGTGACTAGTATCCTTGCGTCATCCCATTGCTGGGCAAGGGCCTTCTCACCCATAAAAGAGAGGGTTCTTTAAGTATAGCCTCAACAAATTGCTTCACTGCAGTATGCCAAGCTACACGTATCGCAGCATTGCTACAGAGATAGACAGTTCTTCTAATCCTTTTCAAGGCGACTTGAATCGCTTATAACTTTCTCTTAACAAGAATCTATCTATATATATATATTTTAGGCCATTACGTAGATCCACCATCGATGCTCTGGAACTCCTGCGAAGTCAGACATCTGAAGCAGTTATCAATGGAGAGGTTGTCCTGGCGGTTTCGCTTGATATAGCGAATGCCTTCAATAGTCTTCCACATGAGACAGTATTGGAGGCATTGCGATATCATCGTATGCCTTCACATATCAGGAGGCTATTAGTGGCATACCTCCAGAGATCCTATGGGAGAGTGGCGGTCGTTTATTCCGGCAACGAGTGGTCCGCGGAGTGCCGCAGGGGTCAGTTCTTGGGCCTGTGTTGTGGAACATTGGCTTCGACTGGCTGCTGCGATGCCCGTTGCTGCCAAAGATGGGATTGGTATGCTACGCGGACGATACCCTCATCACGGCCCGAGGTAGGAGTTATGAGGAGGCTTCCCTTCTTGCCGAAGTTGGCACAAACCTGGTGATGGAAAGGATTCGTAGATTGGGTTTAGAGGTATCCATCACTAAGAGTGAGTGCATGCTCTTCCATGGACCTCGGAGGGGACCTCCACGCGGGGCAGCTCTAATATTGGATGGCGCGGTGTTGCGATTAAAAGCCCAGATGAAGTATCTGGGATTAATGCTAGATGGCCGATGGGGATTTCGGGCCCACTTTACCTGGCTTGTCCCACGACTCATCAATGCCGCTTCCGCACTTGGTAGGTTAATGCCTAATGTGAGGGGTCCGGGATCGCTCTGCCGGCGACTTTATGCCGGTATAGTGTCTAGTATGGCCTTGTACGGTGCACCTGTGTGGGCCAATGCTCTAACTGCTTCGAATAAAGCTCTCCTGCGTAGAGCGCAGAGGGTAATAGCGGTTAGAGTAATACGAGGGTACCGTACCATCTCTTGGACGGCGGCGACACTATTGGCGGGCGACCCCCCTTGGGAGCTCCGGGCAGAAGTCCTTGCAGTCGCCTATCAGTGCAAGGTAGTTACAAGGGCTTCCAGAGGCGCTGACTCATACAACGACCAGTTCCGGAGGATCAGGGCTCTCGCCGACAGAGCTCTGATCGAAAGATGGAGGGAAGATCTTGGATCCCCAACTGCGGGCAAAGTCACAGTGGAGGCGATCCTTCCATATCTGGACAATTGGCTCACCAGGAGGCAAGGATCTCTTTCCTACCGTCTGGTGCAGGTGCTGACCGGCCATGGTTGCTTCGGCAAGTACTTGCACCAGGTCGTTGGCCGCGAGGAAACGCCCGCCTGTCATGAGTGTGGTGCTCCTGTGGACACGGCGCACCATACCCTGGCGGAATGTCCAGCGTGGGCACCCCAGCGGCATACCTTATTGTCGCTGGTTGGAGGAGACATTTCATTGGAGAGCATAATAGGGGTAATGCTCTCCAGTGAAGTTGGGTGGAGGACGGTTGCCTTCTTTTGCGAGACCGTCATCTCGCTGAAGGAGGCAAATGGGAGACTAAGGGAGCAAGAGGCTGAAGCTCTACCTAGCCGTCGGAGAAGACTTGGTGGCAGAAGTCGCACTTATGCGCTTCATGTTTCTCCCTATTGAGTGATAGGTACTCGTGGTCGGTGTCATCCGGGTCACTAGAGTGGAATGCAGCTAGGGAACCTCTAGTGATCTCACTCATGGATGAGGAGGGATCCGCTGGGTTTTAGTGGGTATTCTGTAATCTGTGAGTCCCACACTCCCGATTAGAAAATCTTTCATCGGGGTGCGTGAAGGCATTTCCCAGCGCAAAAAAAAAAATGCTGTGGTTCCTAAAGTATTATTTAAGTTTTCACATATTGTTCCTAATATTTAGTGTGCAATAAAGTATTTTTCTATCTATTTATCTTACCTGATGGTAAGTGATGATATTAAAATAGTCACCCTTTTAATGGCTTGTAAATGACATTGGAGAACAATATACTTTGCTGGACGGATCGCCGTTAATGCTTAAATGATAATAAGCCTCCCATGTAGAAAAATTAGAAATTACTAGTATATTAGGAAGTATTTCAGTATACTAGGAAGAACTTACAGATCTTTTAAATTTAGATTCAATAAATTCCACATGACGTACAATCTAATAAAATAAGCAATGTATCGCAAAATAAAATTACATTCATAAATTTTATACTTAACAAAAACCGATGCAGAACACAATGTACATACATCGTTAACCAAAATTAATGAAATCTAGATAGAATTCGTGATTTCTGGAATATAGCGTTGCCAACACTGACAAGTATTGTTCACGCAATCTTTAATCTAAAAACCCTATAAATCTCTAAGGGGACAGCGTTATCACAGTAATCGTAAGTAATATAAAATCTTCTCAAACATAAAAGTTATATAAGAGTGCTAATAAATTATGGTACTTATGTGAGTCAAAAATGTAAGTCAGACTTAACTTACAAATGAGATTTGGAAAGAGTAAGCGCATAATTGTTAGAATATTTATGTACTGCATAACGGCTAAAGTGATTAGTCTATAAGAACAGCTTAACGTGTTAAAACTTAACTCAATAAGTATAAAAAATATTTTAAAACTTATGACACTATTAATGACATATTTATGACGCCAATGATATGGTACTTCTTAGCCCCAATAAAAGGTTTGCGATAATTGATTTTAATCTGTGAACAATATGTGCTCATGGATTGACATATAATGTCGCCAAGACGAAGATTATGGTGTTTAGGGGAAGAAGACAACATTCCGGTAGTTCGGTTAGGTGATACACATAAGGAGATGGTGAGGTAATTTAAGTAACTGGGACCCTTGCTAAGTGAAGATTTGAAAAATGTCCTTAATATAGAGCGCGAACAGAGGAAACATGATCGCACGTTGATTTGCTAACTGCAATACCGAAGTTAAACAAATATTGTTTAATATGTTATTAATCGTTGTATACATATCAGCTGTGGTGTAAATATACATGGAAGACAATAAATACCATAAGAATGCAATATAATGATGCATATCGTACTCTTATGAGGCTACCGAGGTACTGCAGTGCATCAGCCATATTCGCTGAAGTTTTGAAGGTTCCGGACTTTTACGTGGTTACTAGAAGAAAAATAGCGTCCTTCTGGAGTCACCATCAAAACTCTAAAAATGCAATTTTGAGGACTGTCTTTTAATCACTTCAATTGTAATAAGAAGTAAGACCATCAATGTTTTTCATTGTAGCTTAATTATTATTTTTTCTTTTAATTATTTACTGATATGGGTGAAAATACATGAAGCTTCATAAACGTATTAAAAATACTTTATTGCACACCAATACAACTTAAACTAGACTATTACAATAGAAACGCTACTTCTTTGAGAAATCTCTGCCAGGCAACCTTAAACAAGATAGGGATTTTATTAGGATAATATAAAGATAGTTGTATGAACGACATGTGATTTCAATATAGTATAAAGATAATTTCAGTCGTGAAAATTTTAATGAGAATTAAAATGAGTCGAGTGCAGTAAAAGTAGAACAGGACAGAGTCGTCTGAAATTCTTAACAAGCCCAAGTTGTACTTCCGAATTCTTTCGCAAGAATATGACAAAGATATAGATAAGTGTTTATTAAAACACCTATGGACAATCGAAGATTTCATCGACACGCTTGCAAACTATGTAAATTCATAAGTAAGGATTATTTTACCCACGCACGTTTTATTCCAAAAGCCTTAAAATAACATTTTAATAATAACATCTAAAAGATAGTTTATAATATCTTTTTCATTAATTTGTCAACTCTCTACATAAATCTAAAAAAAAACCATTAGGCCTAAAAGAAGTTTACTCAGGCGCCACGTGGGCGTAGTACGCCTACTTAAGCTTAAATACAATGGTTTTTTCAGATTTATTTCAGATTAAAAACAAGTTAGAAAAATTCTTTAATTTGATATAGAACTATAATATCCATTTGAACACAACCTACAGTTGTCCTAATTATGAAAATATACATACAACTTTCATACCCTTTTCCAGCATCTTAAGGGCGGTATTTTCAAAAACCTTCTTAGTCTGAGAACTCCAATATAAAAGGAAATCGCGTACAAAAGTTCTAGCCCAGTCAATTATAGTTGTATATGGATAAGTAATAACAGAGAACATAAACAAAATCACATAGCTATATTGTATATTACATTGTCATGAAAGAATAACCTATTTTAAAACATTGAATACATCAATTTTCATAGGAATTACACTGATATAGCTGATATTATACAAAATACACGGATAATAATTAAAAATATTTATTCTAAGTATAAAATTCTTCCTTCTTAAATGAACTAACGATAAACCTATTATAAAAGTTATTTAATAAGATAAATTTACAATAAACCGACTTTTTATTCAGGAAAGCTTTTTAGCACTTATGAATCGTCATGATACACCCGATAAAGATATTAAAGAACGACACGATCTAAAGATAAGGTTCTTATTTAATTTGTTAAATAGAACAGGATGTAATAGTTAATAAAATGGGAACAATAAATCATGTGTTACGTGAATCGGTTCGTTCTAATCATTTTATAGGCGACTCGAATCTTTTACAGCGATGGTACAGTAAACCATCTTTTAAGAAACTACTAATACCATTAACCAGACACAAATTCTTATAAATCATAGTGTAGCACATAGTAAAAGGCCCGGGGCTTAATTACTAGCTGAACCTCAACTGGATTCTAAGAAAATATCAGGCGCTTGACCGACGGCTTAACGTGCTCTCCGAGGCACGGGGATGGATCACACCGCCAACTTCCCAACTTCGGGCAAATATTGAGAAAATCTTAATAGAAAACTCAATATTGATTTTTGAATAGCCCCGACCCGGGACTCGAACCCAGGACCTCATGTCTGTAGTCGAATATGCTAACCACTAGACCAATGAGGCAGTTCTTTGGATGGATGATGACCCAAAAACCATATTTTACAAGAAAACCATTTGAAACTTGAAAACTCTTTACGAGCGTATCTTCAAATGACATAATGATATTTTGGTGGTGCTACAGGACCATTATTTCAATCGAAATATAAGTTTTTGGTACAAAAACGTATTGCCCTTTTTATATATTGTAGTCTTTCAGTAAATTGTTTAAAACTTTGATTCACGTGATTATTCTTCTAAAGCAGCCATATATACATTACGACTAGAAGCAAATACTCTGGTTTGTCTAAAATATGCTTATAAGAAGTATAAGATACATATAAAATATAATTATAAGACTATATATGACTTGGCTGCAATTTTCTTTTCTCATTAAAACAAAACATTTCAATTTGTTTAAAGATCTTCAAAGAAAAATATCCTCGTGTGGTCATAATTAAGTAATTACAATAATAAGGTAATACGTAAGGCTCTTTAAAAAATGAAATTAAAAGCGGTTTTGTAGCGCTTTAACTGACATTTCCTCATTAAAAGAAATTATAACAATGAGCTTAAAACCAGTTCCCACAACAATCAAATATTTCTTTTGATACAGTTTTTATTACAATGCATTATAAATACTGCGAAACGTCTACATTGGAAAACAATATTTGTGAAAAGATGAGAATGTGTTTAATATATTATTGAAATGTCATTATGTCTTTTATAGTTTAGCTAAAGTAAATTTATTGTGTATTTGTATTGCTAAAGGATATCCTAGGATAATAAGGATAGGTATATTAAAAAGGTATAATATACCTTTTTTAATTTTTTAACTTCTAGTAGGCTACATAAAATGAATTATTCGTTTAAGACTAATTGTATATTTTTCTATAAAAAACTCTCAGACGACTTTCTAGAGATCTTATTTGCCAAGAAGTCAAGTGAAAAATCATATTATAATTTGAAATAGATAACAAAGAGTGGGAGGGAATGAATTGCTCTAACCTAAATATGATAAATTAAAAACGTAATGTCGAGGTTAAATAAGAATATAGGACTCAGTTAGTTGTGGGTTCTTCTCAAAATAGGGCTCAAATAAAACCTCGTAACTTTGTTTTTCAGCTGTTTTTTAATATCAACAACGTAAATTTGAATAAAGGAAAATAGATTTGGTTAGATTACATATAGTCGTTGTTTAAACCCAAAAAACTTAAGAGTTAAAAATATAACAGTAGTAAAAAAGTAAGATATGCACTAGACCAATGAGGCAGTATAAAAGTAAGTAGCTTAAATATAAATTATTTGAATATATATAATTTTGCGACCACTTTTCCTGTCATTTTCATAAAATTTGGTGTTTACCTAACGTAGATAATTCTTTATGATCAAAGTTATCGATCAAATAGTAAAAAAATCATGTTTCAAACCAAAAATCCATTTAAGTAGTAAGATAGTTATAACACTGTTTGTATATATTCTTTGTTACCATGGTAAAATGGTTTTACTGCTTTTTTATTTTTACGTGGCAATATACCAAATCAAACAATCACTGTTTGCATTCTATTTGCTAAATTGTGTGTAAACTTTTATATTTGCTGTAGTTAATAGTTTTCTAAACAAATATTGAAATGTTTTTATGATTTAATGGATTCGTGCGGAAATAAATTGACCGATGCGTCCGTTACTCTTTTTTAAATTTATTCACGAATTTTAATGTATACCATTCTACTTTTTTTATTTAACAAAAATGTACACAGGTGTTTTGAATTAAATAATATTAACTGTTTCCCACGATGTCAGCTGCATAGTTGCCAATCTCGTGGAAATTTAAGGAAATGTGTATTTAGTGACCTTATACATTACGAAAGGAGTTGATTTGCTAAATTTCAAGTTAATCGTGAATAGTTTTGAGGATCTCATTTTGAGTGAGTTTAAACCTACTTCACATAATTGCCCTTTTAATGAAACCGGTGTGAGAAAATCGTTTGAATGTTTTAAGTCTAAAACTGATATGCTTATATCAATTTTAGACTTTAAAAACCTTGTTTTTATCGAGTCCTAGTATGGGGCCATTAATTTTCTCATATGCTTGATTATTAATTTTAACCCATCATTGTACATTTCGGCGAAAGAAAACGTAGCAAGAAAAACTGCAGGAGTAATTCTGGGGTAAAGCAGCTTAAACCTAGCAAGGTTTAAGCTGTAAATATCCTCTCTGCTATAACCGAGGTCGCCTATATCCAGTAATAGGACGTTAATTGGCAACTACTTACCTATATAGACGTATAGATTTTAAATTACATAAAGTTCAATAACGCAGTAATACAAACAGTAAAGGTTGCGGCGGTAAACTTTGCAGACAACTAAACCTACATATATTTTCTTGTCTCGACGTTGGAAAAGACAGATCTTTAAACAAATCTGAGTCTAACTTTTCTTGAATCAAGTTGTAGCGCCTCACTAACAGCTTTTGTGTAAAGTTTTCCCGCTTCGGTAACTCTTGGCTGTGCTTAATTATAGTACAGGTTGTCTACATCTTGCATGATGCGAGTGATTTTGCGAGTAAACTTATAATTTTAGAGTTGCTACTCCGCTTTTAGGCAAAATATTTTCTTTACTTATTAAACGTTACATTCATTGCAAAACTAAATAACCTTTACCTAAAAAGCCTGGTTCGACAACGTATATCCCGGTGTGACAATTTTTCAAAACCTGTTAGGATTAGGCACTAATTCAAAGTACGTATTTACGTTACGAATAAATATATCAATTAGTCCCACTTAAACTTATAATTTAATTCCACAATTGTATAATAATAAAAGTCTTGAGGTCCATGCGGAAGCACAGAGACACTCAGCGTGCGATGGAGAGGGCTATGCTCGGAGTGTCTCTACGTGATCGAATCAGAAATGAAGAGATCCGTAGAAGAACCAGAGTCACCGACATAGTCCTACGAATGGCGAACCTGAAGTGGCAATGGACAGGGCACATAGTCCGAAGGACCCACAGACGCTGGGGGTCGAAGGTGCTGGAGTAGCGACCCCGCACCGGACGAGGCAGTGTAGGCAGACCCCCCACAAGGTGGACCGATGATATAAAAATAGTCGCCGGTAGCCACTGGAGCCAGGCGGCGCAAGATCGGATCTTGTGGACGTCATTACGTGAGACCTATGTCCAGCAGTGGACGTCCATCCGTTAAAAGCGACGACGACGACGACTAAATTTCTTGAAATATTCAGACACGCCTAAATTTAAAAGTTTAGTGCAAAAAGTTATATGAACATATTTTAAGGCAATGCGATTTGCAACAAATTATGTCTTCACGAAGTATTTATAGGACGCATAGTTTCCGAGATATCATGAAATATGTGTTTGCAATCCTTTTTCCAAGATGGCGGCCGAAGGACAAGGGCGGCAACCCCACAAACTTGGGGTTAAGCTTCTATTGACAGGGCGATCATTAGTCCGAAAAATAAATGTAAAACTTATGTAATATTTAGAGTAAGCTACACTTTCAGTTAATAAAAAAAAACAATTTATTTCGTATAAGAGCCAACGATATATGAAAATAAGCTAATAATGATTACTATAATAATTTATTTGTATTCACCTAGAAAGCTGTTTCGTTAAAAAACCCAGTAAGAAAACTGTAAAAGCTGCGCTTTAAGCGTTGTCAAAGCACAGCTTTTGCAATTTTCTAAAGACGCAAACTAATCGCCCGTTAGTGCGACACATTTAGCAGAATAAAATATTTATTTCCTTGCAGAATATGAAAAGGAAGCCATTAAACATTGTCTCGTTGTTTTATTTACCGAAGATCTGGACTGAAATTCATTTAAAAGGAAACTTTATTTCCGGAGTTATGTTCGTTGTAAGGCTTAAGATCTTTTTTAAATCTCTCTGTAAAAATGTTTGCCCACTTTCGCAACGTTTTATTTTTAACTTTCCTTTCACGCTTGTTTAGGAAACACTTAGGGTCTGAATAACAAGTGTATTTTAGGACCTCATTTGAAAGATAAAAACATGGATTTATTATTAGCATTACGGTGTAGTGAAAATAAATTAAGTCACAATAGCGTAATGGTAATCGAGGAAATAAGTTGCAGATTTTATAATGTTTTTGCAGATTGTGCTTTCATATATTACAGCACGCTTTTAGAATTTTTACTTTATACAATTTTTTTTAAACTGTATTACTACATTTTGTCGTAAATGTCAAAAGATACAAAACGTCTATGTCATGTGAATGTTCAGCGTAAAGAAAATGAAATAAAATATGTAAATTATGTGCTCTAATAATGGTTCTCCGTAATCGGTGCTTTAGATTTTGTGTTATTCGCAAAAAATCTACTACATTTGATTTTTTTAAACATGACTCTTAAGACAATGAAAAAGAAACTTAGTACGTGCTTAAGATCACACAAGACAAGTTAACACTTCATCAACGCGAGGTTAATAACTTGAAATACAACTTTTATAATTTACAATATACCTAGTTCTATTTGTGTATAAATTAGTTTTAGTAACATTATATTAAATAAAGAAATAAAATATAGCACTGACAGATTGACGCGTTTAGTCTCAAGCTCGTCTATACAACCTTTTCCAAATCCTTTTATTTAGTTGACTGTGATCTCACATCATAATAAAAGAAGAAGTAAGCCCGGTAACTTAGTAAAAGGTTATTTATCTCTTCCGATTTCTACAAAATATCGTACCGTAATTTACATTTTGTTTGTTACGGAATATACGGAATCAGGCTAATTAAATATATATATTTTCTACATTTGCCTAGTCAAGAACTGAACCCAGGAGATCCTGTGCTAGCAAAGCCGTCACTTATACAAGCGTGAAGGCTCAATCTCATTCAATAACTAATTAAAAAGTGCATCGCTCGCCGTTTACTTCATAAAAACAGGAATATAACATCTACATAAGTTGATCCACAATTTCTTGTGTGAAATGTTAAAGAAAAAATCTACTTTAGTACCTTGAGGCACCGTACTTGAAATAAAATTACCACGGAAATTCCATTTTTAACAGCAAGTCTCGACCGCGCAAACTGTCTGAAAGAATGTTCCGGAGTTTGGTATCCGAAAGTTAAATGGAAAAGTTCAGTATTCAAATTGACAATCTCGACAAGAGGGACAAACCCATCCGTGGGTGGACAGAAATTGCTTTCGAAGGGATACATCTAATTGATATAACGTAGCAAGATGAATATGTACATATGAAACAGTGTAATTAATAACAGTTCTCTGTATATTACATATTTTAAAACATAATATATACATGTACATATACATTTAAGAAAAATATAATTGCACTACTTGCAAAATAAACTCCTCATTAATTTCGGTAGATTACACCCTAAAACCACTGTCTAAGCAGCCTTTATAGTAATAATTTAATGTAACTTTTATTCTCACTTTGTTATCATAAAATATAGATCAAAAAGTAAAATAAATATGATTTGTTTTCATTATTAGCCGTCAGAAGACATAGATATCAAATGATATAACTATTATAATTGCAACGCTCACATAAGCGCAAACAACGTTGAGTGTTTGAATGCACAAAAAGTTGAATAGATTATATATCAAAATGAAACTGCAATAATAACTCGACAAATAATTCACAAAACAAAAGCATTTTTCCTTGTTTCCTTATTTGAGGTGGTTTATATTCCAGCCAATTATTGTCTATTATGGATTCATGTATAAATGATTAATTGGTCTATTAATTTAATGGGATATTTTTTACTTAATCTACTATTTGTAATAAAGCGAAGAAATAATTTGAAACGTATTTGTAAAACGGTAAACAAAAATTGGCATTGATTATTGAAACTTATATATTATCGTAGTTTTCATAACATTACGTATATATCGACTTTGTGATAATGTTTTGTGGATTTATTTAAATAAATATAGAAAAAATGCTCCCTCGCTAGTAAGAAATACTTCAAACGAAGTTAATAAAGCAATGCAGACTTTTCAGTGCAAAACAACTTTAACTAGTCCTATTTTGTAAATTTGCTTACTTAAAATCTTTATAGGGATTTCTTGTGTGTTGTAAGGATTTTTTAAGGATATAAAGAGGTATCCATATAGGAAAAGTTTTGAGGCGAGATTTAAAGAAATGGGATACTTGAATACGACGAGAATATTGCAAAAGAAAACTGTCAGATATAAAACACTAGAGGATAACCAACGTGTATTATTACATACCTTAAAAAGAAACACGTTCTTAATGGATAGAATTTTCAAAGTTCAAACCAACAATACACACAATAACAACAAGCCAAATGCACTAGAAACTGTAATTATTTGAAATTAAAGGGCGAATCGGTTGAGCCCATTAGAATTTGCGGTAGCATCGCATCTTCTCCTTTGTATTTGCCGTTTATGCCGGGTTCCCGTACTGTATTACCACTTAACACCAGGTGAGATGATAGTCAAGCGGTAACTTGGAAAAATCTTCACCTGGCTTGTTTCTTGTTTAGATAACAAACAAAACATTGTATTTGCACCTGTCAAAGGGATTTGTTTATGGCAATCTCAGGAACAGGGCGAGGTTAAGGTAACTTAACTTAACTTCTCCCTAACATTTTACCTTTACGGACGATTCAGTGCGGCACCTATTGATACATCTATTCTTGCATAGTGAATGAACATTACGTCAAATTAGGAAATCTTTGCCAAAAAGGAGATTAACTCAAGTGGATGCAAGAACATATTTTGAAATATTTAAAACCATAATAATATATAAACGAAACCCCATAAATATGTACTATACACAAAAACTTTAAAATTAAACCTAAATTGAGAAGTTTAAATTATTTCTTCATGTCGTTCGCGTCGGCAAGCTTTGGAGCTAATGTAAAATCTGAAATTGCATTTCAACGCTGTTTGGATGTTGAGATAGCAGATTTCGAGATTTATACTTTGAGCCGACAACTGACAAACCCAGACGTATGTAATCAGTCATTTATAAATTAGGTTCACCCTAACATATATTCTACTATAAAATCAGTGCATATTATTTTATACGTAATGAGAAAAGTGCGGTCACATTTCGCTATGAACAGATTTCCTTCTCAAATTTTTAATCTGTATATCAAATTTTATCGAAATCACTTCAGACGTCTATATATAAGTACTTAAGTACTAAACTAGTTACAATCGCATTTAGCATCGAAGCTGGTGTGGAGTAGATTTCATCAAAATTAAGATAAAAAAGGCAAGTCAAACACAAAATTTCTTAAACAATAAATGTTTTTCTGTAAATATTTAATCCATATCTCTAGAACTTTCTTCTAGTTAGCGCTCTAAAACTTTTGATGACTTCAAAAGTCTCCGCATAAATTCCAAAAGCTGAAAATTGATAAAGGTAACTATAGTATTATATGCTAGACACACTTGACAATCTACTACATATAACAACTACGAGTATATATAGTATTAGTGGAAGTGCCTCAATTGGTGTAATAGTCAATTAGTTGGACTACTGTTCTGAGATCTCGTTAATTCTAAATCTATAAAGGTCTTTTCTTAAGGAATACACAGTATTTGCTGAAACTTGGAAAGCTGAGGGACTAAAAAAAGTGTGCATATGTCAGTGTACACTCACAGCAAGTGAAACTTCTTTGGCATACAATATTATTTTAAATTCATCTTATTTTGTCGTAATTTCTTTAGGCATGAAGGTAAAATATTTACGAGTGAAACGTGTGATAAGCGTCACGAATATATGTAGCGTTTATTATGCTAATTAGTTTGAAGATTAGATAGTTTTAATATTTACAAATAACACGTGGCATTTTTATTTACAATTCGTCATTTGAGATTTCAATAATATTTGTATTCATTTTCAACACTTTTTAATGACAATTCTTGAAATTTCTAACATATCTTCTTTTTCCCTCTCTCTAAGTCTCGGAAATCTAAAGTTTTAGATTTGTATAAATTTAAACAGAACTTAAAAAATAATTTACCAAAGAAGTATCACTTCTAACAAATGTATTTTGTACGCACCCACATTTAAAATAAAGTGTGACAGATTAAAGTAAAAACTCAAGAAAGACTTACTCATATATAACTTGCGTAACGCAATATTTCTCTATCCTACCATAAGAAATTTCACTTCAATAAATAAAATACATAATAGGGATCCTAAACTGTACCACCAAAATACATTTATTAATAGTAGATGTTTACGTAGATCTAGTTAGTAAACCACCTATCACTAACAAGTTAAACGGCAATTAACTAAGTTAAAGTAACAGTTGCTAAGCCGTGAGCATTTAATTACATGACGGCGACAAACTTTCAAGCTCCTACTAATTTATTATTCGCCACCGTGCTTTTGCCAGCGATCATAACTCCGAACACTTCATTCGTAGTTTATGAGATAGTGATGTTTACATTTATCAAAAAAATACAACAGTTTTAAACTTACATTTTCATGGTTTATGAACATATTGACTATTTGAACGGGTACATACCACGATGGCGTTTTTTAATGTTGCCGATATTTCGACCCAGTTGCATGGATGGTCTGGCGTTTTTTAATTTTGCCGATATTTCGCCTCAGGCAACATTAAAAAACGCCATCGTGGTATGTACCTGTTCAAATAGTCAACACAACAGTCGACTATATAGGTAACGTTGACGACCTCACTGGTGTATTAGTGCAATTATTCCCTTCGCTTGCCGATACGCAGGTTCGATTCCCTCCAAATTTATTAAAGTTTAGACTGTTGGGAGGCTTCGATCTTGGCTAATTACCGCCCTATGAACAAAGTACGGTATGAAGTTGTGTATAAACCATTAAAAAACTTACCTTTTTCCAGGTTCGGGCGCTACTATCTTAGCCTGTATCATCAGGAAATAAAGCCAAGCACTCAAACCAAAAAATTTAAGGTGTTGTTAGTACAAGATGTCTTGATCATAAGATTTCTATTTCAGCTTTAACTTATATCAGGATTTATACCAGCTCCGCGAACAATAAAAACAAAATAATGTTGCTTTATTGCAAAGTTTTTATTTAGGTTATGTCCCCGTAAAATACTTTTCTACTTCAAATATTTCATCTACAATGCAGCGAGATAATACGAAAGCAGAAAAATAGCGGAAAGGAATTGAGCCAGACCGCTACTAAGTGCGTGCAAAGTTTCTATTTTATTGAATTTTCTGCTAAGTTGCCCGGAAAATTTTTACTCTCGTAACGATGATAAAGCTTAAAAATTTACAGATATAAATAACAGTATCCATGATGTGCCAATTCAGAAAATGAAAGCACGTCCAATTCAATTATAACGTTATAAAGCGATTTTTCTGAACGCTTTGGACAGTTTAAAGTATAACAATGAGCAAAAATCAATATATCAAAGAAATAACAACAGACTAACTAACAGATTTCAATCTGTTCGCTCACCTTTTTGTTCATAAATGTAATAGGATATATATGCTACTAACATAATACAAACCTTCATTAATTCATTCGTAAGTAATTCGTTTTATCACAAGGGTCCATAATATAACCTAACTATTCATATACTCTTATAATCCGATGGTATGCAAAGCATGTACTCAGAATTCCTCAATAAAACCTGAATCGAATTGTTCGGACTTGAATCATAATGTCCCAAACAAATCACTTGACGTGGGTCAATTATAAAATAACTAAATACGTAACGCCTGTAACAATGGTTTGTTAAAAATATTCTCGTAAGAAAATAAAAAGAGCTCCAATATAAAGTTACCGACTCACCCTAACAAAATTCCTGTTAAAAATTCGTTTATGTAAAAGCCATTGGCTATAAAAATCTAGTTTATTAAAAGTATACACAATAAATGTTTGCTAAATTACCAGAGCAACTAACTTTTCAACAAAAAGCAACAAAGGAGAAATCGACGGAGAACCTATCAAAACTTGAGAAAATTCAATAAAGGCACTTGGAAAGTTTGTTAAACCGAGTAACGGGAATATTCTTATAAAAAAGGCCCTCAATTTGTGTCGCCGGTAAAATAAAAATAATGAGGATCCCGATGCCTCTGAGGTGGGATAGACTTTGTCAAGTTGCGAACTTTGCAAAATTACATTACGAAAAGTTTACACTGTTGTTAATTAGTGCGCATGGCGCATTAGCTGTTGCTAATATTTGGTTAGTTACATAATACGCTCCCCTTTATAACAGGGGACGAAATTTAACATATTTCTACTAGGGATATATGTTTAAACATGTACGTAACTAACTTTTGTTCTATAAGTTCATAACAATTTATTAAACGGTTTCGAACAAGTAGAGTAGACGCGGAATATTTCGACGCTGGATAGTAAACACTTGGTAACCCGATAAATATTTTACTATCTATTTTACCCGTTAACTTCTAAAACCGGACCAATTTTGACGAGTCTTTCGCTGGAACCCAGCTGATATTATAAGGCATAAAATACTATGTAAATCATTTAGTATCGAACCATAATTAGTGTGTAAGTATAAACTAGTTACTTATTAAATTAATTAATCATATTTTAAGATGTACAATGAAAATGCTTCAATAAACAAAATATTTGCATCTGAATTTCAATTTTAATCTGACCTAACTATTGATGTCTTAGGTTAATAAAAAACAGTATACTTGATATCAATCTATTTACTTTGACTTCAATATTTATAGTAGGTATATTATTTAAAAATAAAGAGACACAAAGGAAATGTCTTACCGGTTAAAAGTTTTTGAAATCCTACTGCTTTATTCAATCCATAGATAAGAGGACATACCTGTAAAGAAACAAAATGTTATTATTTTTTTATTAAACAAACATAGAAAGGTTTTGTATTATGTATTAATAATAAGATACAATACTCGGAACCTTTTCATTTGATACATGTCAACTTATAATAATTCTACCCACTTGGTTTAACNATTTTAATCTGAACTAACTATTGATGTCTTACGTTAAAAACAGTATACTTGATATCAATCTATTTATTTTGACTTCAATATTTATAGTAGGTATATTATTTAAAAATAAAAAGACACAAAGGAAATGTCTTACCGGTTAATATGTTTTTGAAATCCTACTGCTTTATTCAATCCATAGATAAGAGGACATACCTGTAAAGAAACAAAATGTTATTATTTTTTTTATTAAACAAACATAGAAAGGTTTTGCCTTGTGTTTGTATTATGTATAAATAATACGATAAAATACTCGGAACCTCTTTATTTGATACATGTCAGCTTATAATCATTCTACCCACTTGGTTTAACTTTTCTACTGAAAAAATAAGGAAATGATTTATTTATGAATATGACAGTTTGGTATACTACTTACTGATAAAGAAGTGAATACATTTTAAATGAACAAAAATATTATTACTCCATATTTCACCTTTCAATGGAGGAAAGACGTGAAACATGCATATCTCAAAAGATTATTGTGCAAATTTTTAATCATAATAAAGCTATTATTTCCTTCAGAAGACAATTAATACACTCGTATACAATATAACGTCATCTACTATGAACTTCTTATACTCATTCCATAGAAGATATTAGCTTTTCAATTATATAGTTATTTGTTAAGTAAATTTGGGGAGGGGAAAAGGATGTTAGACATTTAATGTTAGACATTTAATGATTATAATTATCATTAAAATATTAAAAGTGTCGAAAATTAATACAAATAGTATATTGAAATCTCGAATAACGAGTTTTATATTACAAAAATGAATCGCAAAATGTGTTGGTAAACGCATAACTCAACAACACCTGGGGTCAATTTTGATAACTCTTTTTTTAAATGTTCGTTGAAGTCCAAGGATGGTTTTTACGGCAAAACCCTAGAAGCAGCCCTTTTCGGTTTCTCATACAAACGTTTTCTAACTAAAATGTAGAGTCAATTTGACCTTTATTACTATTCGATAAAGTTCATAATAAATTACAAGTACTCACTGTTGTCTAAGCTATGTAGGTGTGCTCCTAACGTCAAAGAGTCAATTTGCACTTTATTACCGCTGCACAAAGTTAGAAAATGTAAGAGCTATAGATATTTAGTACTGCTGTAATTACATTTCGAAAATCATTCGTAAAACTGAAATCAGCCACACTCCAAATCGTTTTGACAGAACGAAGTCTGTCGGGTCTGCTAGTTGTAAATAAAAATGCCACGTGGTTTTTTTGTCATTTAATGAAAAATTGTATAATAAATGATTAAATGACGAGTGGTAAATTAAAATGCCACATTTTATTTGTAAATATTAAAACTACCTAACCTTCAAACGAATTAGCATAAAAAACGCTACACATCTACGTAACGTTAATCAGGTTTATCAGTAAAAATTTTACACTTAAGCCCCTAAAGAAGGTTCACTTCAAAAAGTACTTTATTAACAATTGAAAATTGAAACAACATATATACAGGGAGAGTGCGAGCTAATTTTAGGAACTGAAAATACAAGTGATTCTAAAAATCTATGCAAAAGCTTCAATCTCTGAATGAACTTCCGATCATATTTCTGTGTATAGATCAAGGCCAAATATTAATAGATGACATTAATGTACACCAAATTCACATCTGCACAGTATTGAAGGTTTATTATGCTTATACGTCAAAGTTGCAGATGTCAGTGAATATTAGCAAATCGTCTGATCAATATAAACAGGACAGACCTAAGCTAAGCCAACGCAAACAATCCTCGTTACATCAATATTATAGTCATGTCTTAGATATCGGACAGTATGCATTGCTTAATAAACTAGCTACGTCTTGTTATTTGTATATTGAGAAATTTCAAGATATAACTAAAATGTTGAATCAAATTCAAAACTATTATATATAGAGAGAATGTAGACTAGCGGTGGAGTTAAAAAGCATGGAAATAATTATGTGTTTAATGATTTATTACTGATTTTATAAGACAATAGTGGCATTAAAATGTATTTGTAAAAGTAAATACATAGCATCACGCCTCATTCCCATAGGGGTAAGCAGAGACCACGCCCTTCCACTTGCCACGATCCTTGCATATATCCTTCACTTCTTTTATTCTCATTAAACCTTTCATACAAGTTCATCGGTTTAGAGTACTCTTGACCTGGCCCTTGTTTAAAATGTCCCGAATTAGGTCCAGCAACGCTCGTTTTGGTCTTCCCCTTCCAACTTTCCCATCCGATATTGACTCATAAATCCATTTTGTCAGTCTCCGTTCATTCATTCTCTCTGCATGCCCAAACCATCTAAGCATACCTTTCTTAATTTTAGTCACTACGTCTTCTTTTATACCACAACGTTCTCTTANCAGGGAGAGTGCGAGCTAATTTTAGGAACTGAAAATACAAGGGATTCTAAATTCTATGCAAAAGCTTCAATCTCTCAAGGCCAAATATTAATAGATGACATTAATGTACACCAAATTCACATCTGCACAGTATTGAAGGTTTATTATGCTTATACGTCAAAGTTGCAGATGTCAGTGAATATTAGCAAATCGTCTGATCAATATAAACAGGACAGACCAAAGCTAAACCAACGCAAACAATCCTCGTTACATCAATATTATAGTCATGTCTTAGATATCGGACAGTATGCATTGCCTAATAAACTAGCTACGTCTTGTTACTTGTATATTGAGAAATTTCTAGATATAACTAAAATGTTGAATCAAATTCAAAATGATTATATATAGAGAGAATCTAGACTAGCGGTGGAATTAAAAAGAATGGAAATAATTATCTGTTTAGTGATTTATTACTGATTTTATAAGACACTTGTGGCATTAAAATGTATTTGTAAAAGTAAATACACAGCATCACGCCTCACTCCCATAGGGGTAGGCAGAGACCACGCCCTTCCACTTGCCACGATCCTTGCATATGTCCTTCACTTCTTTTATTCTCATTAAACCTTCCATACAAGTTCATCGGTTTAGAGTACTTTTGACTTGGCCCTTGTTTAAAATGTCCCGAATTAGGTCCAGCAACGCTCGTCTTGGTCTTTCCCTTCCAACTTTCCCATTCGATATTGACTCATAAATCCTTTTTGTCCGCCTCCTTTCATTCATTCTCTCTACATGCCCAAACTATCTAAGCATACCTTTCTTAATTTTAGTCACTACGTCTTCTTTTATACCACAACGTTCTCTTGTCACACTATTTCTTACTTTGTCACTCAGTTTTAATCTACTCATATTTCTCAACGCTCTCATCTTTACTGCATTTATTTTACTTTTATGCTTCTTCTGCCATACCCAACTTTCACTAATATACATAAGTGTTGGCACCAAGACTTCTCCATGCACAGCCAGGCTGGCCCTTTGAGACACCATCTGGCTATTCATAAAGGCGTACAGAGCACCATTTACCATATTCCCTGCATTCACTGTCATCTCAATATCACTTTCACATGTTCCATCATTTGTAAATTGAGGTTCCAAATATACAAATTCTATCACACCTTCCACTTGTTCCCCATCTATTAAAATATTGCAATTCATCATAAATTGGTCTTTCCCACAAAGCATAACTTTCGGTTTGTTTACATTCACTTTTATTTCATTTGTTTTCAAAGCTTCATTTATATTATTTACCATCTCCCGTAGCCCATTAGCAGATGATACAAGTTCATCATTAGTTCATCATCGGCATAGAATAAACATTTGATGAATAATTCAATCTTTCTTAACCCATACATACTTTCTTTTAGATCTGTCTTTAAAAGTAAATGAAGTATACAATATACAAAACGCGTAAAAATTAGAAATTTATGAAGAAATCTAAGCGAAGGATGGAAAATCCAAACACAGATACTAAACAACGGTTAGCTACAGGTCCCGAGGGACTGCCCTTAGCCGAGATTCATTACGAGGGTGTGACAACGTGGTCTATATTAGGATATCTCCAGCTTGATAACAAGCAAACCAAATATTTATTTAGATTACTATCTCATTCTGATAACGTTTGTCACCGTGGCTCAATCAAGTAATAAATGCTCGGAAGATTTTTCCAAACCATCTATGAGAAAGTTCATGATAGGTTACATCGCAAAACTTTGTCCTAGTCACAAAGAATGGTATATATCTCTCTCCCTCTCTCTTTGTGTGTGTGTGTGTGTGTTCGTGCGTGCGTATGTGTGTGTGTAGACCAATTCAAAATTTCATTATGTTATATGTCATCTTGTAAAATATTACGATGCCGTTTTATATTTTACAACAATGTAAACTACAATATTTTTCTTAAAGCAATATATATTATCTCTTAATATGGTAGATAATTTTGGTTACCTATCTTACACTTGGGCTAGTCTTTGGTCAATCATAAGTCTAAAACTGGACTATTATCGTGCTGGTATTATGGAGCTTCTGCTATAGAACAGATTGCTCCTACTTTTAAGTCACTTAAGCCATCGAAAAGCTGTATAAAAGATGGTAATAACTGTTGTCGCGTATTCTATGCTCACAGCCTACAACCATTAATCAAATCAAGCGTGTGCGGTTTAATGGCAGACTAATTACAGTTCGTATCACTACACACTACAACCCGATGCTGTAATTATAGCAAACACCGCCAATGAAAACGCTTAATAAAGGAGAGCTCGTGTTGCAGTTATCTGTAAACGTATTTCATCATATCCACATACAAATTTGCTATGCTCTTTATCTAATTTTAAATGTTAAATTAGATATTTCATGAACGTTAGTATGTTTATTTTTTTCATTTTAAAAGTTTTTTCCATTATATATATAGAAGTGCTGAAAACAACGTCGCTTCTAATTTATCTGATAATTATAATATAAAAACGAAGTTTTTGTATAAATTAATGATATCAAATGTCATTTCATTTTCTCACTTACATCACGGAGTTTTCAGATAATAATTGCTTCTGATAATATTATAGTAACAACCACAAACTTTGCAGTTTAGTTTTAAGTAATAGTCATATTCTTTATCAATATATTCTTTATTTATATGTCGTTACATATAAATAAAGACATTAGTGGGATCTTCATGGCTCCGTACTTCTATAATAAATCTACTATTAGCTCGGAACGATATACCGACTTTTAAAAAACCTGTAAGACACCAAGTAACTTTATTAAAAATATTTTTTACAATTTCATTGACTTTACATAATATCGAACACCCATTCGTAAAACTTAAGTAAAATCTCCTAAAGTTGAAATAATATTTTACCATATGTAATCAAAAATTGTGTGAGGGTAGATCGGAGTTTTAAGTTTATCCCTATTTATTGTATAAAACATTGTAATGTTTTTAGTAGCAAGAGATATATCTTCTAACATAGATTTTATGATCTATTTTTAGATAAAATGTCCTGTATCTGGAAAAACCCTTCGGCAATACATTACGTGTGGGAAAGAAAGTTATCTATGTAAATATAATTGAAACATCTGTTGGTAATGTATTTACTTATAAAAATAATTACTTTATAACATATGTTAGTGCATGTCTAAATACTGATGTTAAAGAACCAAATTATTGCATTTCTGTGTCTTTCCCGACTCGATAGTTTTCGGAGCCATAACAGGAAACGTTTCCTAATTTCTATACGTTTAAAATATTTCTTGTTATTTTAAAATATATGAGTATATTCTGAAATATATGAAAGAAATTCCGTAATCGAGTATATGATATAAAAAATTGTCAAACAACGTGTCTTGCTTTTAAATCCATTAATTGGCAGAGATTAAACTGTACAATAAAGCCGACTAAAACATTTAAGCATTAGTATTGATATTTAACTTGTCACAGGTACTTTTTTTATAAAAGCAGCTACATTTTTTTTTCATAACAAGTGTCTGTCTTTACACTTCATGAATAGTGATGATCTAGTCTAAGGCGTTAACGCATCATCCTGGTAAGAATAAGTCACCTGTAAATGCTTTCTAAAAATAATTTTGTATTGCATACGAATAAAATACAGTATAAAATATTTTAATCACAATCTGTTAAAATTTCGCTTTAAACTAATAGGCAAAACATTTGTCCAAATTTAAAGTCGGTTAAGAAGATTAAAAGAAGTGTTGGTATCTGTCAGTTTGAAGACTTTGTCAAAGATTGATTGAATTACCGACATTACTTCTTTCAAGTGGGTACCTTGAAATCTATAAGAAAATCTTAAAATTACAATTTATAAAAAGTGAGCAGTTATGATAATCATTGCCTAACTACAATATTGTAATTATAGAAATATTTTAGCAGTGTACACACACATATAAGATTTATTATGTTATTTGGTAATCAAATATTTCGATGGCATCATTCTTTATAAGACCCAATGGTATTGCAGAATCTAAAGGCCACTCCCAAATACAAAGTTTATGTTGAAGGTCGTGTCAGGGGTCACGTTTTTTTCATATCTCATAGGCTTGATAATTCACATCTCGGTTTATGTACGTAGTAAATAACGCAGCTATATTCGAATATAAACAAATAACCTTAGACATTTACAACAAATTTTATATCCCGTGTAGCCGGATGTTTACAATGTTATATTTTATAACTGAAAATTTAAATCAATGTATTTCTATAACCAAAAATACACTTGAAGAGTCATATGTGTAACATATCTCAATATTTTATAAAACTAACTCATCTTCACATCTTCTTATTAATGTAATTCTTTTGTATGTTTCTATGTGATTGAAATCTTCATGCTTAAGTTTTTTCTTCTTCGTTAAGTTTTTTTGCCGGCGCATATATATGAAAGCTCTTACGGTATAAATTAATTTTGATCACTATTAACTATTATCAATCTACCAAGATACTCGATTTAACAAACAAATAGTAAGAAAGAATCATAGTCAAATTGATAAACACATTTTGTGTGTAACTTATTACTGGTTTCTACATACATATAAAAGATCTTTTGTTAGTTGGATTCGTCTTTGCCACGATTAATAAAGATAACTTTTAAAATGTAGGGTATATATGGAAAAAAACTAAAAAGTATACTTAATAAACCCTCGAATTTATATAACAAAACTATGGCAATAGTATGTAATCGGAAATTAAATGCAAGAGAATTAATTTTCCATTTTTAATAAGATAACCGAATCACTCCTGAGTTTGCCTCCACATAGTTTTAAGAAATTTGTTAAAAAGATCCTATTACAAAAATTATAATATTGAAGATGATTTTGGGGACAAAGATATTTGGACTTGATCCCAGTTGCACATAGAAGCTCACATTGTAAGGTACAAAAACTATGTTTAAAGAAGTAACCGTTGAGTTTCTTGCCGAAAAAATCAACTTTCCGGACCGAGGGTAGATTTGTTACCAACGGGTAGACTACCGACGATCAAAAGTGACTTGAGCCTACTTATAAAGAATATTTTGATTTTGATTTTATAAATCTCATATCACGATGTTTGTCACCCATAAATTCCGAAACTACAGAACCGATTTTCATGATTATTTTAAATTTTGCTGGTTTCATTTTATTTAGTCATGAATATTTCTATGCATTTAAGTCCGAAGACGAAGCTGCGCGAGTCAGGTAGTGAGTTAAATACTAATAGAAGTGAACAACAATGTGACAAAAGACTATACAAATATCAATTGCATACAATTCCCAATTCTAATTATGTAAATGAGTCACAGCGAAGGTTTATTGGTTCATGTCGCTAGAAACTACATGCTGGACCAGTGGGAGATTGAATATCAGTCGATGTTTTTAACGAACAACTTTTTTAATCCCACTTGTTAAAGGCCTACCAGTACCATTTTATAAAGTTTTAAATTCAAATAGAATGGATTCTATAGTAATAATTTCAATGACATAACCGTTTTAGCTGGTTGAGCATATACATATTTTAACACACTCAGAGTATATCACAAACATTATGATATAAAAAGATATTGTATTGAAGACAGGTTAACCTAAGTTTCTTGTTGGTTTATTTTCAGTAGAATCAACTTTTCAAACCAGAGGGAGATTCTTTAACAAACAACTGCCTAATAACGATTTAAACGAGCTTATCGTGGTTTCAACAAAAACTACTTTGATTTGATTATTTATTTATTTTCGTAAAGGAATTCATGAGAAGTGGATCCTAAATGAGATGACAATCGTATGTAAGACAATAAATTTTGACAGTTTGGAAAACCAAAATGATTATAGAAACGCACTCATCCTTTTTTTATTCCATATTCAGTGCAATCAAGGATTTATTTATATAAATCAAGATGTAGCATTGCACGACGGTTGCACATAAATGGAATCTTATAGACTTTCAGTGCCCTGCAGACTCGTAAAAGAGGTAATAAAAGTGCAAACAACCAACCTTAGCGCTTACCTTCGAATGCCTTTGTTTACGATCCCTTATCCAGCTAACGACATATAAAGATACTGACATCATATTTCTAGGGAGTTATGCATTGCAATTACATATAATTTAGAAAATATTTATGATATACATAAAAATCTTCATTGATTAACGAATTCACAGCGGTGTTCTGTAATGACAGATGCTTTTTTGAAAAAGTCGCCTTTTTTGCTGGGAATTGCTTGCAGTGGGACTTACTAGCTTGTCCAGAATACCCTCTAAAACCTAGCGACACAGAATATCAACCTGAATTGTAAATGTTAGAAGATCTCTTGAACAAAGGGGGTTTAAGCAGGAGGCAAGAGGCGTTGGAAATGATACCTGGCAACCCAGCCTCCTCTTTAGAAGGAGCGTGGCATCAACAGCACCTTTCCTTTCTCTCTCTCCATTGCCACCTTCAACGAGATGACAGCCCCTCAGAAAGAGGCAACCGAGAGATTCCCTCCGATTAGCGACACCAGAGGGTGTCTTTGGGTTTCCGAACCGGGCATTCGGCCACAGTTTGACCTGCCGTATCAAAATAATAGTTGCCTAAGTTACTCCTCATAACATTAGCTATTTGCTAGTTAGTCTTGTGAAATTCATACCAGCCGTACAAATTTAAATTTTGATGCAAGTACAGTATTGTAATTTCTCACTACATGCCCAAACCATTTCAGCATACCTGTCTCAATTTTAGTCACTACGTCTTCTCATACCACAACGTTTTCTTATCACACTATTTCTTACTTTGTCACTCAGTTTTAAGTATGAGTATACTTCTCAATGCTCTCATCTCATTTATTTTACTTACGTGATTCTTTTGCCATACCCAACTTTCACTACTATACATAAGTATTTACACCAACACTCCAACATGCACAGCCAGTCTGTCAGTAGCTTTCAATCGTTCATTAAAACAGACACATATTTTTAAACTAACACAAATGATTGATGACATATTTCAACAACATATTTCTCGTGTTTGTACGATTTCTTGATGGCTTAACGATGGAAGACATTCCAGTAGTAAAAACCACGGTATTTATAATCCTAATCCCAAGGTTCATAGATAATATGTCATCATATCTAAGAACCATAGGCAAGCATTATCTTTTGTACCGTTAAGTCTTTGTTTGCACGTCGTATGTACATTGCAACGATATTCTCTTGCTCAAACCTTTAAAAATTATAGTTTTAAGTAATTTTGTTGACTATGGGAACCACGTTGAACATTATTTGTGGCGGTCGCTGGGTTTCTTATTGTCAACGATCACCACATAAATAGAGCCGACCTATTGATTTAAAAGCTACAAATTATTATATAACACTAGCAGTTCATTCTGGCTTGACACGGATACTAGACCATATTATGTCCACATGTATTTTCTGTCGTCAGATATCGGATCGTATCACCTAATTGAATGAGGTATTGAATATTTGAATTAGATTTAAATGTAATGTACACTAATTAAAGTATTTTAATGTATGTGACTATGCTTGGATAATATCATATAAACTGCCTCATTGGTCTAGTGGTTAGCATGTTCGACTAAAGACATGAGGTCCTGGGTTCGAGTCACGGGTCAAGCCAATTCAAAAATATTGAATTTTCTATTAAAATTGTCTCAATAATTGCCCGAAGTTCGGAAGTTGGCGGTGTGATCCACCCCCGTGCTTCGGAGAGCACGTTAAGCCATCGGTCCTGTGCTTGATCTCTCTCCGGGCGTGTCGGATTCCTGTCACATCGGTCAATGAGAATGAAGGAATAGAGAGTGCACTTGTGTACAATGCCTGCCAATCCGCAGTGGAGCAGCGCGGTTGGTCCATGCTCTAAAAATCCTCGCTCCTCGTAGTGAGGAGGCCTTTGCCCAGCAATGAGACGTTAATGGGCTGCTACTTACTTTTTTTTACTTAATATCATATATTTCGTATTCTAAAACACGATAGTCAGAGAACACATTCATAAGGAGTTGTAAACTACACCATGTTATTCTCTGAATTTGATCCATTTCATCTCTTTCTCACAATACAAATAATATATACATTTTTGTACATTTTGTACATTTATGTATACAAATTTTGTATCAATGATAGTCTACAGCATAAAGATTAGTAGTTTCAACTATTTAAAGTAGATTCATATTATTACGTTTTACTTTGTCTGCACTTACTTTTATTATGAGAAATGTGTATCTTGGGAAACTGTTTTGGTGTACGGTATTATTATATATTTAGTTATTGTTATGTGTTATATGTACGTATTTGTTTCGAAATTAAAGGTTAACAAATAAATAAGTTTAATTACAAACATTTCAAAAAACTAAAATGGTTTTTGGCAGCGTGTTACAAATTATATACCTAAACATTCCTCAAGAATCACTGCATTTATTAGGTAAAACCTCATGAAAATTCGTTTAGTATTTTTTTAAATTTAAACGGCATTGCATACCATAACTGTTAATCGGACTGTAAACAAGTTCGGTTTTAAGAAGACGCTATTACGCTGTTAGAAATAAGTACTCTGTCTCTACTTTTTGATTTCTGACATCACCCATGTTTATAAAACCATCCGGAAGTTTCTCCTCCGTCATATTATTACAGCTATAGATAAAGAAATCCGTTATGCGTATATATTAACATTCCAAAAATACATGTGAAGCGATGCGCTTCCGTGTTGTAAATTACAACACATGACATTCTTCCATGTTTTTACAGTGTATTTATTATGGATGTATACGATGATATATTGTAAATGGATGTCTACGATGATATCTCAAGGACTGGGCACTGGAACCATGTAAAGGACATGGAGGCGCTCAGAAGTTAAAGTTTAGCTCATTATATTAAAAGTGGCCAAGTACGTCTCAAGCACAACGCGGTATAAGGTTCCGTAGACTCAGAATTTCATCAAATCACTACTACAATAATATGTTTCACATATTGAAACACAAAGGATTTTCTGGTAGGAGGGAATCTTTACTCTTGAGCACTTTAAAGAACAAAATTATATATTTAAATGTAATTTAGTTCCAAAAATTAAGTATATGTGATGTTCCTGCTGTTGGCTGTCCAAAAAAAAATACATTTTGCAAGCAGTTTTCTGAATGGAATAAATGATCCCTACATATTCATAATATTAATAACTAATAATGATTTACCGTGTAGGCTAGAGAAAATGTTATCTCCACCATTTGTTTACTGGAATAGTAAAACAATGGCGTTTTATTTATTGACCTTTTTTTAATTTGTATATGGAAATTAATGAACGTTATTATTGAAATAAATATAAAAAACTCGAATATCCATCTTTATTTTTATTCTGAAATGATTGCAAATAAACTATTATACGCCAAAAACCATTCATGTATAGATGAATGAATGAAGGAGATGATTAATATTTTTGTAACAAGAGCTTACAGCATTATCTACTAATAGTTCGCTGTTTTAGGGAGAGCTAAACTATGTGCATAATTGCTAAAGTTGAACGATTGACTCAGGAATGGGATCAGTGCAGGCAAACTTGCATTGAGGCCACGAGTTTCAAACAGTAAGCCAATGTTGAAAATACTGCCTTCATTTCTACATGAGTTCAATACTGGGGTAAACTTGAAGAAAAATAATCTTCAGAAAGTTATCTCCAGTAGAACTCTTAAGGTAAGATAAAGTATGGCTTTCTCATATTGAGAATACGAGAAAGAATTTTCAAAGTATTATTTGCTTCTTTTCAGATAAACGCACTACTATTACAGACGCAATGAGCATTTATTAGTCAAGATTTTATTAAAAAAAAATGTATGTATTAATCAAATAATTAGTATTTTTCTTATTTGTGTGTAGTAAAGATCTATAACGTTAAACTGTACTGCCATTTATTTATGAATTGTAATTGATATTAGCAGGTTTGGGCACGTAGAGAGAATGAATGGTAAAGTTGGAAGGGGAAGACCAAGGCGAACCAAACATCCAGGACATTTTAAATAAGGTCCAGGACACGAGTACTTTAAACCGACGAACTTGTATGAAAGGTTTAATGAGAATAAAAGAAGCGAAGGAGATATGCAAGGATCGTGGCAAGTGGAAAGAAGTGGTCTCTACCTAACCCTTTAGGAAAGAGGCGGGATGCTATGTTCTTATGTAAACATAGATATCTTGAGAGGTCATAAAAATCAATTTAACCTAATGAAATCTCGTATATATTTTATAGGAATAAAACTGCATACCAGAGTACGATTTCGCAAATGATAATTGAATCCCGTCTACACATTTGCCGATCCGTTGGACTTGAGAATACATAGCAGGTTTGAAATACTTTATTTTGCAACTAGGATTACCTGCCCACTCAAGAAAACTTAGCAAAATATATATATACCTCATATATAGATATATAGGAGGTATATTTATACGACCTGATAGGTCTTCAGGTCGTGATATTGTAAAGGTTAAACCAGGCCAACTAAGAGCTGCAGTCAGTGGTGTCANAGATGTTCGCTAACGCATTCATCTCTGGCGCCCCGGATGCGTCCGACTCAAGGGTTCAAAAGAGGGGAAGCAGGCGCTCAAAATTGCGCCGTCTTATACCTCCCCTTCTCCGGCGGGAGTGGGGAACATTGACCGCTCTCTGTCTTTGCCTCTCTAATGCCTCCTTTTGCAAAATAACGGCCTCGCAGAAGGAGGCAACTGCCCTCCAACCGGTCATGCTACCAAGCATAGCACCCACTATGCTGGGCAGGGAGAGATCGCTTTCAACCAGCGACATTAAGACGTGGCGCTGGGGAAACGGTACTGACATTTTCTTTATGAATTGTAATTGATATTAGCAGGTGTGGGCACGTAGAGAGAATGAATGGTAAAGTTGGAAGGGGAAGACCAAGGCGAACCAAACATCCAGGACATTTTAAATTAGGTCCAGGACAAGAGTACTCTAAACCGACGAACTTGTATGAAAGGTTTAATGAGAATGAAAGAAGCGAAGGAGATATGCAAGGATCGTGCAAGTGGAAAGAAGTGGTCTCTACCTACCCCTGTGGGAATGAGGCGGGATGCTATGTACATATGTAAACATAGATATCTTGAGAGGTCATAAAAATCAATTTAACCTAATGAAATCTCGTATATATTTCATAGGAATAAAACTGCATACCAGAGTACGATTGCGCAGATGCTAATTGAATCCCATCTACACATTTGCCGATCCGTTGGACTTGAGAATACATAGCAGGTTTGAAAGACTTTATTTTGCAACTAGGATTACCTGCCCACTCAATTTTTGATTTGATTTTTGATTTGATATATTGATATACGAGGTATATTTATACGACCTGATAGGTCTTCAGGTCGTAATATTGTAAAGGTTAAACCAGTCCAACTAAGAGCTGCAGTCAGTGGTCTCATTTGGGCTCTACCACAATTAAAATTCCAATGATAACATCCTCCTTTTTTTGAAGTCGGTTAAAAAAAGCTCGTTTGCAGTAGATCCGTTTGAAAATTAAACGAATTGTGATAAGAAAATAAAACACAAGAATTCTCTAGATTCTGCTATATCCATTACGAAAATTTTGGATTGTGTGATTGTTATTCAAATATGTCAAGAAGAATATTTAAATTTAGTATAGGTATCATGTCGGCAATGTACCTTTACAAAGTTTACAATGAGCTAGGAGAAACTACACCCATTTTATATCAACTAATAGGTAAAACTTACTTTCGTAGCAACTTATAAAAAAGTAATTTATTAAACAGAAATCGTTCCCTATCCCTCTAATTATAATTTATTTCTAGACGTGAAGAGAACAGCTGCGGATTAGACCTATAAATTTTCACTTAGTGAAAATATTGATTTATCTATTAAATTAATAAAATTGAGCTGTCCATCTGAAATGTCTACATAACAAAATTTAATACAAAAAAAATAACTACGTCTGTTGGTTCCAGTTCAAATTCGATGAAATTTTCATCAGTAGAGAGCTGACCTAAAAATATAACCTACTGTATATTTAAAGTCTTTTAAGAAAAAACGAATTATAATAAGATCACATTGCACACTTTCGAACCAGGGCTTGCTAATTTTATCTGTAATAATATTTTAAATGCAAAGGTAAATCTGTCGTTCACGTTTTTTAAGCCTACATCGCTGAATTTATCTTAATAACTTTTGTTACAGAAAAAGATCGGTCGTTAAGTCAGCTATTTTTGCCCCAGAAAAAATCTTAAAAGGGTGAAATAGGGGAAAGTTTGAACAGAAAACTGATTTCAATTCTCAAGTACTACAACTTTTATTATAATCATCAAAGTAATTTTTCAGGGTTTTAAACAATTTTTTCGTTGAAATAAAAGGTAGGGTAATGAATATTTAACCAACTTGAAAAAAAAAGGTTGTTACCAATCCAATTATTGAAGTGAAACTTTTTTAGAATCGTTGTGATTTGAAGCCGGATGCAACGGGAAAAACAACAGGTAAGAGACATAAATACAAAAATGTGTAGGATGAAGGAGGCAAAGAATAAGACAGAAGTATACATACTATTTTATATTATAAGTCTATCCTCTTTGCGCCATGCTTCGTAGCATTCCCACTCCTGTCTTCTAAGCTTAGTCGCCTGTAATTCAGTGTTGTTGGTTATTAGATCAGGAGTCGCCAACTAGCGGCCCGCGGACCCCTGGGTTAATGTATACTTACATCGGATTGGATTTAATCTATGTCGGTGTCGTATTTATTCTATGTATTAGATCAGGGGTAGCCATACAGCGGTCCGCAGGCCGCAGTTTACCTTCCCAGGCATAATGTCTACTTAGATCAGAGTGGATTTATTCTGTGTCGAAATAGATAAAAAATATATGTCGGAGTGCAAGAGTCTTGAAACTGTCACGTTCCTAGCTATTATTGTTAATAAGTTTTGTGTAAATTGATATCGGGGAACATTAAGTGATTGAACATTATAATCCGAGTTAATTAACAAAGTGTTTGATTGCAACAACATTACCCACGAACGCCCACAGTATAAGAAATTAAATAATGGATCCCATTAATGATGATGTTGGCGGAGAACCCTACGCCCCTGTGCCTTATCCTTCTCCGCTCCGTTGCTCTCTTATTTATATAAAAAAAAATAATTTATATTTTGTATTAATTTTCGACACTTTTTATATTTTAAAGGCAATAAATTCATTAAATTCCTAACATATCTTCCTTTTCCCCTACCTCGTCTCGGAAATGTAGTTTTAGATTTATATAAATATAAACCAGAATTAAAAATCAATTTGCCAAAGAAGTTTCACTTCTAACATGTGACTTTGTACATTACCTTTGAACGTACTTTGCAATTATTATTTTTATATATGTCACCTATTACTTTTTATTGGGTAAACCTTTTTTTTTTGTTCTTTTATCTATGTCTATCTATCGATAGACATCGAGATGTTAAATCGGCACTTTTAAGTCTTCAATGCTGATGTTTTTTCTTATTTATAGTAATCAGTCACTCACACATTGGCTGATTTGCCTTTTTACGAGTATGACGGAGTCGGATATCATGGGAATCAGAAAATGTTTGCAAAACATTTTAGCCTTTCAACTACCAGTTCCAGTGGTTCTGCAAATGTCTATGCGCAGTACTTCCCCAGGTCGTTGGTCGTGAAGGAACGTCCGCCTGCCATGACTGTGATGCGCCTGTAGGTAAGGCGCACCACTCTGTCGGAATGTCCTGCGTGGGTGCTTTAGCGGCACATCTTGTTATAGCTGGTTAGAGGAAATCTATTGGAGAGCGTAATTGGTGAAATTCTCGCCAGTGAAGGTAGGTGGCGGGCGGTTGCCTCCTTTTGCGAAACTCATCTCGCTAAAGAAGACAAATGAGAGGCTGAGAGAGCAAGCAGCTGAAGCCCTCCCTCAGCGTCGGAGGAAGCTGGGTGGCAGAAGTCGTACGTATGCCCTTCATGAATCTGTTATCGGCAAGTCCCACAATCCCGATTGGAAAAATTATTTCATCGGAGTGTGGAAAGGCATTTCCCAGCGCATGCCGTATGCGCGATGAAACCCATCCAAATAACCCTAAATTAAGCTAAGCAGGCGAAGTTGCTGGTTTTAACTGTTTTAAGTTTATTTCTGTTTTGCCTCTCTACGTCTGAATAAATAATACTTATCAATGAAGACAGACATCTGCCAGAGAAATACCTTGATACAAATGAAACTGCCCTAAAGCCTGTTTACGAAGCGTGTCTGAATCAATGATCGTTATAATTAAATTCCTTCACGTCAATTTCTTCTCGCTTTGCCTTAAATCTTTGCTTAATTAAATATTGATAAGAAAACTTAATCTTTAGGGTGACGAATGCATAGCGTGACTGCACTCTTACAGTTTCACACACGTTTGTGTCAGAAAAATATTAGTTTTATATTGTATCTTTACAATATCTATTCCTGGCGCTAAGACCTGCATAGTTTCTAATTTTGTAAAAATATGGGGAAATTGGTTATTTGTTGTCGCCTATTGCTGTCAGGAGCGCTTGACTGTGATCTTACCTGGTGATAGATGACGATGGAATCGCGCTAGTTTCTACAAAGCATTACAACGAAACGGTTTTTTTTTGAAGTCTTTACTGATATGGTGGTTTATATACACCTTTTACAAGTGAAATAAATTATAAAATGCAAATTAATTTCCCAGGCAGAAAACGAACTCGCTCCTCCTACACGCAAAGCTTGTGAGACTATTAAAAAATTACATTATAGATAGACACATTAATTTTATATCTGGGCTAGTGGAAAAGGTCCAAAAATTTGTCCTGTCGGGAATCAAACCCGGGGCCTTTGCTAGCTAAGTAGTTATGTCATTACGAAGCTGTTAAAACATCAATATATAGCTTTCCTTCACTGAAACCAACACACATCATTTTGGCATCGTTATTAGAAATCGGGTTACCTAAACAATTGGTTCGGAAAATCACATAACGGAAACGAATACGCTCAGTTTAATTTCGTACGCATCCTTGAGTAATATAATTAGGAACTATTAACGAACGAAGTCGCAGCTCATTATTGCTCCACGTGATATTTAATTATTTACTAGCTAACCCACGCAACTTTGTCTGCTTACACTTAAATGTAGTACTTAACCCTTCGCACTCATTACTACAATACTCCTTAATTTAAAAAAAATGCGAATACTGTATATTTAGAATAAGGTACATCTTGTATTGAAGAGAAAAAGTATAATATTAATTACTTTAAGAAATGCTTCATTATAACATCAAGTCCAGTTCGACATAGAAGTTGATGTGAAAAACAGGATGTCGAGCCACACTCGACATAGGAGAGCAAAGGGTTAAAGAACGGCCTCATCTATTTGGTGTATATGTACTTTAATTGATAACTGAACTCACACTTAACGATAAATGGTTTAAAAAATATTCTATCTATCTATAGGCAACAAGTATCGTGCCACGATATTTTTAAATAGATTTTATTGATTCGCGATATAAAACCATTATCTCCACATAAATTACATACGCCTGTAACAATAATTTTAACCTAAATAAGTAATAGAAAATACATTAAGTGATCTACCACGACCTTAAAAACCTTTAATCAATTTACGTCAGCTTTCAATGGACGGCTTTAGAAGAATAATATTAATTAATAAATTTAAAAAACTGTATTAATATCAAGTTGTCTAATATTATTAAGAGGAATTATTTGTGTGTTCGTATGTAATCCCACTACAGTGGTTATGCCACTATAACTACTTTTTTACATTTAAAAGTGCCGACAGTAATCAAAGGATTTTATACATATCTCTGTATTAATCATTACATATTGAAATAAAGACCGTTTCAATACCTTTACAATACTTTTCAATTATTAAAATCTAAAATTCCATTCAAGACACAAAGAATTTCAAAATGTCACGTACATAGAAAAGACTATGTATTCCAGAATGACTATTATTGTATATAAGTACGTATATTTGTATAACTGTCTTAAAATAATTAAAAATTATGTGAAATAAACTGTATGCTGCCTTTGAATAAACTTATTATTATCTCAGTTCTACACTCACTTATTATTATTATTATTATTATTATAAAACTTTTATGTTAACAAAAATAACTCTAATAGTCCGAATTAGTAGACTTTCGACTGCGAAGCATGTAAATGCATTGATTACATCACCCTTACAATATGAATGTAGGAGAGCTAATGAAGATATTTTAAATCACGGTCACAGTGTGCAACAAGTTGCGCCATTCAGAAATAAAGTTGCGGTGTACTGGAATCCTTCAATGGAGCACAATTAAGATTCTTCGCGACTTCAGGGCGCCTTCATGCATGCCGAGTATATCTATCTGCCTGCGAAACGCGGCTGTTTCACAAGCGAAATAAATCTCACTTCACACCGCTCCGAGCAACGCCGCTGTATTTTGAATAAAAATAAACGATAAGCCGACAATAGAGGATTATGAACCTAATCTCAAGGAATACATGACCTAAATTTGCAACCATATCGTCGCTTTCGTCGTTTAACGCCTCTCACGTCACGAACTTTCCTATGCCACGGTTAAGTGTTATCGAATCCTTTTGTGCTTGCCGAAATGAAACTTTATAGCGCTTTGCATGAAGTATAAAAACGGCAGGTGCGAAAAAAGTTTTTACACAAAAGAATTTCGGCAGACCGATTCAATGTCACGTTTTCACAATTTCATCCGACGATGCTTGTTTATTATTTATGCGGAGAGCCTATCCAGAATATCAATAAGTTTCGATAAGACGCAAAGCATGAAAAGGTTAAAATTCAATTACGAAACCTGCGGCAATATCCACTTCAAATATTATTTCTATCAACCCTATACGTGATATTGTTCATTAAGCAAGATCGTTTATAGGCTAATAGAAAATTTAATGTAACATTAACGCAATAACTTGTAGCTTATTCCGGAAGCATGTTTAAAAAGGATATACGCTCCATCCTGTACTGTACGTATACAAGTACTGTATTTTCACATGTATCTTTAAAGACTTACATTATCCACATGAAAGCAAACTACATATTTCTTAATTTCATTAAAATTATATCTGTAATTATTAAGCATTTGCGGAGTCGTGTATTTGAAATGATAGTCATATCAATCGTAGTCCTATCAATGCTAGTTTTTAGAGTTTTTAATTCATTTCTGACATGAATTTAATATGAAAATAATGTACACAAACATAATGAAATACTTTTTATATAGATAACATAAAAATTGTCAGTAAGAGACTTACTTAGAAACCAAGCAACCAAGCCCCCCCAAACTAGTTTTAATAGAAAGGCAATATACGAAGATATTTTTGTAAATATATATCGGAACCGATTATTAACTTAAAATTTAACAGCGGATAAATTATAACTGACATCACGAATAACAGCTAGTATAACTTTCAGAAAGAAATAACGCAGATCGCAAACGAAATCCTTGCTCGATGATAGACGAAAGAAAAATATTACAACGCATTAAATGAGAGGCTTATTTTTTTTACTATTTTGTAAACATAACTGTCTATACATGAGAATTCAAGTCAAAACGAAAATTATAAACACAATCATTGTATTTAGGTCGGAACAATAGAGTGACGGTGCATGCATTTTAGTAGCGGAACAATCGACGCTTTAAATGTTTATAAATTGCACGCCCATATGAATGCAGTTGAGCTCATATCGCTATTTCTACTTTTGTTTGGCATTCATTACTTCGCTTTTCTTAATAAACACGTACTGTTTTACGCGAATCGAAAATGAGCAGTTGAAATTTCTGAAACGTTTAATTACAGTTTTAACGCCTTCCGCTTTGTTACACGCTAAAATGTTTCACAGCCTAATTTGCATATTTTATTTAGACTGTAAAAAATGGGATACACTAGGACCTCATTGAATTGGGTTTCAACAACATCCTGAATAAAATATGTTAGGTTTAAATACGATTGGAGTAAATCGAATGCTTGATTCACTAACAATATTTTAAGTTCGAGTCCAATTGGATAATTTAATAGTTATATTTTTAAATAATTGTTAATTTTTTTATCTCACTCTTACATCACCGTGTTACCATCTCAGACTCGTTTTTACAGGAACATAAAAGAAAACTTATTGCTACTTGCCCACATGCCCCATGTGGCACTACATGCTTCACTATCAAAGGTCCTGGGATCAATTCCCGGCAAAGCAAATATAGGTTTGGTGAATCTTGGACCGTGAATAGTTACCATCATACCGGAAAATACGTGCCGCCAAGATAACAATTTACTTTCCGGTACGATACCGTGGAAAAACCATAAGAAATATTTATCTCTTAGATTCCATAGGAGACTGTATCATCAGGCGTGACTACAGTCAAAGGATAACCTGTCAGCAATAAATAACCTATTCGACTACTCATAGTACATATTAGTAAATAAAATAAATAAGTACTAGCCCATTAATGTCCCATTGCTGGGCACCGGCTTCCTTACTCATAGGTGAGAGTTTCCTCACAAACTAACCCCGAAGAAGTTTCATGCCGTGACATCGGCTGGTAAGGTTATGGCTTAAATATTTTGGGACTCAGTAGGGACATTGTTGATTGATTACCTGGGGCGAGGACGCACTATTATGGCCAATAATATGTAGCATTAATACCCATGTTGAGGAATGCCCTCAAAGAGAAAAGGAGAGGGAAACTTCGAAGGGGCGTGCTATTTTATCAAAAAGCACCCGCGCTCGAGTCGACAGTCGCGATGGCTGCCATTCAACAGATTGGCTTCGTATTGCTTAACCATCTCCCTTATTCATCAGATCTGGCGCCATGCGATTTTTATCTGATCCCTAAATTGTAAGATTACTTAAGGGAATTCAGGAACGAAGACGATAACGAGGTGATGGATGCCGTGGAGAGCTATTATCAGAACCAAGATTTTTTTTAAAGGGATTGAATCCTTGGAAAAGCTCCAGACTCGGTGTATTGAGAGACTAGGAGACTATGTAGAAAAATATTAAGTTATTAATACTCATTATATTCTATCTCATTCTCACTTTTTTTTTTAGTCGCTGGGAAATGCTTATACGCACGCTGGATAGAGTGTACAGTTCCATCAAGGAGTGTGGGACTCACTGTAACTAGAATACCCACTAAAACCCAGCGGAATCCCTATTCATCCGTATGGTGAACATTCATCTTTGGCGCCGCGGATGCGTCCGACTCAGGGTTCAAAAGAGGGGAAGCAGGCGCTCAAAATTGCGCCGTCTTATACCTTCCCTTCTCCGGCGGGAGGAAGGAGCATCGACGGCTCTCTCTCTTTACCTCTCTAATGCCTCCTTTTGCAAAATAACGGCCTCACAGAAGGAGGCAACTGCCCTCTAACCGGTCATGCTACCGAGCATAGCACCCACTATGCTAGGCAGGGAGAGNCATAGCACCTACTATGCTGGGCAGGGAGAGATCGCTTCCAACCAGCGACATTAAGACGTGGCGCTGGGGGCCCCAGGCCGGGCATACTGCCAATGTGTGATACGCCGTATCAACAGCCGCATCACATTCACGGCACGCAGGCATCTCCTCACATCCCACAATCTGGTGCAAGTACTTACCAAAACAACCATGTCCAGTAAGCACCTGCACCAACCTGTATATTAAAACACCATGCCCCCTCGAGATCCAATCTTCCAAGTGGGGAAGAAAAGCCGTTGCAGTGACTGCGCCCACTATTGGAGACCCGAGGTCCTCCCTCCATTTGTGAATTAGGGCCTGGTCGGATAAAGCCCTCATTCTCTGCACCTCAATGTCATCGGGCCTTTCTCCTCTATACCTTGCAGCTACTCGACACTGATATACAGCTGCAAGAACCTCCGCCAGAAGCTCCCAGGGGGGATCACTTGCAAGAAGTGTTGCAACCATCCAGGATACTGTACGTCAACCCACGAATCGCCCTGATCGCTATCACTTTGTGCGCCCTGCGCAAGAGTGCTTTATTTGGAGCGGTCAGGGCATTGACCCACAACGGTGCACCATACAGCGCCATACTGGCAATGATCCCTGCATAAAGCTTCCTGCATGGTGACTCCGGTCTCCCTACGTTGGGCAACAAACGTCCAAGCGAGGCAGCCGCAATAATCACCCGTGGTGTGAGCCACGTAAAATGAGCACGAAATGCCCAATGGCCGTCTAGCATTAGGCCCAGGTACTTCATCTGGGCGTTTACTTTAACCGCATCTCCGTGTACTAGCAAACTTGCCCCCCGTGGAGGACCCCTTCGAGGTCCATAGAAAAGTAAGGCCTCAGTTTTTGTGGTAGATACTTCCAAGCCCAATCTCTGGATCCTTTCTAACACCAGATTCGTTCCGATTTCAGCAAGCTGTACCGCCTCTTCAAACGTCCTACTCCGCTCATTCTCACTACTTTTTAATCTCTCCTTGTACATCTTACTTGAACTTAAACTCTATTATTGTAAATATAATACTGGGTAATAGTACCTATTCTATATTACTGGAATGCCGGTAGAATTCTCAAGTGACGTGAGACAATGCTTCAAATAACTGTAACCAGATGTCAGCAAGGCAATTTCCTCTTATATGCCGAGGCGCACTTTATGGTTTGTTATGACTGCACACCATCCGTGACACGACACCGTTACTTGAGCTTCTAAATGACACAGTACGTGCAGTATGTGGATATAAATTACAGAATATCTACCAAATTAACTTTGCTGAATGAAAGCATAAATCTAGTGAGACTTCTTCCGCATTACTTTTTATTTTAAAGCATATCGTACTTGGAAGTCTTCAGTTTAGATTAGTCAAAAAAGGAAACATAAAATTTAACGAAATATCGTTTAGAATGATTTTCGATAGAAAAAGAATTGGTTAAAGAAATTGCAATTACAAAATCAAACAATTAAACAATGAATAAATAAAAAAAATCATTTCGGTATAAATTACTCCTGTAATTAAATATTTAAAATAAATAACAGAAAACATTTGTTCGAACTTGTTAAACTCATTACTTTAGAAAAAACCTTTAAACCTATTACGTAAGCTTTCAATAGATGTACAATTTACCGGGAAACAAATATAAAAAAATCTAGTCCCATCCTAAAAAAAAGAAGTAAAGGCAAAGATTATTTCTTGCACTGCAAAATTTAATTAAATTGAAGACAAGAAAATAGAATCAATATTTTTAACAGCATCATTTGAAGTGTAAAGGCCTGGAACCTTTAAGGATTAATAATTGTTGTTGGTTTTAATGATATCAGTTAAAAAAGCTTAAAATAAAATTTCGAGTAGGGCCACATGACTCTCTCCTATGAGTGAGGAGGCCTGTGCCCAGAAGTGGGACGATAATAGTATATTGGATTAGTAGTCTATTGGAATTTGAAATCCACCTAAGCACCTACAACAAATACTTTAAAACTCAATTCAGACTTTTTCAAAAAATCAAAGTTCATTAAAATTGATTTAGTAGTTTAAATGTAAGTCAGACAGATAAAAAGACTGTCCGAACGTAATTTATTCTAAAAGATAAAACAAGTAATTATTATAAAATAATACTGTATTAAGATCAAGTGTCATTCATTACACCTTTAAAAATATATTTACAAAAGGAAGATGGCGTAGGAATTGAAAAATTAAATAAAGTAAAATGAAGAAATTGTACCAATATAAGCAATAAAATCATAAAATATTAATGGCAACATTAAAAAGAATACTTAGAACAACTAGTTTTATTTTATTTAAGGTAATTACACACACTAAGTACTATAATGTCCCTTTAAAGAACTTCGCAGGCCGCTATTTCTTCGAACAATTACATTATCAACCGTGTCGCTTGGTGATAACATCGGCGTTAAACAGTCCCAGGAAAATCATTTTGCACCAAGATTTTAACACGTGATATCTTGTAATACTTTCCTTCATTATGTAACTAGTAAATATATCAAAAGGTTTTTTAAATATCATCTATGACATATTCGAATTTATGAATATATCATCTTGCGCGAAGTTCTTAACTCATTATATAAATCAAAACCTCAAGAGATTTTACTTAATTTTTCGAGAAATATGCATACATAATAATTTAACTAAGATATCGACGGCCCTTACGTATAAAGAGTTAAGTAGACAGTCGTAATTTTTTAATACAATGTTTCAAAGATATATTATTACTATACTATCTTTTGTCTTCACGATATGTTTTTAAGCATCATGTTTTAATAGCTATATAATTAAAAAATCGATGACCTAAGTTGTTCATTGGGGAGATATAATCATTACAATTACAAGTTGACGGTTTTATACGTAGGGCCCGTCGATATGGAAAAATAGAATTAACAAATCACATTCACATAAAGTTTAAACAAACGTATAAAGTTGAATATTTTGACAAGAGATCTATACATATATAGTCAGGAGTCTGAACTAATAGTAGGAATTTACAATTTAAAAATTAAATAGGTATATAGAAATCCTATTTTATTAATGATATATATAGAAATCCTTTTATAGGCTTTATCTACAGGGGCTGATACCCCTCAGTGCCTGAAGACAAAGCTCTTCGAACAGTGCGTGTTGCCAGTGATGACCTACGGCTCCGAAACGTGGTCGCAGACTATGGACCTCATACGAAAGCTCAGAGTCGCTCAGCGTGCGATGGAGAGGGCTATGCTAGGAGTTTCTCTACGTGATTGAATCAGAAATGAGGAGATCCGTAGCAGAACCAAAGACACCGGTATAGTCCTACGAATCGCGAACCTGAAGTGGAAATAGGCGGGGCACATAGTCCTACGGACCGATGGACGTTGGGGGCAGAAGGTGCTGGAGTAGCAACCCAGCTCCGGGCAGCGCAGTGTAGGAAGACCCCCCACTAGGTGGACCGAAGACATAAAGAGTACCGGTAGCCGCTGGAGCCAGGCGGCGCAAGATCGGACATTGTGGACATCATTAGGTGAAACCCATGTCCAGCAGTGGACTTCCATCAGTTGAAGCGACGACGACGACATGAGCTGATAATCTAAGTCCTGTATTAAATGATTATATTAATTTTGCTAGCGATATCAAGTTCGTAATGAGCCAAGTACCCGTCTTTTAAGTAGTGGGTTATTAAATAAAAAACAGATAATAATTAGTATAACCCCTTTAAACATAGCATCCAGAAAAAGACACACGTGTTACATATGTCAATGTCCCCTTAAAATTTGTTACCAATTTAGTTAATGCTATAAAACATGTGCTATAATTATTATCACGTAATATATCAATCATTTCGATATAAATCACTTGTAAGTAGTTAAGACCCAAACATTTTTCTGACGTGTTAGTACATAAAACGAACTAAACAAGAAAATTACAAGCCGCTATTTCCTGCAAACAATTTGGTTATCGGCTTTTCCGCTCGGCGATAACATCGTTGGTAACTTGTCCCAGCAAATCGTTTTTATGTACTCTATATGGCTTTACTAAGAAAGTTCTGCTTTAGTTCTATATAGTGAATACTCAACCTTGTAAAGGGTTCTCTATTAACAGTAATTGTTATAATAATGATTATTATAAATGAACTTAAAATCTTTAATCTGACAGGGAACAGAGTAATTACAAAAAAACCTCCTCTACCGCCTTAATCATGAAATTCTTTATAAATTTGCCACTAATCCCCAGCGATAAGAATATATTCAGAAAACTTCAAAAGCATTCCACTAATGTCTAAATTGCAATCACCTAAACAGTAAAAGTCGCACAGAAGAGACAAAGATCGTACGATAATTTGCTTTCAATGCCACTAAATATCACAAAATCCTCAGTCAATTGTCGTTTTCTTGGTATCTTCACTTGACAAAACGACAATACATACGTCGTCATTTTTGTTTTATATTATTTCAAGGGCAAAAACTGATATGCATACTGATTATTTTTTCTATTTAGTGGAGTCTATCCATAGTCAATCATTCCCTGCTTTGTATGATATTGGGGAAAAACTGAGCTTTCACAGAATACCAATGTGAAATCGTTACTTTTTCTTTTTTGACGTGAATACACATTTAAAATAACATCCATAGGCAATTAAACAAATGATAACAAATGGAGGGATACAGTTTAGTGTTGTAGTTACATATCTATCACCTACATCCGAAATTCAATTACACCACTGGATAGCTAAAAGATCAAAGAATTTATTACGCTATAGAAGGACTGTAACACATCACGCGCGTCAACGGGGGAAGACTCGACATTTTGAAGCTATAACCCGTTACTTCATAACACAGGAAAACCCTGTGTACTGGTAATCGTCATTATTTTCCCATTATAAGTTAACACTTGCATATATCATGTTCAGATTTTCAAAAGTTTATAAAATACTTTTAAAAATAAGTTGTTTCTTCAAAATGAGCTATCTAGAAGAAACAATCTATTTTTCTTGAAAAAATATTGTAAATAGCTATTCATTAGCAACTTTACACTTCATAAACCTTCAGGGTAATAAAATAACGAAACGACCTGTAACTTTGCCAGGCACCATCCATAAATGCTTGGACTTTAAAAAAGTATCCACTGAAATTATTATCAGGACATATAATCTTGTAATAACTACAATGTAAGAATTCTTTAATGTTTCGCTTTGTTGTAGGCACGTAGTAAATTTTTCATCTATCTTTTATTAGTCATTTAAAATTTTATATTTTATGAACGTTTCAAGGATTAGGAAAAGGAATTTGTACCCAAATTAACTGTTAAATATAATTTCTTCGACGTCCAAACACAAAAATAAAACTATTAAAACGATATTTTATAGATGTCGTAAAAAATATTCTTGTATTTCGTATAACATATAGCGGCCTAAAATATATTTTACAGATATTATCATATCGTTTAAACGCTAAATATATAAAATATTATACAAGTTAGATAATTTGATTTCTTTTTAAATTTCTATTATTAGTTTTTTATTCATTTCTCAAATTTCCAATTGATAATAATACGTTTTTATTGATCTATTTATGTTGAAATGCATTTTATATAACTTGTTGTTGCGATGATATTTAATAATTCCTATTTATTAAATATACTTTTTGATTTATTAATTACTAATTAATTTTGTGAAATATTGTACAGCGTATTGAAAGCTCAAAATAAAAGGTTTAAAGTTTTCTTTCCGTGTAATGATTTTTTAAAGTTCGTACTAAATGTCGTATTGACTTAAAAGTATATTATTTCTTTTGTTTGATTGATCGTCAGTTCTTGCAATTAATTTTTCCCTTAAATATCAGAAATATTAGGACACTTTGTTTTTATTTACATACAATTTTGTGTATATTTGCTTTCGAGTTAAAAAGACTAAAAAATTAAAAAGAGCTTCATCAAACCCCATTTCATAGAATATTAATCAATAACAAAATAAGCTTATCATGTTACAACATAAGTGTATCCTACATAATTTTATATATCACACAGCATTTTAAAACACGATATTTTACTTTGCGTAAAAAATCAAATGGCAGAATTATTTTTTTTTTAACAGAGTTCAAAAAAAGGAGGAGGAAATCAATTCGCCTGTATTTTTTTTTGTTACCTCATAAGTTTCGACTTTTTTATATGAAAGATAGTGTCTGTCGTAGGGTCCCATTTTTTTAAATCCAGTTCTGATGATGGCATCAGCAAACCAGATAAGTCTTAAATTTGCATTAAGCATGTGCTCGACAAATGGACGAATAACTCAAGATCACTCCAACCGATTTCGATGATTCTTTTTTTGTTGGAAAGGATATACTTCAAGGGTTTTTGATGACTTTTTTTGTTAAAATTTTTATTTATTAATAATTACGTAACGAATCGGAATTACAATGAATATCATTTTATAGCAATTTCACTGAACGAACCATTAATGTAATTTTAGTTTAAGAAATATTTTTTATATAAGTCTATTATTAAGTGAATTAATATAAAATATATCTTCAACAGAAAGCGTTAAAAGAGTTGTAAAATATGGAGAAACCTTAACGTTATAAATTTATTTACCACATGTCTATGCCTACCATATCTTAACAAATAAAGCCATCTATCAAAACAAAATGTATAAAGTGTCTTCTATGCTTATAGGAAAGGTATATTAATCAAACCGTATTAAAACATATAATGGGAAATGATGACAACCTAAGTCATTTTGTAAAATTGAAAATAGAGAAGGACTCGTTAGTTAACGGATTGATAAATACACTGGAGCAGTTTGTCATCAGTTGATGATTGATCGCCGCTGTAATTAATTTCTCAGCTGTTTAGTTGACAAGTTATACACAGATACTGCCCGTTCATGATATCATTTTGTACATAAATATTCATATGTCATACGTTAATATCAATACAACAAAGCTTGAGTTAAATAAAGCTCATCCTGATTTTATTAAATGTTTATTTGATCAAATTAAATCAACATAAACAAATATAATATCTTAATGAAACTAACCTCAAGCTGTTTTCTCTATGTCTTTTTGTAGATCAGACTTTTCTAATAGGGAACAGCGAAATATTTAAAGCGATTAATAGGAAATTAAGTTCGAATTAAGATTAGCTGAATTCAAATAAGTTGTATGCATTTGCTAGCACAATAAGAACTTTAGGTTCAATTCCCATAGAATAAATATAGGAAATTGTATGGTCTTATTTACCTATGAGTGGCATTGTGAAAGGTGGTAAAATTACCATTTTTAGAGTCGCTCACTAACTTGTAGCTTAAATTTTAACACAATATTAACGTTGATACAAAGAAAGAACTGTCACTAGGAGATTATTCCTTTCATTCTCCTGTGCTACATTTCTTATACCAAACGCCCGACCCAAAGAATAATAAGTACACCAATCACAGTCGTCGTGAAAACGACGACTAAACAAGCACCCATCAAATTTGAGAATTTCCGGAACAGCGCCAAACCGGATCTAGTGCATGTAAACGTTTTACCGATATAATTACAAAGAACAGCATAATGAACAAATATAGTAATTCAACAGAAATCTACAAACAAAATAATAATGATCGCTAACACCATTATTTTTCATTATATCTTATCAGTGTTCATCAACGGTATCGTCACTAACCCTCAGAAGAGATAATGATCCTGATGATGAGGAAAAGAGATGACTACGAAGCCATCATATTTGATGCCATTTAAAGAACGTTATTCAATTATTCTTTCAAATATAGATTGTTTTAGATATAAAAGTTAAAAGATCATGTTTTTAGTCGAAGATATATTCTTTATTTCTGACAGGTTAACTTTTGACTGTGATCTCACCTGATAGTAAGTGACATTATATTCTCAGAAACACAGTACCCGTTCAATAGTCCAAATTTAGAAAACACATTTTGCCAAACCTTTCCTACCAGAAATCAAATCCTCTGTCTCTGATAGCGATTATGACAAAATGCAGTCCATTTTATTATAATCTATACTATAATTGAATACACTTCAGTAAAAGACAGACATCTATATTCTTAAAATATTCCTGAAAGCGGTTAATAATACAAAAGAGATTTTTACACAGCGTCGAAAAAAATATTCCTGAAATACAAGCATAAACTCTGCTTTCAAAATGTCCGCCTATTTGCGTTTGTAGAAAAGATTACGGTTTAAGCTCCAGCATAATAAAATATTCATTCGCTAATACACTCCCGGATGCTGTTGCGTAATATTATGGCATAATAAAGTCCCGTCGTTCCGTGCGTCCAAACTGTCAACTTATCAGCGTAGAAATTAATTACAACTGTTATCAATCATGGACCGACAACCAACTGTTTTGGTATTAGTTACGCGGAATATGTGCAAAATATGTCGATTCAACAGACTAAATCAGTCATTGAAGGTGGAAATTGAGACTAGTATATCGATCACCTCTACGTATAAAAAGTCAAATATAAAATCTTAATTTTATAAGACTTTGTTTCAGAGATAATTCGTTTATTACCACACTACCTTTTATACTAATGGTATTTTATTAAAGCATGTTTTAATTGCTATATGATTTTTAAAAAATAAAAAAGTGCACAACGCCCTTTTTTATTTTTATGTGCGTATGTCTAAAACTTTAGATTTCTGAGACTTAAAGGGGTGGGAAAAGGAAGATATGTTAGGAATTAAATGAATTTAATTGTCACTAAAATATTAAACAGTGTCGCAAATTAATACAAATGATTTATTGTCACGTGCTTTTTGTCAATATTAAAATTTATTAATTAAATTTTGTTTTTGAATTTTTAAATTTACAAAAGAAAATTTACGAAACATGTTTTTTAATTTTAATGAACGATAGTATATTAAATCATTAAAAGACGAGTGGCAAATTAAAAAGCCACATGTTATTTGTAAATATTCAAACTACCTAACCTTCAAGTGAATAAGCATAAAAACGCTGCTCATTTTCGTGACGCTAATCATGCGTTTCATCCGTAAAAATTTTACCATCATGCGCCTAAAGAAGTTTCATTTTAAAATCCATTACCAACGTAGATAAAGTTATACAATCAGTGAAATTAATCCGGATACTTTTCGTTATCAAACTAAAGTAGACACAGTTACACCTTATAAAATGATTTACAAGTGAAAGTCCCGTCAAAATCGGTCTAGCCTTTTAAAAAACAAGTCGAAACAACACGACGAATATTAGTTAAAAAATTAGAATTTATTTTAGAAGTACGTACGTAGTATCACGCCTCATTCCTATAGGGGTAGGCCCACGTAGGCAGTTAGGAGACCACGTCCTTCCACTTGCCACGATCCTTGCACGTCTCCTTCGCTTCTTTAATTCCTTCCTCCTTTCATACAAGTTCATCAGTTTAGAGTACTCTTGACCTGGCACTTATTTAAAATGTCCTGGATTTGGTCCAGGAACGTTCACCTTGGTCTTCCCCTTCCAACTTGTTGGAAACAACAAGTCTGAAGTTTTTAGAAGTAGCATAAACAATACATTGAATTCAAATTATAGACACTCCAATTTCATTTATTTGTATGAATTATTGCTGAAATTGTGGGTCGATAAACATCTGGTATAATTATTTTATGCGGTGGAATTTCATAAGGCAAGTTCAAGGTCGAGCTTTTGTGACTCGGTAACAGATTTCAAACACGTTATACCGGTACGACATGTTCCGTGGAGTTAATAAAATATATGTATATTTAAAATACCTTTTGGTTCTTCTGATTACACTCTACACGTACATAAATAAAACCCGATCCCGTGTATGGGAAATCCGTTATTTAACTAATCGAATCTAAACCATTTTTGTATCCATATGGACACTATTAAAAATCATCAAAATCAGTCCAGTCGTCTAAGAATTAATAGTATAAAAAAGTCGCATCAATTTTTTGTTGCCTTTTGATATTTTATACTATTCAGAAGATTTTAATGTAGTTAATAGTAATAGTTAGATAGAGTCAAGAGGAAGATTTACATTTATAAAACATATATATTATAGTATAGAAAAGCCGAAAAACACAAGATTTATAATATAATGTAACAACCATATTTTTGTGCGCTTAAATCGTAAACGCCGGCCTTACGTGATACATCATATTAGTGTACTACTGAATAGTATATCTTAAAAAGATAGATAAAAAACCTGCAATGGTATATAATTCTCTCTAAGGGATAACCCACAGTAACCATCTTATATATATGTCGGAGTGCAATAGTCTGTGGAACGCTGGCGCCATCTGTCTGTTAGCGTGGGGCAGACGGGTGACGGTCGGCCAGAACGGTTGACTATTCAAATTATCGCGTTCCTAGCTATTATTATTAATGAGTTTGTGTAAATTGATATCGGGAACATTAAGTGATTGAACATTATAATCTAAGTTAGTTAATAAAGTGTTTGAGTGCACCAACATTACCCACCAAAGCCCGCAATATGGAAATTGAATTATGGATGCCATTAATGACGATGTTGGCGGAGAACGCTACGCCCCTACGTTTTATCCTCCTCTATCTCTCTTTTATTCTCCTACATATATATTACAAAAAATAGAATTTATTTAACAAGCTATTTTATACAATACAGTGTAAGTCCTTATCTAATTAAATTCATTACATACGTTGTGTATTTCATGTAGGTCCAAACTACTTTTAACAGTATTTCATTAAACTGGATATATTAGAAGATATCAGAGATTTAAATAGTAGTACTTTAAAACCCACATTAAAGTTGACGCGGACGGAGTTGCATGTGTAAGCTAGTTGTAAACTGGTTTAAGAAACGCTGGAAACTATCACTCACTCATCACGAGATCTCCGAAATTATTCGCGGCACTTTTATAGTGAAACTTTTTTAAGCGCATGAGGGTAAAGTTTTTACGGATGGAACGCGTGATTAGCGTCACGAAGATGTGCAGCGTTTTTTTATGCTTATTCGTTTGAAGCTTAAGTAGCTTTAATATTTAAAAATTACATGTGGAATTTCAATTTGCCCCTCGTCCTTTAATAATTTAATATACTATTTTTCATAAAATATAAAATATTTCAAACAAGATTTATTTAATAATATCTAATATTGAGAAAAACACGTGGAATTTTTATTTAATATAATTACATATCTCCCTTTTTTCCTCACTTTAAGTCTCGAAAATTTAAAGATTTAAATTTGTATAAGCTTCACTTCTGGCATATTTACTTTGTATGTTATTTCTTTACATATAAATTTCATCTAAAAATATACTTTCTTTTTCAGATATGTTATAAATATGATAATAAATTTCATACTTATATAGGAGAAAAACAATCCGCGTAAATATTTCACAACAAGTTTTGTTTTAAAAGTTTGAGTATAACAAAAATGTGTATTCATTGAAAGTTCCAGACCAAAATCCGCATCCATTTCAGAGGATGACTTTTAGAGTTTTTATTTTCGAATCGGCTGTTGTATGCCAATTTAAATTATCAGCTGAATCGGTTCAAAAGTTATTGAGTTACAAAACGGCTACGGATGAAAGAGACTTCGCTAATTGGGTTACCTCCAATAAAATGAACTGTTTTTTACAAACCGGTACGATTTTTGACTCGGCGCAAAAATGATCGTTAAGTAAATAAGGATTTATAGAATCTATTGCAAATAAGGTGATGCTTTTACATAATTGATTAACTGTGACTGTTTATCCTTAAAGATTTTCTTTGCATACAACTTTAACAATTCGATGAACATGCTCATTAATTTGTTTTTTTTTTTTTAGATTTCCGCAATTTTCATTTGGAAGTTATGGACCGTTGCTTTTGTTGTTACTTATTTATTTCTAAATCTATGTTTTGATATACGAGTAAAGGTAATTATTACAGTTAAACCGTTTAATTCTAATAAGCCTCTTGAAGTTGTAAGTATAGAGTACGTACTTGACTAATTCAAACTAACCACTTACAATTCCTAATGATGTCAAGTGTTTAGTAACTATATCATTTAACCAAAATCTAAATTAATCAAATGTTTTTTTATTTGAATCTTTGTTATATAAAATTATGTTTTTATAGGTTTTGTTCAAGTATTCAATTGTTAATAAAACATTCTTTGGAAATGTTATTTTGTTAACTAAATTCATATTCAAATAATTGTAATCAGAGTAATTTTTTATGTAATGAGTTTAAGGAATTTCATTTTATGTAAAATAAAACATTAAATTATTCTTAACCCTAAAATAAATTTTGACTTATTTATATTTATTCATTTCTATATTACTTATTTATAAGTACGTTACGCATAGAAAGAACTATAAGTTATAGTTGTTTCATCCGTGTGAAATAATAAATTAGTGTTGCATTTCCAACATGACAAAAACTCAAGTACAATCTATATGTTGCTGTTCAATAAACAGTTACAAACTAATTTGCGAACACGTCATTTATGTATCATGAACAATCCGCGCACTGATTAATTAATTATAAGGCATTTATTATGAAAGCCCTAAACAATAGAGCGGAACATAAATTATTTATGGAAGCAGCTACATCGCCCTGATTAGGCTAATGATAGTCGGTGGTATATGGGAATCGATACAGTGGATATAAACCACGTGTGTTTACTGTTGACAACAAATACATATTTGTCATGATTTGTCACAGATTAATTACTAAATTGAGCGTATTAATGAAGGTTTCATATCCGAATCTCCATACAAACATCCTATAATTATTTATTTACACACAAAACAGTTTGTAATTTAGCTTAACAACTAAAAGAATAAAAAAGAGTACAATATTGAAAATAACATTTTGTTGCACACCACCAAGGCGTACGAGTATGTATATTAAAATTATATAAATAATGTTTCTACAAATATATTAACGGATGTTTTTAAGGTAAATCGGAAAAAGAAAAAAAATGGCCCAACCACGAAATAGTTTATGACGCTTATTAGGTTATGGTCTTCTTTAAAGCTAGCTTTTATCTAAATTAATATTATAAAGAGGAAACATTTTTTTTATAAGTATGTATGTTTGTAACGTTTTCACACAAAAACTACTAGACCGATTTCATAATTTTTATTACCATTAGAAAGCTGCATTTCTACTGAGTGACATAGGGTATATAACTTTCTCAAAGAAAATAGGGATCCCTAAAAAAATGCATTAATGTAATCCAAGGTGTGAGAAAATTATTTACAAAAAATCTGTCATCGTATGCGCTGGGGAAACTATTGACGGTAGAACAAAAAAATGTTATAGAGTATTATAGAACGCATTAATATCTACAAAAAAATTCACTATACCATATGTCGAATTACTGTAGTTATGCCACTATAACTACATTTTCACATTTCAAAAGTTACTAAAAGTGCTGACAATAGTCAAACCATATTATTTATATCTCTATATTAAACCTTATCTTATTAAAGTGATTATGTAAAACGTTACAATACCTGTAAAATACTTTTTAAATTATTAAAATCTAACATTCCATTCAAAAATTATAGCGAATTTAAAAATGTCAAGCTACGAGAATAAAACCGACTTAGATTTTCCACTACCACGAGATTGGTATTACAAACGTAATCAGTAAAAAAGCCTTGTCAATATACAATGAGACCTTAATTTTATAATTCGTCTATACTTACCTAAATAATTAAAATTTTACCCTTAAATTATCCGACATGAAGACGTTAATATTTTCGTATGTTTTCGTGATTTTTATACATAACAAAACATAATTTACACATTTTTATATCCGAAAGACATAAAACTTACATCCTTTATAGACTTTGAAACCACCGGACCAATGTGCACCAAACTATTTCTTTAGAATGGCAATAAAACGTAGATAGTTTTAAACCACAAAACTTATTCAATCATCAACACTTATCACGATTGACTTGAAGTTTAGTACATCGTTTCACAATGTTCGGGAACTACGTGGCGAATAATGAATACTATCCTGAATACGGTAATTGGATAATATCGTAATAAATACCATATAGCATATAATAAATGATTGATTAAACTCAATGATAGTGGCTCCCGCAGGGGACAAGTTCACAGTATGCATCAAGTGTACGGTTATACACTCCAGGATGTGGCAATTGGTTTATATTGGCTATAACAGTCGCGCCCAGCAATACGGGCTTGTTGAACGGATCTCCATCTATTTTATTATATCAATGACTCAGACGTCTTCAATTTTTATTGATTAATGAATGTATTGTACCCACACATGGATAACATTCCAATTCAAACTCGTTTGTATCTTACAAATAGATTGGTTTATTGGTATTTTAAGGTTGAATAAAATAGGTAAAATCAAGTTAAAATAGCCAATAATCTTTTCAATTAAAAATTTCTAACTTTACTAACTTCTATGTTGTAAAACAAAAATAAGGCGTTATAAAACGATTGTAAACAATGTAAAAAGAATAAGTTAAGTAATAGTTCGTCAAAGGTTACTTTACAGTCTATGATCTTTCTAAATCGGTGGTAGATTTACACACCCCGGTCGAAAGTCTATACCTTCAACCAGAAGTGTGGAACTCGCTAAAGAATAGAACAAGCACAAAAACCCAACGAGACCCTCTGCGCCCTGAACAGGGTCAAGAGAGGTTCAGTGGGAACACTACTCTCTGGGACCCTAGATATCGCCTGTTATAACCATTTAGAATGGCAGGAGACAGCAAGGGCACGTCTTCTGGCTCCCGGTCTCTTTGTACGGATAGAAGTGGTCTCAGCTGGAGCTTCCCCCTCCCTCTCTAAAGCCTCTTTCTGAGTGAGATGAGATTCTCACAGAAGGAAGTTTCGAACCGCCAACCACTTTCACTGCTGAGCTATCCACTCCATTTTCACAGCCAACCAGAGACATCAGGGGGTGCTTGGTTGGCTAGCAGGGGTCCTGAGTTTGATTCCACTTAGGGAAAGTTCAGGAAGTTGAATTTTCCAATTGTCTGAGACTGGACTGGTCGGAAGCTTCAGCCGTGACTAGTTACCATCCTACAAGAAAAGGAGCGCCGCTATGCATAAACATTGCAATTCGGTACGTTGCTGTGTATAAACTATAAAAGGTATATTACCTCTTACAAAGTTCCACGCACGCTTCCATCTTACGACTGTATCATCACTTGAAATAAGATCACCATCAGATGATCACAGTCGGACTTTTCAGAGTTAAATTTAAAAAAAATCGAAAACTTCCTTTTTCAATTGTGTCTATAAAAGATACTTATTGGTACATAACAATAGGTAGATAATTAAAGTCAGAAATAAGAACTTCGACATATTGCGGATGCACAAGAGTCAGTTTAAGCTGTAATGCGATGATGAATATTGTCCAAACGTTTACATGTTGATCGAAAGTTAACATTATTTTTATATTGCTCGTTCTGTCAATCTTTCGCAATATAGTTTGCGGATGTAAATTTACTCGACCTGAATTGCACTTAGTATTGCGAATTTCTAAAGATATAAACAAATATTCACAACATTTACACAAATTAGATGAAGATTTAAATGAAATCTACGCAACTGTTCGGCAAATATGTATCTTTAAAAAACTAAGGATATAACGATAAAGTTAAGCTTGTTATTTCTAAAGCAATAGGAATAAATTTTCATTAATATTTGTTTATTCAATCCAAATGGCCAAGATGACCACTAGTTCTAAGCCATCAGATAATAGACGCCTATACTCTAGTTTAAAGAGTTGAAGCGTAGAATATTGGTCATCAATGGATTTCTCTATATAAAATTTTTATATACCTAATTTTTCTGTTAAATTCATCACTAATTTTCGGTGAAGGAAAACATCTTACAGAAACCGTCATAAACCGGGAGGAGGTCTAGGTATATGGAACCTACCAGTATACATTGGAGCAGCTGTATGAGGCGTCGCTAAAAATCCTTCTTTTTTACGACCAAGGGGGCTTGCATTCACCAAAGTTACGTTACACATATAATGAAGATACAGTTTTATAAGAAATTAATTATTTTGGAACCACTATCAGTTTGGTTTTCACATAATATTCATGTTAAGTAAGGTTCTTTACTATAAAACATACTTTAGTTATGACATTAGTCATAAAATTTAACAATAAATAATTATGGACACACAGACGTCCATCCAGCATAATAATCTTCGTAACTCCAGGATATGACAATTGGTTAATATCGACTACAACCGACGCGCCCATTTATATAAGCTTTAGACGATGATTGTTATGTATTTTATTGGTGCAATTCCACTGATGACTTTAGTTCTCTTGAGAATATTTCAATATCTGTACTAGTTCTGTACCAATTTATATTAGGAACTTTCATTTATGTATTGTTAACAGATAGTTAATGTCGCAAATAATTTGAAATAAACTAAGACTCAATAATATTGTGTCGTTCAAATATTTATTATATCTAGACGTGTCAAAAACTTAACAGTTTAAGAAAGTAGTATAAAAATAAATTAAGTTATTTCTCTCGCCTTCTAGTACGAACTTTTTGAACTCATTACACAGAAAGGAACTTTGAAGCCTTTTACGAAGATTTCAATAGATGATGTTGTACAATTTCAGAAATTAATAAGTATTTAAAAAAATGTATTTACACGGTCTCACGAAATGATGCCCACAAGGCCCGCTCTTGCGCCACCTGTCTCCAGCGGCTACCGGCAACCCACTGTATGTCATCGGTCCACCTTGTTGGGGATCTACCTACACTGCGCAGCCCCGTTCGGGGTCGCCACTCCAGCACCTTCGGACCCCAACTTCCATCGGTCCGTCGGACTATGTGCCCCGCCCATTGCCACTTAAAATTAAATATATATAAAATATATGCCACAAGTTATTTGTAAATATTAAAACTATCTAACCTTCAAACGAGTCAGCAAAAAAACGTTGCACATCTTCGTAACGCTAATCAAGCGTTTCAGCCGTAAAAATGTTACCCTCATGCGCCTAAAGAAATTTTAGAAACTTACCACCATACTAACTTTTGTAATGTAAACTTCTTAGTGCTTTTGACAATATAAACTTATGGCGTTTGACATAATTGTCAGCCATTGACGGAATGCGCGCTGCACATAGATAATTAACAAGATATTAAATTTATTATCAAGTATATGTCGATAAACCCTCTCTCACATGAGTGAGGAGGCCTGTGCCCAGCAGTGGGACGTTAATGGGCTGCTACTTACCTTTTACATATCGATAAATAAATTAGAAGGGAAGTTGGTAAGTGTTCGTGCCGGTTGTCTTTGTGATTGGATTAGCATAATAGAATAAGCACAATATTTTTGAATAATTGATTTTTTTTATTAATTATACCACTTCAAATTAAATTTTCATAATTAAGACAGAACTGTTTGTCGACTGACCTAGTAGCAGACATTAATCGCGAGTCGATCGTTTAACATGATATAACAAAGCACGACAGGAATTATTTAATAGTGAACAAAAATAAGCATAGACATTTAGATTTGACAATAAAAACCTACAACTACTATGTATACGAATTTATATTGACATACAAATGCTATTTAATATAGAATACTTTAAAGCATCCTTTGAAGGAAAATTATTGATGAGTTCCATAAGTTTTTCTTTCCTTCTTCACCGAACACCATGAATTCTAATCTGGAATTTCATTATATGAAACTTATAGAACTTGATCATTATTATGCTAGTGTAACTGCTCCGGCTGTCGAATAATGCAAAATATCTTCATTCTACCTTCATCAGTTGTCCCTAATTTCTGAGAAGTCAGACAGTTTAAAGTTACTTCGTGGGTCGACCCTCGACAATCATTGTAAGCCTTACTTTATTATTCATCTAAGTAATTTAAAATGGTCCGATTTGTTTGTGTAAGTAGATAATATATTCAAAAGGTCGACTACCATTTTGTTATATAGATACAAATTGGTAAATTCTCAATTTAAAGTGATTCAAATTTCATTCGCACAATGAATCTTGGTCTTACCTAAGTTCAAGCAACAAGTAAAGAGCACTATACATAAAACGTATAAATAAAGTAAACAGAAACGCTTGGATTTGAATCCAGGTTCAATCACTTTATACGTAAAATGGCATTTCTATACATAAACTATTGAGTAATTACTGGGTTCCTGTTTGCAATCATCTCAATAGAATCAACTTTTCGAACCGATAGCAAATCCATTCGGTTAACGATTTTTTTGATTGTGTTCTCACGGTAAGTGATGATCTATATTGATCAATCTCTGATGGAAGTGCGTTAATCTGGTAAAAATCAATTTACCTCTAATGGTTTCTACACAGCATCGTACCTGACCGCAAATCTTTTGATTAACGGCTCGTCTTTGCTAGTAGCTTGGTAACTAGTCACGACCGAAGCATCCCACCAGGCCGGACTCAGACAAATTAGAAAATGCAATTTCCTAGACTCGCCCTGACGTTAATGGAACCCGAGACCTCTGCTAGTAAAATTAGTATTCACACCACTATGCCAGAGAGGCCGGTTGGAGGTTGGAAAGAGCGTGTTAAACCTATTCTAATAAAGAATATACTGATATATATTTTGATTTTCATTAAAAATATAAACATTTTATAACAAAGAAAATAAATGTTATCTTTTATTGTAAATGAAGACAATGGTAAATACTTTGTTCTACGTATGAATAAATAAAGACGTTATAATATTATACGACGGCTCATACCAAATAAAACAAATAAACGTATAAAATTAATCCAAGCCCGTTTATAAAATAATATTTGTTTTTATTATACGGGTCTTTATAGAGTTTGTTAAACTCCTGTATTAATGTCTCGTAAAATTTGACATTTACCACAATTTTAAAAATACAGCCAATTTCATCGGATTCCAATCGTAAGCTTTATGTTTAATGGGGATATTTGTGACATTTACAAAGATATTGCTAATTTTTGTAATAAATTTGTATATTATTATTATTATAAATGCTTGACCTAAATTATTTGTTTTTTATTTCAGGCAGGTTAATTCTTGCCAGTGACCTCATTGTGTACTATTAATTCTATCCAATACCGATTTTAGTTTGCATATATACCAAAGAATTTTTTATAAAAATTGTTTATTTTAATAAAAAATATTTTTCTGCACCAGAGAGGTCAGCTAGTTGTTAAAGCCCGCCTTTAGCACCCAAATTATAAATGTCTAAATATTAATTGAGATTCGTGAAGGCCCACGAGATAAATACGTGGATTCTTATTTAGAATAACAGATTTAATTTCTGCTTAGGCAATACTAAATACTACTTGGAAAATGTAAGTGCCAAATTGTTGTTTTAAATTCATTATTGTACTTTTCGATGGAGGAAAATATACAGAAGAGATCTGCTCATTCCGCAAACATTTCTGGGATATTTATAACCTTTCAAAACGCAGTGGAACATCAACAACCACCTTGTTGATGATCTTTGCTCTAAAAATCCTCTATCGGTTTAGATGCTACATACCTCTAGTTATCCTAAAATTTTATTGGAAAACGTTATGGATATAAAATATTTCCACTCTAGATTGAGTGTCGCCAACAGCTTCGAATCACTGAAACTTTACACGTGAAGATTCACGGATATGACCACTCGGCAATGAATCACTTGTACAGCATACATCAAAGATGTTCAGAATTCTCGTATTAATAGTGTACTCAAGTAGACATCTGAATATAATTTGTATCTGTTTCAGTTTATTGGGTAATAGATATGGTATATTAAACTTGTCTTAGAGTCACTCAGCGTGCGATGGAGAGGGTTATGCTCGGAGTTTCTCGGAAATGAACAGATCCGTATTGAAATCAGAGTCACCGACATAGTCCTACAAATCGCGAACCTGAAGTGGCAATGGGCGGGCCACATAGTCCGAAGGACCGATGGACATTTGGGGCCGAAGGCGCTGGAGTGGCGACCCCGCACCGGGCGGCACAGTTTTTTTTTTTTCCAATTCCCCCGACATGGTGGTCGGAGACCTTTTTTATTGGTCTTGAATTATGACTTATTACATTTTTTGCGCTGTCTTATCTATAATTCTACCATTTTATTTTAAGATTGACAACTTATATTATTTCAATGTACATAATTGTAATATATACTATTACAATTATATTTACTTGTTTATTATATCTAGTTACAAATCATGTATCTATTTATATTGCATTCCGGTTTACAGTTTTGTTGCACCGAGTTTGTGTATGTATTTTATTTATTTTCTTTAATTTAGCAATTCATTTTATTATTAGGTTCACCAATAACTATTTTATCTTAGTACAATATGTGTTCTATTTCTTATGTCTATGTATTTTATATTTCTATTTAGGCGGCGCAGTTTAGGCAGACACCCTACAAGGTGGACCGACGACTCCAGCGGCTACCGGCAACAGGGTTGCCGGTAGCCGCTGGAGTCAGGCGGCGCAAGATCGGGCCTCGTGGACGTCATTACGTGAGACCTATGTCTAGCAGTGGACGTCTATCGGTTGAAGCGACGACGACGACGATTCATAAATATCGGAAACGATGGAGAAGTGAATTTAAAAAAATTTGAATAACAACCAAATTGTGAAAAGAAACTATGTTAATAGTGGCTAAACCATAGCATTTCTGAACAAAATTTAGTTTAACTAGTTTATAATTCTGTTAAAATCGAGCGACGTCGAAGACAGACAAAAACTGAATAAATTGTTTTTCATCATATAAATATATATCGTTACAAGCGTTTTGTAAAGCTGTTATTTTGTATTACTGTGTTTTCTTTATAATTATGGACTTTTTATTTATTTATAGCATTCAAAAGGTAACATTAATTGCAGATGAAACCCTGTCTGCTTAATCTAATGAAAACAAAATAATGAAATTATCAAATTAGTGTCTTATTATCTTTCTTCTATAAGTAAGCAAATTTTAATATTTACCGGACTCAATACAATTAATATAAGTCAAAGAGCAAAGTTACTTGGATAAAATAACATATTCAATCGAATCAGGAACATATTGTAGTTCATTTAACATAAATTATTCATGCCAGTTGGCATTAACAACATTTTTGTATGTATACGCAAGAAACACGCCTTAAATTATACATCACATATTTTATGTGAACGGTTAATTTTAGCTTTAAGTACCTTACATCAATCAAAAGAATATTTGATGAAAACGCGAGCTTTCTAACAACTGCTTACGATAATAGGGGATAATATATTCTTGTAAGAGCCATGATGACCTAGTAGTGAGACTCGTCGATTCTCGTTCAAAGAAATCGTCGGTTTGAATTAACAGCAGGCACCACTAAGGGGAAAGAAACTCACGTACTTGATTATTCATTTCAATCCATCATTGTGCTTTTAAATGAAGAAAATAACTCAAGGATAGTTTAATATTAGACTCTTGCGTGTAATGCAATTTAGTATGATCCTGCCCAAAATTCATACGATTATAATTTAAAATTGTTTAGTTGATTATCGGAACAAAATTGAAAAATTTTCAATTAAGAAGTCACTTTTTCATTATTGTCATCTGTGACTAAATATATGTGGCTGTTATAAATAGAGCGATCGATTTCAACACAAGTGCCTTTCGGTTGGTTCGGATGTATTTAGAATACAGTGTTACTTCGTTTGGAAAAAGGAAATAACTGCTTCGATACCTGGACGTCACCCATTATTAAAAGGAGATACTCTAGTGAGGGAGGGAGGACGCCGTGGATGTCTCTTCTCGCCGACGAAGAAGGCCTGGAGGATGAAGACGGGGTATTGCCCACCTTCTCTCCATCTTAAATTATTACTTTTGTGAAGGCAAACGAATCCTGATTGCCAGAGTAGAATGATTTCGGTGAGCTTCTGGTCTCACACTAAAAGATTAAGAGGGTTTTGCTGGGTTTTAGAAGGTATTCTGGTTCGTGTCTCGTGAGTCTCACACTCCCAACCGATGACTGTTCGGTTGGGTTGCCTAAATGCATTTCCCAGCGTAAAAAACCCAATTGTTATAACAATCCAAAAATATTTTAAAAATAATTTTAGTTTATATATTGCAGAATATAATAGACTGCCTCATTGGTCTAGTGGCTAACATGTTCGGCTACAGACATGATGTCTTGGGTTCAAGACCCGGGTCGGATAAATCCAAAACCAATATTGAGTTTACTATTACGATTTTCTCAACATTTACCCTAATTTAGGAAGTTGGCGGAGTGATCCACGCCCGTGCTTTATAGAGCACGTGAAGAAGAGTGAAGGAATAGAGAGTGCACTTGTGTATTACGCCTGCCAACCCGCAAGAAGATCGTGGCGTCTCTACTTTAAAAACCCTCACTCCCATGACCTGTACGAGGTGAGGACGCCTGGGCCTAGCAGTGGAATGTTAATGTGCTACCATTTACTTTAGGGTATACTCCTTTGTGTTTGTTTTCTACTAGTGTATAGTAATTTTTCATAAGCTTTCAAATACATATATTACATAAGTGTCCACTTATTAAATTAAGCCAGAACCGGCTTAGTCTTGACGACAAACGCAGCATAGCAATGAGGAAACTGAAAGTATTTCAATATTTTCTCCTTAAGTAAAGTCAAATAAATCTTCCAGGCAGTAAAGGTTTATATCCAAGCATTTTTATTCCAACGTGCACCCGTGTATTCAGCTTCACCTTTATTTACTTAACACTCAAATGTATAAGCAAGAATTATGCAATGGACGAGAAAAAACTTTCACAGACATATTCGAATGATGTTAAAGTATGCAATGTTAATTAAAAAATTACATAACATCTATTTATTTTATATGCACATTATTGGTGCATCATATTTGCTTGGATTTCTGCTGTTTACATATACTCGTATATAAACAATACGTTTCGAAAACTACAGTTTGCAAAGTTACGAAAAGACTGAAATATTAAAATATAGAATTTTTTTTCAAATATCTGTAAATTATATTGTTTTATTCTAACCTTATGTGGCCTGTTTTTAATAGTTTTGATACACATAATGTTATGAGCTGACAATTTATGTTTAAGAATAAAATTCTTTATTAAATATCATTTCAATTATGACAATTCATTCAAGGGTAATTGTATACGTTTCTATAACAAACTCCCAGAGAAAGTTACAATGATTGCTCTTAATAAATTTAAATCTTAATATAATTAAAAAAAAACTAATTGAGAAATCATTCTATAATGTGAAGGAATTGCTCTAATAATTTAAAAATATATATTGTAATGATTATGAGGAAAATAATGTACAAGTTTATTGTGGGCTCTTCTCAGAACAGGGCGCTAAAAACCCTCGTAACTTTAGATTGTAAGTCGTTCTTTAATATCATATCAGCCGTACATTGAAATAATTTGTGAAAAAGAAACTATACTTGACCATTAAAAAGTGTGGTAATGGTCTACTTGAATAAAGATATTTTGAATTTGCATTTAGCAACAGTCAAACACGGAATTTCTTATCCTACCACGGGATTGGAAACTATGCGGGTGACGGCAAGGGTAACTGCTAGTTGCTTATTAATGAAGAAGACTGAAAATATTAATAATAAAATTTAATTTTTGTGCAACAATACATTTAAGAATAAAACAAATCACAACATTGGCCATTAGCAGTTTTATTTCCTATCAATAATGCAATTTGCTATTAAACGCGGTATCCGATATCGAAGATGTCCAAGTGAGAATTATGAGCCGATATTTCATTGGGAGACGACATATTCTCTCATCTACAACTTAGGGTCATAAATATCAGGTCAGAGTACGCTTTTCGACGGCACAAGAAGCATGTCGTGAATGCGGTTTTGCAATGTTGATGGATGTTCACTAAAATATTAGGTTAGAATACAAATTATTACTATTATGTATGTGAGTTCGCACGTCTATGTATTTTCTAAAATTTAAAGGAATTTAAAGGCTCCAAAAGATCAGGCCACCCTTCTTCTTTCTAAAATTATTGAATTTTTTTCTTTGCATTAAGAAACAAATAAATAAGTTTATATTTAAGATGCCCTTTTTCTATAATTTCCTGCTTTACTCATATTATTTATGATATTAGTAACAGGCTCCAAAAGCTAATATTTCAATACACACCAAATCATGTATCAGTAGAAAACTATAGGTCATGCAGCATAAGGCTTCACTTTGGTGTAAGTAATTCGAATCACGTATGTTCTATAAAATATTTTTACCAGATACCATTTCAAAGTAAATCCCGAATTGCTGGTTCAATTTCAATCACATTTCTAAGAACTGGTTGTAAAAGCTTTATGGATAGACTATAACATTTTCCTTAAGTCTTTTTCTGATAGTACAGCAACAGAATACTCAAGTAAAAAAAATAATTTTATAATATATTTGAGGGATACCTATATGTTTAAGTGTATATCATAAATGAATGTTTTGTTTTTAATTTTACTGCCGCATTATTTATTTGATTATGATAAAACTTTAAATGATTTCAACAGCGCGAAGGTTGTTGTCATTGTATTAGATTGCGGACAAGTATTTTATACGTGTAATATGGTACTACAAAGTAAGCTGGACATAAAATTGTTACATAATAATATAAATTAATTAACCTAAGAGCCAAGAGTAGGTTTGTAATAGTAGGTTCCGATAATGAAAAAACAATATTGGCAACCTTTTTTGAAGTAAGCGATTCTGAGTTTTTATTTCATTATATTGAATCAAAAATAATTTTTTATCTTCATTTCAGACTTCTTACACTTTATTGGATATAAAATGTTATATAGTACATAATATCACGTCTGCTTGCTTAAACATAATGCAAATTTTATCAATCACTTGAAGTTATTATTCGTTGGTATGATCATTAACATTATATAACATAAATGAAATAAATAAAACCACATTAATATAATTGCTACTAAAAAAAAAGCAAACATAGTCGTATTTAAATAAGTTATTATTACTAGTAAAATGAATGATAACATTGTATATGGTGGGAAAAGAGGTCTGATTTTTTTAACTAGATAACTTCATTACAATTATCTTAATTCATCTCGCAATAGAAAAAAAAATATATATTGTGCCTTCTGGTATCCTTACTAAATATTTGTTTGGACGAAATTGTCTCTGAATAACAAATAAGAATGCAATAACAAATATGTTGTAAATTAGAGCCATTTATTTTGAATGTATTTATTTCTAATATAACCATTACATTATTAAAATTTTGACAGTATTATCATTTTAAAAAATTGAATACTTCTTTTAAGTTTCCTTTATATATGTCATTTGTAAAATGCCTTTTTATTTTAACATTTCTAGGATATCTTCATAGTTTTGAAGAAATCTATTTGATATTTTGAACACGTAACGCCCTGAGTGGTTGGTCGAGCGATAATAGTATATAAAATGAAATTAGACTTAACTCTTTTTGGTTTATACTCTTTAAATTGAATGAACTTGTAACATTAGTTTTCACTTATCATTGCCTCTAGTTATTTTAAAGAAATGCAGACAGCCAACATAATCTTTAAAGCATAAGGTAAATACGATTATAAGTAGCTTTTCTATCTAATGGTTCTCCAATGAAGTAGTTTGTTAGAGTTAAGCAAAACAGGTCTTCAATTATAACTTAGTCTAAAATACTTTTCTACGGTCTTTGAAGATAAATACTAAGTGGCCCGCTAATAAACTTGCATGTTTATACTGAAGTTAAACTCGTTAGAAGTTGAGCAAGCTCCGTCGGACATACATAAATATAAATATTCGTATATTTTTATTTTAGAAAAGATACCCACTTTGAAACATCAGCATACTTCAAAAAAGTTATAACGAATATTGAGTTTATTAATTGTGGTCTAGAAAATATCAGAATGGTAATTTATTTTTGATACAGAAGGAAAATAAAATAATATTTATGAACACTCACATCGGATTTAGTCATGAATATCGTCTCAGAATTGAATCAATACGGAACGAATTTCAAAATATCAGTTAACTATTTCCAATTCGTTTTGTTAAACCAATTTTATTTTTCATTGCCAGTTACTTTAAGCTTTGGATGTTTTAGCATATTAAACCCTATCTATATAATTAGTAACACATACCATAGTTTATGGGCTCTGGTTGCCTAATGGATAGACATGTGACTTTTTGTTAAAAGACACCATTTCGAACCTGGGCAGGAACCAATAAGTTCTCTTTCTAAAACTTGACTGCCTCTTTAGTGAAGGAATATATTGCGAGGAAACCTCCCATCTTGCACTTTAGTAGTTTGGTGGATCCATGTTCAAAAGACCCTCTCTCCTGTGATGGAAGAGCTGTTCAGCAGGTACCTCTTGGTTGCGGCGACCGGTGCAAATTTCTCGCTGGAGAACATTGTAGGCGCGATGCTCTCTAGTGAGAGATGTTGGGCGTGAGTTACCCTCTTCTATGAGACGGTCATCTCATTGAAGGAGATCCACAAACGAGAAGGAGATTGCAGTGGATGCTCCCTCACACCGCCGGAGGAGGGCTACAAAGTACCGCCTATTTGTGTAAGTCCTCCCGCCTCCTAGAATCCTTAGTCAGGCTCATCCGGGACACCTAGGTTAAATGCGAAAAATTAACCCTTGGTGCCTCATTCATGAACGAAAAGGATTCCTCTGGGTTTTCTTGAATATTGCGATTTCTTCTTGCTCACCAAGACCCACACTCTTGGCCCACAGTTCGGGGTTTGTGCACAAAAGCATTTCTCGGCAAAAAAAGGTGAACGTTTATAGAATTTTTCTTACTTTACTATTCAACAAGTTCGAAATCCTATTTCAAAATGAAGTAGTAATAAATAAACAAAGTTTCGATGGCATGCATAACAATCAGTGTTAAGCACAGAGTTTTAGAAAATAAATCTAAACGCATTTCGTAACGTCACAAACAGCCATTGTGTCGAATGGGGGTATCGACCACAAATCGACAAAACGACCCGCAATCAAACTTTCCGGAACTCTACGGATTAGCTCTAACATTGTTTATGTACTTAGAGAAGACAGGATTGGCCTCGACCGGATTATTAATAGAATGACTTAATTAACAAAAATTCATGAAGCGACCTCCTTGGTTTTTCCACAGCAATATTAAAATTTACATCATCCGTATTAATTTATTAGAGAGCATTTATAGTCGTATATCGGAAATACTTGAATAATTTGCAGTATTTTTTTATTGTTAACATATTAACGCTTGACTGTGATCTCACCTAACGGTAATTGATAATAAAGCTTAAGATAGATGCGCACTGAACTGGTAAGTCATGTAACTCTTATGGTTTGGCAGCTTTATACAGGAACGCAAATTTTCTTTGCTAGACGACATGACTTTTTGAAATAACTTTCGCTCGTAGCGTAAAACTTAGCCACGGGCGAAATCTTCCACCATTTCTGACTCAGATAATTTAGATAATGCATTTTCCTTAGAATCCAGTAGCTTGCTAGCAAAGGACCCAGGATAGAACCTGGGACCTCTGCTAGCAAAGCAATTCCTTTCACTACTGCGCCAGCGACACCGTCAAAAGTCTATAAAGCGAACACCTTTTGGAATTTTTTAATAACTTCTATCCTAATTACTAAATACATTTTATTTTTAAATACGAAACGCGTGATTAGCGGTAGGAAGATGTGCAGCGTTTTTTATGCTAACTCGTTTGAAGGTTAGGTAGTTATAACATTTACAAATAACATGTGGCATTTAAATTGTCATATTTAATATACGATTTTTCATAAAAAATGAAATAATAATATTTCATAAATTCTGTTATCGCAATTTTTCATTAAAAAAAAAATCATTAAAAGCTTCTAATATTCACAAAACCACGTAGCATTTTTATTTACAATTCCTCATTTGAGATTTCAATAAATTATTTTGCATAAAATATGAAATAATCGTATTTCACATATTCTCTTTACGAGTTTTTAATTTTAAATAGTAATAATTAATTTACAATGAGATTGTATAAAATGAAATTGAGGTATATTTACTATTTACAAAAAAAAAATCACGATTAATTTAATATTTATCATCTGAGATTTAGATAATATTTATCTTATTTTTTAAACATTATAAAATGTATTTTATTATTTCTCTTCAATCATTTTTATTAATTATTAATTGAAATTAATTTTCTATTTTCTGATTGCAATGCCAAAAATTGTAGTGTAAGAGTGTGAAACACTTTAATGTAAATATCGAATAAATAAATAAAAAAAATTAAATTCATAATGTGTATTAATTTTCTTAACTTTTAATATTTTAATGACACTTAAATTCATAAAATTTCTAATATATTTTTGTTTTTCCCTCCCTGTAAAGTTTTACATTTGTATAAATATAAACAAGACTTAAAATTAGTTTGCCAATGTTTCTCTTCTGACATGTGTACTTTGCACTTTTAATTTGTTTTTCTTTTATTCCTTATTTGTAATATATATAATAAAATCAACATTATTGGTATTCAGTTCTAAGAGAATATTTGTACTTTTAACCTACCGGGAATACAAGCCTAATAGTCAGTATTTTTTTTTAATCTCATTTTAAAGAGCTTAATCGCTTGCGATTATTTCGCCCTTTTAAGGAGTCACAATCATTCACGTTTCTCTTAGACGTACTGCATACACATAGCAGTATATCAATTTTTTAAATTCCCTTGACGATGGATCCTGCAGCAGTATATTAAGTCCACCAACCCATTGAATCTCGCTGTATTGGCTGGAGATGGTATGTACAAATCCTCCACAACGCCACATATTGCGCAGTTGGGAGATGTTTTGCCCATAAGTAAGGCAAACTTATTCAATGGAACATGTCCGGAACGAAGATGTAAGGCCGTAATGGATTCAGCGGGATTCAAGAGGATGTTTTGTATCCAGGGTGTTGTTACAAGCTTATTTTGAATGGTCTTACACCAGGACCCATAGACAATGTACCTTTCGAAGATTGCTAACGCTTAAAAATGTATGGGAATGATTCGATATCAAACGTCATTCATATACATTTTTAAAGCGTCAGCAATCTTCGAAAGTGACGTTGTCTAAGGGCCCAGATGCCCTTTTATAATGATCTGTTATCAAAATATTCTCTCCACAAGTCATAACATTTTCTTTTCACTAAAGTCAGTAATTGTATCACAATAACTTTTATGTTATTAATACATATAGTAATGAGATATCGACCTTTTTGTAAATTGTCAATAAAACTTCAGTTAGCGTTACTTAAATTTAAATATGTTTAAAATGAAATGTGAAATGTTCAAAAGGTGAAAAATCTGATTTACGCTAGCCACAATAATCCATAAGGAAAGGAAAAATCTTTTTCATGCGAGATATGAGGTGCCGTGGCCGTACAAAACCAAGGATAAGCTAACAGCAAGTTTTGAAATATGTCTATAAACTTTTATTGAATTCACCCTGACTGACGTTATTATATATGTATATAGTCTATTAAGTAGCGCATTTTATGGTAATACATTAAATAAATACTTGCATTCTTTATATAAGTATGAATTTTCAGTATGAGTGAATAAATCTGAACTTCTAAAAAACTGGAACGAAATTATTTAATTTTTATGTTTAGATTGTTTAAGGCAGTCCTAGGCAAATGGCGGCCCGCGGTAGAATTTTGTCTGGCCCCTGAAATATTGTATATATTATTATTAAAACACAAATATACTTTTTCAAGACAATATTTTGAAGGAAACTTTTTTGAAGCCGTCCTTAATTTAACTAAAATTTAATCTTCCCAAAATTTTTATATATATATTTGATTATTTATTAACTACATATATTTTAAAGTAACCCCGGGGATAATCTAAAATATATGATCCGACATCCTTAAAATTACTTAAAATTAGAAAATAAAAGTTGCCCGAGGTCAAATTTTCATGTGCAATGTGGCCCGACTATCAAAATATTTGCCCACCCCTGTTTTAAGGAATCTGAAAAAATGCGGTACATTTTTCCTATATCTTAACTTCTTTGTTAGAATCAAAAGGAATTACCATAGTGTTCATGGGACGAATGGTTAGGAATTCTAGTAGAGTTTCGCATATTTAAACTAATAATTATTTATACAATACCAAATTGCGCTACACAGTATACCCTAAGGTAAGTGGCAGCCCATTAAGGTCCCACAGCTAGGCACAGGCCTCCTCACTCATAGGAGAGAGAGTTTTTAGAGTATAAACCCACCACTAGACCGATGAGGCAGTCTACACTAACAAAGTAAGTAAAAAGTTTATCAATCCATACTTTAACCATCTCGTCTTTTAACACTTACATGAATTTAAAACTCGAAAATATATATACTTATAATATATATATTTAAATATATAACTTTTATTATTAAAACTCTTATAATATTGCTCATAAAACACGTTTGTAGTATATTATAAATCTAGTAATACATCTGACCTATGTCAAGTTCCGCAATCAACATGCCAAATCCATTACGATAAATCAACATAATAATACAGTATTGACCAATAACAAGGCCGTATTTCACTCATTCATTTGAGAATTAAATTAAATATATTCACGTTTTGTATCTTTATGTTAAATAACGACAATCGTCAATCAATTGATTGACCCAGTGATTAGAGACACGATTTTTCAAAGGAGTCAATAAATTATACAATCAAATTCGTAACGAGTTTTCTATAAAATGGTAAATAACATTTATAAAACATTCATAGCATGACGTCTCATTCCCATAGGGATAGACAGAGACCACGTCCTTCCACTTGCCACGATCCTTGCACATCTCCTTCGCTTCTATCATTCTCATTAAACCTTTCACACAAGCTCATCGGTTTAGAGTACTCTTGACCTGGCCCTTATATAAAATGTCCTGGATTCGGTCCAGAAACGTTCGCCTTGGTCTTCCCTTTCCAACTTTTCCATTCACTCTTAACTATTAGATTATGTTTATCAGTCTCCTTCCATTCAGTCTCTTTACGTGCCCAAACCATCTTAGCATACCTTTCTCAATTTAAAGTCACTACATCGTCTTTTATACCACAACGTTCTCATATCACTCTATTTCTTACTTTGTCACTCAGATTCAATCCACTTAATCTATCTATATATCTATCTATCCACTCTATCGCATTTATTTTACTTTTATGCTTCTTCTGCCATACCCATTTTTCACTACCATACTTAAGTGTTGGCACCAACACTCCTCCATGCACAGCCAGTCCTGCTTTATGATATAACCTGACCTTTGTGAATAAACCATTAAAAATAATTTCTCTTACCAGGTCAGCGCGCTACCGTCTAAAACTGTATTACTTATCATCAGCTGAGAAAACATTGAAGCATACGCTGTATGTATATATTAGGCGTAAATATTACCATAAAGCCGACTAAAGTACATACTGTTTTCACCTCGACAACGGAGAAATTAAATATTGCATTCCTTAAGAACAAAACACCTTGATCTTTAATTAACCACGCAAGCAAGTAAATATCGGAATTTAATATTGCTTTAAATTTTTCTGTGTGTCATATGCAAATGTCAGAATCAATCAATTCAAGTAATAACATACATTCTTGACATACAAAAAAATACATTTATTTTCTACCCTAATTCACGTTCCGACGAATGTACCATTAAAATCCATTAAGTCGATTTGAAGTGAAAAAATGTTGCTTGGCTTCTAAGTAATACAGAGTTCACTGAAAAGACCGAATGAATATATCGACATTTGGATATATGGTTTTTTTTATACTTCGGTATACAGATCTCCATATTTAGGTGTGAATCTATAATTATTTTTGTAAAGAGTTACTACCACCATTTGTGTTAAAACAAACTATGTGGAGAAAAAGTAAGTAAGAAGGTCTTTTTAAGTGTTCAACTGAAACTAGTACTATAAAAAATAAATTCTTACTCCATCTAAGATAAACTATTACCTAGAACAGACTTTTATCCTTTTAAGTGAGTTTTCATTAGATGGCCTCGTACAATTTTTCGCAAAATGCAATATAAATTGGATAATGCAATATTTTGTGTGAAACTATGCTTACATCAAATATAAGTTACTTAAATATTTATTCATTCATACGACTAGTATTTCCCGTTATTTCTGTGCCATTGTAAGTCTTTCTAAAACGGAGTTCTGCTGTTAATATCTGACAAGAAATCCTTTAAAATTACTTAAGCAAGTCTAAAACAGAATTAAATCCATCTAAACGGTTAGATAGATTTTGTTAGTGTTTGCTTTCAGAGGGATTAAGAATAACAATTTAATGTTAAGTTCTAAGGAATCGAGAAATGCCTAGGTGATACCGCCGGTAATAAGTAATTGTTTATTTATTTAAAAAGGGGCAACAGGTTACATCTAAAAAAGTAAATTACAAATAAAGCTTAACGATAATAAGTTACATTTACATATAATAAAATTACAATAACGAAAAGCACATATTACATACATGAATACCAGAATTATAACTATTTACATTTTATAAATATAAAGTAACGAAAAGAGAAATAATACAGCAAGATGGAGCTAGTATTGGGCGAAGAAGAAGTCTTTAAATTTTGCCAGAATATCGCCCGTAATATCGATATCGATATCTTTACTGATATTATTATATTAATTGTTAACATCCTCTTCATGGGTGCTGAATCACCAAAGTTCGTTTTAGTAACGCTGGGGATTAAAAAGTAGAAATTTTTTTGGACGATAATACTTCGCTTGGCTTGGGTATTTATTCTTACAAGAGATTTTTTGTAATAAGTTACCTGCCTCGATAGAGCCGTTTATTAATTTCTTTAAATGCTATAAATCAAGAAATTTTCTGCGGTCAAAAATTGTTAACAACCTATAATGTCGCGATCTCGAATAGTAGCTTTTTTTTCAACAATCTGTCACAGAAATTAACAAAGTATCTTTAGTAAGTTATCATTTTCGTAAAATTAATATAGTAACTTTGATAAGCTATAACTTTTCATATCACATTGATGTCGGCTAAAACTTGCTACACAATATAGTGAGTACATCAATCGTCGTCGCTCAGCACCCGCATAAATGGGTTTCATGCGAACTAGGTCTTGACAATTGATTCACTCACTTGTAAGTATACAAACGAATAGAATCTCCAGCGTACTCAATTGACAGCAATGAATTTAACCTCCATATGACAGCGGGGAACGAACTGCATTTTAAGGCGAAGATATCGTTGAATGAACAATCACACAATCATAAATAGTTATATCTGAAGACTATTATTTCTTGTAAAAACCTACGTGCTTCGATACTTTGTACTAATGATATTATTTCGGAAAAACACCAAATTACAGAATTTTTTGTTAAGAACACAGTAGAATCAAAAAATTATTTTTTTTATATGTCCAAGACTCTTATTTAGATCAGCAAATTACACTGCAGCCCTACAAAATTTCATTATATGATTGATTAATTTGAATATTTTGTTAAACTTTCAATTGACCCTCTGGTAAAATTAATTCTTTGAAATCGTGTCACTAATATTCAAATAGACAAACATATTGTGATCATACTACACAATGGCTTTATATCCATTGGTTAATTGAAACATTTTGTTTAATTTACAATGGACTCTCCTGTGAAATAGGCTCATTTGAATCGTCTCACCATTCTATCAAAGTAGCTTAAACTTAAAGACGGCCGTTTCTTTTGGAAATTTGGATAAGTATCAAGAACCGATAAACAATATCATCCCAGTGTTCTGAGAAGGTTCGTCAAGATATACACGTGACATATAAACAATGCAAGACAACGATAAAATTGCAACCACAGATCATTATGGCTCATATTATTTTTGGGCTTGGAATTTCCGTATAATCATTAGTACGAAAATAGTTTATATTATTCCACATCATAGAGGCTATTTTAATCATTTTGCTCATACACTTTCAAGAATAAACTTCCGTTTGGGCTAGGAAATTCTAATAGAAGAATATTATACAATAGATGTACGTGCGTCATCGTTTTCTATACACTAGTATGAGCTTCAATACAACAAAAACGTAATGTAAGCAATTGAGAGAAACAATAATACTCTTCAGTTTTCTCTCAATTGGTCAATGAAACCGCGAACAAATGAGTATCAATTGTCCAACGAAGTGAACAATTGTCAGTAGCAGTGTGAAAACCTACCAACCATTAATTTATATTTAGTTCTGTTAAAAATTAAAAAATCTTTTTCTCAAAACTTCAAGTTGTATAATCTATTTCGTGTTATTTATTAATATGGATATAATAAACTAGTAGTTTTAAGTTTAAGCAACGACTTTCTAGAAGGTCTCTTATAAAATAAAACAGTTTTTCTTAATTATGTATTAAGAAAAACTGTCAACATTAGTAGAAACATGTTCTTGAATTAAACTTTATTTAAATTCGCCAATTAATATCGTTTATTTTCTCGTTGTATTAAATTTAAACATACGATACGATTATGCGTTTTATTAAACATCGTAAAAGCTTATTCAATTCAATAATATTAGATTCAATTTCAACATTCAATAATAATCGATAAATTTTATATTTAACAAATTATATTTTCAGTTATATATCACTATTATACGTGTTTCAATTACACGAGCCATTATCACGATTATACATTGTCAGTAGTATGAAAATCCTAACTTACCCGGAAAAGTTATTCCTGAAACATGTAACTGATGAACTATAAAAATGAAACAGCCGATGTGAGCCATGATGCAAGTCATATTATATATCAGATAGATGGACGAAAAAACTTTTAAGACGTACAAAAAGAAATCACTTTAACATTTAATCCCATAAAGAATAGTTTTAAATATAAAAAACCTTATTTCAACACTTCATTTATTCGGCGTGACTCCCTAAATAAATCCGGTCGCACCGTGTCAAATGCTTTCGAAGGGACAAAAAAGGACTAACCACTTAAAGAAAATCACATAATTGGAGAACAGTAAACGATGCGTAAAGTGGGGGCGACCCTCGAAAATATTTCTCAAGTCAGAGACGTGCCATCGTCGAAGGTCACCGGAAGGGTTCATACATCATAAGCGATTCAGAAAAGATTAGGAAGTGCGTGACAAGTGACTTTCACCATTATATACGCCGGAGATGATAATAAATTTTCAATTCTGCCACTTACAAAATAACCGAAATCTCTACACAATAGAATATATACATAAATAGAAGTAAAGTTTATTTTATTATACTTCATTCTTGTCTTCTTGACTCACAATAAATAGACACTATGTAGTTTGATAGTTCGAAATTTTTCACTGGTCCATCGACTATTAAATTATCAAAAGTGGACTGTATTATACAAAAGAGAAAAAGATCCTATCTTTACATATATACATAAGCTGATTACTTTCTGCTTCAAAAGTATATAAAGAATGTTTAATCATTTACATTGTTTATCCCTTCTGATTTGGCATTTAAACCTTCTTGCAGATTTTAGAAGATACTATTAAACAATAGTATCTACTAAACAATAGATTTCTCAATTTACATCTTATACAGATATGGCAAAAAAAATAGGCTACGTTAGTGCCAATACATTACCCAACTATCAGTGCAAATTGCGTCTAAATCAGTCCTGCAGTTTCAAAGATTAGCCCGAATATTGTGACATTAGAAATAGACATCATAATTTCATTTACATTTATGGATATGACACAATATCATTAAACTGTACGAATATAACATTAAATTGTGTTAGCGATCATGACTGTTATTTGTAGTTTTTATATCAGTTAAACGTGCACTACATCCGGTTTAACGTAGTCCGGAAATTCTCAAATTTAAGAAGTCGTTTTCACGACGACTGTTGATTGGTGGACTTATTATTTTGAGCAGAGCGTTTGGTATAAAAAGGGTAGCACAGGGGAATAAGCAATACTCGCCTAGTGACAGTTCTTAGTTTGTATCGACGTTAGTATTGTGTTTTACGTCATTCAAAGTATGTAATATAATTATGAAGAATATGAGAATAGTATTACTTAACCTGCAAACAGTGAGCGACTCTAAAAATTGTACAAATAAATAAGCATTTTAATTTGTTAAGAATATAAATGAAACACTTCCTACTGACGACAAAGGTACATCGTCCAGTGTAGCAATTAAAGCTGGAGATAGCATAGTGAAATTCCTTTATAAATAACAGTTTTTTTTTTTAAATACCTTAAATACTTTTAATATAAGACTTGGCTGATCTGTTTGCGAATACTGTATTTTATCGCATACGAGATTAACATTCCCGCCTTGTAATGCTTCTAGCAAAACAATTCAAATACGAAATAAAATCAAGGTTACGTACTCAGACCGTCCCAGTTGCACAATGTTGAACATTGCAAGCTATTTTATAAATATTGGGTTTTTATTTATTTTGAAATACTTCAGACGCTACGATACCTATAGTATATTGATATGAGAATTCGACCTTTAGGCTTTTTAAAAAGTAATATTAGTTACTAACAATAGCGAGTTCGATTCTTGGTTATACAATAACCATAATATGGTGTTCTTCATGAAAATTAATAATAATACTAGTAAACTGAGTACAGGATTCACTTTCATACGTCCATCTGCTGACAAACCATAACGGTTGCCAAAATGTACTGTCTTCTTAAACCTATTACATAATCGTATAAAGAATCCTTTAAGCCTTTTAAGTGAGCTTTCAATAGATGGCACTGTACAATTGTTCGCATAAAAAATAGATAATAAATTAAGTTTAACTGGTGTCATTCACCACAATTAAATAGTGTATTTGAACTTGTGTGGTTAAATAAAAAAGTAGTAGAAATTATTACAAAATAATTTACTATAAACTTGTATTGATACACACTATAAGAAAACTTATACGTGTTGCGGACGGGAACGCTGGCAACGACTAATCCTGATTGGTTAACCGCCAGCAAACCCTCCTCCGCCCCCCTCTCCTACCTCAACACCCGCGGTCGCACTCTCTCCTACTCGTCACGACGTATGTACGTGCCGAGTAGGAGAGTATTATAAAAGGCTTCTCCCAGAGTTTGTATGTCACATTTCGTCTCCTCACTCCCAAACAGAGTAGATCCCAATATTAAGCGCGATTTGTGAACATTGAACTCTGTAGAACTGAAGGCTCAAGTCCAAACAACTGAAAATCCGAACTTGCAAATACTGAATAACCCCAAGCCTGAACAATTGACGACCGCACCATCGATCCCTGAAGAACTGAAGATCCGAACCCTCAAGAACCAATGATCGAACCCCATACGGTCCACTGAACCGGGAAGGATTTCTTTGAACCTGAATACCTTCCCAACATAACCGTTCTTATAAAACCATCAGTGAAATAATGAGATTTGACAGTATCTAAATTTTGGCAGTTTCTTGTTACCACAAGGCACTAATGACACAGAAATTAGACAGAGGTTTTAAGTTTTTGTACAATATATGGTCATTCGTCTTTCAACCGTAGACACGTACAGACAATTGTCTGACCTTTGCTGTTTGAATCTGACACCAAACTAATGACGCCTTCTTTTAGAAGCAACATTATTACGATAACATTTTATTTACATGTGCATGAAATAACGTGGGCATTTTCACCCCATTTTAATGGGCAATCACTATATAATCGGCATACTTTTGTAGATAGGGCGCGTTGGTTATAGTTTTCAACGGAATTAAAAAGATTACTTGTAGATTCGATAAAGGAAGATATTATGTTAAGGCTCTTACTAAGTAGATTATGACAAATAATAAGCTTCATGTATTAATTAGGCACGAACCTGGATAAACCCGAAACCAAAGGCTTTCCGTACCGTAGTGTTAGACTAAAGATAGTTGGATGACAACACGGATAGCACTTCAATGTTGGAAGTTATTGAGTAATACAGTGGCAACACTTAGAAATACCAAAAACATAGTGATATACTACGAAATGTTATGCAATACGACTTATCAAATCAAATCAAATCAAAAATATCTTTATTCAAGTAGGCATATTACAGCACTTTTGAATCGTCAAATGATATATATTTTTTTCCACACTCTGATTCTCATATACGTCTGATGATGGTACTCAAAATCGGCTTAAAATCTAAAGTTACGAGGGTTCCTTCGCGCCCTGACCCGAGAAGTACCCACAACAAACTCAGTCGGTTATGTGCGTGTGTACTGTGTCATTAACTTAACAACTTTGTTAAGAGAGTCACTCGAGCCATGATTCGTGGAATACTGGTTTTTATTATGAAACCACCAACTCACATTAATTAACAACTTTTATTTCCTCCACTATTTAAATATACATAACTTGCACTATACTAATAATCAGTTTTTAGCCCTACTTCTCTTAAAACAACTACTCCACGAAACACGCTTGAAACACACTCAACACAAAATTGTTCTACTGGTTAATGGTTACCTCGTATTGGATACCATTCGTTATATTGCACAATGTTTTTGGTATTTTTAAGGGTTATCACTATATTATTTAAATAACTCCAAACATTTTAGAGATATCCGTGTCACCCAATTATCTATAGTCTAACAGTAGAGACCAGGGGAATCCACTATTTGTGACGGTGAATTTGTTTAACAGATATTGTAGCCAAACCTGGACATACATTTGAGTACAATATATACAATTAATTTGCAACGTAACACAGTGCCAGAAGTCAAATTACAAAGGCCTCTGTATGATCGTTTTGTGCTAATCAGAATGACACGCAATTTTTATCATCAAAATCTAAAACATCGTTGTCAAACAAAAAGCCATAAAGAAACATGGTGATCAGGAGCTTCACATATTTAATAAAGGGTGGAGTGTACCATAAATAGATATGGTATACTATTCATATCGTTGACCTTTAGATTAAGGCATTGGAGTGGGTTTTCCTCCACAATCAAAAATTTAAATGAGCTTCCGCCGATCCGTGGCCCAAGGGGGTATTTTTTCCTATCCTAATGCCATTTTCGGCGGTATTACTCTTAAATGAATATTCATTCAGTGCGAAATCGTTTAGAGATATAATAGATTGCGATTCATATTAAGGGCGTAATGAATTATGGATGGTGGTTTCGTATGCAAAAATTCTTTCTCTCATCGATTTAAGTTTCAATATAATTGATCAAGTCATTAGGATCTACACCGGTAGAATTGCGAAGAATACTCGTGTCATTTCTAGAAATATGTTTTTGTATTTATTACTATTCGTATTTTTAAACCAAATCGGGCCGATTCAAAAATCAATATTGAGTTTTCTATTTAAGATTTTCTCAATATTTGCCCGAAGTTGGGAAGTTGGCGGTGTGCTCCACCCCCGTGCCTCGGAGAGCACGTTAAGCCGTCGGTCCTGCGCCTAATCTCTCTTCGCGAGTGTCGGATTCCCGTCACATCGGACTATGAGAGTGAAGGAATAGAGAGTGCACTTGTGTACTATGCCTGCCAATTCGCAGTGGAGCAGCGTGGTGGGTGTATGCTCTAAAAACCCTCGCTCTTCGGAGTGAGGAGGCCTGTGCCCAGCAGTGGGACATTAATGGGCTGCTACTTACTTACTTTACTACTATCTACCTTTCACTATAATAATCTAAAAAAAGACCGCTGAGTTTAAGCTCAACATTGAACAGCCCATGGGTAATTCCTCAAACACCCAATTACATATTATAATAATAATTTTATAAGCAGTCGAAATCAAGTATCGAGTGCGGAATTACGCCAATAATAATTCTTGAAAATAAGAGACGAATAAAAGTTTACATGTGAGAACATAAACGTTCAGTTCCCAATTTGATTGTTATTAGTTTCTTAATTTCTCTTTGCGCATATGAAAGAAATGAAAGGAGGGTGACAAAAGGCGTTAATATTTTTCTCAAACTTTGATTCCGAACACATGCCTTTAAATAAGAGAACGTTGTGGTGACTTAAACTGAGAAAGGATTGGGTACGTAAAGAGAATACATAAAAGGAGACTAATGCAAAGCATTTATGAGTCAAGAGTGAATGCGAAAGTTTGGAAGGGGAAGACCAAGGCGAACGTTCCTGGACCAAATCCAGGACATTTTAAATAAGGGCCAGGTCAAGAGTACTCTAAACCGACGAACTTGTATGAAAGGTTTAAAGAGAATGAAAGAAGCGAAGGAGAAATGCAAGGATTGTGGCTAGTGGAAGGTCGTGATCTCTGCATACCCCCTATGCGAATGAGGCGTGATGCTATGTATGTATGTACGTACCGAATTGGCTCGTACATACTAAAGTACCTCAGAAACCTAATTACTAATACAACTACGTCGCAGGGTCCAGTAATAAATGATAGATAATATCTGTAATACCACAAAATGCCTCAAGTTGGTCAAAATCAAATATATAGAAAATTTTATTAAAATAGGTTCAGTAGCTTCAGAATTCATTACCACCAAACAATGAAATGTAACATATATGTATGTTTAAATTATACGATATATTTTACAGTCCCATCTGTTAAAAGCTCACGTGAAAGGGTTTTTCCTATGTCATAAGTTTAAAAATTTCGTGTGAGATAGCGTACCAATGCACTTAACATATTCTTTTATATTATTTGTTTAATATTTAAATTAAACGTTGAAAATGGCTGTAGCAATTAACCGTTATCCATTGCATTGACAATGGCTCGCCGCGTTTAGCATCAATTAAGATTAATGAATGGCTTCTTATTTATATTTACGTAACGTTATAAATGAAAATTTATGTAATTTTAACGCTGGGAATGTTTTCAGAGATAAATGCAACTTTTACTATATAAATAACTTTATATAAAGAGATAAAGGTGAATAATGCCTTTTTTTCATTAGACTATACGTAAATTTTATTACTAGAATTAATATCGAAGCCGTTAGTATTTTTCTCTTGAACTACAACGCAGAGGAAATCGCGGACAGAAGGAAGTAGATATCGATAACTAATAGTCATTAAACATGCCAAATATCTATTTTCAATAAATATTTTATTATAATTTTAAACTTACACTAGAATACTGCTTGTTCTTACATCTATGCTGCTTTACAAGGCCCTTTTTCAACTAAATACTTACGAAACAAACAATAATATTAACTGGATTTACCTGAAACAAAAAAAAACAATTATTTTTCATATAAATGAAATTTACTAGAAACCTACAATATAATGTAAATTATTGATATAGGTAATTAAATTTTATGATGTTGTGAAGAATTAAGAGACACTAGTCATATATAATAGCGGATAAGAAAATTTAAGATAAAACCCTATTTTTTCTGTGGTAAAAGTATATTTTTGTGGGTTCTTCACAGAAAACAGAGCGAAAGAGGACACGTTAACGATTGGCTGTGATCACACCTGGTGGTAAGTGATGACAGAATTTAAATTTATTGTTTCTAGACTGGCTAATTATCACCTTACCAGCAAAGACAGTTATGCTGGTAAGGTGATAATTAGCCACAGCCGAAGCCATCCCACCAGTCCAGATTACGGACATGAGGTCCTAGGTTCGAGTTCCGGGTCGGACCAAATCAAAATGGATATTGAGTTTTCTATTAAGATTTTCTCAATATTAACACGAAAATAGGAAGTTGGTGGCGTGAACCTCGTGCCATGGAGAGCACATTAAACCGTCGGTCCTGCGCCTGATCTCTTTTCGGTCGTGTCGGATGTCGGAATGCTCTTGAATACTATGCCTGCCAGAGTGAGGAGGCCTGTGCCCAGCAATAGGACGTTAATGGGCTTACCTTTTATATACTTGATATATTTAAATATACAGACGATGCACAATAAAGAAATAAAATTAAATTCTAAACCATAGTGACTTTCAACTTAGGTTACTGTTTTATAATTGTAGACAGTTTCATTATTAAACTTACATATCATAGAAGGTTTTCATAACGATATACGTACATTTTAAGCATTTAATTTAACACGGAGAAATGTATTACGTCGCATTCTGAATTTATAGCCCAAGAAGTCTAGAGGCGGCGTAAGTAGCTGCCGGAACTTACCTACTTGAAAACGAGAAGAAATTCATTTCAATTTGAGCTTTCCGCATTAAGATAATTACAAAATAGTGCTACTTTTCATACTCGAGCCATAAAGAGTTGGTTTATTACTTGCAATGGTATTTTTTCAGCATGCAATGGAAACCGGTAATTTTAAATTCAGAGAAGTATACAAACATAGTAATTTATGAGATGCATGTCTCTTAGTGTTTAATTAGGTAGCTTCGAAATCAAAATCAAAACCAGCGCGACGGGTTAACGTGCTCTCCGAGGCACTGGGGTGGACCACACCGGCAACTACTCAACTTCGGGCAAATAGAAAATTTAGAAAACTCAATATTGATGTTATAATTGGTTCGACGCGAGACTCGAACCAATGGCCTCATGTCTGTAGTCGGACATGTTAACCACTAGACCAATGAGGCTGTTGACATCTTAGTGCCTGCCGTAATATAACCTGGTCGAAATTGAGGATATAATCTAAGGTGGAAAAACGCTGGCCTAGGAAGAGGTAATTTACTTCTTATAGTTTCTATGCAACCTCGTAAGGGACCGATTTATTTCCTAACCATCCGCTCTTTCCAGGTAGGGTGGTATGACCAAAATCTGCCATCAGCCTAGACTCAAGCAAACTTAAAAATACAATTTCACTTGCTGGGAATCGAAATCAGGACATATGATTCTATCAGCAAAGACGTGCCGGCAAACAAAGGTACGATGTTAGATAGTAACCAAGAGATAAATTACTTCTCATCATGTTAGAGCACTTCTTCTCACCTGATAGTAAGTGATGATACAGTCTAAAATGGAACGAAAATGGAAACGCGCTAATCTGGTAAGAGGCTATATACCTCACACAAACACAAACTTCTTTGTTTGGAGGTACGTCTTTGCTGGTAGGATGGTGGTAACTAGCCAGAAACACAATCAATAATCAGAATTTAAATGAAAATATAAATATAAAACTGATACGTCAACAGGCTTTTATCTAAACGAATATTATAAAGAGGAAACCTTTGTGGTTTGTATGTATGTGAGTTTGTAACGTTTTCACACAAAAACTACTGGACCGATTTCAAAAATTGTTGCACCATTAGAGCTGCATTTTCAGTGAGCGACATAGACTATATTACTTTCTCAAAAAATTGAGATCCCGAAAAAAATGCATTCATGTAACTCAAGGTGTAAAAAAATTAGTCACAACAAATTTGTCATCGCGCTGGGAAAACTATTGACGATAGAACAATATAATGTTCTACAATATTATAGAAGGTATTAATATCTACAAAAAAGTTCTTAATGCCTTATGTCCAACTACTGTAATTATGCCACTATAAATACTTTTTTACATATTATGAATTATTAACGCATTGTATTATTAACGCAATTGCTACTGAATCTGATATGTTTCATTGTTCTTTGGTCTCATCTCGCAAAGGTTGCTTTAAATATTATATGCTATAGACTTAATCATAGCATATAATATTTTTCAATACCTGTAGAATATTTTTAAATTGGCTAATGTTGGTCATTCTACGTAAATGTTACGAATTTAAAAATGCGTTGGTTAGATATATATTCGGTATCAAGTAACATCTGTATGTCCTCTGTTAAAATTTACTGGCTTCAAAAACATTTTCTTTGCAGTTTAATATTACGAGTTAATTCACGCAGCAAATAAATGGATTATCCATTTGTGTAAATACGCTTATGCAATTATCTCTCCTAATGTGATTTTTCTATGGTCGCTTGCGTGACAGCTTGTGACCTCGCTTTCGCGCGAATCACCTTTATATCCCTACTAACTTATCAACGCGACGTTACTCGCATTTAGTTATAGTATATGCTGTTATTGATCCCGTGAGATATGAGAAAACACGTTCTTACTATGAATCGACGGGTCCTTTTTCTAATCTGTTATATTTTCGTCAAAACCCTTTTGCAACGGTTACCATAGAAGCGATCTGTTATTATAAAGGAGATTGGGGCAATCGGAGTAAGTGGGCAATGGGAGTCATTCTCATATTCACGAAACAGCATTAGCGAGCGATACGTAAATCACATCGTCATCTCCACGCTGGCCCCCCAGCACCGCCTGAAACAGTTCGCTCCAATAACTGTGATGTGCACTTCAGATTACATCAATGTTTCAAAGGTTTTTTTTAAATCATTATTTTTCATATAAAGGTGATTGCGGGAAATGAGAGCCAGATGACTTTCGCAACTTTGCATGTTGAAATACGTCATTTTATTAGTTTTTAGATGACGAAAGTACAAGTCAGGACAAATGAAAAGGGTCCCTGGTCTTCTGATAAACTGGAAAAAGCTATCAAGCTTATTAATGCAGGTCCTACTATAAGAAATGCTGATAAGCTTATGGGGATCCCATTATCAAGTCTTCAAAAGTGGATAAAAAAAAGGTTCTACCCCAGAATTTGTAGTCTTGAGACGGTAGACGTACTAGCACTTGATGAAGAAATACGCAAATATTTTATATGGTTGCACTGTTAATCAAGTGAGACAAGTGAAAATAAGAAGATTAGGAAATATAGGGGTAAAGAAAAGAAATTAAAACAGATTGAAGGAAAAATGTTATGGTAAAGACTACAACACAGAAAAAGGGCCCTGAAAAGGTAAAGCGCCAAATACAAGAAAGGAACAAAATTTATGTATCATATTTTGGCAGTGGCGGAAGATGCTGGAAACAGGTGCCTAACAACGAAATTTGGTTCAGATACACCACATGTAGGCTGTGGCAAGGTTATACCTACGTTAGGTGCTAGATTTTCTTTGATTTCGATTGCCCCCTGGTGTAACCATCATTGGTGGACCCGCACGTTGGTGCAATGAGAGTCAAAGCTGTTTTTTTTAATATTTTTATTGTCCAAAGATACTACTAAATTTTATATTGATAGCGAGATGGACTGAAAATTACTTCTTATAATAGATAATTAAATAAATTATGTTTAAAGGCAGTTGCAGTAAATATTTCGTCTATAATAAAAAAAATTATTAGGGCATTCGTTTATTCGCATTAAGTGACCCACATTACCCTCTTTTCCCCTACTTTTCACTCGTATATCCCGATCTTGTGGGAATATAGGGGGAACACGTTCTTACTGAGCGTTTACGTTACTATAGGAAAAACTGTGCCAAATAATCCTATCAATCAGGGTTATAGTTTCGGAGATTTGTATTAATTATATATATATTTAGTTAGATGGAAATAAAGCGTGAAAGTGATTGTATTGGTTCAAACGAAACAATATAAACTGTAATTATACTATAATGATGATGGTAAAAGATGTTTACCAGGCTGAGATTGTTGTGGGTTCTTCTCAGAACGGGGCTCCAAGGGATCATCGTTACTCTAATTTTAATGCGGTCTTGAATATAATCGTCAGTCGTATATTTGAAATAGGCACAAATAAATACATTTAACGATTCAAATGTGCTATAAAATCTCTGAATAAAAATTTGTTGAAATTAAATTTATTTTATCGTGTAAAACAAAATATTTAAGCAAACAATTTGTTACGTCCGACGTTAACTTTAATACGACCGAAGTGCGTCGCTTCTTACACGTCACTGTGAAACAAAACTGCTGTAAAATACTGCCCAGTTTTGTTAATTACGACATCACTAATGCATACTTTCACGAGGTCATAATTGCGGTATTGTTAAAGAACTTTTATAATTATATACCTCTTATTTCTAATAACATTTATATGTGCGGCATGTATTGCCTTTCCTCTTACCTGCAAATGTAAAAGAAATATAAACAACGTTGTGTTGAGTAGGCATTTTTGAAGTGAAACTTCTTTAGAGGGTAATTTTTTTACGGATGAAACGCGTGATTAGCGTCACGAAGATGTGCAGCGTTTTTATACTAATTCGATTCAAGGTGAGGTATTTTTAATATTTACAAATATCATGCGGCGTTTTAATTTGCCATGTCATTTAATATACTATTTTTCATAAAATATAAAGTAAGTAGCAGCCCATTAGCGTCCCACTGCTGGGCATAGGCCTCCTCACTCCGAGGAGCGAGGGTGTTTAGAGCATAGACCCACCACGCTGCTCCAGTGCGGATTGGCAGGCACAGTACACAAGTGCACTCTCTATTCCTTCACTCTCATAGTCCGATGTGACGGGAATCCGACACGACCGGAGAGAGATCAGGCGCAGGACCGACGGCTTAACGTGCTCTCCGAGACAAAGGGATGGATCGCACCGCCAACTTCCCAACTTCGGACAAATATTGAGAAAATCTTAATAGAAAATTCAATATTGATTTTGAATTGGCCCGACCCGGGACTCGAACCCAGGACCTCGTATCTATGCTCGAACATGCTAACCACTAGACTAAATTTTAAATTCAAAAACATAATTTAAAAAATAATTTCGAATATTGAAAAAGAACACGTGGTATTTTATTTACAATTCGTCATTTGAGATTTAATATTTTAATGACAATTAAATTCCTTAAATTCCTGAAATGTCTTCCATTTTCCCTCCCTCTAAGTCTCGGAAATTTAAAGTTTTAGATTTCTATAAATATATACAAGACTTAAAAATTTGTTTGTCAAAGAAGTTTCACTTCTGAGATCGTACAAAGACGCATGCACTTTTTTATGTCACGTGATATTCCTGTTAGTCCTTAGACAAGTTTTCCAAATATACTTATCTTAACTGTATTAAAATAAAGCCGAGACACACGAAAGATAAATGGCAACCGTGGTTAACATCCGACAGTGTATGTCGCCAAATTTAAATGATGTTTTAATTAAAAGTACTTCAAATATTCTTGTATAGTTTTTATTTACTAAAGATAAATATTAATTTCCTAACTTGAAATAAAGAAATATAAACTCAACAATATTTCATTACTAATAATTGAAAATGAAAAAAATAAACGACGAATTTCCTCCAGGGATTGGAGAAAAACGTTGGTTATAGTCTAGCAAGTCGAAAGTGAGTCGCCATTGTTGAAAGTTACAGTTTTCAATCTTTAACAACTTAGTTCATAATTCAAGCTCCTGGGACGAAACTACGACCACGGCTTGTCGGGAATTTACAAGTTCGTGTTATTATTTATTATATAAACACAAACAGACTGTTGTTTATTTGTCACGGACCCTGGACACGCACACATTCCCTGGTGGTGTGACCATGGTGAATATACACATATCTTTAACAGTTAAGAATTTTACGACAGGTTCACACGCCAAACACAACATTTAAAACGAAAATATCTCATTTAGGGTTAAAGAAGCAAAAGTAAACTACTTAACATCACAAATTATTTAAACTTGAGTGCAATGGATAAATGAGTATACTAATAATGATTACAAATTGTTATGTGTATTATTCTACAACAATATAGGCTCACTATACGAGGGCACACAGTAATGTAACATAATTTGCTTTTCTATATTAACCGCTGCTATGTTTATATGCTTTTTAGATCCCGCATAAATTTTATAAATAAAAAATTGCCTATTTCTGATAAAAAAAAAAGAGTTATTTGCCAGTTAGAGTCTGTCGATCCGGACATGGAGGAGAGAACCAAGAATTAAGGAACGAACAGATTGAATATAATTACCCGAAATAAATCGAAGCAAGCAAAGTTGAATATGAACTGCGTTATAGTAAAAATATTAAAGACATTATATTAAAATATCATGGAGTACAAATATTTTCATTTAATGGAAATGTTACAACAAATACTAAGTAAACTGTGCTACCAGTGCTGTTTAATGTTTAAGATGCTATCAAAAGTAGGAACATGTGAAAGTGATATTGAAAGGAGAGTTAATGCAGGAATTATGGTAAATGGTGCTCTGCGCGCCTTTATGAATAGCCAGATGGTGTCTGAAAGGGCCAGACTGGCTGTGCAAGGAGGAATGTCAGTGCCAAGACTTATGTATGGTAGTAAAGTAAAATAAATGCGGTAGAGATGAGAGCGTTGAGAAGTATGAGTGGATTGAAACTGAGTGACAAAATAAGTAATAGATTGTTAAGAGATCGACGTGTTGGGTAAAATTAAGAATGGTATGCTTGGTATGGTTTGAGGTTGTAGAGAGAATGAATGAAAGGAGACTGATAAAAACGGATTTATGAGTCAAGAGTGAATGGGAATGTTGGAAGGGGAACATTCCTGGACCACATCCAGGACATTTTAGATAAGGGCCAGGGCAAGAGAACTCTAAACAGTCGAACTTTTATTAAAGGAGCGAAGGATTATGCAAGGATAGTGGCAAGTGGAAGGACGTGGTCTCTGCCTACCCCTATGGGAATGAGGCGTGATTGTTATATATTCGTTTCCTTGGCTATGTATGTAGTAAATGTTTCTAAAAATAGTAATATACAGCCGATTATTAGTTCATAATTGTAATAGCTGTGCAGCTCCGTGTCAAATCCGCCCCAACCGCGTGTCACAGAACGATAAGCGGCCGATAAGCTTGACTGCGCCCAAAGAATAAGCAACAGTGATTAACATTAAACAAAATAAGAGATTGCAGTAAACACGATGTTAATTCAAGGCGTAGGAAGTATTCATATTTCACCCACACCTATTCGCTGATTCCTGTTAAGAAAGTCGGAACTACTACTACTACAAAGTACAAATGTCAGAAGTGAAACTTTGGCAAAAAAAATTTAAATCTTGTTTATATTTATACTAATCTATAACTTATCGACTCTAATTCTTTGGAAACGAAGATATATTGCCATTAAAATATTAAGTGTTGATAATTAATACAAACAATTTATTGCAATCTCAGACGACAGATCGTAAATAAATATGTCACATGTTTGTAGCAATATTAGAAATTATTAATTACATTTTGTTTTTGAATTTATATTAATATTTTTATTTCATATTTTATGAAAAATAGTATATTAAATTATTAAATGACGTGTGAGAAATTTAAATGCCACATGTTATTTGTAAATAATGAAATCTCCCTAACCTTCAAACGAATGATCAAAAAACGCTGCACATCTTCGTGACGCTAATCACGCGATTCATCCATCAATTTTACCCTCATGCGCCTAAAGAGGTTTCACTTCAAAATTTTATAATATTTAATACCTGATGTACGAAGTAAAGTCTCACGCTTGACGTGATTTAGACATAATAGTAAAAAGTCTTTAACAAAAAAACAGATGTGTTTTAATATATCCTAAATTTTAGTACATATTTTTAGTTCATCCACTCAACTTCAAATGACTAAATACTTTTCAAAATCTTTATTATATCTAACTGTTGATCTTGTCAAAACAACTATAATTGTACATCTGAAATGTATAAATCGATTTTGAATTCACAAGTTTTCTTGGAAAGTTTATTTAGGTCCATGCAGCAAAGAATGTTCTTCAAAACATACTTTAATTTTATAGCATAATAACTATTTATTGATTTAATAAATACTTCTTTAATAAATGGTTAACGAGTAATGACTAATAGGTTAACAAGTTATAATGATCATCATGTATAGTAATCACATAGGAATGGAAGATTACAAGTCGTTTTCTCACATTATCTCCGTAATAAATCAAGTAAAGTAAACAATGAGGAACAACTGCCTCATTGATCTAGTGGTTAGCATGTTCGACTACAGACATAAGGTCCTGGGTTCGAGTTCCGGGTCGGGCCAATTCGAAAATCGATATTGAGTTTTCTATTAAGATTTTCTCAATATTTGCCCGAAGTTGGGAAGTTGGCGGTGTGCTCCATCCCCGTGCCTCGGAGAGCACGTTAATCCATCGGTTCTGCGCCTGATCTCTTTCCGGTGGTGTCGGATTGCCGTCACGTCGGAATATGAGAGTAGGATATGAGAGATGAAGGAATAGACAATGGAAGAATAGAGAGTACACTTCTGTACTATGCCTGCCAATTCGCAGTGGAGCAGCGTGGTGGGTCTATGCTCTAAAAACCCTCTCTCATATTGTATATGAGTGAGGAGGCCTGTGCCCAGCAGTGAGACGTTAATGGGCAGCTACTTACCTTACCTTACCTTTTAAACAATGAGGAAAATTCATTGGTTCTATTAAATAATATAGTTGATATTACAATAAAATATAGAAAGCTACAGTGAACATTAGAAATATATGCAATCCTGTAAATACGTGCAAGTGTAACCAATTTATAATATATAATGTTTCATCCGCGTAGATAACGATCTCATGGCAATGGAAAGTCTATGTGAAGTCGACTATAGATTTAGTTTTATTATCATAAAAATTTTTATTCACTTAGTATTTAATTAATTTAGGATAGATATACAAGAAAAGTATGTGTACTGAATATTCGAGAAGAACTGTGCTAAGGAAAAACAGTCGTTCTGGAATAAATAAAGACTTTTCTGTCTATATCTGTGTATGATATTTGAATAAAACGGTACACTGCAAAGAAAATGAATATGGTCATCGCTATACTATTACAGTATATTATAACTTTATTTTCTTTAGATTGACATTTTAAAGATCGTTATACAATACTGTAGAACATTTTTTTGTTCTATCATCAATAAATAGTTTCCCCAGGCAGATTTTTTTCACTCTTTTTTATTTGAGAAAGCAATATAGCCTATGTCACTTAGTGAATATACAGCTTTGTAATAGTGAAAAAATTTTAAAATCGGTTGTGTAGTTTTTGTGTGAAAACTTTACAAACATACGTATAAAAATACAATTGTTTCCTCTTTACAATAAGTTTAGATAATAAATTACCACAATAGTATGTATAAATGACTCCAAAATTGATCCCCAGTAGGTTAATGTGCTAAAATAATAATAGCTATTTTCAATATCATAAATCAAGAAGTTTATAGAGCATTTAAATGCGCGATATAAAGTTGCTCATGCCTCGGAGCAACAAATCCGCGCCCTAAAATATAAATAGAGCAACCATTTCCAGTGTAGCGTTATGAAATCTAAATCGTCTTATCTTTCGGGAGCGTTTGATGGACGTTTATTCAGCACAACAATACCGCGCGATATAGCGAAAATTTTCAATTAAATAAAACAAAACGTCGCGGCGTATTGTATAGCTAGCGTCGCTGGCGACTGCCATGGAGCGTGGCGGATGTCCGCCGCTTGAATGGCGGTATACGGAGCGGTGACGTGAAGCTCACGCTCTATAGATGTTGCTAGGCTACAAAAGGGTTACTGCGATATACATTCTTACACGTTAAAACCCGCGACATCGTCTACGTCGACTTTTATAACGATGCAGAAAAAAGGAATTGAGTAAGAACCAAAAACAATGTCGAGATCAAAGTACAGCTCTTCAAGGTCTTTTACATCAAATCTGTTCACTTATTTATATGTGATAATCATCCCTAAATATATATGTCGAAGTGCAATAGTCTGTGGAACGCTGGCGCAATTTGTCTATCGGCGTGGGCTAGAGTCAATGGTGAGAGTCCGGCGCGCGTTTCTCAAATTCTCGGGTGGCGGTCCGCCAGAGCGGTCAACTATTGAAACTGTCGCGTTCCTAGCTATATTATTAATGAGTTTGCGTAAATTGATATCGGGAACATTAAGTGATTGAACATTATAATCTGAGTTAATTAATAGTGTTTGATTACACCAGCATTACCGACGAACGGCCTATTAATGACAATGTCGGCGGAAAACCCTACGCCCGTATGTTTTATCCTTTCATCTCTCTTATTCTACGACATATATGTGTCGGAATAGCTTGTGGAACTCCGGCGCCATCTATCTATCGGTGTAGGACACAGTCAACTGTCAAGCTGGCGCGCGCCCTCTAGTTCTAGAGTGACGGCCCGCGGCAATGATCGACGGTTAACTGCCGCGTTCCTAGATATCATTGGTAATGTATTTGTCCAAATTGATGTCGGGGACATTAAGTGATTGAACATTATAATCTGAGTTAATTATTAAAGTGTTTGATTGCACCAACATTACTCACTAACGCCCAAAGTACGGTGATGGAATTATGGATGCCACTAATTTTCATTGGCTACGCTGTTAAACGACTTTTGAACGTTCTTTCTTCACCTGTGATATCCTAATTATATAAAAATTTATTAGAGTAACTACAACCGAATTGGAAACAATTGGAACTCACTCATTCAGTCAGGATTCTCATATAATGAAAACATAATCATCCACTTTATAAGCTTTTAAAACTACGCGAAACTTCTATCACACCTTATATTAATCAATTCAAATTTCTCTATTCAAATAGGCTTTTACAGCACTTTTAAATCGTCATATATCGGTTTTATTTTTTTTTCAATTTACGACAGATTATTATACTAGAGAACGACTTAAAATTTAAAGTTAAATTAGAGCAATTCATGCAGTTCCACGCTTTTTGATTATCTAAATAATCCATGAAATTAAAGTACTATTGCATAAGCAAGTATTTCTTCAAATTTTTTATTGAAAGTTTACCATTAAATTAAATAATTGAGTAAAATATTAGCATTTTACAGCGTAGCATAGAATGTAGAGAAGTGACCTCAAAAACGGCGTGAAGTTCACTCGCGCCATTACGCTCGGAATGGCGGAGATTACAACGATATAAGGCGAAGGTGGCACCTAAGAATGTCTAACGAGAAATTAGATCGCACCGACAGATATCAGAAACCGATCGAGATATTACACTCCAAGAAGGACGTCAAGAATAATGCTAATAGTCTTGGCACAAACCTTGATACTATCTTGAAAAACCAGTAAAATTTTGTATTAATACTACCATAAAGTGCTAAAAACGTTAAAGGCAAAAATTTTTATCATAACAGATTCTTTAAATATATTTTTTTATAACATAGCCGACATTAAAAATTATATCATCAATTTAGGTTTTTGTTTTTTTTTTCATTTTATAAAAAAAATCTAATAATGTGAAGTATAGCTGTATTACAAAAAAATAGAACGTTAAGAAACTAGTAGAACGAACTATAAAATAAAGGATAACTCACTCACTTTCAGAAATAAAGTTAAAATCTTCATAAAGGCCTATATTTTAATTTTATATTCAATCGTGCTGTATACACCTATAATGGCGAGTCATACTGAAGATATCTATCTTGTAAATTTATAAGAATGTCTAGAGATTAGGCGATGGTGTATTTATATCTATATATAAATAAATAAATAGCGTATCTACTTTACGAGAGTATATATCCTTACGCCTATAACCAAAATAGGTACCAGAATTTAAAGATTTATTTAAGTAGTAAACGGTAAGTATTTAGCTTGATTATTAAATGAAGTCATCTTGCACAAATTTAAGCTACAGCTACTGGTCAGAAATATTAGCAATTAAAATCTGCATCAGTTTTTTTTTCAAGGATAACACTTTGAGTTAACTCAAGATGTAGAAGGTTATATAACAATTACGAATGGGAAGAATGTAATCTTGCCAATGAATATACAACACACGATTAAAATCTGGGCTCAGCCGATGTATGCGACGTATCTCCCCTCGCTTCCTGTATACCCATAGAACTAGCCTATTGTATCAACATATACAGTTTATCGTTTTATATTAATAATAACATATATAATTATTCAAGACAGCTTAGTACCCAATGATAATATATACTACTAGCAGACCCGACAGACTTGTTTCTGTCAAAAAGATTTGAAATGTGGCAGATTTCAGTTTTACGAATGATTTTCGAAATGAAATTACAGCAGTACTAAAGATCTATAGCTCTTACATTTTGTGACTATTCAATTTGGTCGGGTTGTGACTATTCAATTGATGTTGAACTTTGTGCAGCGATAATAAATTGCAAACTGACTCTTTGACGTTAGGAACACACCTACATTGCTTAGACAACAGTGAGGACTTGTAATTTATTATGAACTTTATCGAATAGCAAAAAAGGTCAAATTGACTCTACATGTTAACGTTAGAAAACGTTTGTATAGGATACAGAAAAGGGCTGTTTTTAGGGTTTTCACCTGCAATTATTCCAACTTTTCGTGCCGTAAAAACCACCCTTGGACTTCAACGAACATTAAAAAAAAGAATTGTCAAAATAGACCCAAGCGTTGTTGAGTTATGCGCTTACCAACACATTTTGCGATTCGTTTATATATTATAGATTTTCACGTAATATCAATGAGCAATCCTGATGGTGAGCTATGGGGTGTTACGATCATACTAGCATAATAGCGATAATGCCTCTACTGACGATTCAAAAGTGCATTTTGAGCCTTCTTGAATAAAGAAGATTTTGATTTTGAAATATATTGTCTTATCATGAATAAAAATCGCGAAAACTTAAGAGAATATTAAAACCATAAACAAATAGTACACTGGAAGTTGTGTATATTTATAAAGTGAAGAAAGTAAAAGTAGTGTTATTATCAAAACACCTACTCACATTAACTAAAACATTTTATTTACTCCATACAATATAGGTATTACTTCTATTAAAACATCCACTTCACGAGACACAGCTCGAAAGACTTACTCATACAATTGATCCACTATTTAAAATTACCTTGTATTGCATAATATTTCGGAATATTACGCCATTTTTGGTATTTTTAAGTGTTGCCTCTGTATTACTCAATAAGTCCCAACATTGAAGAGCTATCACCATTTTGAAATCGTCTGTTGTGTACCACGTAAACAAAGTATAAATATACGATAAAAATCCGTAGTTGTACATGGTTTTATCATTATGTAATTTTACTTACGTGTCAGTATATTATTATAGAAGTTCAACTCAAATCTGATTGTTAACACGCGTACAAAGTAAAAAAGCCATACGTCACTATGACGCCTACAAAATCACGCAGGGCGTTAATTCACCGAAAAGGAACTCTATTTCGGTCATCACCCACTGCGGTCTACACAAACGTTCTTTGAAATTTTAATCGTTACATTCACCCTGCCCTGATGGCACACTAGAGACTTGCCATGTGGAACCGCGTAACACTTGGGGATAAAAATAAAGGGCTTTGCGATTACAGAGTCCTTTATACGTGTTGCACGTGTTTAAATCATCTGAAAGAGCTTTTTGTAACACACAGATATAAGCATAAACGCCACACAACTTCAAAAAGGTCAATAGTTATAACAGATGGTAGTATTACAAAATTAGGCCATCTCCTATTTCAATTTGTATATGTCTTCCCATATAATAAGATTTCGAGAAACTTGCATATTTTGATGAATAGGTAGGTGAAGTATATTAGTATTATTTAGAAATTACTAAAGTGCATTATAACACGATAAATGCTTGGAATTTCATTTGACGTAACTTCTAAGTATTACATCAATCTACTATGTGTTAGGTTTTAATTGTAGGATTTTTTTTTTTTTATTGAAAACACGTGTCTATTGGAACATATATTTCCATCCTTGCTAATATTATAAATGCGAAAGTAACTCTGTCTGTTGCGTTCTCATGCCAAAAATCCTGAACCGATTTAAGTGAAATTCGGTACACATATAGTCTAGAATCAGAAAAGGACATCTTTCTTAGACCTTTCAATATAAATAAATATGACGTTTTGATATTCTAGAGCATCGAAAAGGACAATAAACTCTTTACACTGAAAGTCATTAGTGTTAATACGTATGTGTCTTATTTGTAAAATAATCAGGATGTAATCAATGTCAGGACTGGTATTGCTGGAGGAAGCGCTTTATGTTAAATAATGTACAGTTCCTAGACTGAAAGTTGATAAATAATAAAACGACTCTTCCAGCATGAGCTTCATACTGTATAAACCGAAATAAATCCATGACGCTTCAAACCCAAGGTTTGATTAAACGCTTGTATTTAATAAAGTATAATGAAACACATTTACAACAAAAGTATTTGGTTCTATTAAAGAAAATTTGAAATAGATTATAAAATTATTATTGTTTACATTTGAATTATTCCTAATAGCTTTTATAAGTAAAGAAAACTTATATAGTAAGTACACAAGCGTAAACGGGTCAAAGGTAATAACATAAAAATATGTAGAGTGGAGTTTGCATAATGTAAAACAACTTTATTTCCATTTCAAGCCAGGTACAAGATATAATGTATTCATGAGTATGCTCTTACAGCGTTATGGCGTTTTATATGTTATTTGCTTTTCATGTGTATTGTAAACATATAAAAAATATTTTGATTAATATAATCCTTTGAAACCGTATGAGTGTTGCTTTATCAAATAAATATTTAATCAGAGATTAAAAGTTTCGAAAATTGTTTTAATAGATCAATTTGCAAAAGTCATGAATAGGCATAAATTAATATGAAATCGCATTGCTTTTCAATACACATAAATAAATGATTATATTGCATTACATTCTAAAAACTAATCAAAATGATGTTGATATTACAGAATTAAAACTGAACTCTGAAAATAAAATATTTACAAGACAAATAATACAAAGGTGCGAATGACGGTTACCTGCAATTTAGGGACGAAATTTTAATATAAAATACGTAACATAATTATATCCAAGAATGTGAAGAAAAGGGGGTTAGATATCTATAGACAAACTTTGATAGGATTCAAGATCAGACAAATCTCTCCAAGTTCAGTGGACTGTATGGGGTTCAGTCAGACGGGCTAGTCTTCGGTTCCTGTGAGCTTCGGTCCTGGTTGTCCAGGACCAAAGCAAAATAGTTATGCCAGGTAAGTTCGCACTTAGTTATGGGTTCCACAGAAGTATATAGCGAAATGTGCTTATAAACTCTAGGAGAGGCCTTTTATAAAACTCTCTTACTCGGCACGTACATACGGCGTGACGATCAGGAGAGAGGGCGATCGCGGCTGCTGAGGTAGGAGAGGGATGGAGGTCGTCGGCGGTTGACCAATCAGAATAAGCCGCCGCCGACGACGCGCTAAGCTCGCTGCTCCCGTCCGCAACACTATCATTCAAATCACTGGGTGGTTTATGTAATTAAAAAAATTGTTGCTATATGATTCACAGCACACAATTACGTTCAGTTACAATGAAGAGTTTCTTCGCTTGGACAACCACTACGACTATTGAGTCAGGAGTTTGAGATTCTGTGAGGAAGAAGACCTTGCAATACCTATTAAAACCCAGCGGATTCCTCTTCATTCGTTGTTAGAGAATCTTCAGACAATTCCTGGATGCTAATAATAAAATGATATATCATATTGACATACTACGTGAGTGATATACAGCAACAGTCCTAAGTAAGGCATCGAAGAAAAACTGTAAGTTCTGGATAAACTAACAATATAATAATAATAATAATAACCTTTTATTTTTTACATCACACTTACATAAAACAAGTAAAGTAGCCGCAGAAAAAAAATGTGATGCCGAAAAAGGGAACACCGCTCAGCGATTGTTGGGATTTCGTCCCAACGCTGGTTTTCAGCGGAGACCCGAACGGACACAAACAAACAAAAACACAAAGAAACCAAACGAAATAAAGTATGTACAATAAATACTAAATAAATAGATAATAGATAATAAATAATTAGTTCTAAATTAATACGTCAGTGACAACTTAACAATTACTGACTAATCTATTCGCCATTCTCCGGAAAATGTTGGAAAGTTAATAATAATAATATATCTCACTACTTACAAAAATAATCATTTTGTGTACATCTGTCCAAATTATTTTTTTCATCCATAGTTTCAGAAAACTTCCATTTTTATATCCAAATCGTTTTCGACGAATAGCCACACTAGCTAAAGGTTTTGTTACAGATAATATAATTCAACTCGAAGTAAATTGTCTTGTATTATAAATTTATATCCAAATCGGCAACAATGAAGCTGTGGCACCACAAAATGTCATTATATCATTTATGGATTAAAACATTCTTAGAAATTTTCAATTTGGTTATATTTTGCATAATATAAAAAAAAGCGATATATTTAATACGAGTACTAAACACTGTCAGACAGCTTGATGTGTTACCTGTACACTGCTTTAATATTTAAATGTTATTTACATTCACCCCTACCGGCGCGTCGCCGAAAATGGGTCTTAACTAACACTAAAAACATTCCGCCGCTGTGGGACTATTTTCGGAGCCCCTCTAGAACTGTTAAAATAGAATATCAGCGACCCGGAATATAAAATTCAATAACTAGTACGAGGGTTGCACTCACCTACAAATAATGATCTTAGAGCCCACGGTAACATAAAATTAACATGATATACATTGTGACACTCGCGTACATCAAGATTATGTGGCAATACGAGAAATCCGTACGTGTTTATGGTTAAAGTAGGCAAACGAGCTGGTAGGTCATCTAGTAGTAAGTGATTACTACCATTCATGGATACCTGCATCTCCAGAGGAAGTTCAGATACATTTTCGATTCAAAAGATGAGATCACCGTTAAACAATTTCAAGCCATACTCTAGACGAAACACTTATGACGGAAGTTATTTCCACAATTTCTAAATACACGATACAAAGCATAACCCAAACGTGTGGTTGTAGACTCCATTTCTCTAAAGGATAGAATTTATTTCGCCGAGGAGATTTTTGGTCGAGAACTGAAATGGTAGTATCAAATTGGTACATATTCGCAATCATTCATATACCAAAAAGTCCTTAAATTTTGTGATCATCTTATAAGGAGTCACTTTGCTTAATTTCAAGTCAATCCCGTTTCGTATTATGTTGTTAGCTTTTTATCAAACCGATTTGGGGTAAAGTATATCAAAGCATATAACGAACAAAGTTGGAATCCATTGTTGCTTTATAGATAACTGAAACTATTAAACAAACAAATTCAATTCATTTTAATAAAATCTGTTGTTCTAGTATTAATAAATGAACTAAGGATTGATTAAAATTCTGCTTAGCAAAAACCCTATTAAAAACGGAATGCGGTGGAAATGTTTTGAAACGCTACATCGAATTTCTTACTAATGAATTTCTAGGTGGGAATTCTAGTACAGTGTTATTATACTCCTAATATTTATATACTAAATACTGACAGGCATTTTAAGTTGAATAGTTTAAAAATCATGTTGATACATGTAAATTTTATTGATAACTCTGTTTCTACTTTAATTTAAAATTCTAGATGAAATTAAAACTATGCATACCGATGAATCTATGAGGTAGTGGGCTCTTGACTTATACGTAGAATCACTAATGATATTTCGATGTAGGCGATATCAAGTAGGAAGTCTATGTAAACGTTAAAGATTTTATTATAAAGCTAACATAAAGTGTCTTTCCATAATAATGTTGTAATTCTACCTTAAGATGAAGTTCCTAAATATGAAAGCAATTAAATAATTTTACTAAATACAGAAAAACTATAATGCAAATATTAATTAACGCATTATATTAACGCACAACTTCGTAATAGTTGAATAAAACTAGTAGAATAAGATTCCTAAACTTGCATCAACATGTAATGTTGTAACACTTTGAAGTAGCCATCTCCATATGACCTTTACATATTCTCAATATGTACAGAATATATTTAAAAAAAATACGCCAGTAAACCAACTTTAAAGACTAACGCAAAAGACAAGAGTTTATTATTAACTACTTACTACCCGCAGTGTCAATCGTGCAATAACCGATCCAGTGGCAATATGTGGAAACACTTTCATACTGAGGATCTATGACGCAAAAGGAATATGTATGCTGCATTTCAAATTAATAAGGAAAATAATTTACATTTTACGGCCTCGTTGATGGAGTTGTGAAAGTACTCTCTTTTCTAGCAGGGGCCTCGGGCCACTATTTTCTAATTTATCTGAGTCTGGACTGCTGGGAAGTTTCAGCCGAGGCTAGTAACCACCCTACCTACAAAACGAGGACATAGAAACCATACGAGGCAAAATTGCTTTTACCAGATTACCACACTTCCACTGTAAGGCTATAATATCACTTACTATCTTGTGTGATCACAATCAAGAGCTTATCTGTCAGCTATAAAAAAATAGGGTCATAGACCAATCCAATAAATCAGGTAGCTATCAAATTACGGTCGAGACATTATCACTCTAACAAATATGCTTATTTGTTAAAAAAAGCGGCTACACCAAACTGCACTCTATGCAGGCAAGTAGAAGATGTACAGCATCTTCTTCTAGAGTGTATCAGAAATCGGAACGAAAGACAATCACTGTTAACCCGCTATGGTCTAAATTGTTCTAATGTTGGACTACTGCTGGGCATTCTGAGTAATCCAATGTCAGAAGTAGCTGTCGAACTTTATATAATAGGAGCAGGTTATTAGTGACTAATATTAAAGCTAAATTACGATGGGGTTGACGTGTCTCGTGGACAAAAGTGACTAATATACTCAAAATTTTAAAAAAATCATTAAAATCGGTCCAGTCGTTCTTGGGTTATAAAGAATGTAACTAACTCCACTCAGTTCTATAAGGTAAGTAGCAGCCCATTAACGTCACACTGCTGAGCACAGGCCTCCGCACTCCCATGAGAGAGGGTTTTTTAGAGCATAGATCTACCATGCTGCTCCACTGCGGATTGGCAGACATAGTACATAAGTGCACGCGCTATTCCTTCACTCTCATAGACCGACGTGACGGGAATCCGACACGACCGGAGAGAGATCAGGCGCAGGACCGACGGCTTAACGTGCTCTCCGAGGCACGGGGGTGGATCACACCGCCAACTTCCCAACTTCGGGCAAATATTGAGAAAATCTTTAATAGAAAACTCAATATTGATTTTTGAATTGGCCGGACCCGGGACTCGAACCCAGACCATCATGACTATAGTCGAACATGCTAACCTCTTGACCAATGAGGCAGTTACTACTACTACTCTGGTCTATATATGTTGTTTTCTTGCCCTTATCCCACTAGGTGGGGTCGGCACAGCATGTTTCCTTTCGCCACTTCACTCTATCCGCTGTCATTTCTACATTCACACCCTTTATACACATATCCTCTTTCACAAAATTCATCCACACTTTTTTTGGTCGCCCTCTCCCGGCCCTGCCGCTTACCGTCATATTTAGAACCCTCTTACATACATGGCTATCCTCCCTTCTCATTACATATCCATACCAGGCTAACCTTCCACTCCTTAACTTCTCGCTCTCTCTGGTCTCTACTCTGGTCTATATATATTACTAATATATAAGATATAGTCTAGTAGAAAACCGTTAATTGAGATGATAGACTAAATCAAAACTACAAGTAATAAAAAATTATAATTACAACGCTCGGAGTAATTGAACCATTCGTATAATGATATGGCGAAATAACGAGCATTTATTAATCCTGAGAAAAACAATGGTCAAACTCGCATGCTACCTACAATGACAAATGGAATCGCGTGCGAAATGTAGCTTCGTTTGCTTTTTATATACATAGTCAGGTATGTGGCGTGTTTAGATAGCATGTTCTAATCACTTTAATTACCTTAGAGATGGACTTTTGACATATAATACCGTCGTATTGCCTCATGATTACATTTTCATGCAATTGAAATACTTTAAAATAAGGTTCACATGAGAATATTTTGGTTGCAGCATTTGTGTATGTTTGTGATGTCTTTTTTAAATTTCAACTCAACCACAGTGATAATTTTAACTAAAGCTAAGATTTCGAAGTCCTTAACATAAATTTTAAGATTTGCAACGTGATATTAATTAACTTTTGATTGTTTTTTAACGTATGCGCTATTACCAAAAATAGTTTCACGCATCTAGGACCGAAACAATAACATCGCCACCGGCGAGGGTGATAAAAACGCGGGTGGTAATGCCATACTTTCGTCCCGTGGTACGTGTAAATAATAAAGTTTATAATAATATGAAATAAAGTTAGATATTGAATCAATAGATCCCTTGCTTCAACTACATAAAACTAAGTTACAAGTTGTTTACTCATATATTTATGACAACTTTGAAAAATAAACTATATTATAGCGTATAAAGAAAATAAGCTCTAATTAATAATAAGAAGAAATAAGTGTATTACAAATTTTGATGACGCAGCAAAACAAATAGCCAAATAATTTGACATGCAAAACAAGCGCGCATGCGTCAAAAATTTGAGGCACGCGCGGCAAATTAGGCATTTAATGCGTGTGTTAATAAGATAAAGAATACATTTTTATCTGAAGTTTTTACGGAAATGAGAAATTTAGATTTTTTAGAAAGTTAAATTTGTTTAGACTTTTTATTATATTTAAGTAGGAATGTAGTCATACTAAAGCTCTTTTTTATTCAAATGAACAGCAAATAAAGTGTTATAAATTTTGATTTAGCGTTATGTGTCCTAAGGTTTATTTTATGATAATTCGATTAATTATGTACAAAAGGGAACAGAAAATAACTTTTTTGCTATCGAGTTCAGATCACAAAGGCATTGTGATATATGAGAAAGTGTGTGGTAATAAGACATCGTGTAGTAATTTCATCGGATCAAACGTTTTTCCAGAAGGAAACTTTTTTTGCCATTGCTTTTTACATCTATAAACTAAATTTAAGTCAAATTTTGTGCTGACCCCTGTTGTTATTAATGGTAGACAACAGGTTTCATAATACCTACAGTCCTTAAATTAAAGCGTCTTCATTTCTTATCTGTAACCTTGACGCTTGCAATACAATCTCCCTTTTACCGCGTGCAAACATACGCAATACCTACCACAGCAGAACTCGCAAACCCAAATACCTACGTAATTGTACAGTCGAAATCAATATAATCTCTCAAAATAAGTTTTATTTTTGGTATAAATTATTTTAGATGAATATTTCCTTGAAAAAGATTGGATCAATTCCAACTTCCCGCTTGTGTCACCCGCGTAATGCATTATCAAGTAGATATATGGGTAAATTCGTTATTTACAGGATATCAATCTAATACTTTCGCGAATCCACTTTAGAACACAAAGTACACATGTCAGAAGTGAAACTTCTTTGGTAAGTAATTTTTAAGTCTTGTTTATATTTATACAAATCTAAAACTTTAGATTTCCGAGACTTGGAGGGAAACATAAAGATATGTATTGCCATTAAAATATTATAAGTGTCGAAAATTAATACAAATAATTTATTAAAATCTCAAATGACGAATTATAAATAAAAATGCCGCGTGTATTTTGAAAATATTATAAATTAATAATTAAATGTTGTTTTTGAATTTACAATTTAGAAAAGTTTAATTAATTTACAATTTATTATATTTTATGAACAATGGTATATTAAAATATTAAATGACAAGTGGCAAATCAAAATGTCATATGTTATTTGTAAAAATTAAAACTACCTAACCTTCAAAGGAGTTAGCATAAAAAACGTTTAGCGTTGAAAAAAATAAAACTATTTATATAGATTTTAAACTTTTACACTGTAGAAGTAAAAAGAGGTATCTGTAAGAAATACGATAACTACTCATTAAATTTCTTTTGTTATAGTATCAATACACGTAAAATTACACTTGTATATATAATATATAATTAGACAAAAAGACGACATACTACTATTATTCCTAAAGAATCAGGAAATTTGCATATCTATGAAATATTTCAAGGCCACGAGAAGACAACAAATTGCAGTTAAGTGAAGTATGAGATGTGTGTGCAGCATCGGGAAAAAAATAGGCCATTGCCTGCTTACTACTAATATATATACGAGTATATATATATAATAGGTCTTGTTAGCACTGACGGTGTATACCTGGAGATTTGAAAGCTAAACTACATTATTGTTCTATTTATGTTATACAAGGCCGGTAATATAACATTATCCTAATTAATGTCCTTATTTTTAAAATTGATCGCCTTTGTATCAACTAACAATTTCCGAAGCTAACGATACCGAGTGACGGCGGGAATGTCGTCTCCAAAACCGGATATCTGGCAATTTGTGATACACCGCGGACCCGAAAAACAAGATTCCCCTTCGATATTATAGGTAAGTAAATTTATAAACGCTCACGTCGATAACGATCCTGATCAGATTCGTTTTTTAAATGCATAAAACGGTAATCATCCATGGGGTTACATGAATCCCTTCGCTCGTTTCTTTTGCAGTACCGCTATCAATTTTTAAACTATAGATAGTTGGGTGACAATACGGATAGCACTGAAATAATGGGAATTATTGAGTGGAATAGTGGCAACACTTAAAATTAACTCGTATTACATAACATTTCATAATATTGGACAATGATTTTTGGTATTCTTAAGTGTTGCTACTATTCTACTCCATAATTCCCAAAAATTCGGAGCTATCCGTGTTGCCACCCAACTATCTATTATTTAACACAATGGTTTGGTTAAATTGGTTAAGTTTTGTTACGGTTCGGCTTTTACTAACTTTAGCTTAAAAAGTACCTGACTTTACAAAAATAAAACAAAATCCCCAATAAAAGGTTAAAATGTGTTAGCATTTATAAGGATAAACATGGAATAGACAAGATATTGTTTACAAGAAAGAATATCACGGAAAAACTATCAAAACGAAATATGACCTTCAAAAATCATTCAAGTCGATTGATTTGAAGACAGAGATTTGTCTAAAACTCTGGCTGTCATCGCCTGTCCAATTGTTTCACGCTCAATCAGTGTGACAACAGCTGCGGACGTTTTTGAACGCAAACCGCAGGTTTATTTTTAGGTTAGCTTTGTTTGTTTATGAATTAATTTGGGAAACACGTGGTTAAATGCAAACAAATGGCGTGAATTCACTTTTAAATTTCAAAGGATTATTGTATCAGCGACATTGTTATCCACTACAAAACCAATATCGAACGTTGTGTTAGGAGTAAAATAGGGTTGTCAATTATTTTCCAACTTACAAAATAGATCATTAATAGCATATTAAGTTTCCGATGCCGAGTACAGGCTGGCTCACTGACAGCAGAGATTATTCTGAGCATAAACCCACCACGTTACTCCATTGCAGGTTGGAACTACACTTACTACTCCCGGAATACGCCGTTACCTTTCGATATTTTCCTTCATCGAAAAGTACAATAATGAGAACAATATAGCACGTCAGATTCCTTTTTCTTATAAAGATAAGCTTAATGGTGTCTTACCCAAGATTCGCACTCAGACATTTCAAAACAAGAATCCCCTGCATCTCACGACTAGGACATCATGGCTTCTGTCCTAGAATAGGTTTTCTGTTCTTGGAAATCATAATATACTGCGCTTAATCTCTCTACAATCGATAGTCTGTAGAACCACGTTACAAGATAAGTACAAAACAAAACAACTTGCTCCAAACGAGATTTTCCTCGTAAATTTTCAAACAGGACTATAGGGGGTTTATCTATGTAAGACCAAATATAACCTCGATACCTATTAAATAGTTCTCAAGACATTATTGTGATATTTTATAAAGCAAAAAAAAACTTTGTTTTAAACGCACCTCTATGTTTTAGATTCAAGGCACTCAAACAATCCTTAATGTTTTAATAGATCAAAATTTTCGGTCTTGAAAATATACCCGTTACAATAAACATTAAGTAAATAATTTTATTGTAGCAATACATAATTTGTTCTTCATTTATCGATATAATAGTTCTTTGATAATCGATTACGTAAAGTATAATTTTTATTATGGACATGAATAAGCTGCTCAGTAACATTACACCTATAACTTCATAATACATTGCGTTAATTGGCTAAGATAATGATACGGAAATTGTAAATTTATGTTGATAAACAGTACGAATTACTCGTGGCATTCTTCGAACTTTGTTTTTGTTGTAGAACGATATATTCAGTTTAATAGGTACACAATTTACATGATTATTCAGTAAAATTAATTGACAACCCTTAATGTTGGTTAATCAAAAGACAAGCAAGCAATCTAAATATTGCTGTGTTGTGGCTAAGCTTCGAGCGGAACCAGAACTCTTAGCGGGATTTCCTTTAGGATTTTAGAACAACCATTATTCTTTATACTCAGTGGAATTGAATATTGATATTCAAATTAAAACTTCATTTGCTTTTAAGCATCTAATGTACTCAAACGCAATTTCGTATATTGTTTCATTATTAATATAAAGCTGAGTATAGAGTGTACGGTCTGTTACTATCAGATGTGATCACACTTATACAAAACTTGTCAGTAATAAAAAAAAACACGCGCAATACAGCTTAAAGGAATTTAATAAAGTATGATAACTGGTGAATGAATTTTACTTTTAATATATCGAAATATCTATGTTTTTAAAGACAAATTACATTATTCACATCAAATGTCTAACAATGCTGTATGTTACCATGCTGTTCCACTACGGATTAGCAGGCATAGTACACAAGTGTACTCTCATGGTCCAATGTGATGGCAATCCGACACAACCGGAGAGATATCAGACACAGGACCGACGGCTCCGAGGCATGGAGGTGGAGTACACCGCCAAATTTCCAACTACGAGCAAAAATTGAGAAAATCTTAATAGAAAACTCAGTATCAATTTTTGAATTGACCTGTCCCGGGTCTCGAACTAAGGACCTCGTGTCTGTAAACGAATGTGCTAACCATTAGACCAATGAGGCAGGAACAGAAGTGTTCTAAATTTGTTCTGCTGGATTTATTACCTATGATAGCAAAAATACTTATAAAGAATACAGTATTTTTGAAGTACTGTAAAGCAATAAGCTGGCTTAAAATTCAGGGAGGTTGAATTTATGTTCAAAGTTTTATGCAAACTAAAAACTTCAATATCTTTTAATTACAAAGTTAAGATCGTTTTTATGCATTGCAAGATGAAGGTGAAGGTTACGTTTCTCGCATTAACCGAAACAACGCGAACCAGTCCGAACGTGGAAATGTCAATGTAAATATTGTATTCCCGCCACGCCGGCCATCTTGTATTTCGGTCCAACCGGTTTGGGATGAGACGCAAGTAGCATTGGAATGTCTCTTTTATTGGATTTCTTTTCGTTGTCACAGCCTTATGACGGATTGTCCCAACTGGTCTAAAACATAGGTAATTCTAGTTTTCTTGACATTGTGTTTGTTTATTTTCCCTAACAATATGTCTGCTTCTTGATCCATTTATATAGGAATTACAAAATAAAGATAACCTTTATATTCTTTAACGCAGGAGTGACACGTATGTCGTATTTTGTTTATCCTAATTTCATATGTCACACATAAAACATAACAATCTAACAACATTATTTACTTATGCTAGAAAATAAAACAGTAATATTTGAAGTCTTTTACACAATGATTTGTACTAAGCATGGGAGTTATTGCTATTTTTCAATAATTGTACCTCAAACGTAATTTTAGGTCCAATAACTGACGGTTTAAGTTACTTGTTACTAATAAGTTTTTTTCTACATTTTACAGATTTATTATATAGAGATAACTCTAAATTTATGATAGACACAAATTATTGGTATTAAGTTAATCGATTAAAATCTCAAAGTGAAGACGAGGCTTAATGGTCTAAAACATTGTTTTTCCCATTATTACTAGTTCTGATAGTATTATGGTAAGAAAACATTATAATAACCACCTTTTGAGTTGAAGTTATTTTCGTAAAGTAGCAAATAACGGATATGTTAGTTTAATTATCCTATGCTTCATTTGTACTACCGGGAGACGATCTCAGTAACTCTTGTAGCTCAACGAAAGATTATCAAAGTGTTTTATTTACATTTACATAAATAAGTTACAGGGATAAACATCTTATAATGCAGCCTAAACTAAAATCTTTAGTAGAAAACTATAAGCAGAATATAAATATACCGTAACTTATTCAAGATGATAGAAACAATAACAATTTTTTATCTTTGAAATAACGAACGAAAATAACTCCAGATTTAACAGAGGACTCTTAAAAAAGAGCAATACTATTTAAATGAAACGTAATTTAATACTTAGTCCTCTCCCTCTCTGAACCAGAACAAAGCCAGCAATTAAGGCTCATAATCGTCGACACCCCTATAATTAATACTACAGAAATTAAAACTCCTGCAATAAGCGTACAGTACAGGCAAAAAAAATATACAATCTAAGCTTTGTGCTGTACCGAACATTAATTAAGACGACAGTGTCAGACGTTGAAAGGTCTCAAGATAAAAGCAAAGAACTGGTCCTTAAACACATTGTGTAAAAGTCGATTTCTATCAAGCGAATTGACCAGTTTGTTCGGAACACATTGTGGTTTTAGAAAAGGTCGGCATTAGCGCCAACAGATTTTCAATTGGACTACAACCGTTTATTGTGAAGTAGCAGGTGCACGTGACTTTGGTTGATTTTTTTAAAGTTTTTGGCATAAATAAATTGACGTAACATTTTATATCTTAGATATTTAGACAGACTCCCTGACGCAGTGGTGCCAGTACTAGTTCTCCTAGTGCCGGATTCGATCCCCGACAGGAAATTGCATTCTTTAATAAGTCTGAATCTGTACTGGTGTGGGGCTTCGACTGCGGTTAGTCACCACTCTACCGGACAATAGGTACAGCCAAACAAAGAGATATGTGTACAGGTACAATGCTGCGTAGAAACCTTAAGAGTTAAATTGCGTCTTACTAGATTAATGCGTATCCATCTTAAATTGTTTCATCACTTACCATCAAGTGTAATCACAATCAAGTGATATATTGTCAGCAATAATACCTCTTAATAACGTCTATGTATTATAATTAGACAAAGACGCTACCTTGATAAATAAGAAAATAATTTTGGGCATGAAATCCACATCTGGAATTACCGATGAGGCCGTTGAAATCAATGGATTATTTTTTATTAAGTTGATAGGTTTTCTTAGGTTTTGATTAATAAAAAATTAATCGTGACAAATAACTATAACGTCGAAAGACATTCTGTTAATACAGTCTAAGAATTTTCACTCTGAAATGCTAAGCGATGTATACGAGAAAATATCCATTAACGATGTCTTGTGTGTCTTATATGGTAGTACAAAAGTATGTATAGATTAAAATCTCTTGCAGTAGAGTTAAGTGTTGACGACATTGTATGTATATATTCACGCATTGTATAAGTTTATGTATTTGATATATTATATTAACCTGTAGATATGTATATTTATTATTGCATATGTAGTTATTTGTGCATATGTTTACGTTTGTCTGGAAGAAATCGCTATTAAGTGATAAGACCGCCTGTTGTACTTTCTTTCTTTATTAAGTTTATTACTTTCTTTCTCTATTATAGTTTATCTCATTGGATTTGTTCCATAAACAGATAAAAAATTATTATCTTTCTTTAAGTTCCTAATGATCTATTTATTCTAAGTTTTTATGTATCATGTATATATTAAATATAAGTATATATTATTTATCTATTTATTATATTTAGTTAATTATTTGTAAGTAGGTTAAAGTGTATGTATTAGTATGTAGGAATATTTGTATGTATATATTTATATAGTAAGGGACACCACTTACCCTATTTACCTAACATTATCTCTTTAACCCTAAGGTTGCCTGCTAGAAATCGCTAATAAGCGAAAAGGTCGCCTAATTGTACTATTGTCTTAGTTTTTTCCTTTGTTACTTGTTTCATGTTTGTGGTATTACTTTTAAGGTGCAATAAAGTTAGTAAATAAATAAGTGTAAAACATTTACCAGGATACCTTAACCTAATAATATAAATATCTAGGAAGCCAGGTACTTTTATACATTTGTACGACAACGAAACAATTTTTTTATAATATCATGCTCAAATTACGGGAGATGAGTTTGCGTTAAGTATTAGTGTAGCCACCTGTGTACGTATATGGTGTCAGGGCTAAAACAGCGAACGAGTTACTAACGAGGGGAAAAGTGCCTATTTCCGAGGCGTAATGACCGTTGTGACAGCCTTCGTCACCCGGCAAAATGCAGGGCAAGCCTGGTTCAAGTTAAATAGTACAAAGTACTAAACTATATACTATTTAGCAGGGTAACATATTACAAAATGTATTTTAATAAATTGCGGTGATTAACACAAATCCAAAGGCTCGTTCAAATCTATCTGCCAATATAAAATTACTCGTTCGTTAATTTATTATTAAAACTCGAGAACGCCGGGAACAATTTCACTCATTTTCATCTTGGAGTATTTCTGCAAGTCCCGCGAAAGTTTAAAAAGCTATGAGGATATGGATAAAATATTCGTACATATCAAATATTTGATGCTTGTTGACACACTCAAATTCGGGACTATATTTTTTGTCGCTGAGTAATGCATTTACGCCTACGAAACAGCCACTAAAACCCAGCGGAGCCTTCGTTATTAGTGAATGAAAAGACCAGAGGTTCGTTGGGGCATTGCACCCTGGCCCCTTCAAATGAAGCTTGCTTGAAGTGCACTACATGGGGAGGAGTTGGATAAACCTCCGTCTCCTGTTTCCTACCCTCCTCCGCCGGAGGTACTGTGCTTTGACTGCATTCTTATCTTTTCGCCGTGCCTGCTTTTCTTTCGTAGAAGATAGCAAGAACATTCCAGGCATGCTTGCTAATAAGCATAGTACCTATAATACCAGCCATAATAATGCCAGCAGGAGGTCGGACCGATCAGCGACATTAGAAACTGATGCTCAAGTCCCCAAGCTGGGCATTCGGCCACCGTATGGTGGGCTGTGTCAAATTAAGGACAATATTTAATAAATAAACGGAATTAAAACGCATTTATATTTGCAAAATAAGAGCAATAATGCCAAAGAATCGACGTTTTTTTCAAATATTTGTGGGTGCTGTTAGAAATTTTATTGTGACTAAACTTAAAAGAGGTATTGAGGTACATGGTAGAGGACACGAAGTAGACGTCGTCATCTTGTATGTACATATTCTTCATACAATTCCATTTTCAATGAAAGATTTTCAAACTCATTGTTGTTATCTAAGTTTCACAATGAAAGCGTATATGATATATGTTTTACAATACCTAGTCTATGATAGATCGTCCATGTAACTTCATACAAAAATGATGATATCAAAGATAAAAAACAACAGAAAGAGGGAAATTGTTGAATAAGTGATGTTTTTAAAAGTATCATTATAAAATAACACAAATGTGTAACTCTAAGTACATATAAAGAAAGATTCTTTCTACGCAGTTTATATGATTAATAATTCATAGGTAATTCTTAATAAGTATCTTAACCAATCTAATAAACTTCAAGTGAATATTAATTGAGAAAAAATATTTGCAAACAATCGTCCTTTCTCGTTACGAAATACTTTAAAATATGGGATTAATAAAAACTACTTAATTAAATCAGCCTTTAAATAAACGCTATTGGTTCAGTCCCCGGTCAGGAATCTGGAATTTATTTAAAAAGTTCCGTATAGAGGACGAAACGCTCTTTTATTTTTGAACAAAAGTAAATTCGTCGACTATCGTATACTTTAATTTGTGTTGTAAAATATTTGTAGCTATTAAGTTTATGTTTAACATATTTTTTTTTTATGTACTAAAAACGTTATATGACATAGCTTAAATAAACACACTACAGTTTGTTCGCGTTAAGAATGCAGTGAGTCATCATTCCAAAAAAAAAAAAATATCAAACCAATCAAATATTTTCACAACTAGCCACTATGAAGTTGACCTAGTAATTTATAAGATTTGATTGGTCAGGGGGTGGGGCTAGAATTATGACTCACTGCATTCTACATCGAACAATCTGTAAACTTATCGGTTTTAGTAAGTTTTAAAGCTATAAGTATGTTTAATAAACTCAAAGGTTTTCCTTATTTCTTAATAGAAGAAAATATTTTTTATACGACATGACTAAATAAATATTAAACCTATTAAAATAAGTAAACATATGTTTGTATAAAAAAACCTTCCATGATAGAAATAATAATTTATAGGAAAGTTTTCTATATATATATCCAGGTATCTATTGACTCATCAAGATATTGCAGTAATACACAAAAAATAACTTATTGAAGTATTTATACGTATGTTATTTGTAACAATTTGCCTAAATTAATTAAAATGCTACCCAAAAACTTTCCACGCAGACGAAGTCGCGGGTTTAGCAAGTTTTTAATCTGTATGTGACTTTCGCACTGAAACGAAATAAAAGAATAAAAATCCCATGTTGTAATATACACTGTTGCTTAATACCAGAATTTACTTCCCTTAAACTTTGTGTCCACTGAGTACATTTAGGGGCCTGTTAAGGTGATTGTTTGTTAAGCTAAGCAGTTCTAAAGCTAAGCGAATTATTCGTGCGTGTGTATGACAAAAACGTACTATTTTTATTCCGTACTTAAATCCAGTAACGTAAGAAACAAATATATAAAAATGTGTCTATATTCTTTTATATAAATAATAATTAACATAATGTACTAAGCCGGCACTTATTCAAACCAACTTAATGTACTTAGCGCTTTTAAGCTGAACATTGCAGTACGCGGACTTGTTGACTTTCGAGAAGTTCGTTCAAAAACTTGAATGAACGAGCTCACAACTAGCCGAGTCAGATGCAAGTACCTGTAGAAATAATTTTAAGTTTTTACTCTTTAACTTGCGGTAGGGGATCTTTCAAGTCTTTTGCAGTCTTAGATTAAGTTTTACACAAAGTTTCTTACCAAATTTATAGACGTATAATACAATTTCAGTTTTAAGGACTATTGTAAATAATCTCAAGAAAACTCGACCTTATTGACATGGTTATAAGAATCGTTAACAAAAAATCCTGCCCAGGTTAAAAACCCTTTAAGTTTACACTGTTTTATATGTATCTTCTCAATTATACCTTTTTCTCTTATAATAATTAACCCATTAAACTTTTTTTTATTGTAACTGAATCACTTTGTTGATTGCCTCATGGATTCAATGGTTATTCAATTGGGCTACAAATAGAAAATTACCTGGTTCAATTCGCAGGGTTAGGTGAAATAAAAATGAATACTTTTAATTTTACACTACTATTACATTATAAAAATTAAACTAAATTGAAAAAATTAAAAAAATTACTACACACATATATGTGCGGAGGTGATAGTTGCAAAATTATTGAATAAATAAATTTTATTGTATACTTTTTTACTATATCGACTAAAAAGATTGTTTTAAATTAGATTGAAATATTGCATACCGTTGCAAATAAATTCTCTAACGCTTGACAATAATTCTACCTCTCGACTATAAGGGCACTCAAGATTCACTTTCATGAGTGTGATTTTATGTTGTTATAAAGTGGGATATTGCAACTCTATTAAAACGAAAAAGATTTTCATTTAAGATGATCATTTTGTATTATGATAACTTGAAATTCATATAAAATGATTTTGTGATAAATTTAATCTTTTTGTATACATATAAACTTAAATCCAGAAATGTATACACAACTACAAAAAATATATCTATCTAATTCGGTTGAGTGATAGGGATTTTTTTATGTTTAAATATAATAATAATAATAATCTTTATTTCTCAGGTAAATACCCAGTACAGTCACACACGATACAATCACAGTTAAATGAAATAAATTAATTACAAGAAATTTAAATAACTAAAATATTAATAAAATAAAATAAAGTAAGATAATTCAAAATTAATAATTAATAATTGGAAACTAAAACTATTAATTGGGACTGTGGTGCACGGAATGCCAAAACTTAAAAATTGAGCAGTCAAAGTTTTCTGTCAACGTCTTAACAATGATGTGGTCGGAGGTTCGTATTCCGTTCCAGAATTTTGCAATGCGTGATCTTATGATTGCATGAAAATCTGGTATTCTGGCATTAGCAAACATGGCAGATGCACTACATGATCGATGTAATCTCATCAGAATACGATACGCATTATTATATTGCACTCTGAAGTTATTAACTGCACGTTTAGAAAATTTTGTCCAAAGCTGACAAGTGTAAAATAGACATTTTAACAAAAAAAAGAACCGCCTTCAAAACAAACTTACAAATACATTAATATGCTCTAAAAAGTAAGAAATAATTGCGTATTCTTTTATAGTGTTCTTCGTATTGTTATATTCGGAGTCGGTGACGGCCCAGGTAGATAAGCATATTAATGTATTTGTAAGTTTGTTTTGAAGGCGGTTCCTTTTTGTTAAAATTTCTATTTATTTTTTATTTCTAGTGAATCTGAAGTAAACTAACCAATTTGTCTCAATATGTGTACACCTAAAACGCGTTTCTCATATGAGATAACACCGTTTAAACGAAACAACTTTACAAAGTTAAATTTACATTAATATCGCCACACCCGGGATCGAACCCGAAACCCTTATACCACCGGCTCACACATAATTCACCTTTCAAATATTGCAATGCAGCAACAAACGTAAGGTCATTGGCATTTGATTACAGACAGTTAGAGATTTTGCCAAAAATCATACTCTTACTGTAAGCCGTTGAGGAATTCCATTGATCTTCAAATTTCACTACGACTAGCACTTGACCATACCGAAGTTGCGGTAGGCGACTCAAATATCTATATAACTTATAGAAAATTCTGCCGAATATCGTTGATCTGCTCCTAAGAATGGAAGATTTCCGTCACTTTGTCATGGATTCCATCATCAGAACCTTACCAAACTATCACAACACAACCTTTGAAGTATATCCTTTCTAATAAAAAAAGAATCATCGAAATCGGTTGGCGTGATCTTGAGTTATTCGTCCATTTGTCGCGCACATGCTTACGCAAATTTAAGACTTATCCGGTTTTCTCATGGAAGTCATCATCAGAACTGGTTTTAAAAAAATGGGACCCTATGACGAGCACCACCTTTCATTTAAAAAAAATCATCACGATCGGTCCACCCAGTCGGGAGATATTCGTCTGTATTTTTTTTGTTTGTTACCTCAGGTAACAAACATAAAAAAAATACAGACGAATTGATGACCTCCTCCTTTTTTTGAAGTCGGTTAAAAAGCTTAGGCAATACGCCCGAAATAACGTTATTTTGACACTGTCGGTATATTTTCCAAAACGGCGTGCAAGATAATTTGGTGAAATTCCTAACATAATACATTTTATTATATTATTTAGCCGCAATATAGTGCCAGGCTTTCCTAATTTGGGTTAGTTTAGATTGGTGTGAAGCTTCGGCCGTCATTAAACAAAAAAATTGCATTCGGATACGATGCAGTTTAGAAATTATAAAAGATAACCAGGCTAGCATGCTACCCCATGAGATTTTATGATCACTTAACAGCAAGTTAGATTACAAGCGACAACCTGCTAACAATAAAAAGAAAACAATAATTAATATTATTGTTTTTTATTAATAACGAGAATTAGATTTCAATTTAATACAATCCACTTGCAAATTACCAATAGAACTTTTCGTTCCTCCAGAACGATTAGCTACTGAACCGATGCGCCGATATCCCCTAACTTTCTTGGAATGTTACGAAGACCCAAGGCCCTTGACCCGAAACTTTCTCAACAAAACCGGCAGCGATAAATTTGTTTTAACTTTTCCAGTTAGCTTCTTTCTATGCAAACTTATGTTTTAACTATAAGATTACATGACCGTAAACACGTTTACATCATACATTACATAGTATTTAATTCGCATAATTTGTTATGTAAAACGCAGAAAAAATGTGTATGCTTACGAAAATAAAAACAAAAAAAATTAATTAAATCCCCCCAATATTATAAATGTGAAATTAAGTCTGACTGTCGCGCTTTCACGAACGAAACTACTGAACCGCTGTAAATGGTGAATGGTGGATGAAAATTTGGTTCAGAAATAGCCTGGAGTCTGGAAAAGGACTATAGGACTATATAGGCAAATTTTTAATGTAGACAACCTAGAAGCTCACTAAGAAAGTGTTTCGCTATATTCCCGTAGGATCTGGATATAAGCGAGATTTACTGAAAGATTTCCGTTACCATTAACTCTTTAATATTTGTCATACATGTTCCTTTGACGACGTAAACTTACATTAATAGCACTAAGAACAGCTAGTATTGTATAAAACTCACTATAATCTGTCAATAATGGAGGTTCTAATAAATACATTATGGATTATCAATTTTACACAGTATGAAAAAAAGCTTATGATTTACTAAGAAATTTTTATTTACGACGAAGTTACAGTTAGATATATTTGAAATGCATTATATTTTTAATACATAAAGTAAATAAAGTTGGTTATTTGGTTTTGTTTAACGAATATATAATAGACAATCGAATTTAATAGTAAATACGAGTAACTAAGTGTTGCTATAAAACTTCTTTTTGTAAAGACTCTTTGTGTCCAACTGATAGCAAAATAAAGGACAGAAGCTCAGTGACTTTTATCGCACTCCGCACTTTTGAACTGTCTATCTAACTGTAGTTATATTTCTGGTTCTTAACTTTTCTGGTAACTTTTAACGGTTTGCGTGGGACAATGATAATATGATAAGGACTAGTATAAGGCAATTTAATTCCTCCAAAAACATTAACAATTAAATATCTACACTCATTGAACACTCGGTTTTTTAGAGCAAAGACCCACCAAGTTATTCAACTGCGAGTTGGTATGAGTAACCAAAATACAATGATGAATTTTAAAGAACAGGAACATAACTTTTATAAAGAATTTACTGACGCCTTCACTGGAATCGAACCTGCAATGTAACTAGTAGGCAATCACTGTTCCTAATGCAAAAAAGTAAGTAGCAGCTCATTAACGTCCCACAGCTGGGCACAGACTTCCTCACTCATATGTAAGAGGGTTGGTACAACATAGACCCACCACGTTGCTACACTGCGAGTTGGCAGGCATAAAATACAAGTGCACTCTCTATTTTTTCACTCTAATAGTCCGAAGTGACGGAAATCCGACACGCCCAGAGAGCGATCAGACGCAGGACCGACGGCTTTACGTCCTCTCCAAGGAACGGAAGTGGATAACACCGCCACCTTCCCAACTTAGGGCAAATATTTAGAAAATCTTAATAGAAAACTTAATATCCAGCTATCAATATCCTAATGAAGTATTTACTTCTAAAACAGAAACTTTATAGAAAAGCCAATGTAAAATTCACAAACTAATTCCGATTCCATCTCACAAAACTGATCAATAGATAAAAAAACGAGCCCTAATCCTTAACCCACTCTTGGCGATGAATCCACTGACGTTATCTTCATCTTGGAGATTAGGTTCAATATTGGATGAAAGTGGGGCTGATTTTTTGCGACTAGCCTATAAAGGGCATCTTAAGTACAGAAACCCTCTATAATCGTGAAGGCAGGACCCTTTCCTTGAGGTGAACACTTTTATATCCCCATCAAACCTTACGAGTCTAATAAAACACGATTGTTTTCCATTAACATAGACGTCTACGTACAGCTTGGCGTGAAAATATTTCATTATTTAGGTAGCTACTGGCAATAAAACGTGGACTAGGTTTTTCGTGCATTTTAGTGGCCTTACATTCAAAATGTACGTTTTTATGTCCAAATAACATTATTATACAGTTCCTTTGGTTGTGAGTTACATTATGGTAGACTGACGTATTCACTAACTTTACCTTATTATCATTTGCCAATTGAGCACAGTAGAACAGTAACATACTTGCAATTAATAAAACTTGTGACTTAACGTATATTTCAGCTTTCCAATTAAGCTGCCAATACATTCCGATAATTTTATCATGCTTTATTTTTGTTTCACCACTTTATGTTTTTTCGTCCGATATTCCTCAGTGCCTGAAGACGAAACTCTACGAACAGTGCGTGTTGCCAGTGATGACCTACGGCTCCAAAACGTGGTCGCTGACTATGGGCCTCATTCGAAAGCTCAGAGTCACTCAGCGTGCGATGGAGATGGCGATAAAATCAGAAATGAGGAGATCCGTAGCAGAACCAAAGTCACCGATATAGCCCCTACGAATCGCGAACCTGAAGTGGCAATGGGCGGGGCACATATTCCGACGGACCTATGAACGTTAGGGCCCAAAGGTGCTGGAGTAGCGACCTCGCACCGAGCGGCGCAGTGTAGGGAGACCCCCCCACAAGGTGGACCCACGATATAAGAAGGATCGCCGGTAGCCGCTGCAGCCAGGCGGCGTAAGATCGGGCATTATGGACATCATTACATGAGACCTATGTCTAACAGTGCACGTCCATGGGATGAAGCGATGACGACGACAACTTTATGTTGCTTTATTTTACCTAAACCGAAAAGGACCTGGAACAAACTAGACCGGCAATCTTTCTTTTCTTTAATGAGGGATATATATTTCTTAAAGATGGGGGGATGCCATGGGGATAAGGCCGGGTTTTGTAGGATTATACATACTAAAATCATCTCGATAGCCTACACGTACAGGCATTTTGAAGCTCAGGCTTCTCCGCTGGAATGCATTGGTGGAAGCCACATTTTTTGCTACCTCCGGCACGGACAAATCCCCAAGGTCAAGTACGTAGTCGGCAATTCTGACAACAGCTAGTAGCTGCAGCAAGTTTCCGTCTTTACGGAACTGCGTTAATAATATGGTTGCGAGCCTTCAATCTCAGATTGGCAACCTTAAGTGCTACAAACATACTAACATAGAAACAATCAGTTTTATTTATTTGTTACTAAATAAAAAACAACATTTAACGGTATATATACATAGAATTCTTATTTCTTCAAAGATAGCTCTTCCAGAAACTCTAACAAAACTTTAACAAGAATAAAAGTTAAATACTTAAAGATAAAAGCAAATCATATCAAATATTTGACTCTATTTTCTTAAACGACCATTGAAACATATAGTTAAAATATGATATCAAATAGTGCTTGAACATAGATATTCAATTTTAGTAGCCCTAAAGCTAAAATTCATTGAGTTGTTGGCATTTATCGAAAAGTCATTCAGGTTCGCAGCTATAATAGAGTCGCGTGAGTGTCGTCATATCTCTACTATTGTGAGACCAATAGACCGATAGTCGTGTATACCAAATTATCAGACATTTTCACACAGCAGCTGTATAATGTACTCTGAAATACATACTATCGTATGCTAGATACAACCGGTTTCACTTCGAATAAACTAGTAATAAATTAAGTCTGGCACATACTTAAGTCATGATATAATAAAAAATAGTAATTATTTATCTTAAGCAGCGCTATAGATGAATAATCACTATTTTTTCCTTTTGTTTCGGATTGGTATTAGCTGATAGCCCTACTGACTTTTAAAAGCGTATCTCAAACTAAAATTTGTGGCAGGACTAGCAAAAAGCCACGGGCCCCTGGCCCTAGAGGGTCCCGGCCAAGGAGGTTCTCGAAGCACATGGGACAAGACAGGTTATGCAACTTGGCTATTCTGCCTATTGAAAGTTCTATGGCCCGCTCTTTAAACTTTGAATTTGTAATAGACACTTTTGCGGAACAGAAAGCTAAATTTTTCCTTAACAAATACCTTATTGACATGAAATTATTTTTATTTTATCGTAAATGAATGCAGGTTTCAAGATGCTGTTCCTTCAAGGCTAGTGAATGGAAGATGAACGTGAATATAGATGTGTGACTATAGCTCAATCCCTCTCGCCTAAGAAAGGATACCTATGCCCAGCATTGGGACGTATATAGGCTGGTGAACTAATTTAAATGTATAAACAAATGCTTTTGAAAATAAAATTATTATTAATGTTGGATAACTACTTAAGTGGTACTATTAAAAGTTAAGGCAGAGGGAGACTCTATAGACGCTCCTCTTATCCGGCGCAGGAGTTTGGGAGGTAGGAGGCGTAGATTTGCGCTGCTCCTACCTCTTTCCAAAGTTCCCAGCAGGAGTATCCCGTAATACCAGGGTAGATTGCGTCAACCAATCCTCTGGTGCTCCACTAAAAGGGTGGCGAGGGATTAAAATTTAAATAAGAGACGATTATTGCGGTAGGGTCCCATCATAAGACTTTGCCGCTGGCCCTAGATGGTATAGTTACGCCACCGGCAAGGGCTTTTTCTTTTCTTAAATTTTCTTGTGTTAAAAACCGATGAATTGACGATTGCACAAATCTACGATTTGCAATTATTCAAAATTTTGTACATTGCAGCTTGTTAATATAGCAAACTATTGCAATGTGGTCCACTAACGACGGACTGTGACGACCTCTCTGGCGCAATAGTGCGAGTATATGCTGGCTTTGCTAGCGAAGGTCCCGGGTTCGTACTCGAGAGAGCGAATTCAGGAAATTGTATTTTCTAATTCGTCTGAATCTGGACTAATGGGCGGCTTCCACCGTAGCTAGTTACCTCCTTTCCAGCTAAAACGTATCGTCAAACAAAGAGGTTTGTGTTCCGGTGCGATGCGGTGTAGAGACCATAAGAGGTATATCGCCTCTTACCAGATTAGCGCGCTTCCATCGTATACTGTATCTTCGCCTATTATCAGGTGTGACTACAGTCAAGCGCTAAGGTGTCAGTAATAAGAAAAAACAACTTATACAGGCACCAGATACATGGCGTATACTTTAAGTCGAACATTTAATTGTACACAAACGGATGGATATATTTCCAAATATAACAAAACAATTTCCCTTACAGAACATACATCTTTTCAAAATTACTTTTTTATATTCACAGCACCATAAGTACCGTCGTTTTATTAGTTCTCATTCACAATAACAAAAGTGGGTTAGATTTGTCATCAATCCGGAATTCATCAATCGGGTCGGGGCCGCTCAAATAAAATGGAATCTCGAAAACGGCTGGCGTACAACAACAATGGAGAGAAAAAAGGCTGACTGTTTAAGACTCAGCGATGCTTTAATTAAAACCAAATTCGAGAAAAATATACACAAGGAAAACTTTAGTATTGTAAGACACAATATAAGTCAATTAAGAGAAGGGAAGTCGTGAGACATATTGGAACAGGAAATTGAAATCTTGAACAATTTTAAAAGTATTTTGGTTTAGTAAAACCTAAAAAATTTAGCCTATACTAAATTCACAAACTTGTCATGAGATCTCCAAAACTACTCGGTTCGTTTAATTTGAATTATCCAAAAATTTCAAGATGTACAAACGATTCCCCAATATCCGACGGGATCGAAACCTACAGAAATGACATTAAGCATATAAGTTAGTGTTATAATTACTATTAATGTATTCTGCTAAATATGATGCCAAACACATTAGCTACATACCTGACAATCGCATAACATTCATTAAAAGAACATGCTATTGTCAAAGACTATAATTACAAAAAAATAATAATATTATAACTCCAATGGTAACCGATTTATTAAAACTATACTAAAAAGTGGTTGCAATAATCTATTTATATAAAAATGAGTCCATATTTCCTTATGCCACGACATCACGCGTGCACGGATGGACTAATTTTAATAATTCTTTTGTTGTTCTGTTTGTCTATGACAAAGTAGGAGACAGTTCATATGAAAGAAATCAACAAAGTGTTAGGGTTATATTATTATTTGAGATCATCAATTAACTATTGAGGAAGTAGCAGAGTTTTATTGGGTTGTATATTGACTATTGCGTAAGTATTCGGTGTTATTGCGATTATATTTTAAAATAAGCTGGTATATTGACTTATTTTTAAATGGTTGCACCAATTGACGCAGACACTGGTTTTCTTGTTCAGTCGTTGACGAATATTGGAACTGCTCAGTTCTCAGTTTTTAAGTTAATTGTGTTAGTAAATTCGACTGTTCTGCGATACAAAGCTAAGTTTATTTCTGTAATATAACAACCTTGACTTATTAATGTGTCATAATGATAATTGTGTTTTATATTTAATGTTCTTGGATATTGATGATGCAATTGTATTTTTATGTTAATAATCAAATGAATAGAAAAGAGTAATAACTACTGAGTTTCTTGCCGGATTCTTCTCTATAAATAAATACTTTCCGAACAGGTGTATGTAGTACTATTGGAAAAGAATACAGATCTTGATAATTGTGCAATGTTTGATTGAATATACTATTATATTATATTTATATAATATTTATTTGGCCATTCTCGATAAAAGATATGGAGAACATCAAAAATTTTAAGTAAAATTAACCATAGTAACATTTCTTATGTTAGCTGTTTTGACGATAATAACTTTTTAAATCTAATCATACGGCTTTTGACGCAACTGTCAGCCAATATTTGAAAAACACGCATATTCGTGTGTGTGTCAAATATGTTAATGTTGATTTTATTGGTTTAACGTATTTTTATGCATAATTCTTAAAAAATATTGGTATTCTACACTCCTCTATAGAAAGTCTCGCAAATTTCATAAAAAAATTATTGCTTTACTTATTAATATATACATAATATAGATATGTTAATCTTATTTTATTATGTGTCAACTCTTTAAAATTTACTCTGACACGTAATTACTCGTAGTATATATTAAAAATAAATACTAATTGATAACTCAAGCTTTTCTAAGCCAAATATATAATAGAATTGCTTTAGTGTTATTCAAAAGTTTTCCATAATCGTTTTTACATATTCATTCAATTGTTAGGGTGCGTTAGAGGAGCGTCGTCTGTACGAATTTGAATAACAAATAGGTGACATCTGCATGTCTCATAACAGGGATTTTCATTGTATCAAAAGCATGATTGAGGTAAACAGTATAAAGGTTATCGCAATCTTAAAATTTCTTATAATACATTGTAAAGTTAGTTAAACATACTTACTGATCATGGAGAAACGCTAGGGTGTAGAATATACGCTATGCATAAATAATATTGACCACTGCATTTAAATTATAAACATTATCAAAAGCGAAACAATCTCAAATTTTGTGAGGTATGGATTAGTTTTAAAGCTAGGCCCTGTTAAAAAAAATCGTACAAAATTTACTAGTTAATAATATCACATCTAATATTCAGGACTAATCTTTACGAAAATAATACCTGTGGTTAAAACCTTTTCGATGTCATATAGCTTGTACAATTACTATACAGAGTTTGTTTTAACTGTCCACGTATATCATCATTCGTGTATCACTTTCAAATTCTCAATAATAATTATTTACCTCTAATAAAAAAAAACTTATCAATTTATGTTATTATCAGTCTGTCATCTTTAGGTTTCGGTTATTAAAATTATTTAAATAAAAACCCAACAAGAAAAATATCTAAAATGTTCTATGAGGATTTATTTAACGCTGGGAAATCCTCGTGGATACTTGAAATACTCGGGAGAATGTTCAAGGGTATGCCGGACTCATACCGGCTAAAACCCAGCGGTGCTCCTACAACACTCGGAGACAGGGTCACGAGAACGAACATTCGCAACCCCGCCAGCGATGTGCCTGTTTAGGCCCAACTCGGTCAATGACCAAAATTTACTCCGGAGGTGGATTGCCTTGAGCACCTGGTAAGCCACCAACCACCTCGCGAAGACCTCTTTTTGTTGGGCAACGGACCTCGCTTCCGTTACCCAAAGGTCACCAATAAGGAGGGGCCTCTCGCCTCCTTCCCGGCCCTCTCATGCGAACGGTCGAAGTGGTCACACCATGCTCTCTCGCTGTTCACCATCATTCTAATGACGGTGGGGAGCGAGAGATTTGGAAATACCTCTTATGTCAACCTGGAGAATTTGCTAATAAAATCGTTCCAAATGTCATATGTGATACATTGCATTGCGGTATTACCTGTAGATATTTATAGAATTGACAGAGGCTACTCTTTAAAGAACATATGGCTTAAAAGGGCTAAAATGTTTTTCTGCTGCCTCCTGTCAGGCCACAAAATGCCATTTAAACCAGCCCAATTATTTTTGGCAATCAATAATTACTCCTAGCCTAAGTTCTACATATAAACTTTAATCAAATTCTGGACACAGGAAATGGTGTTTTTTTTTCTATAATAACCTTCATGTTTTAATTACGGAAGCTTGATTGTAAGGGTCTCAAAAATAATGAAGGGTTTAAAAATACAATTTACAACAAAATTCATTACCAGTTATATTATCAACGTCGGCTGATTGCAAAAGTTCAGTCTTTGTTTACAAAACATTAATAAAGTTTAAAAGTACAATAATTTATTCAAAGAAAATGAAGGTGACTGTTTTCGTAATGTCTCCTTCATTAAACTTGCTTTTTCTAGAAAAATGTTGACAGTCATATTATACTTTTAATGTTTTTTTTTTACTCTATTAAATTGGCAATGTAAATAAGTTTACATAGAACTTTATAATTGTTATTCTGCACAGGAAAACGAAGATGAAATTAAATGGAGATAAATGTTAGTGCTTAAGCGGATTAATTTTAACTAACGAAACGTGCTTTATTTTTATGTTTAATTAAATGAAAATTTATCGTTGCCTTAATAATATGATAAAGTTATGTATAAAATCTTAGATATTATTCCTACTTTGAAGGCATTTATAATACACATGAAATTATGGTCTTAGTTTAGTAACTAACTGTTTCCCTGGACTGCTAGAGACGTGTAATTTGGAATCCCTTTTTTTTAAAAAAAAAAAAACAATAGTAACCTTACTTAATCTCTGGTCGGGTTTGCTAGAGCAGTGGGGCGAGTACTCGCTTTTGATAGCAGAGGTCTCGGTTTCGATGAAATGTAGGAAATTGCATTTTCTAATATGTCTAAGTCTGGCCTAGTGGCCGGCTTTGCCCGTGGCTTGTTACAACCCTACCAGTAAAGACGTACCGCCAAACAAAGAGATTTGTATTCGGGTACGAGGCTTCGTAGAAACCATAAGAGGTGACTTGCCTCTTACCAGACTAGCGCGCTTCCATCGTAGACTGTATCACCACTTACTATCAGGTGTAATCACAGGCAAGCGACAACCTGTCAGCAATAAAAAACTCTCTATAACATTACCTATATATCAGTGAAAGGTCCACTCGTTTCATATACTAACTGGAACAAATGACGGAATATCGACGGGCCAAGATTTTTTTTAATCGATTTGTCTGAACTTGAGTATACACATTTAAGCGTTAGCGTACTTCGAAAGTTACGTTGTCTAAAAGAAAATAATCAGTAAAACAAATAAAATTATATACTTCAGTATTTATCGACTTATCATCATCATATCATTTTTGGACACTACACTTATATATTGTAACTAAACAATACTTTGCGGGGTTACTGCGTGTTTGTTACAGCGTCGATTTGTATAATGTCAAAATAACTTAGAAATAAGTTACGGAGAGGTAAGGTAAGTAGCATCCCATCGACGTGCCACAGATGGGTACAGCTCTTCTCACTCAAAGAAACGAGGGTTTTTAGTGACAGTCACACGTGCACTCTCTGTTCCTTCACATAGATGACACGACCGGATAAGATCAGGCGGAGAACAACGTGGTCTCTGAGGCACCAACAGCTCAACGTGGTCTCCGAGGCACGGGACTTCGGGAAAATGCAGGAACAAGACTATACCAATATAGCAGTTAGGTGAGGAAATACAATAAAGATCATTTGGATTTAATATTTTACCTGTAATTTTGTAAGTCTAGACAAACAGCATCGAGGTCATCGATCTGCATCGACATATTATTCCGCCCTTACGTCATCAGTCGCCAGACGAACGCAAGTCGAATAACAATGACGGATGCCCAGCGGCTAGAATGATAATTAAATTTTCCACACGCTCTATTCTCCAATATGGAACGAATTCCAAAGGCTCTCGAACCTATTTACAATGCGTAAAATTTATACACTTGTGTGCGCAAAAAGGCTAAGAAGGCTTTTACTGGGATATTTTAAGTCAAAATGTTTCATGAGGCTATGCCCGGCAATTCTCAAGACACCGATTCATTTTAACTATACTCGAGTAAGTCATAATAGAACCGTTGGAAAATATGGTCGGAGTAATAAAAATATTAGCCCCCTGTTTAGTAAAATTGTTTCTTATAAAAATTAAAAGTGTGAGCGTTCAAAGAACACATGTCAGAAGTGAAACTTCTTTAGCAAACAAATTTATAAGTCTTTTTTATATTTACATAAAACTTTAGATTTCCGAGACTTAGGAGGGGAAAAGGAAGATATGTTAGGAATTTAATGAATTTAATTGTCATTAAAAGTGTCGAAAATGAGTACAAATAATTTATTGAAATCTCACACGACGGATTCTAAGCTAAAATGCCACGTGTTTGTTTTTTTCAAAAATAGAAATTATTGATTAGATTTTGTTTTTGACTTTAAAATTTAAAAAAAAAATTATGAATTATATTTACTTTATTACTAGCAGACCAGACAGACATCGTTCTGTCAAAAAGATTTGGAATGTAGCAGATTTCAGTTTTACGAATGATTTTTAAAATGAAATTACAGCAGTACTAAATATCTATAGCTCTTACATTTTGTGACTATTCAATTAATTTTGAACTTTGTGCAGCGATAATAAAGTGCAAATTGACTCATTGATGTTAGGAACACACCTACATTGTTTAGACAACAGTGACAGAGTAAAAATACCGTGTTCTTTGTCAACATTAAAACTACCTAACCTTCAAACGAACTAGCATAAAAACGCTGTTCATCTTCGTGACGCTAATCAAGCGTTTCATTCGTAAAAATTTTACCCTAAAGAAGTTTTCACTTCAAAAATCATTTTCAGTTCTGTTGCAATTATAATGACCCTTACATTCATTTCGAAATAAGACCCCGCTGTAATATTATGAAAGATTTGCGTAGGAGAATTTTCTGGCGGTTTTCGAGCCACGAGCTCTGTCGCAAATAGGCGTTACCGCCATTTGTACAATTACGGCTGTGATGAGAGATTAAATTGCTCATTTATCTAACAGTAGACAAAAATGGCGGTAATACTTTCGCTTTTAATATTTTGTGTGACAAAAATACCTTAATAGTAGAAACTTAAGTCATTATACACAATATCAAACCAAACTAGACCATGCCAAAAATACATTCATTTATCGAAATTATCACATATACAATGAAAATTATTACAATTTTCATATATATGATATCATATACGATAAAATGGACGTATTTAAGGATGGGCTGTATGTAATGTTTAGTATAAAATTATTTTGTTCTTTTTTATGTGTTAATCGTTTTTCCTTATTCTTTTTAATTGCGCATTAAATACATTATATTTTGCATAAAATAACTCGAATACAACCTTGTAATATATTATAGCTATGTATATGTCTTAGTAATTAGTGGAAACTTGATAGATTTTTGTTATAATATAATAATTGTTTGTTTCCCAAATAAAAAACGTTAATTTCACAGGAGACCTGATTGATAATTTAACAAACTGTTAAAATCAATCAATGAGAGAATAACATTTTGTGGAGCTTTGGTGTCAGTTTTGCCGTTGCTTGAACGTTTTGGGTCCTTACCTAAACTTTCGCATTTTAAGATTATTCATCTCAAGCAGCGAAATATTCTAAGAGTATTTCGACGAATTGTAAATGATTTATAACCTATGTGTAACAAGAAAATATATGTAAATTGAAAGAGACGCCATTCTAGTCCATATTTGTATAATCATCTTGAAACGGTTTGTTAAGCGTATCCCGACAAGTTAGGAAATTTACAAGCTAAGCACTTCGGTTAAACTATGCCAAGGATGAGTCGTTAAAGTAAATAGGCATGAATTATATTGCAACAAACTTGCTTACTTAAGAACCGCAGACGGACCTTTTTGAAATTACTTTTGAATAAGGAAATTCTATAGGTAAATTTATAAATGGCGCCAATAACTTGCCATTACGAGAAGCATCATCGTGACAGTGAACATGTCAAAAAAAATGAAATAGATGTTTTCCGTGATTCCAAAGCTGTATTTTAAAGAAAACTAGTCTATCTCTAGTCTATAAGTCCAAAGTCCTAGTTAATTGTAGGTTAGTCCTAGTTAATTGTAGGTTTACTGTTCACAGTATTATCTTCTATTATACTATTAGATTATAATTTATGTTTATATGTCGGAGTACAATACTCTGTGGAACGCTGTGCTGGAGTGCAATAGTCTGTGGAACGCTGGCGCAATCTCTTTATCGGCGTGGGGCAGAGTCAATAAGTGACATACTGGCGCACGTCTCTCCAGTACTCGGGTGACGGCTCGCCGGTGCGGTCGACTTTTGAAACTGTCGCGTTGCTAGCTATTATTATTAACGAGCTTGTGTAAATTGATATCGGGGACATTAAGTGATTGAACATTATAATCTGAGTTAATTAATAAAGTGTTTGGTTGCACCAACATTACCCATCGTCGCCCACAATAAGGAAATTGTATTATGGATGTCATTAACGATGATGTCGGCGAAGAACCCTATGCCCATGCTTTATGCTTCTCTCCTTCTCGCTTAGTCTCCGACATATAAGTAAATTACGTTCTTGTGAGTTTTGTCCTTGTAGTTTGATTAAAATACCACTTAGCAAGAAACTGTAAATAATGTATATATTTATGAAATAATGTATTTATGAAATATTTTGTTTGTGATCAATAAATAAAAACAAATCGGGTTTCAAGCCTTGACATTCTAGAAGAGATGGTTAGGAGCTTAAAGGGAACACGATGTTGATGTTGATGATATCCTAGATTTGCTTCAGAAATAGTATTTTCTTCACATCTGTCTCTTCTTTCATAATGAAATTTAAACATTAATAAGGCACAGAAGTTTTTATCACGAAAAATAAAGTGAATTGTCTCATGAAATCTTGATGCAATCACAGTTATAATAATATGTGTAATACACGAAAATTGTGATGTAAAAATAGTTCTAAATGTGCATATGTTAAGCGAACGGAGTACAGAATTTTAACTATGCATAGCTGCAGCTTGTAGATTATTAGTGAACGAAATACAAGCTTAAACAGGTTTGGAGGTAGAATTCAACGTTTCCGAACCGTGTAACCAATATGAGAGAAGCCTAACGCAACGGATACATACGAATATGTTCACAGGCTCACTCGGAGTTACTAACACTCGCAATTCATTTTGTGAACTGAATATATTATTTCGGGTTAAGAAATAACAAACCCTATGACTACTGCGTATGGGTGAATGTTGAAACAAGGAGTACATGCTGAAATAAGAGGTAAAATATCCAGTACGAATCAAAGGATTTTCAATTCTATTTGTACATACGTTGGGAATAAATTTATATGGCATACATGCAGAATTTTTATAAATCCTAAATTGCGATCACACGGTATAAGGCGTGCGATAAATATGTTCGTATGTATTGAAATCTTTCTCCGTCATAAAGAGACGTAAATTGACAGTATAAATTTATTCTACTTATCATGTTTCTATTGGACATCTTACAGAACCCTTTCATAAACTTTACAATTACGAGTATATTTATATAAGAAAAACATAATTTCAAATATAATATGAAGATTAAATAAATGTCCATAAACACATTTTTTTTTTTCAAAAAAATATTTTAGTGGTTAATTTATTTAGTGTTAGTTAGACCTGCGAATCTATCTTGAAAGTATTACCTAATTAAATACCTAGGATAATTAACACTATAGTAAGATTAGTCTGTATGAAAATTCTACAATTACTCACTACTTAAAAAAATCTCTCCCATTTTATCTCTATTAGTCATAACGCTGAATCATTTTTGATTTCCTATTAAGTTATTGCTATCATGATTTTCAACTTCATAGAAATAATTGTTCTTTCATATCTACAATTTCATCCATTTCAAAATTTATTTTTTGCACAAAAAAGATATACGATGATCCGTATTTATGAAAATTGATTGAAGGAATTCAATTTGAAAAATAATAGGCATATTAATAAAAGCTTTTTTCGCATTCATAATATAATAACATATAGATTTACGATACCTATTTTTAATTCATCGTGAAAAACGTTTTACAAAAGTTCAAACTAATAGCTACACATATAAAAATCTTAGCAATAAAGATAAAGAAACTCTTCTGGTGACCAGCAACGTGTTTTATGTACCCATAACCATTACAGCAAAATTGATTTCAATTTTATGGTTTCTGCTCCCCTGAATCCAATCATTGTTATCGCTTGTGTAGGATATTAAAATGTAATGAGACCAAGCATTTTAGAATGTGACCCAAATATCTATTGATTTCACCCAAGCTCTTGTGACAAAAGAAATTTTATTTCTGACTGAAACCCTTGACTCATGAAGTTTCGAAAGGTTAGCAAATTTGAACAAAAAGATTTTCTTGTCGTTTTCGAGACTCCTCAATTCATTTACAAATGAAAAATGTTTTAATGTAATACAATATATGTAAAATCAAATGTTACAACGGAACATGTCGCATTATATCTTAAAAAAATTAAATATGATGGAATAAAGTGAAAATTATACCCCGACATTTCTGTTTGTTAAATTTTTCGGAGAAACGACATATAACTTGCAAAACACTAAAACTTGATTTACAAAAAATATTTTCTTTAATAATTTACTCGATAAGATACATATTTTACTACAATGTATTTAAACTTATACATTATAAATCATATTTACGATAATAATTCAAAATACTTCGTCAATATAACATTTTATTTGATAGCATCTAAATTGTAACCGAATTAACTACCGGATTTTTCAAAGGGACACGACAATACAACTTCGTGGTTCTCCTATATAGCTCTAACATATTTAAGTTCAATGTTTTCGAACTCCTGGTACACTGGCAATTTTGGTGGATACAGGTACAAGGTCTTTTGACATCTGTTCAAATTTTGCTTATTCCAATATACTTAGATGGTATTGGATATATTCTAATATGCTTAGATGCTTTGGGCACGTAGAGAGAATGATTAGAAACTGACAAAAATATTTTATGAATCAAGGGTGAATGCGAAAGTTGGAAGGGGAATTCCAAGGCGAACGTTTTTAAAGCAAATTCAAGACATTTTAAATAAGGGACCGCTCAAGAGTACTCTAAACCGACGATCTTGTTTGAAAGGTTGAATGAGAATGAAAGAAGCGAAGAAGATATGCAAGGATCGTGGCAAGTGGAAGGACATGGTCTCTGCCTACCCCTATGGGAATGAGCGTGATGCTATGTATGTATGTGCTAATATTCACAGCTTATGCCACTTTATTTTGATGGTTTAATATTCAGGTCATATATCAATATGTTCCATTGGGATTCTGATGTTGACAAAGCTATATAATATAGAATTCTAATAGGCCTTCTAATTCTATAAGGCCTTCGCAAAGTTTCTTCCTCAGGTCTTTCTAGTCGAAAAAGTTATATCACGTAAAAATTACTAATATATATTATCTTAAGAATTAGGTCATGGAACTACATAAATTCTTATTATTCACCTAAAATTACAAGGACGGTAATACATAAAACGTAAAGACAAGCCTATGTTTAAGCTTACAATATCGATGGTTGTGTATGTATACAATATGTATCAGATGTCTGGCATACAACACTTACTCATGGATCCTTGCCAGACACCGTGGCGTATCAGCCAACCGCAGTATTCTGATTCATACGGTAATGACCACAAAATATACAAGACATTCAACATACTAAAGGAAAAGTGTCTTGAAGGCACAGTGCTGAGACATGCGGATTCTTATTAAGAGTCTCGGGATTTAACTTTGGGCAGGTTAAGTCCTATTTTCAAAAGTTGTATGGCTAATTATTGCCTAAAACTCATCTTCTTCATTCTATTTCTGTAAAAGTATAGATAGATTTGCAATCAACAGGGGCAGCGTGATCGGCCTATGTCGTAAACAGCCACCCAGTGTAAATGGGGCTTTAACATGACAGTGAGCATTTGATGAAAGAAATACATATAAGTACAAGATATTTTTATTCCGAATATTATAATTAGGATTCGAAAGCTTGCATAGCGTCGGGTACGAACAAGAGAAGAAAAGAGACATTGAAGCCGATGTTTTTAAGTTGCGAATCGGATTCATCGGGATTCATTCGGGGTGTCAGAACTGAATGAGTCAGCGAACATTTACCTACTTTGCTGGGATGGATATTCTAGTTCCCCCAACCGATCCCACATTAACAAATATAATTTTATACTATATCCGGAATGCATAAAGCATTTTCCACCGCCTAAAATTATATTACATAATACATTACTTCCGAATATCCCTTTATTAAAGACGCGGAGAGCGATTTAATATAAATTAATACTGCTATATATAATATGTTCTACATTTCGCACATGTACTACAAGCTTTGCCCACATCCATAGCATTGAAATGAGATGTGCATAAAATAAGACAAGTAGCTGTAGGCAGTAGAGAGTTATTGATCTTGCACTCGACCGCTATTTAATGTATGGCTTTTTCAGTTCTATATTTTATGCTGCGTACGTGAATATCGTGTTTTTTATATTTTAGGGTCAATAATACATATATAGAAATATTAAAGATTATGTTTTATTTTAAATAAACACAGTATTAAAATTCATATGACATATGACAATATCATGTTTTCATTTTATAAATATCTATAGACTGACGTAAATATATGTCAAATTGGGCTTATAAATTTTTATTAAAATATTAATAAAAATTTTTGCTTAAACTTAATAACTGTAGTGAAAATTTGCAGAGATCATAAAAAATATTATAATACTAATTACCTAACACCTGCTTCCTAAGATGTAATATACCAGAAAATATTATATACTTGGCAAACTGTATACGTTTCTATAACAAACTCCTCTATTAGCTTTCTTTTAATCTTTCATTAAAAGAAAGCTAATAGAGAAATCATTTCATAATTTGAAGGAATATTTAGAAGACCAAAACTGTGGGAGTGAATGGATTGCTCTATATGTATCTTGATATAGAATAAATTAAAAATATATATTGAAATGATGTTGACATAAAAAAAACGTACACCCGACTGAGTTTGTTGTGCGCTCTTCTCAGATCAGGGAGCGAAGTAACCCTCGTAACTTTAGATTGTAAGTCGTTCTTTAATGTTATCATCAGTTAATCATTTAAATATTATATGGGGAAAAACGATATTTGACGATTCATAAGTGCTGTATAATATATGTAATAATGTTCATCCATAATTCAGAGCCTGAAGACTAAGGTCTTCGAACTCCGCTGACTATGGGGCTCGTAAGAAGACTCAGAATCACTCAGCGGGCACTGGAGAGGGCTATGCTCGACGTTTCCCTACGTGATCAAATCAGAAATGAGGAAATCCGTAGGAGAAGTAAAGTCACCGACGTAGCCTTCCGAATTGCAAAGCTGAAGTGGCAATGGGCAGGGCACATAGTTCGCAGAACCGATGGATATTGGGGCCCGAAGGTGCTAGAGTGGCGGCCTCGCATCGGAAAACGCAGCGTCGGCAGGCCCCCCACCAGGTTGACTGATGACATCAGGCGGGTCGCCGGCAGCCGCTGGATACAAGCGGCGCAAGATCGGGCCCATTGGAATTCATTAAGAGAGACCTTTGTCCACCTGTGGACGTCCATCGGTTGAGACGACGACGACGACGAAGTGCTGTAGTAGGCCTACTAGAATAAAGATATTTAGACGTTGAATTTATACAATTTGAATTGTTTGTGCAGGTTGAGTTCGCCTTCAAATGATTCCCACACATTTCGTATTTAAAATGTAATTTATGGAGTAATTATACGTTTCGTCACTGAAGATCCAATAAAAATAATGCTATCCCTTGATTGTGGCATATAAATTTACTGTAATAGCCTAATTATATATTGTTAAATCTACTCAGTTAACAAGGATATCATCGAAATGTGAAATGCATGATATATCTATTTGAAACTAGCAACTATAGACCGTTATTATCGATCATGCGGTCAGTCTGCCTCTAGAGACAGGCGTTGACAGTTTCCCGCCTAATGCCATTAGATGCCTATCTGTTTTCATTCCTATGTTTTATTAAAGACATTTAAAACCCATTTAATCACGCTTTAATCACGTTAAAAAGATTTCAAGATGTCGCATTGTCCTAAAAATATTAAAATCCTGTTTTCCTGGAAAATTAATAAACGATTTCTTGTGTTATAAAAAAATATCAGCACTTAAAAATTCTGTTTACTGTACTAAGCCTCGTATTAAATTTGCATAATTTATTTTATAGATACTTAAGTCATAATAAAATTTTAAATATATACTAGCTGACCCAGAAACGTTGTTTTACCAAATAAAAAAAAGGGTTGGTGATAAAAGGGTGAGAATTTAGTCTTGTATGTATTTTTGTATGCTGTAACATTAAAAAAATGGGGTGGATCACTCTTAACATTTAGGGGGATGAAAAATAGATGTTGTCCGATTCTCCACCCTAGCCGATGTGCACGCTAAGATTTACGAAAGTCGGTCGAGCCGTTTTGGAGGAGTTCAACTTCTAATGGACGTGAATAATCTAGTAATTATATGTATGTATGACATAATCGTATGTGTTATATATTTAGCTTTATGTGTAATTATTAAATGCATGGTTTAAGTAGCGTATAACTGAGTCAAGTTATCTGCACCTCCCCTCCTATCTTCTGTTTGTCTCACCAAAGGTTGTCTGGAAGAGATTGCTTTTAGAGATAAGACTGCCTTTGCGCAATCTATTGCTTAATTTTCTTTATATTATATTAGTTGTTTATATTATATAAAATAAGCTTCTTATCAAATTAAGCATCTCATTCTGACAAATAAACAGACAAGCAGGTCTCAAAGCAGATGAATTTAAAATTAAGTAAGTTCTCGGTAAGCGGAAATATGATGAAATTTATTGTCAAGAGTCTGTGGAACGCCGTGTTGGAGTGCAATAGTCTGTGGCAATCCGGCGCACGTCTCTCCAGTTCTCGGGTGACGATCCGTCAGAGCGGTCGACTATTGAAACTGTAGCTTTCCTAGCTATTATTATTAATGAGTTTGTGTAAATCGATATTGGGAACATGATGTGAATGGACATTATAATCTGAGTTAATTAGTAGTGTTTGATTGCACCAACGTTACCCACCAGTTCCCAAAGTATGGAAAATTGAATTATGGATGCCATTAATGACGATGTCAGCGGAGATCCCTACGCCCCTTTGCTTTATGCTCCCTTCTCTCTTATTCTCCGACATATATATACCCAATGAACTGAAATATTATTATAATGATATCATAAAATAACTTTGAGCGCTATGTCGTCACTTATTTTGTTTATTTACCAAACACTCAATGATGCAAGGACTACGATTTTGTGTTATGTATAAAGATATACCTATATAACAAACCCCTCATTAACTCCTTCAATAAATACAACACATATTTATACGTCAAATAAGGGTTGCACGGTAACCGACTGTCGATCTTCTCTTATCTTTCCGTCTCAAGGGCTCTACGTTACAACCCCTACTATCAAGCATCATGTTTGTTTGCTTAATTAACTCTATTTATGGGATAATTCATAAGATTTACTATACGGGCTTTTGCTTTTGTAATGCTAATAGTAAATCTACAACAATGGAATCTAAATGTAAACTAATTGTATTGTTAATTGTCATAATATTGTTTTATGATTTTCGGTATTATCTTACTATTTAAGTTACGTAATACATGAGAAAATGCGAGATAATAGATCCAATCTTATTAGTTTCATAACATTATTCATCTTACAAAACAGATCCTGTTATTATGTTCTTAAATATTTCTAGTTTTGTCATTTTGTTGTCAAATTACTAACGAAATATGTCAATTACAATTTGGATTTAAGAACATGTCAAAATCTTTCTTACACGAAAGGCATATTATACTGCTGAAGATTATTGACGAGATAAAAATGCTTAGCTGAAGTAACCAAAAAAAACTATAAAAGAATAACTACTGGCTTTCTTGTCAGTTTTTTCTGGAATCAACTTTCCGAACCAGTGGTATATACAGCGTGTCTAGAAAGGGTAGGGGGTATTTTTAAATTCAATCAGAAACAAACCACAAGTCAGAAAAAATATATATAGGCTGTATGATGTAAATCTTTGTTCAAAATAGTGTGCCACGACGATTTTTTAATATTAAGGCCTTGACCTCGTTTGCGAACTGCTTGAGACGAATTTTGACGCACTGAAACTCTCAATTCTTCAATTGTTTGTTGGGTTCGAACAGAGCGTGGGCAACCTGGATGGTGAATTTTAACACTCGAACCGGTATTCTCAAACATTCGAAGCCATTTTTGATGGTATCGTCCTTCGGTGGATTCCGTATATTAAATTCTGCACGATGTAAACGTTGAGCTGACACTATCGAATCACCATTGCGATAATAAGCGCGTACGCAAAAAGCACGATGGTTTCCCAGGTACACTTCCATGGTTATTGAATTTCCAAATAATGGCGAAGCACGCTATCCTATCCAACCCCCCACCAATCGCACCGTTACTCGGACAACGCCGATACAAATACCCCCACCCTTTCTGGACACCGTGTATGTTAAAAAGATGCTAAAAGACAAACTACTGACCATTGAAATGAACTTTTAAACCCATTTTTTGATAAGCTCAAATTAAAAGGTCTCTATGAAATATCACAACTCACATTAATAATTATTTTTTGAAGGTATATCTAATTTTTGTTGCTTTTTCATATTATTTTCAGTATTGCTATAAAATTATACCAATAAATTATGAATATATATATAAATAGAAATGACGACTTGAGTATAACCTTTCTGGTCTCCTTAGTAGACAAAGTTCTGTTCATCCATTACCCGCAAAAGTACACAGCGAAAAAGTTGTCAATTCAAATTAGTATCATGTTTCTATTTATATTTGCAAATTATTTTCTTATTGATCATACCAAATCAACAATTCCCAAATAAAGTACGACCTCGGTCAAATAACTATATTTCACCTCGAAAAGCGTAATTTCATTAAGAAGATTACATTCTTGCCAATTAATGAAGGCTCATGTGGCATGACCTCGTTCTTCAATGCTGTTTACTTTTTGTTCAACTCGTACAAGTACGCTAACATTTAGTTTTAACCTTGAAAATAATACGTTAACAAATAACAAAAAAATCAGTGTAGCGTGAAATATCATAAAGATAATCTTTGAAAAAAATTGTCTATTCAAATAAGTTTGCGAAATTGAAATAACAGCTCTTTACGAAGGCATATTAACCGGTATTTTAATATTCTTATAATTATGAGAATAAACGATGGCATAATAGGCTGCTACTCTAGTTCTACAAATGTTTTTAATTCTACCTCTTTGTACTTTGATAGGATTTTTACTGATAACTGATATTATGAATAAAATAAACTATTTCTAAACGGGAAACTAGAAGTTTTTCAGTACATTATTTAGGTAATATAAAAGTATAATATAATAGTATCAATGATTGCTAAGAAAGTGAGAAAAGTAAACTGACAAAGACCTAAAAATATAACAGTAATGTACTTGACAATTTAAGGATGTAATATCCAGGGATAGCTTTACATTTATAGAAAAATCCTTCTTTAATATCAATATTAAATTCAAAATTATTTTCATAAAAATTTTAAATTTTAATTTGTGAAAATCTGTCTGGCGGTCTTGCTCATTTTTCAGGTCTGAACTGATAAAATATTTTGGGATATAAATGCAATACGCTCGTATATTTGGTGAGAAGTATATGTTTCAGAGATTTTGCTGGAGATGATTTCAACATCGTGAAAACAATTCCTGGGCACAGATCTCCTCAATCATACAAGAGAGGGTTTTAGAATATATTCCAGAATTGCTCCCGGAATATTAAGGTTTTCTCGCAATGTTTTCCATTAACGAATAGTCAAATATTGATATTTTTTTTTTAAACAACAATCAGACACTTAAGATAGGCTCAGATAACTTAATGATTCCTGTTCAGAATTAGAACCTATGACATTTACAAGAAGCCATGTGCCATAGCAGCTGTTTCTTGTACATATCATTATCATTAAATCCTTAATCTATATTTGTTAAGCACTAAGCATACATTATCAAGCAAAACCAGTTTCCAGGTACATAAATACTTCAGAGACATGAGATCTAATATTGCTGGACGAAGTTGCAAGCAACAAGTAGTAAATAAAATTCTTAAATTAAAGTAATTATTAAATCCTTGGTCTATCTTTTAAAGGAAAAAGATATTATCAAGTTAAAAACATTCAACGTTTGTAGGTACATAAATACTTCAGAGACGTGAGATATAGTATTCCTTAGATGTAGTTGCGAGCAGGTTTGTAAATATTATATATAAATTGCAATCATTTTACTGTAATATAACGTAATGCAGATGTATTATGCATTTATTCAAGTGCAAACCATTCGAAATAAATCCATTTGAACAAGTAGGGCTCAGAGAACAACGAATCGCTTGCGGCAACTTTACAGATGGTTTCGTGTTTTCACGAGGGGCAATGCACAGTTTAAAAGATAGACTTTGCTGCTCATTAAATAATTACAAAGTAAAATAAGCTTAATAATAATTCACACAGCTACAGTGTTATTGCATACAACTAGTACTCTTGTATCTTTATATACCTTTTCCACTTCTGCTTTGGATGTATAATGATATAATCTATAATTTTAGAAAAGGACATATCAGAATACAAAATTGTTTATATAGTCTTAAGTGACAACTCTTATTCAAATCGGCAAAATTACTCTGCTTTACTTAAAAATGTAATTGAAAGATATCAAGATGATATTTTTAAAAAACTCTCCTTTTTACAATTATGTTACAATTAAACTAAAGCAGCCATATACTATACTGATAAATACTATATTGTGTAGTTTCTGAGTAAATGTAGTATACTATTAACGAACGTCTCTCCACACTCTTACTTGTAACTCTGCAGGTCCGTAATTGTGAAAAGAAATTCTTATTTAAGCTTAAAATTCTATATTTTAAAGTAGTTGTTTATTACACTAAATAAAACATAAACAAATTTACATTTCACATGATTCATATTAACATTTATTTTAGTCTATTTTTCTGTTTCACCTAATCAGTACAATAACTAGATTAATTTTGCCATTTTATAAGAGAGTAAGATCTCTGTCATTATCAGATCTATCTTTATCGCCATCATTTCTATCATATATCACATGCTTGCTCTATATTATCACTTCCTATCGGGTGAGATCATTTTTATTTTTATTTAATGTAAATTATTTTAATGAAAACTTCCAAATAACACAGAAGACGTATTATGTCCGAAGACTTGATGATCAAAAACTCCAACTACTTAGATATACGAGTAATAACTTATATGGTAAAGAACGGCTGCATTACATAATACTCTACCCAATAAATTAGCTTCCTAAAACAATAAAGGAGGTCATAACGAAGAAGAATATCAAATATAAATTAAAGCAATACTATATACAAACAATCCATATGTAATTTCTTCAAAACAATTGTCCACGACATGGTGCATAGAAAAACTCCCGAAGAGTTTGTGTTTGCACCTCTTTAAATGAATATTTATTTAATTGTATTTTTAAGGATGAGATAATCAATAATTTATCAGAAATGTGCTCAGCAGTGGGACCTTAATAGGCTACTACTTACCTTTTACTCATCAACAAAAAACAAGTAGTACATTATAAGCATTTGAAACTATTGCTTAATTTTTGTTTTATCTTATGATCTCTTTGTTTTATTACCTCTTAGGTTAGCAAGTTTAACTTTGATAGAAACATTTACCACTGCGCTAATTCCTAACAGCAATTCATTCAGCAATTTGTATCTATTTAGAACGTGAGTAAAGGCTCAATAGGTGGTCGTAACAAGGATTTAACGTCTTAGTTCCCAGTGGGAGTATGATGTCGGTTCCCTATTTCGAGAATTTTCCCGAACATTCTAGTACAAATTCTCGGCCAAAGTTTTGCCGCACCGACTTAATGGGATAGCGATTCCCATAAAACACTCTTGAAGTCATGACCGAATTTTCATAGGAGATAACAAGGAATTTTATTATCTACTCTACTTTGTGAAAATTTCAATTTATCGTCATGGAATCTTTAGAGATTAAATTTATCTTCGCTCGATAGCTTTGCATTTACGATGAATATTGTTTGACAATGTTCTTGTATGATTCAAAATTAATACCTGTAACGCATATTTATGAACTCACTTTGGGTACTATCATTGAAGGATATATTTTCTAACTGATTTTACCAAATGTCTTTATAATACGTTATTTAATTAAGGTTGACAGGAAGATATAGATAAGACTTCCTTTTTTGTACGTTTCTTGTTGTAAACCATGTGCTTTATTTGTACTGTTGTCTCTACTTTAATAGTATGAAGTATAGAAATGAAATATATCAATATAATACGAAACTAAATTATTCATCTATACAGTTAAGTAAAATTTGAGTGTATGTATTTAATATCACAATAGCATTATTTCAATAAAAGCTTACGAAAGTAATACATTTACAAATTATACAAATTAAATTTTCAAATTTTTGTATGTCGGTATGTTTATTCCAGCTTATCTCTTAAACAGCTGGACCCATTTAGATAAGACTTTCAATGGTAAATACCCGACGTTATAAGGAGTAACTTAGGCGTTTGTTTTAGAAAAACCGTATCCAGAATTTTGCGGAGAACACTTTGTCATTGATATATACAAAGGTTTGGTAGCAGTGACTACAATTTATGCTTAAGGTACGTAATATCCAGTAAACAAGGCCCCTAAATATCATAAGAATTGCTGATGACATCATCCTCAGCAAATCAACGCATCAACACACGGAAGTAATTTCCAACCGCTTACCTAACCTCTTCGTATTATTTGCACGCAATCAATAATTGCTTTGTGTAAAAGGATTAAACACATAATGCTAATTTATTACGTGAACACCTGAGAACTATAAAGACATCGATTATATGCACAGATTTTATTTAAAGCCTCATACATTTACCTATTATGCATAATATAAACATACATTAACGACATACGAAATTGATGGCATCACTGGCACAATAATAGAGTGCTAGTTATTATAATTGGTATTGGCCAATATAAAAAAAAACGAGTGTGCTTTAGAAGTAAAACATCTATCACATGTGTGTAAATGTATAATAAACATATATTAAATTAGTCGTAACGCATGCACCAGCTTACTCCTGAATTCAAACGTGTATGAAGGAGTTTTACTTCAAAACGTACGTGTATCAGTTTTATTTTAAATTCACATTATACATAGATAAATTGTAATTTTAACTGTCAGTGAAACTTACAAACAAAAAAAGCCTAGCAATAAATTATCTTCACAATCTTCTTTAGTATATCATTGAATTCAAATGTGTATAAAGAAGTTTTACTTCAAAACGTACGTGTATCAGTTATATTTTAAATACACATTATACATAGGGAAATTGTAACTTTAACTGGCAGTGCAACTTTCAAACAAAAAAGCCTAGCAATAAATTATATTTACAATCTTTTTCAGTATTATATATCATTACACGTACCAACATACAATTTTTTATTTATTTGGGAACATACATTAAACGCTGTTAATAATAAATGGTAACATCCTAATGTATATGCCAATTAAAAGCGTACACAGTTTCCAAAAATATATTTGTTGGAACAATCAAAAATGGATCTAAAAAAGTTAATTAATTAATGTTGAACGATAAACTAAGTTATAAACTAACTACACCACACTTACAGAGCGACAAGCATACTTTACATAAATTGTTCGCAATATTTCAAAAATGATAGATATGAAGGATAGAAGGTTGTCAGTATTTTATATCAAAAACCTAGTCATATTTGTCATTATTCATTTTTCATATGTATATTTCCGAGAACAAAATTCGAAGACAAGAAATTTTAACAAAAAAAGATTCGCCTTCAAAACAAACTAATCTAAACAAAATAATATGCTCTAAAAAGTAAAAAATAATTACGTATTCGCTTTTAGCTTTCTCCTAAATAAAAAGTAAAAATATTGGACCCCTTAAAAAGTCCGTCAAATTATTAGGATAACATAATGTAGTTACGATTATTATTATATTTGATGTCGGCATCAGCCAAAAAGAAGAGTTGAAGAGTTCTGTCACTTTGTTATGGATTCCATGATGAAAATCTAACCAAACTATCATCAAATAACCCTTGAAGTATATCCTTTCCAATAATAAACGAATCATCGAAGTAGGTTGGCCTGATCTTCAGTTATTCGTCCATTTATCGCGCACATGCACATGCTTAATGCAAATTTAAGACTTATACCGTTTTCTCATGGATGCCATGATCAAATCTGGACCAAAAATATGGGACCTACGGGAAAAACCACCATTTATATAATCATCCAGATCGTTTCACCCAGTCGGAAGGAACAAACACTACAGACGGATTGATAACCTCTTCGTTTTTTTGAAAACAATTACGATATCGCACCTATATTATCAATAGGGCTACAGTTAAAACTATTTGTTAAGTTTTCCACTAGAAGGCGTTCAATATGGTATTTTTAAATATTATAATCGATGATGCATTAACAATTCTTTAGGCAAATAAATTATAAGGAATGATTCGTACGGCGTGACCTCGCCCGCGTCGCGTCGTGACAGCGTTCATTAACAAGGCTACCGGTCCTAATGATATCACAGTCGTAATTTAGAATATTATGGCATTTATATTATAGGAATATTCACGTTCAATTATTAAACTCACAAGTAAACTAGTCATTGCACAGTTCGTGTTACCAAGGATTACCTAGGTAAGGAAAACGTGGTCGTTGACTACATACTATGATGGGTGTTTCTTATAATGGGTTCTCTCTAAATAAGACCTGTAGGAGAACTAAGGCTTCTAATGTAACCCAATAATTTGCAAAATTGAAGACGCAATTATTCCAGCATTGAGGTCTAAGTACCAATAAACTTATCTACAATTTACATTCTTGTAATTAATTAAGAAAAAGTAATTAAAGTAATAGAAATTGTCACTATAGCGTCGCAGTATATATTCAACATTATAGATAGATAGATAGAAAATACTTTATTGTACATCAGACAGAAAATATAATAAAGAAACGAGATAAAAGAGAAAAGAACACCTTTTTGTACATTGGTACAAAAAGGTGGCCTTATCGCTACAAACTTACATATACACATTTTATATCTTCGTAAAAATATTTACTTACACAGCATCTAAAATGAAAAACACAATTATAATTCAAGCAAAAATAAATGTATGACCCCGTTTCTATAGTAAAAAAGTATGCAAATCATTTGTTAGGCTAAGAATACGTACATATTATATTATATAGGGAAACAGAAACAAAATGACAGCCTCGCTGGCGCAGTGGTGCAAGTATTCGCTTTGCTAGAGGAGGTCCTGGGTTCGATCCCCGGTAGGACGAATTTAGGAAATTGTTTTCTAATTTGTCTGAGTCTGGACTGGTGGGAGGCTTCGGCCGTGGCTAGTTACCACCCTACCAGCAAAAACGTACCGCCAAACAAAGAGATTTGTGTTCCGGTACGATGCTGTGTAGAAACCGTAAGGGGTATATCGCCTCTTAACAGATTAGCGCGCTTCCATCTTAGACTGTATCATCACTTACCATCAGGGGAGATCACAGTCAAGCGCTAGTCTGTCAGAAATAAAAAAATAAAAAAATCTTGGACAAATTGTTATATAAGTTTTTACGAGTTCCACTAAATGTTAAAGAACTCGATAGAGTCGAAGGTATCTACTCGATAGAGTCAACCTTTCGGACCTGTGGCCGTCTCGTTACCATTGAAAAGTTCGTTAAACCATGAATTACCGTGACTACTTTGGTTTGTTTTTGACTGACGTTGCTTGAATAGCAGACTTATACTTACTGGAATTGCATGGGATATGGGAGTCACTATAAGGTACCTGTTTTTAATAGCTGTTAAATAATAAACAGTTCGCACTCGTTGGTGTAATAAAGTCATTACTCCCTTCGCTAGCAGAGATCGAAAGGTTCAATTACCTACCTAGATTTTTTCTATTTGGTTTTGTCTAGAAATCATATTGAATTATAGGAAGATTTCGGCCGTGGCTAGTTGCAATCCTACCGTCAATACTGTAGCATTCGGTACGATGTTGCGTAGAAATTATTAAGACGTTATTACAATTTACTTATACCGTATTACCATCTAATATAATTCAGTTGCCGTAACACAGGTCTCCTAGCACGGCTTCAATATATTGTATGGTTGGAGGTTGGGTACCCTATGTGTAGATTTTTAAGAATTAATATATGTATCCTTTTATTGTGTTTCTAAATTAATAAATAAAATAAATAAAAACCGTATTAACTTACCATATGATGATCACTGTCAAGCACTAACGTTTCAACAATTAAAAACTAATTAACTCATTCTCATTAAAAATTTTACCTTTATCCATTTGAAAGTACTAATTTCCAACTACGTTAAAACCTTAATCCAATGTTAATATATATTACAGTTATGAATAATTTAATGGACTAAAACTAGGCTGGGCTCGGGTCTTCAATTTCTATTATCTCTAATCTTTTAGTATTTCAGAACGTTTAATTTACGAAGATCTCTTAGTCTAAAGCTAATATTTATGAAAACAATTCTTCCATAAGTGTAGTTTCTTTAAAATTAAAAAATATGATCAATGTACTTCTACTGTAAAAGCAACAAATCATCTCGTATATAGTTGCAAGTGAACGAGATTTCTCAAATCAGTCTCTATCAGAAGCTAACAATGAAATGTAAAAGGTCATTTCTGAATTGACTGGTATTTTTATCTCGATATCAGGTCAAATGTATATATAAGGACTACTTCAGCGGAGTTTATTTTAACAGACGTTTCCTCTAGTATTTTGCCATATTGGATTTCAGTATAAAAAAAAATCCCCAGGACAGATGTTTATTGAAAGACTGGGGCATAATTAAAATAAACTTTCGGTTAGTTTCTAGGGATTTTTGGTGAGCCTACGCCGATTTCTACATAATTTAAGTAATAAAAAAATCTATTTGTAATTATATTTCATTAAGAAGCATGACTTTATTGAAGAAACAGAATAAAATGATGTTTTACTACTACTATTAAAACTAAATAATTACCTTAACAACATACTTAAATAACAGCTCTACATTACAATAATTTTTAAATTTTTTGCTATTATGAAATTCTATGACTAATTACAAGTCTTTAATCCTTACTAATTTTATAATTGCGAAAGTAAGTCTGTCTGACTGTCTTTCAAGCCAAAACTACTAAACCGACTTAAATGAAATTTGGCACAGACATAGTCTAGAACCTGAGAAAGGACATAGGTTACTTATAATTATGATAAAAAGCTAGTTAGGGATGGAAACGCGAGTAAGAAACTTGCCAAGCACCGCGCCGTACACAACGATGCCGTTCATTGAAGCACCCCAAATAGCTCAATAAACTGTTTGTACGTTTGTTTTATTTGTAAAGTACAAACATACATACATAGCATCACGCCTCATGCCCAGAGGGGAGACCACGTCCTTCCACTTGTCACGATCCTTGCATATCTTACCTTAGCATCTTTCATTCTCGTTAAACCTTTCATAAAAGTTCGCCGGTTTAGAGTACTCTTGACCTAGCCCTTATTTAAAATGTTCTGGATTTGGTCTAGGAACTTTCGCCGTGGTCTTCCCTTTCCAACTTTCCCATTCACTCTTGACCCATAAATCCTTTGCATCAGTCTCCTTTCATGTATTCTCTCTACGTACCCAAACCTTTAAGCATACTTTTCTCAAATTAAGTCACCACAACGTTCTCTTACTTAAATTTTAGAAATATTAGTGTTTTTAATTCGATCTCAAGTGAACCATTTAGTTATTTGGCTTTTAAGTTATATAAATTTGTTAATGATTCTCTCAAAGAATTTTAGTTTTTTTTGTTTGTAATTAGATTTCTTTTTACTGTTCAATTGTTGTGTGTTAGTTTATAAGTTTACGATGGGGCTGGCGTGCATTATTAATAATACAAAAGCCCCTTAAAAACAAAAAAATAAAAAAACGTTCTCTTATCACACTATTTCTTACTTTGCCACTCAGTTTTAATACTCTCATACTTCTCAACGGTCTCATCTCTACCGCATTTATTTTACTTTTATGCTTCTTCTGCCATACCCAACTTTCACTACCATACATAAGTGTTCACACCAACACTTCTCCACTCACCAGCACACTATTTGTAAAATAATTGGCCTAAATTATTAATTATGCTACCCAAAAACACAATATACTCTTTTTATATATTTTTCAGTGGCAAGGTAATTTAAGACAATTAATATAAAAAGTTGATGGAAAATATTATCAATTATCACTTATTAAAAATGGTTTAAAACCAAACCCTATTTTTAAAAGTTTAAATTGTATACAATGCTTTGAAAGACTTCATTCATTCGCAACAAGGTCGTCGAAGACATTTATACTACGTTATTTCGCCAACCTAATTCTGTTACAGATTTAGACACTTTTTTCTGAATTATTTACAATCTAACGCCCGATCACGTCTGATATAGATGTTCAAGAGTGACATGTCAAATGTGTTAAGTGATAAAATCGTCAATTCTTATCTTTGAAATGTTGACAGGTGCCATACAGATGACGTATAGCTAATTTATAACACTGCCGCCTAAATGTGAGAATAGTAACGGAGATAAAAGAAACTGAAATATATAAACTGATAAAAGACACTGAAATTCCCAGTCAAATTGTTTGACCACGTTGAATCACGAAACTACTCAACCAATTTTTATGAATTTATTTTATTTTGTTGGATACGTTAGATAGGTTCATATGACAGGCTTCATTTTGATTTGCAATTAAAAAAATACGTTTTTGTATTTATTATTAACCGATGTTATTAAGTATGAGTTCTGCTGTCAATAACGAAACTAAAATTGCGTGCTTACTAAGTACACATGTCAGAAGTTAAACTTCTTTGACAAACTAATTTTTAAGTCTTATTTATATTTATACAAATCTCAAACTTTAGATTTCAGAGACTTAGAGGGAGGGAAAAAGGAATATATGTCAGTAATTACATGCATTGTCATAAAAAGTGTCGAAAACTAATACAAATATTTAATTTAAAACTCAAATTAAAATTATAGGTAGATATACGACGTGTTTTCAGTTAATATTAGAAATTATAAATTAAATTTTGTTTTTAAATTTAAGATTTAGAAAAGAGATTTTTTATGAAAAATAGTATATTAACTTATTAAATAACGAGTGGCAAATTAAAATGCCACATGTTATTTGTAAATATTTAAACTACCAAATCTTCAAACGACTTAGCATAAAACCGCTGCACATCTTTGTGACTCTAATTACGCGTTTCATCCGTAAAAGTTTTACTCTCACGCACCTAAAGAAGTTTTACTTCAAAAAACAACAAAGTGACTACTAGTCACAGTTTCATTGAAACTATACTTTTAATAAACTTTAACTGGATTCCTCGTAGACACCGAGAACTGTGGTTTAAAAACAAAAATAGATAATCTAAAGAAATAATATTTTTAAACTTATCAATATCAACCGAAATACCGCTATGTATTTTATTCATTTTCCGAAAATTTATTCGTAGATGTCTCTGAAATTGCTGCCATGTGGTGATTTCCTGCAGACGGTCATTAGTAAATTGAAAATAATCGATTGTTGGAAATTTTCCAACATTTAAGACAATATTCTTGTATAACCACTATCAGGCGGCAATTTGATCCGCAACGAAATTAATTCTAATTTTAGAAACTGACATGCCGACTTCTTTCGCCGATGACACACGCTTATTCCATAGTGTGTGATTTGATATGTCAATGCCGCATTCTGTTACAATTTAAAATATACGTTACACTATTGTCAATTTAATCCCATCACTGCACGCTGATAAATTTGGACACGTACTAAAAACCAAAATCTATATGCAATTACCCTTTTACAGCACTTTGAAATCGTCAAATACAGTCGCTTCTCATATCCGATGTACAACTAATGATGAAACTAAAGAACTATTCTTCGAAGAACCCACATGAAACTCAGTGGAGTGTCCTTTCTTTGGAGCAATTAATTTTTCATATTGAAAAGTTTTCTTATCATGTAATCCTTCGAGTATAATTTTTGCAAAACTTTAAATTTAATATGTGGCTTGTCTGGACCATTTTCAGAGACTTTATTATATACATGTATACCTTAAATATCTTTAAATGAATTGTTAATTTTGTATTATCTAATGGAATTAAATACAATTTGATTGTCATGCTTTGATTATAAACTGGCAATGCCCCGCGTAGATACCGATCTCGTGGCAGTTTACTTGTGTAAGAAGTTAAAAAAGTTGTATTTCACTTAGTTTTTAAATACTGCCTTTCACATTATAAGATACACACACATATTCATAATCTAATCAATATACAGATTTTACTTTACAACGAATATATGTCTAACTAATACATTTTTAAATTCGTAACATCATTTACGTAGGATGTCCAACATAGGTCAATTTAAAAATACTATACAGATATTTAAAAAAATTCTTTAAATCGGTCTAGTAATTTTTAGCTTGAATATTATAAATTGTTAAAAAAAAGAACAAATTCTAACACCAAAATTTTCTTCTATAATATTAGAGAAGAGATTTATTTGTGATACTTTATCGTCTCAGAACTTCCCTAAACACAACATTTGACATTGGAGTTCGACTCTGGACACATTATTTTCTTCAGATTGAGATTTTTAAATTCGTTATATCTGTTTAATGGAATGTGTATATAATAGTATAATCATTTAATAGCATACGGATTAATACGGAGGTATAAATAATATGGTTTGATTATTGTCGGTAATTTTATTAACTTTTAAAATGTAGAAAAGTAGTTACAGTGGCATAACTAAGTAGTTAGACATGTGGTATCGCGGTTCTTTTTTGTAGATATTAATAAATTCTATAATACTGTAGAAAATTTTTTTGTTCTACCTTCAATAGATTTTGATTTACACCTTGGTTTACATTAAAGCTTTTTTCTTAGGGATCCCTATTTTTTTTTAGAAAATAATATAGCTTATGTCACTCATCGAAAATGCAGCTTTCTAATAGTAAAAGATTTTTTTTTAATTGGTCCAGTAGTGTTTGTGTCAAAACGTAACATACATACAAAAACACAAAGGTCTCCTCTTTATATTAGTTAAGATTTGTCCGCGTCTTTAATTTTGTCGCTTGAAATATTTCACTTAAGATTTAAACAGGATTTTAAAGTACTAATTATCATACTGAGTTTGCTAAATAGGTACAATATTTAAATTAAGTTTGTTCTTTTTTATAAGACGCCCGTGTTAGTTACAAATAGCCTTGCAATGAGAAGCTATTAGGTATTTCTAAAACGACGCGCAGTTAGCTCGGTTAAATTATTTAAATTGTTGACTCTTTGAGACGGTAAGTGAAGGTCACACAATTATCTACTATCCGTTCTTCTGCCCAGCAATGCTCGTACGTTAACCGACACGCCTCGTGAATCACACTAAAGAGGTCAATACATATTTGTTAGACGTGAGTTTTTATTTAAATAAAACATGCCTGAAACCCACGCTTAAAATGAACTTGTATCTGGAACAAATAGGTCGTAGCTCAAACGAAAGTATTTGATTCACATTGGACTTTTTACGTGAAGGATAATAACGAATTGGAATCGAAATAGTATAATTATTGCTTGACTTCCATAACACTTTATATAGACTATTTATGAGGTCAATACATATCGTTTAGACGTGAGTTATATTATTGAGTAACTTAAAAAACTTATATCTGAAAGAAATAGTCGATGAAAGTTTTTGATTGTACATTGGAATCTCGTGAAAAATGTTTTCAAATAAGAAACTAAAATATTCGTAGCGTAATTATTTCTTGATTTTGTAATTTGCCGTGCCCTAAGCTTTAGTTTTTTAATATTTTTAAATTCTAAGTCTTATTACATTAATCTTTTTTTTTAATTTTTCTATAAAAATTAATTTTTATAAAGGTTCATTTTTCAAGTTTTCAAGTTTAGGGCGTGTTTAGTGCTTTAGCACATCACATATGTGAAAAATATGTTGATTTTCCAACGAAGTGTTCGCAGAAAAGTAGATATAATAATTAATTTTATATAACAATAAGGCACATATGTTTCTTAAAGTGAACTTTGAAAATTAGATCGTGCGAATTGACCAAAGAGAATAGAAAATTAACCAAAGATTTGCATATTGTGTAATAACACGTTCTGGCTTTCCATAAGCGAAACGTTGATAGTGTTAACATGCTGTAGTGTTAATACAAACTTCAAGTCCGCCGCTAAAAAACCATTTGTATTAACATAATCTAAATTAGAAAAGATGGTGTATTCAAATTATCTCATCAAAGAATTTTAAATACAATATCTCTACAAAATCTCTGAATACAAAAATGAACTCAGGCCTTGAATTTACAAAAAAATAAATATTTGAAGCTTTGAAAATGTGATAATATTGCCTGAATGGGTAATTTCATAACTGTGATTATCAAATCTCTTTCACATTGACGTTTATACATCTTGTACGAGATAAAGTTTGCCACTCTAACTGCGTCATACCGATAAGGCGAGAGTCCCATTGAAATCCAGATGACACTTCGATGACAAAACTTGATGCAAAAATAATACCTATATTCGAGTTACTAGAATTTGTCGGGACTGAAAAATCTTTCTACAATTTAGGTTTGGGTAGACCCTTGACATAAAAAAAGAAGAACATATCATAACACAAGACATATATTCGGAAGTTTTTACTCTTAATGGACTAAATGGAGAATTTAATTCTGTATAGAAGTCTGCCCAAATACATGTTATACGTAGAGATAACAAACACCAAATACGCAATGTAAAAATGTAATCTACATATACTATCAACTTAGGTGTATATCTACGTTTATTCTTAAATGTTATTGGTGCCTTTCCAGAATATATTGTTTTATACCAAAATAATTCTACTGAAGTAGCAGATGGAAACTTTGCTTATATTGCATTGATATATTCGACCCTTAGACTTGAAATTTAAATAAGAGAAAAAAAGTAAGTAGCAACCCATTAACGTCCCACTGTTTGGTGCAGGTCTCCTCACTCATACGAGAGAGGGTTTTAGGGCATACTCCGGGCAAGTATTGAGAAAATCTTAAACATATCTCTATTGATTTTTGAATTGGCCCCACCAAGATTCCCAGGACCTCATGTCTGTAGTCGAACGTGTTAACCACTGGACAATTGAGACAGTCTATAGATTTATACAATTAGATAGGCAATTTCCCGATATTCCTATCGAATCTAGTTTTCATTACAATATACTCGTATAATAAATGAAAGATCTATACAGCGAAAACTAACAAGGTTAGTGCATGAAGTATCACTTAGTCTCTAACTAATTTACGGCAGGCTCCTGTACTAACGCCGGGCAGGCGTCAGCCTGTTATCGCTAGTTATTCTTCTAATTAAACTTTAAATAGTTATAGATTGATGGCAATACTATTCTAATATGGTTTCATTAAACAATAATAGCATAATTTATACTGGAAAGTAACGAAAATACCATATGACCATTGATAATATGTAATTTATGGATCTAAATTTCGAAATCGTCTTTTGAGTGCGTAGGTTGACACAAGCAAAAATGACACTGAAATTACTTTCATAGCATTTTTGTCTCATAAATTTAAAAATTTAAACAAATTTATTGAATGAAGGCTTCGAAAGCGATACTAATTTCAAAGCATTTTTTGTGTGATACGCCAATTCGTAATTCCAACCTATATGTTTGCTGTATAAATTTATTTAATATTTTCCTCCTCAAGTCCAATATAGCACTGATTTTTGATAATGTTTTTTAGTTATTAGCTCCAATTTTATATGAAAAAAACCATTAAAAAAGTCATCGCTAACCGCTAATAGTTGCTGTAAAGCATAATTTTAGAGACAAACGAAGGGCAACTGATAAATAAAAATTTTACATCGTTTAACTGTAGAGGCGTTATAAGGGTTATAAATTCCTTTTCAAAATTGTATAACCCATTAAAGTCAAAAATGATCATATTTTTCCTCTTTAAAAAAGTTGTGTTTCTCAGGTAATAATTAGACTTTATTTGTTTATATATCAACAAAAAATGAAATACCTTAAATAGACTACCTACAAATTTTGAATTGTGAACCTTGATTATACTCGGATAAAATCTAAAAATGGCTTCAAGAGCTTCTAAATCCACGTCGCAGGCTAGAAAGCCAAAACAGGTTACGTATAATCCTTCCAATAATAAAAGTAAAGAAATCGAAACAGGAAAATTTTTGGGAGCTGAAACTTTTTTATATGCCGCTTCAAAATAAACAGCTTTGCAACCTTGCTTGTCGTTATAAAGCTAAGGAAGATTACATCAACTCGACAAATAGAGATCTTCTCTTATCAGCATATAAACCTTGTTGATCTTATTACAACAAGCAGTTAAGGATTATGTTATAGAGCTAACTAATTATAGTTAACCTCCTTAACAAACCGGGTCCTGTTTAAACAATTCCAAACTGGAGACATCAACATCCGTTTAACACGTTGAAATATGAGTTTCGTTTTAGGGTGTTTAACATAGTTATATGGTTTATCAATTAATTTTGGGACCCTTCTTAATTATGAGACCAATTATTCTTAATATTACAGAAAACGACTTTTCTCGTGAAGGCCTTAATATATTTCTCTTTTACATTTTAATAATATGTAAGCTTCGGAAACTACGCCCTTAACAGTTTCAAAAGCGCAGTGTCCACTACAACCTTATATAATATCCACACAAATTGGATAAAGATTTTTTATTTCATTTTAAACAATCAAAATGTTTTATAATATAATAAAAAATAACATTTGAGTTACTAGTTATAAGAAATCGATAAATTAAAATATCGGTTAACTAGAGTGACTTTTATAAGCTGATTCACAAGATTTCATCGAAATAATTCAACAATTTTCTCGTGAAGATGATATGCCAGTGCTTCCTATTGCTAAATGTAGACATAGACTACTCCAATCTTTGTTATAACTACATAAAATCCTAGCTTACACCGCAGCAGGATGTTTTCAGATGTAATAAAGCATCATTCATAAATATTGCTTAAGATTCTTTATATAATTCTTTCTTTCTATAAGACTTTATATTAATCTCCAGCGATACACATGTTCTCAAACCAACGCTAAAAGATACAGCACAATTCAAACAAGTAATTCTTTAAAGCAAAACCAGGGTACACTTAAATTGGTCCAAAGTACCAAAGCTTAAAATTAATTCCTTAAGGTCGTACCGTCTGTCTGCGAAGCGAACGAGACGTTTAGAATTTTAAATTTTCAATAAAACTTGACGTGGAGTTTATCTGAATTACTCAGCTCTAAACAGAATTTCAAAACTGGTAACGTCAAAAATTCCAAATACGTGTCCAGTGTTTAAATAATAATTAGTTTTAAAACTTGAAAGGCTATTATCATATATTGAGTTAGAAGTTTGGTAATTAAGATTACGTATAAACAATGTGAACAGAGAACTGTTTATTTATCTTAATATGTATAGCATGACAAATGGAACTACTTAAAAAACATCATTAGTGAGTTATTTAGTACATATTTCTTAACCTTACCTACTTTTATTAGGACTGCTTTCCGCATGAAAAGTGTTCAGCTTTCAGAATACGTTGATACAAAGCACTAAGATCAATGCAACTTCAAGTATGATACATACATAAAGAAAGATTGATTAAAAAAGGGTCAGCCATATAGCGTTTATAGGATAATAACTGACCCGAACAAATTCACCTACGTACACTTAAAGCAAATGGTTTTAAATTAAAAGAAAAGTCATCCAATCCAAAATTACAACCGAATACAAAAAATTAAAGACCTATTGTTGTCCTAATATTTAAGTTGACGTTATGTGTTTATTGTGACATTTGATATTAAAAACCTTGAACAACGGTTAAATTAAACTCCATTTGGCATTAGCTCTTACGAGCAGCAGCGATTTCGAAAAATTCGTGTTAAAATTAGTGTTTTAATCGATTTATTAAGGTTACACTGTGGCTTAATTCCATATGGTTTTTTCTAGTAAAATGTTCAAGCTAATTTCTCATTACTTTTATCATATACAAGGAAGATCTAGAGTAAAGTCTTTTACTGTCATATTTACCACATTTTATTGATATTAATAAAACCAACAAGATGGTATTTATTCTACAAACACTATGAATAAACTAGATTGTATCATTGTTATTTTTGTCTTAATTTATTAATTTAGGTATAAAACTGTAAAATATTACACATTTAAGCACATATTACGGTCACGGTACTACATTCATTGTCTTTATTAAAGCTGAAGGTGAATAACATACATTAGATGTCAAGGTCAAGACGTACAACATACCGAGAAATACCATTTTATAAGATTACCATATATAAAAATAAATATATCGAGTAATTATTTTAAAGCACATAAAATTGTTTTCACCTTATTCTCCTTTTATAATTAATACTTGAGGCAGGTAGATTCTTGTTAAAAGCTCAGGTTCGTGTCCTAAGTCGTAAGTTCTCGTTATAAAATTCATGTGCCTAATTGCGGTTTCAAATTCAACGTTAAGTTTTTCGGTGAAGGAAAACATCGTAAGCATATTCTTAGAGCTATTCTGGTATAGACAACGATCATTTACACATTCTAGGTGCAGCCATGGTTGGTCTATACGTGTGACAAAGTTTATATCATCATCGAGTACCTTCTTCGAAGTGAAGTTTGGTGGTCAATTGGTGGAAAAGCTTTCTCTCCAGTGCAATCCTTTTTAATAGTGCGTAATTATTCACTTCGGTATATTGTTCATTGATTGCTTTTCAGTTAGCTGTCCTTTTTTCGGACTTCCTGCCCCCTAGAATCAATCTGGGGTACTCCAGTAAGAATCCTCTATATCATATAATGCTTGTTTAAGCTGGGCTGAGTACCTTAGCATTTTAGACGAACTGGTTTCAAGAGATCTTGGGCATTTTTGTAAGTGGCCACATCTCAAATTCTTTGAAGCCGTTGACTGCGTTGTTTTTTAATGACCTATGTTTTACACCCATCTAAAAGAGAAGACCAGACATATCACACAAGGACACAATGTTTTGTTAGAAAAAGGATTTTAGGATCATACAAATTTTTTTCTTTTATAGAAGGCGGTATTTACTTGTCTTATTTTACATGTAATTTCTTACACGTGGTCGAAATCCGTATATTGCAAGTAAAATTATTCGTATATTGTATTGGTACCTAAACTAGAAATAGAACAATATGATCCTCACTTAGCTATTAGATTTGTTTGACTTAAGAATTTTTTGCCCACTTACATTGAAGTGTTGCAACTTTATAAAATTGTCTCACGGCTGTGAACAAACCTTGTTTCGTTGGCTATGCCTTTACAAATAAATGCGATGCTGAATATATTATCGAGCGCATTACGTACGTCTCGTTGGAGACGTATCTCTCGCCTGCAGAATTCAGTTGCACACTTTTGCAACTTCATCCTCGCAGTTCAGTCCTATTGTGTTACATCTTACACCATTATCGGCCGACTACATAATGCTTTGAAACTTCATGCCACGTTTTGTTTGGATTACTTTTGAAGAAATCGAACTGACTGTATCCTGTTTGAAATATACTGCTAGGTACAGGTAAGCACATCTTGTTTCACTGGAACAGCAACTTTTACTTTTCAATATGAAAAAAACCCTAAAACACTTTGTTTTACCAACAATATGGTTTTTGTTTTTAGTATTTAGCAACTTATTAGTGACCCATTGTTGGACAATATACCTATTCATAGAAGAGAGTTTGAAGTGTAGACCCAAAACGCAGCAGACTACACATACCACGGAACTACTCTAAGGATATGTTGGGTTCCTTCGTTTTCCTTTAACAAAAACAACCTTTACCGAAAATATCAACGACGAATTTTAAACAAAACACTGACTATTTAAAAGGATTTGATCTCTGGATATATAAATATGTATTCTTTCATTTACTGCCACAATTCAGAATAATTTTTATTTACGTATTTTGACAACCTCACGGATTTTAAATGAGGATATAAGCCAAAGTAGCAATTAAATCAGCCGCATAATGTCTGTTTCTGAATTAATTAGTGTTAATAAATATTATACAAGACGTCGTCAATTTAAACTTGATTATGTTCAGGTTTTCATGTAAAATATATTTGAAAAAATTATAAGCCCCTTTGGCTGAAATTCGCTTCACAAGCAAAGACATAGGAGATATTTTTAAATCCTTGTCTGTCAATATGAAATGCGATCTTTTCTAAGTTATCCTAGGTCAAGAGATTTACTCTCTACTCTGATTGGAATCTTCGTTCTTACAATCGACATTTTTAAATATCATGTGCCTCACTAATACTTCTATTACTTTATAAGGTGCACAATAAAGAGTATATCAACCACTATCAATTATTGTTAGAAATAGAGCAATTCTCTTTAGAGGAAAACACAACGAAATCTTGTAAACCTTAATTATATTTATTTTATGGAAAATTTTAATTAAAACCTATCCAAAACATTACCTCTCAAATTTCTATTCAAATATATATTCAACGAAAATGACGATACTTAAATTATAACATTAATTAATAACAAAGTTAGCATTTGTGCTCATTAGCGGTTTTTAGTTTGGCCTAAAACCTCATCCAATTAAACATTATTAAGCACGTAGTTATATTAATATTGACTTTGAAAGCTTTTAAATATACGGGTTTGAATTGATAATTTCAAAACTTAAAACTAGCGAATTTAATGTTTTTTGTGATTTGTTTGTAGCGAACTATGTTATCTACTCTTACTTAGACAACTCACCTTCGCTTGTCAGTGACAGCAGTAATTAATTACCGTTCGGCCTCCCTCGCTGTAGAATTAGGGCCGTCACGTTAATTTAAAACATTGCAACAAATCATAATAACAAAAAAAACTATGATTTTAAAACCTTTTGTTTGTATATTGAGCAGCAATAAATCGGAATGAAAACTAAAGGTCGAAATTTTCAGTTACGAGATTGTATGTGTTACAAATAATTAAATTAGCACAATAACTAATATATATATAAAAGAAGTAATCAAAAAAGTTTGAATCACATTCTCATTTCGGTGTCAACATTATTAGGTATTCCAGTATTTAACATAAAATAGGTGCTCTAAGTATTAGCTTCAAAATGCTGATAAATGGCCATATTTATATTAACAAACACAACTAAACCTTTAATCATATAACAACAATAAACGGCATTGAAGATGGTAAAACATGCATTGTTTTCAATAGTTGTATTATACATGCATTCAACGGTATCGTTTATTAAAATATAAATTGCGAATTTGCCCAGACTTTTACTGATGATTGTTACTGGAAGATCTCAATGGATTGTGTGGTGGCCTCGGCAGAGCTTCTCAACAGGTAGGCTTAAAAATTAACATGAACGATGAAGACGAAAGTTATTCCTAATATCCATGTTCTGCTACACTCAGCCATCGTTGAGAACTCAGCACTCGAAATTGTAGACGAGTATACATACATGTGACATATAATCCAGCTATGCAGATTCAATTTCGAGAAAGATGTCAACCACCGAATCCAACATGGTTGGGTTTCCGGGAAACTACGAAAGATCCTTTCGTCCAACATTTCTCAGTACCTAAAGACAGAGCTCTTCGAACAGTGCGTGTTTCCAGTGATGAGATACGGCTCCGAAACGTGATCGCTGACTATAGGCCTCATACGAAAGTTCAGAATCACTCAGCGTGCGATGGTGATGGCTATGCTTGGAGTTTTTCTACGTTATCAAATCAGACATGAGGAGATCCGTAACAGAATCAAGGTCCCATCACATTATGACATAAAATTTAAGTTATTCTAAATGATATTTTGATGACCTGACAACCCTAGATTCGAGTGAAGTTAGCTAGGCATGGATAGCTTCCCTCCTACAGTTTTGATATTTGACGGGAGTCGACTGTAAACTACAGATTGGGTTTCTGCCAATAGCTCTGTGTTTAATGAGGCGGGGAGCATTCAATAACTTTTTTTGCAAACTTGTAACCTTTGATACTGAAACCGAAATGAAAGCGTGCTTTCCTAAACATTTTAACTGGTTTAGAACGAATTTAAGATTACGAATAAAAAATAATGATCAAAAATTCTTCTACTTGCACTACGTCTTCAATATTTTTTATCACTATGAACAGTATTATATTTTCAAATTAGTAAAATTGTTTTTCGATAAACTTCCTTAAATGCACTGTGCACTTTAGTATATGTTTAAAGCGTTTGTGTAATGTGAGAATTAACACGTTACTATTAGAGTTTAATTCATGAATAACAATATATTAATAACAATAATTTATACACTCATTTTCAGCACACATGCTTCTTTTACTTCTAGCAATGGTTATATTAATCGTGTAACAAAACCCCTCTGTCATCTAAATTCTCATAAGTTCCTGAAATACCAGTTTTGTTACGAGAATACACAGCATATATACATATTTGTTATTCTTCAATATTTATTACAACAATAAAAATATTAATAAAAGAGGCAACCCAACCTGTGGCGAAATAACAAAAATACTTTTTCAAAGGTCACAGCAGAAATAATGTGTAAAAATAAACGTAAAGTATAAATGACGTTCATTAATTTAGTGACCATCTGAAGGGAAAATAAATAAGGATAAATTTATATTAAAGGTTTCACCTATATTGACACACTAAAACTGAGGCGTAGTTTTTTTAAAATCGAAATCGAGGTATTAAATACGAGAAGTTTTATATGAAATAATACTAGAAAAGATAATAACAGTTCAATTCTGTTGAATCGTGGGATAAAAGGTTTATTGTTGGCCAGTTAGCGCTTGACTGGGATCACACCTGGTGCTAAGTGATGATGCAGTCTACGATAGAAGTCCGGTGATCTGGTAATCGAAAATTTCCCTCTTTTGGTGTCACTGCCTCGGAATGCAAATCTCTTGCTTGATAATACGACGTTTCGTGTGTAAAATAAAATAAACCTTTCATTTGAAACAAACAGACTTTTTACACTTTTATGGTTTTGCTAGCCTGAAAAGCGTAAAACGGATTTTTGTTTTGAATTCCAAAATGTTCTTTTTTAATTCAATAGGCAAGGTTTATTGATGTGAAACTTCTTTAGACGCATGAGCGTAAAATTTTTACGGATCAAAAAATGTGCAGCATTTTTTATGCTAATTCGTTTGAAGGTAAGCTAGTTTCAATTTTAATTTCAAAAACAAAATTTAATTAATAATATCTAATGTTGAGAAAAACACGTGGCATTTTTATTTACAATATATTAATTTTCGACACTTTTAATTTATTAATGACAATTAATTTCATTAAAATCCAAACATATCTTCCTTTTTCCATCCCACTAAGAGTCGAAAATCTAAAGTTTCAATTTGTATAATTATAAACAAGACTTAAATATTTATTTGCCAACGAAGTTTCACTTCTGTCATGTGTATCTTGTACGCCAGCACTTTTAACTTTTTTTTAAATAATTCCGCTGCTGCCTTATATGGAACGACATACATGGTCTCCCTAGTCGGATTCTCCGCTTATTAATAATATGATGAGAATATATGTATATCGTAGGAACATACTCATCAAAAACGTGTGTTTTAACTTTTTGAATAAAAAGAAGAAATGTATATTTAGGTAATCGTAATATTTAAAAAGGAATTTCTGGTCCTATTTGTCTGTATATATGTGTGTGTGTGTCAGTGTTTGCAATTAAACGCAAGAAAACTAAGAGCATTATCTCAAAATTGATATAGGTTGAACTGATTGAACACATGCCTAATATGATTTCATAGACAAAGAATTCTTGTTTATCGTTCAATTCATAGAACCAGCACTAAAATCCACATCGATCGATGACATCAAGAAATAAATCTGTCTGTCCGTGTCGGGATGTGAGCGGGACGATCCCAGATCCGGTTGTTATGCTCAATCGAAACTACTATTTTTATTGCTCTTGATGTCGGCATGAAAGATATTTTAATCGGCCTTTCGGTAGGAGTCGACCAGTGCTGACGCAATCTTTTCGGAGTTTATGATTTGGTGAACTAAAATTGCAATAATTCACTAACGTATAATATCTAACGTATCTAGGAACAGTAAATTTAAAAACACAAATTCTTAAATTTTCCGCAAAATTATAGCTTTCGATAAAGTAACGGTTCTATGTTATAAATATAATAATGGTATGTCATTTTACAGGTCAATGTTATAAAGATATGTGTAATTTAAACAGCAACATCCTTTAATATTTATACGACTTCAAAATATGAATAAATGGTTGATAAATAGTGCTATAATCAACAACACGTCAAAATATCAAATATGCAAATTAACACATTATACGTAGAAGAAATATAATTAAACATTGGATGCTTATGAGTAACACATTTCAACCACTCCTAATATTAGGAAACAAGGTCATGACGTGTACAAATTTAGTTACACATGGAATCATCGACATCAATTTCATTGATAGAGTAACTTTAAACAAAAAAGTTAAAAAGAGCCTGCGTATAAAGTACACATGTCAGAAGTAAAACCTCTTTGACAAAGTAATTTTTAAGTCTTGTATATATTTATACTAATCTAAAACTTTAGATTTCCGAGACTTATAATTGTCATTAAAATATTAAATGAAAAATAATACAAAGTATCGAATACAAATAATTTATTGAAATTGCCACGTGTTTTTTATCAATATTAGAAATTGTTAATAAGATTTTGTTTTTGAATTTATGACATTTTTATACTTTACGAAAAGCATATTAAATTGTTAAATGACGAGTAGCAAATTAAAATGCCACATATTATTTGTAAATATTTAAACTACCTAACCTTTAAACGAGTTAGCATAAAAAACGCTGCAAATCATCGTGACCGCTAAACAAGCGTTTCATCCGTATAAAAATTACCTAAAGAAGATTCATTTTGTTTTACAAAAGAAATTACATATTCTTTGCTATTGTTTTTTGAAGGAGTACATTACCTGTATGTATTCTATTTTCAGATATATTTATGTATGTAGTGTATTTATTATTGTGACCACCTTTAAACTCTTAACTAAGTCTCCTTCCTGAAGGTTGTCTGGACGAAATCGCTTTAAAGCGATAAGACCGCCTTTTGTCCGTCACTAATTTACATAGTTTAATTCTCCTTCCTAATGTATAATTACTTTGTGTGGCGTATAATAAAATATAAATAAATAGGTAACCGTAAGCGATACCTACGGACTATCTTTGCTAATTCTACATATTTATACAAAACAAGATTACAAATGAAACAAATAACGACATATTGATTATATTAACGGGTACATACCACGATGGCGTTTTTTAATTTACATCGTGACCACGATCCATACAACTGGGTCGATATATCGCCAAAATTAAAAAACGCCGTCTTAGTATGTACCCATTAAATTAGTCAATATGTCGATAAACCACGAAAATTTAAGTGTAAAACAATCAGAAACAAATAACGGTGCAAAAATTAATCAAAAAATACATATACAAGCAAACAGGGAGACTGTGAACTAATAGTAGTAGTAACGATACGCAATGGTGTCATAAAAGTAAGTTCGAATTTGGCATCCAATTCTTTAATTGTATATTTTCTAAGCACTGTCTTACAGTAAACATCAGAGTTGCGCGTGCATATCCATGACATCTGACCTCTCAAGTGAATGGGTATTTTTCAACATCTCATGATAAATATACTTGATCATTGATGATTATTTTGAAATTATCGTGTTTGTTGTGAGTTGCCTCGATAGACATAATGAAATTACGAAATAGTGATGCGCATTAGCATTTGCTCACAACTTTATCCTGGTTAGGAAATATGTTTCAAATTCTTGTAATCATACTTATATTTCAAAAAGACCTCGCAAAGGAAATAGATCTTGTGTTAGTTTATTATATAGAAACTTTAAAGTCAACAATATACAAAGTACCTTCTATGTAAAACATACCAATGAATAGTAAGGGTTTCGAAACATAGGCACTTCTAAGTTTCTGTATAAAACGATGCCTAATCGTTGTTTATAATTCATCCCTTTGTTTTTCGGAGAGATTCTGAGATAAGTGTTGCCTGCCAACCCGCAGAGGCGCTACTTGGTGAGTCTATGTCCTAAAAACCTCTTAAGTCTCTTCTAAGCGTGAAGACACTAATAGGCTGCTGCGCTTTACCTACTGTTACTAAAATGTTTTGAACATTGAAAACTATAGTTTTTAGAAATAAAAATTACTACAGCTAATTATGTTGTTTGTTAAATAAGTATAAATATGTACTTTATTTAAAAAATTGAAAAATGTAAATACCAGAAAGGTAATTCACATCGTGTTCACTATGTTACCCGGAGCCATAAGAGATGTAGGAGGCTTCAAATATTTACGATCCTTAAGTGGTAGACAGTTCATTAAACTCTGTATCCGACGATTTTGAGCCTTGAGTCAAACGCCAGAATTTGCCTAAAGACGCTTACAAACTGCAAGACAATTTTATTTGCTAGATCTACTGTGGACAAGTTATGGAAATTGTAAGATTTTTTTGTTATTGCAAACAGTGTAGAGGTTGATTGTGAAACCACATGATGTTAAGTGATGATACAATCTAATATGGTAGCGCGCCGACTCGGTAAGAGGTAATGTATAGCCTTAATCGAACCGTAAGCAGTGGAATGATAATTTAACAAGAACAGAGAATGAAATAGAGAGAAATTGCCAAGACAGATAAAATAGGAGAAACTGGAGAAGGCTTATCCCAAAGGATCCTTATGGAATAGGCAAAATCAATTACAGAAGATATATAGAAGTATAGATATATAATTATTAATATATAAGTGTATATTAAGAACGCACACACAAATTCGCACACACACACACACACACAAGCGCGCGCGCAAACGCATATATATGTCGGACTGTAAGAGAGAACGGAGAAGCATAAAGCACAGGGGAGTAGGGTTCTCCGCCGACATCGTTATTAATTGGATCCATTATTTAATTTCTTATTCTGTGGGCGTTCGTGGGTAATGTTGGTGAAATCAAACACTTTGTTAATTAGCTCGGATTATAATGTTCAATCACTTAATGTTCCCGATATCAATTTACACAAACTCATTAACAATAATAGCTAGGAAAGCTACAGTTTCAATAGTCGACCGCTCTGACGGATCGTCACCCGAGAACTGCCGAGACGGGCTGGACTGCCACCTATTGTCTCTGCCCCCTCGCCGATACACAGATGGCGCCAGCGTTCAGACTATTACACACGGACCAGCGGCCCACAGACTCTTGCACTCCGACATATATATATACACACACACAAGACATACCAATGCACACTTACGTACACACACACGGATTTATACTTAGGATAAGTAGATGCATGTATATTTTATTATTCTGTGAAACCATGAGGAAATAAAAGGATCTCTTCCAGAAAACCTTAAGAGCAAAGAAAGACAGTAAATTAAAAGGTATGCATAGATGTAGTAGACAATATTACTTCCTAAATTTGCTATTCCGAGAATCAAACTTGGGACGAACAGAAGGGGAAACGAACCCTCGTACTATTCGAAGTATTCGTACATAATATAATAACCTTGGCCTTGGTAAAGTCACAGTATTTTGCGTATAGAGAAATTAGTTTAGGACCTTTTAGTAGTATACTGTAATAAACATATTATACTTATTAAATAACATAAGTAAATTTTACATAGAAGACAAATAATTAACACGCAAACAAAGGTACTCGATAGTTAAATGAAGACTACATTGAATATAATTACTATTGTATATTAACAATTAACATTTTGTAATATATTATCATAAACATAATAAAGGAAGCTTTATTTTAACTCAATAAACGATATTTAGTTCCACATAAATTACATTTTCGATTGACGGATGTTGAAAAAAAAATTATCTGCGACTTATTTGACGTAACACGAAGCGCTGCCTTAATATACGGTGGACTTAACTTTGTTTACAGGAAAGCGTTTCTATTTGCTCGTTTCATTAGACCTTCGGTTACATGACAAATTCTGGCGGTTGGTACTTTAGAAAACTATTTTAAACTAAGCATTTCATTATATATATTTACATACATAATACTCGTTAATGCCAGAAACTTGCCACGCTTTCTTTCGTTGTTTTTTGTGTTTAATTGTAAGGTTTAAGAAATTGCATGTTTAAAACAAGATGACTTTATCTATCACCCTACCAAATTCTATTTATTTATTTATATAAACGTATTTTCTTGATATATCGTTTTTTTAAAATCATGGTAACTTGAATTAAATCAAAAAACCTAAGAGATTTAAGGTACGTATAACATAGTCTTACATCTATACGTCCATATTATAAGATTATTATTTATTATCTTATTTACAAACACTTGCATTGAACTTCGTAATAATGTTTGTTTCATCATCGTTTTTTTAACTAATATCAGATATTTAACCAACATTCAGCTTCAAAGTCAAATAGTGCTATTTTATATGTATATTCATACAATGTAAACAAACTATATTTCAAAAGTTTCTCATCGCTGTTCTTTTATAGAAATAATGTGATGTTCACGTAAAAATGAATTAGTAATGTTAATAGCAATGATTTTTTATATGTGTACATTATATAGAGAGCCACATGAAAGTCTATTTTCAAAGCAACATTTCGAACTATGAATATTCGGACCTATAGAGGCTTGACTCGCTAATGGAGGTTAATGGTAAACGTGAGTTTAAATTAATTAATCGGCTCCGTAATGGCCTGAGGTTTTAAAACAATAATGATTCTGAAATCGGATTAACGTTAGCACAACCTTTGTTTTTTTCGCATCAACGTAAAAAAATTACAAAAGAATATCACACTGCTTACGGATAATTTTAAACTCTAGCTAACAATTGCATATTAAATTAAAAGAATTATTATTTTTTAATTAAATTTATTATATACAATTAACCATGATAACATTATATCGAACCTTAACATTAATACAGACAAAATAAAAGTAACTAAAACGCGCCATCAGTAGCAAATGGATGGGTGCCCATAAGGCTGGCAGCGTTACCTCTTTGGACAGCGCTACTCATACGCTGTCCGAAGTACCACCCGGCCTTAGGGTCACGGCTGACATCAAATAAGTGAGATGAGATTTCTTTCAAACAGCTTTTAGCCTCAGGACCCCACGGTCCCAATGTCTCCACGCCAAAAGGCACAAATATGTATTCTAAAGCAAGGCTCTCATATTTGCGCCTCTTGGCGTTTTCAGCTAATGACGCCGCCGCTCCCGCTGATTTGGAGGTAGCGTCAATGTGAGATGGTGCAAGCGTATCAACACATGTAGCATCCCACACCAACGATCTTCTTTTTTTCCAAGACATCAACGACATACCATCAGGTCTCTTACCATCATGACGTGCAATTCCATTCGGCTCCAGAACAGCCGGCAAGTTAATGGTGACAAGAGTCCATCTGATGATGTCGTTGATGCCGGCGTGTCTCGGAAGACGACCAGCACTACGAAGACAAGATAGACCATGGTGACCGAGTTGATTTACCCACTCAACACATTTACAACGATGGGGCTCTGTTGTTTTCACACCCAGACGCAGACACGTAGATAAAGATAACGTAGTCTTGTCTAACAAGGTACCTACGGATGCAGATGGAAGCGCATGTAGCCAGAAACCTGACTCGCGTTCAGAAACAGCAAGGAAGCGAGCCCTCTCTGTTAGATTTTTAGATGTTTGTAATAGATTAAAAGATACATTTTTACAGAGGGTTTCATCCCATGATTTTTGAGAAGATAAAATATTTGGTAAATTTTGACTTGAATCCATTTGCTTCTGATGGCGCGTTTTAGTTTGTCTATATTAATGTTAAGGTTCGATATAATGTTATTAAAAGAATTAAAATTATTTATAACGCGTCAAAAATTGCATAAAACTTGAATATATTTACTTTTGGGTTGATTGAAATTATTGGAATAATTTTTATAAAAAAATAGTCAATCTACATTGTATCGTTAACAGAATTGTTTGTCTAACCAATTTAAAAGCCAAATCATAGATTTACAGCGATTACTTTGCTATTATCGATATATTTCGCTGTCTTTCCTGATCGCCATGATAACTGTAATGTTTAAACCTTAGAATATTAGGTATGTTGCCACCTATTAACATCTCACTGTTAAGCACAGGCCTTCACACTCACAATAGAGTTTTAGAGTATAGACCCGACGCCCTGATCCACTGTGGGTAGGCTACACAACCCAAACTTGCTATCAGGATATGCAGGACTCCTCACGATATTTACCTTCACGGAAAACCACAATGAATTGTAAAACAAACAACCAAACACCTATGTTTCATTTTCGCGTCTCACCAATAGGCTATCATGGCTTTTGATATATAAAATATAATTTATATAAAGTTATAAACAAATAATTTTCTTTTTTTGCGAAAAAACGCAAAAGTTTCTTGAATTATACTTAAAGAAAAATAAGATAGCCCAAAACGGTGGCGTCAATAATAATGAAAACATGTTATTTATACCTGTGTATTAATCCTTATACTATTAAATTATATTTTATTTAAGACCGTTTCAGTACCTTTAAAATATCAAATTCGGACATTCTATTCAAAAGATATAACGAATTTAAAAATCTCAATCTAAAGAAAATAATATATTCGAGTCGAATTCCAGAGCTCAATGTTTTGTATAGGGAAGTTCTGAAACAATAAAATATTACAAATAAATCTCTTCCCTAATATTATTGAATTTTTATTTTTAACAATTCATAATATGAAGCTTGAAACTACTGGAAAGATTTAAAAAATTCTTTCAATAGCTATAGAGTATTTTTAAATTGACCAATGTGTGACATTCTACGTAAATGATGTAGCGAATTTAAAAATGTATTAGTTAGATATATATTCGTTGTAAAATTAAATCTGGATATTTATTGTATCTAAAATAAATCTATAGTCCAACTTAGTTTCCACCGCCACGAGATCGTTATCTACGCTGGTGAAACTCGGGGCATAGCCAGTCGTTTATATAAACAAGTAAATTTGTAGCGAAATAAAATTTCTTATCTGAAATTGCCAACCGTTTATAGCTCTAAACGTTGTATTGCCTTGTATTGTCCTGTGTAAATAATACTTTAGGCTAAACATCTCACCAGTATGCCGGCTGTCTGATCCACGTCCCTAAATTCCCCAGTGACCCCGGCCGTTGTAAGAAAGAGACGGGAACAACGTTGAGACGTAGTAGAGCTGTTTCATTGATACGTTGTAAAGGCCCGTTTTAGATCTCGAATTGATGTCTGGAACAGCTTTTTTTGAGTAATAAACGTAAATATTGCTTTTTAGTAAATTAGGTTTTTATGAAGTTTCTCAGTAGATTTATTAGACTTAATAAAATTATTAATTATTTTGACGGCCTCGCTGGCGCAGTGGTGCAAGTACTCGCTTTGCTAGCAGAGGCCCCGGGTTCGAGCCCCAGTAGGACGAATTAAAAAAAATCGTATTTTCTAATTTGTCTGAGTCTGGAGTGGTGGAAGGTGGGAGGAGAAAAGACGATCCTGTGTAGAAACCATATCGACTCTTACTAGATTAGCGCGCTTCCATCTTAGTTATATCACTTGCTATTAGCTGAGATCACAATCAAAGGCTAACCTGTCAGCTATAAAAAAAGTTGTAATATTACTTCCACCACCGTTTCACACATAATACCTTATAAATATTGTAATGCAGCAACAAACGTAAGCTCATTGCCATTTGATTACTGACAGTTACATTTTCTGCCACAAATCGCACCCTTACTGTAAACCGTTGAGGAGTTCCGTTGATAATAATATTTAACTACGAAAATTACTTTACCATACCAATGTTACGGTAGGTGACTCAAATATCTGGATAGCCTATAAAAGGTTCAGCCGAGTATCGTTATTTTGCTCCTAAGAATTGAAGAGTTCCTTTACTTTGTCAGGGATCCCATCATCAAAACCTAACTAAACTATCATCAAACAACCGTTGAAGTATACCCTTTCTATCTAAAAAACCGAATTATCGAAATCGGTTGGCGTGATCTTGAGTTATTCGTATATTTGTCGTGCTTAATGCAAATTCAAGACTTATCCGGTTTTCTCATGGATGCCATCATCAGAACTGGATTTAAAAAACATTGGGACCCTACGACAAGCACCACCTTTTATATAAAAAAAGAATTATCAAGATCGGTTCACCCAGTCAAACATTTTGAAGTTGGTTAAAAAAGTAAACTTAAATATAAGAGAAACAAAAGTACAATAGGCGGTCTTATCGCTAAATAGCGATTTGTTCCAGACAACCTTGGGTTAAAAAAAGCTGAAAGTAATATAGACAGTAAAATAAATATACACACAAATATCTACATTCTAATTCATGCATGCCTATAATACATGCAATTTGTCTCTTATGGTTTCTACACACAGCATTGTCTTTGCTGGTATGGTGGTAAGTAGCCACTGCCGTAGCCTTCCACCTAAATTTGCCTTGCCATGAAACGAACCTAGGACCTCTGTCAGCGAATCAAGTTCGGACGATTACCCTGCGAAATTGTCAGTCATTTCCCTAATTTACACAGAAAATAAACCGATTATAATTCATAAATTTATTGTAACATGTTATAATCGTATTAATATAATAGCATTATTTGGAAACCGCACACACAAAATCGTATTCTTATAGGATTACTCCACTTACTTAATTAGCTTCGAGTATATTTCGGAGACGTTATAAGTTTTCAGTATTAAGTTCGACATACATAATAACGAATGTAATATACCTAAACACAAATGCTTTATAACATATTCTCTAAACAGACTTGTTTATAATATATAAAATAAATTTTCTTATTTATCCATCTTCACCGTATTTAACAAGAATATTCTCGTCTCATTTGCAAACTATTAATGTTTGTGTTGTGATAACTGACACATACAGTACTACGTTATGATAGAAGCCCAGTTGAAAATAAAACATTATTTGTAATTTCTACGGGCAGTTTAAATTAATGGGCTTAGGTTAAAATTCATCGCTAAAGGTAGTGTTAAAACTTATCGAGATCATCATAATTTTGCTTTTTTTTAGTGGGTGTTAAATTACCAACCCTCAGGAACATTCAACACTTTTCTGTATTGATGACCAATTTAGTATAATCCAGAAAATGGCCTTGGTTTCAATGACTTACCGCTCCGTTTTAATTTTGACTCTTCCAAGGTCATTAAAAGCCAGCAAACGTGTCCCAGGAATCTTAGTATGCCCCCCTATTAAAAGATACCTACAGAGTTCCTCTAATATAGAAGTGGTAGAGCGAAACTAGTTTCTATGGTTTAATCAATAAGCTCTAAAAAAATCCCTCACTGATTTAGTAAGACTTCGTAAAAACGTTACATATTTTGAAGTAACCAAATCTCTTTAAAAAATGTACAGATTATGCCTTTCGAATTTACCCATTCGAATCTACTAGACACCAAAAAGTTTGAGTTTCTACTTTTTAACAACACAAATACATTTGAGTTCTCGTCATAATTATAACATGAAGGATAATTACCAGGAAAGAAGGAACTTATTAACAAAAAGTTCTGTTTAATTCTCAATTAAAAGAAACCCTGACTGAAAAAACGTTTTTATAATGAACTTCAAATACATAAAATGAATATTTAAATACGAGTGAAATATTGTAAATAGACCTTAGTGGTATGTAATAAGTGCACTTTTCGTGTATACTCAGTGTGTGAAAGAGAAGTAAAATCTTGGATGCTTAAATATGTGATGACGTCATGTCGTGGTCACTCCAAACTAAAGAATAAAAGCACAAGCAGGTTATTTACAAAAAAACAAAAGTAAAAAGACAGTTGAACTTATCATACAGCACCGTGTTAGGAAAATATACTTCTCTAAATATCTGCAAATTGATTGTAAACTATATTGTTTATGATTCAACTCACCTGAGAAGAAGATGTTGCGCGCGCAGGTGAAATCCCTTAATCCGACAGTTGAAAGTTGTTATGAATTTGAATTTCAAATTTCAAATTAGGATTATATACGCTGCCGTAACTATCAGCTAGTGCACTGTACCTGGAATATTGAATGCACAAAAAGCCGGCACAACACACCACAACGCTTTTGTTTATATAATAAATATGATCCACTTGTTAATAATTTTGAAGGGCTCTATTGCGCATGCCCACCAAACACGCGCCTTTTTCGAATAAGGTTATGTTGTAAGTTTCACGCACTAAAAGACTTCACTTCACTCACCGCACTTCCAAGTTTAGTCATAGAATCCAATTGGAGGCAATCTCCGCGAACTTTTTCTCCAACGCGAGCAACTTTACACCTAAAGTACCAGAATCGTCCTCACAACAATTCCAGGATAACTTAAAAATTTATACCAACTTAACGCACTTTTTCGACGATTGCCGGCTCTACCTGCGGCAAGTGAAGGCCGTATGCGTTATAAACACTTGTAAACTACGGAACCGGTAACAATTCAATTCCGCACGTGACACTGTCAAAAAAATACTGATCTAAATAACATCAAAAACTCACTCCGTTGCGTTGTTTCTTCTCACTTTAAAAGTTATGGTTCAGAGCGATAAATGAAACGAATAGAAAAGAAAATAAACGAAGAATACTAAAGTCGGCGACTGCAAAGCCGAGCGTCCGACACTCCTGCTGAGCGCTGTACTAAACGCGAGAGGCCATACGACCCGCCCCTCCCCGCGACCGCCTCTTATCCCGCCCGCGCCCTGCGACCCGCGTTCAGACGTTGTGTGGAAAATATATCTAAGTTGAAAAAAATTTTAAAGTTGAGTGCATATGTATGAAGTCCTTTTAGAGATATGCATGCTATTTGGCTGTTACTTGCTTTTAAACAAATAATATTTGTAAAGGCGGCGAATGATGCGGGCGGGTTGCCGCTGGCGGTAAGGCATTCAATTAATCCAACACGTGCGTGATGCACCGAGAGGAGGGTAGCGCATAACACGGAAAATAGTAGTCATTAGTCCCAATTTTAAGGGTTAATTTCAATTGGAATGTTAGTATGTCTTTGTGAAAATTGCATTATTTAATGAAGTTAATCTTCTTTCATCGGTTCTGCGAACTATGTACCCTGCCCATTGCCACTTCGGCTTTACAATTCGGACCCTTGGGTGGACCTATGACATCAGGTGGGTCGCTGGCAGCCGATGGATACAAGCGGCGCCATTGGAATTCATTAGATTTCACCTTTGTCAGGCAGTGGACGTCCATCGGTTGAGACGATGACGAAGATGACGAAGAATCTTCTATAGGCGCATGAGGGTAAAATTTTTACGGATGACACGGAGACGTGGAACGTTTTTTTATGCTAATTCTTGAGAAGCTTAGGTGGGTATTTTAGTTTGCCATTCTTCATTTGAGATTTCAATAAATTATTCGTATTAATTTTCCACACATAATATTTGAAGGACAATTAAATTCATTAATTTCTAACATATCTTGCTTTCCTCTAAGTTTTGGAAATCTAAAGTTTAAGCTTTCTATAAATATAAACAAACTTAAAAAATTTGTTTGCCAAAGAAGTTTCACTTCTGACACGAGTACTTTATTCGCACGCACTTATGACTTTTTATTTTCCATACATCTGTGTTTTTACTGTTTACAAAATGTGTTAAGATTTCGTAAAATTAAGATGTCACAAAGGCTAGATGTTGGTTGACGGATATCCACCTGAATATCATAGTATTCTAGGAGGCAAAGCTCACTTAATGGTGAAAATTTAAAAGCAGGAAACAAGTTCTTCCACCTCTGGTAAATTTTTTATTTGTATTTGTTAGAATTTAAAGAACTCTAATATAACTGAAACTTCTATTGAATTTGCAATAAGAAAACAATGATTTTGTGTACATACATGTAAACTGTGTAACGAGTTATGTTCACATATTCAATACAATAATTATACAATTTTAAATATGTTAAGTACTTTTATTTATAAAGCGGGCTCTACTTTATACTAACAATTTTGTATACTCACTTTGGCCAAGTCAAATATTTTACCTACCCTGGATTACGCAGACATTAGTTTTTAGGATCTGGAAGTAAACTTACAAAACAAATTGGAAAGACTACGAAATTTAGGTATACAACGTCGCAACATTCATGCTCTTTCCTTACTTTATTCTGTTCTCTATTTACCTCATACTCAGTCCTACCTTAAAGAACCTTTCACTTTCCACTGTGATGACCTTAATACTTACCTTGACCTTCGCTCCCGATCTAATCATACACTAAAGCAGTATGTTAAACTAGTTATAGGAAATCTTTTATATCACTGTCCAAGTTATAAATTTATGGAATGCGCTACTTGATAACATTCGAGGTCATTAGCCGTTTTCGAAATTTGTTTTAAAGAGTACTATTCAGCTCAAAATCGCTGTGAATAACACGATATTCTTTTTTTTAATAAATGTCACTTCATGGCTATATATTCTTTATTATTTTATTTTGTTATGAGTATTTTTATATCTTCAAAATGATACTTATGCAAATATTTATTTCTGGCACTGTTCTGCCCATTCATTTATTAAATAAGCATTCACAAAGGTTGTCTGGAAGAGTTTGATGGCAGCGATAAGACCGCCTTTGCACGTTCCTTTAGTTTTTTATTCTTAGTTTTGTATTTAGTGTATGTGTTTGTGTGCAATAAAGCGTTTCTATCTATTTATCTATCATATGAAAAACCACGAAGTTCTTTCTATTGAATTTCTATAAAGTCTACAGGACTAGAAATAATGATAATATTGAGATGCCATCGCAATTTTAATGGAAATTTTGTAATTAATACGCATAGTTATTTCCAAAAGGTTATAGTGTATTTACACAGATACTCTGATGGATAGTTCAAAAGATATTATCAATCCAATCCTTACTATTTAAAAGGAATAGACATAATATATCACTAATAAAAACTTTGTGCAACTGGCATAAAATAATGTTACATTGTATGTTGTAAAGTGGAGATACTTTCCGAAGCAGGTAAATTTTATACTTTAAGGACCCCCATTCTATGCTAAACATTTTTTTGCTTGTATTTGGGATCCACTTTTTATTTAAACGAGTGTCAAAAGTCACATGAGCCAGCAAGTTTTTTTTTATCTGATCGTACAGGTAAAGAGTTTCTTTTAGAACGGCTATTTTATTCGCGTCCAGGTAGTGACCAAAAAACAAATATCCCAGCGTATATATCTTTATATAAATAATTATTGCATATTTCTGAATGTAACAAACCGTTTTTGATGAAATATTTGTTCAGGTGGATTCAAGCATGATTTAGATTGACAGTCCATTTTCCAATAAATTCAGTTTCCAATAAACAGATCTCCCATATTTCCAAAGTATCAGGAACCATGGAGCTGCCATCGAAGGGTAAATCTAGTACTGCATAAATCAGTTTTGATAAATCAATGATATTATTTTAAAAATTTGTCTATCTGTCCTTTTATAAGTCAAAAATAACTTGATCTCGATGAAAATGGGTGTTATGATAATATGTGATTAGCAACTGTTGGTAGGTATAAAAACAAAACAAAATATTACAATGAAAGCTTTCTATCCGGTTATCGGTCAGCGAGTAGTAAACATATGCATAAAATATTAATAAATACAAGATTAACTATTAAGGACTTGATCTTAAAGTTTGTTTATTAAAGTCACTTAGTTATGAAACAAATGTTTATTGCAAAATTTAGTAAAAAGAAAAATGCGTGTGTACAAAGTACACATGTCTTCTTTGGCATAGAAATCTAACACTACATTTCCGTGACTTAGAGGGAGGGAAAAACGAAGATAGGTATGTTACGAATTTAATGAATTTAATTGTCATTAAAATATTAAAAGTGTCGAACATGAATACAAATAAATTATTGAAATCCCTAACGACGAATTGTAAATAAAAATGCAACGTGTTTTCTGTAAATGTTAGACAAATAGAATACTACATTATTAAATGTGGAGTGGTAAATTAAAATGCCACATGTTATTTGTAAATATTAAAACTACCTAACCTTCAAACGAATTAGCATAAAAAACGCTGCACATCTTCGTGACGTCACGTGTTTCATCCGTAAAAGTTTTACACACATGCGCCTAAAGAATTTTCATTTAAAAAAGTGTTCTCTACGGAGACAGAGTGCCCGGACCAGCTAATACTAAATATTATCATTTTACTATGACATTTTAGTGAGGCTATTATGACAGATAATTTATTTACAAAGGATCGCAAATTATTTTTGCTTGACAGCATATCTTTGTAAGTAGAGAAGCAACAAGCCGCTGCCAAAGCCTCAAATTAGTCAAGACCTAGACAAAGGTTTGATGGAAGATATAATTTCTAAATTCCCAAAGCGAATTTTTACACCATTACGCCAGCGAGGCCATCAAAATATGACTGATGATACAACAATACCTAGTATTAAGATTTGCTCATTATAGTAATGAAGTAATTAGTTACGGTTAAAGCTTTCAGTCAGACCAGACGTTTACAAATTAGAAAACACATTTTCATAAATTTGCCCTCCCGGAAATTGAATGCGGGACACCTGATAGAGAAGCCAATACCCGCACTATCATAACAGCTAAACAACTCTCTTTTGTTAGTATATAGAGGTTACACTGAAAATCTCTATTTTTTTCATTATCCCAAACAAAGCCACTGTAAAATGTAGACAATTGTATAGCCCTTTAAAAAAGAAGTACTTAATATAAAGAAGTCAGTTTCTACGAGTATCAGCACGTACTACTTAAGCTGATGATGCAGTAAAAAACCTTTAAAACTTTTACGTGAGCTTTAAAAATATAGCGCAACAGTTCTCCCTACATTTAATAATGAATGAATATTTGAAAAAAGTGTTTTAACATCAATTGTCATTTCCTATAAATATAAATAAAATATTATAAGGTGAATTAATAGTAGGAATTGAATTGTAACGTTAAAATAAAGGGCCAGACTGTCTGTGCATGCAGGAGTGTTGGTGCCAACACTCTTGTATGGTAGTGAAAGTTGGGTATGGGAGAAGAATCACAAAAGTAAAATAAATGCGGTAGAAATGAGAGCGTTGAGAAGCATGAGTGGATTTACACTGAGTGACAAAGTAGGAAATAGTGTGATAAGAGGACGGTGTGGTATAAAAGAAGGTGTAGTGACTAAAATTGAGAAAGGTTTGCTTAGATGGTTTGGGCACGTAGAGAGAATGAATGAATGTAGACTCACTAAAAGGATTTATGAGTCAAGAGTGAACGGGAACGTTGGAAGGGGAAGGCCAAGGCGAAAGTTTCTGGATCTAATCCAGGACATTTTAAAAAAGGGCCAGGTCAAGAGGACTCTAAACCGACGTACTTGTATGAAAGGTTTAATGAGAATGAAAGAAGCGAAGGAGATATGCAAGGATCGTGGCAATTGGAAGTACGTGGTCTCTGCCTACCCCTATGGGAATGTATTTTTTTTTAATACTCTTTATTGCACATTAATACAATACACACATTATTAAACAAAAACTTACAAGTAATAGAAACAAATGTACAAAAGGCGGTCTTATCGCTAGATAGCGATTTCTTCCAGACAACCTTTGGGTTTTAAAGATGTAAGTAAAATGTTGGATGGGCAATATAATAAAGAAATATTTACACACTATTACACATATAATGCAATATACATATATAACTACAATGTATGTATGTACGGTAAAATATACTTTGATGTTTATTGTGGATTTTACAAATCTCACTTTGAAATTACATTTAATTATAGTTTATAGATTAGCGCCTGTACGTTGAGAAATGATAGTGCTGATGTGAAAAATATAATTTTCTTACATTCGTTATTATTTATCTTTTCCGGGTTTCACTTTCTAATCCCTCATTGTCTTAGTCATTATATGACGCGTTCATGTTCATAAAATGCGTAAGACCGACGCTTTCACGTCCTTTACGAGATACTAGGTAGTGAACATTATTATAATATTTTGTATTGATAACAAAATATGTTTAAAATGAACCATATAATTTATAACTCACTGAGCGTTGTGTTGGTCAAAATGTATATATTGTTGCGAACATATAATGAACGTATTGTTGCGAATTTTTTAAATGAAATTTCTTTAGGCACATAAGGGTAAATTTTTTACAGATGAAACACGTGATCACGCGTCACGAAGATGTGCAACGTTTTAATGCTAATTCGTTTGAAGGTTAAGTAGTTTTAATATTTACAAATAACACGTGGCATTTAAATTTGCCACTCGTCAATTAATATTTCATAATCTCTCTTTTCTAAATTTTAAATTGAAAACCTAAATTTAATTTCTAATATTGACAAAAAACAAGTGGCATTTGTAATTAAAAATGCCACTTCATTTTTTATCAATATTTTATATATTATCATTTGAGATTTCAATATATTTGTATTAATTTTCAACACTTTATTTTATTTTAATGATAATTAAATTCATAAAATTCCTAACGCAAGATGTATTAGGAATTTTCCCTCCCTATAAGTCTCAGGAATTTAAAGTATTAGATTTGAATAAATATAAAACTTAAAAATTAGTTTGCCAAAGAAATTTCATTTCTGACATGTGTACTTTGTACGCAAGTACTTTTAATTATACTTTAATTTAATTAATTGTATGTTTTGTCATTACATATATGATCTGATAATTTATAGTGTCCATACAATACGTTATAAACGTTTGTGTATTTAAACATTATCTTTAAAATTAATAAATATATACAGCATAATTAAATAATGGGTAAACAAATATTTCCCTTTTCTCTTACCTTGGGAATGGCGTTTTAAGAAGTAGATATGGAGTTATCAGGGAAAAGGTTGGGAAGCATTACTGAATAGACTTATAAGGCTATCAGTGGTCAACAAATACATCTAGCTAAATATCAATAACGTTGGTAAAGTAAGTATTAGTACAAGTACAAGTATTTTCATCAATTCACATTATTGAATTCCTATCAGAAAATGAACCTTGGTTGCTTGCTTCTGGTATATCGGCCAGGGCTAAGCTTGACAAAACAATAAGTTCGGAAGTCACCGTCAACTCAATTGACAGCAGCGGATGGGCGCCTCGCAACCCGTTCCATTTCAAAGAACATTTTCCTCTATATTCGTTATATTATTAGTGGTATTAACTTTACTTTTCCGTTTTACACGATATTGGGTAAAAGTTTATTTTGATAAATGATTCCGTATTTACGGATCTGTAATTTATCGAATATTATACTCATGATCCAAATAATATTAAGGTTGAGGTTATCAAAGAATTAACTGAAAAATATAGGCTACGGCAACAAATTTTCCCTGATGGTTAAAAAATGACCAGAAGCAATGAGCTGCTTTTTATGATCTTAGTAGGTCAAAATAGAAAATGATGTAGTTATTATATCGTTGGAACTTGTTCCAGTGTCAGACGCCTTAAAATACCCTGCTTCTACAGAATCAGCACCAACTGTAATTTTCTCGGACAGTAAAAGTGCTCTTCAACATCTGACTCCATGCACCTCTGCTTACAGAGGGCTACTGATAGGTAACATTCTGCAGCAGATTTATGATTTCTGCCGGAATGGCAGATTGCTGAGGCTGCAATGGGTTCCAGCACATAAAGGAAAATAACGAGGCAGACAGACTTGCTAAAGTCGGTGGCACTATCGGACATGGTTTTACTATGAGACCCTTTTAGTCTGAGATTCTTCCCAAAATAAAATATTGGATTCGCAGTGTCTGGAAATCTTATTTCGATGAGATATGCAGAACGCTTGCTTGTAAAAAGTGTAGAAGGGAGCCTAAAGGAGAAGTTTAGGTACAAGAGCGAGGCTTATGTTCCATCGCTTTCTTCTGGAACCCTATAGTGTTCCACCTATTGTTGGGTCAGGTTTCCCGGTTGTCTAAACATATTTTAACAATGTAATATTTGGCTTCTATTTAAGTAATTAATATAATAACTGCATAATGACCACATTATATATTGCTTGACGAATTTGCGTTCCAGTGTGACAATTTACTCGTACAAGGTTACCTGAAGCGTTATTGTAGGACTTTTGTTGATGTTCTTTCATATGCATAATGTACTTTCAGTTTTGGCAAGAGCATTAGCTTGCGCTAAACTAAGCGCGGCAAAACAATGAGTTCGGAAGTCGTCGTCAACTAAATTAGCAGACGTGAACGGTCGTCTCGGAAACTATTCTGTTTCAAAGACTTGCAAACGTTGTTATCGATTTCTTGATAATAACGTTCTTTTTTCTGGTTAAAAAAATACTTTATGGTTAAAAAGATACTTTTTTTATCATAGATATACATCTACTTTTAAAAACAAAGCCTGTCCTTGTTATTTGTATATTTTGACAGCTTCGCAAGCGTAAAGATGCGAATACTCGCTCCGCTACCAGGAATCTGGAGTGCGATTATAGGTTGATAAAGTTTAGAAACTTCTATATAATTTTATACTTTGTCTACTTGTGGTACTTTTCGGTTTGAACTAGTTAACACCATAATAGCAAAGACGGGCAGTGAAACCAAAAAAATTCGTTCCAGTACGATGCCGAATGCATAAATTATTCAAATTATTATTAAGGTATTTTATTCCTTTTCATGTTAGGGCTTTATCATCGCGGATTATATCATCTTTACCTGTAAGCAGTAAAAATATAATAAGTAACAATTGATTGCTAATAAAAGTACTGTCTTATAGGCATGATACCTTAGTTATCATGCCTATAGGTAGCCTACTAGGCTACTGTAATAAAATTGTGGGTACTTGTATAAATTATTATTTCTCAGTAGGGTTTTTAATTAAAAAACAGAAAGAGAATAACGAAATGAATGGTTTATATTTCTAAAACTATTGCGGGGTTAGAGTACTTCATCCATACCCGACAATAGCTCAAAGCACTCCTTTGAATAAGACCTATGCCCAGCTGTGGGACGTCAGTAGGCTGTTGCTAGTGCTATTATATTTTTTACAGAGTTCGTAATTTTTATTAACTCTGCCTCATATTTAACGTAAACAAGCTTATATTGCCATTTATTATATCAAAGAAAATGTATGCCTAATATATGAAAGACGGTTATTATATAACGGTATATTAAAACATTTATTGTAAGACTAGAACGGTCTAAATACGTTTTTATATTATTACTTCTAAACGTTTTCATTACCTTTATGATGTTATAAAATATTCCTGGTATCATTTTTTAAAGATTCAAATCGGCTGGTTAATGAAAGTACCACATAATAAACCAGTAATAAAATTTTGAAACCACTTTCTTTATAGTTTTCTTTATAATAATTTTCCACATAGACTATTCTTAGTGTTCTTGGAGACTTTATTTTATATAAGCAATGTAGTCAAAATAAAAAAAAGTATTATTAAGCAGAGACCAAGACCTCAAAAACATCAAAGCGGCTCTGTGTCAGTGTAGAAAGAGGTAAGCATTTTTTTGAGTAAAAGTTATCAATGAATCTTAGAACATCAACGACTAGTTTGAGAAAATACATCTGTGCTTTGGATAAATAATCACATAACTCAAAATTTTAGGAAATAGTCTATATTTTCTTGTGTTAAAAATTCACATTCAAATCGGCCCAAATGAAGCTGTGGAACCACATAATGCCATTTTGTCATTGGTTGATTTAAACAAATTGTTTAATTTTCATTGGGCTGTCCTGTATTTTTTTGTTGTGTCATTAATTTTATAAAGAAGCGACGCATCTTTCATGACAACGCTTCCATATAAGTTACGAAGAAACCACTTGATCAATTTCTGATTACGGTCCTTCGGACTATGTGCCCCGCCCATTGCCACTTCAGGTTCGCGATTCGTAGGACTATGTCGGTGACTTTGGTTCTACTACGGATCTCTTCATTTCTGATTCGTTCACGTAGAGAAACTCCAAGCATAGCCCTCTCCATCGCTGAGTGACTTTGAGCTTCCGCATAAGGCCTAATAGTCAGCGACCACGTCTCAGAACTGTAGGTCACTGGCAACACACACTGAGAGATATCGGACGAAAATATCTGGCGTAGTTTCCCGAACGCCACCCAAATCAGTTGAATTCTGCGGTTGACCTCCTTTTCGAAATAGGACCTACCTAGCTGGACTATATGTCGCAGGTATGTGTATTCGTAAACAATTTCGAGAGCTGAGATGTCAACGATGACTGGGTGTGGCGGTACATGGATATTAGACATAATTCTTCGTCTTATCCATGTTCCTTTTCAGGCCCACCTGTGGAGGAACTCTGCTGAGGTCGTCGGGCATTGTATTGAGATCTTCGAGAGTCTCTGCAACAATGACCACATCATCGGCCAACCGTAGATGAGGGATGTACTCGTCGTTGATGTTGATGCCCAGCCCGTTCCACTCCAAAAGCTTAAAAAGGTCTTCCAGCGCTGCAGTGAAGAGCTTCGGGAAGATAACATCTCCCTGTCACACTCCACGCTGCAGTTGGATAGACGCTGTGCTTTGGACCTGTATACGATCTGACATGGTGGCGTTTTCGTACATGCATTTCAACACGTGTATGTCCCGGTAGACAATTCGGCATCTTTGTGAAGATTTAAACACGGCCCATGTTTGCACAGAGTCCAAGGCTTTCTCATAGTCCACGAACGCTAAGCAAAGTGGCCGATACTCTTCGGTGTTCTGTATAATCTGCCGCAGCGTAAAGATGTGGTACTAAAGCCTGTTCGGAATTCGGCTTGTTCGGGGGGGGGGGGGGGGGGGGGGGGCTGGAAGTCAGCACATCTGCGAGTGAGACCATTCGTAAAGTCGCGCGATAGGACTGTAACTCTTCAGTAAGGTGTTGTCGACTTTCTTGAAGAACGTATTTACTTTAAATAAAACTGCAAATATTCATAAAGGAAACAAGCAGGAATTATTGCATTTGACACGCCCATACTTTAACTAAATTTTTATACTTTCATTCGAAGTAAACAAACTTAATGATACTTCTTAATGTCTGCTTTTAAATGTATAACAATACTCTTTAATAATACTCTAATAGCTTTATTTTGATAGCGATATACAGTTCAAATAAGTAAACAGTAACTGAAAACCGCACGAATTTTTTGCTTGTCTAAAATTTTTGCTTGTGTTATAATAAATAAAAAAACTTTATCAACTACTCCGAAATATAAAAGTGATCCCTAAGGGAGTATTGAATGATTTGCTCATCGTCTCAAGAGTTGCATACATTATATAAATAAAAACGTCACCCTCGTTAGTCCGTATCGTTTCATCTTACGCGACACTTGAATCGAACGTTTGAAATTGAGACCTACTAAATTGGCTCCTTCAAACGCAATAAAATATCCTCCCAAACTCTGAGCGAGGTTATTGAGGATGAGCCTACGAAATAATTTAGAATACATCCATTTTCCATATGCCTTAAATGTAAATAAAGAGCTTATATGTGCCACATTATTTGTATTCTTACTATGCTTCTTATTATTAGTGACATTACTTGACTTATATAATATATCCAGGCTAACGTGTAATGGTTGAAGTAAATGGTATGAATTTTAATAGAACTACAGCGTAAATAAATGAGATAATGTAGAAGGAAAGCTAGAATAACTAGAATATAATGTAAAATATACGAAAGGGATAGAAGGTATAGACTAGAATATAAGATGAATACATATAAAGTGAAAGAAATATAATGTAATAGACTAAGTTGGAAAATGTAAATTAATAAAGACAACACTGAGAGAGAGAATATAAAAAGCACAATAGCAATTAAAAGTACAAAGAAGGAAAAATAGTGCAAACAAATGTAATAACTAAAATAAAGCAGATTAAATAAAACCATTGTAAAAAAGAGACGTAGTATAAGGCATTGAAATATAATAATTATATTGAAAAATATAGCATAAAATAACATAAGAAATAGGAATAGCAAAAAACTGAAATAATAAGATACAAGAAGTATAAAAATTGTTAAGCTTAAAATATTAGCACTAAAAGAACAACAAAACCATTAGTCGAAAAAGGTCTACGACAACCATATCGGGAAAAAAATCGTGGTTTTGCTTTGATTTTTGTTTCAAATTATTACATAGTTTTAGTTTCGTATTGTAATCAGTGTTTACCATGAACGTTGTATTTTGTAACGTACGTCGAGTTATTTTATAAGTTGGATTTACAAACTCGCAGAATAAATAAACTCCAAATTAACACCTCATTTAAGGGTAGCTGTATACGTTTCTATATCTAAACTTCCCACTAGTTCTAGAGATTTCACTTAATAGATTCAAAGTTTTTGTTAAAAGAGGGCTGATTAAAAAATCATACTATAAGTTGCAAGATTACCTAGACGTCAGAAATGCGTGGAAGTAAACGAATTGCTTTAATTTGAATTTAAACATTATAAACTAATATTATATTGTAATGATGATGGGAAAAAAATATATAATACTCAAAACTTTAAATTTTAAGTTGTTCTTTATTACAATCATCAGTTGCACATTAGAATTAGTGTGGGGACAAAAATATAATTGACGATTCAAATATGCTGTAAAGGCCTACTTGAATAAAGATATTTCGAGTTTCAGTTTGAGTTTAAATGTATATGTAGTATATGTAGTATATGTTCTTTCATATTATAAAATCCTCCGGATTTTCATGTGGTTTTTAAAAAATAGAAAGAATGGTTTTTGAAAAAGCTTTAGGAGTATAAATTGTGTAAATTGTTTGAAATGAATTATTGTAATATAATTGTGAAGTGTCGGAAAAGAAAACCACCTCGGACATTTCCTCAATAGCGTTGCTGAACCCCGAAAATATATTATAACAAAACAATATGGTAGGATAGTTCATCTTTTATAGGTTTAAAAAAACTTTAAAGAAGGTATATATTATCTTTGTAGAATAATTTTATTTTATTCTTTAAGAAAGTTCTTCAAGCAGTAAACCGAACCGAACGACTAGTATTACTATAAGCTTAACATTGTATACCACATTGGCATAAAGTAAATAAAATTATATAAATTATAAATGACTGTGTCTATATTTTAATAAACTATTAGAAATTGTTAAATGTAGCTAAATTTTAGTATTAAACGACGAGTTTACAATTTACAACACTTCCAGAGTTCCTGATAAGTTTTCGAGGAGCAGCAACTTCATGCATGTTTCCTTCTAGTAGCTCTTGAACTATCTGTGTTAGAAATTATTAATATTAAATCTAATTTCTAGACAGTTTAAGTTTTCGCAAAGGTTATATTTTTAAGTAAATCCAATTCTTAATATTACAATACATTTAAAGAATAATATTAAGTTTTTTAGCAATCGGGTATATTTGCTCTTTCCTATCTTAACCATTTAGGCTTCTCTCATGCAACGAGACGCAGCAACTTGCAATCAAAATTATTGGATGATCCATATTTTTTTATTGCTGTCATGTAGCGTTTTAATGTGAACACACGTGATAGTAAGTGACTATAGATTCTTCGATGTTAAGGCACTAACCTTGGTATACTTCGTAATGTTTCTACACGCCATCGAATCCGTAGGTATTTTTTATTATTTTTCCGGCACATCTTTGACGAGTCAGGATACTGGTCCTGCTGGGCTAAAGGGTTACTTTCCGTCGGGGTGTGTAAATGTTTACTAGAGAAAAACTGTAGCACTAGCCACGGCCGAAGTTTCGTATTTGTCCAGATCTAGATAAATGAAAAAAATATAAAACAACTTTCGAAATTTACTCTGCTAAAAATTGCACCCTAAACCTTTGTTACCACATCTTCATCTCCAGAAATGCCGCGTTCAATTAAGAATTGGAGCTTGTTTCTTACATCGGAAAGGTATATTACGCAATATTTACACCCACGAGAAAATCGCGATGAAGCGCATAGAGGAAAAAACTGCGAACTTCGTTTCACAAACAAAGCGCGCGCCTGAAAGGGGCCTGTGAAAAAACATTTTCATTGTGTCTGGGACTCGCTCGATTTTTAATCTCTCCCCGCGTCCCCTGTAACTTTATTCTGGGCTTTGCTAAATCTGTTGGATGGACTGCCTCTAAATCGTCAGTTATCCTCTCTTCTGTTAGTATTTTGTGGGTATAACTTGGAAATCTTTAGCGATCACCATTGTATGCCATAACGCGAAGATAAACTTAGTTGAAAAAGCTTACGATGTTCGATATTCTACTTGTTCTAAGTTTACTTAACAGGAATTGACGTTATTTATTTATTGCAGGTAAAAAATTTTAGGCTACACATATTACAATTTATTAAAACATATTTAAAACGAATAATATATAATCGGTGCATTTGAAATTGGTACGAACCTTAATATACATTTATTTAATAAATAATGGTGTTAATTGTTTGCATAAATTCTATTAAACCATTACGGCTTAACCAGTAAAAGAAAGATAAAATAAGGCTCATTAAACTTAGTTAAATAATGAAAAATTGTTTTAGTATCAAGTTACTACATGTTTAACAACAATTATACGGTCTTCTGTGGATGAATAAAAAGTATTTTAATAATGATAAACATTTAAACGAGATATACATGTAGAGAGAGTTAAAATAATAAAATTGATGGCGTAATGTACAGATACGTGGATTTGTCACGTCTTTATTCTTTAAATCCCTTGTGAGGTAGAGTGCATCTTCCCAGCAGTGGGACGTTAATAGGGTACAGCTTAATTTAAACTTGAAATCGAATAATGTGAAATTCCTACCATTCATCCATATCGTAAAAGAAGTAACATCTCATAATTGGTTTGTCTTATTTCAGAAATCTGTTAGCTCAAAAACAGTTACGTTACAATTCTTAAATATTAATAATGTAGAACCCCAGTACCCATACGAAGTCTTCATGTTTTATTCATCACATTCAAAGAAGCTGTAATGTGAACAGTTGAGACGCAGTCATACATTGATCGGCGTTGTATAGAATTGTTTGTGTAAACAATACACATTGTCTGTCTGCTAAGGTAAATGAGAGCGAAGGAATTGTAAGGATAATACCTGTCATTGTGATATCATTATCGCAAGATGAACATTTTCATATGTTATTTATGCCTTCATTTGTGGGTGTGGATTACAATGGAATGGGAACGAAGGGTTTTATTGCTTTGTCAGTCAGCAAATTACGTCTTTATTAAAAAAACACATCACTCAAATAAGGAATAGTTTTTTTCCATTAATGTTTTTTGGGTTATATATTACAAAAATATGTTTATTAAGTATGTTATAACATTAAGCCTCGATGTAGTTTGGTTGCGGATGAGTTTTTTTATACAAAATCATGTAGTATAGTATTGACTTCTGAGCCCTGATGGCCTCGTGGTGAGGCACGTGGATTCTCATTCAGAGAAGTCTTTGTTTGAATTCTGGGCAGGCATCACTAAGTTAGACTTACGTGCTTGATGGAACCTGCATATTCCGGCCTGTGCCCAGCAGTAGGACGTTAACAGACTAATATAATTCACTTCTATTTAAACGCTGGGGTAGGTGTGACTTTTTGCATACAAATTTCTGACCTACATTATACATACAAAGTTATTGATATCAACTGTTCATTATTGCAGAGAAAAACTTTAAAATTGAACTATTTGATCTCTATCTTCTCTACTTCTTCCGTTGGACCGGATTCAAAGTCGGGCAATGCGAATTGTCGGTATCCCCTAGCTGACATATAAACTGGACACTAGACGACAGACAGGAGAAACCTTAGTCTCCTCTATGCCTTCTATAGAATCTATTATGGTGAGTGTTCAGAGGAACTATTCAATTTAGTATCGCCATAACAATTCCACCCACACACTTTGGAAGAATGGCACTTATCAACGACTCGGTTTGGTCGATCTTTTTTCCCCGGACCTGCAAAATATGGAACCAATTTCCATCAGCGGTGTTCCCTCAAGACTTCATGCAAATATTTAAGAGGCTATTAAACTCCTACTTTCTGGGCCGACAGCTGTTCGCCTGGTGTTGCAGGTCTCCATGGGCGGCGGTGATCACTTCCCATCATTTGACCCAGCCAGCTCGTTTGTCTGTCGTATTTATAAAAATATTTTCCCACCCAAAGATATATTGCTATTTTTATATGTCTCTCTGAAATATAAAATGTAATTTATTGAAACCAACTTAAAAGACTCAAACTTCAAAGACGTTCTATTTGTAGATTAAAGGTTGAATTTGTTCTATTTATAATTTACCTTAAAAATAGAGACTATTTATTCAATGATTGATAAAAATATGTAACAGTAAGAAAATTTATTTAGAACTTCTATAATTATATTATCGAGGATAAGTCCAAGTTTGTTTTCTGTTTTTTCATTAAAAAAAATCCTAAAATGATAATTCGAAATGTCCGATTTATCATATTAACATTAACAGAATCATAAACGATGATCTATAAATTTTTGTGAGTTATCGATAGGAACTATATAAAAAAACTCCTATTAGACATGTAACAATTATCAGTTCTGAAAACATGTTTTACGATGAGTGATAAATCTAACTTATTTGAAAATAAATTAAGAAAAAAATGCTTTAAACACGTGCCTAGAATACTACTATAGTGCAAATAAGGCAGAAAACTAATTTCGGAGCAAAGCGGTCACTAAATTGGTTTTGCTTTTCATATTATGCAGATTTTACTAACATCGAAAATGGTCATTACCGAGCTTAATAGGTTTGCTAACACGATCAAATATGCATTTCGTTTCATATTAATGGATATATTTTTTCTTAATATCGAAATTGCATGCTAGTATTCAAATAACACGCAGTAAGGCAAAAATGTTTCAAAATATTCCTTTAAAAACATATAAAAATGTTAATTACTTCTGTCACTTTTATTATTAATACGCTCTTAATAAAAACTTGCCTTATCATTTGTGATATTTCTTCAAAAATGTGGGTTTTACATAAATGATTTTAATAGTAAAAATGGTGTAGAAGGAAATGGTTCATCATTATCTGTATACAATCCTTACTTATATTATAAATGCGAAACTAAGCCTCTCGTGATTTCACGCCAAAACTATTACTATTTTAAACCGATTTAAATGAAATTTCGAACACTATTTGGTAAAAAATTGACGGCATCGTTGGCGCAGTGGTGAGAGTCCTCACTTTGCTAGCAAAAAGCCCCCGAGTTCGATCCCCGGTAGGGTGAAATTGGAAAAATGTATTTTCTAATTTATCTGAGTCTGGACTGGTGGGTAGTTACCCTAACCAGCGAAAACCTATCGCCAAACAAAGAGATTTGTGTTCCGATACAATGCTCTGTAGAAACCATAAGAGGTATATCGCCTCTTCCCAGATTAGCGCGCTTCCATGTTAGAATGTATCATCACTTACCATCAGGTGAGATCACAGTCAAGTGCTAAACTGTCAGCAATAAAAGTCCTGAGCCTGAACAAGGACATAGGTTACTTGTTAATGCGAAAAAGGCTTGTCAGGGATGGAATTATCATCATTTCAGAGATAGAGGCTCGAAATTTGTTTTTTCAGTTGTTGATTCGATATCCTTACTAATTTTTTTAAATAAGAATATAACTCTGTATGTCGTACTTACTCTCTAAAACTACTGAACCGATTTAAATGTAATTTGATACACAGATAGTGTAGACCCTCAGAAAATACAATAAGCTCTTTGCAATGAAACACTGCAAATAGCTCACTATAGTCTTTATCCTTATATGTCTTATTTGTAAAGTAATTAGCATAAATTATTAAAAATGTTATTTAAAAACACTATCCCACGCAGACGGAATAGCGGGCACAGCTAATCAAGATAAATATCATCAAATGATATGATCAAAAAATATAAACTACCTAGAGCAAATGTGATCCAAACTAGTTATAAATATAGTTGATAAACAATATTAACTTAAAAACAATCATGTATTCGCAGTATTGTATACTCATTAAAGTAAAGTCTTTGTTTGCGGATTTACAATTTTTTTGTCGTAAACATAAAAAGAGGTTATTCCCTTAAATGCATAAATGTGTTAAGTAATAAGTTTCACTCAGTGGCACTCCTCGTTGTGCGACGGTATGAATAAAACATCGTGTTTTTAGGACAGAGGACTATATGACTTTTATTTTATGGCTATGTTAAATCTGAAAGTGAAACACTTATTTCCAGTTACAATGGCCACGTGCACTGACTGTGGGCAATATTATTTCTCGGTGATTAACATTTTGTAATATCTTTACTCAACCTCCCTCATAGACACATAAAGAATACATTCGCCACAGAGACAAGACCTTTTTTTATTGCTGACAGGTTGAAGTTTGATTTTAATCTCACCTAATGGTAAGTGACGACACTGACTAAGATGGAAGCGCATTAACCTGGTAAGCGATAATTTATCTCTACCCAATCGTTTCTTAGCTATACCTAGCTAATAAAAAACACGCCGATGAAATATAAAATCTTGTGAGCAATTCAGACGTGGCAGAAGATAACCTAAAACCTAAAAACATAAAAAAAGGTTTTAGTAATTATTTAGTTTTAACTATGCCTTGGTAAACACGAGTGGAAGGAAAAAGAAGCAGAGCACAAACATAAGAAACACTGTATAATGCTTCTTATCTCATTTTGTATCATCTTAAATCTTATAAATTTATGTGTCTGTTTTTTTTTTAATATTTTCTTTACGCTTTTTCATTTCATCGACTTTCAGATTTATTGAAAACTAATATATGTTTAGAGATGTTTGGGCATATAAAGAGAATGAATAAAAAGAGACTGACAAAAAGGATTTATGAGTCAAATGTGAATGCGAAAGTTGGAAGGGGAAGATCAAGGCGAACGTTCCTGGATCAAATCCAGGACATTTTAAATAAGGGCCAAGTCAAGAGTACTTTAAACCGACGAACTTGTATAAAAGGTTTAATGAAAATGAAAGAAGCGAAGGAGATATGCAAGGATCGTGGCAAGTGGAAGGATGTTGTCTCTGCCTACCCCTATGGGAATGAGGCGTGATGCTATGTTAAAAAAGACCACATATTCTAATTTCACAGGACAGTCGTTTGTACACACTGTTTAATCAACATGAAATAGTGATATTACATGGTGCCAAGCCATGAGATTTTGACCTAAGAAAATATAGATTATTCTAGATTCTGCTGTGTCCTTAACAAAAATTATTGCATGATTATTCACCCAAACCTACGATACTATAGAGTTTTATATAATGAGTGTTATTTTTATGATAATTCTTTCTTTCCGTTTTCTTACTCATATACCATTTTGAGCAATTTTTGGTTTCCTGGAATAGATCGCTATTTTAGCGATAAGGCAGCGAACTGGGTGTACAATAAAGAGTATTGTATNTCGTATGAGGGAGGAGGCCTGTGCCCAGCAGTGGGACGTTAATGGGCTGCTACTTACTTACTTACTTAAACGGCAGAACATTACAAATGAATTTGAATAATAAATAATGTTACGTCAGTGACATGCTAAAAATAAATTGTTCATATGTTTCCGTAAACGGGAAAGTATAATTTCAAAAATATAGGTATTTATTGTTTCATACATTAATATTATGTTGTACTGTATTAGTTGAATTTAGAGCAAGAAACTACCTGGATATAGGTGCATACTTTTATTATAGATTTATAAGTGGATCCGAAATTTTTTCAGGCCACGAAGTCATCCCGCAGGGAACCCCTTCCAACAAAATCCATATCAATATTAGGGATATTCGGGGATACCGTACTGTGCCATGTCACTTGTGAGTGATATCACTTGCTAAAGGCTCCTGTTGAAAATCAGCGCTACAGTTCACTGCAGCATGATGCTGACACGGGAGACCTTATTTGTTCACGCAACATATATAAGTTAATTGTATAGAATAAGTACCTATGTGATTAAATAAAAAACTTTCTCTCTTTCTTTCTGATGGACGGTAGCGACTTTTCTTGCGGCATTCCCCCTGGGAGCTGGGGCGGCTGCCTGTCAGTGTCGGGGAGCTACAAGGAATAGGTGAAGGGCCTGATGCTGAAGAGATCCAAAGAATCAGGATCCTATCCGGCAGAATACTTGTTGGTATAAAGGTGGAAGGAGCACCTCGGATCTCCAGCTGCAGGTGTGGCCACGGTGCGTGCATCTTGGAAGATTGGCTTGCCAAGTGGCACTAATCTAACCTAACCTACACGTTGGAGCAGGTGCTAACTGCACATGGTTGCTTTGGCAAGTATTTGCAACTGATTGCAGGCAGTGAAGAGACGCCTGCTTGCCGTATATGTGGGGCGGTCGACGACACGGCACCCCACTCAGTATCAAATTGTCAGGCTTGGGGACTCCAGCATCACATCTTGACATCGTTGATTGGGAGTTACCCAGCATTGTGGGCGCCATGATTGGCGATGAGTCAGGTTGGAGAGCAATGACCTCCTTCTGCGAGGCTGACATCCTGCAGAAGGTGGCTCTAAACAGGTAGAGGGAGCATAAATATGTTACTTTTACTCTTTATTATATTTATCGTCCTATACTAAAAACAAACATAAATGGGATATCATAGTTACTGTGTAAAATGACTTTTTTATAAAAATGTCCAGGTTAATCTTAAAAATTACAGGGTTAATTTAGACTGGAATTTAAGAGATTTTAAATGCTTTATTATTGGTGAAATTTTGATTTCTACCCGAACAAAGTTGAAGATATAAATGGTGACAAAGTTTGAAGTTTAGAAATCAAGTAAGTGAGAGTAAAAGAAAACATGGCGACGTGCATATTCAATAGCTTGACTGAACATACAAATATTAGAAATTGTCGTACAGTACAATTGATTAACTCGCGGTTTTCCTTATTTCGTTGTTATATCCCATTTATTAATACCATCACATTTAACGCATTTTATTTAACAGACTATGGATGAAATAAATGTTGTATGTTAAGTCAATTTTTTTTTACAAAAGTGACATTTTAAAAGTCTCTTATTTATAAAATATATTATAAAACAGCTATAATTTATGAAGTAGAGACCCACTACAAGCAAATTTATGTTTTAATTTCTCAATTTCTACGGCAACCAATTGTTTAGCAATCCAAAGTAATACTATGAAGAGGAAACATTTGTGCTTTTTTTTGTATGTATTTAAGTATGCCTGTTTGTTTTTTTTATTGCTGACAGATTAGCGCTTGACTGTGATCTCACCTGATGGTAAGTGATGATACAGTCTAAGATGGAAGCGCGCTAATCTGTTAAGAGGCGATATACCCCTTACACGGTTTCTACACAGCATCGTACCGGAACACAAATTTCTTTGTTTGGCGGTACGTTTTTGCTGGTAGGGTGGTAACTAGCCACGGCCGAAGCCTCCCACCAGTCCAGACTCAGAGAAATTAGAAAATACAATTTCTTAAATTCGTCCTACCGGGGATCGAACCCGGGACCTCCGCTAGCAAAGCGAATACTCGCACCACTGCGCCAGCGAGGCCGTCAAAACTATTTTATGTTTTCACTCATTTCATTTTACTTTGTTATGTTTTCACACAAAAACTGCTGGACCGATTTCAAAAAATTTTCACCATTAGTAAGCTGCATTATGACAATGGCTATGTAACTTACTCAAAAACATAGATCTAAAAAAAATTGCTTTAATGTAACCCAAGGTGTGAAACAAAAAATCTGTTATCGCATGCGCTACTAAAACTATTGAAGATAGGGCAAAAAATATTTTGCAATAATATAGAACGTAATAATATCTACAAAAAAGTTTGCGATACCGTATGTCCAACTACTGTACTTATGCCACTATAAAACTGTTTGCCTTTTAAAAGTTAATAAAAGTGCCGACAATAATCAAAACATATTATTCATACCTCTGTAATAATATCTTTATCCTTATCCTATTAAATGTTTTATTAAAGACCGTTTCAAAACTTGTAAAATATTTTTTTAAATTATTAAAATCAATTCCATTTAAAAGATTTAATTACAATATAAAGGGAATGACGTATTCAGAGACGAACTCCAATACAAAACAAAACTACTTCAAATGTTGTGTATAGGTAAGTTCTGAGATAATGAAGTATTACAAATACATCTCTTCTTTAATATTATAGAAGAAACTTTTACACTTTGAATCTTTGCTATTATTTTCAAAATGTATAATAATTAAGCTAATAATTTCTGCACCGATTAAAAAAAAATATATAAATTGACTAATGTCGGACATTCTACATAAATGATGTTACGAATTTAAAAAGGTATTAGTTTATTGTAAAGTAAAATATGTATATTGATTATATTATGAATGTAAGGGTGTGTCTAATAATCTGAAAGGATGTAATTAAAAACTAAATGAAATGAAATGTTTATATTAACAATAATAAATCTATAGTCTAACTTATTACGTTATCCACCACTACCCTTACTACTTATAGATGTACAACGTGTACCGCGCAAGTACATCTGCATACACTGTGGGTCTTACAGTGACGTGACATCTATATGATGCTCTGCCACATCACGCGGAGAATGCTTTTTATGTTTCTGATATCTTTTTTTTTCTTCGCCGGGAAATGCATTTGCGCACCCCTGCCACGAGGCAGGGAGTGTAGGACTCGCCGGCAAAGCCAGAATACCCACTAAAACCCAGCGACACCCTGAATTGGGAGTGTCAGTGTCTCCCTTACGCATTCACCCTCACACTCCCGGATGTAACCGTCTGAGGCTGTTCAAGGAGGTGACATGAGGCGTTCGTAAAGACGCCTCCTGCCGCCCAGCCTCCTCCTCCGAAGGGGAGCAACATCTGCTGCAGCTTCGCGTACTCGCTCCATTGCTTCCTTCAAAGAAATTACGGCTTCGCATAAAAAGGCAGCTGCATTCCATCCTATCTCACTGTCAAGCATGGCGCCCACTATACTTGGCAGTGAGAGATCCGCTCCGATGAAGGACACCAGACGATGTCGCTGTGGTCCCCAAGCCGGACATTATGCCACAGTGTGGATGTCTCTGATATCTACCAAGATTATCATTTTAATGAAATGCTGTTAAAACCAGTTTTGAGCTACATGAAATATACAACGTAAGTAATGTATTTCATTGCATAACGAATTATACTGTATTGTAAAAATAGCTCGGTATATAACACGTATTTTTTTGTGAATTGTAAAAAAAAGCAAATTGTTATCGTGGGTATCCTGGTGGTAATCCTGTATTTATAAGTATAAAAAATTATGGACTTTTTTGTTAATCTTTTTAAGAAATACAATACCGTGGCACATTTATTTGATCTATCTCGTATGGTTTTGCCAGCGTTTATGATTTAAGTACACAAAAATATGTGTATTACGACGTGATCAGAGTAGATTTTGCGAAAAAGTAAAGGAATTGAAACTTTCTTTATAATTGAATTTAGAAGCCTAGACATTAACTCTAATATTTATATATTACTTATTTAATTTAACAAATGAAATTCTTATAAATATTATGCACCGCAATAATTTATTTGTAAAGTGAAGACTTAATGACTAATGGTTACATAGATAGCATTACAATTAAACAAAGTTCGCTCGAATTCGCTGCTCTTCTAATTAATCGGTTCTATTATTCAATGCTAAAACTTTCAACAGAGGTGGAACTGGTGATCAACGTCAAATACTAACGTTGCATCTCGCAAATACTCGAATAATTGTTAAATTTTGCCAGAGAACTTTAATATATATTGTGTTAATTTTTAAATACTTTATGTGCTATTACGTATGTGGTTATATATTCGTGTTACTTTACAATCAAAAAAAAAAAATTGACGATATAACATCTGCATAAAATATTTCTTTATGATCTTTCATCTCCTTATGAAAAATAGATATTGTTACATATTGTAAACTTTCAAACCCCTCTTTTACTGCCCTTATGCACTTAGCTTGAGAAAGTAATAATAATAATATTTATTTATTTCTCAAATGTGGTCGGTTGTAGAAGTTACAAGATAAGAATGTCTATCACAATTCACCGTTACCGGTGTACAAATTTTGTTACCTGTTTGTTTTCTATTTTAAACAATATCAAATAAAAGTCACTTACTAATAAATTTATTTGAAACATATTTATTAAACTAAAATTGTGTTATTTTTAAGTTTTCAGTCTCGCTCGGACAGCTGTGTGGAGCGGACGTATCGGCTGTGCGAGCTCTTAGCTTTGTTCGACATCACTCCCCAGCATTGTGAGCGCTATGATTGGCGATGAGTCAGGTTGGTTAGCAGTGACCTCTTTCTGCGAGGCTGTCATCCTGCAGAAAGAAACTCTAAACAGCCAAAGGGAGATTATGGCAGACGCTACTCCCACTCGGGGTGCCATGAGGCGCGATTTTACTCGCCTGCTCTCCCTCGACTAAACCCTTAAGTCAGATTCATCCGGAGCGCCAGAGCTGAATGCGAACATCTGGACCCCAAAACCTGGATGACGAGGGTTCCGATGGGTTTTAGTCGGTATTCTGGTACTACCAGCGATTCCCACACTCTCGGGTGTAAGTTTAGACTTCATCCAGCGTGCAATGCAAAGCATTTCCCGACAAGAAAAAAAAGTACTCTCATCACCCATAAAAAAATTTGGCAGAATCAAAAACCGGAGTTAAACCAAAGCACTTCCATCATTGAAATAATCCTCAAATGTGCACTTAAATATGATAAATATCCTTTAATTTATAAGTAGCTTGTCGCATTCATAAAAGATAGAGGCCTCAGAAATCATAGACTTTAATACAACTTTACAAATACCTATTGTTATTAATACAGTTTAAGATGGAATCACAATAACCTGGAAAGAGGTTACTTACCTCTTATGGTTTTAACGCAGTATTGTAACACTTAAAGTCTTCTACCAGTCCAGGCCCAGACAAATTAGAAAATGTAACTTCCTAAATTTGCCCTATCGGGGATCGAAGTGACAACCCTAACTGGCAATGCTAAGCTAGATAAGTCGTCAAAAGGGAGGCCGTCAACACGAAGCAGTTATTTAAAACAAACAGAAAAAATATAGTAATAATTTATGTAAATAGGTAGTGTTATTTGGACAAGTTTCATAACTGCTTACGGGTTCCTTCAAACGAATAAGAAGTGTTGTATATAATCAAAATAAATATATACCTTAGAACTCCTTCTAAACGATTGGACCGATATTGATGAAATTACTTGGGTGTGTTCAGTAGGATTATGTAAAATGTGTATTGACTGGTCCAGCTCAATATATAGAACAGTTTACTAGTAAATAAATAAATAAAAGACATTTTATTTTCTACTTCCATACTTCTCTGCACATTCAAACACAAACTACGTTTTTAACCACTGTGTATGTTATATTTGTCATACACAGTAATTATTACAGGAAAGTGTGATGCCGAAAATAGGAACACTGCTCAGCTGTTGTTGGGTATCAACCCAACGCTGGTTTTCAGTAGTAGTAATAGTAGCAGTGATAGTTTTCAGTTTTTAGTAGCTTTGGTTTTTAGTAGTAAAGGTAGGGGTAAACAGCAGGTTTTTAGAATATAGACCCACCACGCTACTCCACTACGGATTGGTAAGAATAGTACATAAGTGCATTCTCTTAGTCCGATGTGACGGGAATCCGACACAACCCGAGAGAGATTTGGCGTAGAACCGACGGATTAACGTGTTCTTCGAGGCACGGTGGTGGATTACACAGCCAATTTCCCAACTACGGGCAAATATTGAGAAAATCTTATTAGAAATCCCAATATACATTTTGGAATTGGCCCGACCTGGGATTCGAACCCAGGACCTCATGTCTGTAGTCGAACATGCTAACCACTAGACCAATGAGATAAGCACAATCGCATTGGGTATTTTCTAGTAGTAGGTAGTAGCTAATATATATCGCTGGTCTCTATTAAGACAGTCGGACCCACATAAGTAGTATTCGAAATCTTAGAGATCAGGTTTTGGACCTACAAAAGTAGTATAAGAGATCAGGTTTCAAACATTTTATATATGTAACGAATTGCAAACCGTTCTCCAGTACAGCTTTGCTTTTGTCGATCCGACTTTTCTAATGTAATCGGGACCAGCGATATATAAACAATTTATTCATTTACATTCTGTAAAAATTGTACAATTTATTTCGCAATTTTACATTATAATTACTTTTTATTGTAATTGTGATGGTATAAAATGGATAGATTGAGTTGGTTGAGAGTGTCTTTCAGAACAAAGCGTGAAGAAACTCTCGTATTTTAGGTTGGTTAACTAATATGAGAAGATATTAGACGATTGAAAAGTGCTGAAATAATTGAATAAATACATTTTGATTATATTTGGAATTGTATTAATTAAAAAATGGACAACTTCAATCTTTTATATTCTATAACACATAATACAGTTGTGAATTTTATTCAGTAATTCACGGAACTTTTCTATCACGACAGTAAATGGAAAACTTTTAATATCAACGTATACTGGGGATATGGAAACTCGGCCACTCTGAATAAGTTGTAGATACGAACTTTGTCCGATAGAATGAATGCACGGCTTTGTCCGGTAAGCATAGATTTCGTAGATACAGATCTTTCAATATAATAACAACAAGAAAACAAGTAGCAGTATATTAATTTTCCATTCCAGGGACCTGACTCTTAGAAGTGAGCGATTTTCGACCTTGGCCCTACCACGGTTCTCTACTGTGGGTAGGCATTATTTTATTATTTCCAGGATATGAAAAGCACAGAAGTTGTACAAATAACTTAGTGGTGCCCAGGGCTTAAAACCGTGGCTTTTAACAAAAATCCACCAGTTTATTATTTAATAATCCCCACGCAAAAGAGCTTATAAAAGCTATGTGTACGAGGAATATTTTAATATTGATTTTAAATATGCGATATTCTTCCAAAGTTCAGTTTGTCAGTGGTTATTATAAAAATGTTAAGCTTCCAATATATGCTTTTAAAAATGTTATTTTTAACGAAGGCAAGAAACGTGCTCATGCTCCCAAATGGCTTGATATATTCCGAAGTTTTATACTGCTATTTAATAATTTTAACTTCGCTTACTTATTCAAAAATTTTAAAAGGATTTTATTTAATACTAGATGACCCGGTGTACTTTGTTTCACTGACATATGTTATATATATGTCAGCGAAACTAATGGGCTACCAATATTGAAAGTAGTTTGATACCTTTTCAGTCACAAAATTAATTTTTGAACGCACCCATAAGTATTCCATAAACTGCCATTTGACACCACTTTACATTTTTTAAGTGTTTGAACCATAATAACATTTCGTTGGCGCATTGGTGCGAGTATTCGCTTCGCTAGCAGAGGCTCTTGGTTGGATTCTCGGTAGCGAAAATTTAGATCACTTGTCACAATATCAGCAAAGACGTACCTCCAAGCAAAAAATTTGCGTTCCGGTTTGATACTGTGTAGAAACCACAAGAGGTAAGTCACCTCTTACCAGGTTAGCGTGTTTCAGCGGCATACTCATATGCCATCAGCAATAAAGCAATGAAATTTTTGTTTTTACTACAATATTTTCCACACTCTTTGTACTTATTGTAAAATTAAATATAGGCAAATTAGTCCAAGCTTTATTGAGCTATATCGAGGATAACTAACTTCAATACATGTTTCAATACAAATCTCGTTCTTCGAGACTAATGCCGCATGTACTTTATGTGAGGTTTGAATTTCTTTTTAAATGTGAAAATTTAAATTGTTTTAATTAACATCCCGGCAACATAACATTACGGGTGGAATTTCGTAAAATCCGTTCTTAGCTGACCTCAACTCGGCAAAAGGAATATTCTTACCAAATTTCAAGTCTCTACGCCTTACGCCCGAGATATCGTGATGAATCCATAGATACCCGGATATCTCTTATATATTTAAATTGGTAGAGTGAGTCTGAACCTAACAGGAATTGAATAGAAAATATACTCAATATTGGCCTAACAGTAATCGAATTCCGAATTTTCTTTTTATCGAATAATTATTCCAAATAAATTGATGGTAAGAGTATAAAGTAAAAACAACTTTCAATGTTGTTTAGATACACGCATTTTCCTGATATAGACAAATCAATATGACGCAATTGGTTAAAGCAACTTGTTTAATAATGCATGTCTGACAGGTCCATCCACTACGGTTATGTTTTGTTTCCGGTGCTAGGTATTAGGAAAATATTATTCAACAGTAACATTAATTTCTTTCTACATTAAAAGATACTAGCTTTTTTTAAACATTATATTTGCATGTATTGTATAACGTAGCACGTGTGTATAGTACGTGTGTATAGTGACTGGAATGCTACTAAACTGCTGGACCGTTTTTGATGAAATTTTTCGGATGTATTTAGGCGATCTCTCTCCGGTCGTGTCGGATTCCCGCCACATCGGACTATGAGAGTGAAGGAACAGAGAGTACACTTGTGTATTATGCCTGCCAACCCGCAGTAGAGCAGCGTGATGGGTCTATGCGCTAACAACCTTCTCTCTTATGAGTGAGGAGGCCTAATTCCAGCAGTGGGACGTTAAAGGGCTGCTACTTACCTCACCTTATTTAGGTGAATCCAAGAATTATTTATATTGACAATTATATCGGTTAAATTACTGATTCCTTCATATATTCACGGAATCAGTAGCATGTAAAATATGTTAAACAATTATTTATATAACATTTGAATAAGATTATGAAATATGGAAATACAGTTCTATAGAATGTTTTATGTAATACTTATATTTATTAAAAAGTCAAAATAATGTGTCGGTTTGTACTACGTTTAAGAGAAAACAGATAAAAATATTAGGGAACCCGCTTAACCGGTCTTAAACGTATTACTTAATAGCTAACCTTTATAAAATAAAACTTAACTTTATACATTGCAATTCAATTTAATTTGTAGTCACTTTTTAGATGATAATATAGCAGCTTGCAGAACTAACATGTGTGCGCAATAAAAAAGAAAAGTATTCGAAAAATCGTAAACATACGTACATATGTTATGTTGTAAGGTATGTATGCCACTGTGGTTCACTCAGTGGCACTTCTCGCGATGGAGCATTATGAATAAAACATTGCAGAGATGGCGATCTATCTCTATGTGCCTTTACATAGCTTGCAACACTTAGATTTTTACGACTGTATCTATCATGTTCACATACTGACCTGATAGGCGTTGTCGTGCCTATAAAAAAAACGACACCTTTCCCTGCTTTCCTACGCCCGCTAATCGTATTATCATCTTTTTCATCAGGCGAAATTACAGCGAAGCGCTAATCTGTCAACAATTTATAAGGAACTTTTCTGAAATATTACAATTTTCTGTAAAGTATAAATGTTAATAGAAAGAATGATATCAACAAATCTCTCAAGTTATGGCGTAGTAAGTAGCAGCCCATTAGCATCCCACAACTGGGTATAGGCCTCCACACTCATCGGAGAGACGGTTTTTAGAGCATAGACCACCACGCTGCTCCACTGTGGATTGGCGGACATAGTACACAAGCGTAAGCGCTGTCACAAGTGCACTCTCTATTTCTTCACTCTCATAGACCGATAGGACAGCAATCTGATACGACCGGAGAGAAATCAGGCGCAGGACCATGCTATTCGAGGCGCGGGAGTAGAGTACACCGCCAACTTCCAAACTCCGGGCAAATACTGAGAATTTCTCAAAAGAAAAATGTTTTGAATTCGCCCGGCCCGGGACTTGATCCCAAGACCTCATCTGATCTGATCTGATCACTAAAGCAATGAGGCAGTTATGGCATAATCAATGGGATTCATTTTAAATTTTCTATTGAATCACACTCTTCCTATACATATCTTGTTCAAATTTTTAATCGTTAATACTCCCTACTCCAAATACATTTTGTAAAACTAGTAGTTTTTGAAGTTTGATATAATTACAGTTTTTTTAAATAATAAAGAAACCTGTAATGAGGCCATCTACTCATAGCTCACTTAAAAGTGACTTTAAGGAATTTGTGCTAGAATTGTTTTTAAAAATACTTTTACATATATAATAATTAGATAGTAAAAGGTGTAGTATAACATAAAAAATATGCACTAACAGCGGTATTGTATGTTATTCTCTTACACCACACCTACAACATTACTTATTCAGTCATTTGGCTCAATAAAAAGACGTTTAAGAGGAGATAACGTCTCCATTACTGCTCCATAGGTATACATACATACCTATTGATTGATATTTATTAGAGTCGGGAGAGCCAATTCGCACGGGACAGGTAATTTACGGGGCCCAGCCGCCGACTTGCCTTATTTACGATTAAATAAAATAGGATCATTGTATTATTGGTGAAAAGGAAACCGCACAATACCGCATTGCCGTAGGTGTTCTCGGAATAGAATATAATATGTTTCTATTTTCAAGATATTTTTGCCTGCTTTTCAACATTCGTAATGTTAACCAAAATTTAACATAAATGTATTCCGATCTCTGTATATTTTTATGTTCTAATCATTCTACAAACCTGAATAGGCCTACCGGTACGCCTGCAGCATTATTATTATATTTTCTTTAATATCCGTTATAATAAAACTTAAAGAAACGTTGTCATATGACGTCCTTAAAATGAATAATATCAATGTATAAAAGTAACGAGCGTACAAAATAAATAAGATATTGTTTCATATGAATAATATCGTGTCCTCAGTCCAGAAAGGAATATTTCTGTGGATTAATACGAATATTAATTAATAAATAAATAAAGGTTGTTTGGCCGTCTCCTTCGGAAAGAGATATTCTTAACAACCACGAGGGGGTTGTAGTTTCACAGGATGCTCCTCGTATTTGTAATCAAAAATATATTTTTAGTGTTTACGAATTATATATATACATATATATTATATATATGTGCACTATTAAATATTTTTGAAGAGAACCTTCAGCTTTTTTAATACTAATTCGTCTGAGGGTTAGTTTTAATATTTACAAATAACATGTGGTAATAATAAATAATTTGCCTTTCGTCATTTAATACTATAATATTCAATTTAATAAAATATAAAATTAAAATATTTCATAATTACTGAATTCTAAATTCAAAAATAACATAATTAATAATTTCTAATATTGACAAAAAACACGTGGCATTTTTATTCACTATTCATCATTTGAGATTTCAAAAAATTATTTGTATTAATTTTCGACATTCATTCATGACAAATAAAATCATTAAATTCCTAACATATCTTCCTTTTCCCCCTCTTCTAAGGCTCGGAAATCTAAAGTTTTAGATTTGTTTAAATATAAACAAGACTTAAAAATTAGGAAGTTTCACTTTTGACACGTGGAGTTTATAGGCACGCACTTTTTTACTAGTTTAAGAATTTCATGCTAGATGGAAAAGATTGACTTTGAAAATTTTTATATTAACTGTCTTGTTACAGTTTATAAATATCGTATACGGGTTTGGTGGTATGGTTATAGATTTTTATTATAGTATAAACAGGATATCGAAAACTGTCTTTATAGCGTTCGCGTGTACGTCTTTTAAATTTTATATATTTTTTTAAATAATGCCATTTCAATTGAACTGTATAACGACGGCAAAGTCAGAACATCAAGTTTTTTAAAATATGAATTGCAGCTTTCACTTTTTGGCTCCACGTATCACTTTTATGAATATAATATAATTTCTATGCAATTCGGCGTTACTATTATAAGAATTTCTACAAAAAAAATTATACGTTACCTAATTATTTGGTTCAGTTTTTAAAACGATTAAGTTCGCTGTTTTCTTATACATATTTAATACCTATTAAGTTGACCTTTGCACATTAATTATTCTTGTTTAGATGACCGTACTTTCATGACCTAACTACAGAAGACGTTTTGCAATTCAAGTAAGTGTACCGTTCGATCTAAAAGCTGGGCTAATTGTTCTATTGCATTACTAGCTAGCCATATTTCTAAACTAAGTTACTTTAGCCTAAATCAAAAGTAATACTCCTGATAATTCTTATATTAAAAACACAAGTTTCAAGATAACATTTATATTAATCCTCGAATGACCCTTTGTTTTAAATTGTGCTATCCAAAAAACCATTTTTGTAGTATCCAATATAATTAAGCTGTTTATTTATTAAATTATCAGGGAGGCGAAATAAAAAGTCTTTAAACCGATTACGGCGCAACACAGAGTGTTCATATTTTAAATACATTTACGGCCACTCGAAGCGTGTTTGAAACTTTAAATCAAATAACATTTAAAAGTTTCTTACTTAAAAATAATGAAACAAAACAATTATTTACAATTGTTCTCAACTTTACAAATAAAAGAATCAAATTATCATTTCATTCAATGATTTTTGAAACGGAGGATTGCTATTTTCACTCTCTTGGTATTCTTATGCAAAAGACAAAACTGTATAACAGCCACAATATAATTTAAATAGCAAATAATAATTTTGTTCACGAATCCGAATTTTACATTATACCATATCCAACTTTGTTCGTCAAATATTTGTTTCTTTACCTTGTAATATTTGTTTTATTTATATAATTTCAGAATTATTACACCAATGGGAAGTAATTATGTGCTTTAATAACAACCATAAAAGTAATGTAAATGTTTCATGACAAAACTTATGGTTGTCTCTGGCAGTAAAACGTAATCAGTTGTGAAACATTTACACATGCCGAATGTCACAATATGTGTAGCCGTGTTCGGATACACGTATTTAATATTAGTAAAAAGATTTAATAGACTGATTCTAAATAAGCCAATTTCAAAGAATTACTGTTGTTCAAAGAGTAATTGGAGTATTTAAAAGTTAGGTATACCATATTTCTTTACAAAATAATTACCAATAACAATATAAAAGAGAAAAATCAATACTAGTGTAAGCGATCTTGCAATTGCGTATTTTTACATAAGACTACGAAAATCTTAATTTATTTTATTATAGGATCGAAATAATGAATATTTTTATACAGTTAATTCGATAAATAAGAAATATACATTACATTATTGACGAAATATAAATTAGTGCCTACTTAAGCTTGCTTGCTTGAGATATCTTTAACTCTTATAAATTGCTTAATTAAATAAACGAGTGTAATCGACCCAATCGCCGCTTAAATTTAAGAATAGTGACATAATTCAAAAAAGCTTATTGAATAAGAAGCAATTAACCAATTTCTTTATGACATTTTGTAGCTCCAACACTGTATTTTCTTCTTTATTTAAATATGAGATTTTATATAAGCAAGTATAGACTGCTCTGGATTCTGAAGTCTTTAAGTTAAATTTTCTTGTATCTTGTATAATATTTTTAAACATTATTGGAGTACATGTATCCGAGCTATACCCTAAGTTCAGCGAAGGTAACCGCGAGTAAGACGCGCTCATAATTCTATGTGTACAAAGCACAGCTCTCTGCGACTGAAAGTTACTTCCAGATGTAACTTAATTGAAATATATTTTGTTCCTGTTTCAAAACACGAATCATAAATCCGCAGAGGCATGAAGTTGCTCACTTCAGAATGTACACATCTTTTAGGTTTTTTTATTTAACGTTACAATACAAAACGTATGTATTTTTGTATAAACACGATTAATATAAATATTTCTACTCAGGCACTTTATCGACTATGTCTGTATGTAATTATATGTATATAAGTTTCTTTACGAATTGTTCTAAACTAGTCGCGATTAACTTGGAATTTAGCAGTGACTCGGCATGCTCGGCCTTTATTTAAAAAATCGCAGATTCGATTTCAGGGCAGGGGCCACTTACTTTCTCTTCATGAAATTAGACTTATGTGCTTAATTGTTTTTGAAATTCATCATGGTCATGGTAAAGGAAAATGTCGTGAAGAAACCTGCGTATCTAAGGAGCAGTTCTAGGATATGACTAGCTCGCAAATTCGCATTGGAGCAGCGTAGTACATATATGTTATAAAAACTCTCCCTATTATGTGTCAGGAGGCCTGCGCCCAGGAGTGTAAAGAAGTTTTAACTTTAAAAACGACTTACTTTCTTCTGTCTGTATGTTTGTTTCCTTTAATCTCTGAAACGGCTTTGTCGATTTGATGGCAGATAGCTGATTTTGTATCGAATAAGGTCGGCTAACACTTTATTGCATGCTTATTTCGAGCTGTAGTTTCATTATAGCTGTTCTAAGTTGCGTACGTAACACACGACAGAGATACGTTATTCCGATATTCCACACCAATTCACGTTCACAGATCACCGCATAACCACAAATGTGGAACAACATCGTTAATATAAACTTCTCTTTGTTTTAATCGCATTGTGTTTAGCGCGGGGAAATATCGCGCATCAACTGTTTCCTGCTCTATTGAATTATGGTACCTACACGAAAAGAAACATTGTATATCGTTTTATGTTGTTTTTGAAGTAAAACTTCTTTGGCACAGTAGGGATAAATTTTCATTACACGTTACGTTACGCAAGGCATGTGTTAGTGTGTAGAAGTGTCTGTTGGCTCATCACTGTCACACTTAGATAGATAGATTGCTTTCGACAAGTGTCTTCATTTTAAAATAGTGATGAAGGTATTACATATATGTATATGTGATGAATTTAATTATTATAGAATTTATCACAATACAAAGACATGTCACTTCCTTGTGTGTACAAATTGATACACGGATTCATTTTATCGTAGTTATTGGCGCAAGATTTCACCTTAAGAATAAATGGCGATCAGGTATATGTACATAATATTTAAACAGCATTGAAGGGTGGTGAATAACCACAAGTAATCGGCACTGGAAAGAGTACATGGAAACGGTCAACGTTAGGATTCGAAGGTGCTAGAATGGTAGCCCAATGATTTTTTTACTTCGCAGCCACTTCATCAGGTTGGTAATAATTGAAGAAGATATGTCATTTCCTCAATAGACAAAGTAAGTACAGTAAGTAAGTAGCAGTCCTGGTCACAGGCCTCCTCACTTATACGAGAGAGGTTTTCAGAGCATAGACCCACCACGCTGCTCTACTACGGGTTGTCATTGCACATACGTGCACTTTCTATTCCTTTACCCTCATAGTCCGATGTGACGGTGTGACTGTATCGACCTCGTCTCACCGAAACGATGTACGAAATACATTATAAAATACATATATACAGAGTCGCGCATCTGACATAGTTTAAAGGCAATGTTGAAGTATAATAAAATATATATTTGGCCAAGTGTAATCGTCTAGCTAGTTAGAACCCCTAAATATGTTGTTTCCATAGCAATCCAAATCCTTTTAGAGCGTCAGAGGTAAAGAGATGGCGTGACATGACGTTCCCATTATTATATTCATATATAATATAATATCTGTAAAGCATAAGAAATATAATTTTCTGGAAAACATTAAGTATTTATCCAATGATGAATATAACCAATGCCGATGAAGTAAACTCCTATCATAGGCACTCCGGTACCTTCTATTATTATTTATGTTATTATTATTATTATTATTAGGGCACCGAAGTGGTCAACTGGCGCCACACCCGCCAGGCGACGATGAGTTCCGACTCGTGCTCTGAACCCCCTCCCCATAATAAGAGTATTCCTGTTTATAGTGCGCCTGCGGCGTATGATCTGTCTCTTGTTGTGTCATCGGGACTAAAGCCCGGATATGTTTCATAAACATGTAGAGACGGGTCTCTAAGGTATTTCAAACGAGGATCGAAATCCATATACATTGTCAGCCGAAGCTGTGATGAGGCAATAGCCATGGTTATAAAGCGCAAAGCGCAGTGTTATATTAAATGGGATATATANATGACAATATATACTCGTATATTCGTGTGACATCCATTCCATGTATATTTAAATATATTTTAATGCATCTTACTCCAATCCCTTTATGTACTTCAACACCTCACCACTTTATTAATTTACACAAAACCCTATTTTAAAAGATAAAATATTATTTGTAAAAACTAACACAAGAATAAAAAAACCGTACGTCATCTTTTTTTCTCCCCCCGCGCAAATTCCATGGCCCTCTCGTTTTCTTTCCTTTTTTTTTCTTTTTTCAAAATAACAAGGCTTGTGTAGGTTGCCAGTATCACTTATATATTATTGATTAAAAAAGGATATATATAAATTATATTTCTGAATACATATAATGCATTTAATTATTTTTATACATACATTATGTATGTCTGTATATAAATTGTATATATATTTATGTAAGGACGTGTCCGTCACAACGGGAATTCGACACGACCGGAGACAGATCAGTTTCCCAATTTCGGGCAAATATTGAGAAAATCTTAAAACTCAATATCAATTTTGGAAGTGGGCCGACGCGGGACTCGAACCCAGGAACTTATGTCTGTAGTCGAACACGCTAACCACTAGACCAATGAGGCAGTTTAGAATAGACAAGAATGTTATAAAGTATTGAGCCATTGTTATTGTGAAGATAATTGCCAACGTTATTATCTTCTATCAAAATTTCATTATAATATCAGTTAATGCTAGACTTTGAAGTCGACCAATAAACAGTTTAAAAAAAATAATGCAAAGATGTCTTCAGCGCAATAAACTGATTCATTCACTCACTCATCTTGAGAATTTCAAAATATTCGCGATTACTGTTTATTTATTTATTTATTTATTTATGCACCAAAAATGAAGTCACATTAATAAGAAATTAAAGTTAGTATACATAGGATACCTTATCCCTTTGGAGAGATCTCTTCCAGGAACCCCTGTTTTTAATTATGGATTTTCTTACAAACGGAATTGGGAACTAACCGGGTGAAGCCGCGTGGAACAGCCAAAAAATGTATGAAATTATTTATTTAAAGTTAAACTATTTCATTAAAAATGTACATTTAAATTAAAACCGATTTTGGACATAACATTAGAAAGTAATTAATAAAGAAATTAGCTGAAAACGCCAAGAGGCGCAAATATGAGAGCCTTGCTTTAGAATACATATTTGTTTCATTTGGCGTGGAGACATTGGGATCGTGGGGTCTTGAGGCTAAAAGCTTTTTTACAGAAATTTCATCACACTTAGTTGATGTCACCCGTGACCCTAACGCCGGGTGGTACTTCGAACAGCGTATAAGTATCGCTGTCCAAAGAGGTAACGCTGCCAGCCTTATGGGCACCCATCCATTTGCTTCTGATGACACATTTTAATTACTTTTATTTTTTCTGCATTAATGTTAAATTTCGATATAATGTTATCATGGTTAATTGTATATTAACATTATTATAATTAAAACTAACACGATAATGATTTATACATTAGAAAGTTTTAGTTCAATGAAGCCACGACAATTCTTTCTTGTGATGACAAGTTAACGCTTGGCTGTAATTACACCTGCTGGTACCAATTGATGGTTAAAGATGATACAGTTTAAGATGGAAGCGCGCTAATCTTTTAAGAGGCAATTTACTACTTATGATTTTTACATAGAATCGTACCGGAACACATATCTCTTTGCTTTGCGGTACGTCTTTGCTTGTAGTTAACCTCCCACCACTTCAGAATCAGACAAAATTAGACAGTGTAATTTCCTAAATTCGCCCCACTGGGGATCGAAGCCGTGGTCTCTGCTAGCAAAATGAGTACTCACACTACTGCGCTAGCGAAGCCGTTAGATTTACGTCAACTCTTATCACTTTTCTCATATAATTGCAACAATTTAGTATAACTTTAAACAAATAATAATCTTCTAAATTTTCTAAAAAATAGCGAATGTTCCTAACATGCCAAAAACTAATTCAGTGCGGTCCGCCGTGATATATTGACAATCAGTTGCTATCTGAGTTGATGTTACAACGCGTTTACGCCACCAATTTTACGAGCAATATCACTGAATAATACAAGGGGAGGTGAAGAGGGTCGCTATAATGCCTATGTATATATTTATTTGGTTTGGAGGAAAATTCCTTCATTCGCTAAGAGATTTTGCGTGTTCTGCATATACTGGAGTCAGAGTAAAAATCAGGGGCTTCTTACATAATGGGATAACCGAATCAAACGCTAACGGGAATTTCTGTTCAACTTAAATTTGTGAAAACAAGACGCCTAAAGGGAATAACTATAAGAAGGTATTTATATTTAAAAAAAAATACAGATTTTCAGATAGAAATACAAAAGAAAATAGTTAACGACTACATTAATTAGAAGATCCAAAAATTTTGGCGAAATTAATAATATATTTTATATATTTACCCGCATAAATTCGGATATCTTGGTAGCTTCAGTTACTATTTATAACATCAATGGAAAGACAAGCAGAGGAAAATTTAACAATTTATTTTCTTCTTAGCAGTACCGTAAATACTTTTATGTTTTATTTAGAGAAAAGCTGGTCATGTAAATTTAAAGAGACACACTAATTTATCTCTCTTGTATATATAAACATATATGTATAGAGAGAGAGAGGGGGAAGAGAGGGGGGTAGGGCAGAAGAGAAAGAACAGTTTATTGTACCGCACAATGTACACGAAATAGTTATATTAATTTAAGAGAATTTTGCGAATAGGCGGGGGTGTGGAGATTATATAAAGAAACCTGCGTCTGAATATAGGTATATAGGTACGTATATTATACCTAATTCAGACACACATACACACACACACACACACACACACATGTATAAAAGAGATATCCAGGTTTCTATTGTCTCATCACGATATCTCTGGAACTATAAGTCGTAGAGACTTGAAGTTTGGTACAATATTCCTTTTGGCGAGTAGAGGTCACCTAAGAATGGACTTTACGAAATTCCACCCGCAAGGGGAGTTGCGGGGTGTTAACTATTGAGTCATCACGATATCTCTGGAACCATAAGGTGTAGAGACTTGAAATTTGGTAGGAATATTCCTTTTGCCGAGTAGTGGTCAGCTAAGAACGAAGATTGCGAAATTCCACCCGCACCCGGGGTTGGGGGGTGTTAACTATTGACTCACGATATTTGGAAGGAAGAACGCAGACGAAGTCGCGGGATCAGCCAGTATATATATGTATGCAAAAGTAAGATATTGATAATTCGTAAAACATCATTTCATTATTAATAAAATTCACTTATACAGTAAATAGAGTAAAATACACAACGCAGTACAAGAAATAAAAACAATCCTGTAATGCCATATTTTAGGGTGCGAAAGTATTAGAAATAATTTGTCGGGTTAAACAAAAAAAAAATTATTAGGTACCGCAATCACTTTTGGATTTGCCTCCACATAATTTTAAAAAATATTTTACACAAGGCGTATAATATTGAAAATTATGTAAACGATAAAAATGGGTGGACTTGATTCCAGTTGCACACAAAGAAACTTACAAAACTATATTTTAATAAGTAACCGCTGAGATTTTTTCCCGTTTTTTTAAGCTTCTTGAATATATAATATTTTAATTAATTTCGATTCCAATAAATATATTTATCCATACACAGAAAGTTTCTAACGAGAGATTTCTCTTGCCTTATCATCAGAAGTTCTACAATTTTTTTACACAAACCAAAGAATTTTTTTTATGGCCTGTAATATTTAATTTGAGGTTAAAAACATATTATCTTTTAAATTATTTAGTAGTGAGAAAGCAGAACTTGTATTAGTGAAACAGATAAATCTGAATTTAAAATAAATTTTAGAGACCAATCAATTAAAACTTATTGATAAAATTTATACATTACCAACATTTATTGATACTACTCGATTGAATGAAAGTCCACAAGACGTGTCCACGCATTTTTAATAAAACGAGGCCGTTGAATTCGACCAACAAACTTTTTTGCTGAATAAACCGAGTAATCGCAAAAAAATGGACGGAAGGATTATTTTGAACTTTGTAGCGAAACCAATCGACGGGACATACATATACAGACATGCGTGTACTTTTAAAATTTTTATTGAAATAAATCGAGTTTGTGATACAATAAATAAAGTGTAACAGTGCTGAAAGTGTTTTAACCTAAACATAGAAAAATACTTTATTGCACACACATTATTAGGAATAAACAGTATATAAAAACTTCAATAACAGTTTAGGAACCACAGCATACCAAGGCGGTCTCATTGCATAAGCAATCTCTTTACAGACAACCATTGAGTAAAGGAAACTGCAAGTGAAAAAAAGCAGGTGGCGCTACAAATAAAAACAAGGAAACCAATTAGACATTAATATAACTGTATAAAATATATAAATAAAAATAAATAGAATAAAATTATATATGTCGGAGTTCAGTAGACTATGCATATAGTAGAACGAATTGCTCTAATTTTAATTAAAATATAGTAAACTAATAGCTTATTGTAATGATGATGGTAAAAAATACCCAACTGAGTTTGTTGTGGGTTCTTCTCGGATCAGGGCGCGAAAGAACCCTCGTAACTTCAGATTTTAAGCCGTTCTTGAGTACCATCATCAGACGTATATTAGAATCAGAGTGTGGAAAAAAATATAATTTGACCATTCAAACGTGATGTAATATGCCTACTTGAATAAAGATATTTTTGATTTGATTTGATATATGGGAGTGCAATAGTCTGTGGAACGCTGGCGCCATCTGTCTATGGCGTGGGACAGAGTCATGCCCCGCAGAATGCTGCGATGAACCCAAAACGTGAGCCAACAGCGGACGAGTTCCCAAGTGATAGTCCGCCAGAGCGATCGACTGGATGAAACTGTCGCGTTCCTGGCTATTATTATTAATGAGTTTTTGTAAATGGATATCGGTAACATTAAGTGATTGAATATTATAATCCGAGTTAATTAATAAAGTGTTGCACCAACAACATTACCCACGAACGCCCACAGTATAGAAATTATGATATGAATATTGAGGATCATGTCGACGGAGAACCCTAAAAGTTTTACATAGCATAAATTCTATAGTTTGTAAATGTGAAGTTTAAATTTTTTTTATGTGAAAATTTGAATTTTTATAATTAACACCTTGTGGGTGGAATTTCGCAAAATCCGTTCTGAGCTGACCTCTACTCGGAAAAAGAAATATTCCTACCAAAATTCAAGTCTCTACGCCTTATGGTTCCAGAGATATCGTGATGAGACAATAGATACCTGGATATCTCTTTTATATATATACATTGCGAAAAAAATATTATCTTATTGCGAATGATTTCATATATCGTGGGAGTACAATCGTATTTTAAAAGTATGAAGACTCATACTGGCGTATGTCAAGTGATAAGGAGTTGCATAGTATTACTGATTTGGCTGTGAAAGTGTCGCTGTAGTATTATGTGACCGTCAGGGAACTTAAGTAGACTATTTCTACTAGCCCGCAGCTCAAAATGATGTTCAGCCTCATCGCCAAGAAACGAAAGGCATTCTTCTAAATAATAACGAAAAAGAATAGAATAAAGGAGGATATGGACATGCGTAGTTTTTGATTACTTTTTATTTTTGTGAATGCTGTGCACGACTTTAATTTAGAAACGAACAAAAAAGAGAATAGATCTATTTTAGTTTAAGAAGTATTTGTACGAGTTATATTTGATTAAATAAATAAATAAAAGATGTCATAACATCTGTGATTGATTTTATTTTATTTTCATACATCAATCCTGTATAATGAACGTTAATGTTAATTTTGTCATTTTTCTTTAACGATATTCTGGACGCGTGATTAATAAATGAAACGTTCCACTTTTATAATTTATTCTTCAACTATTCTACATTAACGTGCTACTGTTGGGAGCAGGCCTCCTCACTCATAGGTGAGAGGGTTTTAAAACATGGATCACCATGCTACTCCACTGCATGTCGGCAAGCAGGTGTATTTCATGATAATAATTTTATTGAATCTAGGATAGAGTTAATACAAGTGGGCTACTTAAGATATAGCCCTGCATCTTGATAGCCTAGAATATGATATAAAACCGGTAAAAGTACGCACTCTGCTCCACTGACAAAAAAAAATTTAATCCTAAAATATAAATCCTACGTTCATACTTCAATATTACAAGGATTTATCTGCTACACTAGTAGCTGTTTAAATGTAAACAATTGAGGTAATAAATTAACAGCAATCCTAATAACTGTTAAAATAAGACATAAGAATGGAAACAACCAAAGAGAAATTCTGCTCTTCGACTTTAAATATAGTTGTTCCATTGAGAAACTAATAACTAATGAAAGTCATTGTGGAACTTGGAATCAATAGACTTAGTTGCGAACTCTTAAGAAATTATTGTGCAAATAAATAAAAACTTATGCTTTATAGAGAATCCTTAATAGAAAAGCCTTAATCGAAGTACAACAGAATCAATTATTAGCAAATCGTTAAGTAATCATGCGAGGGTATTTCAACTTATCCACAGTCTCTGTTTCAAGATACATTATGCTCGCTCCGCATAAGATATTCATGTAGCAAATCCAATTGTGTCCGGACACCGTGAACAAAGAAAATCATTTAGCTTACTCGTACTACTTTAGATATTTGTGTGAGTTTTTACTAATAAACACTGCTTTAAATTCCATGTCATCATGGACTTGTTTATTAATGCATCCATTACATTAACTTTTAAAATGAAAACAAAAATTACTACACAAAGTATACTTTATCTCTGAAGAGAAATAAAAACAAATGATAAAAAAACCATATCGTCAATTCCTTCGGCATTCATTTGTTAGTCTTTACAAGTGAGGAACCATTAAACCCTTAACCTGAGCTTTCAATAGGTGACGTTATACTTCATTGCACAAATACGATAAGTAAATAAATACCAGGAACACTAAAAGTGGAATTTAATAGACAGGAGGGTATGTCTATAATACCTAAATTATGTGAGCTTACAAAAAAAAAAATTATTGTCATCTTGAATATAGCTTGATTTAACTTAATATAAGCTAAAGTTTGCAAAAAGGTAAATGACCGTCATGTACAAAATAAATTTTAAAATTAACTAAATTACTTATAAATTTACTTAGTACTATTTATATATATCGATTAAATACTTAAAAATTAAACAATAGAAACACACTGAGATTAAAACTCCTGCTTTAGACGAAAATTTCATATGACTACAACGAAGATAACCTTTATAGTACTTTATATAATTTAGTATTACAATAAATTGATTAATATACATTTCTTCCCGATCCTTTTAGTTGGATTATATATCTGTGTTTTATATACGCCTGTATAGAAAAATGTAATAACAATACCCTTTATCGGGCTCTACCATACCATCTATTATTGTATTCTGTTAGGTTTTGTAATCATATATGCAGTACATCAATATCAGCACTCTTGAAGTATATAAAACTCTAGAAGATTGTTTTGCTGAAAACAGATTCATGAAAGATTATTTTATGTATATATCACAACTTTCACGAAATAATAAAAAAAGATGTGTCCCTACATTAATAATAGGCCCAGTAAGACCTTTTCACATATTTGAGAATCAGATAAGGCACTTGAAAAAGACCGTCTGTACCTTCATTACAAGTCTCGAAGGCACTCACAATAGCTGTGTAAGTATTCAGGTGGGGGGAGGCTGAGTAACCTCTCGTGATTTCTCAGGAGATGCGCGTGAATGCCGGTCTTTGGGCTACTGGGCCGAAATTATAACAGAAACTATGGAAACAGCTTTCGTATACATTTTTAAAAGATTTAAAATCTTGTTTTTTCTTCATAGCTAACTAGCGCTTGGCTATAACCCCACGTGATGGTATGTAATAATACATTTTAAGATGGTAGCGATAAACCCAATAAAAGGTATTTCACCTCTTATGATTTGTACACAATATTGTCGTCGTCGGTTCAACCGATGGACGTCCACTGGTGGACATAGTTCTCACGTAATGATGTCCACAAGGCCTGATCTTGTGCCTGCTGGCTCCAGCGGCTACCAGCGACCCACCTTATATGGCGACCCTCTTTACACACAACACTGTGCTGGACCCCAAATATATACGTAATATAATTTTACGTAATTTGATTAAATTGATACTTTTGAATTAATTGAAAAATATACTATACAAAAGCTGGAGTTATTGAGAAGACACTTCGAAATGCTTAAAACCCTGGGATCTTGGGCAGTCACCAAAAATTTCTCTTCACAATAACATCACGTTTTCTAGATTTAACTTACTATCATTTTGTCATACCTATTCATGTATGTGTGTCATTATGTCATGCACTCGCTTTGCTAATAGAGATTTCTAGTTCGATTCTTGGAAAGGTAAAATTTAGGAAACACAAGAAGCCACTAAACCAGCCAAGAAATGCCGCTGGGCTCAAAATTTTCGTTTCAGTACGATGCTATGTACAAAGATAATGGGTAAATTACCACTTACTAGGTTAGCGTGCATCCGACGTGTAGACATTACAATGGTTTGTTGGAAACATTGAATTAATCCATAAGAAAATAGGAAATAAGATTTACTACGCTAAAGTCAGTTTGCAGAGATAACTTTTAATCAATCACAGATAGTTTTGAATGCGTTGTAGGTAGCGAGAGATTTTTAATTTTAAAAAAGACATTACAAAGAGTACAAAATATTACTTCTAAATAATATTGCGCGAGCTCGTTCAACAACCGATACTGGTGTACAGTTATTACATAATATTTACGAGGCCTGGGAGGAATCACGAGACGCGCTTGGTGTTTTCTGTGATTTGTCTAAGGCCTTTGATTGTGTCCAGTATGAAACTCTGATCGGGAAATTACGTCACTATGGCATCACAGACGCTGCATTAGACCTGATGAGTTCCTATTTAACTAATAGAACACAAAAGGTCTGTGTTAATGGAAAACTTTCAGAAGGGTCTGTAACGAAACTAGGTGTTCCACAGGGTTCCATATTAGGACCATTTCTGTTCCTCATTTACATAAATGACCTTCCTTATTTTTCAAGGACGGTCGTGAGATAGTTTTGTTTGCTGATGACACTTCTCTAATATTCAAAGTTAATCGACAACAAACATATTTTGACGAGGTAAACAATTCGCTCAATAAAGTAGTACAATAGTTTGAAGTAAACAACTTATTACTGAACGGGAAAAAAACAAAATGTATTAAATTCACATTACCAAACGTAAAGCAAGTGAGAACCATTGTTAATCTTAATAATGAGGAACTTGATCTGGTAGATAGTACCGTTTTTTTAGGCATTACGTTAGATAGTAAACTACAGTGGGGGCCCCATATAAGAGGTCTATCGAACAGGCTCAGCTCTGCGGCTTACGCGGTTAAAAAAATTCGCCGTCTTACGGACGTTGAAACCGCCAGGCTGGTCTATTTCGGTTATTTTCACAGCATTATGTCATATTGCATTTTACTTTGGGGTAATGCTGCTGATATGGATGCAATATTTGTGCTGCAGAAAAGGGCTGTTCGTGCGATCTACAATATGGGTCCAAGAGAGTCGCTAAGAAACAAATTCAGAGCAGTAAAAATAATGACAGTTCACGGCGTATATATATTAGAAAACTTATTGTACGTCTATAAAAATATTGACTCTTTTAGGAAAAAACGTGAATGCACTTCATATAACTTAAGAAATAAAAATAAAATTGCTGTAAATTCTAGTAGGCTACACAAAATAGAGAAGTCATTCAAGGGTAACTGTGTACGTTTCTACAACAAGCTCCCAGAAGTTACAAAGATGTCTCTTAATAAATTTAAATCTTTTATTAAAGCTAACTAATTGATAAATCATTCTATAATTTGAAATAATACTTAGAAGACAAAAAAGCGTGGGAGTGAATGAATTGCTCTATATGTATATAGATATAGAATAAATTTAAAATATATATTGTAATGATCATAACAAAAAAGAACGTACACTCGACTGAGTTTGATGTGGGCTCCTTTCAGATAAGGGCGCGAAGGAACCCTCGTAACTTTAGATTGTAAGTCGTTCTTTAATGTTACCATCAGTCATTCATTTAAATAATATATAGAAAAAACGATAGTTGACGATTCAAAAGTGCTGTAACAGGCCTACTAGAATAAAGATATTTTGATTTTGACTTTGACTTTATTAATGTCATGTAGATATAACCACATACACCAAATTGATGTGTTCTATTTATTTTGCAGAAACTTTTGAAAACATTAAAATTAAGAAGAATTTAAAAAGGAAGTTCTTTCCATATGTTTGTGCTCGATCTCGAATTCTTTATAAATCCACGTATTAAGGGAATCTCTATCAGGCTGTTAATTTTAAGCCAAATTTAGGAAATTTAATTACGTTAATGAAGTGAAATGCGTTTATCTACGCAGTGGGGGACGTTTGCTTTGAAATCGGGGCTTATTTGTGGAAATGCCTTTTGAATGTCTCTTGGTTTATATTCTTCTATGGGATTATCAAATTAGAATGAAAATAAAATATAAGTCTATGGTTATTTGTATATATTAATTAATACGTTCTATCTGGTTTACTTGTGAACATTTCCATAAGCGTTTCCGAATCCTTTAATTAATTAATGATAAGAAAACTCTTAAGTATTTAATAATGCATCAAAGGATAACCTGTTAATTGGAAAGTTTTCTTACCATCTTATGTTATATACGAATTATATATTGTATATAAATATATATGGTATATACTGAAAGAAAGAAATATTAGTGAAGGGCTCGTTTTCGTTTTAAAAACACAAGTTCTAGAAAAAATCACAACTTATACCGAACTTTTCCACGAAATGTGCACATATGTTTATATCATATGTAGGTTTCCTTACGATATTTTCCTTCGCCGTAATTGCCTTTCGCCGATGAATATTAAACAAAAATTAGACACATAGGTTTTACAAAGAGAACTTAGTGGTGCTTGCCAAGTCTATTCAAAGGGTTATCGCCGATAAAGTTTAATATATGTATTTATGAACAGAAATAAATAAGCAACTACTATTCGCATTCAGTTATATATATAACATAGGGATTGATTATTAAAACAATATAAAATTTTGATTTAAAACTTTGTGTACTATTTGAACTATATAATTTGATATTTTATTGTGAGTGCGCCTTACGAGATAAAAAATAGTCACGATATCCGATTTAAGCAAACAAAAGGACATTAAATTATGTTTAAAACATCATTAGTCTGTATTATTAACCGTAAAAGAGAAGTTTTCTTTCACATTTACCTTTCACATATAAGTCATTTACTATTAGCGGTGGATAAACATTTTAATATCGTTCCTTTACTTTGTCGGGGATTTCCTTATACCGTAGTCCTGGTTCCAGTTAGCTCAGCTTGGATCATAGACTCCGGTCTGTGGCAGACGTGCTTTGAGCAGAAACTAATTGCAAGAGAGCCATACAACGTAGATATATAATTTATAGAAGGAGTAATATAATTAGGAAAAATCGGAATAAATATTTAAAAATAAGTAAAAAAAACAAGAAAAGTGTTTAAATAATCGAGTAGATTTTCAAATAGTCGTAGTAGAATTAATTAAAACATATATACATACATAGCATCACGCCTCATTCCCATAGGGCTAGTCAGAGACGACGTTCTTCCAGTTGCCACGATCCTTGCTTATCTCCTTTGTTTCTTTCATTCTCATTAAACCTTTCATACAAGTTCGTCGGTTTAGAATGCGCTTGACCTGGCCCTTATTTAAAATGTCCTGGATTTGATCCAGATACGTTCGCCTTGGACTTACCCTTCCAACTTTCCCATTCACTCTTGATTCATAAATCTTTTTTGTCAGTCTCCTTTTATTCATTCTCTCTATGTACCTAAACCATTTAAGCAACTAATTAAAAATCATTAATAAATCATGAGTAAAATTTACATAATTTCAATATCGATTTTTTTATTAACAAATGTTATTATATCAACAATAACACCAATCCTCCTAAATGAATATACATAATAGACTGTAGTTTTTATTTTCGAATAAACAGTTAGTAAAATAATGGAAAAAAGTCTAACTACTAGAACTGCTCGAAGGTTCAATTGCTATTTGTTTGTAATATTCATAATCAATGACTGAATAATAAAAAGGGTTTATTGTTTTCTTAATTGTTGTACATTTAAACTTAATAATGAAACAAACGAAATTTACAGCAATATAGCTAATTGGAGCAAGATCAGCTTGCTCCTAATTGTTGTAGTAACACTGGTGTTTGATGACAAACAAAAATATAACACATTAAAACGAAAAAACAAAATAATAACTGTAGGTATTTGAAACTACAGAGTTAAGCCATAACTAATTAAAAAACAAAAATAGAGAATGTATATTCCGATTAAGTTAGTTATAGTGGCTATTTTAACGTGTGTTTGTAACGCAATGGTTACAAAAAGTCACGGCGATTTTTGCATTAGTAATATAACCTTAATAAGGAATGTATTTAGAAAACTTACTTAGGAAACAGTGATAAAAATCAACAACAGTGTTAGTATGTATCTATACACACGAAATATTTGGGTTACGCCCTTAATGGGCATTAACATTATCGCCCTCGCATACCCTTCAGACCCCAGTGCCAATGTAAGAGGACGGAAACGACACACATCATAAACGTACCTCAAATTCTCTAACCGTGACAATCATTATTTTGAGTCGTCCTCCTTTAAATATAGTAAAATACGCAATGACATGATATATTTTTTATTTTATTTCTAGTTAACAACTGTAAGGGCTCATAGCTCAACATAGAAAATACTTATTACAATAATCAGTTATATCGTAAGCATGGTTACAGGTGCAAATGTTACTTATTAACTATAGAATAATTTTATTGTAATGCATCCCCTTTTGCTGGGAGTGTGTAAGATAGCTAAAGAAAATCTAAGAAATATATAAAACAAATTGAATGACTGGACTAAATGTTGATTTGTAAATAGCTACCGAATATTTTTTTTAATATTAAATCTAATTAGCTTGAACGTGATCAAATAAACAAACTCTTTAACTTTAACTCTTGGTATTCCACTATAACATTATCGAGATAACATCATCAATTAGGAATGATAGAGTCTAGATAATAGATGACTAGAATCCTTGTAGGTAAGTTTTGAATATGAAGGTTTATTACATACTAGTAACGCCCCGCGGATAGACCCGCTTAGATACCGATCTCGTGTCAGTGGAAAGTCTACTGTCCCATAGACTTAACTATGGGACAGTATAGTAGTAGTATAAGTAGTTGGACGTATGATATCGCGGACTTTTTTATAGATATTAATACGTTCTTTAATATTGTAGAACATTTTTTTTGTTCTACTTAAATAGTTTTCGCAGCGCACGCGATAGCAAATGTTTTGTTTATATTAATTCAATTTTCTTAGGGTTCTCTATTTTTTTTGAGAAAGTAATATAGGCTATGTCGTTCAGTGAAAATGCAGTTTTCTAATATAGTAATTTTTTTTTCGATATCGGTCCCGTAGTTCTAGTGTAAAAACGTAACAAACATACAGACATACATACAAAAACACAAATGATTCTTCTTCTTTATAATATTACTTTAGATTGTCTTTTTTTGTGACAGCTCATCTAGCCATCTATATGTATATCCTTGACAAAGATCCCTGGATTTAAGCCAACGAAGATGTTTGCTATACTCACAAATAACTACTTAGGTCCGAGTATTCCGTTTGCAATTCCAAAATACTTGGTTGGTGCTCAATAACTGATAGTAATTAACCGTTCAGCTAAATTGCTCCTTCAAAGGCTTGACATAAATGATTGGTACAAAGGCATTGGCTATTAACTGGAGGGCACTTGTACATGACAAGGAGAAACAAATGAAACGGTGCACCTACAATAATCATTGAAGAGGCAAGTCCTACAGCATATAAATTTGTAAGGGGTGACGAAGCAACGTCTTATTTTAGAATTGACTATACAACTTACGATATGTTAAAACAATATTATATAAAATTAATAATTGATTTATTAGTAGTTTTTAACGTCTCAGCTATTTTTTAGTAAATTTCCCTGGCACAAAAAAATGACAGTACACCGGGCGCCACCTATCTACGGGCATGTTGTTTGACCCCCTGAATACGAATTTCAAGTCAGTTTAGGTCGTCTAGCCTTCAATTTCGAGTAAATTGCCAAAAAACTTCTACAGCTACTTCACATCAAACTAGGTCTCATAAAACAATATGTCAAAGCTGGCGGTCAAGGATGGTGATTGTTTTCAGTACTTCAGAAAAAGTTTCCGGCGATAAGTGATGCCATATAGCTATTGTCCTGTAATTTTCATTTTTATTATTTCCTAAAAAGTTATGACACACATTTTTGAGACTTACCCAAGCTGCCCTCTATGTATCATTAATTTTGCCTATAAAATTAGCATCTTGAAATAGACTTCTAATTTAGGGTACATTAAAAATTCTCTCTTTTAATTTGGCATCACTTATCGCTGGAATCTTATCTCTGAAGTACTGAAAACAATCACCATCCGTGACTAGAACTTTGACATATTGTCTTATGAGACCTAGTTTAATGTGAAGTTGTTGTAATATCACTTTCTATTATTAATTTAAACGTATATTATCACCAGCGCCATTCAATTTGTACTCGGAAGCAATTATGTCGGAGGCATTGCATGATATGGACTGTGGAGTCAAAATTATTGGACGTAACAACATCAGGAACGCCGATGATACAGTACTCAATAGTATCGACACTTGAATCTACAAAAAAATTGTCGACCGGGTTTATTTGTTTAGTGATAAAGCGGGGCTCAAATTGAACGTTTCTTATACGAATCTCGTGGTTATAACTAAAAATGTTGTGGCTGACGACTGATTAACCTTGGCGGGCCGAAGGTTAGAGAGAGTACGCAAATAGCAATATTTGGGAATGTGGCTTAATGATGAATGAGAGAGTGAACAAGAAGTCAAGACGCGTATCTAAATAGCAAGAAAAACATTTTAAAAATTGAAGCATTTGAGATGCGGGCATACAGACGCATGTTGGCAATAATCTGAACTTAGAAATTATTCAACGAACAAATTTTGCAAAGAGTCATTCAAAAACGCGCACTTTTGCAGAGCGTCAAGTTGAGGAAAGTATCCTACCTTGGACACGTCCTAAGGTACGAGAGGTACGGACTTCTTTAATATATAATGATTGGCAAAATCACTGGTAAAAAGAGCGTCGGCCAGAGAAAAAAATTATGTCTACGCAAGATCAGAGACTAGACAGGGATTGTGAGTGCCGCCTCGCAAGAGACAGGTTCAAATGTTCTGAACTGACTGCCAACCTTCGCTAGTCTGGGAGGAACATCAAGATGAAGACGATTTAAATAGCGCACGATCTCCTTTTTAAAACAAAACTTTAAGCTGAAAATTCATAACGGTTATCACAATTCCGCTAATTTTTTTTGTACTTCAAAACTTGCATTTTAGGTTGTGCTCCAAATATTCTAAAGCAAACACTTGTATCATTTACATAGCTATTCGTTTTTCACAAACAACCGATGTATAGAAATTCCAGGCAACACGAAACTTACGGTTAAGCTCCGTGCATACTTCACAAAGGCGTCGAAATTGAAACACGTTCAAGTTCACAAGTCAGACCATGACAAAGCCCGTGCTAAGGTGTAATTGGTAGATAATCCTAGCTTTCAGATACTGTTCCCGACACGTTCGCTATACGGCTTTGTACGTTTATTATTTTGTATTGCTTAATTCAAAATTGACACTTAATCCACTGTAGGTATGAATTTTAATTCATACACCACAAAGTTAACTTGCTATTTTCTATTACCAGTAGCTCACACTCTATTTATATATCTTGTTCAAATGTTTAATCGTTAAGAATAGATTTCATTTCTTCATTAAAGCTCAAATCCATTTTTTAAAACTTGTAATGGTACCTGATATTAATATATTTTTTTTTAATATTAATCGGGACATAGTACTATAACAGCGCTCACTAATATGTGATGATATACGGTTTGGCTTTGACAACCAGCTCGTTACTATCATTGTTCTATTAGACTTCAGCAACACATTTAATACTGTTGATTATGACTTATTGCTAGCCATACTGAAGTCTAATAACCTCTCAGACGATGTTGTCTCATGGTTCCATTCGTACTTATCGAATCGGTATCAGTGTGTTCGTCTGGAGAATAAATACTCCGCCTTTTATGAGCTCCGTGCCGGTGTTCCGCAAGGAGGCGTACTCTCTCCTTTTCTCCTTTCATCAACTCCATATCACACTCCCCTTCCAGCTCCTTTCACCTGTATGCCGATGACTTGCAAATCTACACTGCCGTGCCTGTGGATCAAATTTCATTTGCCATCAACAGCATGAATTCTGACCTCAATAAAATTGGATTATGGTACGTTACCACCAGTTTTATTAAATAACATTGCGTTACCATTTAGTACTAATATAAAGAATCTTGGTCTGATAATGGATTCTTCAATTTCTTGGAGACCGCAGGTGAACGAATTAAGTCGACCTCTTTTTGCGGCAGTTGGCTCCTTAAAAAGGTGGAAAAACTTCCCCCCGCTGAAAACCAAAGTTTGTTTAGCAGAAACACTACTACTGCCTCTTATAGATTACGCAGATATTACTTATATTGATGCTAATGAGGAAGTTTAAAATAAATTGGAACGCCTGCAAAATCTCTGTATAAGATTTATTTACGGCCTGCGGAAATTTGTCCATATCAGTGAATATCGAGCTCAACTAAAATGGTTACTTCAAAAAAGTCTAAGACGTAACTATCATGTTCTCACTTTACTTTTTTCCGTGCTGTATCATCCTCATACCCCATGTTATCTTAAAAATCGCTTCACTTCTCAAGATATTGAGTCTAATGTTATCCAACTTACCCTTCGATCCCGCTGTGATCTGATCTGATAATATACTGCAATTTCCTGTTAGCTATGGAACGCTTCCTTCATGCATTCGTAACTCTAAATCATTAGCAATTTTCAAAAGTCGCTTAAAAGAATATTACTTGTCGGAATAATGATATTACTCGCTTTCTATAGGTGTATATATATATATATATATATATATATATATATATAATATTATATATATAATATAATATAAATTTGTACATTATTGTACAATATTAATATTATTATATAGTATTTATTCAAGGGTCGCCTGGAAGAGATTGCTTTAAGCAATAAGGCCGCCCTTGCACATAGTTTAATGTAATATATTCATTTATTGGAAGAATTTGTGTCAACTCAAAATAGTGTGCAATAAATATTTTCTCTCTCTCTCTAAAATAAAATTTAATAGCTCCATCTTTTGAGAGTAGACATAATTTTTTATAGATTTCTTCCTATACAGTAAGTTTAGGAAGTTTGTACTAGATATCGTAGTTGACGTTCTTTATATTATTTGTTTTAAACAACCTTACATCATTTCTTTAAGTTTAAATGTAGAGCTATTGTATAAAAAAGCAATGTCATTTATACTCTTTTTTAATATGAGAATCAAAAATGTTAGGTTCTTCCTCGCACACAGATTATTATGTGAATTAAGTGTGAGATAGGATGTTCAAAGTTTAAACGAAGTACTAAGGTACAGTAGCAAAATTATATTGCTGCATTTTGAATGGTAAGTGAGGTTGCCGAACGGGCAAATTGTTGGGTCCATCTTATGCAATATGTATCGTTATATTTTAAATATAAAAATAACAACACGTACGAAAATATGGCTATGTAGTGCAAGAAAAATATGTAAGGTGAATATAATACAATTATTGCCATTTCATTTTTGGTACTAATTTATTAAAATATCACCTGAATTATTTCTGGAGAAATAATTCATGGCAGTAGTATCATTAACAACTAAAATATTGTAACAAGATTTTTTGAAAGTGTCCCTCCGTAATTTCAGCATAAAATTAGTCCCTCCTAAAAATCCCAGGGCTATGAAACTTTGCCTTGCCCATTTAACATATACCACATATTGAAATTTGATTTAAAATGCAATAGGCCGAAGAATTTTCAAAATGAAAAAATATTAACATAGCAATTAGCGTGTTTATTTGTAGCTTTGAATTAATAGAACTTAATAATAAAGAGAAAGTTCATATGGTTTAATAATCCATATAACATTTTTATTGCTGACGGGATACCGGTTTTCTCGTCTTACCTAATATTAATTATTGATATAGTCTAATACGGAATCGTGCTAAGCTGGTACGAGGTAATTTACCTCATGCATTCCAGACAGCATCGTACCATTAGGCAATTTTTTTATTGTTAACACATCGTTGTTGATTGGACAGTAATTAGCCACGGTTGAAGCCTCCTACCTGTCCAGACCTAAACAAGTTAGATAATATAATTTCATAAAGCTTTCCCTGTCAGGAATGTAACCCAGGATCTAGCGAAGCGAGTCCTTGTACCATTACGCCAAGAACGTAAATCTATCTTCAATACATAGGACAATTCGAGGATTTACGGATGTGAGAGGAGGTACGCAAACACGCACCACATATGTGAGGGAATCCACTGCATTCTACCACTATTGCTCGTGGGTCTTCTTAAGGTCGTCTCGATCAGCGCCACCAGGAAGTGGCGCTGAGGTCCCCAGGCTGCTAAATCTGTCACAAAAAAGAATAGCGGATATTATTATGACTTAATTACACAGAGTCCCCATTATTTTCTCCTGTGATAACATGTTTTTGTAATTTGGTACAAACTAATGTATTTTTTTACGAGTGTTGCATAAAACTGCTTTGTTTGATGTGAGGCAATAATAGCGTTGTGCTATTGAAATACACCAGACCATTTATGTCCCGATTGAAATATAGGAAGCAATAAACCTAAGTCCCCTAGTTACAGGCACTTGCCGTAAATTTTGAGCAAACCTAAGAAAGTAATACAGTGTATTGATTTTATTTAATAACCAACACGTACGCATAGATACAACAACTAGAATTTCGGTTTTCCTTTATTACTTTAATAAAGAAACATCACCCCAAGTTCCTGATTTCGTGGGCGTATGGGACACCTGTTCTCGATGACTATTCAGTGAATCGTTTTGGTAAATTTCAAATCATTTTTCAGCTTTAAAAATTTTGTGAAGAGTCATTAAGTTTACTGTAAAACCATCGTCGCATTATTGTTTTTCTAATGATAGCGGTTTTAGGCACTTTAGTTGGATGTCGAGATCCTTAAGGGACACATAGAAGAAACGTACAACACAAACACAACACCGTAGAAACATTTAATATCTTATTTTATTAATAAGCTGCTCTCAAACTTCTGTCATCGCTAGCCAAGTAGCAAGGACGAATCGCTAAAGATAATATGTGAATTATGTGAATTAAATTATGTGAAGTAAAAAATAACTGATAATTTGTCGTTTATTTAATAAGTTACGGTGGTTTGTTTCTCTCATTGGTATAGTGGTTAGCATGTTCAACTACAGAAATGAGGTCCTGGGTTCGAGTACCGGGTCGGGCCAATTTGAAATCGATATTGAGTTTTCTATTAAGATTTTCTCAATATTTGCCCGAAGTTGGGAAAAAAAATTGCCGGTGTCATTCACCCCCGTGCCTCGGAGAGCACGTTAAACCGTCGGCCCTGCACCAGATCTCACTCCGGTCTTGTCGGATTGCTGTCACGTCGGACTATTAGAGTGAAGGAACAGAGAGTACACTTGTGTATTATGCCTGCCAATCCGCACTGCAGCAACGTGGTAGGTCTATGCACTAAAAAAGTCTATCAAAAACTAATGTTATCAACCACAAGATTAAAACATGTATTTAATATTGTATGAATGAATGTATAAAGGATTTTATAGATAAGAAACTGAACATTAGAACAGAATATATATGTAGTGAATGTGAACTTATAGTAATCATTGAATAAAGTATTTCTGATTCTAATGAAGTACAAACTAAAAAAGTATTGTACATGAGTCCGGTATTTCTGAACCAATCCGCTCTTTGTGGAGGGTTGAGTAATTGGAATCCGTCAGAGTTCCGGCTCTCCGATGACAAATGACAATAGCAGTGGTCAAGCTCTATTATTATTATCCTGTCCTTAAGAAAGTGAAACTCATGAACAACACACAAGCATTTCCTTATTCAATACTTGCCTTATTCACACACCTTCAGTTGGTTCGGATTCGATGTCTGGTCCAAGGAATTTTATAGCTTTTACTTTTTTAATTTAATAACTTTATTATTTGGGCATAAAAAGAAAGATACGTGACTTTAGGGTCAGTGTCTTCCCAATTATAAATTATATGCCTAACCTACTTATTTAAGAGAAAATTAAAATGAAAACTTAATTAAAAACTAATCCATAATATAAGATATAAAATTAATATAAGTAGTTATGTGTGTATCTGTTTGTGTGTATGTGCGTAATTAAATTAACATATTTTCTGTTGCATTATAGTCTACATCCTTAAGAATTTATTTTTAAAATATGTGGATGTTTAATTATCGTGTATAAGTAATTACTAGATAGACACTATGACATTGAAGCTACATAGCCATTATAAGATAATTGTGTATTCTTATATATCATTTTATGGATTATTACATAAACACAATTTCTGGATGAGTTTTGTAAATTGAAATTATGCTTAAATGTGAGTGTATAAATAAACAACGAAATTAAGAGTGCGTGAGTACGAAGTACACATGTCAGAAGTTTATATTTATACAAATCTAAAACTTTAGATTTCCCAGACTTAGAGGGAGGGAAAAAGGAAGATTTATTGGGAATTAAATGAATGTCATTAAAATATTAAAAGATTCGAAAATTATTACAAATAATCAATTGAAAACTCAAACGACGATTTGTAAATAAAAATATCATGCGTTTTTGTTAATATGAGAAATTACTTATTAAAATTTTGTTTTGAATTTAAAATTTAGAAAAGAGAATTCATGAAATATTTTTATTCCATATTTTATGAATAGTATATTAAATTACTAAATGGCGAGTGGCAAATTAAAATGGCCCATGTTGTTTGTAAATATTAAAACTACCTAACCTTCAAACGAATTAGCATCTTCGTTACGCTGAACACACGTTTCATTCGTAAAAACATAGCCCCCATGTGAGCCCTAAAGAAGTGTCACTTAAATAAATCGTAAATCATAAAACTGATTTTGGCTACCAGGTCCGATCATTGGCATTTTTTTATGCTAAGAAGGATTTAAGATATATAAAAGATTTATAAAAGATTTATACATATTTCTATGAGATCGGCAATTATACGAATGACACCGTCAATAACAGCCAATACAATTATAAAATTCATTTAAAGCAATCATACTTCTTAGTAACACTTAGTAACTAGTATTAAAATAAAAGGTAAGTAGTAACTTATCGACGTATTACTGTTGGGTGGAGGCTTCCCCACTCATACTGGAAGAATGCACCTTTTACACAAAAGTAAAATGATCAATTCCAAAGACCAATCAAACACACAAGTTTCTATCTATAAAGATATGAGGTACCAACTCAGGATTTCTTTTCTTTCGACTTATCTGAATAAGAATCCACGCATTTCACGCCTAACCTATAATGGTCTCTATTAAAATACACAGTCATGTATAATTCTAGTTTCAGTCAACAATAACAGAACAAATGTAATATTCAAATAAATTGTTCGTTCATTCGTTTTTTATTCCGCGGTTGGAGCGAAATCTCACATAATACGCAGCAAAAAGCTTGCTTTACGCCGAGTTTACACAGGTAACTTTCCCAAATAAAAGTTATGGCGCGAACGCAAACATTTCGCCCATCTGGGCTATTCTGGCATTACGTCACAGAATACAGATGACAAATGATACCCAAGCAACAGGAATGTTCTGAATTCATGTACGATGCATGCACACTTAGCAGCCAAATGTACCAAAAATGTTCATGTTATAAATCAAATCAAATTTCAAAATATTTTAAATCCTTTTACAAAAGGCTTGTTGTAATGTCAAAGATTATTTAAGCGATACAAATTTTTGGACTTAATTCCAGTTACACACAGAAATTGAACACATTGTAACCAACAAAACTATATTTAAAAGAGTAATGAGTTTCTTGGCGGTTTCTACACAGCGGTATCAACTTTCCAGTGGTAGATTTGTTACGAACGGACAGACTGCTGCTGATTCATAAGTGATTAAGCCATCTTGAATAAAGAATATTTTGATTTTGTTAGTGAAAGTTTATATCGAAAGGATTATGTATATCGAGTTTCAAGTCAGTAGAATCAAAGTTAGTGATTATTTTTCTCATATCTTTTTTTTTGCATTCTTCTGTATTCCCTCCCCTTCTCTGTCTCTGGTCTATTAAACTGAAGAATTGATTTTGTTGATTTATTTATATGTATTCTGGTTGATGAAAGGCAGCGTGTCCAAACCAGGGTACTCTCGGAGGTTCACTCTGCTTGGTCTTATACCAGATCCCCTTCGTTCTGGATCTGTCATCAAAATAAGATTTCCATATATTGCGAATCAAATATTTAATTTTGGGAAAAATTTAGAATAAAAGAAATTTTTAAAATCTGTAAGTTCCTTTTTTTTTGTCTTGTTAGAAGGAGTAATTTAGGATTATTATTCTAAATTTCTACAGAAACGGTAAATTCTCAACATATAAATAATATCTAATGACACTGAAACTATAATTAACAAATATAAACCTATTGTAAGCGTATGAAATCATTAAAATAATCCATTTTTCACTCCGAACCGCCTACTGATAAATGTTCTCACGAATAATTGGAAACCAAATCTCTTATAATAAATAAATTATAATAATCTATCTAAAATTAACGGATAAATTTTCATTATGTTACCATTGTTCAAGACAGCAAACTTTTAATGAGAACAGAAGGAAATTTGATAGAACTTTATAATATTAAAGGTAAAGATTTTCTAACAACTCCATGACTCACGTCTGATAGTCCACCTTTCTTTAATATTAAGATCATTTTACGATATTAGGGGTATTATTACTCGACTTATTAGTACTTGATCGCCTCACAGGGGAAGAGTATTCTTTCGCTAGCAGAGGTCCATGGTTCGTTTAACCGCAGGGCAAAACTTGTGTGAATATGGACTAGTGGCATTCTTCGGCCAAAGCTGGTTACCAAAGATAAATTAACTCTTGTCGTGTGAGTGCTAGCCGAGACACGGTAAACCTATGTATATTCTAATCTCGTGGGTTAGTGGGTACTAACCCACGAGATTAGAAACGGTGTAGTTCCTAAACTAGTGGGATTATTGCAAGTTATTCATATCGCAGCTTGGAATGAACAATTGCATAAGTCAAAAAATGCAAGATTTCAATTAAGTATGCAGAAGAATCAAGACCAGCCTATATATTCTCGTGTTAAAAACTTATATTCAAATTGGCAAATATGACGCTGTGGCACCACAAACTGATATTATTGTCATGGGCCAATTTACATGTAATGTTTTTGAAGTGATACTTCTTTAGGCGCATGAGGGTAAAATATTAATGAGGGTGAATCGCGTGATTAGCGTCACGCAGATGTGCAGCGTTTATTACGCTAATTTGTTTGAAGATTGCGTAGTTTTAATAATTTGTCACCCGCCATTTAATAATTGAATACTATTTTTCATAAAATATAAAATAAAAGTAATTCATAAATACTCTTTTCTAAATTTTAAATTTAGCTAATAATTTCTAATATTGACAAAAAACACATGGTATTTTCATTTACAATTCGTCATTTCAGATTCCTATAAATTATTTGTATTAGTTTAGGACACTTTTAAAATTTTAATGACAATTATATTCATTAAATTCCTAATATATCTTCCTTTATCTCTCTACGTCTCGGTAATCTGAAGAATCATTTTTTTTATTGCTGACAGATCAGCGCTAATCTGGTAAAAGGTAATTTAACCTGTTATGTTATAGTTTCTTTCTTTGCTAGGCGACACATCTTTGCTGTTAGGGTGGCCCGAAGTCTCCCACATGTTTAATTTTTAAATAGCTCTTCTGAAAAATTAGGTTTTTGGAGCTTTGTTACGATTCTTCTAAAACAGCAATACGTATAATACATAATATGTAACGGCAGTATCAGTATGAAACTACGACACAGAATAAATAATGTAGACAAGAGGATTGGGTTGACACAAAACGCATCGCTCATATCGCTCAGCCCGCGACGCGGAGGATTAAAACTGTTGCCATACTAAATAAGCAGACGGAACAGCAACAAACGAGTTGTAGTGGTTCTTATAATATTTTTATAGTAAATCTACAAGCTCAATAACATATCGACGGCCCCTACGCTGTAGGGTTAATTATAAAATCCTCATTATGTAAGACATTGTTTCAAAGATAATTTATTACTATGCTACCTTATATTGTAATGTTTTGTAAGTATCATGTTTTAATAGATGACATAAGTTGATATAATAAAAGTAAAGAGTAATAAGTGGGGTGAAATGATCATTAAAATTACAAAACCGCCAAAACATCTAAAATACAAGTCAACTGTTTATACATAGAGGCTATCGATCTTATAGTTATGTTTATACAATAAAGTTAGTATAAATATAAATGTAGTAAATAAGTAAAAGTGTTATGTTATCTAAATAGGGACCCATCCTAACTTCGGACTGGTGGGAGAGCTTATCATAACTACTTGAATTTCCTATACTGACACTGCATCAGCTTATGGGATCGAGTATGTGGATAGATTTAAATGTAATATAATGTCTACACTACTTAAAGCATTTTAATGTATTTTTTTTATAAACATACCTAAAATAAAAACAAAAAACATATTGAAGTTGTCAATGTTACGAGCAATTTTTTAAAGCACTGAGGATACAATACAAGAAGGGATGAAGAAAAATCTTTAGACTTGCTTGGATTTATCACCAAGGCTAATATTAATGAAATTTCGAGAATATTCGCAAAAATTGTCAGAAGTTTTAGTTTAAATATATTGAGAAGGAAATGTTAATTTTTATATTGTTACTCATCTAAATGTAATCCTACGTTTTATTTCAATGGCAGGTGCTCCTTCATGGGGGCTCAGTGCGGAAGTTATCACGGCTGCTTACCAGTCCAGAACAGCCGCGAGAACTAGAGGGGAATCACCACACGCTGACGAGATAAGGAGGGTCAGGATGCTAGCTAACAGAGCCTTAACTCAAAGATGGAAGGAGGATTTCGGGTCCCCGGTAGTAGGCGGCGCCAAACTAGGGGCGATTCGCCTTCATCTGGACAAATAGCTGGGCAGAGAGTTCGAATCATGGCTACCAATCGTGGTTGCTTCGGTAAATACCTGTATCAAACAGTTGATTGTGAGTCGTCGAACAAATATCACGAGTGTGGTATCTCCTTAGACACACCCCACCACTTGGTGGCAGAATGTCCCGCCTGGGGCCCTCGGCACGTACCTCTAACTGGCATGTATTATAGGTACAATACTCATCAGTGAGCAGGGCTGGAGAGCGGTTGCCTCCTTTTGTGAGACTGTCATATAACTTAAGTAGGCATGCCAAAGAGAGAGAGAGAGTGAATGCCGCCGACACACTCCATCCCCGATGAAGGGGAGTGGGAGGTTCATACAGCTCCCCCCCCCCCTGTAAGCCGGCCAGCTACAACCGAGGGGCCAGAGAGGAGTGCCTCAACGAACCTCTAGCACCCCACTCATGGTTGGTAACGGTACCGCAGGGTTTCAGTGGGTATTGCGAGTTTTCCCAGCGACAAATAAAAACGTTTTATTTCAAATGATTCAATGTTTTCTAATAATAAAAAAATAAATACTTCGATTTTTATCCTCAAAAGGCATTGGTGTCCAGGTTTAAAAAAATCTTTAAAAATATCGACCTACTACTTTAGATAATTACCATGTCCACAAAAAGGCTCCATTTATAATATTTTCAATTAACTTAATTCAATCATTTTCTGAACACAGTACTAAATAAAAAAGTACTTTTAAGCAGATACATGTGATTTCAAACACTTAATAAATTGTTGAATACATATTTTTTTGTTTAGATAACTTTAGTTAAAAAAAATTGTCATTAGACTCCATACGTGCATTGTTCTATTTCAGCGCACTCAAAGTAATCCGTGTGTGCATTTATAAACAGAGTTCTGTACACCTGAGTGAAATGAGTCGGATGCAGCCAGGGATGGCAAACCTATCAAAAGCATGTCGTAACTGGCTTTTAGAACACAGTTACGTTCAAAAAGACGAATTAATAGTCATGTTTTGGTGGAAACTATAAACAAAAACAAATTGTCTTGTCATTTTAACCTGTTAAAATGCTCGTCGAACTTAAACACGTAACAGCGTTTTAACTGACTGAAATAAAATCAAATTAAAGACAAAAATTTACCTCAAAAGACCATCTACAAGATTGGTTTGCAGTTTTTTTTTTTGGAAAATCTATAAAAAAAATATAGAGCAAAACAGAAACTTTTTATAGAAATTTTCTCACTTTTTTGCTTATAACTTCTTTAATTTTAAAATTAGGGCAAAAAGTTACATAAATATATTTGTAGGCAAAGCGATTTGCTACACATTATCTTTAGATAATATTTTGTAGGACACATAGTTTCCGAGATATGGCGAAAAAAGTGTTAGCACCCCTTTTTTCAAGATGGCGACCGGGGGACAAGGGCGGCAACCCCACAAACTTGGGGTTAAGGTTCTATTGACACCCAACCATAAAATTCGCGCTATAGTCCATGTAACATTTCAATGGACTATAGCGCGAATTTAGGAAGTTGTATTTTCTAATTTGTCTGAGTCTGAACTGGTAGGCCATCGTACCAAGTTACGACCCTACCATCAAAAGACGTACCTCCAAAGCAACCAATTATATAACTTTATTATTAATAGAGACATTGCACTATCATCAATACTTTACGGTATAATTATTTATATTAATTTAAAATGTTTTATAGATTGATTAAATGTTTCATATCACTGAGTACATGTGCAAAGGCCAATCTTTTTAAATCATATTTCCCTGAGTGATACCCGAATATTTTCTTTCGCTCTATAGATAACGTAATGAAATATTATCTAAAATATTATTTATTTATTCTCCTTCAACAAATTATATAAGAAAGGACGTTTGACAACAAACGTTGGAACACATAACGCCATCTAGTCTACGTTTGATTTGTATGCGACGTAGTGAAGTGCTTCAAAAGCGTCACGACAGATGGCAACTAAATCTAAACTTTTTAAAACAGTTTACGTTTGGAATACTTTACCAAATTTGGTTTTTTGTATATGTATTACTAGCTGAACCCGCAACATCGTCTGCGTGGAATGACTTTTTTGGTAGAATTTTCATTAATTAAGGCAAATATTTTAAATATTTTGGAAAGTTACAATTTAAGCTTTTCATTACAATTAACTATGATAACAATTAAATTAAGGTAAATTGTTTTATAAATAAGAACCATACCCGCAGTGCCATTTGAGGGTGGATTTTCTCAAAATTTACTTTTGATAGGTTCCATTATGTCAAAAAAAATTCTGATCACGTTTTACATACCATAAAAGATATAGTTTGTAGATGTGAGGTTTTAATTTTATTTTAATGTGAAAATTTGAATTTTCTTAATTAACACGCCCGCAAACCCGTTGCGGGTGGAATTTCGCAAAATCAGTTCATGGCTGACCTCTACTTGGAAAAAGGAATATTGCTACCAAATTTCAAGTATCTACGCCGTATGGTACCAGAGATATCGTGATGAGTCAACATATACCTGGATATCTCTTTTATGTATAAAGATATAGATTAACAACCATTCATAGCTTTTTAATAAAAGCTTATAGCCTTATAAACTATAAAAATAGTATATTATATTATTGAATGACGAGTGGCAAATTAAAATGCCACGTGTTATTTGTAAATATTAAAAGTTCCTAATCTTCACACGAGTTAGCATAAAATAGAATTTTACAAGAGGATTTGGAATTCACATTGCAATTTCCCATATCCAAGTAGTAAAGCACTTTTGAATCTTCAAATATACTTTAATCATATATTATTTTCGATGATGATGAACAAGATGAATCTATGATGAATGGCAATATTATGATGGATGGGGAACAAGTGGAAGAGGTGAAAGAATTTGTATACTTGGGATCTAAATTTACAAAAGATGGAACATGTGAAAGTGATATTGAAAGGAGAGTAAATGCAGGGAATATGGTAAATGGTGCTCTGCACGCCTTTATGAATAGCCAGATGGTGTCTCAAAGGGCTAGACTGGCTGTGCATGCTGGAGTGTTGGTGCCAACACTTATGTATGGTAGTGAAAGTTGGGTATGGCAGAAGAATCACAAAAGTAAAATAAATGCGGTAGAGATGAGAGCGTTGAGAAGCATGAGTGGATTAAAACTGAGTGACAGAGTAAGAAATAGTGTGATAAGAGAACGTTGTGGTATAAAAGAAGACGTAGTGACTAAAATTGAGAAAGGTATGCTTAGATGGTTTGGGCATGTAGAGAGAATGAATGAAAGGAGACTGACAAAAAGGATTTATGAGTCAAGAGTGAATGCGAAAGTTGGAAGGGGAAGACCGAGGCGAACGTTCCTGGACCAAATCCAGGACATTTTAAATAACGGCCAGGTCAAGAGTACTCTAAACCGACGAACTTGTATGAAAGGTTTAATGAGAATGAAAGAAGAGAGGGAGATATGCAAGGATCGTGGCAAGTGGAAGGATATTGTCTCTGCCTACCCCTATGGGAATGAGGCGTGATGCTATGTATGATGATATTAAAGAACGACTTTTTGAGGTTTTTGAGGCTTCTTTCTCACCCTGTTCTGAAAAGAGCCCACAATAAACCCAGTGTTGGGCAGGGATTCAGGATCTGTCAAATCCGTCCGCGTTCAGTGGACTGTATGTGGTTCGGTGCTTCGATCTTCGATTCTTGAGAGTTCGGATTTTGATTCTTCGTGTTTTCTGTTCTTGAGGATTCGGATCTTTAGTTATTCGTTGCTCGGGTCTTCAGGGTTCGTTAGTTTGTTGCTCACATGAAGTGTAACGAGCAGGAGAGAGGTGCTGAGGTAGGCGCGGGAGGAGGGTCGCCGACGGCTGTCCAATAAGAATTAGTCGCAACACCCAGTAGCGTTTTTATTTTCTATCATTATCATTACAATGTTATTATACAATCCAATCTTCCCACAAGTTCTTTATGGTCCAATTAATACTTGAAATTATAAAACAATTTTTCAATTAGCTTTTTGTCATCAGTCAGTCTTCAAAATCTCATATATAGGGAGTAAAGTCAAAAAAACGAATGATAATTAAAATCGGGGGATGAAGTTTGGTGTTGAAGCTGCATATCTATCACCTCCATCTGAAATACTATTACACTATTGAATAGCTAACGGATCTAAGAACTTATTTTAATATTATTTATAATAGTATTCTGTATATAATAATTGTTGTAAATAACAGAATAATAATAATAATATTTTATTTAGAAACTAGTAACCGTTACGAGACGACGTCACAGCTACACCCCATTTAATACAGTTTTTAGATTTATTTAGCGACATATCTCGAACGTTTTCTGGGATTTTGTTATAGAAACGTATTCGCTTAAATAAACGGGTAATTTTACCTAGCCTATTAGATTTTTACAATTTCTACTATTACTTTCACTTTTTTCACAACCATATAAAATAGTTGCCTATTTTTTTAGCAAGTTTGCTAGTACTGCTTCTGTCTCAAGACTAAAGGTTTTTTCAGAGGTAGAATCTTTGTTTATCCTCTTATGAAGACTTGAAAATAGAGTCCCCATAAGCTTTTCTGCAGGACCTGCATAAATAAGCTTTACAGCTTTTTCCAGGCTATCACAAGACCAGGAACCCTTTTCAGTTGTCCTCACTCCTTTATCTAATTCCTGCATCTTAAAACAAACAATAATGACGTAATTCAACATAAAAAGTCGTGAAAGTCACCTGACTCTCATTTCCCGCAATTACCATAGTAAGAAAAAATAGTAAGTTTAAAAAATCAATAAAATATTGATACAATCTGAACCGCACATCACCTTTATGAAAGTCTAACCAAGTCCGTATAAAAGTCTCAATCGAAGACTGCAAGATATTCGGCACTTACCTTCTAATTTGCATTGATGTAAAATTATATCAGCGGAGCACAAAAACAAAACACCGACGTAAGTTAGTGACGTGGGCGCTGACCAAGTAATTCCAAGTGGTGCTGACGCGCTTGTACCAAGCAATTCCAAGTGGCGCTGGGGGGCCAGCGTGGTGTTGGGGATGTCATTTATGCATCGCACGCTAGTGCTGTTTCATGGATATGAGTCTGACTCCCATTGCCCACTAACTCTGATAACCCCTTTCTCCCCTACTCTGTGAAACGTCATTATTTTGACTGCTAGTTAGTTCCGCGACTAATTACCACTCTACTAGTATAAACGTACCAGGCAAGGGATTTGTGTTTCAGTAAGATGTAAGCCTACAAACCAGATTAGTGCGCCTCTATCTTAAACCATATCACTTATCATCACGTGTGGTCACGGTCAAGTGTTAAACTATCAGCAAAGAAAAAAAGACCAATCCCAATTTACTGAAGTGAAAGTCTTTAGGCGCATGAAGATAAAATGTTTACGGATGAAACGCGTGATTGGCGTCACGAACATGTGCAGCGTTTTTTATGCTAATTCGTTTGATGGTTAGGTAGTTTTAATTTTTGCAAATAACACGGGGCATTTCATAATTTATTAATTCAAAATTAAAATATTTCATGAATTGTCTTTTCAAAATTTTAAATTAAAAAAAAATATAAATAATAATTTCTAATATTGATAAAAATCACGTGGCATTATTATTTATAATTTATTAAATTCCTAACATATCTTCCTTTTCCCCTTCCTCTAACTCTCAGAAATTCTAAAGTTTTAGATTTGTTTAAATAGAAACAAGACTTAAAAATTGGCTTGCCAAAAAAAGTTTCACTTATGACTACTTATATATTGTACGCACGCACAATTTTTTTTTCCGCTAGGATATGTATTTAACGTTGAAAGTTATAGCTGAAGAACAGAATACACATTAAAACCCAGTGGGACCCTCCGCGTCTTGAACAGGGTAAGGTACATCTCCCGGGTCCGTGTCTCCTCGTAAAGGCAGAGGTGGCATCAGCTACGGTTTCCTCTCACTCTCTAAGGCCGCCTTCTGTGAGATGACGTTCCCACAGAAAGAAGAAACCGTTCGCCAACCACTCTCACTCCTAAGGATATAGCCGACTATGCTCACCAACGAGAGCTTATAGCCAAAAAATGTTTACAAAGACAAGTTTCAATTTTTTTCTCGTTTTTGGTTAATATCTATCACAACTTCTTCGGCAAACACATTTGTGTTGCTAGGTAAATATCAACTTTTGTTTAGGTATTTAATTATACGATAAAGCACAAAAGAGGCGACTTATAAATTGCCAGCAGTTTACATAAAACATAGCAAAGACTTGAAAACCGGCGCTGTGTTCTTGAGCATGCGATCAGTCAACGTCAACCAGCATTGTTAGTGAGGAGAATGGAACGAACTCTCCGCGCGGACTGCGAGAACTTTTATAAAATATGTGCACGCTCCTTAGCGCCCCTTTGCCCGCACTGACCTCAACTAACTAAAGTGGTGAAACAAAAATGCTTGATTTATGGCCCCTGCTTTATAATGATAACGGCAAATCTATTTATACCTAGTATAATAAAGCTGCTCTTTATAACCTTTTTATTACATACAACACATTATTTAGGTACATCATGACTTCTCTAAATTATCCTAATTAAGACAGAGAGGAGAGAGAAATAAATCAAACGATTTCATTAGGATTACTAAATAATTTTTCAGTTCATTAAATTAATGCTTTTTGTAGTGATTGAACAAAACGGCTGGACCGCTTTTACTGATTTTTTTTTGCATGTTCAGACAGATTTTATATTAACAATTAAATCAGTATTCTGAGATATTATGTATGGCAGATTGTGATGCAATCATTAATAATATTTTAGACGCACTTATGTATCCATATTCAAGCAAATAAATACATTTCACTTCAGACAAACAACGGATTTACTCACATTTCCATAGGATCGAGAAGTATTTAAAGTAATTAAAATATATTTAATTATTCGGTGTTTAAAAACGATAATTTTAAATGAAAATAAGGAAATTCTTCACGATTTGAGCAAGATTTAGAAATAGTCAATCTTCTCTTCTTGGTCGTGATCCTTATGCATGATTGTGCCTTCGTTGTTAATATTCAAATAAAAATCAAAAATTCTCTTTTCAAATAGGCTTTTACAGCAATCGCTAAATATAGGTATTTCGACATACGATGATAATGATAAAGAACATTCGTAGATTAAATCTAACGTTACGAAGATACCTCGTGCCTGAGAAGAACTTAGCCGGGTACGCTTTCTTTAACATCATCATTACAATATAATATTAATTTATTTAAGTTCGATTACAGAAATTTATTCACTCCCACACTTTTTATTAAAAATATATCATAAAAACGAGCCATGAAAATAGAAAGTAGATACAGGTCAGTTATTATATTTCTTTAAACTCATATCGTTTATTAAATAATTATATTATCGTTTATTAAGTAATTTTGACAGCCACACTGGCGCAGTGGTGCAAGTACTCGCTTTGCTAGGTCCTGAGTTCTATCGACGGCAGGGTAAATAAAGGAAAATACTTTTTCTAATTTGTCTTGAGTCTTTTCTTGCTTGGGCCGTGGCTAGTTACCACCCTACCAGCAAAGACGTACCGCCAAAAAAAAAGATTTGTGTTCCAGTACGATGCTGTTTAGAAACAATAAGGGGTGAATTGACTCTTGCCTAGCGGGCTTCCATGTTAAACTATATCATCACTTACCATCAGGTGTGATCAAACGCTAATCGGTCAGCAATAAAAAAATTACAAGTTACGCACTTGTACAAAGTTCACATGTCAGAAGTGAAACTTATTTGGCAAACTAATTTTTGTTTATGTTGTGGTGGTTTAAGAGATTTTATTTTTGTTTCAAAAAGAATTACAATTCACTTATTTGAAACAACACATTACAATGTTTGTCAATAATTTACACTACGAGCGCGCGTGCGAGTAGTTTTGTACCATAATAACAAAAACTTGTTCGTTATGTCGAACGCTACAGAGATGTGCGTCGACTAGATGTGCTTTACAGGCGATTGAAAGTTACGTTGGATTTATTTATTATTATGAAGCGTTAGGAATAAGTAGTAATTATTTTTCATTTTGTAAATGTGTCTTAAGGAGTTTTTTATAATTGTAAATACTTTTACATTCTTTAATATTACTTGGCAGATTGTTATATATTTGTACACTTTCAAAGGTGATATTTTTCTTTCCATAATTAGTTCTTGGTTGACCTAAAATGATATCATTAGCACTTCGAAGTCTTTTTAAAATTGAGTATTTATTTTTCTTTATTAAAGATAAATTTGTATGGATGTCACTGTGTAATATTTTTCGAATTAGGAGACATGTAAAGTATTTGTAGGTTGTTGTGATATTCATTAATTTTGTTTCTTTGTATACTTTAACTGTTGGAGTCAAAAAATCGTAATGGAATAATACTTTAATCAATTTGTTTTGGGTTATTTGCAATAATTTGATGTTAGTTTTTGCAGCTGAGCCCCAAATTTGGATGAGGTAGTCAATGTGTGGTTTGACTAGTGAGTTGTATATAATATAACGTGCTTTGGGGGGCAGACATCTCACTATACTGCGCAGCATTCCAGTTAAGGATCTCAACTTTGATCTTACTTTATCAATGTGTGGTTTCCATGTTAGTTTATTGTCTAACATTAGGCCTAGATATTTTTCACAGTCTGATCTTTTTATTATTGTGTTATTTATCTTAAGTGGTTGAAAATCGTTTATTTTTTTGCTTTTAGCCGAAAATATAACGTAATGGGTTTTGTTTACATTCAAAGTTAATAGATTACATTGAAACCAGACATTGATTAAGTCTAGATCATTTTGGGCATCGGATATAATCGTTTCTATTTTGTTGCCATAATAGAAGATGGTGGTATCATCAGCATATAGTGACAGGTCACCTTTAAGGGCAAGTTTACTGATGTCATTTATGTAAATTAAAAATAAGATAGATCCTAATATAGATCCCTGGGGTACTCCGTATGTTATTGGGGTTTGGTTACTTTGGAAATTCTTAATTTTAACAAGTTGGTAACGATTTGCTAAATATGACTCAAAAATTTTGTAGGCCATATTAGTAATTCCTATATCACTTAGTTTACTAAGGAGTATTTTGTGACTGACTGTATCGAATGCTTTTTTTAAGTCTATAAAAATGCCGAGAGCTATTTTCTTTCCGTCTATATTATTTCTCAACTTTGATACTAAGTCTACAGACGCAGATAGTGTGTTAGATTTCGATCTAAAACCATATTGCTTCGTATATAAAAAATCTAAACTGGTCAAGTAAGAATCAAGTCTTTTATAGATTATTTTTTCGAAGATTTTCGAGATAACTGGAAGTACAGAGATTGGACGATAGTTATTTGGATCTGATTTTGATCCTGATTTGTAGATAGGATTTACTTTATACAAATCTAAAACTTTAGATTTCCGAAACTTAGAGGGAGATTAAAAGGAAGCTATGTTAACAATTTAACTGTCATTAAAACTCTTAAGTGTCTAAAATTAACACAAATAATTGAAATATCAAATGACAAAGTGTAAATAAAAATGCCACGTGGTTTTTGTCAATATAAGAAATGATTAATTAAATATTGTTTCTGAAGTTAAATTTTAGAAAATCGAATTTTTGTTTTATATTTTATGAAAAATACTATATTAAATGACGAGTGACAGACTAAAATGCCGCATGTTATTTGTAAATATTAAAACTACCTAACCTTTAAACGAATTAGCATAAAAAACGCTGCATATTTCCGTGACGCTAATCACGCGTTTCATCCGTAAAAATTTTACCCTCATGCGCCTAAAGAAAATCACTTCTAAAATATATTCACAATACCTTTTTTGAATTCTTGGCGATATCTTTGTACCAATTGCGAGAAATAAATGAATTTACTTAAATGTGGCATTGTAAAACATGCCGAAAATTAAATAGTTACTAGTTCGCAATAAAAACACAAATGTTAGGGCCCACGCTACAATAGTTGAATGGGACTTTTCAATCGCCAGATAAGAGGCTTGCGGTGACATTGCTATATTTATTTACCGCAAGGAACTTGCTTTGTTAACAAATAATCGTATTTATTATTGAATTGTATTCGCTTCGTAGAAATTTTAATGAGCTTATGAATTTTATTGAATTTATTTCAGGACAATTTCGAACAAACTATTATAACCTCGAAAAATATATAACATACTATTTCTTCCCGGCGATGTCACCCGCGTACTTCCCAATCCTGTAGAATTCAAGGGAAATTCGTAATTTATCGCATCAAATCAAGTCATTGTGAACCATTTTCGATCTCGCCTGTTTACATAAAAAGTTTAGTTAAATTCTGTAAAGCTTTTTAGGAGAAGTTCAGTCGTAAATACACGTGCATAAAAATTGTGTATATGATTATATCAGATGAATATTAATTTTAATCGTTCATAATATATGACTATCAGTTTTTAATGAATGATCTAAGATAGAATAACCTATTATGATACTTATAACTTACTATTTTATATATTTATAATTCGGAATCAAATAGTTTCCGGAACGCCAGCGCCATCTATCGCCACTGGACAGAATTAATGAGTCACAGGCTGGCGGCGTTCTCGACAGTTCTCCAGGAACGGTCCGCCAGAGCGGTCGACTATTGAAACTGTCGCGCGTTCCTAACTCTTAATGTGAATGTGTTTGTGTGATTTAATATAGGGAACTTTATGTGATTGGACATTATAATCTGAGTTAAAGTGTTTGATTGCACCAACATTATCCACCGCCGCCCATACTTTGGAGGTTGAATTATGGACCCTACCAATATCGGCGGTAGCTATGCATTTCGCCGACATATATATTTTCAACAAAATTTCATTAAATCGTGGTTTTGTTTTAAAATCAAATATAAAGGTTGTTTTCAATTTGAAATCAAGATAACAAAATGAAATACCGTACCATCCTACCGTGTATGGAGTGCGTGCTTGGGTATAAATGATAATAAGATTTCGCAATATAACCACGGGATAGGGAACAACGCGAGTAAGATAACCGAGAACAGTTAGTATTACAAGTTTCTGTATAACATCCCTGAGGCGCTATGAGTCTTGCCGTAGTCCATCTTTTAAGACCGATTTGTTAAGTACATAATATTTCCGTAGCTCTTTAGGTTATACGAAGTATTAGAAGACCGCATACGAAAACGAATAGAAGCGATAGTACTAATGACACCTTTGATAATGGGACGACAACAAAATCGATCCCGAAGAACAAAAGTCATATTTTTAAAACCTTCTGTTAGCATTATTTCCGCGCCATCAAGTTAATACAGCAAAATGAAACGAAAGTTCCATAAAAGATATATTACTTTACTAAGAGAAAAACCAACAATGAAACAATACGGAACGGTCAACGAAAGCACCATGTAAAAGAAACTACTAAATTGAGCGAAAGTATCAAAACTATTCGCGACTGAATTGAAATGTAGCAAAGTAACTCTTTTCGTAATGTAGGATATCTCTATATTCCCACAGGATCGTAGGTCACACCTCGAGGAACAGGTTAAAATTTCAGTAGAATTAACTTTCCAAACCGCTGGTAGATTTATGACCAAAGTTCAGACTAATTCCGATTAAAAAAATGGTTTCTGAATCTACTTGAGTAAGATTTTTGATATTGTCAGTTTTCACCTTGCATGTTTCCAGTAAAATTTATTGCGCAACCATGCATCATGAAGGCATTTTCATCTCAATTAAGGTAATTACTTGAATAAGTCTACTCGTTAGTGAGCAGAGAAACTTTAAAAACATTGGAAATTTATACAAGAAAACGTGTGCGGTCTGAAGAACACTGGGCGATGTAATATTTTAATGATGCAAAAGATGTTAAAGAAACTTGAGGTGAAGTTAATACTACGAAATTATGTTGCAACATAATGCGGAACTTAATAAACTACAAGTTCTTCGTCTGCATTTAAAAATAATTTTTAATATCAAGAATTTAGAGGCTGTAAATGCTTCTCGAAATCTTCAAATTCAAAACTCAAATACATTGAAAGTCATCAAATTTTTTCTTAGCTATATTAGTAACTTGTAATCTCCGTACACATTATTTTTTGACACCTCTAAAAACAATTATTTATTCTATCATTTACAGAAAGTAATATAAAATTAAATTAAAGTCGATAATCTAAGCCATCTAGTCTAGTCGAACCTTTTAGGTCAGCTTTGAGTTAATGAAAAAACGCACTTTTTTAACGATTGAAACTTTGATTTGGTCAATTGTTCAAATTATAGAATGTGAACTGGAAGTTTAATAACTTTAACTTTAATTCAACATATCCAAAAGTTCAAAAAAGAGAATAATATAAATTATATACGTATTTGACATGAGCATGTAATTATGATAATGAGGTTAAACACAGAAACGTGTTACGTAATTAAAACCTGAAGCACGTATGTATATCAGTAATGTTGCCATGCAAATTAATTAGCTCATGTGATTGTCTGAAATCAATCAGCTTGTTAAAAATTCGTACTATTAATGTTAATAAAAATCAAAACCTATATGTACGTATAGATAGAATGGATTTTGTTTAATTTTCTACTATTAGAGCACACTCTCTATATACATATTTCTCTTCAAAGTTCAAATCGTAAACATGGATAATCGGATTTGCATAAAAACTATACAACGCTATATATTAAAAGCTCACGTAAAAGGTTTAAAGATGTAGTAAGCCTAATATATTATTATTTCCATAGGCGTTCGCAGTTTTAATTACCATAAAATTGGAAAAGCAGACTGCACGATAATAATGGTATAAACAAAACTATAACACTTTGAGAATGCTTTAACGTGTTAGCTTTGTTTGGAGATCTTTAGTAGTAAAATAACTAGAATATAATGTTCTATGGCATTTTGACGTGATACAAAGAATCCTATCTGAACTTTATTTAAGAAAATGTCAACAGAATATTACTGTAAACATCGCATTTTTTACAAGCTAGAACTATAGGCCCTGTCTTATTTAATGTTAATTTTAATCTTATTTGTAGTTGGTTTTAAACTTTCATAATTCACCAGGGATGAATGTGAAAGTTGAACCCCTGGTGCTTCATTCATGGATGAAGAGGGTTCCGCTGGGTTTTAGCGGGTATTGCGAGGTCTGCTTGTTCGCCGAGTCCCACACTCCTGACACACGGTCGGGGTCAGTGCATAAAAGCATTTCCCAGCGAGAAAAAAAAGGTAATATAGTGTATATAATATAATTTATGTTGTATTCGCAAATATCATATAGTCTGTACATATTAAAATATTTTATATACATTTTAGTTCGAATTGAAAACCAGGTATTCAATACAGGGTATACAATATGCGCTGGATTAAAACACAACAATTTTGTTAAAAGCTTATTTGTTTTTACATCCAAGCGAGGTACAAAAACATACTGCGCAAATGGAATATACCAAACACACTTTGTTTTATTTAACTATACCCACACTGAAACATGTAGTTGTAACACTGTAGCTTTTAGCATGCTTTGATCAAACATTTGTGGTAAATTAACAAAACTTTTGAAAGCTCTTACTACATTTTTTCACTTGATTCGCGGTAATACTTTAGATTCTTGACAACTAAATAGTACGCTAGTAACTAGAATAAATACAAAAACAAAAAATCTTACGTACCAAGATATTTTTCTTTTATTTTTATATATGATAATAAATAAAAATTTTAACAAAAAAAGAACCGCCTTCAAAACAGACTTACAAATATATTAATATGCTCTAAAAAGTAAGAAATAATTGAGTATTCTTTTATATTGTTCTTTGTATTCTTATATTCGGAGTCGGTGTCAACCAAGGTAGATGTTCACTGCGTGTCCACTTGGCAGCTCCCGCGTTTTTTCCTATAGCTTGTATATAAAGTTACCACCTATAGCTATATATATCCTTTCCAATAAAAAAAGAATCATCAAAATCGGTTGACGTGATCTTGAGTTATTCGTCCATTTGTCGCTCACATGCTTAATGCAAATTTTACACTTATCCGGTTTTCACATGGATGCCATCATCAGAACTGGATTTTAAAAAAAATGGGACCCTATGACGAGTACCACCTTTCATAAAAAAAAAATCATTATGATCGGTCCACCCAGACGGGAGATATGCGGTAACAAACATATAAAAAAAATACAGACGAATTGATAACCTCCTCCTTTTTTTTATGTCGGTTATAAAAATACTCGACTAAGTTGTGTGTTCTTCATAGAACAGGACGAAGGAATTCTTTTAAGATTAGCTCTTAAATCGATCAATTATATTATCGTACACGATATATATGTGTTATTATAACAGATGTTTTAAATGTATAATTGTTTACGAAAGCTTTTGAGAGCTACGTCTACTCACTTAATAAAATCTAATTTGCACATTATCTTATACGACTAATTACATACAATTTTTACTATCAATATCAATACATACGAGTATTTTTCACAAATGATTTGTTTATTCTGTTTTACTGTATATTAATGACCTTGTGTTTTTACTATCACCTCTAAAATATACTATTTTCTTTTATTTTAAGTAGTAATAAGATTGTTTATAGAAATGTACCTTGCAGTCATTTTTATTATGTGTTACCCTTAAGTTTCCATGAAGTAAATATTATATTCTTTATGGAAAAAAATGTCAAGCCATATTTCTATCGCAACGTCCGTTTTTACGATTTCATCTTATTACAGCTTAGCGCGCGATGGAGAGGGCTATGCTCGGAGTTTCTCTACGTGATCGAATCAGAAATGAAGAGATCCTTAGTAGACCCAAAGTCATCGACATAGTCCTACGAATCGCGAACCTGAAGTGGCAATGGGCGGGCCTCATCGTCCGAAGGACCGATGGACGTTGGGTTCCGAAGGTGCTAGAGTGGCGACCCCGCACCGGCCGTGTAAGCAGACCCCCCACAAGGTGGACCGATGATGTAAAGAGGGTCGCCGATAGCCGCTGGAGCCAGGCGGCGCAAGATCGGGCCTTGTGGACGTCATTACGTGTGACCTATGTCCAGCAGTGGACATCCATCGGTTGAAGCGACGACGAGCGACGACAGCGGAATTGGGAGCTTCGTGTTTAAAGAAAAAGTTTAATCTACATTGAATGTATAGTTATTAAAACGATTAAATTGCATACAAAATTATTTTATATATAAAATAACAACATGCAACCAGCGCGGTAACGCCGCAGGGCACAGCTTGTTATTTTATAATGTATCTCGTAATGGATAAATAGTAGGGGCGTTCACTTTTTGGTCATTGTTCAATGTATCCATTTTAATTTTCAGCGCAAATCATCGGAGTGAGCAGTTGGCGAGTTGTTTACCAAATACAAATAGGACGGGCCAATTCCAGCCATTGTTAGAAATATTTGTTTGTTACAGTTCACTCTCGTGTATTGCCAATAATGAATGGCTTCATAATGTTAGAATTAAACAATTGACGAAAAGCTTCCATTTAAGCTGATGTTATTAGCTAATAGCTAATGCCCTTAACATGTCGTTCAAGGCTTTAGAGATTAGTCAGGCGGTATCTTTATTGCTGTAATAGATTTAAAGTAATTAGTATTGAATAGGCAACCTTCAAAAAGCTTTTAGCTTTAACTACTCAAGCTTAATAAAATAATTATATATAAGGATCCCTAACGACCACAACGTTCTTAGCGACCATCTACGTCGCTTAAGGAATACATAAGACGAATTTCAAGTCATTCGGGTGAAAAGTCTTGGGAATAATAGATTATTTACTCTCTAACGAATTACAGTGTGATAGTATATTCGATGAAACAGAAAGGGCAGGTACTTAGTTTATCATAATTTCGAGATAAACATAGATATAATCAACTGCATCTGTTCGGGATTCACTGCGTTCTCATGTGTAACCTTTGCCTTTACAAAATTAACCCAAAATATAAGAAATTCTATACGACATACTGCAAGAAGCCCGGGTAAAGAAATAGCAATAACTTTCATCGATCGTTTTCATCGCTGCGTAAATATAACGAACATATGTAAGCAGTCCATTTATTAAAGAAACAAAAACATGGTCTATTATTATAAAATGAGTTAATGTTTTAGGTATACATCCAATTAAATAGGTTTACTTTTGAAATTCAAAATTCACAGAGCGGGAAGCCTGAGGCAAGGTCGGTGCGGTACAACTAAAATACTTGCCCCTGGATATCGTTTTGGTTTCGAGGAGTCCTTGTCACTTACATAGTCAGGAAGACATATAAGAAGTGATAATCAAGTTAAAAAGTTACAAACACTTTATCGGGTACTATTACCTTCTTTGCAATGCGATTTGTGAATTAGGAGATTAGGTATTTACGGACTATTTTAAGTTTAAAAAATAAGGAATAGGCAACTAAGTTCAGTGATTTTTAAGTTATAAGCCTAATAATTTACATATTGTTTGTGAAAGTTTGATAGAAATTTTGGCCTATGTGCTTAAGAAACCTGTATTACTCACAACCAAATACTTTAACAAAATAACTGACATACCTACACACCTTTTATATAAAAATTTAGAGCGCATATTTGTATCCTCAACGATACAAATATAATTAATGCCGTGATATAAATATAATCTTTATCTAGTAGTGTTTTTGGAAAATTCCAAGCGCTTCTATTCCCGTAGTCTCACTTCAGGAGGTCCATGAGCGAGAGAAGGAGAACGTAGTGAATGCTCTCTCTCTCTCAAGGCCGAAGGAGACGGGGTACTAGGCGGCACATGTTTGCTCTTCTCGGCCCGCCTCACTCGGATTCATCCGGGGCACTAGGGACGAATGCAAAAACCACTGGTGCTTCACTCATGCATGAATAGGGTTCCGCTGAGTTTTAGTAGATATTGCAAGGACGCTTCCCTCGTCGTCGGTCGAGTCCCTCACTCCTGATCCAAGAGTTTGTGACTATTTGAATTTCCCAGCCCAAAAAGCGCTTCTCTTTCTGGATGTAAAAAGAAACGCATCAGGCATATGCCTATATAATATTATCACTTATTTCACTTACTGTAAAAAAAAAACATTAAAAAGGAAATAATATTTAGTATTTAAATAAGAATAGATTGAACTATAGTATAAATTACAAGTTTTAGTTGAAATATAATACAATTATCAAACCGTTTAATATTAATAAAAGATAAACATAATAAAAATTGTAATTTACTATATAACGTTTAATAAAATAGTGAATAATGGATCTCCATACAATTTTTATTTAATTAGGTTCCCATATTAATATGCAAAACTAACATTTTGTGTTTTAAGAAAAAGCACTTGGCTAATGGAAAGGACCTAAGTAAGCAGAACATGAAATGAAATCCAAACTGCAAATACAGTTAAAATAAATATAGCCTACAGACAAAGGACAAAGGGTTCTAAAAGGGCAATACGACCTTTGAATAGAATAATCATCTTTTTTAACTGATATAAATTAGGTTGCTCGTCTTAAAACATCAAAGAAAAATTCAAAAGTTTTCTTTCTTCACAAGGGGTCGTATCATTCTCATATGAGAATAAATGATGTCACAATCTCAAAGAAAAAGGTCTTTCACATGTACCGTTTTTTTTTTAAATAGAATATGGAGCGTCGCTTTTTATTTAGAAGTACCTTTTGGCTTTACTTAGTTTAAATGAATTACCTTATTTAATCTTACATATACCTCAGTAGATATATGTAAGCGTATAACCGCAATATAAAACCTGCCCGATTATCCTAGTTCCCCCATATACATGTTCTGTTATTTACATATATGTCCGAACTAAGACACGATGGATTTATTGCTTTTGCAAGCCACCCTTAAAACATACAAGGTAAAATTTATAAAAGTAGGTATGTAGTCGTCGTTTATGATAGTTCTAGCGAGATAAATAAATAAATTAAATAAATGAACCCATCCTTAACTGTCAATCGGCGCGTACCCCGTCAAATCTTGGACATTTTAGAAGATGTTCCACCTAATCTGCCAGTGGGTTTTCTGCGAGCTTAAATCTAAAAAAATAGGTTCTAAGGCTTTCGTGACCTGTAAAACAAATTTATATTGTTTAGATCGATGTTCTTGATTGTTCTATACCTTTCGCATACGTCTGGGAAGAACAACTTGGTTACAACTCCAATCCTATGGTCGTAGTAACTTCTGTTACAGGTGACTAGCGTTGCGTCCCTGATAAAGCGTTTGGCAAGGGATAACGGAAACTTATGATAGACGGCATTATCACTTTCTGTTTCCCAACTTGGCATGTTCCTCTAATTCACGCTCAATCTTATAAACCAAGAGGATGTAATAATGCTGTTCCTGTTAAACTTTCCATTGCCGATTGGGAATTGCTGATAATATTGAATTCTGCTGTGTTCCACCTTTTATTTTTTTTTAACGCTGGGAAATCCTCGTGGATACCTGGAATACTCGGAAGAATATTCCAGTTTATGCCGGACTCATACCGACTAAAGGCCAGCGGTGCTCGCAACTCTGCCAGCAATGTGCCCGTTTAGGCCCAACTCGGTCAATGACCAAAAACTTATTCCGAAAGTGGCTTGGAACACCTGGCAAGCCACCAACCACCCCGCGGGACTTCTCTTTGTTGAGTAACCGAACCCCGCATGCGTTACCTAAACTAAGGAGGGAGACGGCGATCGTGGGCCTCTCGCCTTTTTCCCAGCCTTCCTCTGCGAACGGTCGAAGTTGTCACATCCGCCTCCCTCAACTGTATCGCCATCCCCTTCCGCGTCATGACATCCCCGCAGAAAGAGAGCGTAGCACACCACGCTCACTCGATGCTCACCACCATTCTAATAACGGTGGGGAGCGAGAGATCCACACTGATAACCGCCATGAGCGTGGCACACTGAGCAGCCCAGACTGGGCACGCCTCAGGCGTGTGTTGAGCCGTGTCAACGGCGCAGCCACAAAGTGTTCCATCTTGTTTTAATAATTTTAACAGCCTCTCTAATTGCAATAAATTCAGATTGGAAAACCGTGCTGTAACTTTCTAGTGTAAATTTTTTGAAGAAGAAGTTCTCTCGTACGCCATGCAGAAACACCTGCTCCGACTTTTCCCTCAATCTTACTGCCGTCCGTATAAAAGTGGAGACTTTTTTCAATTTTGTACAGGACTTCTTCTTTCTCAATGCTATCAAAGTATACATCTGCTCGACTTTGGATATCCTAGTGGAAAAGGACTTACATGTGCCGTTAGAGGACATTTAGAAAAATAATCTTAGAGATGTTGTTCAGGTAAAACAAACCAAAACGATAAGCACATCGCTATACGTTGCATGTGAAACGTAAAAAGTTCGACATCCTAGCGACAAAAGAAAAGAAGTACTTCTAATCTAAAAATGATTACAAACAATAAAGCAATTCATAGGAAAATTAACTAAAATGCAATTTTAATTATTTCATTAAATACATGAGATGTAACACAGTATTTTTATTTCAGAAAATATTTTAATGCAGTGACACTTATGCCTGCAGTAAACTTTGCTACACCTGAATGAAAATGTATTTGTACCAGAGCACAGTATTAATGAATTTTGTTTTATTTATCCACGTCCAGTTATCCGATGCATCATAAATATTTGATGTCCTTTTACAAAAGTAATACTGCTATTTTTAATTAACAAGATTTTAGTGAACGAACGAAATTGAAACAGAAAAAATATTGCTGATATTTTTTTTTTTCATTTCATCAACTGCATTTCAAACACAATTTCACCTAAACACAGGAAGAAAACTATATATAAAAATGTTGACTACTAGAACTTGTTGCAATTTTATATTTACGTGTTACGTTTGCTTTGATAGTGACAGTATTTTAACGAAAGATTGATTAGAAGAAATAGTTTCAAAAAAATATTTAACTTCACTTAAAAAACCAGCACTGAAACACAAAGCAGAAGTCTAGGCCGGGTCAACGACCTCTAGCTGTCCGTGCGCCTAAGCTTGGGTGAGAGATCGTTGGCCCGGGCTAGATGTCAGGTGTTTTAACGTTTGTTTCGTTTTTTTAGTAATGTAATGTAAAAATAAAACTAAAGTATTTTTATGAAACTATAGTTCCATTTTGCTGTACTAATATGATGGAGCGTAAATAATACTAATAAAACGTTTCAAATTTTTATTATCAGGTTCGATTTTTTTTTGCCAACACGAAAAAAAAATCGAACCTGATAATAAAAATTTGAAACGTTTTATTAGTATTATTTACGCTCCATCATATTAGTACAGCAAAATGGAACTATAGTTTCATAAAAATACTTTAGTTTTATTTTTACATTACATTACTAAAAAAACGAAACAAACGTTAAAACACCTGACATCTAGCCCGGGCCAACGATCTCTCAAAGGTGTTATTAATACTATTATCTGTCTTCGTTTACGAGAGCGGTTTCCTAACACCTTGAATATATATGTGCGTGTGTGTGTGTTTGCATGTAAAATTTTTATTTCTCGAATATGTGTAAACAGTAGAACGTTTTCATTAATTTCATAATCAACGAAACAAGCACAAAGTTAATAAAAATTCATCTTACATCCTTTAGGTCGAGTGGAGATAAAAGCTCTATATAGAATTATTAAAATAGAGCCGTTTGCTGCGGTCTCAAAGTCGTCGGTTTGCGGACGCAAGAAAGTTGTGAATTTCATCACAAAGGACAAAGGCTCTGCGCCGCGGGGCATTTGCTCAGTTTACTCAGCGTACGTATTTGTTCGCGCCTAATTAAACATGAAACAATGGTGCAGGTATATCAAACTGGGAGTGATAGGAACCGTTTGTGTTATTGTTACTCATCTAAAGTTACTGCTTTCGTGGATCCAATTTTATTCATAATAGAACACATATGTTACGTAAACTTTAACATTGGATAATTAAACAAATATTTGAAATTTTTGGTTTTATTTGTTGGTAATACCTGTATATCAAGTAGTACTTCAAGAACCGACTTTATCAATTTCAAATTACCCATCTTTAAGAAGTTATGAGATAGTGAAAAGATTGTAGCATTTACATCATGAACGGTTGGATCGATTTTAATGATATCTTATTTGTTGGATTCATCTCTGTAGAATAACTATGTAGAATACCAATATGCGCACGGAATCGGAATAGATAAAATTTAAAACTGCAATAAATACTTTCAAATACTAGTAATGAAAACGTGAGATATAATGATTACGCTGATGTTCAGACATATATACTGACTGACTGTTCATTGACGTCAGTCACCCAAGTAAATGTTGCGAAGGTCGAGAAAATTCTATTGAGCGTTCGAAGAGTTACCATCCTATACTTAATTCAAGAAACGGGCATTTCATATGGAGGCATTCAAGCTATATTAAAACAATCTATCATTATGAGAAAAGTATCCGCAAGACGGGTGCCGGGAATTTAAATCTAAAGTCAGAAACAAAATTGAATTGACATTTCGAAGATATTGTTGGACAAGTTTCAAGAAGATTTTGAAAATTTTTGGTCTCGTTTCGTAACAATGGATGAAACATGGGTCCATCATTTTCATCCCGGAACAAAACAGAAATCTTCGCAATGGAAACCGCCACCGTCACCGATCCCGAAGAAGTTTCGTACCGTGGCATGTATAATATTTTGGAACTCAGAAGGGATATTGTTGATTGATTACCTGGACCGCGGAACCACTATTACAGGCCAATATTATACAGTTTTATTTTCAAGTTGAGGAATTCTCATATAGATATATCTCCACATTTCATATATTCGCATAACTTTAAAAGCGTTAACGTCAACAGGCGGTCCTTGATTTGTTTGTAAATTTAGTTATTAAATCATGTTAGATACATTAAAATAAAATAAATGTTAAATATCTATAAAGTGAGAAATTTTAATGATTGTGTGGTGATGTGGTACGTATACACTTTTATGTATTTATAAGGATACGGGTATTAGGCAAAACGATGACCCACAATTTTGATAGTTCGATTCATATTATCGTTGCAATTTCAGTAATGAGCACAATCCACAAACATTAGCAACGTTGCGCGCCCCGCTGTTTATCTAATAACTACAAACCTTAGCAATCGTACTGATTGCGAATGTACAAACTACGATAAAACTATCCGCCCATACGTGGTTCTGTTCGAAACGATTATTAGGTATTCAATACATAAATTCAAATTGTCTTTTAAAGTTTACTACTTTGTAGTCGAATTAAGTACTCAAATGTTTAAATTGGCAAAGACAAACCAGTTCGTGTTGATTCCCTATTCCATCTTTTTTTCACGGTTCAATCAATGTCACACCATTTTGTTTATTTCAATGGTGAGCCACGTTTTTATATACATAATATTTAATTCAGATAGAAAAGAGTATGTAATTGTATGTTATAGTTATGAAAAAAAATGAAAACTTCTGTTGTCGACAAGAAACTGAAGTATAAAATCGTACTTTTTTAAAAATCAAGCTTTGACCGTATTCACTAAGAGGGATTAGTGTAAAAACGAAACCGACAGCAAACCCATCAGAACCCTTGTACCAGATTTACACATTAATTTTGCAGGTTATAAACAAAGAGAAACAAGCAAAATAAAATATTCTATCAGCGAAATCCTCCGGTCCATAATTCACTCAGAGAGGTGCGTTCGCGGCGTGGCAGGTGGTCTTAATAAATACGAGAATGGGCTATCGCCGAGTTAGATAATAAATTCAAGAGGCAATCAACGCTACGGGAGATGGTAAAAATATTAATAGCGGAGAAATAATTACATATTCATGACTTCCATTGCGCCCAGCGTCGCGGCAACAGGGTGAACTAAAATCTAAAAGGGTTTCTCGGCAAAAAATTCATTAAGACATAAATATAAATTTTATTACAATTTAAATAAAAGAAAAAAAACAATAAATATTATACGGTAAAATAATACAAATCAAGTGGACACCGCGTTTTTGTAACAAACTGAAAAAAAGAAACTTTATATAGAGCTTAAAAATTATATGCCCTAACGAGGATCATTTGATTAGCAAGCAAGTGTTCTTATCATCACCAATATATCCATGAAATATAGCCATAGCGATTTATGAAACCTATATATAATAAACAGTATGTGTTTACAAAAAATCCCACATCTAATTAAAGAGAGGGTTTTTATAGAATAGACCCTCGACGCTGCTGCACTGCGAGTTGGTGGGCAGGCAAACACAAATGTACTCTCTATTGCTTCACTCTCATAGTCTGATTTAACGGCGACCTGATACGACCGGAGTGAGATGAGGCACAGGACCAACGGCGTGCTCCCCTAGGCACGGGGGACGAGCACACCGCTGTCTTCCCAACTTTAGGTAAATACTGAGTTTCTTAAGTCTGAATTTCTAAAGAGAGTTTCTTAAAAGAAAACTCAATGTTAATTTTTGAATTCGCTTGACTCTAAACTCGTCCTGAGTTTAGTGTAGCTCGTGTCTGTAGCCGAACAAGCTGAGCACTGGACCAATGAGAAAAATCATCTAACAGACTGCCCCTTTGATAATTAGGAAAGTTAATATAGAGATTTGTAGTACCTGGCAAGAAGTAATGCTAATGAATGCTTACCAGTGGCTATACTTATATTACTACAAAGACGATTTATGAAATATCGATTAACACTATCAGGAACATCAAAGATCATTTGTGCGATCACTCTAATTATCGTTCTAATTATATACTGTTTTTAAATATCACCAGAAAAAGTACCTACGAGCGTATATAAGAATTTTATATTTTGAAGTAATATTACTTTTTCAAATATAATAATTTAATAAAAATGTTTAATATTTTAGAAATAGTATCAACCTTTATATCAAAATTTATAAATCATTTTCAGACATATTTCTTAAAACAAAAAAAGTGACATACAAAATGAAATTTTTTTTCATAGATACCAGGAATTCTAAGGCCTACGAAAGGCTTCAATAATTTCTTATATACTTTAGCAATAGTTCAATGAACACAAACGTCTTTGCTGATTCAACATTTGTGTGAACAACATTACTTTGTAAATAACAAGTATCATAGAAAATATATGGCATGAGAAAGTTTGCTTTTGTAAGCTAGAAGAACGTTTGGACGTCTATAACTGACTTTATGAAGTTTACTATTACTATCACAAAATCAAACTTTATATTAAAAGAAGAGAATTTACATTTACTTTTTCAGGGCATCTAGACAACGTTACTTTCCAAGATTGCTAATGCCAAAAAAATCTATGGGAATGACGTTTCATATTGAAACTAATCGAAAAATTAAACGTTATTCCCATACATTTTTAAGCGTTAGCAATCTTCGAAAATCACGTTGTCTACGCGCCCAGGAATACTAGCATTACAGCATAGCATTTACAGATGACTATAGTTAATTAAAAGACGTATGGAGTTACAAAAATAGATCCCTCCTTTCCACTATTCCACTATTTCCACAGTATTTACGTGTCCTTACAAAAGCCCGCAAGAGCGAACTCGATTGAATTTCACGCAAGCATTGAAATACCTAGATGCATAGGTATTTCAGCGCTTATAGGCGTTTAGAATCATCAGGGTCGTAGTGTAACCAGCTCAATCATCAATCAATCGTTAATCCAGCTATATCCATAAAATGAATCGCCCGCGCACGGGGCGGGTGCGGTGCATCGCTACGTAATAGGCACAGCGAGCCGACGACAATGCCGCAATCGGGCTGGCAATCTGCATAATGGATTGCTCGGCCGAACGCGCCGTCCGGTCGCTCATTCAATTGTCGCGGTCGCCGATGTGTGCCGATGTGTCGCCCGGTTATTACGGAGTACGGAATTAATAATTTCATAGCGAAATGACGCTTTAGAAATACCGTTTTAACGGCTTGCTGGATACGACATTGTAATGTAGGCTATTAGCTTTAAATACTTTTTATAGAAATACATCAAACGAGCAGACTTCCTCCACAATTCCTGAAGAATAAAGTCTTCGAACAGTGCGCGTTGCCAGCGATTACTTATAGTTCCGAAACATGGCCGCTTACTAAGGTATTGGGGTAATAGTGTTACAGTTCTGTCCAAATTTAATTTATTCTATACAAATAAATTAAATATTACAAAATTATCTACCATATACTATAAACGGGTTGAATGACCTAACCAAAGCGCCTGATCCTGATTTCATTGCAAATACATTAACGCTAAAATTTCGTAGTATCATTACAACAAGAATGTAAAAAAATAATATTAAAATATATGTAACTTGTAACATAATATTAGAATTACTACATACTTTTGTTTTACATATAACATAATGGTGATGTTCAGATAACAGAAATAGTCTCCCTTAAGATGTTAGGGAGGTTAATAAGCCGTGACCGAAGCTTCGCTCTAAGAAACACGCCGAGGACTTTAATAAACGGGATTTATTGACTCAATTAACAAAACCATGTATATGCACAGATATATTTTTGTTCGCGACTTTTTCTATAATATTATCGGACTCATTTATTAAAATTGTAAATATAAATTTTTATGGTTCGTAGTAATTGTCTAGGCTTATTTTATGTTTTAGTTTCTCATCGTTTCTAAGTGTGTAGTTGCAGTTAGCCCTACTGGCTATGACAGCGTAACTGAAACAGGTGGCGAGCATAGAAGCTCTGCCGAGGGGTGGGCCCGTAGAAGGGCCCTGCTGCGTCGTGGGGGAAACGTGGCTTTAAGGGCGCCTCCTGTGAGGCTCGGACCTCGGCTTAGAGCAACGTTTGCTGCCGCTGAAAAGGACAGTCGGACAGGTCTCATTGTGTTTAGTCTCTTTGTATTTGAATCCCTTTGCTAGTAAGTTATTATAATAGGATTGTTTAGTTTAGTTATAGAATTGTAAATAGCTTTCCAATAAAGATAAGAAGGGTACAGAGCGCGGTCCCAGTGAAGTCATGTGGAACATCTGGTGGCGGCACCCATAGATCTGCGCCGAGCCACCCTAACTGGGATGTTTGTATAGATAACTATACTAGATATAGATAACTATATAAGAAATAAATAAAGGTAGAGAAAGAGTAAAAGGCCACTATAGTATCTTAAACCTCTACGCTAATAGAAGAGAGAGTCAATATTACAACATAGACCCAGCGGACCGACAAGAATTGATTGTCTCATTGGTCTAGTAGTGAGTGTTCGGCTAGAGATAATGAGGTCCTGGATTCGTGTCGCAGATCGAGTCAGTTCAATAATTGTCGTCTTTTAAGAAATCTACAGTATTGCTACTGACAATTTCACACCTTCCAAATAATAATGCATTATTATTTTTAAAGGAGTGAAATTGACGGTGTCCTACAGCTCGTTCCTTGGATAACAGATTAATGCGTCCTGCGTCCTATCTTAATCCTTCTCTGATCGTATTGGACTCATCGGACTATGCCAATAAAGAAATAGAGATCGCACTTGTGTTTGCGCATGCACTTTTGCACTATAACGTCTGCGTAACTGTTTATTCTCTGCATGGCTGCTCCAATCGGTTTGATACTACAAATCCCAGAATTGAATCGTTCACGATGTTTTCCATCACTGAAAAGCACAATTTGTTATTTAAGTTGTATAAAGATAACTTGTGCTTGCAGAGGTTTCAAAACCATGACTCTTAACAAGAATCCACCTTAACTATTGGGCTATCTCAGCTCTATATAGATACATGCAAAGTAAATATATATTTGTGTATAGATAGACAAACTTATGAACAACAGTGCTCATTCAATTCCCAGTATACTTGATATTGCAATTGACTTTACAATTTGTATGAGTTTAGAATTAACCTGAATGCATAGTTAGGTGACAGCGTGTTAGGCGACTGGGTACTGCACCGGACGTGACCCGAGGGATTTATATGCATATTTGACTACCTGTTTTGTCATTTGTACGTTCGTTGTAGCTTAAATTATTAATCTAGTACGCTCTACATAATTTAATTGAAATAATGTTACATGCACTTGTGCACTCTCTATTCTTACACTCTCAAAGTTCGATGTGACCTCAAGACCTCAGGACCTCAGGACGAGTCTGTAGTCGAGCATGCTAACCACCAAACCAATGAGGCCGATGGCCTGGTTATTTTTCATTAAATTTCGTCAACAATTCATCTTAATAATGAATGCTCTGACAGATGTTACAACAATAATCATTCAAAATCAAAATATTCTTTATTCAAGTAAGCTTAACAAGCTTTTTTGTTACCACAGGTTTGAATGTTGATTTTATAGAGTAGAAAGATAGATTATATAAAAATTTATTGAAATTATATACACTGAATTAAATAATATACTTTCAACTTAAATGTGAGATTTAAATTAACGCGCCATCTATTTGTTGCTCATGTAAAATAATTGATAGTAAACTTGATACTTAAGATTTGTGTCTTTTTATTCAACAGAAAGATTAAATAGGAAACAGTTTTATTATTAATTAAGGTAAAACCTATACTAATCCTTATTTGTTACAATTCTATCAAAATGAAAAAAAAGACATCAAAATCGTTTGAATAGTTTCGTAGACCATTTCGGTTAAACACTGTGATAGCAGAATTGTATGCATATAGATTGTGTTTTTCTTACTTTTTATGCTAAGTTACTTAATATTTTTAATAATAATAACTATGAAGCTACCACAAGACTTCTTATTTCTTTTAACTTTTCCCTCCAAGGTCTTAAATTATAAATAACATGTATTGTATTGAAACCCCGCACATGTGCAATTAAAAACGCATGCTGGTTTGCCTGTAAGTGGATTTACACCATAAATATACATATATATATATATATATATATATATATATGTTATCCTTTTAAGCTCAGTATAGTGTATAATCTGTTGGTGAACCTAATAAATAAACCCTTTTGCGAAACAATAATTGTTATATCAGCTGTTCTGAGTCTTAAGTAACAATGTATTTCCTAACATTTTATATTGGGAACTTATTTGGAACGTGTGGATGAATTATAAGACCACCAGCAGCGCGCTGCAGAGTGTAAGGCTTTATAACATTACCTTCATCTCTGTCCAGCTTTCAGGAGGCCTGAGATTTATAGCTTCCTTCTATTGCTTGCTAAGAATATTACGTGACCCATTTTTATACCTGTAAAGTGGCCTTTGCACATGGTATATTAATAAATAAACTTATTTATAACCATTGATAAAAACAGCGTAAGCCCATTATATCACTTTAGTTTTAATAACATGAACGTTTTCAATGCGATTTCTAAGTTACAATATTTGTTATATTATAGGCTCTACTTAAGCCATAAGGAGGGAAAAAATAAGAAATGTTATTTAATGAATTTAATAGTCATTAAAATATTAAAAGGGTCGAAATTTAATACAAATGATTTAATGAAATCTCAAATGACGTGTTAAAGCTACAAATTACATCTTCTACATTTTTTGTTTTATAATTAATGTGATAGCTCGCCAAAAGGATTCTTACAATTTTCATACAATTACACGTCAACTGTTCAACCGCTAACGGCATTATAATTTATATTCCTAAATTTCACAATAAGAACCAAAAAACAAAGTATATTCATATACATGACGTACTGTAACTAAAAATGCCACGTGTTTTTTTCTCAATATTAGAAATTATTAATTAAATTTTCTTTTTAAATTTAAAATTTAAAAAAGGGAAATTTTTGAAATATTTTTATTTTTTAAATGTCGAGCGGCATATTAAAATGCCACATGTTATTTGTAAATATTCAAACTAACTAACATTCAAACGAATTAGCATAAAAAACGCTACACATCTTCGTGACGGTAATCACGCGTTTCATCCGTAAAAAAATTGCCCTCATGCGCCTGACAGTATATATAAAATAATTTATGATATATTTCAAATAAAATAATATTTTAAATAAAGGATGCGGTTCGTCATTCGACTAAGTCGTAATGTTTTATAAATGTTTAATTTATATAAATTGCGAAGTTGAGTTCCCAGTTTTAAATCAACGTTAGCTACCAGTTATTGTGTTTTAAGTTAGTTCTACCGATAAAAAGGGCTGCTCTACGATACAAAGCTAAGTGTATTTCTTTAAATTAAAACTGTTGTCTTTTTAATGCCATAATTTTTTAATAATTATGATCTATTTGTTTTTACATTTAATGATAATCGATGTTGATGATGCATTTTATTGTAAATTATATTAAATATAACATGGATAAAAAAAAGAGTAAAATACTATTGAGTTTCTTGTCGGATTCTTCTCTATAGTCCGTTATGTGCCCAACCGGTGGTAGAGCCTTTGACAAAGTTGGAATTAAAGAATATTTTAGTTTGGTTATTAACTTTTATTATGAAATCCTATTTAATATTTAATTAAAAAAAAATTGTTAAAGTTTAAAAATATTATCAATTTACTGATTATTATATTATTGCTCATTTCCTGACATGGCTAAAGAAGTTTCACTAATAAAATGTTGCTTTTTGGATAAAAACATTTTGAAATCTTAGAAGAAAATTACGAGTGGATATAGCTTTTTGCCAGATAAAAGACAGTGCAATATGCACAATTGCTCCATTTGGCGTCGCATGGGTGAAATCAAGTAATAGTGACATGTAGCTCTCAAATTTCCATTTGGCTAGCAGCGTTTAAAAGTCGTGAATGCTAGTATTGTTCTGGGGCCATTGTGTTTTTCAATTGACCGGCGCTACTCATACGGCAGCTCTTCGCCTCTTTACTGACGTCAATTACAGCCGGAACTGAAAAAGTTCAATACTTTAGCACTTTAATTTTTAAACTGTAGCAAATTTTAATTACATTTTTAAATATTTGCCTACATTTACGCTGTTGCTTTATACACTAACATGACCTGGTCTGCCTACTTATTTTTTTCGAAATCTATTATCAAGTAACCCTTCTACTGTTATATCAATTAGCTGGTACTTAAAGGAAATTATAGATATTTATGTATGGGAAATGATATTTTCTGTTAAATATATATGTTAAGCCAGGACCTTAAGAAATTTCAAAGGATCTTCACTAATACTTGATTCGTTCGAAATGGGTGAGCACTATCGTCTTCTCTCTGAGGTACTTAGGTACCTTATTTATACGATACACTACAATTTAATTTGGTAAAATCACTCTGCGGTAAATGTACATATATTAAAAATATAGGCAACATTATTTTACGGCATATAGGTGTGTCTACAAAAGTAAGTCAATAGCGTATAAAAATTGAAATTATCTTCAATGCTCTGAACATTATTTTGACAATTGATATTTCATTTATTGATGAAACCTCTCTGCTTTTATAACACAATATATTCTTGTAACGGTTAAATTTGAGAAAAATGTACGAGTATACAGTGATGCATTAATCAAATAAACCTTCAATTCGTAAATAAATAACACATGGCGTTCCACCCGTTAGCTTTTAATTGAAAGGCATTCCATGTAAATACCGGTTCAAAATCGTTAAAGGATGTACTTCCTTAACAATGTAGTGAAATTTTCCAAATGGTTGGCCTTACAAAGGTTTGGGCAGTCAACTGCTAACGAGCGCAGCGTATCATTCACCGGCAGTGTGAAATCCGAAATAGTGGCCTCTGTGGCTAACGATGTGATTTCATTGTTTGTAGCCTTAGCGCTCAAATCACCGCTCTGCTTCATGACTGTAAATTTCAGATATACCGGGATAAATGAACAATACTGCTTATTCGAATGAACTTATTGTTTTGAATTTCATGCGTTCACTTCAAAGTTTGGGCTATTTTTAAGACTTTTCAATTGACTTAAAAACAACAAAGAAATTTTAGGGATACATACAACCTGAATATAAATAATATGGGGAATTCGCTAGCGGAGGTTGTGGGTCCGATACCCGATAAAGAAAATTTAGAAAATAACCTTTTCTCAAATTGCTGATTCTGCACTGAACAGCAAAGACATGTTGTCAGCCAAACAAGGTTCATGACAACATCAGGTAAGGTTACAGTTACGCGGTAGCCCGACAGTAATAAAAAAATTAAAAGTGCGTGTGTACAAAGTATACATGTCAGAAGTGAAACATCTTGGACAAACTAATTTTTAAGTCTTGTTTATATTTATACGACTATAAAACTTTAGATTTCCGAGACTTAGAGGGAGGGATAAAGGAAGATATGTTAGGAATTTAAGTGTCATTAAAATATTAAAAGTGTCGAAAGTTAATACAAATAATTTTTTGAAATTTCAAATGACTAATTGTAAATAAAACGCCACGTGTTTTTGTCAATATTACACATTATTAACTAAATCTCGTTTTTTAATTTAAAATTTAGAAAAGAGAACTTATGAAATCTCTTATTTTATATTCTATGAATATAAAATAAGAGATTTCATCAATAGTATATTAAATTATTAAATGACGAGTGGCAAAATAAAGGCCACATGTTATTTGTATATATTTAAACTACCTAACCTTCAAACGAATTAGCATAAAAACGCTGCACACTTTCGTGACACTTATCACGCGTTTCATCCGTAAAAAATTTACCGTCTTTGCGCATAAAGAAGTTTCACTTCAAAAATATTGTTCAAATATTTTTGTTCATCGTGAAATGCAGGAAATTATACCAATATAAATCGCTCTTACATATGAAAAGTGTTTAGATTTCGAAACGTAGGAATATAATTGATAATAAATATAATACAATGATCTAAATTTTCTTCCCGATTTCTTCTGAGTAGAATCATTGGTATGTCATTACGGACAGACTAAATGTCTATTTCAGTCTACTTAAAAATAATCTATACTTTCAAATGCTGAAATTATTGTTAATAAAATTTGTTTTGTGTGGTGCGTTTTAATAGAATGTGATTTTTGACGTAATATCAGATTGTAACTGATTAAGTGATGGCAACATTATTTTTAATCTCTCAAAATCTGCGATTGCCTCATAAGCTTGTGACCTATGTGAAACATTATAAGTTTGTTGCATTTTTCATAGTACACGTTTATTTATTTCATCTGAATTTCAAAATTAGGTATAAACAAAAGCTTAGGGAATAAAATAAAAATAATCAATTGAGCAAGCATTTATTAAGCCTAACTAAATTAATTGAATTGAACACATTAGAAAGGCGGTAGCCAAACTTCAAAGCTTGTACCGTAGGCGAGCTTTTTACGAAGAGCTGCTTCTAAATACGCATCGGGGCTTCCGTCTCGCGGTACTTGTTTGTCCCGCCCGCCCTCTCTAGCGACTTCACGTGCTGCGCGAAGGAATTTTGAAACATGAGCAACACTTTCGCGAGCATCTTCTATTGGCAACTGAAACAAGTGGTCAATAAAAAGTCAAATTTATATTTATATTTATTAAAAAAAAGTATCAGTTTTTTTAACAACCACGGACATAAGGGCTTTTGCAACCTCTAACACGAACTTCTTATGGTTAAGGGTTTAAGATATTGGTTTTCAAAAATAATACAATATTCATTCAAATGTTACTTAAAGTTAAAAATTAATAGTTAATGGGGAAAATTGGTCCACTTTTAAGAGGACATAAATAAAATTTTAACCTATTATTATATTTCAAAATAATAACTCAAATATGGGTAGTCTTTCTAATAGCCCTACTAACGTTACAATAAAAAACAAACATTATTAACAGTTATGCTAACATTGACATTTCAGAACTAGATGTGACGGATAATAGTTGATCTATTCAAAAAGGTTTAACTTCTTGAACTCGAAGAAACATTTAAAACTTTTATGCAAGCTTTCAGTGTGATATAAAAGTTTAATAAAGTTGGCGCTGTACATTTTTTGGCAAATATGTCCTTACTTATTAGTGAGTTATATAATTTTCCAAACCTTGCCTGGCGGCTCCTTAAGTCATTGAATAAATTTAATTAATATTTGAAAACGCTCAGTAAACATCAAATGTCATCTGCCACAATATTAAAAAAACGGATTCGGGCTTTAGTGGATAAAAAGGATTTTATTAACGACTCAAAATTTGAACAAGTCATATATAGCGAGAGTGTAAATTACTAGTAGAAATTAAACGATAGCGTGAGAGAACTGTTTGTCGCACACAAATTAAAAAGACATACAAATAAAGAAATTTATAATTGGATTATGATATAAAGGTACAAAGCGGTCTTATAGCAGCAAGCAAGAAGTAAATTGCCTCTGTACAGTTTAGCGCGCTACCATTCTATATCCTTCCGCAGTCTACGGCCAAATAATAAAATAAAAAAATTTCTTCATCATTATAAGTAAGTAGCATCCTATTGACATCCTAATAGAGCGCTAATATGAGACATTTTAGGGCACTGACCAAACACGCCGGATTGCGGATTGATAGGGTACACATACCTCAGACTTACTCCCGGGATATGCAAATTTCAAAAGTCACATGTTGGATTGAAAAGAACTATCAAGCTAGAAGTTAAGGCAAGGTATTTAACAGCCCAGTAAAGTCCTACTGGGCACTGAGCTGTGCATATGCCGCATGAAAAGAGGGTTTTTAGATCCACCACGCTGCTGCACTGCGGGTTACAAGCAACAATGTTAGTTTCATTTTTACAAAGGGAAATCCGCGATTCCTCTTAACGAGAATTCATGCGTCTCACGACTAGGCATGGAATTTTCTTATAAGTATGCAATAGAAGAAATAAGGTCACCTGGTCATTAGCAGGCCACGCATGTGGGTATATTCGCACCCATTGGCCGACACGACTAACACCACGGTCCCACCGCACGCCGTTTCCCCAAGTACAAGCAGCCATCATGCGCCGTCGAGAAGCTGCAGTGGCATAACCGCCTTTCCAGCTCTCATCCACTATATCCACAGAGGGTACAGCTCCACCAGTGCCCGGCTATACAAAATTTGTGATTGATACTCATTCTCTATTTTAATAAACGTCGCACGGCTTGGTGTCATGGTATCGTACATTAGATTTATTTGACGAATATGTGGATTTAATACAATAATATAATGTCAACACTATTTCAAGTACTTTAGTGTATATTAAAAAACTGCCTCATTTTTTTAATAATCAGCATGTTCGTCCACTATTAAGATTTTCTCAATATTTGCCCGAAGTTGGGAAGTTGGCGGTGTGATCCACCCCTGTGCCTCGAAGAGCACGTTAAGCCGTCTGTACTGCGCCTGTTTTCTCTCCGGTCGTGTCGGGTTGCCGTCACGTTGCCTATGAGAGTGATGGAATAGAGAGTACACTTGTGTACTATGCCTGTCAATCCACAGTGGAGCAGCGTGGTGGGTCTATACTCTAAAAAAACCCTCTCGCATATGAATGAGGTAGTCTTTGTCCAGCAATGGGACGTAAAGGGCTGCTACTTGTAGACTCATGTCAAAGAGGGTTTTAAACCCATAAACCCACCACGCTGCTCGCCTGCGGGATGGCAGGAGAACACATACCTCAGAATTACTCCCAGGATATGCAGGTTTCTTCTCTATATTTTCCTTCACCGAAAGCATAATAATGGTTTGTAAAGAACAATCAAACATTCAAGTTTCATTTTTATAAAGAGAAATTTAACAGTGCCATCTCAGGATTCGAACCCGCGATTTTTCTACACAATAATCTCACAATAATCACTGGCCTATTATGATGCAATAAAGGCAAGGCAAACAACAATGTAAGTCATCTATTATATATATTAATCTTTTTGTGAAAAACGTCAGTGAAGCATTGGTTCAATAGTTTTCGAGATTATCGCAAACAAACAGACGCGGTGTAGAAGTTTGCGCGATTAAATGGATATATTCTTTATTTATGAGATCGAATTGTAAATATAAATCATTCAATTCAACAGGGAATTAATCCCTCTAAGTAAACACAAAAATATTAATCTCAGTCGGTTCAATTGAATAAAACCTGTATAGAAGAAAAAATGGTATACACTCTTGAGTGACCATTAGAGTACATTGACAAATTGTAAGAACATTTTTATATTTTATATTATTAATCTTGTACATAGAAATAACAATAACGATAGTAGGTTTTCTATTCAACATCCGTAAATTAAATAAAGTTTTCATATATCAATTGCCTGAGAAGCAATATCACTATTGAGTGTTAGATATTTATGTACATATTTACAAAAAAAAAAAAACAAATATAATAACTTTATTTTTCCCTACCCTCATTGATTTTTTATACAAAATGCTTGTACTATGACACTGCTGCAAATATGTAATAAAAATGGACGTATTTTTCAAACTAATACTTACTACAGATTCTGCACCATCGCAATTTACGTCAGACGACGTTTTATACAATCTTCCCATTTGTTGCTCTTTACATTTTTCTGGAGAATCCTATAACAAAATCCGAGTAAAGATTAAAAGTCTACGTACCATCGTACCGTAAATTAAATAATAACTTTAAGTAACTAATAGGAAAACCAGAAACTTTTATTCTATTCTAGTTAGGCTTGGGGGTAACAGAAACTATCTTAATACGGCTTACGATATGTTTCAGTTTCGTGACTATTTTAAAGTAAATTTTTAAAATAATTTGCGTTACAGATATTTTATAACTTAATACTACTGCGTTTAATGTATTGACAATTTATAGAGTATGAATATTTGGGACAATTAAGAAAAATTTATTAGCCTAATGAGTGGATATTGGAAAGTTACATTTCCTGACAAACTGTTGATAGACTTAGGTTTTAAATTATTTAAAGATTTGTCGAACCATAATTACAGTCTGTGGTAACTTTTCAGGTGCTGGCGCCTGTAATGTTACACAGTGTAAGGGCATAGCACGTCTTCTGCGCTGACGGCGAGCACCTCGACGATGGGCTGTCGCAATCTTTGCTGGCACCTTCGCTACACCACTCTCGTCTTCTGAGCTGTAGCTGCTAATAGTGTACAAGACCAGTTAAAATTTAAGACAAGACAATTTAAATTACTCTTTTCATAGCTTATAAGTTAGCTAGTTGCTATAGCAACGCGCACACCTGATAACAATGAATATAATAACTCATAGAAAGTATTGTATCGATACACATGTTATTACTTGGGGAAAAGTATTTGTTCGTAGTCTAGCCGCTTACCAATCCAAGCTTGGACAAATTAGGAAAAAAAAAATTTCTTATTGTAGCCTTGTTGTAGCCTGGCATCTTTCCTAGCGAGGCTGCTACTTGCAGTATTACGCCAACAAGACTGTCATTATTTTAAATTCATAAACATGCTACTCCATTACTGACCCTAAAGAGATACTTAGTAGGTAATAGTAGCGCGATATAATTTGCTGCTATTTAAAAAAATAGCACACCCCAGGTTTCAGAAAGGATTGTATTTAGCAACAATATATTATTATTATAACTCCTTCATTGGTCTAGTGGTTATCAAGTTCGACTACAGACATGAGGTCCTGGGTTCGCGTCCCGGGTCGGGCCCATTCAAAAATCAATATTGAGTTTTCTATTAAGATTGTCTTAATATATGCCCGAAGTTGGAAAGTTGGCGGCGCGATCCACCCCCATGCTCGGAGAGCACGTTAAGCCATCGGTCCTGCGCCTGATCGCCCTCCGGTCGTGTCGAATTCCCGTCACATCGGACTATGAGAATGAAGGAAGAGACTCCACTTGTGTACTATGCCTGCCAATCCGCAGCGTGGTGGGTCTATGCTCTAAAAACCCTCTCTCCTATGAGTGAGGAGGCCTATGCCCAGCTATGGGACGTTAATGGGCAACTATTTATTTTTTACTTATATTATTATATTTCGTTGCGGAAATAGGGGAACGGGAAACCTATAGAGAATGCATCAAAAATAGCCTGAGCCTACTGAAGTCTATGCGCGACGGGAAGCCTTTCATAACAGGAAAACTGAATGCTGAAATATTGTTGTAAAAACTTTTGTGAGTTGTCTGTAACATTGAACTGTGTCTGAATGATTAATTTATAAGCCAGTATTGCCTATTATTATTTTAACTGATATTCCGAAATTACACATTGAATTTTTTACCTATTTATATGAGATGTCGGCGGCCCTTGTAACAACGAAAGTCCTGTATGTTTCATAGGCAGCCCCAATAGATCGAACAATTCATGTAGCATCGGTTGCTTCACAATTACATCGGCTTCGCAATCTGCCGCTAAGGCAGGTGACAAGTTCACCTAAAAATATGTTATTGGGAATTTCAAAGAGACTGGGTAACAAATTTCCTTTTATAAGTTTGCAAAATGGCTATTCATCTCCTACAAAAACAAACTCGTAATCACAATGCCTATATTTATTATTTCCAAAAATCTTCCCCATTCTGAGGTAAATTTAACACGAGCATGCATTTTATGCTATGTTTTAATAGTAGCAGGTAGGAAATACTGACTTAACTAATCTGTTTAGGTCTAGACTAATGAAAAGCTTCGGTCGTGACTAGTTACAACTGTACCAACCAAAACGTACCATCAAGCAAAAAATTAACGTTCCAGCAGTACGCTGTGTACTATTTGATTACAAAATGAAGATTAAATTTTTGAATGTTGATATAATTACATTCAATCGTTAACCTGTCAGCAATAGATAATAATAAAAATAGTAACCTCTATCAACCAAGGCTTTAATGTATCGTCAAGCAGCACATCAAACCCATAAAACTCGAAACAATTCCTTGCAGGGGGAGTTCCTGCAGCCTGTGCTAATAATGTCAGGGTGACGATAGCCCTTATTCGTTGCCAAACTAACCATTCCACGGCACCCCATCTACCGACAAGAGCTCTCCTCACTTGCTTCAACGTCCATTTACAGCCTGTGGAAAGGCATCCAGTATTACTAACTCCATCTATGACAAGCACTGAGAACTCGTAAGAAAAATTGGACATCATCCACTACGTGACTCCCGTATTTTTAGACTATAAAACACACTTTTCTACATAGAAAATGGACGCTAATTTTAGGTGAGTCTTGTAGTCCGAAGCCAACAATTTTTTTTCCCAATAAGTCATCTCTAAATTATGGGTAATTGGAGAGACGACTGTGAGATTAAACATATTGCCAATGCGAGCTATATTAACAATGAATACATTTTTTTATTAATAAATAACATTAAATTACTGAAAATTACAGTAAAACTCACCAGCAATTTATTTATAATCGGTGGAAAACGGACTATGAAGTACTAAAATTGTCTGAGGCCCCCAATTATTAAAAAATCTCTTGTAGCGAGATCTAACAAACTTTCCATAAATAACTAGGAAGATATTTAGTGTAATGTGCTTAACATTAATAAACATTTCTGACATTCAAAAAAAAATCTTTTAATTATATTGAAAATGGTCTTACCACTACCTATTCGGTCCTTACATTCTGCATACCTCGGTCCAGTCTTATTTAAAGAGGAATTAGTTAAATGTCTATACGGATTATGAATATCTGATAGGGTATACTTATCGGTTCCTGTAAAAATAGATATTTAATTATATTAATATCCCATTAAGAGCATATACACATAACTACAAAAACAAATTTGCTGATGCGAAAACAAATATTATGCGAGTCTGATTAAGTCACAGTCGGAGTGTTGGACCTCTATTGAAATATCTATATTATTTTTTTATAAAATTATATCTTGAAAAGATAACGGACATTTAGTCTTGTATAGGATGAGAGGAAACTCCGGTATATGTTTAGCCCATTTTTATAAAGAAGGAAGTGGGTAAAATAATGTTTATTATTTATTTATCTTTATCGAAAGGTAATAGCCTAATTTACAACTTCAATTTTACAAATAAATAGAATATAACACAATTAACAATAATGAAAAACAAAACTCAATTTCAAAATTATGAGGTATAAAAATATTAAAAGGTTATGAGGAACTTACCAAACCTTGCCAATCCTTCAGCGTACATATAAGCAGTGAGGGGTCTATACCCGGGTACACAAACATATAATCGAAGATCGAATTTGTATCCTGCAATTAAGAGCGGCCGTTCGATGTATCTCTGCACCACAGCAGGACTTCCGCATCTCATATCGCATACACTCTGCAATTAATCATTACATAAAGTAAGATCATTGTCACTATTAACGGCCAGCAGGTAAAAATGGAGGGATATCAATGGGGACTGTCTAATGACCATCACACTGGGACCAAGACCTCTCGAGCAAGAGTAAATACCAAGGAAAAGGAAAGTAAATACCAGTTATTTAACGTTCCACTGCTGGACACAGGGCTTCTCACTTATAGGAGAAGAACGAGGATTTCTAGAACATTGATCCGAAACGCTGATCCAATACTGATTAATGCGGGTTACATATAAATAATGATGTTCCCAACGGAACACTTGAATCCATAATTGTTAACAATAACCCCTAAAAGCATCCATTGGACCAACTCATCTAACCACCAAATATTTTACCCATATTATTAAAATTTCAGGAAAATTTATCACCTGACTCAAGATAGGGTAATTTGCCGATTTATTTCTCGTGTATTGTTAGAATTAATACCTTTATTTTATAAGTTATACGCCAATATCTCATTCATTAAGATTTTTATCAGAGTAACCAGTGAAGATAATAGGTATGATAATTATAATATACTCAAATATAAATTACAGTATTTTACTATATTTAACTATCAGAAATTAATAAACTATTCTTCAACGGTAAACCTCTACGATCTATCGGAATACTATCGGAAGCAGTTCAGTCAAAATCAGCCTGAAAGAAACAACATGATCGCGAACAACTAGCTTTCTAATAACTTTGTAAACGACAAAAAACGAAAAATCCTGTACAATAAACATTTTAGTAATGTAATAATTACATTTTTTATTATATTACTCCAAACAAAAGAAACTTCATTACAATATACTACTACTTTTTTATAAGTATCAACAGAAAAAAATTCATGCTTTACAAATCGTCTTTTGTTTATTTTAATACTATCCACTACTTAACGATATCCCTGAAATAAAACGAAAACACAACTAAGTGTTCATCATAGTATTATATATAATAGAATGATATGAAAATATAAATAATTTTCTTCTAAAAACGAGTTATTATATCAAAAAGATGTTTCATTTAATACAAGAAGTATAAAAATGGTTAACGCTTGTATAAATATTATGAATACTTTTCGTGCCCACAACAAAAGAAAACAATGTCGTATTTTATGATCGTGGGTAGCCCCGTATATTATAATAACGTAGTACATCAATGTAGACAACGTATAACCTACCTCAATCGCGTGTTTACACATTCTAGGCTTAGAAGTTCGGCTTTAAACTTGTACACTAAACTAAACTAGGCTAAAAGTATTTCAAAGTAACAGAACAGGAAACGGATGTATTTTGTACAAATAAAATCAAAAATTCTTAACTCAATTACCTTTTTGCTGCAGTTTTAAAATACATGTTATTTTTTCAATTCTTATCATAATTATATTATCAGTAGTCGTTTAACTTGTTCAAATTTTCAATCTTTAATAAAAAAAAATTAATTTTCTATCACTTTAAGTTTAATCATTTTTTTCAAACAAATTCATTATTAAAATTAAAATATTTCATTCCATTAAACCTCACAAATCGTCATTTATTTTACTGTAATCAACAGCTACTAATACAAATGTACATACAGTTATACAAAATTATCCCACTTAATATTACACATAGATATTAATAACATAAAACATAAAGGTAATAAAACTTAATAATATGTAATTAAAAATTCACAACTGAAATTCGTGTGAGTGATGTGAGTGAGTGCGCATGTGCGTTTAAGGGGGGGGGGGGTCTGTATGTAATTGCAAAAAGTATAAAAACTCTAAAGTGATAAAAACATAGATATGTAAACATAGGAACATAGGTTCTGCTAGGTCACTGGATAAATTCTTATATGCGTGTGTAAATCACTGTATTCCTGAACCGCTGGACCAATTTTCTTGAATTTTTTTGTGTCTTCAGATGGAATCATGAATGGCAGATTAGATTGGCAGTTTAATCTGATAAATTACGAATTTACCCATGTCTTCACGATTCATCAATACGCGGATGACACCGCTGCAATTTTTAGCTTATAAGTTATATGGAATTCTTATAGAATCACACAAATGGTATATAATGTTCATCATGACAAAAATAATAAATAAAAAAATATATAACATATTATAAATTTGTACAAATACGAAAATGACGAGGAAGCCTTATACCCTTACATTTGTTTACTATTTTTTTTTACAATTATTATTATTAATTTTAATTTAAGTATTGTTTTTTTCTGTATGTATTCTGTATTTGTTTTGTTTTTTTTGTTCCTAAACTGTAAACTGGGACAAGTGCCTTTTAATAAAGATAAATAAAAAAATAAATAAAAAATATAAAGTTTGTTTACCCTGAAAAGAAATATCCCACGACCCTGGCTTTGCGCCACCGGCTTATGTATCCACACCACACTAGAGCCAGCTGCATCATCACCACGGCGCAAACGTGAGCACTCTGAGACCAACTTCGCATACTCCAGCGGTAAATGGAAACAAGGGGGGCTGAAAGAAAATATTAGGCCTTTTCAAACTGGTTTCCCTATAGTGTAGAAACAGGGAAATTTGATGGGATATTAAGGTTGTAGGAGAGCACTAAGCCCTACGACGCTCTTCCAATTCAGGATTGCAGGTAAACACAAATTAAAGAAACAAAATGTAAGGTAAAAATATAATAACTCCAATAAAATTAGGATCTTAAATTAAAGTTGACAAAGGAAAATCACAGTTGGACTTGTTAATTTTATTTATATTGTGCATATCTTGCTAATATACTTGGTACATCTTGTACAAAATTGTAAAAATCCACAAAATAATAAACACCAATTAACAAACATATTATCTACAGCAAATTTTATTAAAACAATTCATATTTATTATCTAAATCAAAACCTCAAATTGTAAAAACCAAGGGCATAGACGAGTCTAAAATAAAATTCCTCACATTTTCATATTTAATTTCAGTAGTTAAGATTTTTAATGTTATAGCGTGTAAGATGGCTCCGTTAATAAAACGTCATCGTATTACAATTCTTATAAAACAAACTATGACATTGACTTTTCCCAGGGAGTCACGCGAGCTGCGGTACCACTTGGCGTAATTGCCGGGGAAGCACGATTCATTAGTATACCACCATAATTTAATATTACCTCGAACTTTCACCTTCGTCCTAACAGGAAGAATTTCTCGTTTGACCTTTATAAGTAAACTTCTCTAATTTAATATCACCAACGTCTTAATAACCACTGAAGGTTTAAACTTTAAACTTTGAACGAGACCTTCGAAATTTACTGAGCTTATTAAATTTAAATGATGTCTTTGTTAATGGAAACCAGCTCTATTTTTTAGTCGACACTGATTATCTATACATTTTATACTAGCTCATAGTCACCCGCGTTGTTCTCGATCTCTTGGAAATGTGGCAACCCCGTTTTAACATTATATACATCGCAAAAGAAGTCAGTTAACTTATATTTCAAGTCAATCGGTTCAAGTTGACCGATTGACATGACACTGTAAGTTTATTCACAAAGTCCTATCACCCCATATTCACACAGGACCGGGAACTCACTGATTCCAATAAGATAATATATATTTTAGCGAAGGAACCAGTGCAACCAACCATACAAGATCACATGCTGGATTTTTTAGCTTTATCACTCCAACCTGAGATGTCTGTTAGCTAAGCGAGTTGTTTTGTGTGTAACTGTTATGTAAGGTAAGTGATGATACAGTTTAAGATAGTAGCGTGGTAATATAGTAAGAACTTTACGTGATATCTGTGTGTACAGAACAACAGTATGGAACGCAAATATTTTTACGGGGCGACACGTCTTTGCTTGTAGAGTAGTAACTAACTACCAGTTCAGGTCTACACTAATTAGAATGTGCAATATATATTATTATGGAAAATTTATGAAATATACAATTTCATAAATTTTTCTAAAATAGACTTATTTAAGGTTTTCTCGGAATGTTATAGACATTTAGATCATCCGAGAACATTACTAATGAAATCTTTAATATTATTCTAAGCGTCTCAAAAATTAATATATTCAAATAAAAATAAAAAGTAAAGTTTGGTGTTGGTATCGTAAATATCAAAAATAGAATACCATATATATAATCTAAACTAATATTCTAAAGAGGAAACACTTGTGTTTTTGTATACATGTATATATAAAAATTAGTCACAAAAAATCTGTCTGCAGAATTTATTGATGATAGAACAAGAAAATGTTCTACAACAGCATAGGATCATGCTAAAAAATTAATGGACCGTTTTAAAAAAAGTCTTTCATTGCCTCTATGAAACCAAGATTTTTTAATACCTGTACACATTCTACGTAAATGATGTTACGAATCAAAAAAAAATTAGATATGTATTCGTTGTAAAGTTAAATCTATATATTGATTATATTATGAATGTCAGTATCTAATAATCTTAAAATAAGTAATTAAAAACTAACTGAAATAAAACTTTTACTTTGCCAAAATTAAATCAAAAGTCCGACTTAGTAGGCTTTCCACTGCCATGAGATCGGTATCTACGCGGGTGAAACCGCGGAGCATTGCTGGTAACCACAATAAATTTAGGATCTTTATTCGAAGTTCACTTACAGAAAAATTACAGAAGAAGGGATCAATTTTCTTGATATTACGCAAATATATTTCAATATCATTGTTATATCTACATGAGATCGTGGTTTATTGTCGATTGTATTCCTTTAGGAGGTTCTGTAAGCAATTAGTAAAACGGCCTCGCTTGTGCAGTGGTTGGATCCTCGGTGGCACGAATTTAGGAAATCGCAGTTTTTAATTTGTCTGACTCTGGTCTCGTAGGCTTCGGCTGTGGCTAGTTAACACCCTACCAGCAAAAACGTACCTCCAAGCAAGAGATTCTATTACGGTACGATGGCGTGTAGAAACCATGTGGTAAATCAATCATCTTTTACCAGTTTAGCACGTTTCCATTTCACTACTGATATTTTAAAATATTACCGTCAGATGTGATTACTTTTGTTTTTCTTTTGTGCGTAATAAAGTTTTAAATAAAATAGGTACAGCAAATGAAAAGATGAGCTTAATTTGCTTCAAGCGAATGCTAAAAAAGAATTACTAGATAATGTCGTGCCACACGCAACAAACGCGTGGATTCATTCAAATAACGAATGACGTGGAGCGATTGACTCGTGCTCCGTAGATACGTTGTATTAAAAATATCAACCCCTACTGCCGTTGTAATACAGACTACATTAATAATAAATAATGCGACTGTGTGTACATAATACGATCAACAAATGCCACTATACTGCCTAATAGCTTGATATTTTGTATTGGAAAGTTGCTTTGCCTTACCAATGGATGGTAATTTTATTGAACTACTTCGTTACATTTTGTTATGTTCCGTCTTAGATGTGAATATATACTATTAATTGCGCCGGCTTTAATACTTTGGATAAATCAACAAAACGTATGGTAAGCCTCTTACTCTGTATTATTCTAATTAGACTTTTATTTATTAAAACATCTATTAGGTTATAGCAGAAATATGTTATGATTATGCCATAGGTTATATTAAATGAATATTAAGGGCTCTATTATCTTGAAACATTTACTGATGAATTTCTTTAGTGTTTATACCTGTTAGGTGATCAATCCGTGAAAATATTGAAATAAATCCAAAGAAAACAGAAATTCCTCATAAAGTCATTGTAAAAATCCCATTGAAATAATCAATACTCAAGGTTTAATCGAAAAGAATTGAAAACCAGAAGCGTAGCGCAGACGAAACACAAAAATATTGGGGTGCAATTACCCCCACTAGATTTTACAACCTCGATTGGAATTCATGGTTTTGCGTGTTGATTTTTTTATGGCTCTAAATTGAAAGATTTATGATTTGTTTATTGAGTTAATTCCTATTATGTTTTATCATTAGTTTAAGATTCGTAATTTGCATAAACGCGACAGTAAAATATTATTACTTTGAGTTTACGATAACGTCTTTTAAAAACCTGCTATATGTAATCAATAAGTAGGCAATCACTATGCATACAATAATTAAAAACTATTATTGATGTAATTGAGTTGGCACTAAAGAGTATACATGTGTGTAATTAAGTAAAATAATGAAAGTATAATGGTTTTTCTCGCCCAGCCCAGTCAGAGATATGGATAATGAGAACACAGAAGCCGAGATCTCAACAAAGCTGATAAAAAGCTGTAAATAATGAAATATTGTAGGGCATTGTATTAAAGTAAAATATTTTGAAAAAAAACTCTTTAAATCTATGATTACCTACCACCTACTTACACTACATTTACTCAGATGAGATGTAATTTCTTAAAATTATACTTACTTTGACAATAGATAAAATGTATGTAAACAATTACGATAAACGATGTAAATAATAACCTGAAATCATAAATTGATCCATAAATCCTTCTCATACAACGAAGTAAGCGAGACAAGCTATCCTTTCGACATATTGAGCCACCCTTTGGAATATGGTTCATAAACTGAAAACAACGAATTATACATTTCATTAGTCTTGAGAAAACAAAACAGTATACACAAAATGAGCTTTACCACTTTTTAATATATTCGAAGACCTAACGAAATTATTTATACATATTATAAATAAAAAAAGACCTAAAATTGATATGATACATATATATCTCGACTGTTAGATGTCATGTACATAACATTATCTATAAAAGATCAGTTACAGATGATGAATCGCTCACAAAATTACTGTAAAATGCCTTGCAGCTAAGTAATAAAGTATATTAATATACTGAATGTACTTATGCACCATTTCATACGATATTTAATGTAAGGTTAGCGTGATCCTTCGTGGACTGTCATCAGTTATATTCCTGTCAGTAAAGTGCTATCCTGTCCAAGATATATTTGCCACATAACATATTTTATTGCCATTCATAAAATCGGAAGAAGTCACGTAAAATCTATAAAGTTCCTGCAAGTCCGATGTAAGATCTATTACGAAATTTTGACTTTACGAGTGAGGTAAATAATAAAAGATATACATGAATAAAAATATTGTCAGACACGAGCATCGGCTATAAACCTATCAATGTTTGTCACAGCGTCATAACGTTTGATTAGGCATAGGCACGTGAAATCTCAATAGAGAACATGAATGGATACAATCCCGTGGCATTGAATTTAATGCGAATTTAGCTTCCCTATATTTTACTTGAAAACTTGAAGAAAGAATAAAAACAATTTTACTGAAGTCAAAGCTTGCTATCTAGTCTAGCTAGTCTGTTGGGTCCATTTTTCAAGCCTAAAACGTGGAGCCAATTGTAATAAAGTTTATCCTGAAACAAAAGTACAAGGAATGATACATAATAAGGGACTTGATGTTCGTCGACAGGTCTTTATCGAACTAAGCTTCTCTCCGGTCTAAACCTAGCGATATAATAATCTATGGGAAATGCTTAACGAGCTTGTCACCTGCCAGTCCCCGAGATCCTTATAGGAAGTTGCCGGAAAAGCGCTGGTTCTCCACCAAAGATTCCACCTGTCGTCTCCACCAGTATAACCTTGGTACATACGCCAACCACGCTCCGTGCAAATCTACAATTTTATTATAAATAAATCTAAATTATTATTATTATAAAAAAAGTAATGAATTGAACATTTAAAATATCTTTTTGCCTTGGAAACCCCATGAAATATCGCCAGGAATATGTTTCATCAATACAATATAAGAATAGAAGCAAGCATTACTTTGCTGAACTACCATTTTACTTTGTTATTACCCTACCGTGTGGTAAAATAATTCTATAATAGGCCGCATGTTAGCAATAACTCGACTGCATCGCTTGCCTTGTTAGTTTGGTGGCAAGCCCGATATTCCTAAAGAAAATTTACGCTTTAATTATAATATATAAGGTTTTAAAATACAAGGTTCTGCAACTCGTAATAGCTCCTTTGTTTATTTATTAGTATAAAAGTACAATGAGCAATAACAATAGCAACAGAAGCCATTGAATACTGAAAAATTGCGAAGAAATTTATTAAATCAATTATAAATATTACATAATTTCGGTCTCACCGAAAACGTTGGTCTACAAACCTTATGTTAAATTTTTAAATATATAAAATAATTACAATGATGTAATTATTATATTGTAATTGTTAAGTACTAGTGTTATTATTTCAGTGTGTCTTACATTAAAGTATTCATCTCAATAACCTACAAATAAATACAGTAATAATCCCCAAAGTAGATTATACATCCTAATAAAACTTACCCTTACAAGAAGACTTGGTCCAGAGCCATTGTCGTTTAGCCGGTATATAAAAGGATCATCATTATTGAAAGTTTGTGCCATTTCTCTTAAAAGTAATTCATCTAAAATACAATCATTTTTACAATGACAAGATAGTGTGCATGTATGAAAATACTTTAATAAAAATCCGAGTTCACTTACAAAACTAATCTTTTATACTTAAAGCCATTCCGATTTTCAGCTTTATAATGAATTTATTATATTGTGGAATATATGCGAATGGGTAAATCTCATGCTATTCTATAGTAATAAATGCATGAAGATCCATATTTAGTCTACATGACGATGGAGACACGTGAACCGTTGGCATTACGTTTTAGTTTCAGCAGTAAAAGTGACATGGGCTCGACTATTCAGGCCGCGCGCCCGGACACCACTGCTCCTGCGAACATCAAAAGCAAGCAAGTGATTTATAGCCAAGCTTTCGTGACACGCTGCTTTTAGTATAATCAGTAACTAAGTAAATACCTTTTGCTGAAAATAATGACGGGAAGAATTTATATTTGCCTTATGCAGCTGTCATATTGGCCTTCAAAGTATAGGAAATGAAAAACATGTTCTATAACTTTTAAGTCAAAATTAGTTAAATAGTTTCTACTTCGTTGGCGTTGAAGATAAGTTTAACTATTGTTTTAAAGGATATACTTGTTGGTTCACCATCTCTACAATAATTGTATGCCTCATATGTACATATATATATATACAGATACACATACGCATATTAATACATTCGAATCGTGTGTCCGAATTGTAAGCACGGAATGCCTTTTATTGTATCTAAGTTTATAACGCTGATGTTGAGAAGTAGTGTATTTCAACACCCAAAACTTTTTATTGGCCCGTTAGTCCATTCAATTATCCATCATTGATACTAACTATGTCAGTACTAAACGCCGCAACTGATTAGGCTGCCCTGACTTAGCCTATCCAATCCAACAATAAAATATCAAACAATTATACATCTTGTGACCATACATTTAAATGTATATACCGCTCTTGGTGCAGTGGTATACCATGTGGGGCCTGTGGCAAATTATTTCGATGGGGCCGTGGCAAGTTTTTTGATGAGACCCGTGGCAAATTCTTTTTGCCTAAGGTCTTACCGAAAAAATCGTCACGTACTTATTGTAATTTTAATAGCTCTCCAGTAGTAATCCAACACTAATATTGATTTATACATTTACAATAATACACATTCACCAGCCTATATACGTCCCACTGCTGGGCATAGGCCTCCTTTCTTAGGCGAGAAGGAATGAGCTATCCCCACGCAAGCCTTCATCAAAAGACTTCACATACATCTACCATTCGCTAGTCTATAGATGAAGGAACAACATCTTGAGGAAACCCGCATTTGTTTACAAAGAATTAAAAATAACAATTTCATTTCAGTAAGTTACTTATTGAGAACAACTTTTTTTCGAGCTTTTTGTTCTATTATATAATCAATGTTTAGATAGAGCCATAGAATTGTTAATAGGCAAAATAGCCAAGTAGTATGTCTTGTCCCATGTGCTTAGAGTACCCTTTGGTCCAGGGGCCCGTGGCATTTTGAAGGGACTCTTAAAATATCGCCATTGAAAACTACATCGCGTCTATCTATTTATTTTTAATCAGTGTAAAGCACAATGTTTGCAAGATATCCCCTTATTGAAAAATTATATTACGATTCAGGATGACACTACAGCAACGACAGGTTCTTATTATAGTTAATAGTTGCAGGACCAACTACAAGGTCTCATTTGGCCACACACTGACAGGTCTTTAAGAATCTCATTTCAATGCACAAATTATTGTAAAATAGTCAATAGTTGCAGTAGTAACGTAGATGGTAATGTAAAAAATATAAATTGTAACCTAAAATGCACAGTACAGACATGACGATTTTTAAGGTTTAGGTTAGGTTAGGTTAGTTTTTTATAGTCTTTTTTCCGCTGAGAGACACCATCTCACAAAAACCTAAACTAACCTAACCTTAATCAGCTTCATTTGTTAGGTTACGCTATTTAATTCCTATTTTGTTGATTATAATGTTTCTTTTCTTTATTCCCGTATACAAGACTTACAACAAAAATATGTCATCCCCTTTTTTATGAATGTTCATAGTAATGTTAACCAAACTTGTGAAGCCACGTGAAAAGGCAATGGCTTTTATTAAAAAGTACAACATCCAGTAAATATTTGTCATTTTATTAAAGCTAACGAATAACAAGCAAATTAAAGTATGCACTAAATAATGTCAGTTAGCGATTTTGAAATCGTTTTTCCTATTTATCTTTCGTTACATCGCAATATCATGACAGACCAACTCGGGTTAATCACAAAATGTAATTTTGAATCAATTGTCATAAATAAAAATCAAGGTTTACGTCGGCAGTTTTCTTTTTATTACTTCTTTAACGTTTGCAAATTTGAGTAGTATTATACAACTACAATATAGTACAAATATAATGACAAAAAGAATGTTTGAGTTTTAATTTCTACTGGAGTATTTAGTTAAAATATGACAGTAATAAGGATATAGGATTATAATATACGTTATAGAATTCATTGTTTGTTAGTTTATTGTTTTATTTTATTTATTTAATAATAAAGAATTAGCAATAGAAGTAGAAGTAGCAATGGCCCTAGTGGTTTTTGCGAGTATTCGTTTTGGTACCAGGAATTTCAGATTTGATACCTGCCAAGGGTCTGTTTACGTAAATGTTATATAATTTCTGCTAAAAAAATTCTTTACACGCAAATTTAATAAACTGTATTTTTTAATTTGCTTCGAATAAGATGACCTAAAGCAGCGAAGAAGGAAAAAGAAAAGCGCTAAACTTTTTAAGAAATAATTTATTTCTAACGGTTTCTACACAGCATTGTATCGGAACACAACTCTCTTTACTTGGCGGTACATCTTTGCTGGTAGGTGGTAACTAACCACAGCCGAAGTCTTCCACCAGCCCAGACTTAGACAATTTAGAAAGTGAAATTCCATAAATTAACTCTGCCAGGGATCGAACTCAGACCTGAAAGAGCCAACGAAGTAGGACAACGAGGTCGGCAACACCCTATCAGTCAAAAAATTTTATGATATCCTAATCAAGCACTTACCTGTCAGCAACGAAAAAATATTCTCCCATCCAAGAATATGCAAAGCAAAAGTTATATTTCGGAACTATGTTGTGTGGAGCCTGTATTATTATTCTCTTAACATATACAAATACCAGTTTCCACACAACATAGCCTGAGATAAACTCGCTTAATCTTTTCGTATCATCGAGCGAGATGAATTTCAAGCGGTGATCTGGTAACAATGAAAAAATAATAATACAATGCAATTTGTTTTCTAGTTTATTTTAATATTTTTGTATGTGTTTCTATATGATACAGTAAACCCAGCCGAGAATAAGAAATTTTAAAATATTGGCTATATACGCCAATATTTTAAAATTTATTACGCCAATATTTTACGCGTTACTCGTTTGTTTTAATTAAAATTTAATGGAAATTTTTGCCTTCCTGTGAAGAATTAAAAATTAGTCGTCGTTAAGTATATTTTAAGAACAGATTTTGTTGACTCAATATAACAATCGTAAGTTCCAGCATCGTTGTTAAGATTCCGAATTTTTTTTTGCTTAACTTAAGGTAAGTAGCAGCCCATTAACGTCCCACTGCTGGACACAGGCCTCCTCACTCATAGGAGAGAGCGCTGTTAGAGCAAAAACCCACCAGGCTGCTCCACTGCGGTTTGGCAGGTATAGTACACAAGTGCTTTATTCCTTCACTTTTTGAGAGATCTGGTGCAGGACCGACTGCCTAACGTGCTCTCCGAGGCACGGGGGTGGATCGCACCGCCAACTTCCCAACCTTGGGTAAATAATCTATAATAAAAAAAACTCAATATCAATTTTTTAAATTGGCCCGACCCGGGACTCGAACTCAGTACCTCATGAATGTGTATGTACTACTAGATCAATGAGGCAGTTAATGACGCTTAATAATTAGGTATCAGTGATTTTGATGGCAGGTAATATATGTAATTTGAAGTAAAACCTTGTAGAGTAGTTCACATCTTTTACAACAGCTGACAATAAAAATATCTCTCCCTTTCGATATCATAATGAATGTAACATTTAATATTAAAGATTATACATTAAAAGCATGAAACCACTGGTTTCATACTTGTAATATATGCAGCTTCAGTCGGCCTCATCTAATACACCACGTGTATGTAGTCTCTAATATCTAACTAACGGATAGAGAAAGTTCCCCTGGATATTAGTAGGTGTGGAACAAAAGTAGTTTATATTATGTAATTGCCACGAGTTAAGTGTTTAAACACAAGCGCAAATTTATGTTTGGTTTAACAGCACAAGGTAAAAATGTAAACTAACACAATTTCCTTTAAAGAATTCATAGGCACGACACGTAAAAACTATAACAGTTGTAGATAGAGCAGTTTTTGTGTGTTATTTGTCAACAGTTGACCTTAACACACTAAAGTTATTACCAGTATATTAATCGGTCAATGTTATATATATAATTCTTATTTACGTGTGTATTTCACTGATCTCCTCCTAAATGGCCGGTCTGATTTCGTTGCCATTTTTAAATGTCTTCAGATGGTTTAGATTGACAATTTGATACGATAAATAACGAACTTGCTCATACCTCCACGGGATTGTGAACTATGCGGGTGAAACCGTTGAACAGCTAGTGTTATATTATATATTATATGCAAATATGTTACATTCAATGCTCATGGTATAGCTATAATGTTGAGAATATGAAGAAGTCTCTGAAGCTAGTAAAATAAGTAAAAGCCTATTAACGTTCCACTGCTGCTCGTCATTTACAGAAGAGAGGGTTATTAGAGCATAGACCCACTACGCTGCTCCACTGCTGGTTGGCAGAATAGTACACTAGTGCACTCTCTATTCCTTAACTCTCATAGTCCGCTGTGACGGCAATCCGACACGACCAGAGAGAGATCAGCACCGAACCAACAGTTTAACGTGCTCTCCGAGGCACGGGGGTGGAGCACTCCGCTAACTTCCCAACTTCGCGCAAATATTGAGAAAATCTTAATAGAAATCTCAATATCGATTTTTGAATTAGTTTGACCCGAGGCTCGATCCCAGGATCTCATGACCGTAGCTGAACATGCTAACCACTAGAAGAATAATAGGTCTGTATTAAAAAGATTAATAAATAAAGTTTTTTAAACATATACAAAATGTATGTGATATAAAAAATTTAAATGGGGAGTGTAAGCTTTATATTGAGTAAGACTAATTTTGAACATTTTATAATAATTAGGTATACGTTTGATGTGTTTAATACTTCTATAGAAGCAACGCAAGATGAATCAGTTGCCATTGATATGTCAGGGCCGGGTTCCTAATCCTCAGGTTGCGAGTATACCAAAGTACCTTCAACTGTAAATGTTATTTATAACGTCTATAAATTATTACGCTATATTAATAACAGTAAATGGATGATAAAATGAGCGTATATAATTACATATGATAACTTCCTTTGACATGTTTAGTCATTAATCTATATGATCTCGACAATAAAACAGTGTGCATAAAACGTTTATCTGTAAAATCTTTTAAATGATATTAAATGCTAGATGTAGAATGAGATAATGTAATTAACGGATTTTTATTGTGCATTTCAAATATACATAACATTACAAATACAATAAACGTTTAGCATTAATGATACAATAATAAGAAAATAAAATGGGCATACAAATGATCCAGCGCAAACAAGGAAATGTTATAAGAATAATCAATAAACTCCTTATTTATCAATAACGTACAGATTTAAACTTAATGATTAAATGTAAAATTACTCCTCTTGCAATAAAATATAGCCATTTTTTTATATTTCTTGAAATAATAAATAAAATGTTAATCGTTTATTCTTCTATCGGCGTAAATGATGTGTCTCAAGTCTTTAAAAATTGAATTACTTTAGATTTCGTAGCCGCGATGGGCCAATGGATAGACAGGTTGATTCTTGTTAAAAATCCCTTGTTCGAATCCTGGACAGGCACCACTAAGTGTTCTTTGTAAAATTTATGTGCCTAATTGTTACCTTACCATAAATCCTATGAGTGAAACGGATCGAGGGTCTTTAAAATACTGCTATTTATTGTACATTACCTTACATACTTAGGCAATCACTTGCAAGCTAGCTTCTGACAACGTTTTTTACGATGAGAAACGCATTTATGTGTTCGGTCTGATCCAGGTCGGTGTCTAAGACTCAGTACAATCACGAAATACCCACTAAAACCTAGTGGAGTCCCCTTTACCTATGGCGAGGTATCTAGGGCTCGTGGTTGTTGTACTTCTTATAAACTCTATATACGAAGGAAAATCAAATTATAGTGTTGTAATCAAACTTATAGTAAAATTAAACAAACTTTTAAGTATTTATCGGCATCATAAGTTATAATAGTAGCGGAGCTCAAAAGGTGATTTTGCGAGTTAGTCGAGCGCATCAGAAAATCATAGGAAGAAACCTTGTACCCGATGTACTCTTACCAAAGATGAATCCTTAATATAGGGAGTTCGTCGACGGCAGCTCATCAGATTGGTAAAATTCGAACGCGTCAGATGAAACGTCAGAGATTTGAATAAGACACTTTATTGAGTATACTTAACACACATCTGATACGCTTGAATAACGTTTTTTTTTTTACCTCTTTTCAAGGCCGTATAGTATACCGCATCATACTTTTAATATTGAGTTGATTCAAATGTTGTAATAATTAAATTTCTATAGATATACGTAAATAACTGAATTAATTAAAGAAGTGACAAAAAGAGTGTAACAGCAGGTAAAAAGAATATAGCAAATAGTCTTAACAGCATATTCATGATTTTCTTTTCTTCAGCATGACATAGTATCCATCAGCGACTTTCATCATAATGTCTAACTTAACCCTTATATTTGGTATGGGACCCTTCTCAGGCTCAGTTACGACCTTATAATTTCTTATTATACTCGTCAATTGAGCCTTGATTGACATCATAGCATATTGGGAACCTAGAAAAATAAAAGAAATTGTCAAGGAATATCAAATTTCGAGTTTATAGTACCTTAGTAAATCTTTACAAACCTACACAGTTCCTTGGTCCACTACTAAATGGCATATAGCTACAAGCGTGTTTTAAATTGTACCTCTCCGGAAGAAACCGGTCTGGGTCAAAGTGTTCAGCATCTGGTCCCCAGTAATTGGGATCTCGATGACAACCAAAAATGGACACAACAATGCCTGAACCAGCAGGGATGGTAAAGCCCGATGCTGTAACATTTAATGGATTTACAGTGATTATTTTCAAAAAAAAAATTGTTTTTTTTATTAAAATCATTTCCTAATCAGTTGACGCGGCTAAGGACCAGCAACGGCGAACTCATTGCATCTAGACCAGAGATTGTGAGGGAGATTGAGAGTTTATATGGACAGTTATACACATCGACCTGCAGGCCTATTAATAGTTTGGCTAATGATCCCCGTCCCAAACTTACGCGACATTATATCGAAGATATCCCGGACGTCAGCTTCTAAGAGATTAGTATGGTTCTCAAACAGATGAAGAACAGCAAGGCACCGTGTGATAACGGAATCACTGTGGAAACCTATTCTAAAAGTCCTTCAGCGAATGTTCAATTCCCTCATCCTGGAAGGCACGGTGCAGCGTGGTAGTTCTGTTCTTCAAATACCTTAAAGAACTATAGACCTATTGCCCTGCTAAGCCATGTCTACAAATTGTTCTCGAGGGTCATTACGAATTGTTTCACTCACATGCTTGACGACTTCCAGCCCCCGAACAAGCCGGATTCCGAAAAGGATTCAGTACCATAAACCACACATTTACGCTGCGGCAGATCATACAGAAGACCGCAGAGTATAATATATATAAAATTAGACAACTGGCATTTTATAATTAATAAATATGCAGTATTGATAAAGATTATAGATACAAGAAAACTAGTATATAGGTACAAAGATAAGTAGTTCATTCATGGTCCGTAAAGTTTCTTAAATTTTAGTGAATTTAGCTTATAAAACAATTTCAGCATGCATGATGATAAATATATTTAATTAAAGTTGTTTTAAGTATATTTTTAAGCATGTTACTTACGTATTGTTACCTCGGTCTCAACTTTCCTTATGATAAAAGGGACAGGTGGCAATAATCTCAAGGATTCCCTCACTACTCTATCTAAATATTTCAACTTTGTTAAATCCTCTTTTACCAAAGGTCTTTGTGAATCTCCAAATATTTCATATATTCTACAAAAAAATTAAATGAACAATTTAAAATTTGCTGAAATACAACTAAAAGAGAAATGTTTTCAAGCTTTCAGCTCAGGTTACATTATAATGACTTTTTGACTTTTCACGGCCTCGTTGCAGCAGTGGTGCGAGTATATGTATATGTTATTTCCTATAACATTACCTATGAGTATATTATTTGACCTTATTATGAAAGTCGGACTTAAAAAAGCACTGTTCATCGGAGCGATTTAAAGTGAGTATTCTTATGGCCTAAATTTTAGACATCAGACTTGAAATTGCTCTACTGATCATTCATTTGTATTTTTGTAAATCAGACTTTAATAACGATATGTTCGTGAAAGTCCCATTAAAATGGGTCCGGGCAAAGTGGATCATAGCGGAAACAGACAAAAAAAAATTATAAGTGTTATGAAAAATATAATATACGCACTCTTCATACACCTTTTCCTGGATATGCGGAAATTTTCCCAATAATTTCAGAGTATTACATATGGCTACGGCAGACGTATCCGTTCCAGCTATAGTTAAGGTTAATATCTCTTCACGGAGCTCTAAATCTGTATATCCTTTTTCACCACCAGACAGACTAATTAATAAGTCTAGGAAACTTTTCCTTTTATAACTACCTAGGTCTGTAAAATAAGATTTTTATTATACACTTACTAAAGAACACACGCACACTTAGCTGGCATTCATAAATGTATCTATTGAAAGTAATTTGTAAACATAGACCGAGAAAACCAATCACAAGAACAAACGTTAGTTATTTATTATAAGACAAATTATTAAATAAAATCTTTATTCAATTACAACACCATACCATAATGACTGTCTGCTTCGGGTTGACTTTGTTTATCTTGTTTTAACTCCGCTCTTTTCTTTTTAATTACCTAAAATTTTATAAATTCTTGAAAACTAAAAAAGATACTTTATTTTATAAACTAATATACAAATTGAACACGTATAAATACTTTTAAAAAAGATCATTGTAGTAACTATTTTTAAAACTTTAGAATACAAAGTAAAAGCTTACATAAAATCTACTGATATAAATAAATAACCTGTACTGGTGATTTTTTAAATAATTATGCCTGTTTTGAAATTTAAATGGGTTTACAAGGGAGCAGACGTTAGTTGGACTTTAATGATCGACGGCCTCGCTGACGCATTGGTGAGAGTTACTATCAGGTAAGATTACAGTCAAGCGCTAACCTCTAAGCAATAAAAAATAAGTTTCTAATTAAATAATAATACCAAAAGACCACCTTATCAGTGAAATCATGTAGAGTCTGAATATTTCTCTGATGTTTTGGATATTGTGGAAAAAATTTGAACAACCAGTCAGGCTGCAACCACAAGTGAAATATTCTTTCACATACGATGTTAAGAACGCTGGCCAGACTTGTGAGGAACGGTGAATTTGAGTTAGTTTGTGCTTTAACTTTAACTCCCATTGCCGTTTCTGAAAAAATATGAAATAAGTACTAAAAAGTGGTCGCACTACTTCTTCACTGTTTTGAGAGCTAACTTGGCTAAGCTAAGTACAAAAGATTAATTTATTAACTATTAACACATTAATTTACATTAAGAGTATATTTCCGAATTGTATTTGTAATTTCTTTGTTTGTTTTTAAAATTCTTTATTAGCATTCAATTTTAACAATATGTACACACAAAATTAGTTTATACACTCTAACATTAGATATTACATTTAAAGGTTAAATTTATCGCCCCTTAAAATATACAAACAAAGATATATATCTGATTGCATCGCAAACTTAAAACTAACAACACAAAATAGTGTCCCACGTACTGTTTGAGTGGACAGTTTGTTAATATTCTTGAAATAAAGGGGTTGTTGTATTCGTAGTGAAGGAGCGCGAATTACGCCTTCCTATGCTACAGAATTAAGAAAATTATAATTTTAATATGATTCAATTCTTGTAAATCAACTTGATAATGCAAAATTTTAAGAGCTTCAAATACTTATATATATTTGAAACCATAAGGCGTAGAGACTTGAAATTTGGTAGGTATATTCCTTTTGCCGAGAGGTTAGCTAAAAACGGATTTTACGAAATTCCACCCGCAAGGGGGTTGCGGGGGTGTTAACTATTGACTCATCACGATATCTCTGGAAGCACAAGGCGTAGTGACTTGAAATTTGGTAGGAATATTCCTTTTGAACCTACTGAACCCGATATATATAAACTCTTTAGTTACATAATACGTAGCAGACCAAATAAACCGTTTTGATAAACACCTAAATTGATTCGCTGCTTCCTTTTTAAAAAAGTGCTCAAAGCTTTTCTAAATTAACATAACTATTTGAGACGACCAAAGAAAATCGTAAATCAAAGTCAGACTTCGCGTGTACGCTTAATGTTATATAATCGTACATAAATCAACGTAAACCCAAACAAGCGACATGGACTTGAATACCTTAACTGGAACGTAGCTTTTGTCAAACGTGTGTGAAATTACACATTATGTACAATTCGTCTTGTGCATGCTATGCTATGAGTTAGCCATAAATATCCCACAGAATTAAAAAAAGTGGTTTTTTTTAAATGCATGATATTGATGTACAATGACGAATTTATCAGCAGCATGAGTGGGCTTTAAGGCCTAGGGCAGCAGATTTTTGTAGCGGAAATTTGGACGCTAATTTTTAATCTATTAAAAATTTTGTTCCTGTCAAAGCTGTCTAAGAAATAAAAAAGTTTGTTTCCATTATTTATCAAATGCAAATTATTGTGCCAGCAGCTTATACCATAATTTTTAAGCCAGAATAATTATGCACGATTGATTGACACTCAGATTAGCTAAAATTAAAGTCAATATTTCTCTGTTAGATTCTAAAAGTTATTTGGTTTTTGGCAATTTTAGACTCAATAGTGATAAACATATAACAGTCTTTACAATGCGTAAATTAGGAACACATACAGAATATAGTTTAAAGTGACGTACAGCAATAAAATTCATTTAAAAATTTTTTTCTAATGCACCCCTTACACTTAAAATAGGGTATCATTTTATAGTACGAGTGTACCATCGGCCTCATAGGCATCGTAGATCGAGAGCATTTAAATTGATTTTGGGATTTGTATTTAGAAATTTTTGCCCGAAGATGGAAAGTTTATGGTGTGCCACAGTGAGCACGTTAAGCCGTCGGTCCTGAGTCTGATTTCTCTTCGATCGTGCCAGATTGCCGTCAAATCGGAATATGAAGAGTGAAGGAATAGAGAGCGCACTAGTATCAGAACATGGGGGTCTGTGCTATAAAAACCCTCTCTGCTATGGGCAAGGAAGCTTGTGACCAACAGTGGGACATTAATGGGCTTCTACTTACCATATACCATAACGTAAGGCTATTTATAAACCTTAAGTTCAATATTTCAATAAAACCCAAAAATTTTCTGTTTCGTTTTTTTTTATAAATTAAAGTCTACATAATTATAGATTTTTGGAAATATTAGATAGTATTAATACACATACCACATACAGAATCCAAGGAATAAGCTGAAATGAACGGCATAATGTTGAATACTTCAGGTCCACACTTATCGGCTAGCTGATCTACAGTTACTTGGCTTTGTTCGCTGAAAACATCCACAAATCCTTCTACCGTTTTAGGAGTGAATGCCGGCAATAATATCTTTCTTCTGCGTCGCCAGATTGACACTAGATTGAAAACAGAAGAATACCTATTTTATCCCTTAATAATATTATAAAACACTAGTTTGTTACTCCGTATATACCTCAACAACAACAGAATAACTGTTAAAATATCGGATAAATACACGGAAAAAATATCTACAGTTCGTTCGCGTTAAGAATGCAGTGAGTCATCATTGTGCGCCGGTCTAGCCCCAACCCTTAACCAATCAAATCTTTTCAAAATTACAAGGTGAAGTTCACAGTGACCAGTTGAATATTTGACTCACGAACGCGAACTAACGCGGTAGAAAGATATTGAAATACTTAATAAATATATAGTAAATAAAAATCAATCGCAATAAGAAGAAAGTCGCCGTACATATTCCTCTCGCGTCGTAGACTATCCCTAAGAACATATTTTTCCATATTTCCACGGTGTCGAGAACTGCGCGAACAGGTAGTAAGTCATAAATTACGGCCAGATATATTTAATATATAAAATAATTATTTATAAAACAAAATGTGCGAATTCATAATATGTTTAAGATAGCCAGAAATTAACCTATATTTTGCAAATGTTTTTAATATACACATCGACAAATAATTGTCGGTACAGAAAAATAATCACCAAAATAAATAAAATTATAACTTCTCTATGTATCGCCTAGAATTATTCTTTTTGGACAGTATATTTTGACTTTAGCGGCATTATTCTAAAGTTTATTATGTAGCCTCGATATGTACAAAAATATTGGGATGTGTATTTACCGTTGAGTACTGGTTTGATTATCATACAATATGATTTATAGCACTTGTTTTACATTTAACTATACGAATAAATCTAATCACTTACCGGGTGCAAATATACCACCGTAACCGATAACTTTTCGTATAAATCTGTGTAGGTCGTCTTTTTCCATACATGTCTTTAATACCATCTCCAAATCCACTGGATTAACAACCACTGTTAAAATTTCTCATATAAGTTATTAAATTGAAATAAGTACTTAATATAAACATACATTTTCTCATCTAACCGCAATTGATAATACAATTTAAGATGGAAGAGTGCTAATCTGTTTAGAGGTAATTTACCAATTCTGGTTATATTACGAATAGTTAAAATAGATAATAGAAAATTATCCTATATTAGAGCACCTGCATTTGTACTTACATAAATAAAATATATGACCAAGCCAACCTCGTGTGATACCGTTTGTCGTCATTGCTTCATAACTAAAGTTTTTCAAACTCGTCATTATATCTGTGAAAATAAATGAGGGCATAAATATAAATGTTAATTTCATTAAAAAGTATTAAAAAAATAACATGAATTTAAAAAACTTTTCAACTACAGCGTAACAAATTAGGGCAGAGAGTTCGAATGTTGCAACATTTGACGAATTTGCTGGCGCAGCGGAGCCAGTACTAGCAAAGGTCCCGGACTCAATCCTCGGTATGGCGAATTTAGAAAATTGTAATTTCCAATCTATCTGAGTCTGGACTGGTGGGAGTCGTCGGCCACGGCTACTTAACGTCGTACCAGCAACGACGTCAACTGAAACTATACCGTCACTTACCATCAGGTGAGATCACAATCAAACGCTAAACTGTCAGCAATAAAAAAAAAACAAAATGACTTATTTTAGAAGAAGAGTACTTATATAACTTGTTATACTTTTGTATAATAAGCTTACATTTTCAAACAATTTGTAGTCGTGGGCTATGAGTTCAAAATGAATTGTTTTTATATTTTAAATGTAACATTTGAGATTACACACATACCACCAACATACTTCCGGGCAATAATTTTTGGACATAAAGCCTTATATTAATCACAAAGTATGACCCGTAAATATGGGCTTTTCCAGCAGGTATATCCATGTTCATACGATTACTCCGTTTTAGAAATGACATACACTTTTTCAAAATTAGACTTATACGAATGCATTAATTCTTTTAAAAATATAAGTTAGTCCTTATTCAGTTAAGCTTTCACATTTTTCTTTTTCTCCTACATTACAATAAAATATCTAATATTCTCCTAAGTCAAATGAATTTTAAATTGAGGTAATGTAGAAAGTAATATATTAATTCTATATTTAATATAATGCTATAAATAACAGAATAAAAAGTATTCTCACCTTCCGTATTTCCAGATAATTTGTGTGTCAATCCAATAATGGGCAACTCATCCTTGGGATAAGGAAGTTTAGCAGCTAACTCATACATTCTTCTTCTTCTAAACCTAAATAGTGCTGTCCAAAGCACAATCACCAATAAAACTAACCATAAAATCATTTTGTATTTGTTGTGTTTGCGGATAATAAATGTATATAACCGTCAACGCGACATACAATATTAAACGTAGCGTCTCGCGTATCAATTTGAAAAAGTAGCGCGCTGTTTTATATAGCAATTTCTGTCGGCCGTTGGTTAACAATCAAATTCAACGTAAATCTTATAAAGTTCACGGCATGTAACGCTTAACCATCGCTAATGGAGGGAAAATCTTACAATTTGCTCCAGTTATCGTATTAAAATTATAGTTTCACAACTAGTATTCATTTTAACTATGTTCCTTATATGACATGTTTCAATAGCTGATTTAAATCTCGTTATTGGGAGAAATGATTATAAACTAAAAATATTTTGAAGTGAAACTTCTTTAGGCGCATGAACATTTTTTACGGATGAAACGCGTGATTAGCGTCATGAAGATGTGTTGCGTTTTTTATGCTAATTCGTTTGAAGTTTAGGTAATTTTAATATTTACAAATGTGGCATTTTAATTTGCCACTCGTCATTTAAAAATTCAATATACGATTTTTCATAAAATAATAAATGAAAATATTTCATAAATACTCTTTTCTAATATTGACAAAAACACTTGGCATTTTTATTTGCAATTTGTCATTTGAGATTTCAATAAATTATTTGTAAAAATTCATTAAATTTCGAACATATCTTCCTTTTTTCCTCCCTCTACGTCTTGGAAATGTAAAGTTTTAGATTTGTATAAATATAAACAAGACTTAAAAATTTGTTCGCCAAAGAAATTTCACTTGTGACATATGTGCCTTTGTCCGCACTTTTAATTTTACTACTAATTAGTCCGATCAATCTAGACATTCACATATACATAAATTTTCAAGATGAAAAGGAGTAAAATTGTTCAAAACATAATTTCTGAATAACAGAAAGAAATTTACTAGAGGTCAAAGATCGAAAATATCGATTTTTCACGATTTTCAGTAAAACGGTTAGTTTTATCATAAACTTACCTTATATAAAATTTGTTGTGCATAAAATTATTTATAAATAATGTATCAATATAAATATACTCAGATTTTTAGGAGTAAGATAATTATGACCGAGAATAACCTCTAATTGATGTAGATTAAAAAAAATATATTAAAATACTAATTTTTGTTTCCATTTTATTTTATCTTTTATTATTATATTAGGTTACTATTGTATTCATATGCATGCTGCGTTTTCCAGGAAGTGGGTTTACCTCACATATAAAATTTATTTAGCTAGGTACTCCTTTTTTATTGCTGATAAGTTAGCACTACACTCTAATCTCATTTGCTGGTAAGTGATTATACAGTTGAAAATGGAAACGCGCTAACCTAATAAGAAGTAATATAGCTTTTATGGTTTCTGTATTTTGTTTTGCTTGTCTTTGTTGATTGTTGTTTCACATCAGTACTGACCCAGAAAAATAAGGCAATGCAATTTCCTAAATCAGCTGAAAATCGAATCCAGAACTTCTACGAATGAAGCGAATACTGGTACAATTGCGCCAGCTTTCATAAAAGCTGTCCCGTTATTGAAACAAAATAGTTTTCATGAAAACATATAAATAGCTATTTTATGCTAATACCAGCTGATCCGTGGAGCTTCATACCGCGATAAATAAATGGGAGATTGGGGTAGGAGAATGATAAATATTTCACGACCTTTTCTCTAACCTTCTAAACATACACAAAAATTTCATAAAAATCGTTATAACAAACAGTGATACGAGATTTTTACTATTAGAAAACTGCAATTTTAAAATAGCTTCAAAATATTTACTAAAACATATAGTACTAACTGAACGTGTCTGCGTGGAATGTTTTTTTGGTAGCATTTTCATTAATTTAGACAAATTGTTTTACAAATAAGAAACATACCCGCACTGCCATTTGAGGGTGGAATTCTCTAAAATTTACTTTTGATAGATTCCATTACGATAAAATTTCAGACCAAGTTTTACATACCATAAAATATATAGTTTGTAAATGTGAAGTTTGAATTGTTTTTAATGTGAAAATTTGATTGTTTTGAATAAAAACCCCCGCAAATTCGCATAATCTTAGCTGACCTCTACTCGGCAAACCAAATTTCAAGTTTCTAGGCCTTATGGTTCCAGAGATATCGTGATGAGTCAACAGTTAACACCTCCGCAACCCCCTTGCGGATGGAATTTCGCAAAATGCGTTTTTAGCTGACCTCTACTCGCCAGAAGGAATATTCCTACCAGATTTCAAGTCTCTATACCTTATGGTTCCAGAGATATCGTGATGAGTCAATAGATACCTTGATATCTCTTATATAGATAAGTATATAGAGCAGGAGATATTGTAGTATACAAGTTTATTCGAAAACAGATGTATTTTCTTAAAAAAGTGGCTTGCAAGAAAGGAAATCCTGGACTGTATTATATTACGCCAGCGAAATCCGTCTAAAATGTCCTTCTTCGAAAACACCGACAACGTGAGAAGAAATAGAATTACTGCTGTGTTCTAGAAATGCCCAAACTTAAATATTTTCCTAACACAATATATGCAATCTCTCACGAATGCAAGGTCAAAAAACAAATATTTTTAAAAAAGCAAGTTCTTTACGTGCTTCTTGTATTTAATAGCGAAGAATTACGTTAATAGCTCGTTTGAAGATAAGTGTTTTATTATATAACTGACATTGCGTCTATGATACATTTTAACTTATTCAAACACCCGATTTTAGTTGTTAACGTTTACTAATATAATATAAATCTAAAGTTTCGTATTTCAACTTAAAAATAAAACGAAGGAGTTAAAGTTACTTTGTTCTAATCAAATCAATCAAAATCAAATCAAAATATTCTTTATTCAAGTTGGCTCAAAAAGGTCTTTTGTATCGTCAGTAGTCTATCCGTTGGTAACAAATCTACCACTGGTTCGGAAAGTTGATTCCGCTGAGAAGAATCCGGCAAGAAACTCAACCATTACTCCTTTAAACATTTTTTTTTTGTAGGTTACAATGTGTTTAGCTTTCATGTGAATGGAATAATGTCCAAACATCTTTGTCGCTTAAATAATCTTCAACATTATAATATGCCCTTTTTATAAGGACATTTTTAACATGCTTCATAAAACTATGTGGAGGCAAACCCAGAAGTGATTCAGGTATCTTATTAAATATGCGTATCCTCAAACCGACAAATGACTTCTGAACCTTTTTCACTCTAAAATATGGCATTACTTTTATATAGTTTGTTTTTATTTCTTATATTAAAATTGTGAATTTCGCTCCTTTTGCTGTATAAATGAATATTATCACAGATATATAAAATGTTATTTAATATATATTGCGACGGTACTGTGAGAATTGATATTTCTTTGAATATTTCTTTTAAGAAAACGCGAGATCCCAATTGATATATGGCACGTATTGCTCTTTTTTGCAATATAAAGATAGTTTCAATGTCCGCCGTTTTCCCCCATAACAGTATGCCGTAACACATAATACTATGAAAATAAGCGAAATACACCGTTTTAGCAGTTTCAACATCAGTATATTGCCTCGCCTTGTCTAACAGCAAATGCAGCTGAACTAAGTTTGCCTGCCAGTTTTAATATGGACACCCCACTGAAGCCCTGAGTCTAACGTTATTCCTAAGAAGACTGTAGGTGTAACTATCTTTAGTGGACTATTATTTATTTGGATATTCTTACATACTTCTTTTGCATTTGGCAAAGCTAATTCAACGCACTTAATCTTTGCCGAGTTTAATATTAAGTTATTAACAGAAAACCAACGTGAGACGCGTGACAGTATACTATTTACATCGTAATAATTATTTACATTTCTGTCTACTTTAAACAGCAAAGAAGTGTCGTCAGCAAATAGGACTATATCACATTTGTCTTTTACATGGTACGCCAAATCATTTACATATATTAAGAAAAAAAAGGCCAAGTATGGAACCTTGTGGAACACCCATTTTTACAGGTGATCCTAACGACTCAACACCGTTTACGACGACCTTATGAATTATATTTTGAAGATAAGAGCTTAACAAATTAAGTGCCCCATCCCTCACACCATTGTGACTAAGTTTAAGTATAAGAGTGCTATGTTCTACACAATCAAAAGCCTTAGAAAGGTCGCAGAAAATTCCTAATGCATTTTGGGACTTTTCCCACGCATCAAATATGTGTCTCGAAAGAGACACGCCCGCATCAATAGTATCGCGACCTTTTCTAAATCCATATTGCTCAGGATGAAACAGGCTGTGGGCACTAAAATGTTTTAGTAGTTGAGAGAGTATTATTTTTTCAAAAACTTTACTTAGGGTTGGCAACACAGAAATGGGACGATAGGTATTAGGGTCAGATTTATCACGCGATATAAACAAGGGGAAAACTTTTCTTTGTTTTATAAGATCAGAAAAAATGCCAGAGTCTATGCAATTATTGAAAAGGGATGATCAAAGCCTACTGCACCAGTTTCTATACATCACAGTTATGGCTACAGTATACCAAAAAAGGTAAAGGCCTTTTTGGTATACTGTAACGCCCTGAGAGTACAATACAATAATGCCCTTCGCTTCCTGGTAGGAATGCCAAGGTTTTGCAGTGCTTCAGCTATATTTGCCAACGCTGGCGTTTCTGTCTTCTATGCAATTATACGCAAAAAAATCGCTGGCTTTTGGGAGACTGTTCGCAATTGCGAGAACAGTCTCATTAGAACCGTTGCTCAGGCATCCCCTGATAATGTGTTCTTTCGTAACTGGTTGAGAATGCACCAGACGAGGAATATAAAATAGCGACTTTCTTTTTGGAAATTTATGACTTTAATTTTGATTTTGCATTAACGAGTTAATTTTAATTTTGACATTCATTACTTAATCCATTAATTAGTTTTATTTTATTATCAACCTATAATTAAACACTAAATTTATGTGGATTTTTATTTAATTGTGTAATTTCTCTTGTGTTTATCTGTAAATTTTATTTCATTTACTTTGGTTATGTAATTTCTATGGGTCTTAACACGAAATAAATCAATTACAAAAATAAAAAAGTAAGTAGCAGCCCATTAACGTCCCACTGTTGGGCACAGGCCTCCTCACTCCGAGGAGCGAGGGTTTTTAGAGCATAGACCCACCACGCTGGTCCAGTGCCGATTGGCAGGTATAGTACACAAGTGCATTCTCTATTCCTTCACTCTCATAGTCCGATGTGACGGGAGAATCCGACTCGACCGGAGAGATATCAGGCGCAGGACCGACGGCTTAACGTGCTCTCCGAGGCACGGGGGTGAATCTTGCGGAAAACTCATTGATATTTGACCCGGGACTCGAACCCAGGACCTCATGTCTGTAGTCGATCATACTAACCACTAGACCAATGAGGCAGTAATCAATCAATTATGTTTAATTTATTATATATTTATTTTAAACTTACAATTTATAATTAATAAATAAAAATTTGCACGCTTATCCGTATAGATAAGCTAAGATATAGATTTATTTACGCACACTCATTCACTCACACACATGTATATGTGCGTGCGATTGTGAGTGTCTGATTATCTGTGAGCTAATACTATTTTTACCATAATATAAATTTACACCATCTGTATGTAGTAAACGAGTTTATGATTTCATTAAGAATTAAGTATTATATAGATAGACCGTTATGAACAGACAGAACTAAATACATGTATATGAATAGTTATATTGAAGTTAATTGCAATACAACCCACAAGGGGTCAACTATGGGAAGGTGTAAGGTTTTTCATGTCATACTTAATTATATTCTAGCGCCGTAATTCCGGCTAGTACGTTATGACTTGTATAAATAAGATACGTTTAATATGTTATTATAAATAGTTGTACTACGCTTATGAATAAATATAAATATATATTTACATTTATTCTTTCGCGGAGAATGAGGGCAGTCATGGCTTTCAGAAATCTTCTGTATGGTTTATTAAATTATGGTTCAATTTGTATACCATACATCTTGTCAATAAATGTAATAATAAAATATTATCTGATCAATATTTAACGTGGCTTACTTTACAATCTTATTATCCTCACCACCTTGCAGTTTCGTATAAAATCCATAATAACATAATATTAGAATTGCGAAAGTAACTCTGTCTGTCAAAAAACTATTGAATCGATTTAAATGATTTTTGGTACATAGATAGTCTAGATCCTGAGAAAGGACTTAGTTTACTTTTTAATGCGTAAATAAGGTTGGAATGGATGGAAAAATCGCCATTTTTAGAGCTAGAAGCTTATAAGTTATTTTTTAGTCTGTTGATTCGATACAAATAAATGTGTAACCCTCGAGGGTGTAAAATAACAATCCTTATTCTTACTAATTTTAAATGCGAAAGTAACTCTTTCCGTCTGTCTGTCGCACTTTCACGCAAACCTACTGCACCGATTAAAGTGAAACACTGCAAATAGCTCATGAAAGTATTTATATGTATGTGTCATTGTTCGCGCAATCTGGCGCTAAGCATTGGTACCTCGAAAGCGGCGAACTCGCGCCATCTGCAAGCTTTCCGACGTACTAATGCACTGGTTATCGGGAGGCGTGTGTGACACGAGAGGGCGCCTCTGCGCTGCTCCATGAGCATAGAGCAATATAGTTTATAGATTATCTGTAGTCATATAAAAGTCGATAGCTTGTTCAACTCGAGGCTTATCGAACGGGCAAAACGGATGCCCGTCTCGTGATTTTGCCTTGGTTTTGTCGGAAGTGTGGAAATTCCACGCGTTATTTGATTTTGTGGTGCCAGTAAAGTAGTTCGTCGCGTTTTGGAGGCTCTGGTAGCCCTCTAGGAAAGGGGGTCAAGTCAGCGCGGCTAGAGGTTGTTTTCGGCCCACGCGGTGGCCGCAGTTAGACTTCCCTGTGTGGATTTTGGACTGGAACAGAAAACCAACGTCGCCAACAGCAGCTTTGTATGCCTTGGCAGGTTACAAAAACATTCCACAAATACACACACATACAAATACACATCCACGTGATCCTTCATCTGCCAGGGCTCGCCGCCGTCGAGGAGATCGGCGCCGGGAGACCAGGTAGGTGTACAATTCATTCATATCTATTCGACCCCTGTGGAATCTCTCCCTTAACATTCTCCTCCCGCCGTCTCGGGGACCGATTAGACCTGGATTCCTATGGCCCGAGTCCAAGATCGAGCCCTTCGTTAGGGTTATGGCCGGCGTGAACAGTCATATTTGTAAAATAGTAATGATACCGAAGAACGGGGACAGCAAAGAGAGTATTAATAAAAATTACGAAACGTACTATTTAAGAAATATCATTGACAAAACTTGTTGTTCTTGACAGTACTATTTTTTAAATTATACAATATAAATAATAATACAATGAGTGCACAACATACTTTATTAATAATATAATAATACCATAATATAACAAGATAAAACATAGAAATTTCTTTAGATTTACTCAGAAAATTATCACGTCAAGATCATGTCTTCAGAATCTTAACAACATTAATTTTTCCGCTCAATTTGTGTTAGTTGTGACCGTGTATTCACATTTATATAAACCACAACATTTTAACTTGACTATTATTTGAACTGACAATATCTTGAATAATTTCTTATCAAAATTCCGTAAAACTTAAACGGGAAAATGACAATGCTGTTATATGAACGCAGGAATTAAAAATAAATAGTAATAAAAATATCAAACATATTATTACGAAACATATAAAATAAAGTAGGTAATTTTTAATTGAAAACATCGATTTTATAGACATGATATTTAACCTTTACTCTGCGGCACCATTTTATCAACATCGTTTTTTCGTTGCGGGCAGCTTTTTACGCAAATCTGTAGTACGGCATAATGTTGTCCCAATTAATACATACATAACACGTATATATTTATAAGATATATACATTTCCTACAAATATTTAAATTTATTAGGTTCGCCCTATGTACATATTCTCTCTCTTTCTATCTACGATATAATATCTCATGGGGATTGCTTTGAAGGGGACAAAATAGATATTCATGAATAAATAAATAATTTTTGAAAAAACACAAAATTCGCGATACTTTTTGAACACACCTCGTATACTTACCTACCTATTTTGCTCGCTCAACTTCCGTTTGCAGTTTTTGTAAAGCTCTCGTCACGCATTCATCAGTTTACTTCTCAAGTCAAGCGTGCTTATAGAATTATTAAGTAGTTTTGCCCAGTTTCACAGAGCGTCTTGTGTTCAAGGCCTAGACGAGAATTTTGACTAACATCGCCGTATATGGATGATACTTAATTAAGTCAGAATAACAACCCAAGCGCAGCGAAACGGTTAACAATGTTAACCTTCCAATCGGTAAAGTAGAGACGGAAAATAAACTCGTAAACGAATGGTACTTGACCGCTCGACTGGGTAGTAATTACTATATTACTGGCATAAATAAATGCATGGTATAGCCTTAATAAAATAGAATTCCACGAAGTATTTAGTTTCCTTAGATTCCAAATATCCCTGACTATTTATCCACATAAACACAATAATTATTCGAGATATTTCCATTTAATTGTTTAAACACTTAAGAATAGGTACAGAAATATCAAAGTTGTCCCCGAACAGATCCTGTGTAGGTTAATTGAAACAATTGTTAAATGAATAATCCTTAGGGCTTTTAATTTTTTGAGTAACACATATGAGTTTAAATACAAATTTTTTGGTTAAATACTGTTAAATTTACAGCGTATAATAATAATGATTACTAAATCTAATATATAAAAAAACAGTTTTAGACTTTATACTTATCCGAAAGGTCTTGACCGTTACTATATGGTAAAACAACGTTTGCACGGTCAGCTAGTGTTAATCTCAGAAAAATTGGATTACTTTATGATTCTTCTATACACGTATTTGTGACTAAACTTTCCATAAACGACTGGTGCAGTGGTTCGAGTACTTGCTTTGCTAGCAGAGGTCCCGGGTTCGATCCCCCGTAGGGCGAATTTAGGTAATCGTATTTTCTAATTAGTCTGAGTCTGAACTGGTACGAATCGCCAAGCAAACCATAACGGGTAAATTGCCTTTTACAAGATTAGCGTGTTTCCATCTTGTATCTGTATCATCACTATCAAGTGCGATCCCAATCATGGGCTAAGCCGTCAGCAATAGACTACTGCAGCAATGCGAGATCGTCGAAACATTTGTATACTATGTAAAAATAATTTGGTCCAAATAAAATAAAACAAGTTGTGGTATTCGCATTATCCAATGGATAATAATTTTTATTTCTTTCGAAAGTTCACATTCACAGCTTGTGATAACTTCCTTTAATGAACATCATAGGCATTATGTATATTGTCCAGATTAATAAAATGGAGGCATATTATTTATATACACAGGAATTATAGATATTGAAATTCTTTGCACGTATTTATTAGCACTATACAACTTTACATATTGTGATATTACAAGCGCATTAGTATACAATATACTATATAATACTATGATATAATATCTCGCTACTAAAAAATAGTAATCGCCATACAATGTGCACTCTGATAACTAGTAAATAAAAACTTACACAAAAATAAGTATTGTGCTCTTCGTAAACGCATTCACAAATTCTAGTACAGAAACTTTTTCTAATATCATCTAATAATTCATAACAACAGGTCTCATTTGATTAATAGAATTACATAAGTTGTAATTAAATATCCTAGCAATTATATAAATTCACACATTTGACGGTGTTTACCGTATAAACAACGATGAACGTAATTGTATATGGTTCGTCATTTGACTAATTTAAAATGATAGTATAAAGCTAATCATTGTAGCATTTCTAAATGTTGTAATTAAAGCCAATTTGCTATAGAATTATTGTAATGTTTCATAAATGATTACAATTACTTATTTTATATTCATTATAACTAATTGTATGATAGTATATGAATCGTCACTTGACTATTTTAAAATAGTCAAATGACGATCCATATACTAGCAAACGCGATGGGACAAGTCCGGAAGAAAAGTTGCCAGATGAGACACATGCCATTTCAGAGCAAGCTGTAAATTATTATACTTCTTAAGCTGTAATGTATTATTATAGTTTAATCAAGTGTAAAGACACGCTGCGTCGGGTAACTCGAATTTTTGCTGGACGTATATTCTTTATTTAAATAAGTAATATGATATACACTGATAACAATTTCCAGCACTCTCCGTTTGGGAGACATTCATTCCGTTATGGACTGGTATACTGCATCAGAGTCCTGGTAAAATTTATGACGTCATAAACGCCCGCCATGTTTGATAACGTGATCAAACCTTCAATCAATAGATAAACATAAACAGTATACTGATCTGCGGTCCGGTTTAAACTGTAGGGGAAAAGGGGGGTAATGTAGGTCACTTAGGCGAAAACTCAAATAAAATAATTAAATTTTTATCATAAACGAAAAGTGTATTGCAACTGCCTCTAAACATAATTTACTTAATTAACTATCATTAGAAGTAATTTTCAGTCCATTTGGCAATCAAATGTGGATAATACAGTATTTAAAAAAAGCAGCTTTGACTCTCATTGCACCAACGTACGGGTAATAGTGGTCACGCAATGTGCAATCGCAGTCAAAAAAAATCTAGCACGTATCGCAGATTTACCCTTTGCCACAAACTACATTCTGAATGAAATCTCGTTGTTACTTGAACTAGGCATCTGTTTCCGGCATCTTCGGCGTTGTCATCAGGATCGTGCTAGCATAAGCCATAAGCTTATTACCACTTCTTATAGAAGGGCCTGCATCAATAAGCTCTATAGCTTTTTCCAGGCTATCAGAAGACAATTGTCCTGAATTTATCTAAATCCTGCATCTAAAAACAAATAAAAATGGCGTATTTCAAGATGCAAAGTTGCGAAAGTCACCTGACTCTCATTTCCTTCAGTCACCCTAACAAGAAAAATAGTAAATTACAAAAATCTTTAAAACAGTGACATAATCTGAACTGCACATCGCATTGTTTAAAGTCTTATCAAAACCGTATCCATGTTTTAATCACGTAATGCAAAATATTCGGCTCTTACCTTCTTATTTGCGTTGACGTAAAATTACATCAGTGGAGCACAAAACCAAAAAACCGACTTAACTTAGTGACAAGGGCGCTGACTGGCGCGAGCTATTTCAGGTGGTGCTGGGGGGTCAGCGTAGTGATGAGGATATCATTTTCGCATCGCTCGCTACTGTTGTACCGTGCATGTGAGGATAAATCCCACTGACTCTGATAACCCAACTCTCCAGTAACTAACTATATGACGACGACAGTGATGACTACGCTAGAATTTAGAAAACCGCATTTTCAAATTTCTCTGAAACCATTTGGTAACATTACAATCAAGCACTAACTTGTCAGCAATAATATATCAATAGATGGCTACGAAAAAAGAGAACTAGCGTTTAGAACGAAATAAAGTTTAGACGTGAGGTAAACCCACTCAATGGTGAACGCAGGATGCTTAATACAATAGTAACAGTAATAAAAAGACAAAAAAAAGAAATTGTACCATTTTTGAAAATAATATACAAAAAAAAACGATTTACGTTAATTATATCTTTTCCAAAAAGTTACTTTTACAATATTTTTAATTTTTTTCTTAATTTACATAGTATAAATAATTATTTTCTAATAAGACGGCACACCCTACTGTGCTTTAAGTGTATATCGTAACACACCCTTAGATAATTTATTCCGTATATAAAAAATCATATTAACAAGACATTTCATCTAATCACTTCTACAATATGTACTCGCTTACAGAATAGCTAATGGCACAATTTAAGTGAATAACTACGGTAACTCTATCATAAGTATATAATTGCCACAGTTTAATAGATGTATTAGACAATTATTGTTTGCAATTGATGTATAGTTTCTCTGCTTTGCAAAAAGTTTAATGACACACGCATGGTTTTTGTTCGCCCCGTACATATTGATTGCCCATAATTATATTCATTGTTGCGACAGCTATAAACGATAATCACTTTAAACAAATGTCGACTTAACAGGTATATTTTCTTAATTGTCAATTTGTCTCTATGTAAGTTTTTGTGAAGAGGCCTTTCAATTTATTTTATTTACCATAACTGGCTGTGTATTTGCGCATTTTGTATTATTTATCAGAGGAATCCTGATTTCAATAAAGCTAATTTTACAGTAAAAATCGTTTGAAAATAAACAAACGATACTAATAGATCAATGACCAAATTACATGTTGTGGTGCCATTGCGCATTTTTTTCTGAATTCAATAAGTTTTTAACACGAGAAACTATAAACTACTCGAGATTCTGCTATGCCCTTAACAAAGATCGTGTGATTATCAATCTAATGCAGCGATTTACTGTTTAATTCTTTATATTATATTGTCCAGTTGTAGTCTATTATTGATTGATACTCGTAATAGGAGCTTTACCAGAAAATGACCAGGACCGCAGTGATTATAGGAAACTAAATGGCTTTGTTTCTTATGTTAATAAGAGAAATACATACCCATAATATTGGGTGAAATAGGACTTCTTCCAAGAAATTGGTCATTTTACTGGTTCTACAAGAAACTACTCGTTCGGTTCGCTCAATAACGCTTTTCGTTACACTCTCGTGACGTATTCACCAGCGTACTCCCCAATTAAAGTTTTACTTCAATAAGTAAACGTCCTGATATGCGGTCTGCGCAACTTTTATTTATTAAATTTGAAGACAAAAGTTACTAAAGAAATACCATACAAGTAAAACTTTTAGTTACCTCATACAAAGAATAAGAAGACAAATAGGGCAGTCGACGATACCGGCAATTTTAGAATGATTAATTATAGTATAGCTCTCCAACAGACTAAGAACAACAAGGCACCTGGTGATGACGGAATCACAGCGGAACTCCTGAAAGTGGGTGGACAACCCATTCTTAAAGTCCTTCAGCGAATGTTCAATTCTGTCATCCTGGAAGGCACGGTGCCAAAGGCATGGCATAGGAGCGTGGTAGTTCTGTTCTTCAACACCTTATTGCAGAACTATAGACCTATTGGGCTGCTGAGTCATGTCTATAAACTGTTCTCGAGGGTTATTACGAATCGTCTCACTCACAAGTTTGACGACGAAGCCCTCCGAACAAGCCGGCTTCCGAATAGGCTTTAGTGCCATAGACGACATCTTTACGCTGCGGCAGATTCTATAGAAGACCGAGGAGTATAATCAGCTACTTTGCATTCGTGGACTATGAGAAAGTCTTCGATTCGGTAAAAACATGGGCCGTGTTGAGATCTTTGAAAAGATGCCAAATCGACCGGCGGTATATAGACGTGTTGAAGTGCTTGTGCGAAAACGCCACTATGTCAGTCTGTATATAGGACCAAAGCTCAGGATCTATCCAACTGCAGCGTGAAGTGCGACAGGGAGACGTTATCTCCCTGGAGCTCTTCACTGCGGCGTTGGAAGACCTCTTTAAGCTAATGGACTGGAATTGACTGTTATGTCCAATCCAAGTTATATCCAATATCCATGTTCCGCTCCATCCAGTTATTGTTGGTAACTCTGCACTCGAAACTGTTGGCGAGTATACATACCTGGGACAATATGGTCTAGCTAGGTAGGTCCAATTTCGAGAAAGAGATCTACCGCTGGATCCAACTCGGTTGGGCAGCGTTCGGTAAGCTAGATAAGATCTTTTCCTCCAATATCCCTCGGTGCCAGAAGACTGGTGCGTGTTGCCAGTGATCACCTATGGATTGAAAACGTGGTCGCCGTCTATGGGCCTCATTCGAAAGGTCAAAGTCACACAGCGTGCGATGGAGAGGGCTATGCTTGGAGTTTCTCTACGCGATCAAATCAGAAATGAGGAGACTCGTAGAAGGACCAAAGTCACCGACATAGCCCTATGAATCACGAAACTGAAGTGGCAATGGGCGCGGCACATAATTCGACGAACCGATGGACGTTGGGGTTCGAAGGTGCTGGATTGGCGACCCCGCATCGGAAAGCGCAGTGTACGCAGACTTTCCACAAAGTGTACCAACGACAAGTCTAAGGAGGGTCGCCGGTAGCCGCTGGAGTCTAGCCGCTGGAGTCAGGCGACACAAGATCGGGCACAGTGAGCATCATTAGGTGAGACCTATTTCCAGCAGTGGACGTTCATCGGTTGAAGTGAGTGAGAATTATTTGTCAAAATATTGGGAATAAAATTAGTCGATATAACGTGATTTGTGTTTTAATATGTAACATCATATAAACTTCTTTACATAGATATCTTTTTATTCTATAGTGATTATTTCAGGCCAGAATATATGAAATGTTTATTTTTTTATATGACTATTATTATGATAATATTAATATTTTTTCTTATTTATTGTTATATTTATTCAATAAAGTTGTGCGGTGAGTATATAGAATTAAATCCAGGCACTTTAATTATATATCGGCTTATCGAGTATCATACTTTCAAAAACACTCAGTTACTTGTGACTTCTATTTATTTGAGACAAATACATATAAGTGGACAGTTTTCATATATATCCATATATGCCGTTACGTTATATCCATTTAGAAAATTTGGAAAAATCAATATATATATATATATATATATATATATATATATATATATATATAATAATTTATCACCCCATTATAAACATGTATTATGTTCCGCTAAATATGCCGGTGAGTTTATATATTTAAATTAACATATCGCACTTTTACTTCAACAAAGTTTGTTATATATGTATATCTGTAAAAACATACATATTTCTTATTTATAATATGCTACTAAAGCGCTACATAACTAAATAGCTATACAAGTTGCTAACTTAATTTTTTGTTATTCTATTAATATAGTACAAAGTTTTGTTTCTTAGTTATCATATATGTCGTATCTCTTATGAATGTATTGTATTTTTAATTTCTCATGAAGTGATTATTTCATTCTTTTGAGAAAAAAGATCTTTAAACCTAACCTCACCACCATGGGCAATTTTATTTATCCGAAAAACGTATCTTTTTGCGCTTTTAATAACGAATAAACCAAAAACTGACAGAAAAAAACATTAGCTGATTATTTTATAAAGGTTACTAGGATAATCATTTTGGATATAACACGTTATTCAAGTAAAGTGGTGATGTGTTATATACGACAGATTCATTTATATTTATTTATATATGGCATCGCTAGAAAGCCAAGCCAGTTGCAACCTTATCTAGGCTTAAACTACTCATAACGTAAAACGTAAATAGTAAAATTATAAAATTTATTAAAATAAATGCATTTTTGTGACAGTAGCCATATGGAATCTTAACAAGAAAAGATGAATTCTTATTGCAGTGTACAATCTAAAAACAAATAATCTTTATACTAACAAACTAATGGTATGTAAATTTTTATGTACTCTTTAATTCTTCTGAAGTTTCACTCATTGGTCACACTTTACTGTGTTTATCAAAATACATACATTTATTACTCACTTTCAAATGTTGTATCTCGTTATTTGTGAAAATTGACAAACCATACTATTTATTGTCGGCGTTTAATTACATCCAACATCATACATTCTTGTTTTTATTATTCCTTACTTATAAGTCGAATTCTTTTAACCTTTTTAATCAACCGTTTAATTTTTATACATTTAAAAATGTACTAAACTGCTACAACAAAAACGAATTGCAAAATTTTAGTCCACAATATTATTTATTATTGTAAAGAATCCGAATATAACGATGGCCTCCATGTATAAAGAGTCAAATTTCATTTTAGACTATTTGGATTTTTTACAGTTTTAATAATTATGTCAACCTATGAACCTAGGTCCTTTTTTCAATCAAACATGATGTTAGAAATATTTAATTAGTACAAGGTATTAGAGGTAGTAGAGTTATCTTTGAAACCCTGTCTTACAAAATTAGAATTTTATATGTGCCTCATTATACCTACGGGCCGTCGATTAGGAAATAGGTCTAAGTAATGTAAATTTCAGCCACTCTATAGATTGTATCTTAGCTACAGTTCAATCTAAAGTCATTCAGAATTATTTTTTATATAGAATGGAAATTAAAAGGAACCATGGAAATAAAGTAGTAAATTAATAATTAAAGCTTGGAGAATACCTACCCATGATAAAAGATATGGTCGTTTATATTATGTATAAAAGATAAAAATGTGGTATTTTTTTGCTGGTTAATTGTTTAAAATTCTCCAATTTTTGTCTTAGAGAAGCCTCACCACTATTGACACTGTTGCAATAAGTTCTCGTTTATAAACTGTTTTAAAGACTGTATACATTGGTGTTTGGTAAATTTTTACAGCATACTCTATGACACTATTCTAGTAACTTGATAATAGAATATATTTTAAGAACTACAATGTTATTATTTATCCAACACTCATATGTGCACTTACCAATAAAAATAAGCTTGTTTTTTTAACACATATTTCAAAATAGAATCATTTAAAAGTGAATATTCATTTAATTTTACATGATATGGATTTTTTATTCGTTAATTTTGCCATAAAAGGCAAAAGATGAACTAATTTGAATGTACATCGTTTGAAGCGTATACAACATGGGTGATCCAAGCACAAATAATTATAGTCGAACCTCGATGAACCAGTTGGGACTGAGACTAGTTTGGGATAATCAAAGTTCAGATAATTAGATAGAATACAAAAAACACTTTTTTATATAAAATCAGTACATATATACAAGTGGATTTTAAACAATCGAATAATTTTTGGCAATTTTTTATAATAGTATTTTTTGAGGTTCTACTGCATATTATGTAAAATCTGCGTTCAAAATGAACATTAATTATTTTCTTTATTTAAAAAAAAAATAACTCCGACCAATTACTAAGCATTACTTCGTAAATTAACAGGTTTCCGGTGTAATGAATCACATATAACAAATATTTCAATTTTTGATCCTACTTCTCTAGTTCCTGATTTACATCTTTAACAAATTCATTGACGTAGCCTTCAAAATCGTTTAATTTCAATTTTACTTTGGGGATGTTAAAAGAATATACTATAGTATGATAAAAAAATAAAATACTATATTTATCAACAACTTTTGTAATAGATAAACGATTTTTAAGGAAATGGGTATAAATTCAAATGCACTCAGATATGCGGCTTACCTATTAAGAAACAAATAAACAATATGTGTAATAACTAAACATTTCGCTGTAAAACTAAAATCGTTTAATTAGATGTCATTTGCTAAAACTTAAAATTTAAAGATAATTTAAGTTTTATACTTTAAAGATTCATTTCAGATCTGTAAGAATACGGTTAATTTCTCTTGAATTTCGGATTACGGACATCTTAAATACGACCTACAAATCATAGATATGCTAATCATAGCCGCGATAATCACTATGGATTAAGATTAACCTATCCGGTCCGAAGTAGGGGAGTTTTATCCTCCATATAGTTTTAATTTAATCACTTGGGTATTAAGGAGAGCTGCCTACTTCACGTTTTATATAATCATAATCAAGCTTGATAAAGAATCTTTTTTCAGTTTTTTATTGAAGCTATACTTCTTTTGCGCATTAGGGGAAAAGATGAGAGTACATTTTTACGATGCGCGCGTACACTGTCACAAAAAACTAACACCCTGAAGTCAGCTATAGTCAGCATTTTGTTAATATTTCATAATTATATAAGGCCTTAATTATTTTATTATATTACTTGTTAGATATATTGTGACATTGAAAATATCAACGTGACATTCTTATCAAAATTATAACTCCCAGACTCAACTATAGGAAATAAGTTATAAACTATTTATATCCAATGAAAATTAGTTTAGGTTTAATATTTTCGAATCTTTGGCCTTTGCCTTGCATTGAATGAACGAATGATGGATGAATTTGAATTGACGAGCAACAAATACTACGCCGTGGATTTATGGTTAAAATTTCGAAGATACTAACTGTTGCTTATATATTACTTTGCATTTTTTTATGCAATCAAGCATGTATTTCAATAAGAATTAAATAATCTCACTAAAAGTTATATTATCCAATGATAATGACTGATAATTTTAAAGTTCCGAGACAAAATTTATAGATATCATTGTTGTAAAGATTTTTATCTTGTTACGCCAAAGAAGTATAACTTCGTACATAAGTACAGACACACTTTTTTTATTGTCGAAAGCGCTAATCGTTTAAAAATATTGTTTTTGTAAAAAAAAACAAATAGTTCATACACAACATTTACATTCCTATTAGCAGATTTTGTTTTAGCCTGCTAGTGAGATGTTATTTCTCTCACTAAAACAAACGAGGTACCACTGTAAAGAAAGAGGGAGACAAATTCATTCGGATTTCCATAGAAATGAACTGGGGTTTTTTGGTACCCCGTTCGGCCGGAAAGATTAACTAATACGTCATTCATTTCGATTTTGTAGCTGCCAAAATGAACACTAACTTGACATACAAACACAGTCTAAAATTACTATCATATAGGACAAAAAAAAATAGACACTGGGATTTGATTACCTAGAAGTCTTACATATATACCTAAAGCAATGCCATAATACAACAATCAGTTGTAAATTTGTGATGTACGTTATATAAATTTCTCGAATTAATTCGTCATATTATGTAAATTCGTCGTGATGCGATATGAGGCATAGATGCTCATATATAGTGTACTTTAAAGAATAAAATAATAATTAACCTTAACTTAACCTCCCACAATGCGGAATAACCACGCAAATTATAAAGGAATATTAACGAACAGACAATCGCCCCCCATAACAACTCAGCACGGAACACATTGCACATACACTTTTGTAAAGCTCAAGTCTATAATATATTTAAAATCACATCTCATTAAATATCTTTGGATACAACCAAATAAAATTATTTATATAGCGTACAAAAATACAAAAAATATACAAGAATGTCGAATATACACCGATTATTATGGGAATTTACATAAACCGTCTGTACACCAGACATTACGTGCTACTTCACAAGGGAAATGCCGACGAAGTAACAGTATACATATAAAGTTATTGTAACGATATTCGGAATAAGGATACCTCAAACATTATTCGCACTAAAGGCTCGCGTTAGATTGCTATAAGGATAAATATTTTCATAGATTTTCACTCATGATAAAACTACATTTAACAGATCTATATTACATATTTGGCTTAACGCCTATAAACTCCACGTAGAGAAAGACAAATACAATATTTTATAACACAACTAGCTGACCATACGCGGGTCATAAACTATTTGACGCCTATGTAACTTACAGCTGCCAATCACTGTGCCTTTGCGTTTTAAATCTCCGATATCTTCTAATATAGCCATTTAAATGAAATGTTAAGGATACTGTTGACCTACATGAAATGTAGAACGTAATATATATTATGTATTTTTTTTGGATATGGAATAATACCATATTTTATAAAATATCTTGGTATGTAACACATTTTTTAACAACATGAAAAATGGTTACTGTGGGTTATCCTTTAGTGATAAATATATATCAATTGCGGACTTTGTAAGATATGGTTTAGACAGTGTTTGCGATTTAAACTTTATTTAGATTTAAGATTATGTATTTATTTAGAATTATGTAGGTATTGTTATATTATATATTGTGTATATTTCAGATAAATATTTATTCGACATATCAAATTTGCGCAATTCCCCACGATCCAATTAATGAATTCCCTTCAGCAAGGGTTGCCTGTAAGAGATTGCTTAAAGCAAGTAGGCCGCCATTGCACACTTTCGTGCTAAATTATTAATCTGGATGATATTATTTTTTTTAATTATAGTATTTCAAAATGTGTGAAATAAAGATATATAAATAAAACACAATATATCAATGGTCGTTATTGACTCTTAAAACCATGCAATCGATATGCCTGCAAAGCAGTTTCAGTAAAAATGCAGTAATACGAAGGTGGTTTTATACCATTAATCTGACTCGCTTACTCATGATGAGATCTTCAAAACTATGAGCGATTGATCTGAAATTCAGCAAAGTGACTTTTTGCAAAGTAGACGGTCGCTAAGTACAGCTATGCCCATATTCCAAAAAGATCGAGAATTACGGGAGTAACATTACATGAAGAGCTAGTTTGAAATAATTTTACTGTATCGCCACACTTATTCCGGAAAATTGTAAAAAAAAAATTTCGGTCGAAACTAATTCAGGTCTAAAGTGGTTCAATACATTTTACCTAATTTTAGTGTTAAACAAAAATATTTAACACGACGTGTCGAAGACCACAGTTTTCATGGTGTCATGGTTATACGGACAACATTATTAAAAATTAATAGACAAATGACAATATTTAAACGGGTAATATAAATCCGTTAAACAGTGTTTTACCATGAAGATATAATAATTATTAAATGTAATCTAATAAACTTTTGCTAGAAATTGTTGTTACAATAATTGAGATTCAACGGTCACAGCAGATCGTGGACATGAGATGTATCGAGGTTTGTGATGAGGGTCTTCATAAAGGTCATTTCCTTGCGAGCGTTCTCGAGTATGACACGTGGATCTTGCGAGGTACAACGGAGGCAATTCGGGGCGAAAACCATCGCAAGGTTGGCCGAATCCATTTTCGTTTGACTTACCACTTCCGGTGCGCTGAATTGTTGTAGAAAACTTATTAAGTATGTAAGTACCTGAAAAAAATAACCTAAAATAATATACAAATACATTGAAATAAATTTTATTCAAATAGAAATCTTACGCCCTAAAAGATCAAGTCAGAGGTGAACCACACGAGATAGACCAAAATAATATGCTACGGAATTGTATATCTTAAATAGATCGATCTTTATTTCTAAGAAATAACCTTCAGTAAGCATTTTTATCTTTTACATATTACAAATAAAATTAGTGTTATTTACCAAGCTATTTTATACAGTACATTGTTAATCCTTATACAATGAAATACATTATTACTCATTATTTATAAACTGACTTCATGCAAATATATATTTACATATTGTAAGTGCTGTTTATGCTACAATATTACCAGCACTTGCGGAGAATGGCGAATAGGTAACAGTTGTTAAGTAGTCACTGACGTATTATTTATTTATTTATTTTATTTACTTAATTATATATACTTTATTATTTTATTTTTTTCCTTTTCTTTCTGTGTTTTTGTTTATTTGTAACCCCTACAATCGCCATGGGCTGTTCCCATTTTCGGCATCACATTTTTCTGCGACGACTTTAATTGTGTTGTCATAGTATATCTTTAGCAACTCTAGGACTGTAGGGACTGAAGTAAATTCTGTGTGAGGTGTAGGTTGCTAATTAAGAGAGAGACACTCTAATATAACTGTTTTCTCAAATCTTCAATCTCATAATCCGATGTGACGGTAATCTGACACGATTAGAGATATCAGGAGCAGGACCGGCGGCTTAACTTGCTCTCCGAGGTATAGGGGCGGATTACACGGCCAACTTCCCCACTTCGAGCAAATATGGAGGAAACCTTAATACAAAACTCAATATCCATTTATGAATTAGCCCGACCGGGACTCGAATCCAAGACCTCATGTCTGTGGCCGTACATGCTAACCACTAGACCAATGAGGCAGTTAATAAACACGTAAACCACATGATTTCTAAAAACTCACCAGTCGATTGATTGAGGGCAACCGTTGCAGTGCTCGCGTGCACGCAGCGAAGTCACTGCCGGCCGCAACGCACGCGCCGTACAACGCGTCCGGAATCAACGGCTCGTACAACTCACGGTACCACAGCTTGAGGAGACTCGCCGGAGCGTGGGCATCTAAAAAAATACATTTTTTATTTCATTTATTTAAAAACATATAGGGCGCAACAGAAAATTTGTTTTTCACTCCCAAAAACCAGTGCACATTATATAGAACTAGTTTTTCACAATCCCGCAAAACAGTGACTCAAGTCACTGAAATTTATAACATTGATACATGACTCGACAAAAGAAAATTTTGTCACTTGTCCTAAAGTTTATTATCCGCTAAATTATGATTTTACATACATTCACTTACACTCAGCTCTATTAAAAATCATAACTTTCGTTTTGTTTACATTCACTTTCATTCCTTTCCCTTTCAAAGCTTCATTCATAATATTTACCATCTCCTGTAGCTCATTAGCGGATGACGCAAGTATTACTTAATCATCAGCGGTAGAGTAAACATTTGATGAGTAATTTATTCATTCCTTACCCATACATACTTTCTTTTAAATCTGTCAAATAGTCATCCATGAATAGGTTGAACAGCCATGGTGACGCAACACATCCCTGTCGAACACCTCTTTCGACAGGAAACCACTCCGTGTACACCCCTTTATTCTGACACAAGCACTAGAACCCTCATAGAGAGACTTCAATGCTTGAATCAGATTACCGCCCACATCATTCGAAGATAACGTTGACCACAGCTCATTCCTCACCACTCGATCATAGGCCTTTTCTAAATCTATGAAAGCACGATAATGATTTTAAGTATCATAATTATATACTTCAAATTTAAAGCCAAATTTTCCGTAGACCGATGTAATTTGTAATACGTACCTGTTAACATTGAAGCGTCAGGCAATTCCCAGCTATCTATTTTGGCTTTAAGGGCATTAACCTCATCCACGTCGGCAGAAACACGAAATATGCCCTCGGTCTCACGGCCGTTTAGCGCCAGCACCTGTTGCGAGAGCGCAGTCTGCACCCAAGGCAGCTGCCGTGCCGGGAACCGTTCCCGTTGTAGCGCCATCACCTCCGACAGTGTATTCCCGAACATTGATTGGCGGAATATTTGGATCTGTACATTCAACGATAATACCAGCTTTATTATCATGATAGCATTTAAAAGGATGAGGATTAATACAGAGGTATGAATAAGATGGTTTGATTATTGTGGGTACTTTCTTTAACTTTTATACAAAAATGTGGTTATAGTGGCCTAACTACAGTAGTTGCAACATATGGTATCACGGACTTTATAGATATTAATACGTTCTATAATATTGTAGAACATTTTTTTGTTCTATCTTCAATAGTTTTCGCAGCGCAATTTTATTTTGAGAAAGTAATATGTCTATATCGCTAATAAATAGCCTATGTCGCTCGGTGAAAATGCAGCTTGCTTATGGTGGAAAAAATTTTGAAATAGGTCCAGAAGTAGTGGTGTGAAATCTTAACAAACATACATGCATACAAAAACACAAATGTTTCCTCTTTATAATATTAGTTTAGATAGCTTAAATTACTGTCTACCTTGTCAATGTCACATAAAATACAAACACACCTATATAATTCATTTATTGAAAAGAAATAAAAATCATTCCTTTACTTTAATACTGTTTTCTATTTTAATATTAGCTACTCCAAAATGATGCACATATACGAGTTTATCACTATTCTTTTCATTTTCAAGGACAAATAGCATGCGCACTCTCTTTTGTTCAATGGACGAACTACACAGAGCTATAATACTGTGTACACCGTGCTCGTAATGAAGTAATATTTATTTCAATTTAACTTTAATGCATCAAACAGAACGGTGTTAGTTAATAGTATCTATTTATCTATTTTTACCTGCGTACCCAAGAGTTGGGACGGGTAAAAAATAGTCAACCTAACGTTTGGATATTCTATTACTTTTATATATTTGATTGGTATGAAAATTGTCTATTAACCAATACAGTGAAATGTTACAAAATATATATATTTTTAATTGTTGATTAATCATATTCTGGACTGTATATTTTTAGACAACCTATTTGCAATATGTTTATTGACATATTTCATTCAATATAAAATACGTTGCATCCTTTAACCAGCTCTGAAAAGGTCGTTGTGTGGGTGGATCTTAGACCATTAGGACATATTTTTGAAATGTATTATCGCTTATAATAATTTTGAATACAGTTTAAAATTTTTCTTTCCATACAACTTTGCTTGACTGTGACTTCACCTGATTTGTAGAAAATATTTTATGAGCACACATTACTTTCCTTAGCGAAACGTCTTTGATATCACTTGGTAAGACCAAAGTGGTATACAATAAAAGTAATATCTCTCTTTATCAAACTATTTATTAAATACTACTCACCCTTGCTTGGTCAATGTCTTCAGTACTGGGTTTACGCGGCGGCCTTTTCCCACCAAATCCTATTCTTTCAAGTCGCTTGCATGCAACACTCGCGTAATGTGACACTTGAACATGTATCGGCCATTTCCCAACCTGTATTATAATAAAACACGTGTTACTTAATTTTACAATACCAATAATATAGCAACGCCTAATCTAAAATTACTAAATCCCTCAAATTAACAAAACAAAACACCCATATAAAATTTCATTAAAATCAATCAATTAGTTTCAATGTTTCTCTCATTAAAATTTAGCCTACAAAAAATAATTGCAAAAATCATTTTTATTTAAAATAGATGTTGGCCTTATTTTTTTATTTGTAATTTGAGGGCGTAAAATTTTTGACATTTTTAACACTTATTTTATGATTAAAATAAGGCCATGACTATATATATAAATAAAAAATAACAGAGTAGAGCCGGCTTTAATAAAGATGCAAACAAGTTTTATGTGTGTGCATTGGTGTGGGTATATATTGTATGTATTTGTTAAATTTATATAGCATATACTATAGAACAATTATACTACTGAAGAATTATACTATATTACTGAAGAATTGTACATACTAAATAATATTTTATTGTTAAGTTTTTACTCACCTCTGGAAAACAATCAGCAAAAGCAGGATCTCGATGTCTATTAACGTAATTAGTCAATGCGGGCTGGAATGCGGGCGAGGGAGGAACAAAAGCAAGACAAACGGCTAATAACTCCCAACCACGGAGTAGGGAGTCCCGTAAAGGGTTTTCTGTTGTCTGTCTACATAACTGGACATAGAGCTCATCGCGTAATCTGTAACAAAATATTATAACATAAGAATTGTTTAAAATATGCATGACTCTGTGGAAATATTAGGAAGTCTATACATCAACATTTAAGCAGACACATTAAACAACATAGCTACACCCATTACACCCACACAAACACTTTCATATTTAAACTGTAAGTTTTTATCATTTTTCAAAATAATAAATATACAAAATTTTGTAATTGTCAACATATTAATAATCCTTTTAAAATGTATATAATAAGAAATAAGATTATTCATTAAACTTTGCCTGGTTTCACATATGTTTTTCCTGTCATAACGAAATCTACTAAAAAAATACTAGTTAAGTATACAAATTTAAAATAAAACTAAATTATTTGGTCAATACTACGTAACACATATATTGTAGCGACAGATTATGCAAATAGTTACTGGTGAAAACTTTAATCATGTATTAGATATTGTAGTAAATTTGAAACACCATTGTTACTATTTGTTTTTCTAATAAACCATTATAGACATGAATTCTAAACCAGTACCAATTAAACTCACTTTTCATTGGCAAAGGTAGCATGCAAAATATCTTGAGCCACGGAGTTGAGTGTCATCCCTGGACGAGCTTTGCGGTCACCCATGTAAATCTGAACCAAACGGAACAGATCGATTGCCGCCTTTTTATGTGCTTTGTCCCAATCCGCACCAACCATTGGTGCACTGATGGAAGACGAGGTCCACGACAGCATATCTCTAACTGACGCCTGAAATTTATATTATGTATAGAACAGTGGATGATCGGAATGCACGGTATTCTAATTTAAAACAAATGTGTATTGGTTTTAGAGATGTCACACAAGGTATAGGTTATATTATAATTTGAAATATTACTTAGACGGTAAAAAGTTAACAAATTTTTGTAACTTAATCAAAATAAATTGAAATTTTATTTTAATGATGGCGATCACACCACCGAGTTTGTGATTTCAACATACAACAGGGTGCGACCTAAACCTCGTAATTTTATATTTTAAGATGTTCTTTATTATCAACATTTTAACGTAATCTAAGTTGTAGCCTATTAACATTCCGATGCTGGGAAAAAGGGTTTTTAGAACATATAGCCCCACACCGGTTGCGTGTTGGCAGGCTATACATATTCCAGACCTACCATCGGGATATGTAGGTTTCCTCACGATGTTTTGTTTTAATGAAAAGCAAAATTGATCCGCGATTTTTCCAAACGAGAATTTACGCGTCTCACCACTATTCATCCAATCATCAATTGTACATTGAAAGTTACTTACGAAATATAACTGTATTTGAATATAGAATAGTGCTATAAAACTTGAATAAAGAATTTTTAATACAATTTGATTATTTGATTTATTAGCTGAAATTTAGTTTCGCTTTTATATATGGTCTACATATTACTATTTTTAACAGTTCCTATTTAATAATTTCTGCGCATACCCTTTATTAAACACATTAATATTATACCTTTCTTCTGAAAATGCCCTTATTAAAGTTGAGGTTATCCTTGGCGAATATTTCTATGTCCTGTTCAGGGGGAGGGTGGGGAGTATGTAGGTGGAGATGCGGCGGATGCGAACGAACCGGGCTGTAGAGGGCGCCCTCTGCTCGAGCGCCGCTTGCCTCTCCCCCCACTGTACCCCCACCAAGAGATGAAGTCTGAAAAATATAAATAATTTCACTCATCATATTCATATTATTACATATTCATAAACCAGGTCACGTATCACCGTGGTTCAATGTGTCATTATTTATAAGTTTGCAATTTTTAGTTCACTTTAGTTTCTCCTGTCCAATATAGCAATAATAAACCATCATGAATGTCTTCTAAGAGATTTATAGTAGATACTTATTAATTACGCGAGACCTTAAGTTATTGTATGTGAGACCTTAAGTTGTGTGGAGCGAGTTGAGACGAATCTTACCCCACATATCTAGAGAAGAAAGTATTTCTGTAAATCATCACTTAATAAAATTTCTCAGTAGCTGTAGTGTACCACACTGGAATAGTGGTAAAATACTAAATCAGTCATTTTGTGCTATTATTCATATCATAATAAGATTTACAATTTATATAATTATAAATGTGTATAATATTACTTTGGTAAATTTTGCTGTAACTCTCTTATGAAGCCGACCGAGTCTTCCTTACTAGAAGAAACTTTAAATAGCCGCACCTGACAGCTCAGTGTAGTTCAATACTGATTAAAAGCATTTTGCGCAGCGCGCTTACAGAAATTTTTACTTCAGAAATTGAAAATAAGTTTTAACTCACCCTATGTATACCTGGCGAAGGTTGCCGATCACGATCAAATCCGACAAAGGTATTGTAATAAGATACTCCATGGTTCATATACTCGACATCCTGCGGTCTATGTGCGTACGTATGGGGTAAATAAACTCCGGAACCGTCGTCATCGTCTGGTGTACGAGCACCGCCATCGGATGACTCATTATCCGGTTCGTGACCGGACAACGAACGGGACTCGGAGCCTGAACGCGATCGCGACGTACCTGATTCACCATCCGAATCAGTCCCGGCACCGTATCGACCTCGACCTAGTTAGCAAAAAATTCTAACTTAAAACTTTGAATGCACACCAAGACTCAACAACAAAAATAATCCAGTATGCTTTATACCACACGACTGAACTAAAACGTATATAAATATGATTTACAGGCTACGAAACACACGTTATTACAAATAAATCTTTACACTGATTTTGCGCATGTATTGCAGTCCGTCAAAGTTAAGAATTACTAAGTCTAAATTTAGCGAATTTCAGTTTGTAGAATACCCATTAGAATTGAGAGCCATATTATATAAATTTTGTAGTAATATTATAAACATATGCAACGCCACTCCTTACAAAGTTATTGTAAAATGGAAAAATCTATACTACACTTACTAGATAGTTTTGCCTGCTGTATGATATAATCTTGTAAAGGCAACAAGTGTTGCATGCCGCGCAAGTCCCAGTTGCAATAAAGAGGGGAACCACCCCCCTCTTCTTCTTCTTCTTCGCCATCCTGTAACGGTTCATCTTCCACCGGCCTTTTATGCCCTACATAAGCAAAATTTCAGGTTATATTTTTCTTACATTTTCGCTGTTTTCATGATGTAACAAGGTTATTTACGCAAACGATGTTAATGACTCCGTTATTTTTGTATACGACTACACCACCAGTAAATGATTTTTAAAAGTTAAGAATAGCAACAAGAAAAACTACCATTCACCATTTGATAAGAGATAATATAGAGGATACTTATATAACTCCCACTACTTACAATTTTATGGTTAACCTTTTCACGTTTTTTATTGTCGAAAGCGCAAATCGTTTTAAAATATTGTTTGTGATAACAAAAAGCGCAAATAATTGACACGCAATATCTAAATTCTAGTTATTAGCAAGTTTTGCTTTAGTCTGCCAGTGACAAGTTATTTGTCTTATTTCAATCATCGTGGTACCTCCTTGGTAAGGAAAGAGCGAAGCAACTTTACGACGCTGATTTCGTTTTCACCAAATTGTACAGCCGCGTATATCGCTCATGGAAGCGCAACGGCGTGCACGTAATGTTTCGATGACTCAAATTTCCACACAAATGAACTGGGGTCTTTTCGTGTCCCCATTCGGATCGCACGTATTCGTTTCATATATACGGCGGGAAAGGTTAATTCTAGAAGGATTTAAGTTGAAAATTCTATCCGATAAATAACGGATTTCCTCGTATTGACCCAGAATCGGGAACTACGATAACACGGACAGTAACAGTAGTATAAACTTACTTCGGGATTTCGTACGATCTCGTGGAACCGATGTTCTTTCTAATCGCTGGTTGTGTTTCTGTACATTAGGTTCAGTCAGAGCAGGTTCCAAATTCACGCATTTCAGTTTGTAGTTCACTGTTCAAATAATAATTAAATAATTAATAACAAGCTCTTTTGAATCGTCACGTCTGTCTATTGGAAATAAAAACTATTCTACCATCTATGTCAATTAAATACATTTAACATCCAAATAACCAAACTGAAGGTATTTAGAAAATATTCGTTATATCAAGATATGTGTTACAGCTAGGTTTTCTTATGTTGGTCTTAGGTTGGCCTAAGAGTCGTTTTAATAAGGCAAAAAACTTGTTATTTCGCATCAACCAACTATGATTTTAACATGTCTGAATACCTGCAGCAATGTTGTCTTGCTCATTTGCAGATGATAGCCTCATGAAGTTGTGCTGTGGATCGTGCTGTGCTGTTCTATGCTTACTGCTGCTGCCTGAAGACACTGATGTTTTACTGGACGTATATCGCTCGGGTTCAGCCTGTTGGCGCCTGAAAGTTTAAAAAGTAAGTAAGTAACAGGCTTCACTTATACTACAAAAAAACAGATTTACAATCTCTATACACTCAACCGCTAGGCACAGGCTGTGGTATAGGAACAGGCTTTGGAAATAAACATCGAAACACCATATTTCAGGATGAAAAGTTCAGAAACCATTTGTCAGTTTAAGCATTTATGCATTATAAGCATGATGCAGTAAACAGTTTTGAAATTACTGCTACATAATTTTAAAAAATATGACTAATTGTTTTAACTTAAATTTTCGTGGTTTATTAACATATTGACTATTTGAACGGGTACATACCACGATGGCGTTTTTTTTTTTTAATTTAAAGTTTAAAAAAAACGCCACCGTGGTATGTACCCGTTCAAATAGTCAATATTTAAAAAATATGTCAAAAGGAATATATGCAATAGACTACCTAGTAAATTCTCTTGGAGGATGCCAGCTAGAAGCATTGTGTCGTAAGTCGAGGCTCGTCTGGCGGAAGGGCTTGTCTACACTATACACAGCTTGCTTTTCAGGGTATCGCTCCATACGCTCTAACTCTGCTAACCGCTCCTTATCTATATGTCTAAAATTGAAATACTATGATTGCTTACACCTGAAACTTTAATATCGCCGGGACACGGGTTAGAAACAAGGCACCTTGAGAATATATTAGATAATAACATAGTTAAAATTTTCGGCATGTCGATTAAGTTTTTATTTTCATTAAGGACACAACAGAATCCAGATGTGTATATAATTTAAAACAAATTTGTGAAAATAATGCCGTGAAAATAAATTGTCATCATCTTGTAGATTGATTAAAATAGTTTGTTTAATTTTCAAACGGTGTTGCCAACTCAGGCTGACACATTATTTACCATCAAGTGAAAACACAGTCAAACCTATTAGGAAGACAAACTTGGTATGTATTTATGAACACACAACAGAAATAAAAACTCCATAAAACCTAGGTTAATAAAAAATACAACATATAGTGAAATCTCGATAAGAGAGTTCCATTGCTAGTGACCTTCCCATAGAGTGACCTTCCATTCCTAGAGGTGAAATCTTTAGAGGCAATTACTCTCTCTTAAAGAGGTTTCTCTTTTCTCCAGTTCTCCGCGTTCGACTGTAAATAGTTATTATGAATTGTCTACAACTTTATCAAAAATAAAACCATTTCACAGTGAGCCATTTGTATCTAGGCGAGGTCGCTCAACAACCGATGCTGGAGTACAATGATTATACGATATTTAAAAGGCCTAGGAGAATGAAGAGACGTAGTTGTCTAAAGCCTTTGATTGTATTCAATACAAAACTCTGATAAGGAAACTACGTCCATATGGCATTACAGGTGTAAAATTAGACGTAATAGGCGTCTGTTAACGAATAGAATACAAAAGAGTTTTGTCAATGGAAAACTTTCTACCAGGCTTATAACAAAATTGAAAGTCCCACAGGCCTTTTCTGTTCCTCATACATATTAACGAATTTCCTTACTTTGAAAAGTACAAGGTTTGGTTTGCCGAAATACTCGAAAACGTTTTCAACTCACAACGAAACTGACCTGTCAGAAAATCTTTCTCTAGCATGTCTTGAAAGGTGATGCGGTCTTTCCAACGAGTGTAGAGCGCGAGCACCCTCTGCGGCCAATGATATAGAAGATACCAGGGATGGCCGTACAGCACTTGCCTACCGAATATAGATAAATAAATAGATTATAGAAAAAGATAAATAAATTTAAAAACTTCAAAAAGGCATGACTTGAGGATCACATTAAACTTAGATCAATAGCATACTTCAATCTTTACACGTAGAAAGCTAAGAATTAGCAAATAGTGTTAATAAAAGAAACAAAAGAACAACTTAGGAGTCTTAGGTAGGTATGATGCAGACACACAAATTAAATACAATGAAACTATATATATACTATAACACTCAGGCTTTTGATTGTGTAGAACATAACACTCTTACTAAAACCAAGTCCCTATGGGTGTAGGGGGTGGCGAACGCAATTTGATGAGCCCTTATCTTCAAAATAGGGTTCAAAAGGGGAAAAGTTTTTGAGTCATTTCTAAACCACCTGTGAAAATGGGTGTCCCACAAGGATAAATATTTTTTTGTTCTTAATGTAAATAAATGATTTAGTATACTACTTGTAAGATAAATGTAATATAGTATTATTTGCTGACCATATATACTTCTTTTTTACAGTAGATAAAAATACTAAAAATTGTGATGATGTAAACCCTGGTGTATCCTGTCGTATGTCTCAGTTTTGTTTTCAGTGAATAATTTAATATTAAACTAGGCAAAACTAGGTGAGTTAAATTCACTTTGCCAAATGCAAAAAAAGTTTGTAAAAATATTCATATAGATAATATTATACTAAAGTAAGTCTAGTCTTCTGAGGAATAACCTTAGAGTCTGGGTTTCAGTGGGAAGCATTATTACCACTAGCAAGCAAACTTAGTTCTGCTGCAGATACTGCAAGAGAATTAAGACAATAACCTTATTTTCATAGCATTTTGTCAGTATGGAAAAAGAAATATGTGCCTTATATAAATTATGATCTCATGCTTCTTCAAAACAACAATTCAAAGAAATATCAATTCTCACACCTGTAAAAATGGGTGTCCCACAAGGATCAATACTTAGCCCTTTTTTGTTCTTAATATAAATAAATTATTTAGTATACCACTTGTAACATAAATGTAATGTAACATCGCAATATAATGGAAATTTCTACATTTCTACGGGATCGGTAAATGCAGTGGTCAATGCCGGAAACAGTTCGAGTTTATATGTATGATTGTCTGAACCCGTGTACAGGTACGAACCGAAAAATTACGATTTTCCGCATTATTCCCCGGAATCGGGAACTAACTGACACCGCAATTATAAATATAATTTACATGACTAAGTTATTTTAAGATTAGTTTAAGTTATTTTTGTATGTTTAAAAATTCAAAGTCTTTGTTAAAAGAAAGTTGATAGAAAAATCGTATTATAAGTTGCAAGATTACTTAGACGATAGAAACGCCTGGGAGTGAACGAATTGCTCTAATTTTAATTAAAATATAGTAACTTAATATAATATTGTAATGATGATGGTAACAAAAAAAAATACCCGACTGAGTTTGTTGTGGGTTCTTCTCGGATCAGGGCGCGAAGGAACCCTCGTTACTTTAGATTTTAAGACGTTCTTGAGTACCATCATCAGACGTATATTAGAATCAGTGTGGAAAAAAAAAATATTTGACGATTCAAAATGGTGCGTGCTGTAATATGCCTACTTGAATAAAGATATTTTTGATTTTGATTGATTGATGCGTGGTTTTGACTTTAAAGCAATGTTCCTATGCGATGATGAACACTTTTTCGAAATATACCTGTAAAAAAGGCGTAGGTTGCGGCTTTTGCAGTGGGCTACTTGGACTCTGTGGAGACGCTGAGTCGCAAGACGATCCTCCAGCAGACTGCTGTTTCAACTAAAATAAATAATACACATTTCTATATCTGTACGCATAAATCCAATCACAGAAGACGAGTAAATTCACAAGATATCTATGAATACATGCCCAACTATTTGTTCTATAAAAGCCGACATTCGGCATCCTCTCATCTCCAAATTTACCTTATTTAGTTTATTAAAGGAGGTCCCCGCTACAATATTTCTACGTTTATATTGTAGTAAATCAACATAAAATTTTGGTGCTTTGCTATTTTCTAGTACTAATTAAAGTTAGTTTCTACTACTATGTGCACCTTTGGTTAAGAACACGAGAATGAGTTACGCATGCGCAATAGCTTAAAATATAACTGGTTATCAACATCTTAGTCTAACAAATGATAAAGCGGGCTGAGATTCTTTCGCTTTTAAGCAATCTTTAACACGTAGCTACCGTCTATTTGTGATCTGGGCGCGTAGACAACGTAAATTTCGAAGATGTCTAACGCTTATAAATATAACGTTGTCTAAGTTCATTAAATTACTCCACGGTCTTAAAAACGAAACAAAACCGTTTGTCCCTGGTTGCGCGATTTCGGGAAGGTGAGCAACGGCACCCGTTATTTTTTAATTTCTCTACATATGGATCTTTGGAGTAGAGTATAGGTGATTCCTAGCAAAAGTAATACTTAACCAAAATTAAATTAATTAAATATACTCCTGCGCATATTTGGACTGGCATCCATGTCTAAACATAATGCCCCTAATATAACAAAGCATCAAATGTTAATGTCGATTTAATACAATATGAACGTAGCAATTCTGCTGCGGAATCTTAGGCTTTGATACTTAAAATTTATATTTCTACTGAAGCAAATTTTCCATTTCGCTATTAATATAACCATTGTTATTATTTTTAAAACATTATGTCTTATCAGATAAATTACAATGTTGTTTGGTTTGAAGAGAAAACAAAAGTAATACAAATGAGTGCAATATTAATTAATAAGTTCTTTATATGTTTTTAATTCTTCTAAAATATAGTGTATATATAAATTGCATATTATATACAAAAAAATACTATACCTTACGTCTCGTTAAAGGCGTGCTTTCTACGGACTTGAAATATTTTTCATGCATTGAGTCATCTGAAGCATCCTTTCGTGGCGATATGAAACTGCCGCTACGATTAAGACCTGCAATTTAGTTTTTTATCACAGAAATTGTGTACATAAGTGTTATGATGCTTTGCCAGTCCTTTTACATCCCGACCCCTTGGTAGAAGAAGAACTCAAGTCAACTCAACCTCTCACTCAAGAAACGAAACATAACAAATTTACATTATACTAATTTTACTGTTCACCATTTAGCACAAACATTTTTTAAATATTATTAAATTAAACCTTGTAGTCTTTAAATTATTTTAAATTGATGGTGCTGTTCAAAAGAGTGCTGTCAAAGCTGTGAAAGTTCAAATAATGTAATACTCGATATGAGATTCGTTGATATAGTGTGAAATAATTGTGGGACATAGGGTAGCAATTGAGATTATTATTAGTACCTGAATGCGGTGACCATTTATCAGCTTCATGCACGGGCGGTGGTTGTACACTGCTCCGCTTCCTCAGCTGTGGTGTACAGGCAGCAGCACCACATGTTGGTGCGCTCAACTCCTGATAATGGCATTCCCTTAAGTTTATATAGAATGTCGAAAACTTCTTGGCGCACTGTAACTGAGCCGAAACGCTAGGGTATATAACACTTTTGGTTTTTATTCCTGACAGGTTAGCCACTTTTATATCAACTGATGGACATCCACTGCTGAAAGTAGGTTCTCGCTTTATGATATCCACTAGGCCCAAACTTGCAACGCTTGGATCTAGCGGCTGTCGGCGACCCACCCAGTATCATAAGTCCACCTGGTGCGCGGCAGCATTTCTAGCACCTTCCGGCTACAAGTCCCTTGATTTTACGAACTATTTGCCCCGCCCATTGCCACGTCAGCGTCGCAATATGGTAAGCTACGTCGGTGAATTTAGTTCTGTCCATCCGGGATAGATTCCACTGCAGGCTTCTTTCTTGAAGTTGGACCTACCTAATTGGATCGTATAAATGTAATCGTCTATAACTTCGAGTACTGATCTCAAGGGTCAGCGAATAAGGCATAATATAAATAGGTTATCACCTGCCTGTAATCTAACCTCATCACGTCAAACGGCCTCGCTGGCGCAAAGGTGCGAGTGCTGCCTTCGCTAGTGGAGGGTCTGGGATTGATTCCAGCGGACAAATTCAGGAAATTGTAATTTGTCTGAGTATAAGCTGGTGGGGGGCTTCGGTAGTATCTATTTACTACTCTACCTATAATGGTTTGCAACCAAGCAGAAATTTGCGTTCCGATATGATGCTATCAGTGACTGTAAGTGATAAATTACGTCTTACCAACTTAGAGCACTTCCATCCCAGACTATCACTTAACATCACGGCTTTCTCCTAGCTCAAACTCAGACACCTTAGAAAATGTAATTTCCTAAACTTGTTTTTCCAGAAATCGAACCCAGAACCTCTACTAGTGATGCGAGTCCTCAGTTCATCTACTTAGAGAGAGAGAGAATATTAAAGTTCATGTGTCACTACTATATTTCAAGACATTATTTAATATACTATTATACTGACAAAATATATGAATAGCTAATTTATGTATATTTTTTTTTGTTTTATATAACTAAATTCCTCCCAAACAGATGAACCGAATTTGATGAAATGAATGTGTGTTCTAATGGATTCTAGAGTAGTTTAGATAGTCAATTCAATCCTATAAATATACAATACCCCAATATTTCGATGGAATATTCAATTCCACATTATTACAAATTGAACTTGCCTGCTTGCGACGTTGCTGGGCACTACTGATGCTACTATCAGAGGAACGACCCGAGTCAGTGTGACGACAAAGTGCTGTAGAACCGTCCTCACTTAAGCGTCCGCGCCTGCTTTCACCACTATTTCTACAATCAATGTATTAGAGATATGTCAAAAGAATTTTAGAGATCTATACAGACTCTGCAATACATAGTCTCAGCATTCCACTGAGATGACTATATAACAGGCAATAATAATCTAATGTAAAAATTTGGATACTGAAGTTCATCAGAGTGATCTCTTCCAGAAAAACCAATGAAAAGAAAGGCGAGAGCAGGGAGGCAGAAATTAAGAAGATATGGACATACAGTAAAACCTTAATAATCTATTTGGATTAGTTCAGATCACCAAAATGTGGGTTTTTGGAATTTAAATGCCTAAAAAAATTAGAATATTTGTTGTTTCATGTATATTTTATGTATAATAGTCAATTCTTAATTGACATATTGCTACAACATGTTTTTGAGCAGCTAATGTTCGCATAATTGGGTGTTTGAATAAAATAAGTTCTGGCTCCTATTAATGAGGATTTACTGTATGTATATACATATATTGAACATACATATAAATAATATGTATGAATATAACAAACATAACATTTTCAAACATACTGTATTTTAGATTAGTATTTAGAATGCTGAGCAAATTGTAAGAAAAGTTCCAAATACACTCTTGATTTAAACAAATTATAAGTAATAGTACATACCTGTGGTGATAATGTGCCCTCCTTGTGCGCACAGGACTAGTTTGTGTAATGGTAACATTCTTAGTATTATTTGGCGAAAGTTTACTGATACTTGCTGTGGTACTGTTGCCATTGCTACTGATTGCCTCTAGAGTTGAAGATATCTACAATGAAATTTAGAATTGTATATAATTGTACAACAAATATATCTCTATAGGGCTTTCATAAAGTTTTCAAATACAGAAATATAGACAAAAATTAACTAGAAAGTAATTAATTTATATAGCTTATATCACATATAATTTAAGAAAATAAATGTATCTACTACTATTCCATATACTACTTAAGAGAACACTAAATATTATTTGAATATATTGTAATATAAATTTTCTAAGCATTATATTTACATTTTGTAACAGATGTTGTAGTTTAATTTTTCAACCCTTATCTATGTCTCAGTAGTTAAAAACAATCACATCCTTTATTTAAATGATATATACAGTCCTAATATCGAAAAAAACTGAGGTAAAACAATATCAAAAAATCTAAAAATAATATTAAAAATTTACAAGAGCAAATTTTTTCCTTGTAAAATCTATGTAAATACAAGGATGTCACCTTTGGGTACTTTTTTAACATCATGCTCATTTTTAAAAATTAATTTATTTTACCTGTGGTGCTGCTTGATTAGTCTGTGTAGATGTTTCTCTCCTTTTTTGAGGATCAGTATTTTGTTTCAAAGTCTGTAACTTAGCTAAAGGTATGATATCACAATCTGTAGGCCTATGCCATACAGTAGTCTGAAAAACAATCAGAAATATAAAATTTCAAATCAAACAAAACTACTACATTTTACCAATCAAATCTTTATATACCTGAGTTGAAGCATTGTAGTAATAAAATCTATGAGTGTTGATATCAAACAATTCCCACCACTGTGATGAATCAGTTCGCTTTACTTTTACACCCTGTTAAGAAACTCATAATTAATTATACAATTTTAACCACAACCCTATTATAAGCAGATATTAAATAATTATGTAACTTTTAATATCATCTCAATTAGCTTGTATTGAATTACCAATTTGTATATTTAGGGTAATTAGAATAGCTGAGTTAGTAACAGAGGTATCAACCAATTAAATATAAACAGTGTACCCTCAAATGTTATAAAACAAAAAGAAATGAGTCTTCTTTTACAAGTTATTTTATATTGTTATACAGCTAAATATGTTTGAGAAGAATATTCAACACAATAAAACATACACAAAATAATTAAAATGTAGTTGAATAGTAACTAGAATAGAAACTTAACTTTAATCATTTGTGTTAAAAAAAGAACAGTTCTTTATCTATACTAGTTATTTAACATTACGTTACTAAGTTGAGGACAATTAAAACATCTACAAGATTATTAAAATCTATTAAAATTATAAGTAAATCAACTGATTTTTTCTGACTGACTGAAATAATTAGAAGTAAATATTCTCTATAATAAAATGACAAAGTTTTTACATTAGGTTAAACTTTCTCAAATTTAGTAATGTCGACTATTTATTATATTTTAGAAGTAGACTGGAATTATTGAAATCACATTTTGTTTTTTAATTACGTTTTTGTAGGCTGTTACCTCAGGAGGATCCCAAACACACTCTCCAGTGGTTAGGTTAGCATACATATGTTCCTTTGTCTTCGGTTCTATTATCTCCACCCATTCTACCCTAGAATAAAACATGGCCTTCTTTTAAATAAATCAAGCTGTTATGCCGCACTATAACAACCTAATTCAGGGCGTGACATTAGCGATTTCCGCGTACTTTATTGATTTTGCAACTTTCGAAGAATTTTAGGAACTAATTTGACAGCGACATTTAAATAACGCACTCCCGAACTCCAAATATTACCTTTCAGAGGACATTTTAACAAATGAAAGAGATCTTTCTCTTTTTTACTAAAGCATTTTAACCATTTTTTAACTAAAAACCGAAGGATATCACTGCGAAATCATCCATGTTGAGTGTTTACTTCGTTCCACAGACTAAAATACACGAATATAACATTTGACTTTTGAGAATAAGTTATTACAATTATACAAGAGATTGCCATAGATAAAAAATGCATAATTATCATAGTGTTAGAAATGTCACACCGATTTGTAGAGGGCCACCCCAGTTTGTAGCTGACCACACTGGCTGCTAGCTGGCCACACTGGAGCAGTCGCAGAGACGCCGCGCACGCGAACAGTCATCTAGGTCATGTTCGACATTTCATACGTCATTGTCATGCCAATTTTAAATATTGCCGCCATTTTGAGTTGTTATGGATAAATAAACGTATTAAGTACCTAGTCTTCTTTTAATTTATAAGAATAGATTTATGTTATAAATTATAATCTTTAAAACAGGGGAGACTATAAATACCATGAATTATATCTATAATCTTATATTTAAAGTACAGTAATCCGAAAAATGTTTGAGGCATTTAGGTATAGAATTTCAAGTATAAGGCATAAGTCTTGTTCCCATGCTAAAAGGAACCACTGAGGATTTTATAAATGTATAAAGGAGATTTATTTTTCTTATGTTCATTTTTCTTTTTTGAGGACCAATGTGACAATGAATGAGAATCCAGTCTGAATATATGTGAAGCAAAGACCGTCGCCGGATTTGGACGATTAAAATAAATATTGACCAATTGATAAAATGAATCAATAATTTTCCTTAGAACCTTAAAAATAAATATTTGATCTTTCTTCATTTGTGAAGTTTCTAAAAAGAATAATGAAGTCACATTCTGACAATTTTGTATTTGCTGAATATATACGTTGTACTAAAGATTCTATATAATAAAGAAATTTATCGAACAGAAGAAATAGAAAAAAACATTTATAGTAGCCTTTTTTTAATTGTCTACGAAGTAATATATGTTTAAAAGTTAATATAATTTCTAGATACATAAGTTACGACGTACCTCAGTTACAAGATTTTAAATAGATCTAGGTTTCCTTGAAAGGAAAATATTGTTACATTTATTAACATTCAAGTGATAAAAATTTCCAGAGTAGTTGTTACAGCGTCTGCATAAAAGATGGTTTTCCGCCCAACTATAGATGTTATACATGAAAATACACGCACGAGTGGATTTTCTTCATGTTACCACGCAAAAATTAAATCACAAAAATAATAAATCTTTATTTCTTCCACCTGTTTATGTGGTAAAAGCTTGAATAACTTGAATTGTAAACTGCGAAAGATTTTCTATAGCTCTCTAAGATTAATAACACTACAATATATCAACTTAATTTGTGGTGTAATACGAAGGTATTCAAATGTCAAAAGATCTACCTTGTCTATGCTTTACTCTATCAATCAATAATTAATTACATACTACTGTGACTGTCAAACTGTCAAAAAATCTCATCGCCGCCGCTACAGTTCTTCGCTATTGCTTTACAGCTAGTAGTATATTTATATTAGTAAGTACATAATTGTTTCAATTTTTAAGTTATATTTATTTACATACAAAGTAACAGTTTTAAAATTGAATTGTTTCAATGTTGCGAAGTCTAGTTATCAATCTTTCGAGTTGCCGGCGTATTAATTATGCTGATTCATTTATTACTAAATACAAACAATTTTCATCTGGAATATCTCAAACAAAACGTATCCAGCCAGTTAACTTATGTAATGGTCTGTATTTATTATGATATTCACTATATTTAACAATTACTTTTCAATATGTTTAAAATGGTTCATCTGCTCTTAATTTAAATTCAACTAGTTTAAGCAATAGTACCTAATTTTTTTATCTTATATTTTCACTGTAATAATTTTTCTTGCGAATGACAAAATAGACCCGATTTTTGTATATTTTTTCTAATAAAAAAAAACTGTTAAATATGCTAAAATCAAAATGCTCCAATCAGAAAATACTTGGAATTTTTAATTTCCAAGGAAACGGGTTAATGAGGCCTACATCCTATAAGATCACCTATTTCCTAGTATTATTAAATCTAAATTTGTTCAGCTGGTTTGGAGAATAATATGAAAATATAAAAAATTGTTTTTTTTTTTAATAAGTATAGTGTAAATTTTCAATACCATTTAGTAACATTTAAATTTTTTTACATTATAAACATACAATTAAATAATATTTTGTGGTATAGATTTCACCTCTAATAGAGCAATGTTTATTTGTCCCTAACAATTTTTGCTGTAAGATACAAGTCTCTAAATAACTTAAAACTTTTAACAGTTCCTAAGTCTTTGATATTGACTTTGACTTTGACTATTTGAACGGGTACATATCACGATGGCGATTTTTAATTTTTAATTTTGCCGATATTTCGACCCAGTTGCATGGATCGTGGTCACGACGATACTGCTGTGGTCGGTTGTGTCAAGCTGTCAAGGGCAGAATCTGTCTACCCTAAGTCTGATTCTTTTATTTTTCACGGCACCCACATCCATTTGTCGGCATACTACACTCACAACGTCACATTTTAATTTTGAAAAATTAAAAATTGCCATCGTGATATGTACCTGTTCAAATAGTCAATATGTTAATAAACCATGAAAATTTAAGTTTAAAACAATTGTTATCATTGTTGCTGGCTAACAATGATAACTCTATCTCATAAATATAAAAGTTCTACTATTTGTTGTTAGAAATAACTTTTTGTTTTAATAATGAATTTTTGATTAGCAGAATTTTTGACATTGTTTCTTAATGGTGGTGGTGAAATATGTAGTGATGTGTTATGGTTCTATAAATTTGCGGTGTGCTTATTAATTTGGTGGCTTAGCTCTATTGGTTTAAATATAAAATACAACATTATAGTATTTTTTTTACAGCAATGGAAGATAAATCAATATATCTGTTACCCAACAACCAAAGGTTTGTTGAGTTAGAAAGTACACAAGCTTTCACAAATCTAACAAAAAATGAGAAGCTTTATGCTCATTATTTAAGTCAGGTAAATTCACTCATCATTTTATATGTATAAATGTATTCTGAAACTCTCCTACTGTCTATATAAATATTGTTTAACAATTTTTCAAATTTGAGTATACATTTGATAACAAATTTTTATTTATACAACAATATTTAATCATGTGAAATTGTTTTTATACTATAAGTTGTAAGTTTCAATGTGTATAACTAAATTAATAGTGCATTATAGGCAGCTTGGAATGGTGGACTAATTGTTCTTATTCAGACAAGTCCTGAATCTCCACGAATATTTTCATTGCTGCACAGGATGTTTCTTGCTGAGCCTTTAGAAGACCTGAAGAGTTCTTCTATTTCAGCAGGAGTTTCAGAAGATGATTTCCAGGTAATATTCACAATACTAGATATCATCATTACATCATTGCATTTGTGCTAAAGGAAGTAGGTAAACTAGAGTATATGTATTAATTCACAATGGCATAAATTTTATTTTTATAGCCTATTTGTGTTCTTAGATGGATGAAAATATGCATAATTCTTGTAGAAGTAATATTGTGAATCTAGTAGGCTTTTGCCTACAAAAATCTCCTATTTGAATACAAGTACTGATAACTATTACTATATCATTTAGTTATTATTATTACCCTAGATTTTTCCTCCTTACATGGAAATTTGACTAAAATAACCAATTACCAAATAAAATATCTTGATAACCAATGTTCCAAAAGAAATAAAGTTATCAGATTCGATTATTTATTAGGAAGATTTAGAAACAAAACCAATAAAGAGAAGTAAAAGTAAAAATATAGGCAATACTATAATGCCTTTTCAATATATGCTGGGAGAAAGGTCAAGTCCCAAGAGATTTGAGCAAGGCCGTAAATGTCCCTATATATAAAGGAAAAGGGTCACAGCAGGAGTGCAAAAATTACCGCGGTATCAGCCTTCTTAGTGTCGTGGGCAAATTGTATGCAAAGATATTGATTGAAAGGGTGATGATGAAACTGATGGGAAAATATGGGACGTGCAAGCGGGATTTAGAAGAGGCATGTGGTGTACGGACCAGGTGTTTTCTTTACGGTGCATAACTGAAAAATGTTTGGCTAAACACCAAAAACTTTATTGCGCTTTTGTAGATTTAGAAAAGGCCTATGATCGAGTGGCGAGGAATGAGCTGTGGTCAACGTTATCTACGTATGGGGTGAGCGGTTGTCTGATCCAAGCATTGAAGTCTCTCTATGAGGGTTCTAGTGCCTGTGTCAGAATAAACGGAGCGTACACGGAGTGGTTTCCTGTCGAAAGAGGTGTTCGACAGGGATGTGTTGCGTCACCATGGCTGTTCAACCTTTTCATGGATAAATGTTTGACAGATTTAAAAGAATGTATGTATGGGTTAAGAATGAATGAATTACTCATCAAATGTTTACTCTACGCTGATGATCAAGTAATACTTGCGTCATCCGCTAACGAGCTTCAGGAGATGCTAAATATTATGAATGAAGCTTTGAAAGGGAAAGGAATGAAAGTGAATGTAAACAAAACGAAAGTTATGCTTTTTGAACGAGATGAATCTATGATGAATGGCAATATTTTGATAGATGGGGAACAAGTGGAAGAGGTGAAAGAATTTGTATACTTGGGATCTAAATTTACAAAAGATGGAACATGTGAAAGTGATATCGAAAGGAGAGTGAATGCAGGGAATATGGTAAATGGTGCTCTGCATGCTTTTATGAATAGCCAGATGGTGTCTCAAAGGGCTAGACTGGCAGTGCATGCTGGAGTGTTGGTGCCAACACTTATGTATGGTAGTGAAAGTTGGGTATGGCAGAAGAATCACAAAAGTAAAATAAATGCGGTAGAGATGAGAGCGTTGAGAAGCATGAGTGGATTAAAACTGAGTGACAGAGTGAGAAATAGTGTGATAAGAGAACGTTGTGGTATAAAAGAAGACGTAGTGACTAAAATTGAGAAAGGTATGCTTAGATGGTTTGGGCATGTAGAGAGAATGAATGAAAGGAGACTGACAAAAAGGATTTATGAGTCAAGAGTGAATGCGAAAGTTGGAAGGGGAAGACCAAGGCGAACGTTCCTGGACCAAATCCAGGACATTTTAAATAACGGCCAGGTCAAGAGTACTCTAAACCGACGAACTTGTATGAAAGGTTTAATGAGAATGAAAGAAGCGAAGGAGATATGCAAGGATCGTGGCAAGTGGAAGGATGTTGTCTCTGCCTACCCCTATGGGAATGAGGCGTGATGCTATGTATGTATGTACTATATGGAATATGGAGTTACATAAACAGTGGTAGGATGAAAAAAATATTATTCTGTAAATTTATTGCTCTTGAATGGAACTCTTTATTTCTGCTATTGTTTAAGGTAATTTGGTTATAAATTAACAAATATTTAATAAAAATAAATAGAACAAACCACATCCTAGGTAGATATTAAGTATGTTTTTGTGGTTAGATTGTCGATAGATACTATTCATTCAGGAAATGTCTATAATTACATATAATTTATTCTAAACTATGCAAATAAATTTGATGTAGTATCTGTTTCTGAGTTTGTTGGATTTTGTTAACTGTATCAAATCTGCTGGACCATTTTAATGGAATTCTTAATGACATATAGCTGACATGATAAAGATCATCTTTTATAATAAAGAATTGCATCATAGTGAAGCATAGCTGGGATTACTGGCATTTTTACTATAGTTCAATAATTTTTTGTCCTTATTGAAGGAAAAATTGTAATAGATAAATTTTGCAGGCATTCATGGTATATGCAGGAGGATTCTTTGCAAACAGTGGTAATTATAAAGGGTTTGGAGACACAAAATTTATACCCAATCTTTCTAAAGAATCCTTTGAATTAATTATTAAGGCATCAAAGGCTTTTGAAAATGATGGCACACATATCACTAAGCTATGGGAAAATACGAAAAATTCGATCTATAGTATTGCGCCTAGATTAACTAGCCTAGGATTGGCCAACAAGGTAAGAGGCGTATTTTTATAATAATAGAAGTTATTATTTATATATTAAATTGAATTCATATCCAACCATTTTGATCCTGGAGGTCAAATGCATATATAACTAACAACGCTCCCCGGTTTCACTTGTGTAGATACCGATCTCGTGGCAGTGCAAAGTTGTCAAGTCGGATTAGATTTATTTTCCTTAACATAAGAGTATTATTTCACTTAGTTTTTAATTACTTCATTTCAGTTTATTAAATACACACATTCATAATTTAATCAATATACAAATTTGATTTGACGGCCTAGCGGGCGCAGTGGTGCGAGTACTCGCTTTGCTATCAGAGTTCCCGGGTTCGCTCCCCGGTAGGACGAATTTAGAAGTCTTTGTTAGAAGAATTTAGAGTCTGGACCTTGTGGGAGGCTTCGGCCGCGGCTAGTTATCACCCTACCCCCAAAGACGCACCGCCAAACAAAGAGATTTGTGTTCCGGTGCGATGCTATGTAGAAACCATAAGAGGTATAACGCCTCTTACCAGATTAGCGTATTTCCATCTGTCTGTATCATCACGTGTGATCATAGTCGAGCGCTAATCTCCAATAAAAAAAATTTATATCGAATATATATTTTAATTTTTACGTAGAATGTCCGACATTAGCAAATTTGTAAATACTTTATAGCTAATGAAAGATTTTTTTAAATCGCTCCTGTAATTTTTGGCTTGATAAAAATAAAAACAGTATAGGTATCTCGATGGGTATCATTGATATCCTTGGATTATGAGCTGACTCACCAGTCGCAAGCCCAGTTACATATTACAGTATTAGGGTCGCTACAATTTTCTTTAGATTGACATTTTAAAATTCGTTCTATCTTTTTGGAATGTCCGATTTTGATAATTTAAAATATAGAGGTATGAAACATATGATTTGATCATTGTCGGCACTTATATTAACTTTTCAAATGTAAAAAAGTAGCTTTAGTGGCTACAGAAGTTGGACATATGGCATCGCAGACTTTTTTGTAGATATTAATACGTTCTATAATACTGTAGAATATTTTTTTGTTTTATCATCAATAGTTTTTGCAGCGCACGCTATGACAGATTTTTGTGACTATTTTTTTCACACCTTAAGTTATGTTAATGCATTTTTGTCAGGTATCTCTATTTTTTTTAAAGAAAGTAATATAGTCGGCCAGCGAAAATGCAGCTTTCTAACGGTGAAAAAATTTTTGAAATCGGTTCAGTACTTTTTGTGCGAAAAGCGTTCAAAAGTACATACATAATTACTTACAAAAACACAAAAGATTCTGCTTTATAATATTAATTTAGATAATATGCTTAAATGCTTGAAACACAAAATATTTCAGGACCTTTTTTGCACTCTAAAATCTGTGTTACAATATTGTTTTCGGTTCTCGTATTTGTTGTTATGACTTATGTGTCGCTTTTTTTGATATTATATATGAGTTTAATTGTTTTTATTTATTTAGGGTGTTACCACATATTTTTCAAGCAATTGCACAGAGGAAGATTCTAGCCTTGTTAATGAATGGATGAAAACAAAGCGCATTGAAGCCTACATCTGCAGGACATTCAAAACTGTTGCAGATGATGGATGTTAGTAATACTTTATTTATTCTAAGACTTACACTTATATTATGATCTATTACATGTATTATTTATGCTTCTTTCTCCAATAGGCAAAAGAAATTAAATTAGAAGAATTGGCATGGGGAATAATAACCTGGTCTAACTAAATAGAAATAACATTTAAATTATGATATAATATATAGTTGGGCACAAAGGATCCCTGGTAACATTACTTTTCAACAATATTTAATGTCATCGGTAGTAATAAATTGGATGAAATATATGAAAATATGACTTTATTTAATGATTCAAAAGTATTGTAAAAGCAGATTTTAATAAAGATTATTTTATTTCATTTGATAAATATTTTGTAATATTGTTTCTGATTAATTTGATGAAGTAACTACTAAGTACAGTTGTATCACATATTGCTAATATAATTGTGAAAGTATTATTTATGGTCCCCACACTGGCCAGCCTGTATCGTGGAGGCCAAGATCAACCTGTTACGTTAAACATATTTAATGGCACTTCTAGCGCAATGGCGCGAATACCCGCTTCCCTAGCAGAATCCGGGGTTAGATTTAAGAAATTACTTTTCCTAATTTGTCTCCAGTTGGGACTGGTGGGAGGCTTGCCTCGTGGCTAGTTACCAAGGTACCAGCAAAGACACACCACCAAACAAAAGGTTTGACAAGAAGGGAAGAAAGAAAGAAAAGCGTTTATTCAATAATGCTATAACAAAGAACATTCTCATACATAGCATTACTGTATGTAACACCGCCTCTAAAGGGTTTACAGCTCAGCGACGACGATATAGTAGACGATGATTTTCAACTGAGGTCCCGGTGACGCCACACTATATTCAATTTAATACTAAGAAGAAAAAAACGTATACAAACAATAATTAGGATTAGTAGTAAAGAAAAGTGGTAAAAAAAACATAAAATCACTACAAATCAAAAATCAGATACAAAAAATGAAATGGTAAAAATCTAGTTGTAATAGAATCTTATCTGAATCAATATAGAAATAAAAAACTGGGATAGAAAACAAATATAAACAAAATAATAGAATATAAAAATTATTTATTTACCAGTTAAGCTTGCTTCCATTATAGACTGTCATCACTTTGACTTGTAATTAATAAATTAATATATCCTCAGTGCCCTTATTCACAATACATCTGGCGAGCGTCGAAAAAACCTCTAAACCAACGCTCACAATGGATAGAGAGAAGTACAAGAACTCGTACTTCGAAGTGACTCGCGGCGACTATTCCCCTCTATTGAGCTTAGTCAACGAAAATCTCACCAAAGCGATGCAATACGCCGCCAACGACAACGAGAAGAACATGATTAAACATTACATCAACAGTTTCAAGGAAGGGGATCTGGGCGAGCACAAGGAGGGTAGTAGATATTGGATCAAAGACAAGGGCCCGATAATTGAAACGTAAGTTCATTTATGTTCATATCATATTTTTTGTTTCGGTATTGTCATTTTCTTTTGTAGTATTAAATGAGACTGAGCTGGCTTTACAATGCTCGTTCGAGTAAAGTCCTTCGTCGCCGATTAAGATAGCGAGAAATGTCTATTCAACTGCTATCTTCGTTCTGTAACCGTTACATGAGAAAATGAGAGCAAAATTTACCAGAGTAATTTGTAATTGATCGTAAATGTTATATTTTATGATTATCTAATTTTATTAAACTTGACTTAATTAAATTTTTGTTTCTGTCGTCTGGTTTTAAAAATAAAAACCATTATTTTGGCTAATTGTTTTTAACTTAAATTTTCGTGGTTTATTAACATATTGACTATTTGAACGGGTACCTATTTGTCTCGGTCGGGACAGCATTGATCAGTCGAGCTCACGATTTATGTGATGATCTAACTGTTCAGGACGAGTTAACCCATGTAAGAGAGGTGTTACGTCGGAATGGACATAGATCCCCAAAACCCGTCAGCAAGCAGAGACACCATAAACGACCTTTGGAGGTAGAAAGGCCAAAGGCCTATTTACCCTTTGTAAAGGGAGTGACGGACAGAATAGGCAGGCTACTGCGAAACGATTATAGCATCAAAACTGTCTTCACTCCCTTACAAAGGATTATAAACATGGTAAGATCTCCGAAGGATCGTTTACCGTATCAATGTCCGGGCGTTTACAAAATTGACTGCAGCTGTGGAAGCTCTTATATTGGGCAAACGAAGCGTTCCATAGCAACTCGTGTGTCAGAACACATAAATGCTGTCAAGCACAACGACATACAAAAATCTGCGATCGCGGAGCACATTTTGCAGCAGGGAACTCAACACTGGATAGAACTTCATAGCCCGAAAGTTCTTTCCACGGACCGCCATTATATGCCGAGATTAGTTCGCGAGGCCATTGAAATTAAAAAATATCCTAATTTCAATCGTGAAGATGGTTTTAAGCTGGCTGATACGTGGAATCCAGTGGTGAAGCTATGCCAAATGAACAAACGACGCAATTTTTCAAAATTAAAACGTGACGTTGTGAGTGTAGTATGCCGACAAATGGATGTGGGTGCCGTGAAAAATAAAAGGATCAGACGTAGGGTAGACAGATTCTGCCCTTGACAGCTTGACACAACCGACCACAGCAGTAACGTCGTGACCACGATCCATGCAACTGGGTCGAAATATCGGCAAAATTAAAAATTAAAAATCGCCATCGTGATATGTACATTATTTTGGCATTTCAGTTTTCATAGTAAAACCGCGAACGAGCACGTTGTTTATGTTCTTAAATGAGTTACGGTGTCTACATAATGGCGATAAGTTATTCTAGTTTAATGATCTAGATTTACATTGATACTTTTTGTATCTGTAAATAACATGAGTTAACTATTCGTTTCAAGTATTACGGTAGGGCTAGGGCACAATCCTAGGATCCAATTCTAAAATCAATGCAAATGAAATCGCAGGAAGATTGTAGTATAACAATAAAACGACCTATATGGAACAACGCATTCTGATGTTTAATACAATCCGTACACGAGGAACTTCTTATTTAATGACAGCTTTGCTTTGCTGATTTGGTGCTTTCCCACTCTTAAACTCCTTGACTTCCGGAATCATTACTCAGGGACTCAACAATACACAACAAAATAGTATTGCAAGATCTCGCAGATATTCTGTGAGGACGTAGTACTTGCCCGGTCGAGACAGTATTATTAACTCAGTCGGCGACTAACTGACAGCTCTACCCAACCGAAATGTTAAATGAATATCCTCTTTTCTTATTCTTACTATATAATATGCAATTGTATATTATGAAGCTTTATAATCTGAAGAAGAATACTTACTTTATTATGATATTTAAGACAAAAATATGGCTTTTCGTATTATAATGATTTAGAGTGAAAGACAACGTTGGACGACTAGCTATAAGAAAGACATTTTCGATTTTATAAATTTTATATTTTTACTTTGTGTAAAAATTCACCATTAGAGGTCGAAACCTGAGATTACGGATCAGCTGTTTATGATATTTATGCTCGTTTTTGTGTTTTCTGTGATATTTGTTAAATTAGCAGACTATAAGTGTAGTACAAGTGCAGTGCATTCATACCTCAATGCGCTTATTGAGGTATGAATGCCCTTTGAACACCTTAAACCGTAATAGTATCTCCATTTATTTATTAAAGATCTTCGATATTCAATTTTAATGCTTATTATACATTGAATTATAAGAAGTCTCCCAAAAGTTTTCTGTAAACAATAAAAATGAAGTGTAATAACTAAAAGATGGCGCTATGCCTAGTGGCTCGTGAAAACGTCCGCAAAACGTTTCAGAAAGTATCCTCTTACATTAAAATTCATCATATTTCGTGTCCAGATATCAAGGCTTCATAGAAACTTATCGGGACCCCAGCGGGCAACGAGCTGAGTTTGAAGGCTTCGTGGCAATGGTGAACAAGGAGATGTCAAAGAAGTTCGGACAGCTAGTAGATGGCGCTGAAGGATTTATCAAACTTCTTCCTTGGGGAGAAGACCTGGAGAAGGATTCCTTCCTCCGACCCGACTTCACCAGCTTAGATGTTCTCACCTTCTCTGGAAGCGGTATTCCTGCAGGCATCAATATACCTAATTGTGAGTTATTTTGCATAACTTAAATTTGTTTGTTATAATTGTATATTTGTTCCTTAATCTAACCCAATAAAAAGTAATAAGTAGTTAATAATCATCATTGACATTCAGGATATTTTTAGCCGTGTGAATATCTAACATTACAACTCCTTATGTCTAAAGTCCTACAGCTACTGCTAAAGTAGCAGTTGTTTTAGGTTTACGATAGATGACGTTAATAGCTATTATTACCTGTAATTGATGCAAAGAAGTTGTCATAATCTATAAAAAATAAGATCCACACAAAGAAGAATCGTAGGTCTTTTTTTTATTGCTGACAATCCAGCGCTTGACTGTGATCTGACCTGATGGTAAATGTTGATACAAATGAAAGCGGGATAATCTGATAAGAGGTAATCTACCTCATATACTTTCTACACAGCATCGTATTGGAACACAAACCTCTTTGTTTGCTGGTAGAGTGGTAACTAGTCACGGCCGAAACCTCTCACGAAGCCAGACTCAGTAAAAACTAGTAAATACGATTTTCTAAATTCTTCCTACCGGGGATCGAACCCGGGGCCTCTGCTAGCAAAGCGAGTAATTGCACCACTGTTCAAGGGGGGCCGTCAACTTGGATTGTAGGCTAGTACGCTTATAAAATGAATGATGTAAACATTTTAATGTACAGATGATTGATTTCTAGATGACGAAATTCGCCAAAACGAGGGTTTCAAGAACGTATCCCTTGGGAACGTAATCCCCGCCGCTTACAAGGAGTCCGTCATCCCCTTCTTGTGTGATTCCGACAAACAGTTGCTTGAAAAATATCGTGTTGCCGCTTTTGAGGTAATATCTCTCATCGTAATTGTAGTCTTAAAACGAAAACAGTGTCGTAGTTTTGTCTCGCTGTTTCCTTAATCTTGAGAGTCGTTGAGTTAGAGAAATAACAAGTCACTAACAAACTAAAACATAACTCAAAAACAATTGTAACATGTTTTTTCAACGATTTACTTTTTCAACAATAAAAAAGACGGGAAAGTTTATTTTATGATTACAAAAAATATGGAGAAAGTACCTCTTTAATAGTTAAATTATTAAATGGAAACTCATATATGGGGGATTTAAAATACCCCACTTCGGGCTAGCTAGGTTTAATTGTCAGATAATGCGAACGTTATGCACTTCACTTAACCGCCACTATCAATACCGATGCGCAATTCTACATATTTATGTAGTACTTATTTTTGAGACATTTTACACAAATATTTATGTAGTTTTAAATACTATTCGTTATATCTAAATAAAATTAAAAGTAACTCCGTAAGTAATTTACATTAAAAATGTGAATATTCAATATCTTTTTAATATTCTTTTAAGATTACATTTGTATAGAAGGAAATAGTTGTATAAATAGAATAAGATAAATTGTTAATAATAAGATTATAACTTAAGAAAAACCAAGAGACGCTTACTCGTTGCTTAGTGAACGTTTACCAGCCGCATTTGTTAAACATATATGAGCCGTTTTGGCGGCAAATTAAATCCGTGCTTCCGATAGTTTCTGGGATTCCACTAACATCAAGCGATGGCGTAGTGGAATTGGCGAGTTTTCTTTTTGTTTAATGGTGTACCAGAATACTTTCGTTCCGTTGTAGGCAAGGAATGAGGCTCAAACCTACTATTTCTAAGCAGACAAAATCGCAGGCAACATCTATATAACACTATTAATGCTTGAAATATAATTTTAAGGTACAAGTGGGTCTTCATGAATTACTCGGCCACGGTAGTGGCAAATTGTTGCGACAAAACGCAGACGGCACTTACAACTTTGATAAGGAGAAAGTGAAGAATCCACTTACTGGTACGTTTCTCTTAGCTCTCTTTTACTGTTAACTCCTAAGATATTCATTTAAAATCTAGTGTAATAGATTATATTAATAATTACTTAGCTTACGGTGAATTGTCGTCATCGTTTGTGGATTTGCCAATAATTTTTTTTCGTTTCTCTACGCGATCTAATCAGAAATGAGGAGATCCGTAGTAGAACCAAAGTCACCGACATAGCCCTACGAATCGCGAACCTGAAGTGGCAATGGGCGGGGCACATAGTCCGGCAAACATTTCATTCCAGCACGTTCCGACCCCAACATCCATCATGTTGGGGTCGGAACGTGCTGGAATGGCGACCCCGCACCGGACGACGCAGTGTAGGAAGACCCCCCACAGTGTGGGCCGACGATATAAGGAGGGTCTCCGGTAGCCGCTGGAGCCAGGCGGCGCAAGGTCGTGCCTTGTGGGCATCATTTCGTGAGACCTATGTCCAGCAGTGCACGTCCATCGGTTGAAGCGACGACGACGACGGTGACTAAAGTTGTTAAGTTGAAGTAGATTAAAATTATAGCAGAGGCCCCGGGTTCGATCCCCGGTAGGGATAATTTAGAAAAACCACAAAATGACCAGTTATATGTCTAAACCTTTATCACGAATCTACAAGTGCAAACCATAGAATATGCGTTCACTAGTTTTTGCCAGTAATAGCAACTTACAGATTTCAGAACAACACATCGAAAGCAATGCGAGACATACGATATTTTAATATAATAAAGTTAAAGATTTTAATTACTTGGACATTTATATGTCGGAGAATAAGAGAGAACGGAGAAGCATAAAGCACAGGGTATATATGTAGGGTTGTCCACCGACATCGTTATTAATTGGATCCATTATTTAATTTCTTATTCTGTGGGCGTTCGTGGGTAATGTTGGTGCAATCAAACACTATTAATTAACTCGGATTATAATGTTCCCAATATCAATTTACACAAACTCATTAACACTAATAGCTAGGAACGCGACAGTTTCAATATTCGACCACTCCGGCGGACCGCCACTCGAGAACTGCCGAGAGACGCGCCGGACTGCCACTTATTGACTCTGCCCCCACGCCGATACACAGATGGCGCCAGCGTTCCACAGACTATTACACACGGACCAGCGATCCACAGACTGTTGCACTCCGACATATATATTTACTCTTCGATACACTTGGCATGTATCACAAAAGGGTTCGTGAATGTTTAAAAATGTTATGTTAAATGTGTAAATAGATACTATATATTATAATGTTTCTATTAACTTCATACATACGGTGTTAACCTTTAAGTAAATTGCTACAATTACTATGTAAAGTAAGTCCTAGCATATATATTTCTTCCGTTTTAGAATGTAAGTGGTTTATTTGTGAACCTTTAATAAATAAACAAACATCGAACGATAGGAACGGTACACTAATGAAGAATGTTTCAAAATCGGACATTTTTTCCTTTTGAGAAACATATACAAAACTACAAATGTTTCCTCTTTATAATATTAGTTTAGATAAGGATTATTCTTACTAGACATAACGTCCCTACTTGTATCGTAGGTAAATTAATAGAGTCGTGGTATGGTGAAGGGGAGACATACGATAGCAAGTTTACTACGCTCGGCTCATCTTTCGAGGAGTGTCGCGCGGAGGCTGTTGGACTCTACCTGTCTCTCCAACCAGAGATATTGAAGTAATGTATTTAAACTGTAACCTATATAACGACATTCTAATATATTTTTTTTATATTCTCTATTTAAGTTTAGTAAGTTAAATAATTAATCGTCATTAGTCTGTACCTTAACTGCCTTATTGATTATTAGTGGTTATATTCCTATAGACATGAGGTCTTGGGTTCGAGTCCCGGGTCGGGCCAATTCAAAAATCAATATTGAGTTTTCTATTAAGATTTTCTCAACATTTGCCCGAAGTTGGGAGGTTGGCGGCGTGATCCACCCCCGTGCCTCAGGGAGCACGTTCAGCCGTCGGTCCTGCGCCCGATCTCTCTCCGGTCGTGTCGGATTCTCATCACATCGGACTATGAGAGTGAAGGAATAGAGAGTTTACTTGTGTACTATGCCTGCCGATCCGCAGTGGAGCAGCGTGGTCTATGCTTTAAAAACAATGGGACATTAATGGTCTGCTACTTACTTTTTACTTTAGTCTGTACCTTGGTATTAAATCTACCGCCTGTTCGAAAAACTGATTATTCGTTGGTTGAGAAGAAACCGGCAGGTAACTCAGTATTTTTAATTTAAACATAGTTTTTATGTATTCAAATTTCTTTACATTATGTCTACTTAATGCACACTTTCAATAACACCATAAAATGTGTACTCCCTTCCTCCTTCCATATTTACTATACTTATATACATTATTTTACTGTAGTGATATAGACTATAATATCTCAATTCGACTGTATTGTAAAAGCATGATCTTTTATAGTGATGTTTTAGCAAAAGTTATTAATTAATAAGTTATAAATTAAATAAATCCAAAATCATAAAAATATTCCTCACGTAATTAATGAATGTTCCCTATCACGCTATAGACTTTTCGGCTACGAGGGTGAAGAGGCTGAAAACGTGATCTACGTAAACTGGCTCAGCCTTTTGTGGAACGGCGCAGCCAAGGCCACGGAGATGTATCAACCATCCACTCAAACGTGGCTTCAGGTGAAATAGTTACATTGATCTTTAATTTTAATTTGGACTGGTACAATTTCTCTGATTTTAAACACACTGACGATTTAATGCAACAATTAATTCTATTCATTATTATACAGGGATAGATACAACTCTACCAACAAAATGAAATGATTAAGAGGTAAATTACCTTTTACCATACTGACACGTTCCTTTTTTAATCTATATCATCGCTTACAATGTGAGTGAGAGCTTACAATCACAGTTAATCGTTAAGCAGTAGAAAAAAGCTTTTATGGTGTTTATAATACAATATGTTTTAGGCAATAACTATACACAATTATTATGTATTGTTGTTATTACTTAATTTTATTATATTGAACGTTATTTCTCTCACTCCAACAAACACTAACGCCTAAAGTAAAGAGCGAGACAAATGTACGAAACTGTTTTCGTTGTCGCCGATTTGTACGGCCGCGTATTTCGCTCGGTCGTCCCATGGCAGCTCAACTCTATTTCAGATTTTAATATAAATTAACAGTTCGGATCACGCGTAATTTTATTATACTTTGAGATCGAAAGATTAAGTTTTCACTTCTGCCGTGTAGTTCGCACACATCAAGTTTTTTCTACTACTGAGTGAATTAAATTAGTTGACTGTAACTCGCTCGCTGGCATAGTTGTTGAGAGTTGACTACTTGAACGAGCGTTACATGGCCGAGCTGGACATCCTAGTTTCATTCAATACACAATATAAACGTGATTAAGCAATATTCGTTTAAAAAAAATCTTTATTATGTTTGACAGGCGCATGCAAGAGCTCGTTTCGTATTGATGAGGTTGTTGGAAATTGAAGGCAACGGAATGTTAACTGTCACCGAAGTTGAACCAAATCAAAATCTCCTGCTCACTTTGGATAGAACAAGATTGGCCACCGATGGGAAAAGAATTATTGGTATGCAAGGATATTATATTCTATCTTTACATTTATATAAATAGATCCTTGTATAGGTGGCCATAACACCCTGAACGACTGGAACAATAGGATTTTTTTGTGTGTGTGTGTGTTTATATTTTATGTATATTCGAGAATGATTTTAATCAGCGGTCAGTAATAGCCGTTCAGATAACAGTACGATAAATATGGTTAAAAATTTAAAATACAGAAAAAAATTAAAGTGACCTGCACCAATATCCTCAAATCATTCGTGATCCTCATAAAATTTGTCACCTTTTAATAGACAAAGTAGGCGACACCTGGTTTAGTTTAACAATTCGATCCAATCAATAATGATTATCCAATATTTCTATACTAGTTGGTATTAAAAATGTGGAAGCGTTTTGTTGCCGCATTAGTATTTTGTTTCCTATTTTCCTCTTATATCCTTGTATATTAAAAACTTTACACAGACCAAAAAACCGCCACTCAACGGCCATAAAAATATATAATTAGTTGTCTGCCAGTACACAAGATAAAGGCACAACACAAGATAAAGGCACAAGAGTTGTAATTGCAAAGCTCAAAGAATTCTAAATAGATTGATGTTTCTACATGTCTAAAATTAAAGTTTAATTTTGACCATGGAGTCTTATGACGACGTATTGTGGTATTTTTTGTAGTCTTTTAATTTCTAAAACATCAAACAAGCAACAAGTTAACATTTATACATCATTATTTAATGTTTTTAACAAATAAACGATTTGAAATTTATTTTCTAATTATTATTTTTACAATTATTTATTTGTTCTCTTTATTACACAGATTAAGCAAGAATTCTAAATAATTGTCAGGTACATAAGGCAGTCTTATTTAAAAAATAATTGTAGATAAATAGTTATAATCTACCGATCTACTTCATTTAAAGAAATATCAATTTTTACAGTACCGCCACAATATATATTGAATAACATTTTATATATTCGTGATGATATTCATTTATACGGCAAAAAAAAAAGCGAAACACAATTTTAATACAAGAAATAAAAACAAACTTGTGATGCCATATTTTAGAGTGAAAATGTTCAGAAATCATTTGCCGGGTTGAGCATACGAATTTTTAACAAGACGTCCGAATCACTGTTGGGTTTGCCTCCACATCGTTTTAAGAAATATGTTTAAAAGGTCCTATTACGACAATCATATTTTGTTTGTTTGGACTTGATTCCAGTTGGACATGAAAGCTCAACTCATTGTAACCTACAAAAACTACGTTTAAAGGAATAATTCTTAAGTTTCTTGCTAGTTTCTTCTGAGCGGAATCAACTTTCCGAACCGGTGGTAGATTTGTCACCAACTGACAGACTACTGACTATTTGAAAGTGCTTTTTGAGCCTACTTGAATTAAGATTTTTTTTTAATTTTTTTGTTTAGCCTAAAATTGAAACCGTGGCCTCAGCTAGCGAAGAGAATCAAAATAATCAAATTTATTTCCATTTCTCACACAGATGGCACTAATATAACACAATATCTGGCTCCTGGACTAAATTGAACTGTCTCAAAAACCAGTTCCCACTCCAACTATAACTATATAAGAATAAATCAAATGACGTTAACAAAACAGCAAAATAATGAAAAGAGAGAACTTAAACTTGTTAACTAAGTATTCCAAATATAATTGTTACGAATGTGTGTGTGTGTGTGTGTGTGTGTGTGTGTGGACGTCATAACGCCAAAGAGGCCGTCAAAATTGTCAATTAATTATTTATTATTGCAGGCGATTTTCTACGGAAGTTACAAACAATAAAATCTACGGGAGATGTGGAGGAAGCGGAGCGTCTGTTCACTAAGTACAGCGAGCTTTGCGCGCCTTGGAACCGCTGGAGAGATATAGTGATGCTGCACAAACAGCCGCGGAACATATTCGTGCAGCCCAACACTATTCACGCTGGTAAGAAAGGAAAAACAGAAGTGAAACTTACGAAAATTTTGGCAAGAGGATAATTTTAGGTTTTAGTAATGATTTAATGTTAACTCCCACTATGCCTTGATCAACACGAGTTCTCCCACGTTAAATCATATGAGTTTGTGTCTGTCTCTTTTTACTGTTTCATCGACTTCCAAATCACAACGATGCTAAATTCACACTTCAGAAATTTCGACGGCACCCATCATAGTAGTATTATCTATTAAACTAATCAATGATGTGTCATGACGTTCAGTAATAGGTAGTGTAGGTAGGTAGTTATAAAACGATAAATCCGAAATATTCAAAGATTTGTAATGTGATGTCGTAACAAGTATATTTTTGTGCACTTAAATCACAAACGCTGGTTAAACCATACGAGATAAATCAAATTAATGCGCTATGGTAATGTACATTTTAAAAAGGGTTTTTATTCTATTTCTGACAGATTAGCGCTTGACTGTAAAAACACCTGATGGTAAGTGATGATACGGTCTAAGATGGAAGCGCTCTAATCTGGCAAGAGGTCTCTTTGATCGATAAAACCCACCCACAACCATAACCAACATTAGAATAAACCATTAAAATAAAGTTAACTATTATTTATTTATTTTATACAAATTATTTTATAATGCCTATAGAAACATACATTCTTGACTATTTGAAAAACCTAATATTACGCGAACCGCACGGAGCAATCTCTTTTAATAGGTCGTGCTGTAGAACTATTTACTTAAAAAATCGCCGCAGGTTAAGAAGTTTGTCTCAATTGACGTAGAATTTTGGTTAATAGTTATTATTCACGTGTTTGTTAATCTCAGGCGATGATGTGGAGCTAAAACGCTACCCAGCGAGTGCGGAAGGTATGATTGCATCGTGGGTGGATCGTTTCAACACAGTGGCTGCGGACGATATCCTCGAGCAGCTCGCAGAAGCAGATCACAAACACTATGTGGAATTGCAGCAACTCGCTGCCTAAATGTCCCAATATAATCCAATTTTTATTGCCAATATACATTTTTTTATGTATATTTTGTTTTATTTATTTAATTATTGATAGTCCAACAGCATTTTAACAAGTTGTTACATAGGATACTTAATATACTTAAAAAGAGGCCAATTACGGATTAGACTTGGTCTTCCCCTTCCAACTTTCGCATTCACTCTTGACTCATAAATCCTTTTTGTCAGTCTCCTTTCGTTCATTCTCTCTACATGCCCAAACCATCTAAGCATACCTTTCTCAATTTTAGTCACTACAACTTCTTTTAATCCACAACGTTCTCTTATCACACTATTTCTTACTTTGTCACTCAGTTCCAATCCACTCATACTTCTCAACGCTCTCATCTCTACCGCATTTATTTTACTTTTGTGATTCTTCTGCCATACCCAACTTTCACTACCATACATAAGTGTTGGCACCAACACTCCAGCATGCACTGCCAGTCTAGCCCTTTGAGACACCATCTGGCTATTCATAAAAGCATGCAGAGCACCATTTACCATATTCCCTGCATTCACTCTCCTTTCGATATCACTTTCACATGTTCCATCTTTTGTAAATTTAGATCCCAAGTATACAAATTCTTTCACCTCTTCCACTTGTTCCCCATCTATCAAAATATTGCCATTCATCATAGATTCATCTCGTTCAAAAAGCATAACTTTCGTTTTGTTTACATTCACTTTCATTCCTTTCCCTTTCAAAGCTTCATTCATAATATTTAGCATCTCCTGAAGCTCGTTAGCGGATGACGCAAGTATTACTTGATCATCAGCGTAGAGTAAACATTTGATGAGTAATTCATTCATTCTTAACCCATACATACTTTCTTTTAAATCTGTCAAACATTTATCCATGAAAAGGTTGAACAGCCATGGTGACGCAACACATCCCTGTCGAACACCTCTTTCGACAGGAAACCACTCCGTGTACGCTCCGTTTATTCTGACACAGGCACTAGAACCCTCATAGAGAGACTTCAATGCTTGGATCAGACAACCGCTCACCCCATACGTAGATAACGTTGACCACAGCTCATTCCTCACCACTCGATCATAGGCCTTTTCTAAATCTACGAACGCGCAATAAACTTTTTGGTGTTTAGCCAAACATTTTTCAGTTATGCACCGTAAAGAAAAGACCTGATCCGTACATCCCATTCCTCTTCTAAATCCCGCTTGCACGTCCCATATTTTCTCATCAGTTTCATTAATCACCCTTTCAATCAATATCTTTGTATACAATTTGCCGACGACACTAAGAAGGCTGATACCGCGGTAATATTTGCACTCATGCTGTGACCCTTTTCCTTTATATAGAGGGACAATGACGGCCTTGCTCCAATCGCTTGGGATTTGGCCTTTCTCCCAGCATATATTGAAAAGGCAGTACAGCTGAGCTACCACAATCCCGCAGCCAGCCTTCAGCATCTCGACTGTCATACCCAGCAGCCTTACCTGACTTCCAAATATACGCTCTAAAAAGTATAAAATAAGTGCGTATTCTTTTTTAGAGTTCTTCTTATTCTTATATTTGAAGACGGTGTCAGCCGAAGTAGGTACCTACATTTATAGGTATAAGTTGTAACTATATACATAGCTATAGGTGTGGGATGCCAAGTGGACACACGGAATACACCTTGGCAGACGCAGACTCCGAATATAAAATTACAAAGATTTCTAAAAAAGAATACCCAACCATTTTATTCTTTTTATGGAACACTTTGTTTTGAATGCGATTCTTTTTTGAATTGCGCTTTCAACAATCAAAAGTAGGGTGTGACTGTGTTATGGACATGATCGTTTACATAGCGTAATAAATTCTTTGATCCTTTAGCTATCCAGTGGTGTAATTGAGTTTGAAAAGATGGAGGTGATAGATATGTAGCTACAAGACCAAACTGTACCCCCTGGTTTTGTTATTATTCACTTCCCTTTGGATGCGATTTTAAAAGACGGATTCACGTCAATATAAAGAAATGTGAAAAGGGTTTTCTATAATGCTTTTGTGATTACAAAAGTTACGAAGAAAATATTCTACTTACTACTCAAGAAATAAAATTAATAGGGGGTTTTCTAATCCGCCGCATCGGACTGGCAAGATTAATTGTTGTCATTAGCGCTAAAAATATACTACAAAATACTATCCATTTAGGCATACCTAGATAAAAACTTCCTTTGGATCATCAAATCGAATCGTTGGTATCGAGTTTTTGAATAGTCGATGCTACACTTTAAAACGGGTCTCAAAAAAGTATAATATACAGTCCGAGACGGAAACGCATTACTCTGGTAAGAGGCACTTTACCTCTTATCAACACAGTATGGTAGAACTGCCTCATTGGTCTAGTGGTTAGCATGTTCGACTACAGGCATGAAGTCAAGGGTTCGAGTCCCGGGTCGGGCCAATTCGAAATCGATATTCAGTTTTCTATTAAGATTTTCTTAAAATTTTTCCCGAAGTTGGGAAAAATTTGGTGATTTAATCCACTCCCGTGTCTCGGAGACCACGAAAGCTGTCGGTCCTGTGCTTGATCTCTTTCCGGTCGTGTTGGATTGCCGTCACGTCGGGCTATGAGAGTGAAGGAATAGAGAGTACACTTGTGTACTACGCCTGCCAATTCGCAGTGGAGCAGCGTGGTAGTGGTGTATGCTTTTAAAACCCTCTCATATGCGTGAGGAGGCCTGTGCCCAGCAGTGGGACTTTAATGGGCTGCTACTTAGTACACAGTATCGCACCAGAACACATATCGTCTTGTTTAGCGGTACGTCTTTGTTGGCAGAGTGGTAACTAACCACGGCCAAAGCCTCTCACCATTTGGGATCGAACGTGGGACCTGTGCTACTATCAAATCGAGTACCAGCGCCAGCGAGATATATCTCGTTTCGCTCTATTTAAATTGGCAACTATAGCAGCTTATATGCAAATAACAAATTCACGTCTCAATTACCCAGTTTTATGATGACTAATTATATAGCTATTCCTTTATATTTAAACATCATTCGTATGTGCGTGTGTATTTAATAAAAAAACACTTATTTCAACTATAATTTATTCACATTCAATACAAAACGTGTGTGATAGCAATTATAATATTTAAAACAGTTTACATTAACTATTATTATAAAATATTATGAATCACCACACACTAAATAAATAATCATTATTAAAGTAATTTTAATATAGTCATTTATTTCAATAAATAAAATAAAAAGATGAGTCTTGGTAAATATTGCTTTACAGACGTCTTAAACGGACTAGTTATTTACCGACACTATTAGAGATGATATAAAATGGCAACAAATGAAAACAGCAACTCTATAATACTTAAAATAATTGCGTTTTTTTTAACAAAATATATTCTTTTCACTCAAAAACATACTTTTTAATATGTATACGTACATTATAAATGACAGTAACTTTTATAAATATACGAGTTTATTACTAAGAAAACCATCAACTAAGCACCATTCTATTCGATTACTGTTTCAATACAACTGCAGTCGGTATTATCTGGTTACCGTAAACATTTAAACTTAAAAGTGACTTAGTTTATCAACAATCGATAAAATTAAAATAGTTAAAATGTCATATTTTTTTAGAACATTTGTGCGAAAACACTTATGTACTTGCTTCATTTATATTTCAATGAAATTCAGTATCAAATCCAAGTTGCTTATGTTAGAAAGGCACGTAAGATCAATTCACATTCAATGTTTATTTAATTATTTGTGTCGTACTGTTTTATTCGTTATGATAGTAACGTTTATTAACAAATTTGTATTTGTATCAGACTGTTTTATTCATTATGATGAACGTTTACAAAGATATTTGTATTTGTATGATACTGTTTTATTCATTATGATACTAACGTTTACAAACAAATTAGTCTTTGTATCATACATTTTTATTAATTATGACATATCAAGCTTGCCTTCGAAGGAAATTAATCCAGCTCCCACTTAGAGGTTTTTGAATATATCTGAAATTTGATTTGATAAAAAACTTCGGATATACCTTATTTATTTAAGAGTTAATCAGTCTAAGTACTAGTTCCACAAATGCAAACAACTAGAGTATAGGCAAGAAGTTTCTAGTTTTTTTTAAATGTGCATTTACATAAAACAAAGAAAGTATATTTTAAGAGATTCCGATTTAGTAACATAGTATTCGTTATATATGAGATTCTAACAAAATTATAAAAAAAGACGCGATTTCAGGACAATCGAACGAAGTTCCTTTTGCTTTATATTCTATTTGTATATCGGCGCTAAATACATATTCACTGTTTTTTTTGGTGTATCTCTTTCTAATATCTAAAAATCACAACATACATAGCTGTAAACTATAGCAAACGCAATATTTTCATTGATTATTGCAATTTCTTTTCATGATAAAGCAAAGTTTTTATTAATTTAGTAAAAATGGTTAATAATATGGCCCCTGCATATTGACGGTCATCTTGATGAGTATATTAACTTATTTGTTTCTTTTTTTAAATCATAAAACTATAAAAAAAATGTTGCCTAAAAACATATCATTAGTACAAAAAGTAGTACAGTGATAAAAAAATTATATTTGAAACACAGTTAAATACAATTAAGATTTTATACTTTATTATTTCCTGGTTGCAGCCGCAGCCGCACCAATCAATATTTTAAGATATCCATTTTAATGAAATGTTGTTAAGGGCAGTTTTTACATCAAATATACTTTGCTTTGTACGTTGGGGGCATCAATAAATACATCCACGGATGTATTTATTTAAATAAAAATAATATTCAGTATTTTTTAAATTGTGTCAACGTTTCCAACTATTTACAATCCGCATAACGTTGCGTCAAGGTCATATAGACACTATTGTGCATAAACAATAAAAAATAATCACGTAATTTCATAATGTAAAAAAACATGTTAGTCGAACACATATTTTTATAAGCAGGTCTAAAACACGACAGAGGAACTTCGTTCTAATAAAGTGATGAAGTTTTTTGTACTTAAAATGCGCCAATACAATTCCGGAATTCATTAATTATTAATAACGCCTTTCAGTCAACTTTCGAAGAGCGTTCTGCACCGTCGCTTTCGCTTTTAGATGAGACATTGGATCTGAAAGTGAAAAATCATTCTCAAATTCATACCTAGCATTAACTCATAGTTTCGACCGGTGATGATAATAATGTGCAATGATATTTATAATCAACAACGTTATATCTACAAAATGAAATTCGTTAATAATTTGAATTTGTGTATCAGCGATTGAACATTGTGCCTTCATTAGATAATTATAAACATACTGATTGATCTCAACTAAAAAAAAAACCTATTTATAAAATGTACAAATATTTATAATAATATATTAAAAACTTAAGCATTAGTGTCGTAAAATTTAATTCAAAGCATGAAGCGTGCACAGAAATCTTTTTTTTTTTTTGGGGAAAGTTATTTATAATTATTATTTATGTTACATGAAAATAAGTGGCGGAATATACACACCTAGGTACTGAGTCCTTTTCTGAATCAGGTTTTCTGGTAACGCTGATCGAAATTTTTCTTTGTCTTATTTTATCTAGTATATTTTCGGGGCTGGGTTCTTTTTCACTTTCTTTAAGAATAATTGCAGAATTTCTAGTCGTTTTTGGCCTATACGTTGCATAACTTCCTGGAGAAAATAACGAATTTGCACGATTATACTTGTATGACTCCTTGGGTAGACTAAATGATTGATCTTCACTTGTATCGGAACTATCGAACAACGATTTTGTCTTTGTATATCTGTTAGAGCTATAGGAAGGTGGGTCATAATCTAAGTAACTTCTATTTCCTGCGTGCTTTCTAAAATCGTTTCGGTCGAGGGATCGATACATATCAACTTTATCATTCGTTCCATCGTATCTCAAACTACTTCTCGTATTTAGTGGATCACTGAGTAAACTTCTGTAGCGTTCCGTAGATGGTGAAATGTCCGACCCGACGGATAGTCCAGGTGAAAGATCATAATTTCCCGGCGAAGTAGGAGATACATCATACTTCGACTCGTGAGAATGTATCCTTGCTAGAGGATCATACTCAATAGCTCCAGGACCAACTAAATTACTTTTTCGCCTGTGTTTCTTTTCGTTAAATCGAGAATAAAAACTTTTTCTTCGTATTCTATCAACAATATCTTCCCTTTCAGGTGTTATAGAATCAAGACTTCGCAAGGTCAAGTTATGGGTTGAGCTGTCAGTGAGCGGTTTTTCCTTAACTCCACTGGTTTCTGATTTAGTTTCAGAATTTGAATATGTTGATTTACTTCGTGATCGACTTCGATTTTGTATATCGGCTGTATCTTCAGTAATCATATCATTAGAAACACTTCCATTCTTTTTGATCGAACAAATTTTGCTAATATCCTTTTCAGTATCCAAACTATTCATAATTTGTGGTTCTATCACAGGACTTGTAGGAACTATTTTTTTCACTCTTGGCAGTTTCGAGAAATCTAATTTTAAAGAACTCTTACTATTATTGGAATCAATTTCTATCTTATCTTTTACGGCAAGATCGTTACTGTCATCCAATAAACTAATATCATCGTTTGACGTCTCACTATATTTATTTTTACGACTCAAGCCATTTAAAAGAAGAGAAGTTGGCCTTTTCGGCTTTTCTTCGGTGTTTACATTAATGGCAATCGGTTTATTCTTTTTAGCTAAAATATCATTATGATGCACATCATCGTTTTCTGGTAGGTCTTTTTCTACAGCCGATTTAATAAACTTTTCTTTAGGCTCGAACTTCTTAAAGAGGCCTAAAACTTTGGAGACAGTGGTTTTGTTTGAACTACTATTTTGATTATCCAAAGCTGCGACATCTGTGATTGTTACTGCTCTTTTAATTAAATTAGATTCTGTTGGCGGATCGACATTAACAGGAACTGAATTTTCCCTTTGAGTGCGGTTGCTTTTTATATATTCAGTTGCGGAATCACCTTTGGACACTTTTTCAGGAGAAACTGATTTAGATGATGCAAATTTTTCGAGCTTTTGACCAATTGATTGAAACACAGATTTCTTTTTCGGAACACCGGCAGTTTTGGTGCTTTCATCGCCCAACTTTTCTTTAACTTTTTTTGTAACTTTTTTCTTTTCATCTGCTACTTTACTTTCTTTAGAAGTGCCGTCTATTAAATCAGCCTTTGACTTCGAAGTCACTTTTTTCACTATTTTCTTTTTAACAATATTCTTTTTATCGTTAGCTTGACTGTCGTCCGGTTTGGATGACGTCTTATTTCCATCCTTTACAGTGTCATTTTTGTCACTAATTTTGTGAATGTTTGTAATTTTTAAGTCAGAGTCATTATTATTATTTTTTGTTTGTATTTCTTTCTCTATTTTTTCCTTAGAGTCGGATTTGATTTCAGGTACATTAACGACTTGATATTTTTTTAAAGTCAAAATAGAATCAACATCCTTTTTACCATCAATTTTTGTGTTAAGTTTTTGATCTGCAGATTTTTTTTGTGAGTCTTTTCTAGGCAATGTGATACTGAAACTGACTTCTACGTCAGTTTTAGGTTCTGGGTCATTAAATTTTTCTTTAGTGGGTTTCGCTTCATCTTTCTTAACACTACGGTCAATGTAAACCTTTTCAGGAGAAGGTGTATTGGTTGGATAACTTTTAGGTCTTAACAATTTTGATTCTCTATTCATTTTTTTATCATCGCTAGCGTCATTATTTGTGCAACTCTCTATGGAGGAACATTTATCTGTTTCCTCATAAGAATCAACATTCTTAATAGGGTAACTTTTAGGTCTAATCATCTTTGACTCTTTGTTCGGAGCGTTATTAACAAGACCACTATGTTTCGTCCCTTTCATTTTATAGTGTGGAATTTGTTGCGGTGTACTTGAGTCTAAAATACTCTCCTTTATATTATCTAATATCGGTGAAAATGGTGTTGTTGATCTGCTACGATCTTTTAATAATAGATTGCCCACGGGAGAGAGACATTTCTTAGCAGAATAATCGTCTTTGGTCCCCGAGTCATCAACCATCACTTCTGTCCGAGTCGATTCTAAGGATTTATTTCTTTTATCCCTGATTTCTTTTAAAATTTTTTGTGTTTCTAATTCTTTTTCTTTCTTATGTTTTACATATATACTGTCATCTATAGAAGCATCAAAGAAATCGGAACGTAAAAACCTAGATGTACGTTTTTTAGGTTGATCTCCGGCTAACCGCAGAGAGTGTCGCCTGAAACCTAAGCCTGGGGTGGTATTTATCGCGGGTGATCCATAGGCAGCTATATAACTAGGTTCTGAGAGAATACTAGCAGTGTCAGAGGAATAAGGTTCATCCAAGGATAAATTTCTTTCCGGCGCTAAATATTTACTTAATAGGGGACGGTCTGGTGTACGCCGAACAATGGTATTTTTAGATCCAATAGGTTCTGTTGTAAAGGTGTCTAACTTATTAGGTACGTAATTGATGTCACCAACGGACGTTGGTGATACAGAATCTCTGGAAACTGTCGACCGTCGCCTGAGGCGAGGCAAAGTGCAGAATTCAGGTGCAACGTCCAAAAAGTTTTCAGGCTTATATCGCGGGACTTCCGCAGGAATGGAAACCATTTCGGAAGGTTGCTCTAATGTAGAATCGGTTCCTTCGTTCAAACATTTTACTCTTTCGGAAAGATTAAATCTTTCAATAGATCCAATTTCATGAGGAGTCGGAACTGCTTCGGTGATATTCGTATCTTCAGTCGCCTTAGCTTTCACGGAATGTTTTACTTCTTTGGATATTTCAGAGTTCATTTCGGGGTCTATTTTTTCAAATGGATCTACTTCCGCGGAGACCTCGATTTCGGAGCGAGTGCAATTTTTCGCAGAATGGTTTTCTGTGGTGATGACGTTCTCTTCAGAGCATTTATCGTTATCTGGAGCTACGGTATTTTCCCTATCTCGTGTCAACGAGGCGCCGTCGACGGGGTCGTCGGGTGTGCGGGTATCGAGGCTTTTCGAGGCGGAGTGGCTGCGTGCGTAAGGCGGTCTAGAAGCGGGCGTGGAGTTGAGCGAGAGCGTGCGGCGCAGACTGGCGGCGGCCTGCGGTGGCAGGTGTGCGAGCAGTTGCCGCTGCAGGCGCCGCGACAGCGCCGGCGTGAGTCCGGACAGCGCACGCATCTCCCTCTCCGAAAACTCTATCGAACTCAGATCCAGATCGGACAGATCCAGTCCGTCATTCGCGTCCGTCGTTTGCGAGGCTCTTGTTTGGTGCTTGCCGGTTTTCTTACAACTACCTGTAATGCAATCGAAAACACACTTTTCCATCATGCATGACGTTCGCTAATATGGTATATGTACAGTGTCATCTTTCGTTACATCGACGGCGCGTCGATTCGTTATTTTCACGTCGCCCGGCGCGTTTCCCAAGTTTTAAAAATGTTACGTTAACGGAAGATGCGAAACATCGATGCGTCTAGCGGGGTTAAATTTATGTTTTAGTAAGTTTTAATTCGAAAGTTATTTCCAAAAGGAAGCGAATATGCAAAACCAAAAACACAAAAATGAATGCATTAAAATGTTGCTCTTCGGATCGAACCCGATGTAACAGAATGCACGCCGAATCAACATTTCATCGGCGGTTCCGTACAACGGAGGCGCCCGTATTCTGATAACGGCCGGCGATGCGCGATGCGTAACACAAAAACACAAATGAATAAAAAAAAGTTTTTTAGTACCTATTCTTGCGTGTCGTTTGTGGTGGGTTTGTGGTCGAGGCCGGTGCCGCTGTGAAGTGAAGATTTGGTCGGAGCATGCAGTGTAACGCGCAACCCAACTGCAACCACACCAACACAACCTCACTAGCGCTCGTCCGCCGGCGCGCCCTGCCCGTCGCCTCCTCGGCGCACTACTAGTGTCGCTACATACTCTCTGGCTTCACGAGACGAGCTAGCGGACATCGTACTACCACATACCACATCGACTATCTACATTAAGGCAGTGATACTTTCCAAACAAATAAATTAACTTTTTTTTGAGCCGGTACAGATTAAAATTTTGCGATATATTTCTATGTTTACATAATACATTAAAAAAACTATTTCATACAAACATTACTACGTAATTGTCTATGCGATGTAAAAGAATGCATTGTCTGAACACTTCATGCAATTTTATAACTACAAAGAATGAATTTATGATGATCGAGAACGATGCAACATTTTCCTGCTAATGTTAGCGGGTAGGAAAAAGTCAAAACCTGCACAAATAATGCTTCATGAAAACAATATAAACACTACAATGCAAAAAAAGTTAAATTTAGTAATTGAATGTTAATAATTTCTATCGTCAAACAATATGTAACGGACCACATCGAACTTACGTTACGCGTATTCGGAATGATCCGTTACAATTCATTAATCAAAAAACCTACGACAGAAAACGTCACTAATATCCGAACGCATTCGTTTCTAAAATATCGAATTTCTATTCAAGTCGCGATATGTCCACAGTTAATCGATTTGTTTAGTGAAAGCGCAGCTATTTGTAAGTGTAGCGGTGCGGAGCGTAGCTACTTACAGTACCGTGAGACACTAGTTTTGATCACGATAATTCTGTTACCACAACCTAGGAAGCTTCGATACATACAACGCTTTAGACCACATGACCGAAATGAAATCTATATATGTGTGTAATATATACATATATATTCTACTAATATATAAATTTATATTGACTATTTCAAATATGCCGTCCGTTCGCTTCGCCCGATCAAACTATTTGTAACGCTCTGTTCACGCATTCACTAGTTTACTTTCCAAGTGAAGCGTGCTTAAAGAAGTTTTACTTCAAATATTTGATATATGCGTAATATCACTAATAGACAGGAGTGAAAACTATGCAGAAAATGGACCGATCTTGTCGAATTTGTATGTGTGTCTTCAGATGGATTCGGGATTGGTATAGATTGACAATTCGATGTTATAAATAACTAATTTATCCATATCTGTACGGGATCATGAACTACGCGGGTGACCACCGGGAACCGTTAGTGTATATTATACATATATGAACATACGTTATTTCAGTCGTATGATCTAAAGCGCAAACACTCATTTCTTTTTTTAGAAAAAAAAAGTATTTTGATTGTATTTAATGAAATTGTATTGAAATAATACATTATTACGATATTATAGACCAACCAATATTGCGACTACAATTCTCTGAACAAAAATGATACTAAAGTTTCATTGACCATAGCGAAAGCAAGTGCTCCAAACAGTGCAATTATTAACTTACGGCAATGTACAATTTACTCAGTAGCGTGCTCACAATGACCTAGGCGCTACAACCCGAGGGTATGTATAGAAGCGATAGCGAGTGATGATATTGGCAACGTTTTCGTCGTGTCTGTCAAGCGAGTGCGGAAGCGCGACAACTCACCTCGAGGAAGTGGCGAGCGGGACTTGTTGAACATCGAGTCGAAGGGCGCATGCAGGTCACGGGAGCCCCACCCTTCACGCCTGTAAAACAACGAAACCAATTAACACGCCGCTACAGGGAATATCTCTGCTGCTCTTAGTCTACACATAGCCCAGAATTATTCTCGGGATATACGGTTTCCTCACACTTTTTTCCTTCATCGAAAGGTCAAAACAAATCACGTTGTTATCTTTGCATCCTTACTATCGAAAAATTGCGCGTGAACGGAGTTGCCAAAAGACGAGATTATTTGTATGGGAATCTGAGACAGAGTCATCGGAACATCACGTGCATCCTCGTGAGAATACTAAGAGACATATATGAAAATTTTGTGCGAATTTGATTGAATTCAATAGCTAAATTAAAAATAACCTTCAACCTTGTTCAATCGGTTTAAAAATTAACTCACGTTTCTGAAACACTCCTTTTGCTTTCCATATATCTATGTGTGCTGCATGAAATGAATGAAAAATAAGCTGTTTACAGACGGTCAAAACTTAAATTATTTTAAATAACAACCAATCATTTAATAAAAGAACAAATGACATGAGAGGAAAAATGACCTATATCCAGTTTTTGATAATTATATCTTACCAGTATCATCCCAGTATCTATCGTTTATTTGTTTGTTTTTTTACCAGAATTTATTTCGTTGGATTTATATATATTGTAAATGAGAATATGTCAATGATAAAATAAAACTACGCAAGTAATATGGGACTACCATATCAATTTAGTTTGACATAAATTAACTCATATAGAAATAATACTTTATTAGTTTTTTCACTTTAAAAATTATAGTGTTATCTTTTAAATTTGAAAATGAACATGACGGTCTCAAAGAAAATTAATGTTTATGTACTTAACGAAAATAATAAAGCCCGATTAAGTTTTAAGTGAATTTTCTTTAGATGCGCTTCGCACAATATTTTGTTGATATTTAATGAGACGTAACCGTCACGCTCGGCTATGTAACTCCGTTTCTAATAAAGTAGTGAGAATCTTATAGTCAATCACTAACAATAATTTATACACAATAAAAATTAAATATACATTATAGTATAAATTTAATTAAAAATTAAACGTTAAAGTTTTCGTGTGGTCTTAAGCCCACACCAAGTTTTCAAAGTATGAATCACTCACTCACGTAATTTAAAAAACTTGTAAGGTGTTCGGCAATTTAATACCCTTTCCGGAGCTAAGTAACAACAAATTATTAAAACGGGTGATCTATATAGAAGTACCAAAACACCCTAGGTCGTTTGTATGAAATCTGAATTAGAATCAACGGAACATCATGAATCATGAATAAGCGCAGTAATGCGCTTCCATAAAACTGAGGTTGTTTTTCTTGCCCTTATCCCCTAGGTGGGGTCGGCACAGCATGTTTCGCCACTTCACTCTATCCGCTGTCATTTCTACATTCACACCCTTTATACACATATCCTCTTTCACACAATTCATCCATACTTTTTTTGGTCGCCCTCTCCCGGCCCTGCCGCTTACCATCATATTTAGGACCCTCTTGCATACATGGCTATCCTCCCTTCCCATTACATGTCCATACCAAGCAAACCTTCCACTCCATAACTTCTCGGTCACTGGTGCTACTTTCACACTTCATCTAATATACTCATTCTTATCTAATTTTGTCACTTCACACATCCATCTCAACATTCGCATCTCCGCTGCATGCAATTTCCTTTCATTCTCCCCTTTGGTGGCCCAGCACTCTGATCCATACAGGATGACAGGTCTTACGATCGTCTTATAAATCTTCCCCTTTAGTTTAAGGGGCATTCTGGCATCGCAAATTGTTCCCGAGACCTGCCTCCACTTCATCCAACCTGCATTTATCCTGCTAGTAACATCTCGGTCAATGCCGCCGTCGTTTTGGAAGATAGAGCCGAGGTAACGGAAATCTGAGCAGACTCGAAGGGAAACACCATCTAAGACAATCGAAGAAAAACTGGATGGATCCCCGAAATCACAGAACAGATGTTCTGTTTTGGTCCTATTGATCTTCAACCCTGCGTTTTCCAGTTTTTCCTGCCATATTTCTAGCCTTCTCTGTACCTCAGCTCCATCCTCTCCAACAAGCACAATGTCATCGGCAAACAGCATGCACCAGGGTGCTTCCTCTTGTATGTTTGATGTCAGTGCATCCATTACCAGGAGGAACAAAAAAGGGCTTAAAGCCGATCCCTGATGCAAACCTACGCCCACATTGAATTTGTTAGTTTCGCCGGCTGCGGAGCGAACGTATGTAGTTGCTCTACCGTACATAGCACGGATAAGACGCAGGTATTTCCCAGGCACTCTTTTCTCTTTCAAAGCCCACCACAAGACTTCACGGGGTACCCTATCATATGCCTTCTCCAGATCAACGAACACCATATGCAAGTTCTTATGTACTCGTTTGTACTTTTCGCAAAGTTGGCGAAGTGAGAATATGGCATCCGTTGTTCCACGTCCTGGCATGAACCCAAACTGATTCTCTGTCACATTCGTCTCTTCTCTCATTCGTCTAGCAACAATCTTCTCCCATACTTTCATGCTGTGTGACATGAGCTTTATTCCTCTATAACTGTTACAGTCCTGTACATCACCCTTGTTTTTGAAAATAGGCACCAGCGAACTGATACACCATTCGTCAGGGATCGCCTCTTCTTGTAACAACTTATTGAAGAACAAAGACAGCCACGTCCATCCATCCACATCCAGAAACTTCCACACTTCTATTGGTATCTCATCTGGTCCAACCGATTTACCGTTTCTCATACTTTGGACAGCCTTTTGTACTTCTTCTATGCCTATCTCTCTAACAACTCCCATATTCAATGGAACATCTTCCAACACTCCACTCCAATTATTCTCTTCATTCATTAGGTTTTCAAAATATCTTTCCCATCTTTTTTTAATTTCTTCGTTATCTGACAATACTTTCCCCTTACTATCTTTTATACAATTAACGTAATTTATATCTTTTCCTCTTTTTTCTCTTGCTTTTGAAATTTTATATATCTTTTGCGTACCTTCTGGACTTTCCAGTGTTTTATATAAAGATTCTTGAGCATTGGCTCTTGCAATAGCCACAGCTCTTTTAGCTTTTAGTTTGGTTTCGTTATATTTTGTTATTTTACTATGCTTATCGGTTTGATTACTTTCATCTACTTTTTGCCACTCTTTAAATGCATTTTTCTTATCTTTTAGTGCCTGTTGTACTTCCTTATTCCACCACCATGTCTCTTTATCAATTTTTCTTTTACCTTTTGACTGTCCAAAAACTTCTTTTGCTACACGTCTAATGCATCCCGCCATCTCATTCCAACATTCATTCACGGTTTTATCTGTTAATTCTTTCATTTCGATCATTTTGTCAACTACTTGTTTTCTAAATTCCTCTGCATACTCTTGTTTTTCAATTAAGCTCCATTTAATTTTCGGTACTGTTTTTGTTTTGTTTCTATTGCTTTTGACTTTGGGTTTGATCTCTAAAACTAATAAACGGTGTTGGGTTGTTAGTGATTCTCCTGGCAATACTTTACAATCCTTAACTGAACTAATTTTATTTCTTCCAAGTAAAAAGTAATCAATTTGTGTTCTATGGTTCCCGCTTTTGTACGTAATTAAATGTTGGTCACTTTTTCTAAAGAAAGAAAAAGTGAGTGAGAGAAATAACACGTATCAACTATTTGGTATTTTTATTATCAAAACAATGTTTTAAACGATTTGCGATTTCGACAACAGCAAACGGGGAAAGGTTTCTTTGTAATGTTTTTTATGATTATAAAAAAATTTTAAAAATAGCTCTTCTAATAATCAACTTATTAAGATAAAATGCATACATGGGAGATTTATCAAATCCCCTCTTGGACACGGCTAGGTTAATATAGAATACTGTATGGAAATGTGAGGGAGAAAGCCATTGTACGATCTAAATGATCAACTTGTACCTAAGGAGTCATAATGGTAGCGGAAAATAATGAGTTACAATATATGTAATAAAAAAAATGAAAATACTTACAACAGGTGTCTTCGTGGCAAGTGAGAGCTGCATGCAAAAAATAATTATTATCTATTAGTTGGTATATGGAAAAGACATGCTTATATCGATACTGGAAAGCAAATACGTAGTAATCAAAAAGTGTTCATCGGAACAGAAACACTACATAAAAAAAAAATACACATAACAGTCATATTTATCGAGTAGAGTTATAATTTTTTGACATGAATACTTAAATATTGTTGCTAAAAAGACTGACTTTACCGGCATTATCCTAAAGTTTTGTTAAAACTATACTTTGCAGATTACAACGTGTCTGTTTTCCAGCGTCGATATATTATTAAATGAATAATTACCTGAAAAAAAATTAATAACCAATTAATGAATTTATGTTCAAACGGTTAAAAGTTCCGATTTAATGAATAAGGACATATTTATACACGGTGTAATCATCATGGTTCTTTTTACAACAAATCGACATTTATGAAAAGGATTTTTTTTTAAATTTTTTATGCAAAAAAAACATTCGTGGTAATTTATCCTTTAGTGAATTAAAAGATTTTTTACGTTTAAAACATCTAGATTATATATGTAAAATAATAGGAAAAATTTTAAATTTATGAGGTATGACTAGTTGGACTTGATTTTAATATGAGTTTATAATCTAAATTCTTATTCATTATGAAATAATGGAATTGAAATACAACTATTGTTTATCTTTATATGATGAAATTTATTTGTATTCAATCCTACATATGACACATTTACGAAAATTAACACTACACTGTGTATAAATGTTTCTTTATTGTGATGTATATAAATAACGTTATTTATCGTTATTGTACTGAATCAAGGAAACGTCAAATTAATACTACATTAATAATTTTCATTAAGAAAAAGAAATTTTTAAGACGGAATTTCATTGTCGTCACATGATTAAGATGATATGGAAGAAATCACTATCTAGTAATAGGACCGCCTATTGCGTTTTATTTTTTGGGTTACTAGTAAGTTTTTAATTTAATAAATTCCCCGTTGTAGGCGCAATAAATAGTATAAGTTCTAAAAAAATATACACGCGTTGAATAGGCTCTAATAAAATGAATTAGTGCGTTTATGTAATATTTAAAGTTTTTCCTGATGGTTTACAAATAATAGAAAAGATGATAAATATAGAAATTTTTTTGACAGAATTCACTACAAATCTTTATTAAATTATATAGAACGGTTTAAATAAAGTTGTATGCGAAAATAAATGAAAAAACTTAAACAATTCTTCATTTACTGATTAAAGCTAATTATCATAGTAGTAATTTGACTTCCCATCCTGTCACCGATTTGCGGCGTGTTCCATAACCCATTATTGTAATCAGAATAATGTGAATTGATTCAGAAATGTGTAAATTGTGATGAAAAGCATTCCAAAAATCAAATCTATTTTTCAGCAGAAAATGCCAATATCACATTTATTCCTAAACAGATCTTTAATTTTAAAATACTTAATAGTTTGTTTATCTTTATGTCACATACATACGACACCCGTTTTTAAATGTAAGATTTATTAATAGAAATTAATCCAAATTAAGGAAATTAAAGGAAAGGAATGATAATGAGTGTCGTAAAGAGAATGAAGGTTGAGTCACCTGTTGAAGAAGGGCGACTGCAAATTATTGAAAAGCGAATGAGGATGTTGGAATCCAGGACCTTCCTCGCCATTCAGCCGCTGCGTAAGTGCACGCACCTGTAAAAATTTGAATATAACTTTTATCAAAAGCGTTGAGAGCTCTTATGTAAAAGTAAAAATTAAGTAGCACCCCATTAACGTCCCACAGCTGGGCACAGGCCTCCTCACTCATATAAGAGAGGGTTTTTAGAGCATAGACCCACCACGCCGCTCCACTGCGGATTGGCAGGCATAGTTTTTTATACTTAATAGGAATTTTTATTTTATTTATTTAAATAAATGACTATATTAAAATTACTTTAATATAGTCATTTATTTAAACTGCCTCATTGGTCTAGTGGTTAGCATGTTCGACTACAGACATGAGGTCCTGGGTTCGAGTCCCGGGTCGGGCCAATTCAAAAATCAATATTGAGTTTTCTATTAAGATTTTCTCAATATTTGCCCGAAGTTGGGAAGTTGGCGGTGTGATCCACCCCCGTGCCTCGGAGAGCACGTTAAGCCGTCGGTCCTGCGCCTGATCTCTCTCCGGTCGTGTCGGATTCCCGTCACACCGGACTATGAGAGTGAAGGAATAGAGAGTGCACTTGTGTACTATGCCTGCCAATCCGCAGTGGAGCAGCGTGGTGGGTCTATGCTCTAAAAACCCTCGCTTCTTGGAGTGAGGAGGCCTGTGCCCAGCAGTGGGACGTTAATGGGCTGCTACTTACTTACTTATTAAAATTACTTTAATAATGATTATTTAGTTAGTGTGCGGTGATTCATAATATTTTATAATAATAGTTAATGTAAACTTTTAAAATATTATAATTGCTATCACACACGTTTTGTATTGAATGTGAATAAATTATAGTTGAAATAAGGGTTTTTTTATTAAATACACAAGCACATACGAATGATGTATAAATATAAAGGAATAGCGAAGCTATATAATTAGTCATCATAAAACTGGGTAATTGAGACGTGAATTTGTTATTTGCATATAAGCTGCTATAGTTGCCAATTTAAAAAGAGCGAAACGAGATATATCTCGCTGGCGCTGGTACTCGATTTGATAGTAGCAGAGGTCTCAGAATCGATCCCGAATGGTGAGAGGCTATGGCCGTGGCTAGTTACCACCCTGCCAACAAAGACGTACCGCTAAACAAGAAAATATGTGTTCTGGTGCGATACTGTGCAGTAAGTAGCAGCCCATTAAAGTCCCACAGCTGGGCACAGACCTCCTCACGCATATGAGAGGGGGTCTTAAAAGTATAGACCACTACCACGCTGCTCCACTGCGAATTGGCAAGCGTAGTACACAAGTGTACTCGCTATTCGTTCACTTTCATAGTCCGATGTAACGGCAATCCGACACGACCGGAGATCAGGCGCCTGTCCTGCCAGCTATTTAAGATAGTACTCATATTGAAATAACGATGGCAAGGTTTATAATTTAATACAAATTATTGTACAGTAAAAATATACTATATATAGAAGTCTCAATCATTAACATAAAGTGCAAGTACAAGTTGGGAAAATCTGAAGTTGGGAAGTTGGCGATGCCCACACCCATGCCTCGGAAAACAGATTGTACGCCATAAACATTTAAATAAGTATTTGAGTAATTACTTGAAAAATTTTAAGAAATAATCATTACATACGAATAAAAATAAAATTACGAGCACGTAATGAGCATCCAATATAATATGATAACACGTACCCGATGCAACAAAGTGGAGAACAGATTCTCAGCTGTAAGCAGATGGAAGCCTTCATCTTCTTCGTCTTCTTCCCCGGAACTGACGGATTCAGCGCGAGCTGCTCGTGTAGATCTAACAGAACGTAGGAAATACGTCTTATAATACAATTGGATTATTTTATACCAAAGTTCCTTCATATATAAATTATAAGATAATAAGACGTTACGCAAAAAATACGTCCTAATTTTTACAAAAATAAATAGTTTGGTAATTTCTACTTCTCAAATATCAGAAAAGAATGTGAATTGTTGCACATACCGCAGTCTGTGCATGTGTGTATCGTCTTCTTCTTCTGACTCGCCTCCGCTGACTAGGCTGCTGTAAATTACAATTTGTTCTACTTAGCTACAATATTTGATCAAGATTTATATTTATAAAAAGATTATTACTGTATATTAGGCAATAAAGCGAAGGACGCTAGGTTAAGATGGTACGGCCATATACTGAGAAGGTCTGAACATCATTTTGTCAATAATTGCCTTTCCATTGCCTCAAAAAAGGAGAGGAGAGCCGAAAACCACATGGTTGAATGAAGCAGGCTTGACAAAAGATGATGCTCTCAACAGAGAAAAGTGGAGTCTCATGATTGGAAGGTCCGACCGGTATAATCGGGAAAAGGCGAGGCCGATGATGATGATGTTTTAAGGTTTTACTTTGTCATAACTTTCAGGAGTTCTCGTTAAATGGCTAGAATTTTCATTCACTGAAATTCAAATATAGATGTGCATACTTTCAAATGATACATGATACTGACAATATTTTCAAATATTAATTAAATTTACTTTTCGTAAAATTGCAGAGTTCTTTCTATTTAATGAGTTTAATCTTTCCAGCCAAGTATCAAAACATTACGCGTGATCTGATCGGCGGTACCCCAGCGTAAGGAAATCTGAAACAGATTCATGGCAACGTTACGTCCGCTGCCACGAGGGGACTGAGCGACATACGCGGGCATACATTTGTCTTGCTTATTCCTTACGGTGGTAACACGGTTCATCGAGTGTGACAAATAACATGTCACTAGCAGACTAAAACAAAATGTGCTAATACCAAAAATGTAGATGTTGCATATGAACTTGGGTTTTTTGTTATGCAAAACAATATTTTTAAACAATTTGTACTTTCATCAAATAATAAATAAAAACACGAAAAAAGTTTCTTTATAAAGCTTTTATGATAACAAAAAATATGAAAAAGTAACTTTTGTAATACTCAGTTATTAAACCAAAACTCATACAAATCGCCCACTTCGGGCCGGCTAGGTTAAGAAGATGGTGTAGGAATTCACTTTTTTTTATATTATTGGTTGTTATAATTATTTTAGCTCCAAACCTAATCCGACGGGGCCTCGGGACCGTTGATCGGCCAAGGCGTGTTGGCATCTGTTCGGGCTCGAGGCTGCGCTGGCGAGGAGTCACATATCCCTTGCCCTCCACCGCTATAGGGATTATGAACTCGCGTGCTGATTTCTTGATAGGTTCCCCTGTCGATGGAGACACGGCCTCGCTCGCCGTCGATTCCGTGGAAGCCAATCGTCTGTACGGGCATCACAATGAAATATTGCCTATTAAAAGCCATTTAGACCCCTTATTCACTCAACGAAACTTAGCAAAATATTTTTTTTTAAATAAAAATTCTTTATGCTTGTCTTGGGGAGTAATCTGGCGAATGCAGGACTGAAGCGTTAGAAAAAGTGTGATCTAACCAGACGAACGGAAATTGAGTGAAATATATAACTTAGTGAAAATAGAAAGAGATAGTTGCGTTTCTAATGATTTATTCTTTTAATCTACGGGTTAGCTTAATTTTATACACTACATTACACAATGCCCGGCATGTGTTGCAATGTCATAATTGACAGAATGTTTTCGAAGTCAAAGTAGGTGTATATACATCTTTATATTGTACATATAAACATATATGAATATATATGTATCTGTTTTATTGACTTAAAGCTCACTAATCTGGTAAGAGGTAATATATCTTTAATGGTGTCTGCATAGCATCAAAACGAAATGCAAATTCCATGCTTAGCGGGACGGCTTTACTGGTAGGGTGGTAACTAGCCACAGCCGAAGCCTCCCGCTAGTTCAGACCCAGATGAATTAAAAAATGCAACCGACATAAAGTACCTGAGCGGTGTCTGCGTTATACGAGCATTGGCACTTGGTGAACCGACAGACCCAGTCGGTGTTGTTAATGGCGTAACGGGTGTGACGGGCGTAACAGGTGTAACAGATCCACCACGCACGCCAGGTGATGGTTCATCGCCGGACATCGTTATAGGGATTATTCGCTCCACTGAAACTCCCCTGCAGAAATTGAAACAGTTTATTAGTTTAAAAATTTTTTAGTTTTGGTAACCAAAAGTGCAATCCCAATATAACACTGAAGGATCTTGGAAAATATTCATTATGTTAAGTAAAGTAATCAGGTTTTGGTAGGAGGTGAGGAATATATAGGTTAGGTTGGACTACGATACCCTTTAACAAAACCCTTTGTTTAAATTTTAATTACGTCAGTGTGTGTGATCTTCTGTGTGTCGAATCGTCATATCTCGATATAACTCAAGACCGACTTGATCGATCTAAATGAATATCGTAAATGTGATACTTATAGACGTGGATATTGAAATGTTTTTTTTCCATCATTAGAAAGCTGCATTTCCACCGAGTGATGTGTCAGTATATATATATATACTATACTACTCACTCAATAAAAATTGGGATCCCTAATAAAAATGCATTTAATACCCCAAGTTGTGAAAAAATTATTTCATCGCGTACACTGCGAAAACTATTGATGATAGAACAAAAAAATACTCTACAGTATTATAGAACGTATTAGTATCTACAAAAAAGTCCGCGATACCATATATCCAACTTGTGTAGTTATGCCATTATAACTATTTTTTTACATTTTAAAAGTTACAAAATAAATACCTACAATAATCAAGCCATATTATTCATACCTCTGTATTAGTCATACATCATATTATTGTCCCACTTCAATACCATCATAATACTTTTTAAATTATTAAAATCAGACATTCCATTCAAAAGTTATAACGAATCGAAAAATTTTATCAGGTTAAATATTATTAATATAAGGTAGTGTGTATAGTAATGGCAACATTCATTTTGTTAGCACACATATAAACAGAAAAGACTATGTATTCCTGAGTGACTGTTTTCATTCGTTAACACAGTTCTTCTGGAATATTCAGTACGCATATTTGTCTATCTGTCTTAAAGTAATTAATAAAACTTTTGTTTAGAAAAATAAATCTATAGTCCAACTTAGTAGACTTGCCACTGCCATAAGATCGGTAGCTACGTGGGCAAAACCGCATAGCATGCTAGTATACTACAAAACAAATATCACGTAAATATGTACGTAATTCTAAACTAAATAAATAATAATACCTGTTTCGGTGATCTCTAACACTGTGCAACGCCTCTGTCCTGAAGACGCGTGGTGAGGGAGTCGCGGGGAGGGAAGGAGCGGGGGCGGAGGGCCCGGGAGGCGTGGACGGTGGAGACACCAGCGTCGCCACACCCGCTGAAGAAGATCGCCCATACGGAACTGGTGGCTTGCCTGAGAGTACATACGTAACTTGCACTCAAATTTTCAATCTTTAATAAAAAGCTTTGTTCAACCACTCAATCGTAAATACATTTTTTTACAAAAAGATTTTAATTTTATTTTTAATATATTACTTGTTTTTATTGTTTTGATTGTCATCATGCAAACTATACAAATTTAAAATGTTTACTTAGATGTATCTTAATCGCAGGTCAGATTTCTGGTAGGCTTCCTAACAGGAAAATTGAATTTTCTAACTTTTTGTCCATGTGTGAGACTTCAGTCGTTACTAGTTATTACTTTGCTAGCAATGAGAAATACTAGCGGCCACACGCACTCACGCCCGCGCATGCCCACACAGACATACACAAGAACAGAAAGAAATAAGAATATAATGGTATTCTTAGTCACCTGTTCGAATAGCAGACGAAATAATATCACGCGCGGTGCGGCGACGATTGTCTTCACCTGCTCTTTCTTCGGCCAACTTCGCCATAGAGTTTTGAAGACTCCTAAGAAACACAATCCGAATTACAATTATTATAAACCACAATTACCACGTGGTTACTGGCAAACATACTAGCCTAGCAATAATGCAATATACTCAACTGATTCTCTACATAAAAATGAATATTTTTTTATTTAACAAAGTCGCGAACAGACGCTATGTATTTATATAAGAAAGTCAAGGTCCACATCTTAACTGTTATAAGCGACCATTTCCTTCCGCCGGCGCAATGAATTAGATTAAAACCCATTATATGAAACTTACAATACGCGTTATGTGATAAAGAAAACTTATCCGTGACAATCCAATACAATTGTGCGTTTTCCATGATGCAAAATGGAAAATTCAATAAAAGCCGTCGAAATCTATGGTATAAAATTATTTATATTTAAAAGTATTTATTATATTTTAGATTAGGGTTTAATGTACAGAGATATGAAAACGTCCCAAAACCCCTCCATTCATCCATATTGAGTCAATAGTGTTTCCGAATTCATCGATGTTAAATAAGTTGAGAACGAATGCAAACTTATTTGGGAGAGTTAATTAAATAGACTAGAGCAATATTTGTTCAAGAATATTATATAAACGTGTAAGATATATAGGCACATACCTCCTGGCGTCCTGCAATACAACGGCAGGGTCCAGTGGTACAGTTCCATGCCCAGGCTCACTTTCCGTCTTTTTCACGCCTCCGCGGACCATGTCCTCTGTTGGGGTCTGTGGCGACTGTAAAAAAAGCTGGTATTAAATATACAGGAACATACTAAGAAATGGGCATTATTAACATTTTCACTTGCAAGGTTTGCAGGGATTTGTACGCATTTTAAGTGATTATAGCTAATAGACAGAGAGTAGTTAATCTAAAAGTAGACAAATACCTATCTACCACCAATATTTCAATTTGAATAAGGTCTATGTTCAATTAGTCCGAATCAGGACTGGTAGTGCACTTTGACCATAACCGTACGATCAAAAATGTGCTGCCAAGAAAAAATAAATGCATTCCGGTACGATTTTATGTAACCGAAAGAGGTAAATTGCCTGTCACCAAGTGAGTCCGCCATCATCTTAGACTGCATCATCACTTACCAAAAAAAGGCTCATAGTTTATAAAAGGCTAGAAGTGTCAAGTCCATCTTCGAATCCAATGTCATATATACTAAAAATGACAATGGAAATCGACATCCTACTTCAAAAGAGAGACTGAGGGTTTTTGGTAACTTAGAAGCTGTACCTTTAGTTCACTAACTTGGAGCTCTAAAAACGACCTAATGCTCGTTCCGCAATGTGCAGGTTTCCCTTGACATAAAAGCAGAATGATCTATTTTTCACGAAAATCGGGCACTTTAGGTTTTTATAAAGATAACTAAGCCAGATTGCACAACTCAGCATGGAACCATCGAGCCTATATCCATCCATATATAATTAAAGTCATTAAAAACATAACCTTGTGATTAAACACAATACGTACCGGGGTAGGCTCAATGCCTATTTGTTGCAACCGCACAGTGCCATTATCGGGAGATTTGAGTGATAGCTCGCGATCCTCGCTTTGGGCCTTTGGTTTGACAATTTTAGAGACCACTGTGAAGAAAAATAATCGTTACTGTAGTAAGCATCCTAGAATATCTTCTAATTTAATTACCCGGTTTTAAATAGGTATTAAATAGGATTACCCGGTTTAGATATGTTTCGCTTGATATCTGGTGCCGTAGTTAATGAAGCGCGGCGTTCGAACTGTTCTTTAAAGCTGCCCACGTGACCGCCGGGAATAGAGAGCTTCTTGGGTTTGGCAGGCGACGAAGCAGGGGCTGGCTGACTCAGCGATAACGAGGTTAACTTGTCGGTCGTCGATGATACTGATAAGGGTTTGTTTTCTTCCGCCTGTTAAAATAAGATACATATTATAAGCATACTGGTATTACATAAATAACCAGCAAATGAATATACGTAACACATTAACCTTTTTGCCCCTAAATATTGAAATTGTGCTTCTATGAAGAGACAGAGTAACATATGCGGCCGTACAAATCGGCGATAAGGAAAACATTGTAGTACATTTGTCTCGCTCTTTCACTACAGTGCTACCGAGTTGTTTGAGTGAGAGAAATATCATGTCACAACAGACTAAAACAAAACGCGCTAATAATAGGAATGTAAATGTTGAGCATCAAGTCTGGGTATCAAAAACAATATATTTTAACGAATTGCGCTTTCGACAAACAATTTTACTTTATAGTGATTTGTGATAATCTAAGAAAGTAACTTTTCTAATAATCGAGTTATTACTAGCTGACCCAGCAAACGTTGTTTTGCCATATAATCATTATAATCGCTTTTAAAAACTAGGAGTTGGTGGTAGAAAGTTGAAAATTAAGGGCTGTATGTATTTTTTTATGCTGTATCATAAAGAAATTGACAAAAAAAATTGGGGTGGATCATCCTTAACATTTAGATTCTCCACCCTAGCCTATAAGCACGCTAAAATTCACGTAAATCGGTGGAGCCGTTACGGAGGAGATCAACTGTTAACACCGTGACACGTGAATTTTATATATTAGATATATTTTTATCCACCCCTAATGTTATTATGTGATTGGTTGATTAAAGGAAATATTTATTATTATTAATTGTGTGACTATTCTTCCAAAACAACGATATACATGTTAAGTAACGGCCGATACACACCTTTGGTTCGTCTGACTTCTCTGGTTGTTCTTCAACCTTAACCGGAGGTACCTTCTTCTTAATAACGAGTTTTGGTTTCTGTTTTTCCTTTATTTCTTCTTCCTTCGGTGTATCTGCAATTATCTCTGCAGGAGGTTCATTGACAGCCTCCAGGTGTATTGGTGCCGGTGCTATCGTAATAGTTGCTGATGATTTAAGGGTTGGCTGTGTCACCTGTAACTAAACCATTGCATTGTATTATTTCATTGGATTATAATATAATAAAAGAACAGTAAATGGCGACAATGGACCGTCCATCATCTTACGTATGTCTCTGTATTTGCACAGACAAAACATACCATCCCGAACACTAATATATAAATTTTTCGCACAGTTCCCAACACTCATGAGACTTCTGAGACCCTGAATTGGCCAAATGAATTTTTAGAGTATTAAAACTTTTCGGAAATCTATCAGAAATCAATAATACAAGACAATCAAACTCTACAGTTTGTTCGCTTTAAGAATGCAGTGAGTCATCATTCTAACCACGCCCCCCTAACCCTACAAATCTTTTCAAATTACTAGGTCAAGTTTACAGTGACCAGTTAACAACATGCACATATCGCTCTGTTGGTCTATCTACGATGTATACGATACTACGATTGTATGTAATATTGTTCTATTTAAAGTCCTTACCTAATTTTCATTAATTTTAGAAAATAGATTGATCGAAAAGTTAACATAGGTTAATTTTTGACGCGAAAATGTAACTTAAATAGGGACATTCCTATTTAAAAATATAAGAAATTACAAACAATTTTTTTAACTGTTCTTTAAATTTAAGTTCAATTACAATAACAGCTACTGTTGTGTACAGATGTAGCTTCAATGATATTATAATATAGCTACCTAAAATGGTAGGCACAATTTAATAAACAACTGCAAAGATAGAATCACATTTCCACTAAACCGGCTATGTTTAGAGAAGTATATGGAAATGTTATTTACATAAGAAAGTATTTTTGAAAGTTGAAATGCTTGGTAGTTGCAAGTTATTTTATTCAATTAAATTGAAGGTGCATTTGGAGTTTCTTATGAGCAAATTTGATACACTAAGAGGGTTAAGATGGATTGATTGGAAGAGACTAATTTGCAAGCAACAGGCTTTTAGAATTATTTTAAAAAGTCTTACTGAATCTTCAGTCTCTTGCTCTTGCGGAGATGGAAGAATGGTGGCGTCTTCCTCGGGCAATGCCGGCGATAGAGGCGCCATGCTCGCACAACTATGCAACAAATATTAACGGTAATAACGGTACTAAATACAATATGAAGGTGAACATTAAATATCTATTTGGGTTTTAATAATTGTAACAAAAATTAGATTTTTTATTGCTGACAGGCTAGCGCATGACTGTGATCACACCTAATGGTAAGTGATGGTACAATCAAGGATGGAAGCGTGCTAATCTGTAAAGAGGCATTTCAACTCTTGTGGTTTCTACATAGCATCGTGTACTGGAACACAAATCTCTTTGTTTGGCGGTACGTCTTTGCGTACCACCCTACTGCCTACGGTGGTAACTAGCCACCGCCGATGCCTCCTAGACCAGTCCAGACTCAGACAAAAAGGAAAACGCAATTTTATAAATTCTTCTTACCGGGGATCGAACCGGGGACCTGTATTAGCAAAGCGAATATACAGACCACTGCGCCAGCAAGGCCGTTCAAATTAAACGAATGAAATTGATAAATACATCAATTTTTATCATTTATTATACGATCAGGAATCTGTGTAACATAAACCAATTAATAATTAATTTAGCATAAATAAAGAAAAATATATTGCATGCTTTTATTGCACACGGATTAAAAAAACCTATGTCATAAAAAATTAAATGATGTTCAAAGGCGGCCTTAATCTCTGCGCGGCTGTACGCGGCGGCTGTACGCAATCTCTGCCAGGCAACCTTTAAAATAAAAATAAAAACATATATACATATATAAAAAATATACTTACCTAGCAACTCTTTCCTTCTTTCGCAATAGTCCACTCGCGGACATTGCGGCGTCATACTTTCGCTTATTATCTGCCGCGGTGACAAGCGTGCGTGTTGGAGATGGTTTAATGGCATCCTCGCCGCCCTCTGTATGAAGTCATTACAAAAAGTTTGAAATTGAAATGACGTATTTAAATAGTACGTCATCTAGGGAGTAAAATCCTCTCTCACGAAGCTTTGTAAAAATAGCAGGCAAGGATTGCTCAATTTTCCTCCCGTTTTGTTTTTAAGCTGTCTTTGACAAATCGTCACAAAGCTACAAGGAGGAATATTATACGCAAGCGCATCATGAAAAGGACGAGGTACTATTGTCTCGTATGCAGGTCTCGTATACCCAAAATTATTTTTTTCCATAAATCGTCTCATAAATTGTAGTACGTGTTTAGTCCGAATTATGGGATATTTCCTGATATTACGTAATACTTATAATATATCTTATAAAAAATCTTTTTTACAAATCATAGCATAAATTTGAAATACGTCATATTGTCTGACATGTCTTACAATTAGATAAATATGGTAATTAATTTCTCGGCGGTCGAAGTACGAATCGGCATATCAAAGCTAATATGTCAGTATATAGTCAAAGTTACCGAAGTGTTACACTCCGTTATTAAATTCGTAGAAACACATTATTACGCATAAATTGACGATTTTTAAAATATCTTCATACCAGCAACAAGTTCAAGGATCCTCTTTTCCGCTGAGTTACTAGGCTCCACGGCCATCGAAGTGGAACTTGTTAGATCAGTACAGCTCTCCTCGGGACCCAGATCCGCCTAAAAATATGCTAGGGTTAATGGGATCTTGACTAGAAAGCTGTTTGTAACAATTGACTGCATCAACCGCTCTAAAAGTAACTAGATGGGTATTTTTTTTTTCAATATAACATTGTGTCCGATATTTGAACTGCGTAAATTTCTACAACATTATTAACTTTCTCTGCCACGAGTATGAAAAAATACGTGTAATCCGAACAGGAGTACCAAAAGACCCCAGTACATTTGTATGGAAATGTGAAATAGAGTCATCTGAACATCTCTATTCCTTCAATCTCATAGTCCGATAGTGGCAATCTGACCGGAGAGAGGTCAGGCGCAGGACCCACGGCTTAATGTGCTCTCTGTGGCACGGGAATGGTGCACATCACTAACTTCCCAATTTCGGGCAAATGTTGAGAAAATCTTAATGGAATATTCAATATCGATTTTTGAATAGGCCCGACGCGGAACACAAACCCAGGACCCCATTAGATAAATGAAGCAGTCAGGCAAATGGCATTATACCTACATTATAGTATAAATAATAATACATAAATACATAGCATCAAGCCTCATTCCCTTAGGGGTAGGCAGAGACCACGTCCTTCCACTTGCCACGATCCTTGCATATCTCCTTTGCTTGTTGCATTCTCATCAAACCTTTCATATATGCATAAGTTTCGTTTTGTTTACATTCACTTATATTCCTTTCCTTTTTAATTCATAATATTTATCATCTGTAGCTCGTTAGCAGATGATGCAAGTATTACTTCATCATCAGCGTAGAGTAAACATTTGATGAGTAATTCATTCATCTTTAACCCATACATACTTTCTTTTAAATCTGTCAAACAGTTATGCATGAATAGGTTGAACAGCCATGGTGACGCAACACACTCCTGTCGAACAACTCTTTCGACAGGAAACCACTCCGTGTATGCCCCATTTATTCTGACACAAGCACTAGAACCCTCATAGAGAGACTTCAATGCTTGAATCAGACTACCGCTCACCCCATACGTAGATAACGTTGACCACATCTCATTCCTCACCACTCGATCATAGGCAAATAATAATACACAATGTAAATAATAATACATATAAATACATATTATTTAAAAATTTAAACCGAATAGGTATACATTTTTAGAAGTTAGAAAAAGTAAAATATATGTTACCTCTGGTGGGACCACGACACTATTGGAGCTAGAGGGCGCGGCTGGCGCTAAAGACAATAGCAAATCAAGCCGGACAGGCGTTTCAGCCGCCAAAGCTTCGGCCATTTCTAAGCAAGAAGTTTCATATCCCATATTGACCCACCTATAAAATTTTAGTTATGATTAGATTTGCCTGAAAGTATTGTAAAGATTGACAACACAAGTAAATTCAAGTGGACATTAAAAATATTGAATTGACTGCAGTTATTATAACGTACATAAATACATAATGCGCACGCACATGATACTTTATTTTATTTAATGAAAAGAAATTATTTTATTCTAAAGTATGAAGCGTAGTGTGGGTAAACTGTGAATTATTACTAACCTAATAAACTCAACCTGTCTAATATCAAGAATATTCAAATTTGCAAACTGAATTCAATTGAATTTAAAGTTGAATCACAACTTTACCGACATATAAGGTCATCCTGTTTGGACAATGCCAAAATATCGGAAGAGACATCCATTTATGTCTATCTTTCTTTGTGACCGTATATTTGTTTCTTAAGTCCTTAAATAAAAAATCCGGTACTAATAATAGTAAGAGTAGAATTAATTTACTTAGGAGGTGTTTGGAAGAGCTCGTTACATCATCGTGGTTGATAATTTTCAGAATATGAGAAAAGAATTGCAAGTATGGGCTCATTTTTCAAAATATTCATTCAAGCAACTATTACACTTGATAATAAATCAAATCAAAGACGGAAATATGAGTGTCCTTGTGAAGGATACGTATATTACGCTTGAAAGGACGTTAAGAAACAGAATCTATCAGTGTGTAATTACAAACGATCTTCGAATTAATACCTTCCGGATATTATAAGCCTTATCCTTCATTCATGCAAAATACGATGATTTGCGTCAAAACGAAAGTTATGTATAATATACCATGCATAACGGTAAGAGACGCTAGTTTCTTCTTAGACAATAATAAAAAATGCACTCGAATGTTAAGAATTACGGAGTTGTAATTATCGGTAACTTATGTTTAGAAGAATCACCCGCCTACTCCATCATCTTTTGGGAATATAGGAAATTCGTCCTAAGCGAACGTACAGTCACAAAGTAATATAGTTTTAGAGAAATCGTGACGAGTCAATCAATCCTTTATTATACAGGTTTAAAGCATGTATTCTTCACGTGTGTGGATGAATAAAAAACTATTTTAATAACGATGGATTTAATAAAACTTGAACAATGTAGGGAGAGAGTGAAGTAATAGTACCTATTGGATAATAGTATATTTTGAAGTAATTTAGGAATATTATCACTTTAAAACACAGGTCGGCAACGTTTTCTTATAGCAGAGCCTCAAATATGTAACAATATACTTACGGATTATCACAAATATATGCAATGTCAGCTCGCTTTAGCGGGTCTACGGTTAACATGTCTCTTATCAATGGCGATGCAGCTAAAATAAACCGAGAATCAATTATTACATCTATATCATTATATATCAAAACAAATCATGTATTTTCATTGCCGAAAGGTTAGCGCTTGAATATTATCTCACTTAACTGGTAAGAGATTATTTAGTCCTTCTAGTTTCTACATAGCATCGCACCGTAGGTAGGATGATAACTAACCAAAACCGAAGTTCCCCACCAGTTCTAAATTTGCCTTGCCGGGAATAGTACTATGACCTAGCGAACCTTTCCTAACAAAGCGTATGCTTGCACCAATGCATCTTCGAGGAGACCGTCGAATGTACAGCTTTAATAATTTTTATTGTATACTAACAATGCCCCGCGGTTTCACCCATATTAATACCGATTTCGTAGAAGTGGAAATTACTAAGTCGGGTTATACATTTATTTTTGTTAAGATACAGTTCATTTAGTTTTTAACTACTTCTTTTCAGATTATTAGATACACACTTACATTCATAACCTAATCAATATACAGATTTCACTTTACGAACAATAAACATATATGTAACTATTAATTACTTCATTTTAACATTTGTAACAACATTTAAGTAGAATGCTCGACATTCAAATCAAATCAAATCAACTATTCTTAATTCAAGTAGGCTCAAAAAGCTCTTTTGAATCGTCAATAGTCCGTCCGTTGGTAACAAATCTACCACCGGTTCGGAAAGTTGGTTCCGCTGAGAAGAATCCGGCAAGAAACTCAACGGTAACTCCTTTAAACATAGTTTTTTCATAGGTTACAATGTGTTTAGCTTTCATGTGCAACTGGGATCATGTCCAAATATCTTTGTCGCTTAAATAATCTTCAACATTATAATATGCCTTTTTTAATATGGCATTTTTAACATACTTCTTATAACTATGTGGAGGTAAACCCAGAAGTGATTCAGGTATTTTATTAAATATGCGTATGCTCAACCCGATAAATTAATTCTGAACCTTTTTCACTCTAAAATTTGGCATTACAAGTTTGTGTTTATTTCTTGTATTAAAATTGTGTGTTTCGCCCCTTTTGCTGTATAAATGAATATTATCACGGATATATAAAATGTTATTTAATACATATTGCGACGGTACTGTGAGAATTGATATTTCTTTGAATTTTTCTCTTAAGGAAACGCGAGATCCCCATTGATATATGGCACGTATTGCTCTTTTTTGCAATATAAAGATTCAATGTCCGCCGCCTTCCCCATAACAGTATGCCGTAACACATAATGATATGAAAATAAAGCGAAATACACCATTTTAGCAGTTTACCTGCCAGAGTCTTAATATGGGCACCCCACTGAAGCCCTGAGTCTAACGTTATTCCTAAGAAGACTGCAGATGTAACTATCTTTAGTAAACTATTATTTATTTGGACATTTTTACAGACTTGTTTTGCATTTGGCAAAGCTAATTCAACGCACTTAGTCTTTGCCGAGTTTAATATTAAGTTATTAAAACCAACGTGAAACATGTGACAGGGTACTATTTACATCGTCGTAATTATTTACATTTCTGTCTACTTTAAACAGCAACGAAGTGTCGTCAGCAAATAGGACTATATCACATTTGTCTTTCACATGGTACGCCAAATCATTTACATATATTAAGAACAAAAAAGGGCCAAGCATTGAACCTTGTGGGACACCCATTTTTACAGGCGAGCCTAACGACTCAACACCGTATACGAAGACCTTTTGAACTCTATTTTGAAGATAAGAGCTTAATAAATTAAGTGCCCCATAACTAAGTTTAGTAACTACGTTTAAGTATAAGAGTGCTATGTTCTACACAATCAAAAGCCTTAGAAAGGTCGCAGAGAATTCCTAATGCATTTTGGGACTTTTCCCAAGCATCAAAAATGTGTCTCGAAAGAGACACGCTCGCGTCAGTAGCATTGCGACCTTTTCTAAATCCATGTTGCTCAGGATGAAACAGGCTGTGGACACTCAAATGTTCTAGTAGTTGAGTGAGTATAATTTTTTCAAAAACTTTTCTTAGGGTTGGCCACACAGAAATGGGACGATAGTTATTAGGGACAGATTTATCACCCAATTTAAACAAGGGGACAACTTTACTTTGATTCATAAGATCAGGAAAAATGTCAGAGTCTATGCAATTATTGAATAGGGTTGCTAAGTGCGGGCCAATACAGTCAACAATTGGAAGAATAACTTTAACTGACATTCCCCATATATCGCCTGTATTTTTTACATTTAAGGTTTTAAAAGTTTTAATTATATCAATTGCCGAGATATGTTTGAATTTAAAGGGAACACAGCACTTAGGAACATGATTTGAAAGGAGAGAATAGGCTTCTGTTGACGATGAATTTATTGTAGAATTCATAGAAATTGCTTTGTTACAGAATAAATTTTGAATAGTATTAGCAATTTCCGTCTTTGCCGACATTATGCAATTATTTATACACAATTCAATGCTGGTATTATGTGGTCTTACCTTCTGGTATTTTAATCTTGATTATTGTAATAAATTGTAAAAAATAAAAACAAAAATTCAAAATGCACTCTTCCTCTTATAATATTAGAGAAGAGATTTATTTGTAATACTTTATTTTCTCAGAACTTCCCTATCAAATGTTCTATAAATTTGACGTGGTTTTGTTTTGTGGCAGTAAATACTTTGATGTTCTGGAGTTCGACTCGGGATACATTACTTTCTTTAGATTGATATTTTTAAATTAATTATATATTTTTAATGAAAGGTTCAATTTTAATTATTTAAAAAGTTTTTTACAGGTATTTAAAGTTTTTTAATATCATTTTATATGATAAGGATTAATACAGAGATACGAATTATATGGTTTAAATATTGTTTACCGATTTATTATATTTTAAAAATGTAGTATTAGTGGCATAACTACAGTAGTTATCGCGGATAACTACATATGGTACCGCAGATTATTTGGTAGATATTAATACGTGTTACAACAAGTGAATCATTTTTGTTCTATCATCAGTGAAAATTCAGCTTTCTAATGGTAAAAACAATATTGAAATCTGTCAAGTAGTTTTTGCATGAAAACGTTACAAACATATATACATACATATAAAGACACAAATGGTTCCTCTTCACAATATTAGTTTAGACAGATGATTCTTTCGATACATACTTGAGGGATTTTTGGGCTCATAATAATCTCCATTGCTTATTTGTCGGACCAAACGCTTAAAGTTTGAACCATCAAACGGCATAGCTCCATAGACTAGAGTATACAAGAGGACACCCAACGACCAGCAGTCTACCTGCGGAATTAACAATTTGTTACTATCGTGTTGGAAGATTAACAGTGCGTGAGTACAAAGTTCCCATGTCAGAAGTGAAAACTTCTTTGGTAAACTAATTTTTAAGTCTATTTATGCAAATCAAAAACTTTACTTTTGCGAGACGTGGATGGAGGGAAAAAGAAAAATATCTTAGGAATTTAATTGTCATTAAAATATTAATAAAAATAATTTACATATACAAATAAAAATACTACGTGCATTTTGTCACTTTAGAAATGAATAATTAAACTTGTTTTTGAATTTAAAATTTGAATTTATGAAATATTTTTATTTTATGGAAAATATCATATTAAATTATTAAATGACGAGTGGCAAATTTAAAATGCCACATGTTATTTGTAAATATGAAAACTACCTAACATTCAAACGAAGTAGCTTAAAAAACGCTGCACTTCTTCGTGACTCTAATCACGCGTTTCATTCGTTAAAAATGTGACCCTTATGCGCCTAAAGAAGTTTCACTTCAAAAAAATACTATACTATACACTGTGCATATTTTTTCAGGAGATAGTTTAATTTCTTCTGTAATAGAACTGTAGTTTAATGTATTCGTCGCTAATGAAAAAAGAACCATCATTAATAAATACCTATCTTATTCTAAATATGTACTACTACTACAATAGGGCAAGTCACTTCGACCAAAGACTTTAATTAGGCTAAGGTAAAAATGTCTTAATTGTTACTTATGTTTCAGTGTTAAATGTTACAATACTCTTGCTGGTTTTATTTATTTATTTAAGGACACTAACAATATACATACATAACATTCAAAATATAAAATAACATAAACTAGGACACATTTACTTATACGTATATCAATTATAAGTGAACATTTGCTTTGACATGTGATACGTAGAAACATAATCATAGTTTAATCAAAACAGGAAAAAACGATATAAACAATAATAAAATTAAATTAATTTTTGTTTTAATTTATTAATTTTTTGTTTCATGTAATTGGGTTTTTAAAAGTAATTTTATGGTAATTTTAAAGAACGACCTTAAATTTAGTTCGAAAATGAATTTCCGCCTCCTTATTTTGTAATCATTTTTTTTTTCAGTTTCTTTGAAATGAGTTGTATTGCATTGTTGAAGAGCTAAGAAAAAAGTAATGTTTTCAAAATAATCTACAAGCAAAGTTCCATAATGTCTTTATTTTCTATTTTTAAGGCATTTTAGTGGAAATTAATCTTAAAACTGAACTGAACTTTCCCCTCTCACTAAGGGATCCCTGAAGCTGACTAAGCCAACCTTCGCTAGTCGGAGAGGCACGATGAAAGGAAGTCTCCAAAAAATATTGAAATAATATAGATTTTTAAATTAGGACCAATAATTGTTTTTTGATATTGATAGCCAATGTTTAATAATTATAATAAATCAGAAGAAAATATAAGATTTCAATTGCATTTTTGAGTTATTTCGAAAAAGCTAAAACACATGTTAATTCAAAATTGGTTTACATTGCCGTACTTTCTCATAATACGTATGGGGGTGTTATAAAATTTATAATCAAATATGCTAACAAGTTACCTCAGGCCCGATATAGGGCGTTCCTTTAACTATCTCTGGTGACGCATATAAAGGCGATCCACAGAATGTGGATAAAAGGGATGTCTCTTTAAAGACGTTTGAAAGCCCAAAATCAGCTATCTGAAACAATAAAAAAATAATAATAATAAGGATTTAACAGTTTCGCTACGATGTTGACGTTATGTCATACTAACCTTAGCGCTTCCAGTATCATCTAGTAATACATTTTCTAACTTTAAATCCCTATGGCAGATTTTATGTATATGGCAATAATAAACAGCCGTTGCGATCTGCCGGAATAACCTGTAATTGCGACAATTGATTTAGATTATAAAATGTGATAAAATCTATTTCTAACTTAACGCCTGACCTTCTAGCTTCATCTTCTTCCAATACTTTTTTTTGACTGAGGTAATCATATAGTTCACCCCCTGAACAATATTCCATTACAAGGATCATCTTTTCACTGTTTTCAAATACTGAAAAAAAAATATAACTTATATACTACTATATACAAAAAATGTAAAGTTAAAATATTGTATCCTACGGCCATTAAAGGCTTAGTAAGGTCTTAATTAAATTTCCACTTCCATTTTGGTTGACTAGTTTTTTTAATAATTGTAAATTTAAATATAGGTTTTTCAAACTATCTGTTACCAAAAAAAGTGAATTGTAGTTACATATTTTTAATGATTATAAGTATAATAATTCCGTAAACCGATACGAAATGTATAATACAAAATATGGCTTTGTGACAGACTTGCGAATACTTGCACGTGAGTCCCCGTAATTCCTTTCATAATTTCAAATAATTTACATGAAACATTTACTAAATATTTTTATAACAAAACTATTATGAGGATATTTGTTTAGATATCGCGGAAACAATAGTGGGACATGGGATTAATCTGATAAGCACCCTTGGTGTCGGAACAAGGATTCAGTATTGAAAGTTTTGCTACAAATTAATAGCATAGTCTGAGATTAACTTTGAGTAAGATAAGCTACTTTATAGGATCTAGTATTTCAAAACCACATTGCGATTTGGTTTCTGTGACAAGTATTAACTACGTCGCGTTTCATGCAATAATTGGCAATTACTCATACAGTAATGTATTTGTAAAATTTATAAACTTCCGTGTCCAAAGCATTCGCACAAATTGTATTTTACACTATACTCATATGTATACAAAATTTTAAATAGAAATAAAATACCTTCATAAATATGAACAATATTTGGATGTCTGACAGAAGACATAATTTGCACTTCTCTCCGTATGCGAATAAGATCTGCTTCTGTTTCAATTTTGCACTTTTTTATAGTCTTGATAGCCACTTCTTGACCAGTTTTCTTGTTAATTCCGAGTTGTACCTTGCCATATGTACCTTGACCTAATTTTCTGACTATATCAAATCTAGAACAATAAAATAAATAAGCAAAATTTGAAATGGAAATATATATAATGAAGTTTCGTCTCGAAATCTCGACAAATTATATACTTCTGGACACATCTATTGGCCCACCTTGCATTTTAAGCTTCGTTTGGTCCTAGCTAAAATTTTATATTAGGTCGAGCTAAAAGTTTTTATGCAGTTTTGAACCTGGCACATTCATAATTTCATTCAATGGTCTTTTTTTGAATTTCGTACACAGAATTTAAAGAAACAAAAGACAATTTGGAGCCTGTTCGTTGTTAACAAACAATCGAATACTAAAAAAAACTTGATTTTATTGGTTTACTCGGATTTAATTCTTGAAAGTGTGATTTTTCTCATTGGTTTTGCAACAAACATTACTTATTCTTACCATTAAGGTAAGGTTCTATCAATAATCAATGGATACTTCGCCTGAAGTCGCCGCCCAAGCTGTGGCACTTATCCAGGCGGGACACAGCCAACGAAATGTGAGTGTTCAACTTAATTTAAGTCGATCTGCGGTCCGAAATGTTTATTCGCGGTACCTAGAGACTGGCGGCTTTGTTCGTCGCCAAGGAAGGCCACGATCTCGGGTCACAACTGAAAGGCAGGATCGATTCATCGTGACGACCAGCTTGAGAAATCGTCACCTTACCTCCATTGAGATACAAAACCAACTTCGCGACTTCCACGGAGTATCTGTGAGCGCTCGAACAGTTCGGAGAAGGTTAAAAGAACGCGATATGGTACCACACAAGCCAGCTAATGGCCCCAAACTAACGCGAGCCCATCGAACAGCGCGCCTTCATTTCGCGCGCACTCATTTAAATTGGACTCAGCAGCATTGGAGCCGTGTACTCTTTTCTGATGAGTCTAAAATTGTGTTACATGGCAATGATGGAAGGAAGAAGGTCTACCGACGTAAGGGGGAGCGTTTTGCACAATGCTGCTTTGAAGAGAGGGTTGCTTATGGCGGTGGCTCATGGACTGTCTGGGGCGGTATATCCGCGAGCGGTAAAACTCAACTTGAGATTGTTACGGGACCACGGCTGCCAACATTAAATGCTGAAAGGTACATTCGTACAGGCTTAGAACCTCACGTGATGCCATATGCGGACTATGTGGGCCCAAATTTCCTTTTTATGCATGATAATGCAAGAGCCCATACGGCCGGCATCGTCAGGGAATATCTTCGGGGTGTGAACATCACAGTTATGGACTGGCCAGCCAGAAGCCCAGACATTAACCCCATTGAGCACATGTGGGACGAGCTAAAAAGACTTGTTAGGGCTCGTCAGCCAGTTGCCCAGACGATGCAGGAGTTGAAAACTGCCATAGAAGAGGAATGGGAGATGATCCCCCAAAATTTCATAGAGCGGTTGATAAACTCTATGCCTAATCCTATGAGAGCTGTGGTAGAAGCCTATGGAGGTAACACGCGTTATTAAATTAAACCTTTATTGAATTGAACATGTTTTTTTATTCAATAATCAAGTGCCTTCACCAAAGCGCATACCCCACTTGTTAGGCGTAGCTTCATGTCGTGTGGTATTCTGAATTCAAATTTAAAACATTACGATCGAAAAAGATGGTAAAAAGTACCAGGTTTAAAACTGCATCAATAGTTTTTGTTCAATCTAGCAATAATATTTCGGTAGGGGCCATCGAAACCTAAACTCTAAGGTGGGCCAATAGATGTGTCCAGAAGAGTATAAATACACATATAAACGTGCTATTTAGCCGTGAATAATATTTAATGGAATAAGTCTTACATATCATTATAGAATATGTATACTGAAGGAAGTGCATATTCGCAATAAATTATTGCAAAAACTGTATATTAGTCAGAAAAATCCTAACGAAGTTTCTCTGCTGCTGATGCATTTTAGTATAAAAGATAAGGAAAAAGAAGCTAATAATGTATAGTACGTACATAACGATTTGACGCGTTAACGCATTTAAAATGCGTTAACGCGTCACATCCAATAGTGGTATATAAGCAAACAGCGAAAAGTAAATTTGTAAATTATATAACATTTTACAAAGATTCGTTGGCAAGAATATGTAAATCGATGTACAAAAGGTTCAAACATTTTTATATTTGCATAAGCTATTCAATTTATACAATATTTACTAACTTTAATTTTCCTAAATGTATTTCAATTAACGGACATTTTTTATATTGAATTTTGCTTAAGACGAAAACTTAAACAAAAGTGTAAAGCACAAACTGCGGCGTATGTCGAACAAAATAAACTCATTGAGTGCCATTTATTTTTGAAGATGATAAAACCTTTTTCTAGACTTAATGTTATAGGAGAAAGGTATGTTTTATGTGTTAGCGCAAATGATGTCTGCCCCTATAATTGGGTATGTACTGAATTGATTAAAGTACTCTGCAATTTTGTGCATACCTGTTGGTGCTTCAATAATAATAATAAATAAACCACAGAACTTTATTTACGTTTTCCTGGCATAAGGCGTAAATTACCTCTTTCCAGGTTACTGCGCTGCGATTTTAAACGGTATCATAACTTACTACCATGTCAACTTACAGGCAAGCGCTAACCTATCACCTATAAACCCCTTGCTTTAGACTTGCAGTATCAAATGATTGTCGACAATTTAAGAGACTAATTACAATTCATTTTCTACACAGGAAAACGACCTCCACTTAGTTCCTATCGATAAATATGTTGTATGCTCAATAATATAAGACGTGTTTTTTCAGGTTCTTTTACACGTGAGAGCATAGAACATACATGAATGAATGCTTTCTCGGTCCTAGAAATATCCTGCTATAGTGATATTCCAAATAAAATTTTACTATAAAGTGTCTAAAATATTAAAAAATATAAACGACGTAGTATAAAACTAACTGTTTTCAATGTTTTGGTAGGGTTAAAAGTATTAAAAAAAAAACATTATTAAACTTGACTTAACTTATTAATATACACCTGGAAGTTACATTCCCATAAAAATATCGTATTAAATGGCTGTATTGTGCCTCATGACATCAGATATCTGCTAGTGTAACTCCTGTTAAAATTAGTCGAACTATTTCGAAACTAGGGCATTCGGACAAAAAAAATTATTTGCTGTTTTGTATGCATGCTTTTTATAAGGTTAAAATTCTTATTAACATAATAAAATGCTGTGTTTTAAAATTACAAACAGCTCCTTCAATTTCATTAATTTGTATATAAAATTCGGCGAATGTGACCTGATTTTTGTAAATAATTGAACTGACTGATATACTATACAAAGTTCAGTTTGTATGGGTAAAATCAGTATTATATAATTTTCTCGGATAATCCACCCAAATTTTCTTTTCAAAACCTTTCATAAAAAAGAACATTAAAAAAAAGTCAAATTTATCTCACGGCGCTATTTTCATTTCGTTCTGCATTTTTATTCGTTATATTAAATTAATATGGAGTTTTCTGGAATTTCGAAATTGTTAAACGATGAAGGCGATACACCAGTATTAGTAGGAACATTATTACGATTTGACACAATAATTTTATAAAAGTACTTTTCGTTATTTATAACGATTTTATATTAAAAAGTCAGGACTGTGCAGTAGTAATGTTTTGGTCACATTTCTGATAAAACAAATCGGTCGGGGTACAATGCTTAGAGAAACTAAAAAGGTACTATTCACAGGTTGACGTCACTTGCAACCTTTCCACCTACAGAATATCAGAGAAGCCGGGCGTAGCGTAGGTGCATAAAGCGAAACTCAAAAATGAGGTCACTAGCTCAACACGGGCCAGGCGAGCGATTGCAATAAAAGTCCAAATTATTTATTGGATAGCTAACTCGATACTATCTATTCATTTCATTCACCTATTTTACGTTTCCATAAAATATATATACTATGTAATCGCTAGAGACCACCAGTATATTTTGTTTATTGCGATAAATTCTACGTTAAAATTTAAAATAATGCAATTTTTGAATCTTTAACAGAGGATCAAAATATTCATCGTTGCGTACTGATATATTAATGACTTATAATTTTCTCATATACTCCCGTCAAAGAAAACATTACCTCCTTTTTTTTACTGTTTGAAATACAACATCAATATTATAATTTGCTTCTATGCCTCTTAGGGTTAAATATGCTACAATTATATCGGAGTAAAGAATCCGATAGATCAAATTTACACGTTTGATACTACCGCTTAAGTGTCGTTCTCATCACTACTTTTGTATACAAATTGAATGTAGAATATTGTAGTCTACGTTTAAGAAGATGAACTACATTGAAAGGTTTTATTTTTAATCTTTTAATTTTATAGTGTTTGTTATCGAACTTGTTCGACTGGCTCGATCAATTTTTATGAATATTTTTGTGAATGTCTGAGGAAAGGTAGGTATTTTCATCTTCCTACCCTCAGCCCCTAATTTTTTATCGTGATTCGTAGTTGCGCGGATCAGCTAATATCAAATGTACATACAATAACGTTTATAGTCTTACAATATCATACCTAAGAAATAATGCTTTATATTGATAACATAATGGCATTCCTCATATTTCAGAAATATCCGTGAAAATTTCTGGAAACATTACTTACAAAAAAAAGCTACAAGTTTACCTCTGTTTAAGACGGAGTCGATGGTCGTGAAGGCGAACGTCGCCAGTGTTTTCAATGCCGTCCATGATATTGGCAGTACGTTTGCTCTCGCCCACCACCATTTTGACTGTAATCAAGTAAAAGAAAAAGTTAATACTAAGTATGTTAGTTTACATATAATTTGTACTTAAGCCGAGGCTATCCCGCAAACAACGTAATGAGCTAAAGAAACTAAACTTTAACGAGTATTTTGACGTACACAATAAAAAAAATGTTTCTTTCTATACGGCTTATTGTTGGGGTGAAGGATAAGTCCAAGTCCAATATGTTACCTATAATTTGCAGCTGGAATCTCATATCTTATAACAGAGCGATACCATATAACTTTATATACTGATTATACGTTTTGATAATTTCGCTTAAAATTTTAAATGTATCAGGAACTGCTACCAATTTTGATCTTAATTAATAATGACACTTAAACACAATTTAATGTTTAGAGGAAACTGTAACACATATATATACACAATAAATAATAAACAGGCAAGGCAAAGACGTTAATTAATTATGTTATTAATATACCGCTGTTATAAGTTTTTTTAAATTATAGTATGAGTTAACAGGCGGAAATATGTAATTTAATTATTCTGTTCGCATACGTAATCACTTTCTAGGAATGCAAATAGAAAGTCACTCTATTAAATGAACCTCAAATTATATGTAGCCATTGATATCCAGAAATGCTACTAATATTAAGTAAAATAAAATAAGCTAGTGCTAAACTTTTTCTCGCAACAAGAGTACGAATAATCTCAAAGAAATACGAAATTGCGATTAACTTAAAGTTGCAAATATTATCCCTTCCAACAAAGATAATATAGTTAGTTCACAACGAATTTGAATTGTCATTGAGGAACAATAATATTTTTTTTATTGCAGACAGATTACCGTTAAACTGTGATTACACCTGATGCTGAGTGATGATGCAGACTAAGATAGAAACGCGTTAATCTGGTAAGAGGACATTAATCTCAAACTTCCAATTATACTTTAAAATTTAGTAAATATTTCCATTTCCGCACTTGTCTCAACTAAGTGGGAAACCCCACGATACCTGAACCCTCTCCGTCCATTACTTTGGCACCAGGGGTTAGGCTCCCCTATCCAATTTGAAGTTATGCTCCATGTAATAGCTCGTCTGGAAGTAAATCAGAGCATCGATCTCTCACTCAATAGCCTCGTTGAATACAAAAACGGGCAGACCAATTGTAATATCAAAAATACTACTAGTGTGTTTGTTTTGAGGCTTGGATAAATGAAAAAAATACAATAGTTTAATATACTGTAAATCAATACTCGAAAAATTTGCAAATATTATTTGACATTGCAATAATGAATTTATGTTGTTCTTATATTTTTGTAAACAAGATTTTGAACGTTGAACAATCTCATGTTAGAAGTACTTACGTGATTAAGAAGTTTTAACTTTAGATATGAGATACCGATAATGTTTGTTTTCAATTTCCATTTGTTAAAAATAGAGGTAACAAAGGAATTGTTTTGAATTTCTTTGAAAAATTCTAATATAGATCTATCAATTACGCCAATTAATGGCTAAAGTAAATGTTTCATTGCATAAAGATTAATGTTTTATAAGAAGAGTTAATCGAGGACAAGTTTAGAAATCTTTACCTACGTATGAAGTCGTAGGCGATCTATGAGTTATTTATACTAACAAATATTTGTTTTGTAACGTCCTTTTCGCTAGCAGACAGCGTGTGAAGATTTGGCGATGACAGAAAGATGTAATAGGGTCATTGGTTTAAAAATGTTTTGTCTTTTTTAAAGATATATACAAAATCGCTTTGCTATTGTTTAACGTCCTCTAAATGTGTAACAAATAGGTAAAAAAGTACCAAAAGGCACAACGACCACTAAAGATATTCGATATGTTTTCGACTAACAAGAAATACAAACTACAGATGTTATGGTTATATTCCCATAGAAATATCTGCATTGCTACAATTTCTAAAGTGGAAGGTCTTATAAAAAAATCCTCTACAGGATTCCTTTGTGGCATATTTATGGCAAATCAATATCTTCGAAATAAAGAATTTTTGGCAAAATATGTCACAAATTTGAATAATGAGACACGGTAAAGAAACAAAATATTATAGGTATTCAAAAATGATTATCGAGCACATAGCTTGCCGTATAACAAACATATATAAGAGAGTGAATGCATCGGCATTTACTCGTATCACCCACGTATAAAAAATGTTTGTTTTAGTGTAGGTATCTACCACTCCCGGATTATAAGCGTAGGTTTGTCCGATACTTGTTACATTTATATTACTTTAATTTCCTATCCATAATTTATATCCATAATTATATAGATCAATTTTCAAGCAAGAATAATTAGACTACTATATTAGGTCCTTGAAATTACGTTACTTTTTGTCGTACTGAGCACTTTGATCTGAAATATCTTCTCTTTGGTTAAGACTTACAAATTCAAATTTATAAATTGAATTTTGAAAATAGTCATTAATTTCTTTTTTCCTCATTATTTTTTTCTTTGTCGTCACTTATTACCGCATAATGGACAACATGAAATATCGGTATATTTACGAGTACGAGTACTACCGAGGCACCAGTGGTGCAAATACACCTCGAAGGATTAATAATGTATACGGCGCTGGTGTCGCAAAAGAAAGCACAGTACGTATTTGGTTTCAACGTTTTCGTTCTGGAAATTTCGACATTCAAAACCAACCCCGCGGACGGTCGGAGACTAAAGTGGATAATGTAGAATTAAAGTTTATTGTGGAAGCGGAAGAGCCATCACAAAGTGCTTTCGAGATAGCTGCAGGCTTCGGAGTAAGTGACAACTGTATTAATCCACTTGAAGCAAATCGGGAAAGTAAAAAAAATTGAACGATGTGTACCTCATGAATTGATTGAATCGAACTTGCTAACACGCGTCAACTGTTGTGTTACTTTGCTCTGGCCAAGCGATTACGGCAGATGTTTATTGTCAGCAACTGCAAACCATGAAGGAAGAACTAGCAGCTAAACAACCGAGATTAGTCAATTACTCTAGGCCACTGTTAATTCACGACAACACAACAACACACACTGCACAACAAACAACCACTAACTTAGATGAGCTACATTGGAATTGGAGCTAAATTGGAATGTCTGTGACATTCCCCGTACACCCCGTACCTTGCACCAACAGATTACCATTTTTTCCGGAATTTGGACAACTTACAAGAAAAAAAATTCAAGTCCGATGTGGCAGTCCAAACCGCCTTCATTCTCGCCCTCAGTAAAAAATCTAATGAACTACCTGAGATGGCAAAAGTGCATAGATGATAACAACACGTATGCATAGCTGTTATCTATATATCAATATTTTACATGATTAATTAAATATATTTAAAAAATTGCCTTTATATTCTTCCCGTAAAAAGCGTGAATTCCTTAAGTATAGACCTAATATAATAGGTAAAGAAAACCTTTTTTGGAAAATAAAAAAACGTATATTATACCTGTCAGCGATAAACTCTTCGTAAACTTGATAACTCATTTCTTAATAGGAAGTCTCTGCTATTAAAATGGATGTTAACCATGGCGGAAGCCTCTCATCGATTCAGACCAAGACAAATACATTATTTCCTCGAGAATGAAATTAAACCAAGCCAAAGCAAATTAAGTACCCACCCGTCAAGTTATGCCAGTGATGTCAAAATTGTCATGACAAATTTAACAAAATGAAAATTAAGTCTAACTACGTTGTACTTGTGTATAAGAAAGGAAGGTCTAGTAAAAAAGGTAAGTAGTTTCTTTGCGGGTTGGCAGGCATAGTTCACAACACTCTATTCCCACACTCACTCTCATAGTCCGACGTGACGGGTAATCGACACGATCAGAGAGAGATCAGGCGCAGAACCGACGGCTTAACGTACTCGTACTCCGCTGCACCGCCAACTTCCCAACTTTGGGCAAATATTACTTTAAGTTTAAAACAAGTCAGTTTTAAACATCATATAATAATTTTCTTTATCGTATTTATTATTGGTCTTTTTAATCTAGTAATAGTCTATATTGTCAGTGTTTTGTCGTAACTGATGATTGTATTTAAAATAATGAATATTGATTTAAAAATATTAACATTTAAATTTGTAACAGACTTCTTTTATCCATCTATATATTCATTCTAGTGGTTTTTTATTCAACAATCTATAATGTAAATTATAAGTCGAATACAAGATATCTATACTTTTTAATTACGTGTAAATTAGTACAAACGGGATAAAATGATCCTCCAGGGTCATTTTGGAGGATAAAAATACTCATGAACATTCTTTGTCCCTACTCAAGTAAACATTATAATTACAAAACGTATTAACAAAAATTACTGCTCAGATATAATGTTATGTTTGTCAACATAACACAGCTGGAGTTGCGTGTTCACTTCAATTAGTATACTGATTAGGCTAATGCGGAACCGGAACGGCGCGTCTACGTCTAGTTACCAGCTCCATTATGAGCTGTTAGTAAACCCACGGGACTGTTTCTGGTACAAGTTAATAACAATAATAGAAGGTTAAATAGTGTTTCTCAATTCTTACTACTAATAATATTCTGTTCAAATTTTAAATCTGTAATAAAATATTATTATTTTCCCACTGAAGTTCAAATACATTTTTTTATTTGTAGTGGATAACACTCGATGTCAACAGTTTTTTTCAAAGACGAATTTATGAATATATTAAGAGCACATGTAAAAGGTTCTTTCTTTATATGTAATAAGTTTTATAAAGGTTTCTTTGTATATAATGGGGTTATCTTTTTTCACTTGCAATAAGTTTACAGGCACAAGAATGTCCCAGTTTAGAGCACAACTCTCCGTATTTAAAAGAGAAGACATTCGACTTCGCCCATGCGGGTTAAAAGATTTATAAATAAAATCATTCGTTGTTTTAAGAAGCAATAACTGACAAAGAACGTCAATAGACGTCTGCAGAATCAAAGGAACTGATAAATGTAAAGATTCTACAAGCGTTATCGGAAAAATGGCCAGCAAGCCCTTTTCACATAAACTCACAGGCTTTCGCTTTCCTCACTCACCATACGAAACGCATTAATATAATGTTGTAACCTTATGCTGGTACTCTATGAAGACATTGTACTTCTTATAGACGATCCCCGTTTTTGAGCATTCGTTGACTACGGCTGGGCTAAAAATTACATGGATACACAAAAAAACCTGATGACTATATAACGATATTTTTTACACAAGAATAAAGCAAGTGTCTCTTAGCCTCGTACCCGACTTACCAACCGACCACAGACCGATCAACCTCTCTCTACACATCAACTTGACTATTGTTGCCTAGTCCCAATACACGGTCGCAGATCATGATATTGTGTATATAAAAAAGTTTTTTTGACCCTGAAAATCATCGTTGGGATTAAGCGACTAGTTCAACAATTTCTGAACGATATTCCCAGTTTCGGTATCACATTTTTCTGTAATTGTAATTTGTAAACGACAATTGTAACTATGTCGTCCCATAACTTACCTACGCCTTCATTTTAGTTGTGTATTTAAGTGTGATGATCGAAATAATAGGTTACTTCGTTTGATTACATATATTTAAATATATCACATAATAAAAAAACCTACTTTTTACTTACAAATTTTTGTCCATATATTTTGCTAAACTATGTAGATTTGAATGGTAACTGAAAATAGGGATTTTCAAGCTTATTAAACCATGATCGGTATAATAAAAGAGACGCTTAAATTCCTCCACCTGCTATTAACGAAAATAGGAATTTCAATTTATATAATGAATAGGTACACTTTTAATACGTCGTCTGACATTGAATCGACACACTGAAAAATCTGCTATTCTTGTCTGTGTCTACAGACAACTAAAGCGTTTATACAATTAAAATATCTATATATTTTTTTGTTAAAATTTATTTTGCCTCGTGTTGCATGAGACTATTTATACATGAAACAAAAACCTAATTTTTAAGTAAAATTGCGTGGACGGAGGAGTTTGAAAATTCTCACACTTATAGTTTATATAGAGAAGGAGCGCACAAATGCAAATATTTTTTTAATTATGCATAAAAGTACATAAAATTAATAAAAAAAATTTACACACTATCATGTATTTGACACACGCACACTCATATAGAGTATATATGCGTATTTGCAAATCGCTGACATTTATGTCAATAGCCACGAGGTTACATTAAAAAAATTATACTGTCAAGAGCACTAAGGTGGTTACGTTAGAAACTATGGTATGCCATTTTATTCTAAAACATGATACACTGTACGAATACTTCTATTACGAGTGATGTAGAAAGAGACGTTTAATAAACTAAACTAAAACGAACCTTTAGTTTCTGCATATTTTGATCGTATTCGTTTTTTATTTTAATAAAACAAAAACTAAAAAGTATTTTTTTTTATTTAAATTGTTTATGAGTTTTACTAACTGCATATAAGTAAAAGTGCTTAACCATTTAGTATCTAATTAACATCTTAAAAACATAGTCATAATCGTTCAACGAAAGGTTGCCAGAAGATTTTCAGATCTCTCTATCCCTATCATATCAAATTTGTGATAAGAATACGTGTAACAAAGAAAAATATGTAAAATGTCCACATCATTCTCGTTTTAAACGATAATTTCCATTAGTGTTTTTTTTCTGTAGATTTTGAATATCTTCATTATGTAGGAAAATACCAAAAATACCAATACCAAACCTTTTTCGATTTAATTTTCCGTTATCTTGTTTTTCAAAAATGTTATTTCATTGTTTTATATTTTCCTACATTCGCACGTGGACTAAATTATGCGCATGACATTTGAAAGCGCATAAAATATCCCAAGCCTCTCATAAAATTTTGTCTAAAATCTCTCATGAATATCATACTCCTATCATGATAATTCATAATGGCTAATTGGTGAGATAATGTTTTTAAAAATTGTTTCAGTGAAATTATCCGCATCTTATAAAATATAAATTTTTTCCTATGACATTGACAGTCTCGCAAGTCGCAACACGATTAAGCATCAAAATATTTTTTTAATATAAAAAGAGCACAATACTTAATGACAACTACGATAGGCAAGGAAAATGTCAAACATTTATGTCACAATAAAACCTTTCTTAATATTAAATATATCGCCATTGAATATATCGTTTCATATTACTTTCTTTTGCATAGTATCACAATAATATTATATGGAGCCGATGAAATGCTACGGTAGGAATTCAAAATTAGCTCCAAAATAAAAGAATCAAGGAAATAGGGCGGTCGGTTACCCGGATGAGTGGTACTTGTGAGACACTGTAAATAACTTGCCATATATTACATCCCACAAGATTGCCCTAATATTCCATTTAAACGTAATATTTACAAGTTAATTTACATTTACATTCAGCTTTTATGTCTTATGCCATATATACACACTAAATGAAATGTGTGTGTGTCGGGTCGGATTGGTTGGATAAAAATCGATCCTGATTTAAAAAAATAACATTTTAATATTGAAAATTGTTTTCATGGATACATGCCACCGTTTTTGAATTTTGTCGATATTTCGACCCAGTTGCATGGATCGTGATCACGACGTAACTGCTGTAGGCGGTTGAGTCAAGCTGTCAGCGCCAGAATCTGTACCTGGTATGTGCCCGTTAAAACTGTTTTCAATATGTCGATAAACCACGAAAATTTAAGTTTTAAACAATATTTTAATAACGTTTTATTAGCAATATTTACGCTCCATCACGTTGGTACAGCTAAATGAAACGTGTTTTCGTTTTCGGAATCGTCTGCTAACACCAAATTGTATATGTATAATCATCGGTACACGTCTGCTAACTCACAAGAGAGTTAGTTCAGAGCTGGCCTCCCTGATGAAAATGTGTAAGTTTTATCAAAAGATCGTGTGATTAATTTCATACTAATAGACATGCAGAATTTTACAAAGAGAAAAAGTACATAGATGATACTGATTATAGTACTTTCAAATAAAAGAGGTGTCGATATTTATGAGTCTATGGTAGCCCTTTCAATGACATTGGCGTAGTATGAGTGGTTGTCCTGAAAAATGCGGCACAAGTAGCCAATTAACAGGCGGGATGGCGTGAGGCCGGCGTCTCGGCGCCTCTATAAATATCAACCAGAGAACAGGCAGCGCCACAGCCGTACCGCCGCCGCCCGCCACTGACCGACGTTCAACTACTAAAGAACGATCACCGACGCGAACGCATCACTATATTACGACTTACGAGGCATAAATCTGACAATCAAAATATGACGTCACGGAGTATATTATCTAACCTCTTTTCATTGTGTGATCATACAATACATGAATATGAATTTTTCTAAAACTATCAATGTATAAATTATTCACTTTGATAATTTAGGTGCTACAACAAAATAATGAATTCCTTTCAGTTGTTGATAGAGATGCTGAACTCAATTAATCGTCATGAATGGCCAATTTCTCTGTTCTTAACAGCATGTAATGTAGCAACCTCTTGCAAAAATAAAATATAATTTACCTGTACACTCAATGGGTATACTGTGAAAACGTATTAGGATGTGATTCATGATATTAATCAAGAAAATTTGTGAATCATAAGATTCGAAATCATATCAGAACGAAAAACTCCTAATGCTATTTTCAACTATGCATTAAATTATTAAGGGATATGATGGTTATCGTGTCCCGGAAGTCTAACTTGTCCCTGTGGTGATGGCAGTAACGTCATCAGAGGTACGCGAGATGCCGAGAGTGATCGCGCTATTTTGGTCCACTCACCAGTTGAATAACCTCCAATCAACTATTCGCACTTAGCTTTCCCACAAATCCACTATCAAAAACTGCGACTATAATTTTTTGTAATTAATGTTCATCGCAATTTCGATGTCTTAGTACTTTAAATTGAAATAATTTTACAAGAAATAACGTTCCTTATGGTAGGGTGTTGTTGGCTTAACCTATTGAACCTTTTTTTATTGTTATTATTGTATTGTTCCACTATTAATAACATTTTTAGCATATCTCTTGCAAGTTATACCATGTCTATATGTATACTCATATACCAGCTAACCTAACAGATTTGAGAAGTTTTGAATAACGTGGAACATTTGTATATAAACAAAAAACTATAATCCATAATATCTTCCGGTCTACTTTTCGTTCTTGTATACAATAACTTCTTCTTCTATTTCTTACTTCTTTCTTTCCTTCTTTCTTTCTTCTACCAGTAATGTAGATTTTGCAAAAAAAAATTCAATAGCTTTAGTGCATTTCGAACGAATCAAGCGGCAGACAATGTCTCGGCTCTTAATATGTATATAACACAAACCACTTCTTGCCGTATTTAACCCTAAAACAACAGCTCAATTGTTTCAAATTTCCTAAACAGTTAAAAGAAGTTTCTATATTACTAGTGTGTGAGATTTCTAGAGAATCGACATATTATAGCTCAACTATTAAAACTTGGAAACGTGGTGAATACCCGCAAATATACTCAAGTCACGGAAGTATATTTCAAAATTAGTATAAACTTTTAAAATGTGATAATAAATTCTAGAACCTCGGATTTCTGTATTTTCCATTCTAATTCTATAAGCGGTTAAAACCTTTTTCTGCATATGGGAATTTGAAGACCAAAATACGACCAAAATATAGATTTTGCACTCTGTCTGTTTTATACATAGGGCATAGGTATTGTATGATTTCATTGCCAACAATTTACTGATTTACTGAAATGATGATCAACTGCTCCACCTTCCATGACATTTTTAGCGATTCTATTTTAAATGTGCATATAGCATTTGTCATATCAATTTAATAAGTGTAAAATTAACTTAAACCTGAATTCTACGAATCTTAACCAAAGTAAAAAAAAAACAATGCTTGTAACAAGATGACGCAGTTATGAGCATATTTTTGTCGTAAATTTAACAATTTGGCAGAGTCTAGAACTAAAGACCGATGAACGTAACAAAAATAGAACATAATTCCATGCTGCTGACTAAACAGTGCATTAACTAAATCGTGATTGTACATTAAATCCGGTAGCCAGACTGCGATCAAAAAATACTATAAACATACTGTGTACCTAATATTGAATGAAATATAATTATTCACACATTACATACATACATACATGTGTTGTGTACTACACTTGTTGTGTACAATGCCTGCCAATCCGCAGTGGAGCAGCGTGGTGGGTCTATGCTCTAAAAACCCTTGCTCCTTGGAGTGAGGAGGCCAGTGCCCAGCAGTGGGACGTTAATGTGCTGCTACTTACTTTACTTACTTATACATACATGTATGTATGTGTGTATGTAATGTATGAAATTATTATTACATGCAATACATATTTACAATATAGTTATAATTTATGGTGGTTGGTGGAGTCTTCATTTTAGTGCGCCTTTTGAAAGAGGCGTGCCTCGAAGGGACATTTCTTCAATCGTGTGAAGTTTATGCCGACTTTAAACTTTTCACGCGACGTTGGAATGTTCGTTCTCTTTAGGTTTATTTATTAGATTCCGATAAGAAAATGCAGAATCGGTTGCACAGATCTGAAACATCCTTTTATGAAAATCCTTTCCTGAAAAACGGTTTAAACGATGTTGATGAAAACCTGAATAATAGTTTATTTATGATTATTTAGCAGATCTAAGTTATTGCTAGAGTTAGATACGAAGCTAAAATGCGCAATCTTAATAACTTTTAAAAGTGTGTGGTCGTTTTTAATAATTAGATCATAGAAAAAACGAAGCTTGCAAATATGGCAACATTTAATGTTAATTCTGTTGCAAATTATTTCAGTATCCTGGAACGCAAACGGTGTTGACGGCTGCCCTGACGCAGTGGTGCGAGTACCCACTTTGCTAGCAGAGGTCCCGAGTTCGATCCCCTGTTGGGCGAATTCAGGAAATTACATTTCCTAATTTGTCTTAGTCTGGACTAATGAGAGGCCTCGGCCTTGTCTAGGTACTAGCAAAGATGTACCGCCAAGCAAAGAGATTTGTGTTCCGGTACGATGCTGTGTAGAAAGCATTACCAACAAAACCATAGAGGTAAATTGCCTTACCAGATTAAATCAGCAATAAAATAAAACGGTACACACATTACGTCTTCATCATTATTAGGATTTCTCTGAACACGAGATGAATAGTTATCTGATTTTTAGAAATACGCGAACTTTTTATGTAGTTCAAGCTACCCGCCTACATATAAATCATTAAAAACGAAATAATATACCAGCATTTACATGAGCCTAATATATTTTTGTTTTTATTTTCAGGTGGATGCTATTACACGCTTTCAACATTAGCTTGTAATAATTTCTTGAGTTATATCCAAGATTCACAAACTTAAATAATTAGAATTTCTAATTCATTACATTTTATACAAATTAAGTACCTGCTCAATAACAATGTTGAGTAACGAACAACTTACATTCCCACAATGTAATCAAAGCTAGACCGGCTTGATGTTATAATTAATTTGCTTAAATAATACGCGTGTTACGCTAAATTTCTGTTAACATATTTATTAAAATTGTTACTTGTTTGATATTTCAATACATACGTCATGTGAAAAATCAAACGAACACAATCTAAAATTTTTGCACACAGTCAAAATTTTCATCAATAATATAAAATCAGCTTGAGTACAACTTCAGATGTGATAAAACCAATCAATTGTAACGCTTCAATTTCTCTGTAGAGTGCACTGATGTTGTGTTATTGGATGTTCGCCAAATAAACAAATATTTAACGAAAATATTTAAGTACTACTGGTTTATTGAGCATTGCTTGCTGCGACATGAGACTATTTGTAGTAAAGCCTAAAGACCGAATTCTAATAATATACAATATTTACAATTAAAAAAGTGCGTGTGTACAAACTACACATGTCAGAAGTGTAATTTCTTTAGCAAACCAATTTATAAGTCTTGTTTATATTTATACAAATCTAAAACTTCAGATTTCCGAGAATGAGAGGGAGGGAAAAAGGAGGATATGTTAGGAATTTAATTGTCATTAAAATATTAATAGTATACAAAATTAATACAAATAATTTATTGAAATCTCAAATGATGAATTGTAAATATAAATACCACATGGTTTTGTAAAATTTAGAAACCCATACATTAAATTTGGTTTTTGAATTTAAAATTTAGAGAATTTATGAAATATTTATATTTTATGAAAAATAATATATTAAATTATTAAATGATTTATGGCAAATTAAAATGGCATAAATGTTATTTGTAAATATAACAAATACCTAACCTTGAAAGGAATTAATATAAGAAACGCTGCAAATCTTTGTGACGCTAATTATGTGATTCAATTTTACCCTCATTCGCCTAGAATGTTTCACTCCAAAATGAGTCCATAGTAAGACCATGTAAGTTAGAAGAGCATGATGGGCGATACATAGCGGCTTTGGATATGTAATGACACAATCCAAACTTTTATAAAGTTAGTAGAATCTATAGTTTTCTTTTGTTAACCCATATGTAAATCTTTATAAGTATTTAGCATTTCACATGTTACAAAATGAAAAACATTTTTATCTGTATTTTTGTAAGAGGAATATGTTATATAATGTTTTTTAAATTCATAAAGTTTATATTGTTTTAATATCATAGATGATTTAATAAAGAAAATTGAGTTCTATTGCACTTTTCATAGGTAAATTTATAAAATTGTGTCTACTATAAATTTCCACTCCTGTTTCTCTAGCAAGCAATTCTTAGTAACATTATATGTAACTTCTCTGTTTATAAATAAATTACAAATTAAAGTATTTGCTAAATCAAGTAATATAAATTATCACCTAAATTTTGATTAAGACTAACAATGATTCTGTTACAGTGAATTTTCAATTTTCCATAATGATTTCAATTAATCTTAGCATCACATGATAAATACATATTTTTTTAAGTTAGGAATACCTGCAATCCTATGGGGGGGTGGGCATTAGGTTATGCAGGATTTGTATAAACTAATACTTTAAGGTGCTTTGATATATTGCGCTGACAAGGCTGTAGGACCATTGTTGCACATCCCATAGCTCCTATAACAATAACATACATACATACTTCAACCTAGCTAGACCAAGCAAGTTATACATTTTTCAATTCCAACTATTAGCAGCCAATTAAACAGTTATTAAAATATAGAGTATAACTTTAATTATTTAAATAACTATTTAATATAAGACAGTATATTTTTTTATTAATTGCATATTACTTATTTACTTATGATTTCATGATAAACAAGTAACATTAAAACATTTTATGTGAACTCTCAATAGTTGAGGCACTACAATTTTTCACAAAATAAATTTAATTAATACATTAATATTCATTTATTTATTCAAATAAATAACCCACTGAGTAAATGAATTTGACTCAATCATAAATCTATGTCATGAAAGCTGTGTTAACAGATTTAGGAAGCTACTACAAAAAATACAGACCTAGTTTCAATATTATTATTAGAATGTAACAACTACACAATTAGCCAAGGACAGACATTTGTTTTGAATGTTTATTTTAATTTTCTTGTATCTCTGTGTATTTCCCAATTATATTAAGGAAATAACAAAACTATANTATTAAGTTATAAAGTGTATTGGTGTAGCAATGACCTTTTTCATGGGATGAGACAATTTAAAATTGATATTTCTCTCTGAATTCTCACTATTTGCATGAGGTTGCAAAGTTGTTGGTGTCTTTCAGAGTAGTGTCTCATGTGGAGAGCATGTTCCTCCAAGTTCTGTCTTTTGTCATTTCGAATTTGCTGCTCTATAGGACTATGAGAGGGGAAAAGAGTGGATTTGTGTTAGTGCACACACCTGTGCACAATAATATCTGCGCAAATGGCTAATTTCCGCCTGAGATTGGTTACTGTGGGCGAAATTCGGCCAGGAGAAGACAAAATTAGCAACTCTTTATTTCTGACAATAAAATGTTATAAATATACTTTTTTCTGGACGGCAATATCGGATGAATCATACAGCTAAATGTTTACAGCAGTTGTATCGCCTGCTGATGTCATGTGAGCTTGTAAAGAAACCAATAATTCAAGAAACGAGGCGATCATGACTTCAGCCTTTAGAATCGTAAAGCGCAAGCACGTACAAAAATTCCACGAACCTTTAAACCATACCGTATGTATTGTTTTAAAATACAGACACTACATAAGAACATGAATGTAACAATCTCAGATTTATTTCATTAACCACTCTTACATAATTATTTCGGGCATTATAACACGCCGAGCTATAAGGAAATGTCCAAAAAATAAAATAAATAACCAATACTCAAAAGCGTAGGAGGAGTTAAATACCTTTAATTTATGTGTAATCCAATATCCCAAAGAATGTCGAAGCTCTATTTTACACTAATGTAACACTGTCATTCATGTAAATTAACACACCATCACAAAGCGGCACTACACAAATGGTCACTTTTAATTGATAAGTTTTGTGAATATATCACATAATGCGCCATTTTCGCAATAAATCCGTGAGACAGCAGACGGCAATCGCTGCCATCTTTTTTGTCAAATGTCTAAAACTAAATATAGCGTTTTGAACGAACTCTAGTGTTATTTATAGAAAATACTTTTAAGCGAGATGCATAGCGACATCTCTGTTGGAAATAGATAACTAAAAATAGATGGCGCTGTTTAACAGCTAATTAGTAATTACATTAAAGTACCAAAATTGTCGCTGCTTTGTAAGAACTATGTGTGTCGCAATTCATTATTCAAATATTAATTTTACAGCCGTTTAAAATGACACAATTTTTTTTTAACTAAACCAAACAATGACATAATTACAGCGCCATAGCGTTAATAATACAAACATGAATGAGTTTTTAACACAATAGACAGTTTTGTATTCTTATGTGTTCTAAAGTAAAAGTATGTTTATTTTGGATTATATGATTATTCATCGAAAGCAGTGTTATGTAACTTTTTATTACCACTGCCAATTTTATTGTACAGGAAGCTGTATTTATTTTAGGAAAAGGTAGTTTTTATAAAAAGGTGTTTAATAAAAATATTTTATTTAGATTAAAAGAAATGAGTTACAATTAAATAAGTCTCGACTAAAAAAGATTCACCAATTTTTGTTATAATGTACTAAGGAGAATGAAGGTGCATTCGCTGCTTTAACAGCCCCACCATGATATTGCATTAATTAATAAAGTATATTTGGTTTATTGCTGATAGTGTTTTTGATGATCGCTTGGACTTAATATTGATCACCATATATACCCATACAAGTCTTCGAATACTTGTCCATATCTAGTCCAGTCTTTAAAAAGTTTGTCTACTTTGACCTTGCTTTTTAGGCGCTATGTCGTTCTGTCTTGGGTTTCCTTAATATTTCTCCTCTTTGAACGGTGCCAGTCTTTCAACACGGTTGATCACCGCGTATCTAACGGTCTTCTCTGTCCTTCTTGTATAGATGGAATATCTGTTTTCACATAGCAATATATGACCAGACCATCGCGTAAGTCTTTCGGTAAAACAATCAATTACATGATCGTAATATATTTCATCTAGACACGTTACTCCAACTACCATTTCAGGTATTTTCATTTTTTATGTGGTTTGGCTTGATATTCATGGTATTGTAGCATAAAACTTTGTCCGAATGGCAGGGCTACGTATAAATAATGAAAATGAAAGTATCTACAGAACGAAAATAATTTAGTTACACAGTAAAATGAAGTCGCCAAGGCACACCTACAATCATTGTCTGGCTCCGGAGATTGCAGGCATCGCGTAATGTACCTATCTTGTTACGTTATTTTGCCAAATCCGGTTGACATCACCGTTTTACTTTCAAAAGTCTGTTCTGTGGAGTGATAACGGTACCATTCTCAGTATATAAACTGATTTAAGAAATATGCTTAAAAAGTCGTTGAAATTGTGCCACAGTGAAATGCTAAAATGAACCAAAATCTACAATCGAGTTTCAATAATCCCCTAATTAACAACGCTTTTCAGAGTTCTTTGTTTTGAAATTTTCGATCTAATTATCGTAGTTTATGCAACAAAGACGTTTCTATTGCCATCTCGTGGTATTTTTGAAAATATGAAGTTTCCAGTAGGCGATAGGTATTATATATTTTATTTTCTCAGAAAACAGTAACAATTTTTCTATTGCTGACATGTTAGCGCTTGACTGTGATCTCATCTGATGGCAAGTGATGACACAGTCTAAGAAAGCGCGCTAATCTGGTACGAGGCGATATACCTCTTATGGTTTCTACACAGCATCGTACCGCCAACACAAATATCCTTTTACAAGTCTTTGCTGGTAGGGTGTTAAGTAGCCGCTGTCGAAGACTCCTACAAGTCCAGACTCAGACAAATTAGATAAATACAATTCTCTAAATTCGCCCAACCGCGGGTGGAACCCGGGACCTCTACTAGCAAAGCGAATACTTGCACCACTGCGCTAACGAGGGAGTCTTCTGTCAATTTGTTGGTCTTTATTGATTCCGCCACCTTAAACATATATCGTTAGATTTTTTACCTATTGTTCGAAGTTTTTTCAACAATATCTTACGACGTGTCTCACGATGTTAGTACAATAAAACATAAACATGCAGTAAATGTGCATTGTCTAATAACAAAGCTAAAAATAAGATAGTTCTGATTTCTAGCAGTTTCAGAGATCTATATTTTATTCAGTACGACCTCGATATCAATATGTATTAGCTACTATATATATTAGCTTTTGAATTTCATTTGCTATTGTATATTAGACACGTTTTTTAATGATTGACCGTTTTAGCTCCACAGAGAGACAATAGCCGTAAATATTGAGAGCCTATACGTAACTCATGCGTCACCGCAGCGCACGGTACACGTTAGCACCTCTCGTTAGCAGGCGGGGCGGTGAAAGTGCTTGTGCAATGATGCAAACATAGTGGCTGCACTTAATAACGGGGACGACAACATTCACACCAACACAAGTATTTTGTTCCCAATTCTTATGTACAGTTCCGATGTATATTTCCAGTATAATAATCGTTAATGAAACATATTACAGAAAATAAATGATCCACAATGACACTCGTAGATTTTTGTTAAACGTCAAGTAGACAACATTGACTTATTGTTTATAATTCGTCACTGTGTTTTATGGTTTTCATTGAAGAAAAAATATTCTAGAGCTATTCTGGAATATATTTTTGCTAACCTGCCATGGAGAAATGTGATGGGAATTTGATCAGAAATCCATGAGAAAAAATATTCTTATACACCGTTAATCATGTACAACTTTTATGTTTAAGTATAAATTTGAGGGGTTATTTTTAATTACGAGGGAGGTGACCTGTGTCTAACAGTGGGATGCCAATCCGTTGCTTTTTACCATTTTGTAAATCGTCAATATTTAGTGCAAATTAGTCCGAGTAAAACGTATGAAAACGGGGGAAAGAAAAAGATTAATGTGTGATTTAAAATTAAATATTTTCACAAACATTTTTTACACATATGTTATTCTTATTATTACAATTCTATTAATGCTTGTGAATTTGCATTTGCTTACGGAAAACTTTGTGTAGTTATGTTTAAGCGTGACATTTTCATGGTTTTTTTGCACAGGCTGATTTGATTTAATCAAAATAATATTTCGGATTCGTCCGGATTATTTAAAATAAATAATCCGAACGGTATTGTATTGTATGTTAAAGTACTCGAATATGCATAATAGTTTAAAGCCTTTTTACTATGATTTTAATGTCTAGGACTTCTTGCTTTCATTATAATCATCAAAAGTTTAGTGAGCAAGAAAAAAGACAAAAGAGTACATACTACAGTACTTGGACATATAATCGCGAACTTTTATGTAGATATTAATACCTTCTATAATATTATAGAACTTTTTTTTTGTTCTATCATCATTAGTTTCCGCAGCGCACGCGATGACAGATTTTTTGGTTCACACCTTAGGTTACATTATCGCATTTTTATTAGGGATTCCTATTTTTTTGAGAAAGTAATATGTCCTATGGCCGTCTATAACAGTGAAAATTTTCTAATGGTGAAATATATATTTTTAAACAAATGAAAAATGAATGAAATTTCAAAAGTCTTTGTGTGAAAACCACAAACATACATACTCGTACATACAAAAACACAAATATTTCCTCTTTATAATATTAGATTAGATAATCATATTGAGTATGATAATTTATAATGTAATTGAAAATCTGTGTATTTCTTCGTATGAAAAAAACATTAGGAAAATGTTTCAATAAAGACCTTTTTTATATAGAAAACACTTTTACTCCTTTCGTTGTGGGACGGTTTTGTGGGACAGTAAGTAAACAAATTGAATCAAATTTATATTATCATACATATATTAGAAATTATATTAAAAAACATATCAATGGAAATATTTTTATAGCGGCTACCTTATATCTCAATACAAAATCGTATATAACAGTAGCCAGGAAGGAACTGTGTTATGAATATTGAAGGCTTAAATAACCAGCTTACGCAATTACCGACCATATACGCGTAGCGTAGCCGGCTTTCATTTAGTTATTATGCACTTAGAAATAATATTTCCATATGAGGTAATAATAAACAAACTGCGGTATTCTTATGAGAGCGGTAAGAATACAATTATTTTGGTACACTATTAAATGGAATATTTTGCTGACTTATATAAAATAGATGGTACTAGACCATCTATTTTATTTATTTTTTTATTTATCTTTATTAAAAGGCACTTGTCTCAGTTTACAGTTAAGTAACATAAAAAACAAAACAAATACATAAAACATACAGAAAAAATCAAAACTTAAATTAAAATTAATAATAATAATAAATAAATTTTAAATTAGAATACAATCAAAATTCAATCTAATAGTAATAAAAAAAAAACTAAATAAATCTAAGGGTATAATTCTTCCTCGTCATTTTCGTATTTGTACAAATTTATTGTATATTCAATTGACCTTATGAAAAATACGTAGAGTTGTTATGACTTAGTTTACAATCCATCATTTTGTAACAAGAATAATAAGAGCAATTGTGAAAATGTATTTTCAATGATATTACGACATTGTAATTTGAAATTATAAAAAATAATTGACACTTTAGATTTGATGAAAGATATTATTGCATTGTATTTAGAACAAGTTACCAGATACAATAAGCAGTTGTGTTGATCGAATTTCCTATCATACATACATACATAGCATCATGCCTCATTCCCATAGGGGTAGGCAGAGACAACATCATTCCACTTGCCACGATCCTTGCATATCTCCTTCGCTTCTTTCATTTTCATTAAACCTTTCATACAAGAATTTTCTATATTGTAATTAATTTCCTTTTGGCCAAAATATAAACTTTTTCATTTATCATATGTAATCTACTTCGCAATAATATAATAGGCACGAGCCTCTCGTCAGGGCTAGACCAAAAAAAAACTAACATTTTTTTATCACTATTTGATTCGTAATTTTAGTACAGACCTTAACCATTCTACAAAATACTGTGCCTAAATGTAAACTGCGATATGAAATTTTTAAGATAATTTGGGTTTTTACTCCATGCAGCTGTGAAAAAAATGATCAATACTTCTAGGTATGTATAGTTTGAAATATCACTACATTTATTTTCTGTTATATGCTCCACCACCTTTTGTTTAGCTTGGTCGGCTGAATTAGGTATAAAGTTTCGGATGTCCAGCAAGATAAAACGAATAATAAGAATTATTTTGGTACAAATATAAGGAAAACGGAATTATACAACTATCTTGAGTTTTATTTGAAAATAGTGGAATGCCATCGGAGTGTCCCAGTTTTTGTAATTTGTTTAAGTATTTGAAATCTTTTTATGCAAAATAATAATTTAATATTTTAAATCAAATCTTTGTTTTTATATAAGAATAAAGTGTAAAAACCCATCGCCAAACTGGTTCGGCAGTTTTTACATAAATACTTTTACTTTTTGAGGCAAACACAGTGATTTGATTTCAAAAGACCCTTGAGGGTGGAACTGCATTTGCCAATAAGCTGCGCTTAGCGAGTAAATACAGAGTGAAGAGTTGTACCTGTTTATTATAATACTTTTAGTCAACAAACCTTCATTACCTACGCAACTATAAGACAAGAAACAAGAAACATAAACAATGAAATACAACATTCAATTTGGGCTTCACCTTTATATAACTTCAACCGAAATTTAAAAAACACATAAAGCCTTTTATACTTTTGAGAAATATTTAATTTAGATTAAGTTTTATGTGTCAAAAAATTGAATACTTTAATAAAATCATTTTGAATAAGGTCCAGGTAAACAGTACTCTAAACCGACGAACTTCTATGAAAGGTTTAATGAGAATGAAAGAAGCGAAGGAGATATGCAAGGATCGTGACAAGTGGAAGGACGTGGTGTCTGCCTACCCCTATGGGAATGAGGCGTGATGCTATGTATGACAAAAAAGGGCCATAATTGTAGGTTGCAAAAATGAGTCTTAACATTAAATTAAACAGAGTGACTGCTGAGTTTCTTTCAATAAGCTTCGCTATAGATTTAATCTTCTGAATCATCAGTAACAGACAGACTTGAAAGTTCAAATGAGTTTAGGCCTATTTGAATAAAGAATTTTGTAAACGAAAATGAAGACTATTCCTATCAAATAAAAGCTTAAACAATATTATTAAAGAGAGCACTGATGTAATGGTTAATACGTTGGGGGAAGGCACTTTTCTCTCGAGTTTCACCGATGAGGTCTGCGCTAACACATTCATAGTGGCAGTGCACGCCACGCCGTCGCTTCGTACGCTTCATAACCATTCAACTGGACAACGACTGCTATTTACCTCTCGTACAAAGTATTCGAAAGCAAACAGAACGAATCGGTGTTACACAGTGTTATACTGAACTGTTACTTGTGATTGTGTTTTATTGTTTGGTCTTGGACAACAGTGGATTTTGCGTGGAATATAATAACGTAATTTATCCACTTCACTGTTGGAGTAACTGTAAGGTTTGTTGTGATTAATTTGTATTCTGGTAATGAACGTTGCCTTATTTAATTATAGGAAGGAAGGAAGAGTATAGGTTTAATTTTCAATAATTTTACACAGTGCTCTTTAGACATTAAGACAGCTTATCTGGACAGTTATTTATGTAAAGTATTAACAAGTAGAAGTTTTTATGTTACGATCTCACTGAGGAGTGGTTAAATAAACTTGGGCGACTTCAAAACAGTGCCATTAGGTTTATATTAGTTGTTTATATTTGGTTTTATATTTGGTTAATATGACCATATATCAGAATTTCGTTCAATGCTCAAGAGGCTTCCAATCAGATTTCGCCGGAACTTACATATTATCACTCTTCAAAGATTAATTTGAGTTTCGTCGGACCGATACTCTTAACGCGCGGAGCTGAAGAATTGGTACTAAAATCACAGCACTGTAAAACTAAATTCTAACACAAATTTTCACAGTTAGTGCAATAAACCTATGGATCGCGCTTCCTGTCAAAATTCGGCAGGGCGAGAGTGTCTCCACATTTATGGAGCATGTACTGGAGCACAAGATAAAACTGTGTTATATATATATATATATATATATATATATATATATATGTATATATATATATATATAACACAGTTTTTATATATGTATGTCTACGTTATATATGTATGTCCCAATACGTTGTATTACTTAAGTTAGGTCATTGTATTATTATTCTTTTTCTTGTGGTGTTCAATAAATCATACTGTCTATATATCTAAGTATTGGTAGACTTAGTTTTCGGAAAAACTGCAATACTAGGTAAAAAATAATTAGGTTTAGGTGCGATTGTTCTAAGTAAATAGCGTAGCGTAAAACTACATGAATGAACTGGTCGTCAAGCTGCAAATACCCCGGTAGTTGCTTCCGAGATTTAAAAATCCTAAAAATATTTTATTTAACAACAGTAATGATTATTGAAATGTTTTAATCATTTATGGGAAGAAACGAGTAGCCTGGCAAGGATTCAAATTTGTGTCTCCTTAGCAACCACTCGAGATGTTGTTTAAGTATGTACAAAATAGCACTTTACTCACGTCTGAATATAAAATGATAAAGTTTAAGATGGCAACGCGTTGACCTGCAAATAGATACATAATTATGTGATCTTTCTCAATACATTCACGAACCATATAAAATTTTATTCTTAAATATCTAGACCAATGCCATTGTCCAATTGGCTACGGAAAAATGAGCCTAACTTGTAAAAAAAACTTGGCAAATAACATTCAAGCTTCTATGCCTCTTAACCAAGCCTTTTGGAAAGTTCATTCTTAGTTTTCAATTCAGCATTCTAAAGACTATGACTCTATTTATCATTCAACCATCTTCGTCGCCATCTCAACCAATGTACACTCACTACTAATTTGTTTATTTACTTTACATTTGTATTTCCCAAAATGTCTGGCTCCGGAATTTCAGTTTCGCAATTCATTGGGCTATTTGGGACTTTATTTCTGCTACGAATTTTGCTTCTCAATAAATCAGCTTTATATGTTATTTTAGTCTACAAGTCAACATTAACCATACTATTAGTTAGTAAGGAGGCTACAATATAGTGTTTATTGGTAATGTTTAATGAACAGCTAAGATATCAATAATGTTTATCCATATTTAAATTGGATGACAAAGTTCTCTTCCATAACTTTAACAAAAGTCTCTAAACATTAGGATCAAAACATAGACTGTCTTTTTAGGTTTTCTTTAAGATAGTCTTGCAAGAAAGGTACAATAAGATTTTAATAATACTCACAAATAATAATATTAAAAGATTTTTCGTTCATAGTATTGGCCACGTAAAAAATACTCCTGTGAAAAATCTTTATTAGCAATATCAGTAAGGAATATCAATTACATTGACATTTAATCAATGAAAGATTTAACCAATGAACCATTTGCTAGAGTTACGAAGATGGCAATGTCCCCGTTATTTTTTAACAAGTATTGTTAAGAAAAATCCCACGACATAATTAAGAATCACGAAACCTCGTTTTGCTTAAGTACTCTTAAATGAGTTAACACTGTTAAAACACCATGTCATTTAAAGAAATGTAAGGTAGATTAGAACGGTGTTAACTAACATAACCAATATGTACATATATATTTTATTTTTCTGCCAATGTTCCAATGATTTTGGCACTACCTTCAAGTCGAAACTATATGCTATGGAATATTTATCGAAAATTTTGTAAGATACAAATATATATAAACTATGATAACTTATATATACACATAACGTTATATTCTTTGGTTATACACACGCGACAATTTTAAGAATAATACTCATATATTTATATGATTTTTAAGCGTGTTAATCGAGGATATAATTACATTTCATTTACAGACAAACAAAAATAGTTACAAAAATGACTGCAAAAACATGAAACTAACTAATTTCACGTTCGTGCTTCTATAAAATTGAATAAAACAACGGCGCTCTTAAAAAACTTACGTCGTAAATAATTTGAAATGATCGATAAGTAAGTTTTAAATATCCCCTCTGCGATATCGGTTGTAAAAAAAAGTTTGGTACGCACAAGGTTCGCATGTACGACGTAGAACAATCGAGCGGCTGTAGTGATGAAATAAACGCGTGATATATTTGTTAAGCATGTTGCGTTAACGAAAGTGCATCGTGCAACACCAGTTGTAGCGGTGTAGTGCTATTGCTTGGTGAGTTATATTACTATAAAAATCGTAATACTGTAAACCCTTTACTAAGTTATCCCGTTTTATTACTGTGAGAAATTGAATGAAAGAAAGTAAATAATTTGATTCGTTTATTCTGCAATAAACAAAAAATATTGTCACGTATGAACACATTTTAAAAAAAACTGCCCATTACAAATAACAATTGATGTATATACAATGCATTGATACGCATATAATAGCTTGTAAAAGTTTATCAAAAAAATTATCAAAACAATGCAATCGTTTGTTTATTGGATCTATGTAGTGCTCAAAAACTTAATTTTAAATTATTATAGGTAGCAGACACCGTACCTATGAATTAAATTTTAACATTTAAATATCTATAAGGAAATGTTTAATATCCAGCTAATTGTACATTACATGTTTTAAAAGTTAATGCTTACTGATAACGCCTACGCGTTGAAGTCTTTTGTATACAAATGTAACCAATTAGGCCAATTTTACTTATATCACTTAGCAGAGGTATAGGAATTTAAAACTAATCTTAATTAACATCTAAAGGACTAGTACTTTGACTTTAGTAAATATGTGGTAATGGACCAATATATTTATTGAAATGATATCCTTTATTTATAAATACACTATTTTTTTGTATTAATCTATTTCGTAATTATTTTTACAACCTAGTGACATGATTTTATTTTTACTAAATCTGTTGGGTGTCACTTCTATCAGAAAAAAATTATCGTCTCTATCCTTAAATTCATCAACAGAATGTTCATCTTAAAGAAAATAGTAAATGCAAACAAATAAATAAAAAGTCATGATGAAGAAACATTTTAATTATCTTACAATACTTGTTCTATAATGAACCTTAAATGAAAACAAATATCTGTTTAATTACCTTGTAGGTATGTCATATTGATGAAGAAATGCCTTATAAGACCTTTTAGAGATCCTGAATAATTTGGCTTTAATAAAATGTTTACTTTACTTGTGTGTAAATTATATCACAATATGTTCGTCGTAGAGACGTCGCAACATATAGTGGCCTTGGACCCTAACTTTCAAATGACGTACACGTTACAAGTCAAGGGGGCAATTGGAGGTCGTTGTGAGATGCTCCGCCATCAAACTAAGTGAAAGTTTCACGCCCATAAAATCATGTATCACCGTTTTCATTGTACCGTAACTAAATGTCACATCCATTCATGCATAAATTAACTTCCTTATTAAAATATTGAATAGAAACCAAGACTAAAGAACTATTCATAAAAATGTAATGATGATTTTGGTGTTTTTTGACTACTTTTGACCCTAGGTGCAAGAACATATAACACTTTCAGTCCCCCGCCCCCCTCAACCTTAAAGTTTGATATAACATTTAACATTAAAATCAACACATTAATGTAACTAAAACATTAACAATCAATTCAAAACCTACTTAATTGTTTATATTGTATTAAGTAAAAGAACACGATGAAAAATGGTCAGGTCTCTACAACATAAATTTTCGATGAAAAGCTGTTGCTTCTATTTCATTTAATCTTACAAAATATATAGTTATTATTATAAAGAGATCTCTTAACCTAAATTCCTCAAGACCTCACTGTCACAATGGTTGAAGTATTCGCTAGCTGTTGTTTAATTCGAAGCTTGGCAAATTTGATGATTAAACAATATGTACTCAAATTTTCCAGACGACTTCAGCGGCGGCTAGTTACTGTCCTACAAACGAGGTGTGTTAGCAATAATTTTACTACTCGATGTTATGCAGAGTAATATGTTGCAGAGCAACGACAAGAATAAATTAGTATTTATGCAATTCTCACAATTAGCTTATTCTTCCTATTTACGCCTTATTCAAATTATCAGTTTATTGTAAAATACTTTTATTCATCCATCCAAGTTCAACTTTGGATGACAATTGATGTATTTCTTGAAATATGAAATAAATTTATTTTCAGTAAAACTTTATTTAGCACCACTTAAACAGTTTAAAGGTATTTTGTCAAATCAAAATCGAAAAATGATCGTATATAAATCTCTTCCCAACGGCTGATGACCAAAACAAAAATTATTTAATAAATTAGCAACGATATCAGAAAGTTACGCAAATACAATACAACTTTCAATTATAAGAGTACGGATACAGTAAATGAAAGTTTACGGATACAATAACAAAAAACAGACGACAATACAGACCAGCAGTATAAAGAATGTGAAAATAACCGAGATCTCAACGATAACATTTGTATATAGGTAGAATGATGTTGGTACAATTCTCACACCAATTAAAAGTGAGAAGAAAGTTAGTACTGCAATTTACATAGCACGAAGTCTCGACGTTCGTTCGCGGCATGCCGCTATAAGACAATAAAAACAACTCTCACGCTGAATTTGAACGCTATGAATAGTTAAAATCTATATATGTATCTTTATATTGTTCTATTATATTTACTCAATAATATATTGTTCAAGTTTATACCTAAAAATGTGTAAATACAAAAACAAATGCTATTTAACCGACGTATAACCATATCCAATAATGATAAACAACAAAACAGGTTAGCCAGTCAAATTGATCTATGAATTTAAGGCAACTTGTATATTGTATCTCCTTGTTTTTCATAAACAAACGTAACCTTAAATATACTGTTTAATAATATTGTTTGTTAGAAACTTAAATTTGGTAAAAATCGTGGCATGTCGGGTACATGCTAATGTTAATACAGTTTTGAATATCTCGTTAAATCATGAAAGTTTAAGTTTAAAACAAACATATTATTATTAAACAGTGTATTTAAGGTTCACAATTCAATACCATTTACACACGCCATCGTGGTATGTACCTGTGTAATAATTATACATTAACGACAAATGATATTTAAACTATACGATTCTTATAGGCCTATTTACAGGATTAGGTTAGTACTCGCGAAATTAAACATCATATACGTTATGTATAAAAATGTTTGTAATCTTTTGAGAATAATAAATATGAAAAACAGTTTGATCAAATATGAAGTTGGTCGCTAAAGATCGCAAAATCGTTATGCTTATAGGGCCCTTTGTTTTGCTAACTTGCTTGTTCTGTAAATTCTAGTTGTATTCATAAGAAAATCCTATTTGTATGCCATCTAGAATTTACTTATTTTACAGAGAAAGAAACCGTTAAACTTTTTACCAGAGCTTTCAATAGATGTACAATTTTTATTGGCAAAATAAATTTATTTAATGATTTACACAACGTATTACTTCTTATATGTGGACACATAGAAAAGTATTTTACTCGCTATTGACAATTTGAATAAGATATTATATTAGGAGAGTGTAAACAAATAGTAGGTATTGAAAAGGCATGAATTCATGAGGCTAATAACTAATAGTAAATTATCCTGTTACAGTAATGTCATCCCTTACGTCAGGTGTAATGTCAAAAAATAGAAGTAAGACTTACATAACAAGGCCAATATGATGAATATTTATTTTGGTCAATGTCATACTAATTAACCTTAATCACGTCTCCAGATTCCGTAATGCTTCTTGCCGGTATCCAGAACATTATTACTTCCTTCATTAAATATACAAGTTTACTAACGTTGCATGTTTTCATAATGGCAATATCAGAAAACTGTTATATATTTTAAAACTAAGTTATTACTTGTGTAGTATGTGTGTTAATGTAGTGGTGCGTACAAATATTTAAAAAACCTGACTGAGTACAAAATTTGCTACTTTTATTTATTTTAAATTAATGAGAAGCTTTTGATTATCTGTTCAACATTACATATTGTTAATATTTAAAAACGATTTGCCAAACGTTCAAACTTGAATAAAGCGGTCGAACTTTCGACTCCAGAGCCACCATTTAAAAAGATACTATACTTAAAATAGTCTCTGTTATTGATCTGGTTCTGTTTTATTATATTGTTCTGTAAATAACAGTTGTTTTATAGATAGAATAGCAATGTCCGGCGGTTTCACCCGCGTAGATACCGAACTCGTGGCAGTGAAAAGTCTACTAAGTTAGACTATAGATTTATTTTCGGTAACATAAAAGTATTATTTCACACAGTTTTTAAGTACTTCTTTACAGATTATCAGATACACACATTCATAATCTATTTAATACACGGATTTTACTTTACAAGCAATATACATCTCAATGATACATTTTTAAATTTGTTACAGCTTTTACGTAGAATGTCCGATTTTAGCAAATTTAAATATATTCTACAGGTATTGAAAAATTCTTGATTTCAATGAGTTAATAAAAAAAAATTTTAAATAGTTCCAGTAATTTTTTACTTGATATAAATAAAAAAAGTATAGGTGTATCGGTGGGTATCATTGGTGTTCTTGGAATACGAGTATGATCTAACTCACCAGTCGCAAGCCCAGTTATAAAGATTGCTACAATTTTCTTTAGATAGACATTTTAAAATTCGTTATTTCTTTTTATTGGAATGTCCAATTTTAATAATTTAAAAAGTATTTTACAGGTAATTATACGGTCTTTAATAGAATATCAACTTGATAGGATAAGGATTAATGCAGAGGTATGAATAATATGGTTTGATTATTGTCGGAACTTTTATTAACTTTTAAAATGTTAAAAGTAGTTATAGTGGCATAACTAGTAGTTGGACATATCCTATCCGACTTTTTGTAGATATTAATACCTTCTATAATATTGTAGAATATTTTTTTTATCATCAATAGTTTCCACAGCGCACACGATGACAGATTTTTTGTGACTAATTTTTTCAGTCATTGGGTTACATTAATGCATTTTTATTAGGGATCCCTATTTTTTTGAGAAAGTAATATAGACTATGTCGCTTAGTAAAAATGCAGCTTTTTAATGTGCATGTAAATTAAATTAATAATTTAATTTTTGAAATCGGTCCAGTAGTTTTTGTGTGAAAACGTTCCATACATACAGAAACACACATATTAGAGAGAGAGAGAGAGAAAATACTTAATTGCACACAAAATAAAAATCAAAAGACATATTAACTAAGATACTTATTACTATAAATTATAGTTACTTTAGATAAATTATATATTAGTTTAGATAAAGACTTAATTGAATACCAAGAATTTTGACAGCCTGGCTGGCATAGTGCTGCGAGTACTCGCTTTGCTAGTAGAGGTCCCGGTAGGGTGAGTTACGAAATTGTATTTTCTAATTTGTCTGAGTCTGGACTGGTCGGAGCCTTCGGCCGCGATTAGTTACCACCCTATCAGCAAAGACGTACTGCCTAACAAAGAAACTTATTTATTTATTTACTTATTTATTTAACTTGTCTTCAGGTACGATGCTGTGTAGAAATCGTAAGAGGTATATCGTCTCTTACCAAATTAGCGCACAGTCAAGCGCAATTTACTCAATAATAAACAAACAAAAACAAAAAACAGGAAACCTCTTAATACTTTGTAAGCCGAAGTATGTAAAGGCGGTGTTATTGCAAAAACTATCACTAAACAGACAACCTTTGGGTAAAAGAAACTGTCAGTAATAGTAAGCAGGTGGCGCGTCAAAAATATGATACATAAAATTACTATATAAATTAAAGAAAATAGGTAAATGATATATATTGCAATAAGATTAGTGTGAGCCCCTTCGTAAGCTTACTCTTGCGAAGACTTGCCGGTTCAGGATAAATGAAAATGCCACCAGATTCTTCACTCCAACGCTCCGCCGCCCACTTGTCACCACCTAACTGTTATTTGCAGAAAACCCGGAAACAGGAACAGGAACAGGAACAGGAATACGGTTCGCCGAAAGTGACTATCTAATGTATGTTTTTTTACGACTGACAAACGTGCACTATTGTGACAAGCAAGCGACGGGTGTTATCGATTTATTGGTTAAAATATGATTCCTATGATTGGCGTTTTATTTATTACCAATCACAGGGGCTACATTAATTACAAAAATAATTCTATTTTTAGAGATGACAGATATGTGTATATGCTATAGCTATAAACATTATATACATACTTATAAATATCAGACTCTAAGTTACAGCAAAATATATTATACAACGAGCAATGTTTAACAATATCATTTAACAATTTTAGTTTAATTAAAGGGAAAAATAAATTTACAAATGAAAAAGGAAAAAGTCGCGAACAATTAGTGTGCATAAAGGTTTATCGAAACTTTAACCTATTAATACATAACATTGGATTTTATTATTTAAAAAAACTTGTAGGTATATGATTTTAAATCGAAATTTTCGTGGATTAATACATACTTACAATGTATTTAAAGTATTACATTGGAAAAAATATTTGTTGCATCGTGGTGTGTACTCGTAAAGACATCTTAAATATAATGTAAGTATATAATTATAGATTCAATGTGAATATCATTGTGTAACAACAACTGTTTTCAATACGGTTTTAGATTTACCGTGTAACTTCATAGTTAGTCTTTCACCAGAGTCAACAACCATGTCAAGTCCGCTTACATAATTGACAATAATGAAGTATACTGAGCAAGTTAAGAATTTATGACTTATAATTTTATAATAACTGTAATGCATTCATTATTGCATTCATAGAATTTATCTAAGCTATTAAAATACATTATAAGAAGCAATTTTTCATTTAATACATTTTAAATTAATTGTTTGATATTAACATATATATTTTAAAATTATGTTTCACCATGGCTACATCGAACTGCCTCATTGGTCTAGTGGTTAGCATGTTCGACTACAGACATGAGGTCCTGGGTTCGAGTCCCGGGTCGGGCCAATTCAAAAATCAATATTGAGTTTTCTATTAAGATTTTCTCAATATTTGCCCGAAGTTGGGAAGTTGGCGGTGTGATCCACCCCCGTGCCTCGGAGAGCACGTTAAGCCGTCGGTCCTGCGCCTGATCTCTCTCCGGTCGTGTCGGATTCCCGTCACATCGGACTATGAGAGTGAAGGAATAGAGAGTGCACTTGTGTACTATGCCTGCCAATCCGCACTGGAGCAGCGTGGTGGGTCTATGCTCTAAAAACCCTCGCTCCTCGGAGTGAGGAGGCCTGTGCCCAGCAGTGGGACGCTAATGGGCTGCTACTTACTTACTTTTTTTTTATGGCTACATCATTAACTAAGCAGACGAAGGAAAGAAAAAAAAATTGCTTATACAATTAAATTAATGGAACTCTAACGTTTTTATTTCACCAGTGTACTCTCTATTTAAGTTTATTTAGAAAATAGGTTTTTATTGAAATGTCTCGAACTGGAATGTACCATGTCTTAAGAGGATACCAGCGTAAAGTTGCAACAATACAAAACAAAAAAAAAGTAAACTTGCTACATTTCGGTGCGAAAATCAACCATCCGCTTAGCACTCTGACGTGGCAACGCATTTGTATATTCACTGGTTTTGAAAATACATATCTTTTAACAAAAAATCTCTCAAAATTGCTTTGGCAAAAAGGCTTAATTGCCTCTTAAGTGTCAACGAAATTCACTCGAACCAAAATAAATATGTTAAAAGTATTTTTTCCAAATGCTAGATATATCTAAATCCTAAATATATCTAAACTAATATTTAAAAGAGGAAAAATTTGTTTTTTTTTGTATGTTTGTTACGTTTTCACACAAAAACTACTGGACCAATTTTAAAAATGTTTTCACCATTAGAATTTTCACTGAGCAACATAGGCTATATTACTTTCTCAAAAAAAAATAGGATCCCTAATAAAAATGTATTAATGTATCACGTGTGAAAAAATTGTCATCGCGTGCGCTGCGAAAACTATTGAAGATAGAACAAAAAATGGTTTTACAATATTATAGAACGTATTAATATCTACAACAAAGTCCGGAAAGCCATATATCTTGCATTATAAAAGTTGATAAAAGTGCCGGCAATAATCAAACTAAGGTCTGAGACAATAAAGTATTACAAATAGATTTTTCCTTTAATATTATATAAGAAAGTCTTGTATTTTGAATATAATAATCAAGCTAAAAATTACTGGATCGATTTAAAAAAATTTTTAACACCTGTAGAGTATTTTATAATTTTGAAAAGAAAACAATATCTAAAAATTTAATATAAACTTTATTTATCAATGCAAAACCTAGTAATACACAATGGTAATAATAGTAATATATGTAACATACAGTTGAGGAAAATCGCCCCCACAGAAAATATAAGTAAATGATACTTGTTATTTTATAATTAATATGAAATTTTGCTTGCATTATTAATCGAAAAAACTAGTTTAAATTATTTCGGATATATCTCGCTCACATCCACTTAATCGGACCTTGTTAAAACTTTAAGTTGAAAAAAATACTAACAGTTTTATAAAACAGCAAATTAAAAATATATACTTTATATACTCACAAAAGTTTCATGTTTACCCCCAAAATGTCTATTTACCCCATTTGAGATGATTTACCCCGGTTCCCCGACCGCTGTCTTAGACAGTATCATCACTTATCAGGTAAAATTACATTCAAGCGCTTATCTGTGAGCATAAAATAAATTGAACATAAAAATTAATAATACCTATATCAAAACAAAACTATAAAGTGAATATTTTCTGCGTTTGAGTTACACTCGTTAACATTATTTCATTTGAAATAACAATTTTACTCTCTTGCTATTCTTGATAGCTATCGAAGCATGAAATGAAACCAATTTAAAATGTATTGCGGGTCACTAACTTTGACCGATATGTTCGTTCAAACATGTTTTACAGGAAGATAAAGCCGAATAAAATAAGTTTTACAGCTATTCATCCGTAGGAAATATTTAGATGTACCCACGAAACAAATGGATTGTATCCATCATTAGATTCAACAACAGTAAAAACCGGTTATTTTTTTGTTTAATAACTGTATAGTGGGGCAATAGTTATTCTATTAGTTGCTGATGTTAGTTGTTTATATGATAAAATTGTTCTGAATAAATAATGAACCTTCTCAGCAAATTTTAGAGATTCTGTCACGAACATAACACTATTTGGCATGTTTAAAGCTACGGTTTTTCCTGAAATATCAACAGCAAAAAAAGTTAGGTTGTTATTGTTGAGCTTTGAACGACTTCGCAAATTTTGACGGGACTTTAACTAGCAGATATCTAGTGATACGTCATAAAATGGTTTAATGGGAAACCGGAAATCATATTTAGCTAGTAGAATAAAGTTATTATTATTTCTGACAGGTTAGCTCTTTATTACGATCTCACCTAATAGTAAGGGATGATACACACTTACCTGGAAATGTACTAACCTGTTAAGAAGTATTTAACCTCTTAATGGTTTCTACATAGCATCTAACCGGTACACTATTATTTTTCTTGGCGTCACGTCATTACTACTAGGCTGGTAACTAACTTATTACACTATATTATTACAAAATACATTCTCCCAATTTTGCAGGCAATCGTACCTGGGACCTCCATTAACGTGACCGTGAAAAATTTATATCCGTCATTTTAATTAATATAAACAAACGATCCAATAAATATCGAACTCTTCAAAATTGTATAAGGAAACATAAATTAAATCCAAGACCAGCTTTAAATGGTGGCCATATAAAAATATATGATCTCTCTTAAATACATGTTGAACTGGTAATGCAAGCTAAATGCATTATCCTTATTTATATAGACCATAATATTCATCGTAAATTTTAATGTTTTGCACATAACTGTTTTATAAGATCGCTTCCGTTGTAATTCTTTTGATTTCCTCATATGAAAAAAGTCCTACCTACACCATTTAACATAAGCTTCATAATCAGATTAAATAGATAAAAACTTTTACAACTTTTACGTAAACTTTCAAGACTGTACAATTATTTGTAAATACGATTATTAATTAAATTTAAATAATGAGAGAATCATTTTATGTGAATTCAACTTTCATTTAAAACACTTACGGGCAAAACTTAAATTACAATAACATAAATAAAATTGAGGTATCCATTTTTATGCTTAATAGCTCCATGGACGAGCTGCACCTTACGAATATTATATTTGAAGATAATAACGTTTAATCCTATTGTAGAAAGAGCGGCAATCAATATGTTTGATGTTTAATACACGAAAACTCTATAGCTTGCAACTTTCATATTAAAGCTAATTAATGATCGCGTTTTAACAACTCAACGCTAATTCCAATAAAATTCGAAAATATGATTTACTTAACCTGGAGACCTGTGCCCAGTAGTGGGACGTTAATGGGCTGCTACTTACTATAATTGTTAACATACGATTGAATATCAGAGTTTTTCCTCCATTATGAAGGCAAGTCATAAGGGATATAACATAAATGGGCTTTTTGCTGAAATAAAATTTTTCGCAACAAATATCTGTTGTACGTAATAAATGTCTCTGTAATTAAGTAGTTTGCATTCCTCTATGAATTTTGCATAGTGCAAGTCTAGCTTTACAAAATCATTTATTATGACCTTAACGCTTTACCCTGACATAATTTATTAGAGTACTTAGAGGCTAACTTGCGAATTATATATTTGTACAACTTTTCGGTATTATGTATTCAAATGATATAAAGTAATTTACTCCTTTTATAATTTCTTAAAAATATATACTTAGTCGTAATAACAACTAAGTATATATTTTAGAAATAGTAATGTTGATATATAATTTAATTTCTAACAAATCGTGAGCGATGCGGCAAATACAATCACCAAATTGTTTATAGTAATCTTATAACAACCTAATCATACTATTAAAGCCCCTCAATTCCAAGTGACCTCGATCGTGGGTAAGCTTTCGCTTAGCTTAATTATAATATACAAAAGGTATATGTAGAAGTTGTAATAGCATAAGGATTAGACACGTGGATTCTTGGTAAAAGGAAGGCATGTATTCGAATTCTGTAAAGCCACTTCTACAGTGTTTAAAATTCTACATAGAGATTTTCAGTGAAGGAAACTATCGTGAAGAATGCAACAAATGTTGGGAGAAATTCTGGGATTAATGGTGGAATGTTATTTTATATTAGGTAAGGTAAAAAGCAGCCTACTAACGTCCCAATGCTGAGCACAGGACTCCTCACTCATAGGAGAGCGGGTTTTAGAGCTAAGGCCCCGCACTGCTCCATTGCGTATTAGCAAGCTCTAGACAAACTCTAGAATTACTTCCGGAATATGAAGGTTTCCTCGCGATGTTTTCCGTCATCGTAAAACACACTGATAATTTGGAAAGGACGATCAAGCACGTAACTGTCATTTTTATAGAGAGAAACTTAACAGTCGCTTTTGATTCATATAAATGTGCATATTTTCTACAACAAAATCCATGTCTTTCCACACATGCGATATGTGTATAGGTATAAATCGTGCCGCCGTCGAAGCTTCGAGATCCTTAAAATGGTGGCCACTGAAAATCAGCATTGGGATTATTATATTAATCTCATATTAGTCTGAGTGGTCACCTTTTCTGAATCTCACAACTACACAAATTTATACTTAAACATAAAAATTATATACGATTCACAGTGTGTAAAGAATATTTTTTTTCTTACTATTGAGTTTTGGAATGTATAATCTTATATAGGTATATAAATGTCGTATTAAATTTGATTATTTTGTGTATTTGTTTTAAAATTATTATTTAACACATTGCATTGGTGAAATTTTGTATAACAGGTTTACATTTATCTGTTCAGAATTCAGTAACACAGTGTAGAAATAACATCTGTTAAACTCATTTATATCAATATTTCTACGGTGTTAGGTACAGAAAACTAGTAGCAAAAAATGTACTAAAAATTTGCCGTTTAATTAAATAGGGGCATTAATAGAATTACACTTAAAACACAGTTACAAAACTTTTTCTTGACTATGTCAACACTTTCGTTCCAACTTAACAATACCAGCACAAAAATCGTGGCCGGAACACAATGTTGCAAGAGTAAAAACTATAACAATAGCAGCAAATCTCGGTCGTGGTAATGGAACAATCACTTGAGAATATTGATCAATGAGTTTCAAACTATTGTTCAAATTCCGTTACGATCACTTTTATTGTACGGGATATAAATTCCATTGATCGATTGTCGTTAAAGCATATTTTTAATTTGCTCCACTTTCGAATTTGAAAGTAAATAATTTTTTTTATATATATATATATTGACGACCTCGCCGGCGCAGTGCTGGGAGGTTTCGGCTGTGGCTAATTACCACCCTATCAGCAAAGATATACCGCCAATACAAAGAGATTTGTGGTCCTATATCGCCTCTTACCCAGATTAGCGCGCTTCCATCTCAGACTGTATTATCACTTACCATCAGGTGAGATCAGAGATTATATATATATAAATTATATAGCATAGCATTGGCAGACGAATGAGTTTGTGTCACCTAATCTTAAATGATTACCATCGCCCATGGCTACCTGCAGCACCAAAGGAACCACACGCGTTGCCCACCTGTTAAAATGAAATATATTCGCCTCTAAAATGTCTTAAAAAGCGATAATTTTGTACGAGTACCATGTGTAGTAGTTCGTTTTACATCTTGCATGTGCGCGGAAAGAAGGATTTACAAAATCGTGCTGAAGTCTACCCATCCAAGTTGCGCGCATAAAATTTATTTTTCGTAGAGTTGTACGATCGTACAACCGAGACGCTGGTACCAACTTAAAAAGCTCTTCAGAACATTCCCCCTGATAGATACGATATAACATACATAGTGAGCCAACGTTAATACAAAGCTCTAGCGTTTCCAGCTTACGTGTTAATTGGAAGTAGTCTACTATTCGGATTGCTCGTCTCTGTATTCGTTGAAATGAAATGAGTTGGAATTGTTTTGCTCTAGCCCACAAATGTGAGCAGAACGGTCGGATTTGGCCCCAATATTTAGGCTCTGACTATAACTCTCTCACTTCCTTAGTAAACTTTATTTAAACAACCGTTACATTGTCGAGCGTGATGGCGGAGCCTCGTACAATATCCATAAATAAAATACTTAGCGCGCTTAAAGAATTTTACCTGCAATAAATGCTAATGTTATGTATCAAAACCGAAGAAAGTCGCTTACTAAACAAAAACTACTCTAAGAATTGTCATATAGATGAAGAGTTTAATAGGTCAGTATACACATGCCAACGTAGTCTATGCTCCGTTTCCCAGGACATCTATGTCAAGCCAGCATTCTCTTCAACTTTTCTACGACTAGTATCGTAGTCTCACATAACTTGAAATAATATTAATTTATTTTGACATTAATTAAACATACATTACACATGTATACTTTCGTAATTATTATGTGGAATACTTAACAACAAGTCAATGTTCCAAAGTTGGAAAACTTTTATCTTTAGTGGTTAAAGTGGAAAGTGAGTTCAAAAAGTTTAATATGAATTGTTGCTTTTTGGAGTTAATACGTTTGACCATTCCAAAGTGCATTCGTTTAATGCTACAGCCGAATAAAAACAGGTGTAAAAATCTCTGTAATTTGCTTAATCGGGAGTATTTTTATTTCGAAGAAAATTATTCGAATACAAACATCACGAAACAAAATCAATAAACAACAGTAGGTAATAAAATATTACGTTTTTTATTGTTGCAGACGTCCGTGAATGCCGCGCCGCATGGATGGCGACGCATGCTTGGCGGTCGCTCGCCTTCCTCCTGGCAGCTACCACCTTCGTTACTGCTAAATGTAAGTTAATATACATAATAACGTAAGATTCACCTATCTTAATTACGTTATTGTACTATTACGTAATTAGGACATAAGGTTTTTTAAATGTTGCCATACAGGCATAGGTTTTAATAACAAACTTAAGTATTTGACTTATTATAATAAAAAGTCCTTTAATTAAAAGCGCCGTTATATTACTTTTAAGTGTAAATATGAAACGCATTTCCAAGGCAGAAAGTGTACCGACATAAGAAGCTTCAAATCTATTCAAGTAAATCGAGTAAGCTTGTTAGGTTTCTCACCATACACGACGTTGGGAATGGCCTCCTTTCATTCAGCGGGCCGGTGAGATACTGTCCTACACACATCAAGGCCAGGTAAAAACTGGTGACAGCCGGAGACGACGAATAATTCAGGTTAGGTGTTCGTTCTTTGTGCACTCTACGTTGTTTGAATTTAAAATATGTCGGGCCTTTATGTATTGGTGTCTTGTGGACAGAATTAATTACACTGTAAATCCATTGCAAGTATTCTTTAAACTATAAAGGTGTTTATCAGATTTCTAAACGAAAAAGCGCGACTTATCAAATAGCTTTAAGTAAAAGTAAAAAATTTTCACGCGACTGTGACAGCATTAAGCGTGTTTGTATTTAATTTCCACTTTATGGACCGAAAGCACAAGATTCTTCTGCCATATAAGCTCGTTGGTTCATCAAGAGATTCATTTAATCAAATTAATATTCATTTTTTGCTTACATAGTCCTTCTCTTTTCATCATTACTTTATAATTTCCCATTATTAGAAGTTAATTTGTACTGATATAAAATAGTGACACAAAACAAAAATTAAGACTATTGTAGATAAAACATTATGTCCTAATAGCAATATAAAAAAAATCAATTCCTACACCATCTAAACCAAAATATTGGAATTCAGTACATAGATAGAAAACTTCTAATATTTTGCGTGAGCTTTCAATAGATGTCGCTGTACAACTTTTTGCAAATACGATTATTTTTTTATTAAATTTTATTGGGAAATTAATATATATGAAGACATGGTGAATAAAAAAGTATTTTAATAACGATTGAAAATTTTAACAACTTGAGAGGAGGGAGAGTGTAAGCTAATTGAAATTGAAGAAGACTTATATCACGTTTCAGATGCAGAATTAGAGTCTTGGAGAGGCGATGGGAGGCCAGTAACAACAGCACAGGAAGCAGAAGATGAACGACACGATGCTGAAATGCTCGCCGCAGTTCGAGCATCCCTGCAGGAGTGGGAAATCAAAAGATCACGTACAAGGTCAGTTCGCTAACGTAAATGATCTGGAACCCTTTGCAAAAAATTACTGTGATCTGCGTTAGTAACATACTGCAACTTATTGCAACTAGTATTAAGAATTTTTTTTTTAACTTTATAATACTAATATTATTTATCGTGAAAAAATTTTTAGGAATTTTTTTTTTGATAAATTATTTAAAAAATATCGACAAAAGTCATTTAACTTACTCTATACTCTTGTGTCACGATATGAAATTCGTATTATTTAAACCTAATTCTGCAAGTTGACTATCCAGATTAGATGATAACAAATAAAAATATTAATTAAAAGCTAATATCGATAACTAATTGCGAATTCATCAATTTCTGCAGCACTTAGAAAGCAGGCATTGTCAATTGCTTTTGAAAGTGATGATAATGCGCTTTGTTTCGGTTCTTGAAATCTTGCGAATAGATCATTTAGCAATTAGCATAGTTATTTTTGAGAATATACGAGTAGTATGTTTTACAATTATAGCCATGTTTTATTTGTTCAAATAAAATATTGATAAAATAATCGGATACTTATAAGCTTAATATTACTTATTACTGCTATAACAATATTAACAATCTCATTTAAAATAAGTCGTCGTCGTCGTCGTCGACGCTTCAACCGATGGACGTCCACTGCTGGACATAGGTCTCACAAAATGATGCCCAAATGGTCCGATCTTGTGCCGCCTGGCTCCAGCGGCTACCGGCGATCCTCCTTATATCGTCGGTACACCTCGTGGGGGGTCTTCCTACACTGCGTCGTCGGGGTTGGCAGCGGAATCTCTTCCGGAGGTTCTTGGCACTCCCTGCCCCGCCGTTGCCAAAACCGCTGCCCCGCTGGAATAGCGGGGCTGCCGGGGATTGGGGGCCGTTGCTGCCTTGTCGTCATCATTCTGTGGTTTTGCCAGTAATCACCACGCTTGGCAGGCGAGTTGGTGATTGCAGTGCCGACACTCTCCCACCGATAACGCTGCTGCCCGTTATCGGTCTGTGACATTTAGGTCAGCGCGGAATGGATATACCGCCATTTATCGGTGTGGGAGTTAGATAGGAGAGCTTGGTATATGGGATTAGGAGAGTTTTGGTAATCGTTAGGATAAGGTATAGGACATAACTGCCGCGGACAGCGGATTGAAAAGCGGTAGTAATCGCTCGAGGCACCCGGGGTTGCTTACCCGCATGCTTAGTTAGTTACCGGACAGATTATCTGATTAAGCACCCTCTGGGTATTAAAATAAGCAGCGTCCTTATATTCAGTTTTTTCACCGTAACTATACTCACAAGTTCCTTCTTTCCTTTTTATTATTTAGAATTGTTAAATTTTTATATAGTATTTCATTATAATATGATAAGATTATTACAGAATATTAACTACTTATCTTCTCGGAACTAAGACGAGATTGCAAAACCAAATGTCACTATAACTTTATACCAAGGTATCCTGCGATGCTATATATAGTAATTTTTGATACTAGTTTAGTACTCCATCATAAAAGAAAATAACCTTGTAACTATATTTCACTTTCGTACAAAGAAAACGGGAAAAGTCCTAAATTAACCTATATTCCGTTACTTCCTTATAGGATTAAACGGTCCCAAGGAAGTATATGCTATGGAGATTTTGGCTGTTTTGATGACACTGGACCATTCGCATATTTGGAGACATTGCCAAGTCCACCTCAAGAGGTCGGAACGAACTTTCTTCTATATTCTACAACAAGCAGGTATATAAAAAATTTTGTCTTTATCAAAAATAACAAATAGAAACTTATATAATAGGGATACCCATTTGACAATAACTTCTCATTGTAGTATATGAAATGTTTGAAAATATCTAAAGTAATTAGTTTGGCTGATGCACATAATNATATATATATATATATATATACTTAAAACAAACAGAAACATTTTAATTGTTTAACATTTCTATGAGAAGCGCCACATTTATTTTTCACGAAGCCTTAATAACAAAATTACTGCTTTTTCAAATGTTATTGGTGTAATGTGCAGTTGGGGTATAGAGTGACGGCTTTTTATTCATTACACTCATTATAAATCAAAGTCGACTCGAATCATTACGTCGTGACCACAATCCATGTAACTGGGTTGAAATATAAATAACTAGCTGAACCCCCGACTTCGTCTGCGTGGAATGTTTTTTGGTAGCATTTTTTTAATTAACGCGGATTTTACGAAATGTCACCCGCAACCCTCCTTGCGGGTGACATTTCGTAAATTCCGTTCTTAGCTGACCTCTACTCGGTAAAAGGAATATTCTTACCAAATTTCACAGCTCTACGCCTTATGGTTCCAGAGATATGGTGATGAGTTAATAGATACCTGGATATCTCTTATATATGTATAGATTGCCATAGTGGTATGTACCCGTCAATACAGTAATCCGATAGGAGTTTAAGGTCAACGTTATTCCAAGCCAAGGTTTGGTCTGGCAGGAGACTGTGCAGTGTTTACAATAAATAAGTGACGAGGCTCTTTAAGGAATCGCGCCCTCTCCCGAAACCTAAATTTACTTCGAAAAATATTATAAATACTTTAACCCGGCGCTCGAGAGAGCCAAATTGTCTTAGCAAGCTAGGACGCCAGAGGACTGAATGAGAGATTCTATTTGCATTACAGACTACCCATAAATATACCATAAAGTCTCAGATACCTAACAATTGGCAAAGACCAATTAATCAATATATTTATACAGTAACTGTAAACTTGTCTGTAATTGTTACTTTGTTTAGAGGGGACCAGCCACTGGTTGCAGTATCAGCTAGCAACATGACAGCAGCGTGGCATTGGGCGGCACGAGCGTTTGATACAGCTCGGCCAACTAGAGTTATTGTCCACGGTTTTGGCTCCAATTGTGATAACGTTTGGGTATACGAAATGCGCTCCGCTTTGATGGCAGTGGTAAATCATGCACCAATTCTATTTTAACATTGGCCCCCTTCAGTATGAGAGGCCGGCTTGAATTACAGACGTCAATGTAAGCCAATTACTTCATAACCCTATTACCCGACAGCTTTTCCATATATATATCTATATATTCTCTCGAAATATCGTCTTCCTCCTCTTCTTCTATTATCTTTATAAAAGCTATAAATAAATTGACCAGCTAGTTTTTAATTCAATAAAATAGTACATATGCAGTACAGTAAGAAACAAACAATAGAAAGTGATAATTATAATTACAGAAAATGTAGTACCAACTAAAACTTAAAACAAATATTACGTGTTGTGGCAATAAAAATAAAATCATTAATAAATTTAAAAAATACTAAAACGGATACTTGTATAAAACAAATTAAAATCCCACGCCACCTACAGAAACCTAACAACCTTTTACGTGAGCTTTCTGTGGATGGAGCTGTGTAAGTTTTCGCCTATTAATTTAATTGATGAATTTATATTTGAAAAATCTGTTTTAACACAAAGTGTCATAAAAGTTCAATACAAGTAAAGAAAATATAATAAATATATATTTTTTCTACTTCTATATAACTTGAATAAAAGTATTCTGTTAGAGTGACAGCATGATCTATTTTTTATTGCTAACATTTTAGCGTTTAGTTCACATTTGATGTAAGTAAGTGATGATACACTCTAAGATGGAATCGCGCTAATCTGGTAAGAGGCAATTTAGCTCTAATGTTTTCTACACAGCATTGTACCGGAACACAAATCTCTTGCTTGGTGATGTACTAGCTTCAGCCGAAGTCTGCCACCAGTCCAGACACAGACAATTTAGAAAATGCAATTTCCTAAATCGTCTTACCGAGGTCGAACCTAGGACCTTTGCTGCCCAAGCGACTACTCGTACTACTGCCCCAGCTAAGATGTCAATCTAAGAGTAGGTATTAAAAAATGACATGTATATAAACAAGACCACGAAATATATTATTACAAAAGATCCCTTTATTTTTTCTATTTATAGGAAGAATGCAACGTAATTTGCGTGGATTGGGAAGGTGGTGCGTCCATGCCCAACTATCTCCGTGCTGCTGCTAATACAAGACTAGTCGGAAAGCAGTTAGCAATGCTGTTAGAAGGTAAGTCTTTTCGATATATAAACGTCCTAATACAATAATACACATAATTTAGTCTAAATTACTGGTTAGTGCTACTGGAAACATTATTTTTGCCCTAAGATTTTATGTCCATAAATAAGACGTTATTACTCTATAAAAATGTTACCCGGTATTATTTTATGACTATTTATTCAAATAAAAACAGCCGTGATCGCTCAATGGATAGACATTTTTGTGAAGAGTCAGGGGTTTCACTCCTGGGAAGACGCCACTAATTTCTCTTTCTAAAACGTATAGTACTGTACTAAAAAAATATTTGCATCTTGGTTACAGGATTAGCTCAACACATCAATATGCGATTCGAAGATGTCCATCTTATAGGATTTAGTCTGGGGGCACACGTAGCTGGTTTTGCTGGATCTGAATTAAGAAATATAAGTCGCATTACTGGTAAGTGTTTATTTTGTTTTTATTAACATTTGACTGAATAAAATAAATAGTTCAGCATATTTATTTTTTTAAACCGCTATTCTTTCCTCACCGCTCGTTATCTTCAATACTCTATTTGTTCCTTATACCTTGGTATGTATTAAAAAATATTAAAACTTTTATATTCAGAGAGTGAATCATTAGACATTTCTTCAATTCCTTTTCAAGTATTCACTCGTTAATCAAATATTTTTTTATTCATCCACTCACACACATTTTTATACGTGTAGTGGTTTACACGTTTTATTAAAAATTAATTGATTAATTAAATTAATTTTGCAAAAATGTGAGGCGCCATCTATTGAAAGCTCACGTAACAGGGTTTAATATTTCCTTCTGTATAAAGAGTTTAAGAAGTTCATGCTAATATTTTTTTCATGTTACTAGTTTAGATGATACGTTTTTCATTTGTACAAAATGGAGTAATTGTTCTCCTAATGTAATTAATTCTTCTTTTTACAAAAGGTTTGGATCCTGCTGGTCCACTGTTCGAATTCCAAGATCCAAGAGCACGACTGGACAAATCCGATGCTAAGTTTGTTGACGTGATCCACTCAAATGGAGAAACATTAATATTAGGAGGGCTTGGAGCCGCACAGCCTCTAGGACATGTTGACTTTTACCCTAACGGTGGTAGAGTACAGCATGGTTGCTCCAATTTGTACGCAATTTCTTATTTTTTTTTATATACAATAGACAAAAAATACGCAAGTTTATGAAGCATATTTTTACTTATTTTTAATTACTCTTCTCTCTATACCTTGATTATAGACCGACTGCGTCACATTGCTTTATCTACCAGCGCTATTACTTCGTTCACCTTTACGTTGTACTTGAATACAGGCACCTTGTTGTCATAGCATAAAGTTAATTAGCCTATGTATTGTAGTAGCAATAGGTCAATTATCAATAGCAAAAAAAAGGAATCTAATTAGAGGCTTCAATTGTGTATATTAATTAATGACAGATGATTTGATAATTATCTGTTATTCTATCTAGGAAAGAACTATTTCGACCTTTCTTTATTAAAGAACTTGCTTGCCTGTAAAATCGGTTTACGAACGATAATTTTTCGAGACAACATCATAAGAAAACGATAATGAAAATTGTTATTATAGTAAACATTAGATATAAGTTGATAGCGCCTCTGTATCGCTTAATCCACGCTCCCGCTTGCAAGTTCGGTTTGACATTGACAATGACATGACAATGAGTCATGCTGTTTCGTGCGTTCATTGGTTTATAAGACATTGTTATGTAAAAAAAGATGAGCATTTTTTTAAATAAAAAAAATGTTTTCCGTGCACTATTTGCCATTTGATACCTAAGTTATTTCCTTTCGCAGGTTCGTAGGCGCTGTATCAGACTTGGTGCTGCCGTGGGCAGGTGCTTCGCCTGAAGGCCGATCGCTTTGTAACCACCGAAGAGCTTACAAATTCTTTACGGACTCTGTTTCCCCTAAATGCCATTTTCCTGCTTTCCCTTGCTCTGATTACGACACATTCGTTGAGGTAATGTAAAAAAAATTGCCTTAAGCATAAATAAAAACAATATATTTAGTGTTAACGTGTGAAAATATTGATATTTTCAAAATGTGTAAAAATTGATCCGAAGAGAGCAAACAATTAATTATCTAAAAAAAGTGCGTATAATATCTGGACTGTAAATTATTTATAGAAACGCTGCTGTAGTGTCATTCATAAAAATTGATATTTTGTATGCTACACTTTAGGATTTTATAACAAAAATGTTTCTTTCCATAACAAAAAATAAAATTTTATGTGGGTAGTTAGTAATACGTTTCTCTGAAATGCACACTGCTTCTAATGGCGTATTTTATGTATATTTGCTACGTAATTTCTGCAGTTGTGAATTTCCAAAAATAAGTTGTGTTCCTTTAGTATAGAAATGTAAAACATTCTAGGGCCGATGCTTCCCGTGTGACAGTGGGCGTCGTTGCGGGAATATGGGATACTACGCCGATAGATCTTTAGGTCGCGGCCAATTATATCTACTTACAAGAGAAGAAGAACCATTTTGTGGTAAGCATAGTTTGTTGTAAATATATTTTTACTGTATATCCAAGTTATATCATAAGTAGTATATCTTAGTAACATAAAGTATAAACGTTATCAACGAGACATGTTTAAATAATTAAAATTTTAACACATACCCACTACATTTTCAATTCACAATAAGAATGTAGTGCTTGTTTTTAGAAATACTTTGGTCAGGTAAACAGGGTAGGAAGATATGCTGAGCGCATTATATTATACTGGAAAGACTAGTTCTTTTTTGAGTTTATAAAATTTTGTTAAAATTTTCAATTATGCCATCTTTTTTCTTATTTGTAATATTCTGGTTAGGGTATCAACGTCTCTATTTAATATCAATCATTACTTCTATTTGATTCGGCGCCCTTTGTGCTGGGAGCTGAAGTTGGAAAGCTTCTTATATATTATAGACTATTTGGCGAAACAAAAATTCACTATTTCTATTATTACAGCTCACCAGTACCATGTAGCACTCTGGGGCGGCCATGAGACCGGCGAAAAGCCGAACTATGGCCGCGTCACTCTCACGCTGCATGGCGACTCGGGACTCAACGAATCTTTTCCGATGACCAAGTAATTAGTTTACTTGTCCATATTCCAATTTGTTCTATGTTGTATAATAGATAAAAGTTATAGTATAAATTGTTGAAAAAATAATGGAACACTTTGTTTAGGTAACCACTCCTGAGTGGTCTGCTGATCGAACTACATAGATTCTAATATTTTGTATAGAACTTAGGACTGGTAATTTAATGGTAAGTAGCAGCCTATTAAAGTCCCTCTGCTAGACCTCATCACTCGTAGGAGAGTATTTAGAGTATAGACCCACCACTTCGCTTCACTATGGATTGACAGGGGTATGTGAAACCCCAGAATTGCTCTAGTGATCCAATTTGGGCGATTCTGGATCCAAAATTCGCCAGTGATCCATTTTGGGGAAGGAAAACCTCGTGAGGAAACCTCCAAAAAGCCCATTAACTGCTGGGCACAAGCCTCCCCACTCATAGGACCTAGGATTCGAACCAACGCATCTTACTGCTAGGCCATCAAGGCTTTTGTATTTTATAGCTTATAATATTTTGGTTTTTTNACAAGCCTCCCCACTCATAGGACCTAGGATTCGAACCAACGCATCTTACTGCTAGGCCATCAAGGCTTTTGTATTTTATAGCTTATAATAATTTGGTTTTTTTTTTTGTAATAAAAAAGTATTAAAATTTACTAATTAACAGACGCGAGGAAAGTTCTCGAAGTGTACGCTTCGGCCGGGTATTAGTTCCACACCCTGCCCTTGGTGTTCCTATACGAGCATCTCTACATTACGCCGCTTATAACGGCTGGCTGAGCGCGGGACTACGTGCAGTACGGATTGACAAGCTTCTAATCACTGACAGTTTCGGAAAGACGTATGTATATTTTGGAAACAAATTTATATGCACTAGGCGGGATTTTAATAGCAAACAATAAAAAAACACTCGCAAATTTTGAGACTGTCCACACTTATACATTGTATAGATTTTTATGGTCTCGCCGATGTTTTGACGTAAAGTGACGTCTTGCTTCGGGAAATTATATTTTCAATTAATTTCGAACCGCCAATCAAAAAAAATTGGAGTCTTACTTTGCTAGTATGATTGCCTTTGATCATGTCAGTTTAAAACCATATTAGAATATATCTTCACTTACCATCAGGTAAGATCAACCGTAAAGCGCTAACCAGAACGCAACAGAAAACAATATACGTGTATCAGTATGTACACTATAGAGAAAGTGAAACATCTATAGCTTATATTGTGTTAAGTTCGACATCTTTTATAAAAGTGTTATGTCGTAATTTTTCTAAAGTGACTGAATAAAGACCCAACAGACACTTATACATAATCACATAAACGTAACTCGCGTAACACGTAACGAAAATTTTTCCCTACCATAAGCTTCACTTCATAAAGAATAATATATTTTCTATATATTATTGTTTTATGCATCTGTCTAAAAACATTACCGTCATCGACTATGCTACAAACAACCTTCCGCCTACACATTTAAATGTAGAGACTAAATTCCTAATTACAGTTAGGTATACCGTTAATGGCATCCATTCAGAAGCAGCACTTTAGAACGTTAATGTCTAAAGTCACACATACACGAATAAAGTCGCATCCGTTTACTCATAATTATTTATATATTGACAGATCATCTTTCTGCAAAACATTGAGACTGGTTACAGATGAGACTGTACAAATACCACTGTACCCAGGAGATTGTCAAATGCAACAGGTATAAATTGATTTATATATTGGTTTTATTTTATAAATATGTATTACAGTATGCTCTTATAAATAACTTCGCATATATCCCTAGGTTGAGGAAATAAGAAACAATACAACGCTTGATTCTATTCGGGTTGATAAAGGGAATATATCCAATACTGCTACAGCTGACCCTCATGATAATGAATTGCCCGAAGATACTCCGCAAAGACCTTTTATATTAGCCGAAGAATGGCAAGACACAGCAGACACAGGACGTGCTTTCGGAATGACTAACACTAAAACTGCTCCAAGTGGTATAGTGGAAATTGCTGAACCAGTTTTAAGGCCTCGAGCGCGTAAGACACCACGGCATCGAGTGGATTCTCCTGATAGTAGTCATGAAATTTCAGAACCCTTACTAAGGGCCACACAACCCCCTCGCTCTACTACATCAGCGCCCGCTCGTAAACCTAAAAACTATGATATTTCAACTCCACCTAACAAAGATATATCGGGAAATGAACGAGCTGAAAAAGAGGAAACAAGTTTTGCTGTACAATTTTTACCAGCGCGATTAGCATCCTTTATTTCAAGAGCCGAGCGTTATGCTCGAGATACACTTTTACCGCTAGTATCAGCATACGCTCCTCGGCTACCCATATTTGGATCGAGGGAAGTCCCGAAAACAATAGCCAGATTTATACCCACAGAAGAAGTTAACGTAACAAATTCTGTGCCAATTCCTACGCCGACATTAGAGATGAAAATCGAGTCACTGCGAATATTGGGTCCCCCTGGCGAAAAACGTGAATACGAAACTCCCGAAGAACCAGACATACCTGTGGTAATCTCAACAACAACAACAACAACATCGACAACACCCTCTCCAATTACTACAACAACAGAAAAATTAATAGTAGCACCAAAAGAAATGTTGCAAGTTATAGAGGGACCTACTGCGTCCACAAGTACAGCGCTTCCACCTATTGCTTTACGCAGCGAGGGTGAAAAGATATTAATAGTATATCCAATTAACGCAAGGGATGAAAGAAAAATAAAATCACACTCATTCCCTGAAGAAATGCAATTTGAAGCCTTGTATAGACATACCGCAGAGCCAACAGCTGTTAGGGTTGATTTGCCTACATTTTCCCCTCCAGCTTCATTGGAATCAACAACGGCACAGACAGTGATTTCAACATCAAGCGTCAAACCACAAGACTCTAGATACATCCCAGTATCATATATAAATAAGCCTGATGACAAACACAAATCTAAATTAGACCGAAGATGAAATGCACAACAATAATTTGACATTGTATATAATTCTTTTATAAAGCTGATTTTTAAATGTTTGTATATCTTTTAAATTTGGTCTTTATACATTTTCTAATGCAGACCCTGGTTAAATAAAATTTATTAATAATCTGACCTAGTTTTGTACATATCTTAGGTATTAAGTTTAGAATAAGAACAATCTCATTTTTAATAAAACATATTTATTTAAAAAAAAACATTTTTATCTCCTTAAATACTGTATTCCTCAAATACCAAAACAAATGTGTAATCAATTAAAAAGCAATTCTTCTCGTTTAGAAAACTAAAATACTTCTTATAAGTACAAAACAATATAAGAATGACAGATTAACGTAACTTTGACATTTAAAACGAAGATGAAATGGCTTTTTACAAATTTCCATACTAACGTTACATGATTTTTCCCCATTTCAATTTAACAACCTTTCGCACATATAGGAATAGCGTCTAAATATGAAATTTAACATGAAATTATTTTTTTTTATATTTATTCCAGCTGCAAAAAAAAACTTGAGAGAAAGAATTATATGTGATAGAAATATTGGGACTTATAAGCGTACTTAAATACCTTAAATACAGGACCGAATTTAGGGGGGGGGGGGGAGAGAATCAGGATCAAAGTCTGGGGTGTCTACACGAGAGGCATTATACCCAGGACAACAACCTCTAAATCCAGTCCTGTGTGTACATTGTTAAAGATGTCGCTTTTGAATTCAATCATGACAGTAAGTTTTGTAAATTCATCTTTGCATTATTTATGTCATAAAACCGGTTTCAGACACATCAGTAGAAACGTCAAATAATATTTTATGCTCCATATACTATGAAACGTTACGTAGTTTTAATGTCATGAAAGTCAACAATTAATATTGTACAAAAGGAATGATGCAGCTTCAACTTTCTTCGATTTCGGTGATGTGAGATTTCACAGCGGCCGTACCAGACTTCCAAAAAAGTGCAGTTGGTGTACTACTGCATATATTTATCCGAGTTTTGTGTGAGTATACGAGCAGATGATTTTGCATCAAGGAATAGCGAATGCACCGCTTTTATATGCTGAGGGAGTATACGGTTGGTGCCTTCCGCACGAGCCGTTAATGCCGCCGGCGTAAGCAACTGAACTGCATACCTTTCACAAAAAAAGTATCTATTTATTATTGGCTTTATGACGATGCTGGAAAGCGGTCACGTAGTAACCCGCAAATCTTAACATAACTTTACGGTGAGGCTACTAAAGACAATCTGTTTAGCAACAAAATATAAATAGTGTTAAAAACGATAACCCTAGTCCAGGGGTCGGCAACTTTCCTTATAGAAGGGCCACAATTCAATCAAAGATATTGGCGCGGGCCATAAATTCTCGTAATGACCAATTTGCATTTGCGAATTACTACGTGTTTGATTTCCAGCGTCGATATATACATAGTTCAATCAGTATAAAAAAGTAAATATGTAATAGATTTTAAACATCCCACAGAGTTTTGTATATATAAGAGAAAAGGTTAGGCTTTCAAACCCGCCCTGCTCTTAAGTGCATTGCCAGTTTCATAACAATCTAATTCATTTTAAGAACATGTATATTATATTTATGAAAATAATTTTCATTCATAATACTTATACAACATAAAATGTACAGAATCGTAATGGAATTAACATGATAATTTTTGAAGTAAAACTTCTTTATGCATGCTTCACTTGCGGATTAAGCTGGTGAATGCATGGCGAGAGCGTTATGAAAAGTAAAGTCGGGCAAACGGGTATGTATGTATATGTTTTACTTTAGTCGCGTGGTGTTATTTTTTTTGTTATTCTTATTTATAATAACACATTTAGACTTTGTTTTCAATAGAGAATTTAATACGTACGTACTCCCTCCCCACTGCTGCTTGCAGGGGAAAGGCTCACTAAGTAGAATTCTAATCTGGTGTAAGAATAGAAGAGGGCAAGCATCTATAGTAAAATTATGCCTTTACAATATTTTTATAGCCAATGGCTTATTGCTCACCTTAGTGTACTGTTGGCGCCAACTTCTGACAAAGCAGTTAGTGCCTCATCTTCTATAGCTATCCCCTCCGTTGAGGCGCGAAGTTTTAATATCTGACAACAAAAAAAAACTGTTAAGCCTTTCACTGCTATCTTTTTTCAGCTCACTCTGACTTTTTACGCAAACAGATATATTTATTACAGAGAATATTATGCGTCCCCTACGTTTGGCGTAATATTGTGTCTTCCAAATTATGTAACCCACAATCGGTGTTGCGATTGGAATACATACATAGCATCACGCCTCATTCCCATAGGGGTAGGCAGAGACAACATCTTTCTACTTGCCACTATCCTTACCTTATCTCCTTCACTTCTTTCATTCTCATTAAACCTTTCATACAAGTTCGTCAGTTTAGAGTACTCTTGACCTGGCCGTTATTTAAAATGTCCTGGATTTGGTCCAGGAACGTTCGCCTTGGTCTTCCCCTTCCAACTTTCGCATTCACTCTTGACTCATAAATCCTTTTTGTCAGTCTCCTTTCATTCATTCTCTCTACATGCCCAAACCATCTAAGCATACCTTTCTCAATTTTAGTCACTACGTCTTCTTTTATACCACAACGTTCTCTTATCACACTATTTCTCACTCTGTCACTCAGTTTTAATCCACTCATGCTTCTCAACGCTCTCATCTCTACCGCATTTATTTTACTTTTGTGATTCTTCTGCCATACCCAACTTTCACTACCATACATAAGTGTTGGCACCAACACTCCAGCATGCACTGCCAGTCTAGCCCTTTGAGACACCATCTGGCTATTCATAAAAGCATGCAGAGCACCATTTACCATATTCCCTGCATTCACTCTCCTTTCGATATCACTGTCACATGTTCCATCTTTTGTAAATTTAGATCCCAAGTATACAAATTCTTTCACCTCTTCCACTTGTTCCCCATCTATCAAAATATTGCCATTCATCATAGATTCATCTCGTTCAAAAAGCATAACTTTCGTTTTGTTTACATTCACTTTCATTCCTTTCCCTTTCAAAGCTTCATTCATAATATTTAGCATCTCCTGAAGCTCGTTAGCGGATGACGCAAGTATTACTTGATCATCAGCGTAGAGTAAACATTTGATGAGTAATTCATTCATTCTTAACCCATACATACATTCTTTTAAATCTGTCAAACATTTATCCATGAAAAGGTTGAACAGCCATGGTGACGCAACACATCCCTGTCGAACACCTCTTTCGACAGGAAACCACTCCGTGTACGCTCCGTTTATTCTGACACAAGCACCAGAACCCTCGTAGAGAGACTCCAATGCTTGGTAGATAACGTTGACCACAGCTCATTCCTCACCACTCGATCATAGGCCTTTTCTAAATATTATTGCGCTTTCGTAGCGCTTCGTAGCGCGCTTGGAATACAAACAATATGATTTTCAAAATAATTTTGTTCAAATAAACAAATAATCGTCAAATTGATTTCAATAGCACTTTATAAACTTGTAATATCAGTGCACTAGGTACTATATTAATATCTTAATGTTAACACACATTTCTATGTACTCTTTTACAACCGGTTTTATAAAAACCTCCAAAGCCGGTCATTGAAATCATATGATATTATAATGATGATGGTAAAAAAAATACAAAATACCAGACTGAGTTTGTTGTGGGCACATATCAGGACAGGGCGCGAAGGTAAACTCGTAACTTTAGATTTTAAGTCGTTCTTTAATACTATCATCAGACATACATTAGAATTTGTGTGTGGAAAACAAATTATTATTTGACGATTCAAAAGTGCTATATTAGGCCTATACGAATAAAGATATTTTAATTTGATTTGATTAAGTTATAAACATACCTGTAATAGTTCTGCTTTGTTGTATGGAAGAGTGCGAATTATTAATAGCCTATCTAAAAGATCTAATGGAATTCCATGTGGTGATATGATATCTTCTGTGCCTCTGAAAGATTAATATGTTATTGTTGAAAGACCTTATAACTTTTTAAATTGCTGATAGGTTAGCGTTGGACTGTGATTTCACCGGATGATCAATGATGACACAGTCGAAGATGGAAGCGCATTAACCTAATAAGAGGTAATTTACCTCAAATTATTTCTACACAGCATCGTACTGGAACGCAATTATTTTGATTGTCGCCACGTCTATGCTAATAGGGTGGTAACTAGCTACGGTCGAAATCTACCAACAGTCCAAATCCAAGATAATTTAGATTTACCCTATCGAGAGTCGAAGCCAAGACCTCTGCTAGCGAAGCTACTACACGCACCATTGCGTCAGCGTGGCCTTAAACGTTAATAGTAATTTTATTATGTGCAAATTACTATATCATGAATTAATGATTGATGTACCAAGTTATGATTAATTTATCTTAATCCATATTAATAACATACATTTCAATTAAAACTTACGTATCACTGGCGTAATGGTACGAGTACTTACTTCGCTAACAGAGGTTCTATGTTCAAACACTGTCACTTTTCATAATTAGGACATTACATTTCTTGAGTTTTGATTGATGAGAGGCTTCAGGTGTGTCAGATACAACCCTACCAGCATAAACGTAGCGCTAGGCAAAAAAATTACCCTCCAGAATGATGCTATATAGGAACCATATGAAGTGAATTACCCCTTAACAGATTAAGGGGCTGTTCTTAGATTGTGTTACCACTTACCATCAGGTGAAATTACAGTCAAGCACTAGTTTATCATAAATCATTGAACCTGTTTTTCAGGTTTTGGACCTGTTTCATTGCTTAATATTTCTTTTTATTATGAAGCATTTCTGTAACCGACTTTGTAATGATACTTTTAACTAATGTGGCCCCAGTCTTTTGTGACGATTTAATTGACTTTTTCTCAAAAAAAAGTATTAAATGCATATAAAGCTACACAGGATTCTGATATGTTAGTAATTGAAATTTGAACAATTTTGGATTCAATAATTTTTTATTAATAATTCAAAGCAGCGATATATAAATTAGCAGCCCACATAGAATTGCATTTGTAATGGTATCGATTTTGGAGTGCCAGTCTGAAGTTTATCTCAAAATTTTCTTATTTTGTAATCACATGGTAATAAAGTTACCTTAATTAAAATCATAGAAAAATATAAAACTAACCTTATTTGACAGCGACCTCTGTTGGTGGCAAAAATGACTATAGGCGCAATGGCAGATTCCAAAGCACGGTGAAGATATGTAAATGTTTCTATATCTAACATATGAACCTAGAAAAAATTTAGGTATTACTAAGGCATATTTTAAATTTTAATTATTTGTTAATTAGGGTTCTGACAGAAATTTTACTATTTGAATACTAGATAATTCAATAATAAAAGATTATTGGATAAATGCAAACTTATAAAAAAACAGTCCTAATAGTCATCATACAATCTTTTAGTTCCCATTGTGAGGTTATGGTTTTGAAAAATTAACAACTACATAAAAATCACAAATTACAATAGGAAAACAATATACCTCATCAATAAATAGAACTCCTGGTACTAATTCTGCAATTCCTTGGTCAATATATTTATTAACTACTTTGTTTATTTCTTTTCTAAGTTTATCTGAAAGTTAAGAAAAATTAATACAAGACAAAGACATGTTTATATTGTTGTTTATAAGAATATATATTAAATTTAAAATGGATAATTAAGGATAAAACAGGTTTATTAAAGATGTAAAATTGTAAGTTACAATATATAGTCCTAGAGCATAGTTATTTTTAAGGCAACATGTTACTTTTAATTTTTTTGTTGTGTCCGTGTTAGCACTTCACTGTGATCCCACCTAATGATAAGTGGTACCACAGTCTAAGGTCTAAGGAAAGCCAACCAGGTAAAAGGTAATCAAGATATTAAAGGTACACAGCATTATACCAGAATGCAATTTCTCTTTGGGGCAAGCCTTTACTGATAGGGTGAAACTAGAAAATACAAGATTCAAAATTATCCCTGCCTTATTGAATGAACCCAGCACTTCTATTAGCAAAATGAGAACTCTCGTTTAAACTAATGAGACTTTACTTTCGTATCTATGTTTTGATATTTGTATTTTAAAAAAATAATAGAGTACAAAACTGTTGATCTGTCTCTTAAAGTGGTTATTCAAACATAACCTGTAATAGCATTTATGTCATTAAACATTTCATTATTAATAATAATTTACCTGTTATTTCTGTCTTCTTTGGCTTCATCAATTGTCCCATCATAGACATAATATCATGTGCACCTTGTGGCCTAGCATTGGCACAGTCCAAATCATGTAATGTGACATCTTGTACAACTTCCTTCTTCTTATGAACATCACCTTTTGGTAATGGCACATATTCTTCTGCCTATAGTAACAGAATAACACTAAACAGAAATGTCTATAAGTTTCAAACCTTTATTGAAGGCAATATGGTATTGGCCCAGACATACGAACTAGTGGATTCTTGAAAAGAATCACAGGTTTGAATCATAGGCAGAATACTGTAGTATTAAGATCTGTTTGTGAAACTCAGGCCCTTATTATAATTTATTGTTTAAAAATTGACTATTTTGGTTTTTGGTGAAGGAAAAATTATAAGAAAATATGCATGTCCCATGAGCACCTCTAGGAAACATGTAGCTTCAGTGAAGCAAAAATAAACTGAAACATTGTTATTCTGAGGATAATAAAAGGATATCTGACAGATTTTCTCATCAGTCATTCTCAGAAGGCACAAAGGAACCTTCATAACTTCATATTTTAAGTTATCATCAGCAAATTGCACAATGGAAATAATATCTATATTAAAGGAATAATTTTAAAATCAATATTTACCTCTAAATCAAATTCAGTAGCAAAGGTATCACTTCTTCCTTGTCTTTTTACAGCACCAGAGTTAGCTTCAATGTAAATTACATCACCAACTTCAACCTTTTCTTTTTGTAATGATTCATATATAGTGGGATCTAGTTTTAACTGTTTTGTACCTTTAGCTGTTTTTAGGCCTATTATCACATGTGAAACAGTTTTTCCATAACCTGTAAGGATGAGATTACATTTAATAACATTATTAATTACATATCTGCAATTGAAAACATAATTTTATGGTATGAATTATTCACTCTTATTATAACTACAAGTAATATCTTACAGGTAACCTACTGTGAAAATGCTCAATATGTTTTATATGTTAGAGCAACTGCAGAACTTTATAATTGTCTTATTAGGACATGATAGGTATATATGGTATCAAAGTTTATTCAAAACACTCTAGTTTACTACAGACTGTGTACAGCAAGTTTCAAAACTGTTAATAGCCAATTGCTCTATGTAAGTAAATAAGGGAAGACAATAATTATGACAAATACAAAAAACTAAGGTACCAATTGTAAATTATGGCTTTAAGATAATTTACAATATAGACATACAGCATGCTTAGCATATACAATTTATTTAAACATTGACCTATGTATTATTTATCTATTACTAATGAAAATAACATTGGCTTTATAGAAAAAACATGTAGACAAGTAATCCAAAATATCACAATCAGAAAAAACTATGTTTACAAAAGAGAAGAAGCAGTAGAGAAGAAGATATGCGAGATTTTTCCAATAAGCCAGAAAAATATTGTGAACCATGTTACTGCCAGATAATGTATGAGATACTTCATTGAATATGGGTGAGAGCCTACCAAGATGCACCCTGGTGCATCAGTAGAACATGTCTTGGTGGTGGGCGTCAGCCAATGTGGAGAAAAAATATATTACCTCCAGCAGGATTTTCAGTTTCTACTGGAGTAAGCTCTGTAACTTCACCTTCATAAACCTCTTTAGTCTCTCTGATACGCAGACCAATAGCACGACGAAAATTCTCCATTAATACCTCTGTCTTTTTAATTTCAGTACTGTAAACTTCACTTCCCACCATAGGACAGAATGGCACCTGCATTAAACAGTACATACATATGTTTTGCTGCCTTTTATTAATTTAGTGACACAAATATAATAATCCTTTATTAATGATTTCAAATCAAACAACAGGCACAAAAAATAGTATTTACTCAGTTCTTCAATATTCACTCCATAAGTTAATCAAGCAATCTTAAACTTTACTATGAAATATTACAATATATTTAATTTTAAATCCATATCATATTAAGTAATTACTTTGAATAATAAGATTTCAGTTTTCTTTCAGTAAACTGATTTGTGACACATTTAGTCTCAGAGTCAGTCAGTGATCTCAGCATCAGAATGACTAGGATTAAATTTAAATATTTATTGTTCTAATTTTAATATCAATAATATTGATGTTTCTTTAGTAATGTCAAAGGTTTACTTTGTTGCCAAGTTCCTGAGCAATTGCTAGTGCTATGGCTGTTTTTCCTGTACCAGGAGGACCTGCTAGCAATAAAGCTCTACCAGCCATCTTCTTGCTTCTTATCATGTCTACCACAACACCAGCTGCCTATAACAAATTAAATTTATTGTAGATAGTATTAATGTGTAAAATTTTAAAATAAATTTGACTACAACTTAAAGGGAACCCAAAAAGAAGAATACATATGGACAATTTTTTTTTGTCTTTGAAAATATTCTCTTCATTTGTCGAGGCTCCATGAACAAAGAAAAAACAACCAAAACTCCATGGTAACCAAAATAACCTCAATGTTTGATCAATACCTATTAGATTTTTTCAATTAATAAAACAATTTAAAGTACAAACGCAATTCCAAGTAATTATTAATTCCAAGTAAAAAATTAAGTAATACAAGATTTAATGAAGAGTCTTACTTCTCTCGCAGATTCTTGACCCACGAGACCGGCTGCCATTTGAATTGGAACTCCATTTTCATCTAAACCTAAGCCTTTTATGTGACTGTGTGCTGATATTCTTTGGGTCTTTGCAGTACTTTTCACTTCCTCGATTTTCATTATACGGGTTTTCTTTTAAAACAACAAAATCTAAATTAAATGCAGAACATCTAATAACATCAAACACCACAGACAAACTGCTAAAAGTACGAGGTAAATGGAAATCGACGTGACCATAGATAATACCTATATAGTATATACTGGTTACTAATGGGATAACTAACTAACATATCAGTTATTTGCGACTTTACTGATAGAATAACAAACAACTAACGAAAATATCTTGAGTTTAAAATAGGATTACTAAGTTATTGCCAATATTTTAAAATGAAGTCAGTCTCTATTTTTTTATGTATTAAGATGGAGTAACTTCAACTTAATATATATCAAGACTATGGAGGGGCTGGAAAAATAATAAACTAAAATTATGATATTAGGCAAGCCTATAAAATTTATTGCACCTGTTTTCGACACTAGTAATTATCTTATAACAGCTAATGTGTTGCTTTATATAAGCTGGATTACATACGGTACAGTACCGTAGAAGTTATAAGTTCTTGGAACGAAAGGGAATGTATTAAGGTGAAATAAATCATAAACTACGATAGAAAGTCAAATAGCTGGTTTTGGTAACCGTAGAAGAAACTTTCTACATATAACATCTGGGATACCGCAGGGAACATTGTTTGGCCTATTGTTTTGTATACAACAGTAGTTGCTTCAAGCCAGGGGCCGTCTAGTTTTTCTTTTAGACAAGCCAAAAACGTTATGAGGAATGTCGTTTAATAAACTCGTAGTTTTAAACGTTATGAGGAATGTCGTTTAATAAACACGTAGTTTACATATAATTATTTTTTTGTATGTTAACCATATTTACAGTTGTATGCTTTTGTTAGCCTATAAACAGTTCAGAACTTCACGGCCATTTTATGATGTAGAATGCATGTATATTCTGTGTACCGCTTATCTCCAAAGCGATTTGACTTTTCAATAATTATAATAACCGTTTTACACAATTGGAATCTTCTTTACGTAAAAATAGATTGAAACGATTGTTTAAAAATAAGATCTGACCTCAATTTAATTTAAAATCAACAAAATACACAACTCGTACCTAAATAAACACACTCCAGTAATATATATATATGAGATATGAGAATCACACATATAGCCTCACACTAGTTATGATGGGTTAGATTTCTGGACTAAATTAATAAATAAACACAATACTTCGCTATTTGACGCAGGCCTATTACAAATTGCAATCTTTAGTCAGTAATACTAGTAGTAGTAGTCAAAAGTATAAAAATTGGTAATTATCATCGAACTCATGACGTAGATATATGGTCTAAAACTTTTGCCATTAAAGTATATCAGTACATTTTTACAAAAATTATTGTCACTGTCAAATGTCACTGTACTACTATATTTTCCGAAAATCTTTGGATTGGAAATATATGTATTTAAATGTAAAACAACAATTTCATATGATATATATTCGGTTAGATTTCTAGATTTGGTATCTGGAGGTCGCTAGTATTTATGAACAATAATAATGAATTAAGAATAAAGTAAATAAAATATCACAAATGGAGTATACACCTCAAAATTTGGAATATGCGGTATCTGTGTTCTATAATGGAGAACAAGATGATCGGACAAAAGCTCATGCTTGGCTTACAGTGGCTCAACGAGTTCCAGAGGCTTGGAACTTCGTATGGGAGTTACTTCAACCTACTAAGGTGATAATTTTTAATATGAAATGTAACAAGTTTAGTCAATTTAGAAATTTCATTTTTTAAATAAAATTGCCTCATTAGTGTCAAGGCTCTTTATTAGTTTGAAAAAACGTATTCGTATTTAATAAATATTTTAATTTTAGGGTACTGAAATACAATTTTATGCTGCAACAACATTGCACACAAAAATCCTTCGTTGTTGGAATGAAGTACCTCCAGAAAGCTACACAGAACTAAAGGAGAAAATATTAGAATCAGTAATTGCTTATTCCAAAGGTCCAAAAATTGTTACTAACAGATTATGTATTAGTGTAAGTATCAATTAAATTAATATAGATCTTGCAAATGAAATGATCTTCAGAGGGTGCCTAGTCAGATAATCTGTGCAGTTACTAACTACCTACTGAGGACGGTGCAGACTGGTGAAATCAACACGCCAACCCATTCTCGCTCATATCCAAAATACTAAGAGCTGTCAACTAGAGCTGCAAAACGAGGAATGCACATCTGTGGACGAGCTAAACAATGTCCATGGAAACTGTCCATATGGTTGGGATGAAATTCTATAAACCCTGTAAAATAAAACCAAGAGATTCTCAGACCATACTCTTAATCTCATGGAACAGAGACAGGCAATGAGCTTGTAGTCTAGGGCACATGCATCCATATACCGGCAGATCAATAGACAGATCTCTAAATCGCAAAAGCGTGTTGTGTGTCACTTTATTGCCGAGTGCATATCAGATACCATCGAACGCAACAATGGCACTAAAGTGTTCGCAAAAGATCTGTCTATCAGAGCCAGCCAGTTTACGCAACTGGAGACCCATAACGGCAAACTCATTGCATCTGGATCTGAGATTCGGAGGGAGGTTAGGAGTTTCTATGGACAGTTATGCACATCGACTTGCAGGCCTCGCCTGGCACAGTGTAGGTATACCCTCCACAAGGTGGACCGACGATATAAAGACAATCGCCGGTAGCTGCTGGAGCCGGGCAGTGCAAGATCGGGCCTTGTGGACATTATTACGTGAAACCTATATTCAGTAGTGGAGCTTGGTGCACCTTGGTTTGTTACCAATAGTGAAATACAGGACCATCTACAAATGAACACAGTCAAGGAAGAAATCACACTATACTCCAAAAACTATCAACTAAGTCTGAGAGTGCATCTGAGTAGCCACTACTGCTGAAAAAAAATACAGAAAATGTTGCAAATGTACAAAAAAAAAATGACTTACACTTTCAGGTCTATAAGACTTTTAGAACTGAAAGTGTAGGAATTAGATTTTTATTAATAAAATTTATGTCATATGTATATTCACTACATATTTATTGTATTTTCCATTAAACCACTTAAAGTGATAATGGCCATTTCATAATTCTGTAAGCTAGGGGCTGAGTTAGAGAGAAACCTCCATAAAGGATAAAGATATGGTGCTTGAAATTGTGCTACTTTTAGTTTGAATGGACATAATAAAATAACATGTCTTATGTCTTTTCATTGCAGCTAGCAGCTTTTATTCTTCAGCAGGGTTCAGCAAATCTAGCTGAAATACTGAGACCATTGTCGACAGCTGATAATACTTCATTATTACTTGAAGTGCTAACTGTAATTCCAGAAGAAGTAAGTTATCTTAATTTGTTTAACATTCTTTCTTTAGCTTCTATACATCTAAAATCATGTAATTAAAATTAAAAGGGAATATTGTTATAATTTGAAAATAGCTTCATCCTATTTTTGACATAAAACCCCCTAAGACTTCCTTAATGTTAGTTTTCATAAATATAAACTATCATCCCAGTGATTAACACATCTATTACCAAATGATACCAGAAATTTTTTCCTTACATTAACCTATTATGAATTTGATAAGCTATTTTTTTTTTTTGAGTTCTCTTAATTCTAATTTTTAATATAGTCCTAATTCTCCTAATTCTCACAGCCATTATAAATATTTATTATTGTCATTTTAGTACAATAGTATGACTATGGGAACATTTCTACGTTCAAAAAATCGAGTTGCTTTAAATTATGCATCTAGTATGGTCCTTGACGACATGTTAAGATATCTGCAGACTGTATTCAAGTAAGTATTGATGTTTATATGCTAGTTGTTTTATTTATTAATTTATCTTTTGAAGTGAAATTTCTTTAGGCGCATGAAGGTAAAATTTTTTACGGATGAAACTCATGATTAGCTTTACGAAGATAAGCAGCGTTATTTATGCTAATTCGTTTCAACATTAGGTAGTTTTAATAATTACAAATAACATGTGGCATTAATTTGCCACACGTCATTTAATGATTAAATATATATTTTTTCATAAAATATAAAACAAGATTATTTCATTATATCTCTTTTCTAAATTTTAAATTCAAAAACAAAAATTAATTAATATTTAAAAAAAAGCACGTGGCATTCTTATTTACGATTCATCATTTGATATTTCAACAATTATTTATATTAATTATTTTCGACACTTTTAATATTGTAATGACAATTAGATTCATTTAATTCCCAACATATCTTCCTTTTTCCCCGTCTATAAACATCGGAAATCTAAAGTTTTAGATTTGTATAAATATAAAACAAAACTTAAAAATGGGTTTGCCAAAGAAGTCTCACTTCCGACGTGTGGATTTTGTACGCACGCACAGTTTTTTATTCAATATATATTTACACTAAGTAAAACTTATATTAAAATATGGCTAATCAAAAGACCGTCTTATAGTGAATACAGCTATTATATTTCATTTTTGAAGTCCTTGATGTGGCTATTGTGTGAGTACTTGTGTCCCGAGGAGAGTTCCTGGATTCGATTCCCAATAACGCAAATTTGTGAAATTATATTTTTGTATTAGTCTGGATTGGGACTGGCCATGTCTAGTACCCTACATGCGAAGATGTGTTGCCAAGAAAAAAAATTAAATTAAAGATGATGGAATGTGCAACCCATAATAAATTACATCCTACCAGATTATCGCGCTTCCATTTTAGACTTATCATCACTTACCATGCAAGATTACAGTTAACTAATCAGCAAAAAAAATCATTACAAGTGCGTCATCGAAAACAATTCTAAGTAATTTGGTCCTTGAAAAATGCAACCTACAAATCCTAAAATGCATTACATAACACTAGCAAATAGGGTACCTTTCTAAATAAAATATTTGTCATAAATATGCATTTTTAACGGTTTACCTGTTTAGATTAATAATGAAATAGTTATTCATATTACGTTTTGAGGAAGTAAATATAAAGTTATTATAACACATGAATGATATTAGTAGAGTTTTAATGCTATATTTGCCTCACATTTGTCAAATTTACATTTTGATTTTGTGCGCAAACGTTTACTGGGGTTTGATAAAAGAGACTTTCCATTCTCATCATAACTATATGCTCTATTTGGATCATCTTTCTAGCAATACATTTTTCAATTTTAGCGATTACAGTAATTCACCACCAAGCGAAGAAACTGTACATGCGTGGACTTGCGCTGCCAATTGTATAGCAAGCTGGCTAACCTTGGGTGGGGAAGATTCCATGGAGAGTGTCACCACTCTGCCTGAACGAGCGCCTATCTGTCAAGCATTACATACGGCCGTTCATATTCTTTGCACGTATGTTAATGTATATAATTTTACTTACATCATGTTCGGATATGTTTTGTTAACACATTCTCTCAATTCTTTCCATATCCAAGTCTCAGTATCCTTATAGATTTTTGAAATAGTGTTGTAAAATAGCTTGGCGAATATTCTAAAATTATAAATACAAATGTTACAACCACCTCATTGGTCTAATGGTCAGCATATTCGGTTACATGGTTCTTGGATCCTGGGTCCGAGTCCCGTGTCGGGCCAATTAAAAATTCGATATTGAGTTCTCTATTAAGATTTTGTCGATATTTGCCCGAAGTTGGAGAATTAGCGGTGTGCTCTACCCCAGCGCCTTGGAGAGCACGTCAAGCAGTCGGTCCTTCGCCTGATCTCCTTCCGATCGTGTCGGATTGCCGTAACATTGAACTACGAGAGCTAAGACATAGAGAGTGCACTAGTGTGTTATGCCTGCCAACCCGCTTTGGAGCGGCGTGCTGAGTCTATGGCTTAAAATTCTCTCTCCTATGAGTGACGAGGCGTGTGCCTGTGACCTCAAACATCAAAATATAGGGAAATAAATTGTAAAATATATTGTTAGACTTTTATTTTGTCCATTTTAATAAACTTACATGTCAGTTCACAATAAGGGGTGGAACACAAACATTACACAGTATTCAATATTTAAGGACGTGGAATTTTTAGCGGTAGGAAATCTTATAATTTAAAGGAGGTGTGAGGGTAGGAAAATAATATGACTAACTGATCCTTCGTCCAAGCCATAGATAGATAATATGATATATTGAATACTACGCTAAAATTAATGTAGAATTACTTAGTATTAACTATTTTTAGTGTGCAATTGGTCGGTCTTATCGCTCATTATCTATTAGGTATACGGTTATGATACTGATATCAAACCTTTATTTTTTATGTACCGTTAAATATGCCGGTGTGTATATTTACGATTCGCACACGATGAGTGAGTTCGGATTCTCAATTTAGTAAAATGGACCAGCGTGTAAGTATGATCAATGCATAAACGACTGACGGTTGTAATGACCCATCGAGTACCATTTTTGCAAGAGAAAAATCAGGGTCGACGGGGTATATCTGGTTACAGCTCAACATAATACTTATTTTTAAGGGTTTTTGTTTTGACCATTTTTCATTCCAAGTCCTGACCAAGTGTAATTTCGCAATTAAATCTCGCCTATACTTTTGAAAGTGCGATAAAATACCCACGTAAGTTGCAGTTTTTGCAATTTTATGTATTACGCACAGCTGGAACGAGGCGGTAAGTGACACTGCGCTAGAGGCTTGCGAGGCGTGCCTGTCGGCAGTACGAGCTGCCGGTACGGCAGGGTGTGCGTCGAAACATACAGCGGCCGCTAGAGCCTTGTTAGCCGACCTTGCTACACTAGGGGAACGAGTTTTGGCTTCCAACAATCAACCTAATTCACTAAACGAGGTAAATTTCAGAAGAAATATGTACATGGTTGAAGAATTACTGTTTTTAATTTTAATATTTACTCTTTTACGTCAGTGCTTGGTAATTTGCAAATAACTTCTTATGGTTTCTATACAATATCGTATCGGAACACAAAATCTCTTACTTTGGTACGTCTGTGCTGGTAGGGAAGGTAACTCGCCACGGCCGAAATCACTGCAAGTCCAGACATAGACAAATTAGAAAAATGCAATTTCCTAAATTTGCTCTACCGGAGCTCGAACCCAAGAACTCTGCTAGCAAAGCGAATACGGGGACCAATGCGCCTGCGAGGCCGTCAAATATAGGTTATTATCATTTGTATAGGTATTATTTCCTATATACGATTGATGTTGATATTAAAAAACGACTTACAAAGTAAGTTACGAGGATACCTCGGTTGCCTGTTACGAGAACAGCCCCCGATAAAGTTAATCGGATGTACTTTTTTACATTACAATATAATTTTTAATTGATATTATTTCACTGTCTTCACTGTTACAGATTGTCATTTTAAAATGTTCATATTTTGAATTACAGCTGATTCCAAATTTATCGCTGTTTCTGTGTTTAAGGAATCTCATACAGGAAATTTATCATATCAAACACACCCTTATAAATAATAATCTAGTGTCTATAGTTCATCACTTAACATCTTTGGTAACTGTGTTATAATTTTTCTATTAAAAATAACCTTTTTAAAAAATGGTAGTATCAGTTACTATTACAGTGGATGAGAAAAAAAGAGTAATTTATTAACGATTGGAAATTTGAACAAGAATTCGACACTAGAATATAAACATGTATTATACAACCTTTACAGTGTGAACAGTACCATAACAATTCCGCCAATGAGGCTATTTAATTTATGCGAGTCAATCAATTTGTGCAACAGGAGTTGTTATCCGCGGTGATCACGTGTTGCGTGGCAGTGGCGGAATGTCACGCACGTGTACTGGTAGATGCTGTTGAGAGCGAAGATCGTGATCAGAGCGACGGCGCTCAGAGACTGTTGCAGCTCCTACTAAATGCACAAGCAGCGCCGGGACATTATCCAATACATGAAACACGATCCAATCTTGTCTTTGGATTGTGGTACACGTTGCAAGTAAGGTTTTTTATTATAACTCTACGAGATAATGCTTGACACTTGATTTTACATGATATAGTCTTAAATGAGTAACCTGGTAAGAGGGAATTTACCTCTTAATTATTTCTATGCACCATCATTCCGGAACGCATTTTTCTATAAGGCGGCTCGGCTTTGCTGGTAAGGTTTGCCTCGGCTCGATCCTGCCACCAGCTGGTCGAATACTTTATTTTCTACTGTTCCCATTCAAATGTCTACAATTTTAAAGGAATTAAATTCCTTATATAAGGCTGTTTATAGCTGTGTGTAAAGATACCTCAATATTGTAAAATATTATAAAGTATGGCGTTTATCCAGTTTTCTACTTGTGCATGTTATTATCTGTACATAATCACGGAAAGATTATGTTACATTTATATGTAAACAACTAATATTTTTTTTCATTAAACATTAATGACTAAGATACTAGATAAACATTACTTTCGTTTGCGGCTTCTTATAAGGTTGGCGCTCTTTTCAAAATTAAGAGAATACAAAAGTTTCCAGTCGTTTTATTTCAACCTGATTTGCTTGTTCTAGGATGAAATATTAAATATGATAGACAGCAAATACAAAATTAATCCGGTATGGCATGAAGTTTTCTCGCAATTGCTTTTGGCACTGGTGAAGAAATCGGAGATGCCACCGGAATCAGCCCTCTCGAGAGACGACCAGGAGCTACTGCGATGTTACAGACAAGATATCGCCGATATTGTGGTAAGGGTATTTACAATTATTTTCTATGTCAGCGCAACGATGGCTGGAGCTGTAATCAATTTGGTTTTGGAAATTGGGAGGTTGTGTATTCAAATCACGTCAAATTTATTCGCTATTAAAAGCGCAATAGATATTTCATTTTTCTGAAAAATAAAACCGCGTACTCTGCTTTTATTTAAATAAATGAAAAAAATGTAAAGTTTCTGACGTATGTTATTGAAGTAAAGTATATCTAATAAAAATTTTCTTTGTAGATGTACTGCTTCAGCGTACTGGGGGAATCGTGTTGGCCATTAGTAGAAAGTGCTTTTACTGCAGCGGAAAGTGCTTTACAGCGGGAAGCGGCATTGCACATATTCCTTGCTCTAGCAGACGCTGCGCCACCAAATCGCGCTCCTCCAGCGCTTACAGCGCTTTTACATCACGCGCTCGAGCTTGCTGCCGATTCCTCTAGAAATGATACACGTGTATTGCAGACCGCCTTAGATTGTCTCGGTGAGTAGAATATATTTTGCATTAGGGTGATGCAAACACTATTTTTTTTTTTGTTAGAATCACCTTTAAAGTTCCAGAAGAGTGTGAAGGCTTTTTCATGTAAAAAGCTTGGGATTTTTTTTTACAGCACTTTTTAACCGTCCAATTTTCTTGTCATCATCATTACAGCATATATTTTTTAAATTTCTTTCAAGCTATATATTTAGAGCAATAAATTCCCTCCCGCGCTTTTTTATCTTCTAAGTATTCCTTCAAATTATAGAATGATTTCTCAATTAGCTTTCTTTTAATAAAAGATTTAAGTTTACTCAGAGACATCTTTGTAACTTCTTCTGGGAGCTTGTTAAAGAAACGAATACAGTTAGGCTTGAATGACTTATTAATTTTATGTAGCCTATTAGAATTTACAGCAATTTTATTTTTATTTTTTTAAGTTATATCAGGTGCATTCACTTTTATTCGAAAAAGAGCCAATATTTTTATGGACGTACAAGTTTTCCAATATATATACGCCGGGAACTGTCATTATTTTCACTGCTATGTGTTATAGACTTGTAAAGCGCTAACCCGATAGGAAGGTAATTTATTAATTACAGATTGTTTCTGCATCATTATCATACGCAAAATAAGTTTTTGCTTGGTAATGTAGTAACTGGCCATGGTCGCCGTTCTATCAGTGTAGCTCTTGTCAAATTATAAAATACATTGTTCTTAATTTGTCGGACAGTGAACCAAATCCTGGACAAGTACAAGTTTAACCTTTTCAAGATGATTTTTATTTAAGATAAACACTTTTTCAGGGCTTAAAAGCTGTTAGTCTGGTAAAATAGTTAGTAAGATGTACCAGCTTTGGAAGGTTTAACGCCATAAAATATGCAGTCACGTAAATAAATGTCATTAAATAGATTTAACGCTGTATTTAAACTAATAAGCTTATGTCGATGATAGGTGCATATGCAGCCTGGCTGAGCTCGGTGCAGAGTCCGCAGGGCATTGCATTGGGTCGGGAATGTATGCGTGCAGCGGGTGCAGCGCTTCAGCGATGCCCTGCTCCAGCCGCTTTAGCGCTACGAAAGCTTTGCGTCGACTGTACCGCACCTGCTGCAGCACTAGTCACCGATATTGTACAAGTAGCGCAGGTAAATCCAAATGCTTCTTATTTGAAATGAAACTGTCAGGGTTAAAAATGTCACCCTGTCAATTTTGTGACCGGTAAATGCGAAAGATATATAAATTTCATCCGCACAACCTTATTTTCCTGGTGGGAAATGCATTTACGTACCCAGGCTTAAAGTTATACCTTCAACCAGAAGGGTGGACTCACTGCAGACTACAATACTTACTAAAACTTAGCGGATTCCGCCGCATCCTAAACTTGAAAGTGCCCATGAATCATACTTTTTCGTGTTTGCAACCGGCTTTGATCGATTTATAAGACGTTACCACGTCAAAAGTGTTAAGTTGAATAAATTAAAATAACGTTTGTCTCTATTAGAAAGTTGGATCAACAAAACAGAACCGTTCAAGATGGCGATTGAGTTTAGTTTCATTGGTAAAAACTTCAATGCCTGATGTCTAAGCTTCTTACCTCGTAGTAGGTACAAATGGCCCAAATTTTGTCTTATTTTAAATTTATAATGGTGTGTTGGACTGCCCTCCACTATTACACAAAATTAACCTTAATCTGCCCTATGGACTACCTAGAGCTAGCACAGTTAATAAACCCTTCCAACCATCAGTAAGCCGGACTAATCTGGGCTATTTTGCTCCTGTTAATAGGATGGTGAGGCGGTTCAATACACTATCCGCAGACAGCGTTCTTCACTTCATTTGAATTATTTTAGATAGGCTCTAAAAAATATGTAAAATTAATATATATTTTTTAAGTTAGTATAGTTTATAGCTTCGTTATTTTGTTATTATAATTTTCATTATTCATATATTTAACAATTATTTTTAATTTAATTTTTAATATTATTCTAATTTAATTTTTTTGTCATGTGCACAATTTAGTTACACTAAATTTGTTCTGCGCACTTTTTATAATGTATGAAATGTTTAATTGTTTAGCACACGGGAATGATGTGTGCACCTATAATTGGGTATGTACTTAATTGATCTTAGTACTCTGCAATTTTATATAGAACTATGTTCTAAGTGCATACCTGTTGGTGCTCCAATAATAATAAATAAATAAATAAATATTTGTGTCAAAGTATTTATTGAAAAAAACTATAGGAGAATGTGAGTGGAACTGCGGATGCTTGGACTCGCCGACAGCTTTTGAGTGCAGCGGGCGCGGCTCTAGCAGCCAGCGAGCCTTCCGAAGCAGCACCTCTCCTTGCGGGACTGGCGCAGCGCCTGCAACTGGATCTCACCGCACAGGTTACATTATTTCTTTATTTTTTTCATTTCACAAGAAGTAATTAAAACCATGCATGATATTTCTCTAGAACACTAGTTAATCCGGTATCGTGGGGTCTTATGTAACACATGTTGTACTTATTTATGTTTTGGTCATTAGTCACTGTCAGTGTTTAAATACTTAATACAATCAAGCTATATATAACATAAAATTTAAAAAGGATACAAGAGATATTTCTTCGTCTATATTGTTATATACTTGCATCTACAGATACCCAGTACGCGCACACGCACGTATACTCACACAAATTACACATTTCCCTGTCTCTCATTCCCTTTTTGCTAGAAGTATGTATAAATTTAATTTAAAACATTCTTTATAAAGGTATATTTCATTAATACATTTATAGCGTATAGGTATATTGTGTATTAACTCTTAAGAGTATCTATATGGTATTTAAAGAGAATTGTTAAATCGATATGTTCTTTATATTTTCAGACTACTCTCCTGAATAGTTGTTTTTGTTGATCTGACTTTTTTGATAGGGACTAGCGAAACGAAACCCTGTCAGGGCGTTGTAAAGACAGTGCATTACAACATTAAAATATGTCGAAATTATACTTTTACATTGTCTAAAAGCCCAGTCGAATTAGATATTGTAATTTCATTAACTGTTAGTAGCAATTTTTCTTCGGATATGGTCGGGAGGTGTTACCTACAGCATCATTATTATTTTTCCTAAGATAGGTATTTTTCGAATATCACCCCAAAGAAACAGTAATTTTTATTTTGTTATAAACTCGCCATTTTATGTGAAAAATGGTAATGGCCAAAGGAGTTTGCAATTAAATTTTCTATAATATTGGTTCCCATCATTTTTCACCTAAGATTGATATTTTTCGATTAAGTTAACAAATTCTCATAAGAATGTCATAGTAATATTAATTTTAAAATTTATCTAGATTCAATCGGGTGGTAAGTGCGGTGCGGCCGAATGCGTTTCTCTGATGGGTGCACTTTGTCCAAGACCAGAACTAGCCGCCGATCTTTTCCGCAACCTTCTACCAGCTTTGCAGCTAATGCCCACCGACCCTGTTCTTGTACAGGTAAAAAATCTAATATTTTCTTAGATTATCATGATAAATCCACCAGTAGGTACTACTGATTTATGTATTTTATAATTCCTAACAATTCACTCATATATATTCAATTATAAATTTTCAATCCTTTACGAAATTCGTTTTTATTCATCTACTCAAGTTTAAATACCTTCATTTGTATGAAAAATTGTCATGGGAGTATCCCTTCCATGCTATATCGTACATTTGTCTCGCTCTTTCATAATGGTGGTGCGTTTTTTTGAGTAAGACAAATAATGATCTAGCAACAATTTGTATCAAAAACAATATTTTGATTTTTGCTTTCGAAAATACCTATTATTTTATCCAATGCTCAGAAAATTGTTCAGATTGTTGAGGTGCAATTTATAAAATACGAAGGATTATTTTAAAATTAATGAAAGATACATGTGTCGATTAAATTTTTTAATTCATTTCAGTCAATGTTTCAAATACTGAAACACACTGTTTCTGCGCTGATGGGCGAATGCAAAAAAATAATAGAAGATATCGAAAACCTTATTATTGCTGGTTTTGAAACGGCACCTTGTCCGGTTGGATTGGATGTTATCAAACTTGTACGTAAAGTTTTTTATTGTTGACAAATTAACGCTTGACTGTCAATTTACCTGGAAGTAAGTGATGATACAGTCTAGGATGGAAGCGCGCTAACTTTATAAGAGGTAATTTGCCTTTAATGATTTCTATACAGCGTCGTACTGGAAGGCAAATTATTTGCTTGGCGGCACGGCTTTGCTAGTATGGTTGTACTTAATATAACCTACTAAGGACTGTAGACATAACATCTGGAGACTGGGCTGGAGACCATCACAGACACACAAATCAGAGAATGCTGATAGGTGAGCATCAAACAATAATAACTGCATTACTGAAGACTTTAACATGTCTGAACAAAAAATGGTATTGAATTGTGGAATAAAATTGTAGAAATAAGTTGGGAACACGTCTTTCGTAGTAGAATAGTAACTTGCCACAGCCCACTTAGCTGTCGAGACCTAGACAAATTAGAAATTATAATATCCTAAATTTTACCTCTGGAGAATCAACCCCAGGATCACTGCAAAGGTGACTCGGACTTTCATATTAGCGCTAGAGAGGCTGTTAGAAATACATAAAAAATTGACGTACTTGCTGGCACAATGATGTAAGTACTCGCTTCGCCAGCCAAGAAGCTGCGTTCGATTCCCACACGGCAATTTTAGATAATTGCATTTTCTAATGAAACTGAGTTACTTACCACTCTTTCAGCAACGACATGTGTCTCGGCAAACAATTTACGTTCTAGTGCGACGTTTTGTAGAATCACAAGAGATAAATTATCTCTTACCAGGTTAGCTTTACATGTGATATTATCACTCACTATCAGGTGAAATTACAGTCAAACGTTAAGCTATCAGCTATAAAGAAATATATTTAAGTTAATATTGCCGGAAAACAGGTGACAGTGCTAGTGGGGACGGAATGGGGTGGTGCAGCTCGCGTCGTACGGGCGGGCGTTGTGGCCAGCGCCCGAGCGGTTTCTCCCGTGAACCCTACAGGCGTTTCTGGCTCCAACGCCGTACCTGCATGCCATGCACCTGACCTTGCTGAGGCTCTGTTTACGTTGCTCATAGCGCTCACTAAAAAACAACCAATCGCTATAGATTGGATAGATGACATTTTGCCTGATTTAGTCGATTTAGGTAAGTTTATCAAATTCTTTATTACTTTAACTACCGAAATTTCAGATTTCATTATCGCGCATTAGCAATCCCACACCGAACTTGAGGTGATGTTTACTCAACACAATTACACCATCAGCATCAACATTCAAAAACAATGCCCATAAGAACAATAACCTATCATTTATCTTTATATAAATGAAACTTACGAGCTCGATTGTTTTTTTTTGCTTCAGCCTAGTTTTAAATTTGTTTTTTTTTGTCTTATTTTGTTGCTTCCTTTTATTAAGTGTGTTTATTGTTTTTTTTTATTGCAGAATTAAGATCTTTTCTTTCTTTTATTTTTACTACCTATCACCCCATAATATAAACTTTCTTCTTCGCAGCATACCATCATTATTTGCTGGTCCTAAATTTTTTTTGAACCACTCTCTTGTACCTATCTTATAGATCGGACAGCCCGGTAAGCAGTACAAATATTGCATCTCTATATCAACAGTTCAGTATATGTTTTGACAGCGACTTCGTGCGTTCGACTCTGGGAGGCGGGCGCGGCCCGTTCGGCGTGCGGCTGGTTGGCCGCACTCGCACAACGCCGCTCGTCCGCATTGTTTGCGCGCGCACCCGCACTTACACATACCGCACTCCGCTGTATCGGTACGTCTATTTTACCTTATTCATTGTGTAAGAATGTTAAAAGCTTCAATAAATTTATTGAAGTAAAAATTTTCACCGTCACCGTTGTGCTAATGTGTAACATTACTTCCAAAAATGTTTATAAAAATAACATTAGGCGAAGCGTTGCCAAATCGCATCTCTTCCCACTTGGTTCAGCGATTCGCCATCGCTCGCCATACCTACTTACAATGTATATGTGTTTCCTATGGTACACCTAACCTGCGTGTCCGTGACGATTCGGATTTAATTTTTTATCTGTACTGGCGGAAGTTCAATTCCTACGTTTATGATTTCTTATATATTGAGACTAGGCAACATTTTTATTTGTATGTAGGAGGAGCAACGCCACGTAATCAAATGGAACCGCTAGCAGAGTTGCTGTTGGCGTTAAACCGAGCGCAGTGGCCCGCGGGAAGCGAGGCTGCGGGGGAGCTAGGCGTGTGGCTGCGAGTGGAATTGTCACATGTAGACTTCCCCACCGCGTACGCCACCGATGCACACAAGCAGAAATTCATCACGGCCGTTCTTAGGTACACCCGCAAACTCATCCTGTTTTGAGTAATTCATGTATGTAACTAAAGTTTTTTGGCGAAGTTATATTACTCGCCTGCTTCATTAATACAGTCACACAAAATGACGTCATACAAGTAGGGTTGTCAAAAAAGTTTTTACTACATTTGAGGTAATTCTGTTTTGAAAGCTAATTTTACAGAAGAGCCATGTCAACATTTAAAAAAATGAGGGTTCCTTAGATCACACGACTGAAGTAAAACAAATAATTTGTATAAAATTCCGGACTGTAGAGTGTTACGCTGTAATCTTTATAATCCGAAACATCGGATAGTTCGACATTGTCATGCAATACGTTAGTCGGATTACGAGTGTCCACTGTATACGTTAATAATGCAATTAGTATACATTACGTAAATATACATATTACGTAATATTCTAATTATATTGTTTATAAATAATAGCTGTTCCCGGGAGTTTGGCGCTCATATTTGTGAAAATTGTGGAAAAATCATTCTCTACTCCACTGAAAAAAAAAAATCAGAGCTCAACCGTTTACCAGTCACACACAGGAATAGAAGAATTAAATATGTAAAGATAACCTTTATTTCCTCAGAGAAAAGACCAGCAAAAGGCGATTATTAGAGACCGTGCAAGAATTTTCCCTGGTGTGTCGCGGTCTTATCGGCACGGAGTATGCGCGACAATCAATAGCGTCCAGACAAATGGTAGCTTAATTAGAGGTGAAATGTAAATTTGTTTTGATTGAATTTTAAGAATAACTGGTTAACTTGTAATTATTAATGGTATGTAATTTATTGCTGCTTATGTTATAGGCATATTAAATGAAATTCTTTTATTTACCATTATTGTCTGATGATTTTTTTCAATAAAACCTTAAATATGGACATAAAAACACGGTATTTGATTGTTAACAGGTTACATTTTTGTACATAACGTTTTTTTTTATTTAATAGAAGTTAACTTTATGATTGGAATATAGTTTTTAAAAACGTATTATTACATAAATAACGTTTCGTTTATGTGGGCATATTTTACATATCAAATCCTTACTTGAGATGAAACGGAGGCGCTGCTTTAAGCACTGGCAACATACGTACGCCCGCTTATAAATCCACATGCCTACGTTCATACACGCTCCACCCACACAAACGCGCACACCCGCATCCGGACACACACCCACATACTAGAAATTTTATTGTTACCTTTTTTGTTAAATAAGAGCAGAGGCTTCTACCACAGAGTTGTCATCCACCCTTAAAAGAAGGCTCCAATTTAAAGGTATATTTTTTTTTCATTTACAGAAGTAAAAGTAAAAAAGTGTTCTTTTTTAATTTGCTTGTGATTTTCAATATTACTTATGTGATGTCGGTATATACATTTTGATCTCTTTTTAGTAGGTGTAATTAATGTTAATAGTTAAACGGTCCCTTCGTATAAAATTCTAAGACCTTTTCCTTTTGTAAGACTGTTTCAAAGATAAATTGTTTCTTACTGTACTATCTTTTTTTACGAACCATATTTAAAAGATATGATGATAATAAAACAATGACCTAAGTTGATGAATGGGGTTATATAATCTAAATGTTTTTAATGTAAGTTAACCGTTAGTATGTGGTGGGACTTCCAGTTATTTTATAATACATATCTTCATTTTATGTATTTCGCTGGTGCCTATTATACGAAAGTCTGATCCACAAAAGCACAACCAGGTTATGGACCGTTTTAAAATCAAATTAATATGCGATTAAAAATCTGATGTCCACGTCAACCATGTGTACTGCAATCAAGTATTTTATCTAAGTAATAATCAATTTTATACTTCAAACCTTTCTTAACTTGGTTCTTTCTGCCTTTGTAGATCCGACTTTCTTAATAGGGACCAGCAATATATGTAGTATCATTTTTTTAACATAAAGTATTTACAATTTACACGACGAAGTTTATTCCAGTGTTAATAAATTTAAAATTGATACCCTCGAGCCTTTTGACTTATTATTGTAATATTTGTATGAGCTATGTCCCGTTACTTTGTAGATCTATTTCTATTACTTAAATATTATTATAGTAAAAATTGTAGATATTAGCATTAAGTCTATTTTTGTAGTTTAACATAGTATATATTTGACAATTTATGTAATGTACTTTTTTGTTGCCAGCATCCAGCATTTTATTATTGTATATCATTACAAATGTATAATAATATGGAATTAAAGAATCTCTTGTAATTTTAGTATATTTTATTACTCCAAAGTAATTAACAAAACAATTGAAATTTATTTATTTGTATGAAGACCAAGAAGTATGATGATGGTTTTTGCTAACATGGAACTTAATAATATAAAGTTAAAAATAAATTAAATGCGACATCAATATGATAATGACAATTTTACACAATGACAAAAAACTACTGTGAGACCCTTATATTTTCTAAAAAACAAATAGCCAAAGTGTTCTACAACTACAGTATAATATATAAATATAGATTTGCATTTTATTAATGTTTAAAACATTACTTACAGCAATAAAAATATTAAAATAAATACTTTAAAATATTCACGTTCAATCGCAAAATAAAATTGAATGAGTATTATTTGTACGGTCTTAATTTTTGTTTATTTTAATTCAACCATTATATTATTGGAGCTCGCTTGTAGGCAGAAACACCAGTGATTTGACCAAATGTGTTTTTTTTTATTAGAATGACTGCTGTATGACCTTTCAAGTCATAAATTTAACCTAAAAATCTAAAAACTTAATCAGTGTTGGGTCCTACCTGGGATTGAACCTCTTAGAACCTTTTAGTTACGAGGCAGTTAGGTTTGAAAAAATTAAAAGCAAAGATCTACTTGACACTTCCAAAAAAAAACCATTGGCCTCTTTTCTACAAGCGTCAAACATTGTTGGTCTGCCCTCTTAAATCACCACTGATTTATACATTTAGAGAAAGAAGGAGATTCAGGTGAACAGCTAAAGAATTGATAAATAAACTTACTAGCTAGTTTAAATAGAAGATAACATATTTGACAAACCTAATACATTATAACATTTTATCAAATATAAAGACGAATATCGTAAACATATACATAGTACTTTATTAATACAGTATCTTATGGAGTAAAAGATGCACTTTTTTACAAAGAAAAACGCACGCTTAACTTAGGGTGTAAACTGGTGAATATATTATAGGAAATTAATATATGTATATATTATATAATACAAATATATATATATATATATATATATATATATATACATATATATATATATATATATATGTATATATATATATATATATTTTAAATAAAGTATATTTGCGATACGCTGTGAAATGTACGCTATGCAAATATGGAAAGTAACATTTAAAATATTTTTAAACACCATATTATAAATTTTAAGTGCATCTTATAGTCTGAAAAGTACTGTAACTAAACTAAGCTATTGTGGCTAATTTATCAAATATTTTTAAGACGTACATTAATGATCTAAAGATTAAAATAAATGCATTCAACGTTTTGTTATATTGCACTCATAGTTTTTGTATTAACAGAATACATTGTATACAAAGATGTCCAAAATAGCATTCCAAATACTCGAGCCTCTTATAAAGCTAACGACGTGGAAAACCTTAATCTTATTGGTATTACAAGATAAAATAATTTTTGCAGCTTGATTCCAAGGATCAACCTTGTAAATATTGACTTCAGAGATTCTTATAATTAAGTATCTTTTATCGTCCTACTGCTAGACATAGTCATATACATATATAGGTTAACAGTTTATATGTTGATGCAGTGCAGATTAATAAATTTCCTGCCCTACACATTCGGTGATATTCAAAATGTTTTTGCAGGCCCAGTGGCGAATGGTGCTTTTTTTTAGCAGAGTTCCAGGGTTCGACCCCGCCAGGGCAATTTGAGAAAATTGCATGTACTTATGAGCCTATATTGATGAGACACTTCAGCCGTGGCTACTTACCACTCCACCAACAAAAACGTACTGCCAAAGCAAACGATTTGTATTCCGGTAAGTTGTTAAGTAGAAACCATAATGGGTAAATTATGGTACAACTTACCACATTGGCGCGCTTCTATCTTATCACTTCATTATGACAGTCAAATAATAAAATATAACACATTTTTTTAATCAACAAGACAGAAGATTTTTTTATTTCCTGACAGGTTAGCTTTTGACTGTAATCTTATATGATGGTAAGTGATGTTACAGTCTAAGATAGAAACGCCCTAACCTGTTAAGAGGTAATTTACGTGTTATGGTTGCTACACATCGCAGCCGAACACAAATTTTTACTTAGCGGCAACTCTTTGTCGGTGATTTGGTAACTATCAACGGCCGAAGCCTCCTACCCGTCAAGACGAGTTAGAAAAAGCAGAGCGTGCAAACGCACCATTGCAGCAGCGAATAAAAATATAGATTAAGTTAAAATTTAACATACGATATCATTTATACTAATCCGTATTGCAGCAATGTAATTGTCTAAGCTCTAATTAAAAGGTTAAATATTAACCTAGCCGGCCTGAAGCAAGGATTTCAAATCCTCCATGTATGATTTAGTTTTATTCAATAAAATGAGTATGTGAAGTGATACTTTCTTAATTATTCTTATAACCACAAAAGGAAACCTTTTATAGTACACAGTTGATACGGAACATCTACATTCCTTTCATTAGAACATTTCGTTTCAGTCTGCTAGTGACATATTATTTTTCTCATACAATTGTAATGGGTTCTTTTACCCTCCCCCCTTCGGTCCCTTTCGGATTACATTTAACTGTTTGGTGTTTAGAGCCGGAAAGGTTAATTTACATTAATCATTATTATATTGATAATGACATTCTACAGGTTTACGAATATATATGGCATCCAATCTGTCCATAACTTTTGTGAACTGTTCGCACTTCCGACACTTATTCGAGGTCGATGGGAGACCTATCCGGGAGCGGATATGTAGAGTATTTCACAATGCGGCCTTCGCTCACATAAACGACACACCCCAATCAGGAATCAGTTTCAGGACGAGGGGCGGCTATGGGCACATCGCGTTTACGGATCTCTACAGTGAAATTCAGAAATTTATCGCAATGTCCTCGGCGACTCTTGTATCTGAGAAAATTTACCGCCTGATCCAACGTGAGATGAAAGCAGTCCTGACGGTTCACGTTGAGATCACAGCTTTCGAGGTCGCTGTGAGTCACACGCGAATAAACCATTTTCCTTTCGTTATACTCTCCTTTCACAGTTACCTTGAAAATTTTCATTTCGTTTTATTTTCATTAAATTCAAAGTCCAAAATTTATTGATTATCTAACTAGCGACCCGCCCACGCTTCCCTGGGAGATAGTACAGCATATTGTCTACGCCTACTATATATATTATCGGTCGTATTCAATAAGTATAGTCACTGATAAAATGAATATAGTGAGTTCTCCGCAAAAGATGTCACTGTAGACTTTTTTGTAGATCTATAAAATTGGCATTATCCCACCATACTTTATATTGGTAGATTGCTAAACGATTAGACAGTTGTTAATGAAAGCTTATAGGCGACTTGATTTTTTTGGATATGTCATACAGTTATCATTATTTCAACTAATATACACGACAACCCATACAATTAATATACCTAACACTTTATCTGTTGGTAAAATACGAATGAAAATCCGTTCAATAGTTTTTAAATTAAACGCGAACAGACGCGGTGGATGACTTTATTTTATAATATGTATGGATTGCCTATACTTATAGGCGGATGTGTGTGTGTTCTATATATATGATAATAAAGCCAGTTCATATAAGTAAGTAGCAGCCCATTACCATCCCACAGCTGGGCCCAGAGGGGGGATTTTTGGAGCATAGACTCATCACGCTGCTCCACTGCAGATTGGCAGGCATAGTTGACAAGTGCACTCTCTTGCCCCTTGCCTCTCATTCCTTTACTCTCATAGTCCAATGTGTCGGAAATCCAACGCGACCGGAGAGAGATCAGGCGCAGGACCGACAGCATAACATGCTCTCCGAGGCACGCGGTGGAGCACACCGCCAACTTCCTAACTTCGGGCAGATATTGAGAAAATCGTAATAGAAACCTCAATATAGATTTTGAATCAGCCCGACTCGGGACCCGAACCAAGGACCTCATATCTGTAGTCGAACATTCTAACCACTAGACCAATGATGTAGCTACTGCATATAATTATGAGTAAATAGTTTTTGTTAATAATTTATTAAAACTTTCTTTTTTTTTGAACATGTCGATATCCGCGTGAAATGTGTTAAAATATGTCTAAGTTTTGGTATATAAAACGAAAGAATATTTGTCGTTACTTCAATGCTGTCATAGTGGTCATGACATCTTCCATGTTATAAAGAAATAAAAATCATTTCATTCCAACACTTACTCGCATGATAATGATTATTAACAATAATTAGGATTAGGATGTCTTTCTTAAATTTAATCTACTTAAATATATATAGAGAGAGATAGAGCGAGAATAGGAATTTCAAGACAAGACATACCTCATATGTAAAGTTGGAAGCATTGCGTTTGGGCCCAATATAGGCCACGTGAACCGCAATTCCCCACACGAGTGTGCTCACTTCGACCCTCAAGTAGAACAGGTCACCATCCACCATAACCATCCAATGGCCGTGCTGCTCCGCATTTACCTTCATCGAGAACTCGTGCTGGCTGCCGACCATGAGCATCGACAGATGCTTGGTCTGAAATATCATTGACTTTTATATAAAGTCAAAACGACGCTTCGGTATCAAATTATTTATTTACTAAATATACAATTAGGATAACATGTACATATGAATTAAAGGTGTATTGTCATAAAATGGAATCCAAATATTTGGTAAATTAATTGCATAAAATTTTATAATTTCGTTGGTTAAAGTTCGTAATTAAAATGTAGAAATATACATAGAAAGAAAGACAATTCTACAAAATGTCACATTATCATTTAATATTGTATTATTTAGAGATATTCATTGTAGGGTACCGACTTCGGTTTTTTTTTTAAGTGAAACTTCTTTAGACGCATGAGGGAAAAATTTTAACGGATGAAACATGTGATTATTGGTTTTTAGTTTTTTATACTATTATTCAATAGTATGTTAAATTATTAAATGACTAGTGGCAAATTAAAGTGTCACATGTTATTTGTAAATATTAAAACTACCTAACCTTTAAACGAATTAGTATCAAAAACGCTGCACATCTTCATAACGCTAATCAACCGTTTTATCCGTAAAAATATTAACCTCGAGTTTCATTACAAAAATATTTTAGTTCAGTTGTGTGGTCTAAAGAAGACTCGTTTTGTTTTCTTAAAATAATCAATATTTTGGCCGATAGAAAGGCAACTAATAGTAGGAAATGAATAAACTTATCAGACTAGTTGGTGACCTGTATGTGGTGGTTAAGTTCAGCGAGGGGCACAGGTGCGCAGCCTTCGCACCGCGGCGCGGGGCAACGGTAGCGGCGCGCGGAGCAGCTGGCCTCGTGCGAAGCTCGAAGCCGAAGCCGGGTCTCCTGGCCACATCCATAGCGGCACGGGTAGCGCAACATCTCCGCCACCTACCGCCCAGTATTCAATGTCACTATAACACTAATGTTGTGTTCAGGAGATTATGTAAGACTAGCTGATCTCCAAATGTACAAAGAATAACAATGACGTAATAACATCTAACTACTCCGTCGCCATTTTTCTGCAATTTGTGTAGACTAAATCGCTGGTCCCTATTAAGTAAATTGGACTACAAAAAGAAAATTGTTCAGGGGAAAGGTTTGATGTTAGTTTTAATGAAAAAAGTTTTGATTGAATGATTGAAGTATTACTTACGCCCTCCATTGCCCGATTGCGTACTGAGGAAAACGTGGTGCGACACACAGGGCAGGCTAAGAGACGGGCGCGGCACTGGCCGCAGACCAGGTGTCCGCGGCGACACTGCGACATTGGCGGCTCCATCCACTCCAAGCACACCGGGCACTCCAGCAAACTCAACAGATTCTGTATCAATGACCAGAATGTTAATAGGGCAATATCAAATCCAAAAGCATTCAATTCCTAATCTGAATCAGGACCAATTGAACTAGCTTGAGCGACCACAAAATATTTCTATTCGGTTTATATTTGGATTACGCAAATTTGACTATGTAACAGAATTTCGTGCGAAGCTCAAGGAAATTGCATATTGTTTCCCTTCTGTACTTTGTGTTATTTAATCATTGTACTCCAGCCTATCGCAAAAAACATTTTGTTTTTAATGATTTGGACATCTCCGAGTCACTTGACAGAAAGAAAGAAAGAAAATAAATTTACTCAATTAAATTTCTAATTTCACTCGACCAGGGATTCGAACCCGGGGCCTCGAGTCTGTAGCCAAAGAAACTTACAGCTGCCTAAGCTGCCTACCTGAAAGCAGCTATCTAATTGTCGTGGTTTATCGACGCGTCAGTTACCTCGTGACCACGATCCATGCAACTGGGTCGAAATATCGACAGTATTCAAAAAACTCCATCGTGGTATATACCCGTTAAAATAGTCGATAAACCACGAAATTTTAAGTTTAAAAAAATTAGTAACAGCCCGGTACAGGCCGGAATATGTAAACAAATCACGTCACCTCGAACGAACTCGAAAGAAATGTGTTGTTACTCGCGCGGCAATCGAGTTTTCAGTTACGTCGTGACCACGATCCATGCAACTACTGGGTCGAAATATCGTCATAATTCAAGAAACGCCATCATGGTATGTACCCGTTAAAATAGTCAATAAGAGGCAGTGATCACCTACCCTTACAAATTATAAAACAAATCTTCCGCGGCGTTTGTATGTCCTCGCGATGTATTCAGAAACTATTCATAAGGATTTAAATAATAGATAAATTGATTCTTGTGGAAGGATTTGATAAGAATCAAAATCAAAATATTCTTTATTCGAGTAGGTTCAAAAAGCACTTTTGAATCGTTAGTAGTCTGTCCTTTGGTAACAAATCTACCACCGGTTCGGAAGGTTGATTCCGCTAAGAAGAAGCCTCAAGCCTCAAGCCTGCAAGAAACTCAACGGTTACTCCTTTAAACATAGCTTTTTTGTAGCTTACAATGTGTTTAGCTTTCATATGCAACTGGAATCATGTCCAAACATCTTTGTCGCTTAAATAATCTTCCACATTATAATATGCCTTTTTTATTAGGACATTTTTAACATACTTCTTAAAACTATGTGGAGGCAAACCCAGAAGTGATTCAGGTATCTTATTAAATATGCGTATGCTCAACCCGACAAATGACTTCTGAACCTTTTTCACTCTAAAATATGGCATTACAAGTTTGTGTTTATTTCTTGTATTAAAATTATGTGTTTCGCTCCTTTTGCTGTATAAATGAATATTATCACGGGTGTATAAAATGTTATTTAATATATATTGCGAGGGTACTGTGAGAATAGATATTTCATTGAATTTTTCTCTTAATGAAACGCGAGATCCCAATTGATATATGGCACGTATTGCTCTTTTTTGCAAAATGAAGATAGTTTCAATGTCCGCCGCCTTCCCCCATAACAGTATGCCGTAACACATAATGCTATGAAAATAAGTGTATATGAACACAGTATAAGGGACTTAGAAATAATCGCTATACCAAGTCATATGCTGACAATCTCAACTATGTGCTTTTTTATGAAGAGATTATTGTGGAGTATTCGTGGTAGATTCGTTTCAACAAAGTTATAAACTAAGCATTTCGCAACAAACACAAACGACTCTTACGAAGAATTTAACAGGTCTGAAAAAATCATGTTTTATTGCTGACAAGCTACCGCTTGACTGTGATCACACCTGATGGTAAGTGATGATACGTTGTTACTGGTAGGGTGATAACTAGCCACAGTCGTAGTCTAAGCACCAGTCTAGACTCCAGACATATTAGGAATTGCAATTTCCTAAATTCGCGTTACCGCGGATGGAAACCTGGATGTGTGTTAGCAAAGCGAGTAGTCGCACTACTGCGCCAGCGAGTCCGTCAATATTGTGGCCTACTGAATTGATAAATTTAACAAAGAATATTGTTAGAAAACGTAGAATTTATAAATTTAAAAATCTTTAACTGGAGGGCAAAAATAATTTTATCTTTACTGGTTGCAATGATTAAAAAATCATTTTAAACAGGATAAAGTATAGTAAAGGTTAAGTTTGTATAACATCTTTAGTGCAGTACATTTCGTTAAATCAAGAAATTTCTTATATTAAACTTGCACTGTAATATTTTCAGGTGTGTGTGTATAAGTGTCGAAGAAAATAAAGTCGCTTGGAAGCTTTGTTAGTCCAAAACAGTGCCTAATCCTTTTGAAATATAAAACAACAATACATATACGTCTTTTATAGATCTATCATATGTCCTGCGTATACATATTAGAGTTGATTAAGAAGACGATAAAAAAGCGTAGGAGTGAATACATCGCCCTAAATTAAAATCACATTTGGGTTTAATATGGATTCTTCTCAGAACAAGGCCCGCGAGGAGCTCTCATAACATGGATTGTAAATCGTCTCTGATATCATCATCAGTCGTATATTATAAAAAACGTGAAAACAATATTTAACAATTCAATATATAACTTTAATATTAAAAATATTGAAAAAAATGTCGAGTGCTTTCGTACAACCTTATTACTAAATATGAAATTTCTAAAGAAAAAGACATAATATTTTGATACTAACTTGATTGAAATCTTTCACAGTTCCAGGTTCGTCATCTGAAAAGAAATAGCAAGGTTTTAAACATATTACGAGGCAGTACATATAATAAATGAACATAACTAGCAACAAGCTGAACATTATTAACGAACTCTGCATTTCACTTATATTACAGGGAACTTTCTTATACTGCTGGCTTTTAATGAAATGATCTTTACATGCTGAATATGAGTCATATTTATAGGTTATCATGTTCTTAATATGTATAAATTATATGTCGAATTTAAAATTAAATTTATAAGTATTATTTAAGTTATAACAAATTTAGTTATTAAAGGTTCGGTAAATTAATTCGACTTGAATCATTATTAATGATTCAAGTGGAATTAATTTTTATACAATATTAACATTTTTTTAAATATTAATAAAAAAGAAGACAGAATATAAGAATATTCCTAATATTTTGTTACTCGCCCTTGGCTCCAGCTTTAGCAGCTGAGTGCGATAGTTATTAAATTATATTGACGGACAAGTGAGCAGACGGTACGCAGAGAAAGAGGATTTATGATTAGTTCAGAATTATGACTTCTGGAAGATTTGATGGCTTTACTGTCTCTAACGAAAATCTGATAAAGAAGTAATAAATGATTGTATTGAAATGAGTTATGTTTTTGATTTTAACGATTTATTAATAAACAAACTCATTCTCATTTCTGAAAATTTAGCTCCATATATTATAATAAAAAAATCAATAATTTTATTTTATACTCAAGGTAGAAAATAAATATTAATTTTTTTGTGTCTAATAGTTTTGGCCTTTTTGATATGAAACTCTGTGGTTTATAGTTTACGTTGTAAGAAATACATAGGATCCCGTTTTCTCGAAATTGTTACCAGAAACGGATAATTCCAGGAATATCAGAGTGAACCACCGCATAGCGTAACTAGGTTTAATATATACCTTGTCTCTTCCTCTTCTTGCTACTCGAGGGCAAGCTTTCCCCTGATGTATTATTGACAGTTGGTTCCTAAATTAATTAAAACAAAGTTATTATAGTTTATACCAGAGTTTCCCAACCTTATTTATTTCTAATTGTATCAAATTTTGAAACTTAAAAAATTTCATTTGTACTTCTAAGAAACATAAATGAAAAGTTTTAGGAAAAATTACTATGCAATAGTTATGAAAAATATGGTAAGTAAATTTGAAAGCGTATGCTGAAAAAATGCAATTAAAATTCAATATAATTTTAATACTGATTTTTCTATATTAATTTATTGCAATCCGAACCCTCGATTTTGAATTCCCACCGCCTCTTGATTATAAAATTGCCTCGCTGTGGGGCGTGGGCCCACGTTGGGAAACATTGGTCTATGCTATTAGCATTTTTATAACAATCGATACATTTCAAAATCCACGTAAAAATTTTAAATGCAAATTATGAGTTATTCGCTGAATTGATTGCCTAGCTAACTCCTGGCTCGATCCCTGACGCGGAAGTTTAGCTTATTATATATGTCGTGGCTAAAACCACCATTCAATCTTACGGAGACTAATTACCACTCAACAAATTTCAGTTTGTTTTTGTAGGCAATACGAATATCGATGAGCCTACGTATAAACTGCCAAATTTTCATTTGAGTCGTTTTTAAGTTCATATAATTTCGATGATTACATCACCCCGTTTCACAACGTAGGTGAACGTTTTTTTAAATCATTTAGCTATTAAAACATGATGCCGAAAACATATATTTTGTCTAAAAGGTGGTAAAATAATAAATAATTTTAATAAAATAATTAATTTATATTTAAAACACACTCTTAAAATTTAGAATTTTATATTATTCTTATACGTAGCGGCCGACGAAATATGAATAAATAAGAAAATATTTATATAAAATAAATATCAGATTAGTTACATAGTATTTTTATTTTTGTGCATAATTACAGGAGAAATCATAAAACGATTTTTTAAAAGGTTTCTAGCTCAGCACAAAAACGACGTTTAATAAAAAAAAATATTCTTCATTATTTCATTAAATTGGAAGTGCGTCCTATCAGGCAATAATACGGTTAGTTGGTAGTAAAACAATTACACGTTGCAGATTCAACAGCTTACCTTATTGTCAACCTCATCTTCACATTCTGGCACCGTGGGCAAATCGTTGAGATTGGTTGCAACTTCGTCCAACTGTTCTACTGAATCTTCTTCTACTATAATTCCATTCTCTGGTGTGCTCCCTGAAAGAGAAAAATCGAGGTTTTTCCAGGTCTATATAAACTATTTATACTGAAAAGACTACTTGAAGTTATGCCTTGCTTAACTTATGGATGCCAAACAAAGCTCTTAAGGAAGGAAGAGGATAAAAACCTAGTTATTTGGCAGAAGAAAATCGAAAGTAGCATGCTGGGAATAAAAATTAAATATACGGTTAATAACACATAAATGGTTATTAAACTAAATCAAAAAATATTATAAAAAAATAAGAACGACAAAATGGAAATATGCGAGACATATAGGCTGTGTCACAAGATGGCTCAAGAAGGTCACAGATTGGGTTCTCAAAGACCAGAAAAGGAAAAGAGGATGGAAAAGGAAATGATGGGAGGGATATTTTCGCAGAAAGACTCAGTCTAGGCAGGATGCGCCAAGCCAGGAACAAAGCAACTAGGAAAGATTTTTGAGAGGTAAAGAGGCGACTATTACGTTTTAACATTAAAAACTAAATATATTCAATTGACATGATTACTATTATTATAATTAACACATTTTATACAATTCATTATAATATATTTTAAATGTATTTGAATTTGGACTATTTTCCATTGTATCTAATTTTATGTAAAACACCATTTGTAAAACGTAAAGTGATTAAAAACTCATTATTATTCACGAGCGAGAGAGGGAAATTGCAGAGGATGCTCGCTCACACTGTAGGAGGCGGGTACTACGCCGCGCAAATTTGCCCACCTCCTCCCGCCTCCGCGTTTCCTCAGTCGGATTTATCCGAGAACCAGGGCCGAATGCGAAAGTTAAACCCCTGATGACTCACTCATGAACGAAAAGGGCTCCGCTGGACCTTAATGGTTTGCAATACCCGTTGTTTTAGTGGGTCTTGGTCGGAGCTCACACTGTGGCAAAATGTTTTCGATTCCGATTATTTGTATCTCATATTATTGTTTGAGTTTCAGCGATATCCAAACACATGCTTTTTTCTCAGGAATCCAAAGGGAAATAACAATTTTGCGCGAAAACCAAGCGTTTATTTAAATGTAAGGCGTAATAAGTGAGAACGAATATGTTTTTTTTTTTATATTGGACAGCCAACATCAGGTACATAGTACACATTTAATTTATGAATAAAAAGAACTTAGATACATTTACAATACAAATATGTTCAACTAATAACAAGCTATAACAACATGTAATAATCATTATACATGAAATCAGATTAAATAAAATTATAGATAATTTCATAGAAAGTTGATAATATTATTTCATGTAAAAAAATAATGGAATGATAAAAGGCACTTACTAAGGTGGCTTCGATCTTCTACATCGTTGTTTGCTGTGTTTGCTGTCGGTGGGACTTCTGGTGCTATTAAAACCAAAATGTTCTTTATTCAAGACGTAAAGCCTGATCATTAGTACTAAATACACCACAGGCTGATTCTACCGACTAAAAACTCAGTAGTTACTCTTTATAACATCATCTTAGTGTGGTGCTCGGTAATAATGATTGCATTTATACAATGACATGAACATTACTCTAGCCTTCTTTTTACGAAAGGAAAGAAGCATCGGGAGAATTTTTTTACGTATTAATTTACCACTTGGTAATTCTTATGCAAGTATTTACTGAGTCTTTCTTACCATTTATTAAATAAAGAAACACGTATTATACCAATTTGGAGTGACGAGCTAATGTTATGAGGAGTTTCATCCAAACATATTCAATATTATAATAATTATCGAGACGAAACATAGTCCTTTGTCTGTTCGAGATTAATTCATAAGGTTATTAAGTATATAATTTATATAGATTTTGTGTAAATTGGTAGAAATTAAGGATAAATGTTGAAATTCAAGCTCCCTGAGAAACTACTAATAAAAGGTTAATACCACTTCCTGTCCGATGGCGTATCGTGATATACGGTCTGATCCTGTGCCGATTCCATGCCGAGCCACTTCTCTTCATCGGCCTCAATCCCTCGGCATCTGCCGGCGCTGCAGAAGGTGAAACCGAATTACTGAGCACCAACCCTACATCACAAATGTAGTGTGAATGTTTGAAAGATTTTTTCTTGGATTACAACATCATACGTGTTAAAAACGGGTGCACTTTAGATGACACGACTAAATTAAAAAACACAATCACCCACGTATGTGTATGTGTGTGTGTATTCAACAATATATATGTATACACTTTCCATAAAAAATTTGGGAGCCACAATCTAAGTAGTGGCAAATCAACTACTAATTATAATTAAAGAAATGTATAAAACCAAAAATAATAATTGATATATTAAAAACTAACAAAGATTTTGATATATTTATCAGTTTATGCAGTGATCATGTCTGTGCATCTAAATTTAAACACACCTTAACTTCTTTTAAAGTTTTTTTATATAGCAAAAACCGCCTTTGCGCCATATACTTATAAGTATCTTAGATTATATAGCTTGTTATTTTTATCTTATGTGAAATAAAGTGTTTTCTCTCTTTCTCTTTCTTTCTTTTATTTACTTAAATAACAGTGCTTACTTGGAGCTGGACGTGATTCGTGCCTGTTTATTAAATTTTTGTTGATATCACATATCCTCTTGATAGCAAGGAGTCGTTCATAGTAGGTTTCTGGTTGAACTCTATGGGGAGGTACAGATACTGCCATTGAGCTTGTGGTGGGCCTACATTTACAAAAAAGCTATACTGTTTAATAATGCCTGATGTTTAATCCAATTAAATGTAGACAAAGCAGAAATTGTAGTTAAAAATCCCTGTTATTTTTCAGTGGTGTTGTTTTCATTGGATAATAATGTTTAATGTGACAAGTTTGTTCACATGTTGAAGTACTAATTTGATACATCTAATATATAAAATTCTCGTGTTACGGTGTTAGAAGTTGAACTCCTCCGAAACGGCTCGACCGATTTTCATGAATCTTAGTGTGCATATCGGCTAGGGTGGAGAATCGGACGACATCTATTATTCAACCCACTAAATATTAAGGATGATTCACACACTAATTTTTTATATATTTTTTGACCAAATTTTTTTTATGTTGTGGATTTAAAAACACTTTCAAATCTAAATTTTTATCTTTCTATCACCAACCCCTATTTTTTATTAGAGATAGTATTTATTATATGGCAAAGCAACACTTGCTAGGTCAGCTAAGACACATCATTTATACGATCACATCTTTATCAATGTTCCCATTATTTACATTACATTTATATTAAAATTATATATTTTCATTCAATCGAACAAAGATAATATTAGTATAAAGGGCTTCCCTCAGGCTTTTAGTGCGATTTGTTTTATTTGTCTTTAAGCCTGTTTCTTTAGCTTACATAGCTGTGTACACAACATTTCATAAAAGCTTTATTTTTTTAAATGATAATATTGAAATTTCAAACATACTGTGATGGTCCTGGTGCAGGGTCAGATGCTGGTGTTCTATTAAAATTATTTAGAAAAGTGGAAAATAGGCTTTGTTCCAGTCTGGTCCGAACTCTTCGTTGTGATGAGGAAGGTAGTACATCAGGTGTGTAATCTAAAAAAATTATATATAAAACTAATTTGTCAACAATTCCTGTTTATTTATTATACTATCGTTCTTACTATTGACGCTTCAAACAAATTTAATAATATATAACATATTTCAGATTTTTTCACGACATATACTTAAATATAAAATTCATGTGTATATGTGTTAGTGTTTGCTGTGAAACTGCTTCGAAATAGCCGAATTTCATGAAATTTTATGTACATATCGGGAAGATCCGAGGTTCGGTCAACATCTATTTTTCGGACCCCCGTCAGTGGTCGGGGAACCGGGATAAATTACCGCAAATGCGGTAAAAATGAAATAAGTATGATGCGGTAAAAATGAGTTTAACAAGGTGATTCCTAGAATATATTTTTTATGTATTAGTTTTACTAGGTAATAATACCATTGAAAATTGAATAAATGATGTTTAAATTAAATTTTTAGTTATTGTTTTCTTTTCAAATCTATTATGGGGGCTAGACGCTAAAAAGAAGCAATTTCGTCTTTTTTTTCGCTCTTCGCTTCGCAGGGTAATATCAACTTTCACAAAAATATTTTGCTGCCCTAAATGTTAAAGGTGGTCCACCCCATAGAAAAAAACTCTTCGGACAAGTTTTAGATTAAAATTTTTAGATTCTGCTTTAAAAAAATACATACAACCCTATATTTTCAGCCATCCACCATCAACCACGATTTGGTAATAGCGATTTTTATTTTATGGCCAAACATCAACTGCCAGATCAACTAGTGTTAATATATGGCATTCTAATCTTAATAAAAAATATCTTTGGGATAATGCTGCTGATATTGATGCAATATTTGTACTGAAGATAGGGCTGTTAGTGCAATCTATAATATGGATACAAGAATTGTTAAAAAAAATATACAATTCAGTCAAAATAATGATGATTTACAATGTATACATATTTGAATACTTGTTGATGATAAATATTGGCACCTTCAAGGTAAAGAGTGATCGCATCTCATAAAATAAGAAATTGTTATAAATTCTAGTAGACTACTTAAAATTAACAACATTTTTTAAAGAAACTGTATATTTTTCTATAATTAATTCCCAGAAATATGTAAAAGAAAAGTAATTGAAACATTGTAACTATATTGGCAGGATTACCTAAACAATAAATAACAGTTGGAGTGAAAGAATTGCTATAATCTAAATAAAATAAATCAATATTATATTGTAATTATGGTGGTCGTAGGGGTGCACATACAGATATTTTTCACTAACTGGCCACTTTGGTGTGTATGCTAATGTGACAGAAATACAAATTATGCAACCCGAAACAGTAAAATAAAAGGATACCCGAGTAAGTATCTTGTGGGCCTTTCTTTAATCAGGGTGTAATGGAATCCTCATAACTTGAGATTTTAAGTTAACTTTAATGAATCATCAGTCCTTCATCGGAAATCATGTGTAGAAAAACCTATATTTGAATATAACACAGAGCTCAACATTAATGTAATATATATCTGGAACATATTCATGAAGTTGTAATATTCTATTTAAATATTTTTATAAATTATTCAAATAAATAGAATTTCCAACACCCCTGAGAAACTTTGTTAAAAAAGCTTACTGATTTACCATTTGTTTCTGGAACATTAGAATTATTCTCATTGGCTTGAGTTTCATTGACATCAAGTGGTGTTTCATCATCTATAAAGAAAAAGGGTATAGTTATTCATTCATTATTATTATTAACAAAACCATTGTTAACTTCAAGCATAGTTGAATTATGATTTCCCATGGCATTATTTGTTAGTAACAATATTTCTTCGGGAACTGGGGTGAGCGGCCATGGACAGTTTAACTCTCAGGTTTCGGGATCTGCACTCTGTTGCATCACACCCCATCTTGAATTATGAGGCTAAAAATTATGTGTTATTTATTATTAATAAACAAAATAAGTTACAATACTATATCACATTGAAAGGGTGAATCTGTTAAAACTATATATATATATATATATATATATATGGATATAAAGCTATCTTCTTTTGATAAAACAATATATTTTGCAAGTATCTGTGTATGAATACTTTTTAGTAACTGGTTCTTCCTATAATTTTTATTTTATAAATGGTTCACACTTGAATGTGAAAACTGAAAAATATTCAAATGGCAAATAACTTTATATAAAAGGTACATAACAAAAAAATAAAATAACAACACTGTAAAAATATAACTATAATATATATTATTTTAACAGTCATAAAAAACTCAGAATATTTTATTTTCCAGGTTAATAATTTTTTTTTAGAAGAATGGATCAATATCTACAATTAATCAATTATAATAATTTGGATATACAAACAACAGTTTTAGCTTCAGAAATGTTTTAAAATTCGTTAAATTGTCTTTAGAAAAACATGGTGTCATCAAAAAATTTAATTTAAATGCTAATTTTAAAAAAATAACTTTTTTTATTAAGTGTAATCAGCGCATACTGCAATAGCAGATGCATGAATAAGAAGTTTTAATAAAAAAACTCCATTGGGGGGAATTTTATATTTTAAAGATATCAAAATTTTGAGAATATGCTCTGGCAACAAATTTACATATGTAAGGAAAATTTAAAAATGTGTATTAGATACCAAAACATGTACGTCATTGCTTAAAACCGCGTATGAGTATAATTTACCGAAATAAATATAAGTCACATATTTATTTCAATCACAATTAAAATTTATTCGAAAACTAAATCAAATTTTTAAACAATTATGAAAAATGTACTTGCCAGAACTCCATGGATATTCGGTAATACCAAGAGTTTTCTTGATGTGTTCTCGCCGATTACTCATTATTTTATTGACTAAAGTTTACGTTCTTAAGAAAATTGTATTCACTTTGCTTCACAATAAATTGATTATTTATTATTATTGTTTGGAGTAATAGCTTTTTCCTAACAATAATTTATGTCACGTTTTATAGTATCACAATAGATATATATACTATATACTTATACTAGTGTAATATAGGTATTAACTATTATCTATGATCACAATCAAAGAATAGTTTAGCATAGAGTAGGACATACATGAAGTGTTTCCCAAAATTATATTTTATACTACTTCAAATTTTATGACCTGGTATCATAGGTAAAACCTATACTGGATAGTATTTTGCTTCATTAAACTTTACTACAGGATATAGGGTGTGAGCGGGAAGAAATGAGGCACATGTTGCAACATGTCATTCGAGCGAGATTGAAACTAATCGATATTGCAAGATTAAAACCTCGTACAAATATTGGTAATTAATATAACACCTCCTAAGTTATAGCAACTAGCTATATGTGGATCGCTGACTCTTTTGCATCAACCATACACTAAGTCATCAATTATGAAATCAGCGGCATCGGCTAAGATTAAGGAAAGGTTTATTTTAAATTAAAATATAACTACATTATTAGCAACATACGCATTACGTTCTGTACAGTTAGCGATTGCAAAATCAACTTATTGCCTCAGAAGAATGATTTCCTTTTAATTTGAATCATAATTTTGTTCATTCTATTCTTACACCGCGCAAGAGTGGGATCACTTTAGTCATAACGTAGTTATAAATTGTATTAATTTTAATTTAAAATAAACATTTAAAAATTTTTTTTTAATTCTTCGGCTGTTACTTTCATAACTTATATAATTATAAAACTCTTTGGTTTAAATCACCTTTTTAAAAAATGAGCTTCAAAATTACAATAACATTAACAGGCACATTTAAAAATAATTTTATTTAAAAGTGTACCTGAAAGTTAGATTCTTCTTTATCTACAATTATTTGTAAAAATATACCTACAATTGAAACGACGTTCCTATGATACGCCTTGCCTCATTTGAAATGGGACCTCTGGGCTGGGTCAGTGCAAAGAAGAGGCTACTTATTTTTGCTTATAAAACATGTCCTACAACTCAACACTTCAACACTATAAGTAACAGACTGAGTAGTGAGTATATAATACATATACAGTCATACAGGCACAGTGGGAGTTAAAATTAAATCATTACCAAAACCTACAATTATCCTCTTTTCGAAATTTTACATTCGTGTCACTATTTTCAAGCTAACAGTTTTAAGTTTTAACTTCTCCACATGTGTATTGCACACATTATTTCTTTTATATTGTTTATATTTAATCTGTAGTAAATGATTCAAGGTTTGCCGCATAGATGATACCTCATGGCTCATACTTATATACTTATGCCAGCTTCTACTCTGTAGTCTGTAGCAGTGAAGCGGATTTCAATATGTTTAATAATAATAATTTAAAAAAAATTTGAGATAGTTCTGCATTATTGCGTTGCGTAAAATATTTTAAATTTAAACGTAACGCTTGCGCTTTGTACAAAATGTCTGATTTACCATATCAAGCTGAATATGCAAAATCTGGAAGAGCATCTTGTAAAGCATGTAAACAAAAAATTGATCAAGGAATCCTACGATTAGCTATCATGGTTCAGGTATTATTACTTAGCAGTACCTAATTTGAATGACCACTATATTATTATAATATTCGTCTGTATGTCTGTATCTCCAAAATTCCACGTAAACCTTTCACCGGCTTGTACACATTCCTTGTACTTACTTGTAAAACTTGTCATTTTGTAATTATAATTGTTAAAAATCTGTTGCCATTGTATATTTCTCTGAAGAGATCTGTTGTATGAATGAGACCAAAATTCATTATTTGTACTGTAGATTATACTTGGGTAATCATGATATACCCTATAAATTCCTTTACCTAAAAATTCCTTTAGCTTAATGAAATATCAAACTTCGCATTATGACTCATTCATATATGATATTGAGATATATTGAAATTAACTGTGTTTATAAGACTTCTAGCCAATATAAAGACTGACATTTGAGTAATTGTTGTTTTAATGAAACAAGGCAGTTATCTTTTCAACAAAGTAAAGAAAAAGTTGTATGTTTTTAGTCAGCATTTCATGATGGTAAACAACCTCACTGGCACCATGAAGAATGTTTCTTCAAAAAAAAATCTCCAGGAAGCATTGCTGAAATTGGAAATTTCAATAAACTTAAGCATGAAGATCAAACCCGTATTAAAAGTCAATTGGGTAAGTTATTTGTAATATAAAATTTATGTTATCTGTTAATTGAAACATTAATCAATTATCAAGACCAATACCTGGCATCGAAATATTCTCTAACTCATTTGATGTTTTTAAGTAACTCACCAACCCAACTGTTGGCAAGTAGTAAATAATATTATAACTTTTAATTCATTATAGGCTCTTTTTCTACTATATTTGAATTTGGCTTGTATATGTGACATCTATATAAGTGAATGCTATGTACACTTGTTATTGATATGTAAGTTTATGTAAATTTAAGTTACTGGCATGCCCATACAATAAATGTTTTCTTAATTAAGATACCAATGCTAAATATACATATTGTTAGTGTATTTATTAAAAAAAATACATTCATAGAATTGATGATATTTTTAGTTAAGCCATAAAGAGCCTTGTTAAAAGTTTTATATTATACTAGCTGACCCAGGAAATATTATTTTGCCATATAATAACTATTATCACTATTAAAAAATAGGGGGTGGTGATAGAAGGATGAAAATTTAGGGTTGTAGGTATTTTTCAAAATGAAAAAATTCTGAAAAAAATTTAGGGGTGGATCATCCTTCACATTTAGGGGGGATTAATAATAGATTTAGGGGTGTAAGGGAGAAACGATTCCAATCCGTTTTTCCAAACGCCAACCTCACCTGCACGCGGTGCACCCTGCTTCTACCGACGAGCCTCTGGCGACCGACAAATGGTATAACCATTCTCCATAGCTGACCTAAATTACACAGACCGATAACGGGCAGCAGCGTTATCGGTGCGATAAGGTCAGCACTGCGATCACCAACCCGCCTGCCAAGCGTGGTGATTATCGGCAGAAACCACAAATGACTAAAACAAGGCAGCAACGGCCCCCAGTCCCCGGCAGCCCCGCTATTCCTAGCTCTGGCAGCGGTTATGGTAACGGCGGGGCAGGGGGTGCTAAGAATCTCCGGAAGAGATTCCGCTGCCAACCCCGACGACTTGACCTGGCAACATACAACGCACGCACTTTGAGGACCGACGAAAAGATCTTCGAACTGGAAGAAGCAGTAAACAAGTTACACTGGGATATTATAGGATTGTCCGAAGTCCGTAGAGAGGGGGAGGACACGATAATCCTCGAATCCGGTAACTTGTTTTACTACCGGGAAGGTGAAGTTCAATCTCAAGGTGGTGTCGGATTCCTTGTCCACAAATCCCTCGTCAACAGCATTGTAGAAATTAACAGCGTGTCCAACAGGGTAGCGTACCTGATACTCAGAATCACCAAACGGTATTCGCTGAAGGTCATCCAGGTTTACGCACCCACATCATCACATCCGGATGAGGATGTAGAGGTTATGTATGAGGACATATCCAGGGCCATGCATACCTCTCGGACATTCTACAATGTTGTGATGGGAGATTTTAACGCAAAACTCGGCGAACGAAGTGGGGCAGAGTTGAGAGTGGGGCAATATGGCTATGGGCAACGGAACCAGAGGGGACAGATGCTCGCTGATTTCATGGAAAAGGAGGGACTCTACATGATGAACTCCTTTTTCAAGAAACAGCCGCTCCGAAAATGGACCTGGCTGAGTCCCGATGGTTCCACGAGAAATGAGATAGACTTCATCATGTCTACGAAACGGAACATATTCAATGATGTCTCTGTGATCAGTAAAGTGAAAACTGGGAGCGATCACCGCATGGTAAGAGGCACATTGAATATCAACGTCCATCGAGAACGGTTCAGACTGGTGAAGTCTACGCTCCGACCTACTCGTGCCCAAATCCAAGACCCCGAGAGCTTTCAACTAGAGCTGCAAAACCGCTTCGACGGCCTTGAAGAATGCGAATCTGTGGATGAGGTTAACAATAGGCTAGTAGAAACTGTTCATATGGTTGGGACTAAGTACTTCAGAGCCCGTAAAAAGAAAACCAAGAGATTCTCTGACTACACTCTCAATCTCATGGAGCAAAGACAGACAATGAGCTTACAGTCAGCAGCGGACGCGTCCGATTACCGGCGTATCAACAGACAGATCTCCAAATCACAAAAACGTGATCTGCGAACCTTCAATACGGAGCGCATCAAAGACGCTATTGAACGCAATAAAGGCTCCAAAGTGTTCGCAAGAGACCTGTCTATTGGTCAGCGCCAGCTTACGCGGCTGAGGACCAGTGATGGCAAGCTCATTGCGTCGAAACCAGAGATTTTGAGCGAGGTCGAGAATTTCTATGGACAGCTATACTCATCGACTGTCAAGCCTATTGACTGTTTGGCTGCAGATCCCAGAGCCAAACTAACCCGACACTACACTGAAGACATCCCGGACGTCAGTCTGTACGAGATTAGTATGGCTCTCAAACAGATGAAGAACAGCAAGGCACCAGGTGATGACGGAATCACAGCAGAACTCCTGAAGGCGGGTGGAAAACCGGTACTCAAAGTCCTTCAGCGAATGTTCAATTCCGTCATCCTCGATGGCACAGTGCCGGAGGCATGGCATAGGAGCGTGGTGGTTCTGTTTTTCAAGAAAGGCGACAAGGCCTTATTGAAGAACTACAGACCTATCGCGCTGTTAAGTCATGTCTACAAACTGTTCTCGAGAGTCATTACGAATCGTCTCGTTCGCAGATTTGACGACTTCCAGCCTCCCGAACAAGCCGGTTTCCGAAAAGGCTTTAGTACCATAGACCACATCTTTACGCTGCGGCAGATTATACAGAAGACCGAAGAGTATAATCGGCCACTTTGCTTAGCGTTCGTGGACTATGAGAAAGCCTTCGATTCGGTGGAAACATGGGCCGTGTTGAGATCTTTACAGAGATGCCGAATTGACTACCGGTACATACACGTGTTGAAGTGCTTGTACGAAAACGCCACCATGTCAGTCCGTATACAGGACCAAAGCACAGCGTCTATCCAACTGCAACGTGGAGTGCGACAGGGAGATGTTATCTCCCCGAAGCTTTTCACTGCGGCGCTGGAAGACCTTTTTAAGCTTTTGGAGTGGAACGGACTGGGCATCAACATCAACGGCGAGTACATCACTCATCTACGGTTTGCCGATGACGTAGTCATTATGGCAGAGACTCTCGAAGATCTCAATACAATGCTCGATGACCTCAGCAGAGTTTCTCAACAGGTGGGCCTGAAAATGAACATGGATAAGACGAAAATTATGTCTAATATCCATGTACCGCCTCACCCAGTCATCGTTGAGAACTCAGCTCTCGAAATTGTTGACGAGTACACATACCTGGGACATATAGTCCAGCTAGGTAGATCCAATTTCGAGAAGGAGGTCAACCGCCGAATCCAACTCGGTTGGGCTGCGTTCGGGAAGTTACGCCAGATATTTTCGTCTGATAACCCTCAGTGCCTGAAGACCAAAGTCTTCGAACAGTGCGTGTTGCCAGTGATGACCTACGGTTCTGAGACGTGGTCGCTGACTATGGGCCTCATGCGGAAGCTCAGAGTCACTCAGCGTGCGATGGAGAGGGCTATGCTCGGAGTTTCTCTACGTGATCGAATTCGAAATGAAGAGATCCGTAGTAGAACCAAAGTCACCGACATAGCCCTACGAATCGCGAACCTGAAGTGGCAATGGGCGGGGCACATAGTCCGAAGGACCGATGGACGTTGGGGACTGAAAGTGCTGGAGTGGCGACCCCGCACCGGACGGCGAAGTGTAAGCAGACCCCCCACAAGGTGGACCGATGATATATAGAGGGTCGCCGGTAGCCGTTGGAGCCAGGCGGCGCAAGATCGGGCCTTGTGGCGGTCATTACGTGAGACCTATGTCTAGCAGTGGACGTCCATCGATTAAAGCGAATAATAGATTTATGAAAAATTATCGTGTCTTTCTGAGGAGTTCAACTTCTAACACTGTGCCATAATCATATTATTAGATTACTTATTTTTGTCCTGGATCCTGCATGTAGAGCATTTTTTTTTTTAATAAAAATGAAATCAATTATAGCTCTCTTTCATAAAAATTTTATTTCTAATTTTATTTATAGGTAACCCATCAGGAATAGTAATGCCTAGTGAAAATGAAAAAAACAAAAAGAGAAAGTCATCCAAAAAGGATAATAAAAATCAACAAGCTGCTTTATCTGATTATGCAATTGAATATGCTAAAAGTAGTCGTGCAACTTGTAAACATTGTGATATTAAAATTTGCAAGGTAAATAGTTTAGGTATGGTACTTATTTTCCCCATAGTTAGAATTGTTTTTTTTGGAAAATGAAATAACTTACGACTAGGTATGAAAAATGACATCATATGGCTTAAAGATATTGTCTAATTTTCCCTACATAACAACACTATATGACTGTAAATTAGGTATGTAGCATTGTTCTATTATTTTATGACAGCATTATTAAAATCTTAATAATATTTACGTCAAATAAAAGCTTCAGCCAATGGTGTAAGTATTCTTTGGAGTGTGAATATAAGTGAACACTGTTCTTTTAATGCTATAGCAACTAAGATCCAGAGCAACATACAAGCTTTGATAGAGGTAATAGTAAAACACCTGAAAAAAACTAATGGCTGAATAGAAATGTGAGTCTTATATAGTGATTTCTCTCTCAACTCCATTATGACAAGGCCTCGTTCGCATCTCTACATGCATTTTATGTGTATCTGTATTAATTTGATCGAAGTGAAAGTAATTATATGGGTTCAGTTATATTAAATTTAATTTACTGGCATGTACATACAAAAAATGTAAATTTATTTGAATGTGTACAAACACTATATTTATTTACTTATAAAGCACTGTGGAATTATCAAATCTGTATATTTTAATATAATTGTAGGGTGAAGTAAGAGTTTCAAAATTGGGGTATGATCCCAAATATGGAGATTACCCAATGTGGCATCATGTGAAATGTTTTGATGAAAGGAGAAATGAGTTTCTGTTTTTTACTGGGGGTGAGGATATCCCTGGTTTTAACACCCTTAGCAAAGAAGATCAGAAAATAGTCAAAGAAGCTATTAAGTAAGACAACTCACACTTTACTAAAATAGAAATAATAAAAAAGCATATTTATAGAAAATCAATTAATTTTACTGATAATTTAGTTACAGTTTGATGGTTCATATTAATATTGATACTATTGAAGTTGAAATGTGACAAATAACCATTTATCTCTTAAAACATGACACTGCTTGTGAAGGCCTTGAGTTCGATTTCACCTTCAGGTCAAGAAATTGCATATTCTAATTTGTCCGAGGCAGGACTTATGAGAGGCTTCTGCCATAGCTAGTTACCATCCTACCTGAACAAATGTGTCCCAAAATAAAAACATTGCATTCCGGTAAAATGCTGTGACGAAATCGTAAGAGGTACTACCTCTTCCCAGGTTAGCGTACCTTAATCTTAGATTATATCATCACTTACCTTTAGGTGAGATTAAAGTCCAGTTGTTGCATTGTCAGCAATAAGATAATTAGTTCCTAGATAGCATCGTACCACAATCCAGATTACAGATTTATTACAATGTTACATATTTGCTGACAGGATTGAAATTATTTGTAACTTAAACAGGAAATAAAAAGAATCTTAAATCTCGGACTCCGATCGAGTAGTTACTATATTAAGTCTCTATTGCTCTGACATGCAACAAAACTTTTCGATTTGTCGCTCAAAAAAATTCGTTATTTGTCGTTAGGTTAAGTTTATTTACATTTTATTAAGCACAAAAACAAAAAATAACTTTTATTTTTATATACATTTTTCTCTTGTGATATATCAGTTAATGTACAATGTACAAAACGTGGTATAATAACAGTTTAACATTTTTTTCTAAGTACAATAGCAAATTTTCGTGACATATATTTTTTTTTTCGAATTGTGTTTAGCTGTTGACCCTACTGGCTTTTACAGCGTAACCGGGAGGAGACATATATTATTTTTTCATCTGTCTTTGACCTTAATTCTTATAAAATCATACTTTAACGTACGAGCCGGCAATGATCGTCCCGTTTACCATTCAAGTAAGAATGACGATGAATGGGTTTCAAAATGGAAAAAAAAATTAAATGTGGCCCATACCAATATCATCATAACATTTGTGGCACGCACCAAATGTTGAAGGCATTGCTTTGCTATAAGAAAAGTGACGACGACGAGAAGTTAAAGTCGAATTTTATGGTGACTGGTGTAATTTTAGGGCTGCCAAAATTGATGAAGTCCCAGTGAAAAAACTAAAACTTGAGCCCAAGGATGAAAAAGAAGTAAAAGAGGAGAAAGAATTGCAATCAAAAATACAGAAACAGAATGTGCTATTCCAGAAGTACCGTGAAGGACTCAGTGACTCTTCTAAATTCGTTATGGATGTATTATTGAAAGCGAATTCTCAGGAAATCCTTAAAGCAAAGATTGAGGTATGTCTAATTAATTCTTTAATCATATAAAAATAAAACAAAAATGTCTTTTTTAATAAGAAGGACAACTTAAACTAAGCAATCATAATAATAATAAATGTTGAGGTTAACTTTGACCATTTTGATGTATTTAAATAATATCTTAAAATTATCTTTTAAGATATTTCATGTTATTTGAAAATAATGGCCCATATTCTCACCCTGATTGGCTTTTAGAAAAATATTGATGTAATTTTTTAATATGTTTAGATAAAAATATAAATGTTTTAAAATTAGTTTGAATTTTCTCCAGATTATATACATTTAAAACTGAATAAGGAGCTATTTTATTTTTCATCTTTATGGCATGTCTGTCCCTTTTATTTATATGAACAATAAAAATCATGCACCAGCTTTCTCCCCAAGTCGTACTTGCGTAAAGAAGTTTTACTTCAATAGTAACTAAAAGTATTTGAATATTTTCAATTTACAATGCACATACATATTTCAACTTCAATATGCATGTCAAATATTAAAAGGTGTGGTTTGTAATCTTTGTCCAAAACACCCACATTTCGATTATAAGATTAGTTTCATTCCCAATTGGGTCTAATAATCGAGGTTCTCTTGTGCTATATGGTCAGGAATGTCAAGTGGGAGGCTAGCTTTTCGAAATAAATAGGAATAGGTAACACTGAAAATAGCAATGTGTGATTGGGTTTTTGGTAATTAATAGTTAATGAGAGAAATTTGCCTTTCATATGTCTCTCTGCAATTTCATACTTTCCTTTTAAAACGTTAATTCTTCGTATTTCAGTGTTTAGAGGTTTTAGCTGATATGTTCGTATTTGGGGCTCTTGAGCGCTGTCCTGAATGCAAAAATGGTCAATTGGTTTTGGATAACTTTGGATATAAGTGTACAGGTTAGTTGTATTGGTTTCGTTACTCATACCATTTTTTGTGTAATTGTCGGCAAAGTTGTACTATAGCAGAAATAATATTTGAATATTTTTTTTATAAAGAAGCATATTCTCATTTCTTGTCGTGCTTTAAATCCCAATTTAATAACTGAAATATATTTCGTGATTACGAAAAATTATAAAACACTTAGTGCTTCTCAGTGTAACCATGATTGAGCAAAACGTTAGATAAGTTCTTGCTACAGTAAAAAAATGAGCTATTATAAAAAAGATATTTAATATTAAGGTTGTCCAATCTGAATTCACATTGCATATCCTAGGTAACTTAAGCGAATGGACAAAATGTACATATACAGCAAAAATTCCAAAACGTAAACGGGTAGTCATTCCAAAGGAGTACAAAGATATACCAGTTTTAAAAGGCTACAAAGCAAAATGTACTGATCGAGTCTTCGAAAGTGAACCTCCGCCGAAATTTGTTGTGATAAAAAAGGAAGAATCCGAAAGGTAAAAAGAAACATTTTCAAGGAACTATATATACTATTTGTGATAAATACTAATTATTCGAAATTCTTATTAAATTATACAATATAAATAAAACACACAATTTCGTGAGATTTGCATTTTGAATTGGATGTGGTGTTAATTGTTCTCAAAAAAATCCTTTTTGATGATCAAACAAGCGTATTATAATTCTGAATCTGTTAATCTATTAGATAAATGATACATTGCCTGATTGTATCAACAACAGTAGATGGTTGCACTTGGTTGTATAAAGAGAATTATTAAGATTTAACAATGCATTTTGTTTATTACTACTTATTACCTGTTTATTTATTATCAATTTATTAACACATTGCGCTTATTAAAAAAATTACCAACGTTCCAACTTCTACGATTTCACTTTATGGTTTCCAAATTGACTGTTTTAGTTCCCAGTCCCTACTGCCAGTGCCACCCTTGAAGAATTTGCAATTTTTCATTTGTGGCAAATTGAAGACGCCAAAAGAAAACGTTAAGAATAGAATATTAAAAATGGGGGGCCTTGTAGTATCCAAACCGACAGACACGCTGGCAGCCGTCATCAGTACAAAAAATGAGCTGGAAAAAATGGGAAAATCAATGCAAACAATACAGGAAAAAGACGTAGAGGTAACGCAGTGCTTAACGAAACTGACGTAGAAGTAACGCTATGCTTAATGATGAAAGACGTAGAGGTAACCCACGAAAAAGACATGGAGGTAACGCGGTACTTAAGGAAAACAAAACCCTTCACAGGTTACCGGATGAAGTGATTTCACCTGTTTGTAAATGATGATGATTGATGATGACACAGTCTAAGATGGAGTCGCTCATAACTGTTAAGAGAAAATTTATCTCTTGGGGTTCCACCTCGGACTGAAGAGTAGATTTTGATCACGAAGAGTGTTGCATAGTTGATATAAGTTTGATTTTTACATTTCACCTCATTTTTTGTTGAGAAGGTCTGAACAAAAAAGGTGAAACGTAAAAATAAACCTTATTTCGAGTATCCAACACTATTTTAATCGCGATCAAAATCTGCTCTTCTGTCCAAGCCGGTCAGTGTGAACTGACACTTATGGTTTGCCTTTTACACATCACCACATCGGAGCGCAAATCTTTTGCGACACGTCTTGGCTGGTATGCTGGTAACTAGTCTGGATTGAAACCTGCCACCAGTCCAGACTCAAACAAATTAGAAAATGTCATTTCTACTCCCAGGCATAGAACCCAGGACCTTTGCTATCAATGCGAATGCTCGCGCTACTACGCCAAAAAAGCATCAAAAATGTCATAGAGATAATGCGGTGCTTAACGAAAGTATTTATCTTTTGCAACTATTCTTACGGCAGAATAAAATCTCGAAGCAAAGACAGACTTCTTTAACATTATCTATTAAGACACATCAGATGGATAATATTACTCTTTAGAAAAAAACCGATTTAATGTTATTGGCCGTTTCTTTTTAATTCATACTACTAGTTAAAACTATATATCTTGTTAAATTTTTATTTATCTAGTCAAGAAACATTTTTTAACTTATAGTGAATGAATGATACTTGATTATAATACAGTTTTTCATATATTTTCAGCACCATTTATTGAACGCTTAATAGATTTCTTTCTTTAAAATGACTAGAAAGTTAGTACTAGATGGCATAGGAATGGAATAGAAACGACTTTAATTTCATTTATATGGTCTTTTTATTATGATATATCTCCAAATATTACCATTTAGGATAAATACTTGCTTACCCCTAATACAAAAGTTGGTAATATTATATGAAATACTAGCTGTTCCCTGCAGTGTTCTTGTTTCCATTATCCCGTTACTAGTGCTAGTTCACATGTGTGAGAAATGAAAAATCAAAGGCCAATGGCAAGGGAAATCTTTCAGTAATAGAGATCTCGTGGGAATATGGCAAAACATGTTCTTGGTAAAAGACTACGTCAGGAGAGGATAATATACGGCGAATTTCGGGTCAATCTGGTGAATATTTTTGGAGACCTCGAAGTGGTCGTCTTTCGTGGATTCTGAGGAAACTCGTTCTTAGTGAGAGTCTATGTTGTCTACTTTAAAATGTAGCCTACGTCCTTTCTCAGGCTCTAGACTATCTGTGTACCAAATTTTATTTAAATCGGCTCAGTAGTTTTGGCGTGAAAGCCTGACAGACAAAGATACTTTCGCATTTAATATTATTAAGGATAATTTAATGCTGTAATGGATAGTCATGCGAACACACATGTAAATTCTTATTAAGTAGAATAAAAAATTAATCATTGCGCTTTACGATAAAGGAAAATGTTTTCCTTAACCTGCAATCGTAAAGCAATTAGCATTTAGTTTATTATGGCTAATGAATCAGAATTAAAAGTTCTACATATCTTATATATAAAATTCTCATGTCACAGTTTTCGTACCTATACTCCACCGAAACGGCGTTACCGATTTGTATCAAATTTTATATGCGTATTCAGTAGGTCTAAGAATCGGCTACTATCTATTTTTCATACCCCTAAGTGATAAGGGTTGTTCACCCTTAAATTTTTTTTTTAATTTTGGACGAAATTGTTTTTTTTTTAATTTTTTTTGTGATACAGCACACAAAAATACATACAACCCTAAATTTTCACCTTTCTATCACTGACCCCTATTTTCTAATAGCGATAAAAGTAATTATATGGCAAAACAACGTTTGCTGGGTCAGCTAGTCAAATATATAAAATTCTCGTGTGTGCGGTGTTAGAAGTTGAACTCCTCCGAAACGATTCGACCGATTTTCGTGAAACTTAGCGTGTATATCGGCTAGGGTGGGGAATCGAACAACACCTAATTATCATCGCTCTAAATGTTAAGGGTGCTCCACCCCTAAATTTTACAGCATACAAAAATACATACAGCTCTAAATTTTCACCTTTATTAAAAAAGAAGGGTTAGTGATAATTAGTTATCACTAACCTTTCTTTTTTGAAGTCGGTATTATTACTACTATTGTCGGTATTAAAAAAGAAGGGCTAACCCTTCTTTTTTAATACCGACAATAGTTACATTACATGCCAAAACAAAGTTGGCTGGGTCAGCTGGTATACGTATATAATAAGATGGTTTCTTTTTTATATCAACTTTTTTGCTTTTGACTGTTTGTTTTTATCATTGATTTCATTTTACTAACGTTGTAACACGCTGTGGCGTCACCGGGGTCACAGCTGGAAATCAACGTCATGTGTTATGCAATACATGTAAATTTCTGTGCTGTTAACCTTTTTCAGGTAGTGTTACAGACAGTAACGCTGCAAAGCTAGATTAAGACTGTTAGTAACACCATTACACAATAAATGTTGTTTTTTCTTACTTTCAATTCTGGAATATGTACCCTGTTAAGGCGCGGTGGTACGTCAATGCTATATAAACTTTGAACTCCATTGAGTGAGAATATCTGTGCCCGGTAATGGACCGTTAATAGTTTGTTGCTTATTTTTTAATTTTTATAGGTTGTCGAAGAATCATTCTTGGATTTGATAGATCCCAAAGAAGGAAGTGTTGCAAACACCCTACAACTAATCAAAGAAAATAATATAGCTGATTGGGGATCAGATGTAAGTAGCTTAGAGTAATAATAGCTATCATTATTAATAAAAACATATTTTGCATATCTATCGCTTATCTAGTGCTGTAAGTATTATCTGTTTGCGTCGTGAATGCCGCTACCTCTTCTCCCCATAGTTGGTGTTACAAATATATATAGTCCCACCTGATGGTAAATGATGATACACTCTAAGATGAAAGCGCGCTAATCTACATACCTATAATTTACCTCTTATGATATTTCGACGGCCTCGCTGGCGCATTGGTGCGAGTATTCGCTTTGTTAGCGGAGGTCCCGGGTTTGATCCCCGGTGGGACTAATTTAGGAAATTGTATTTTCTAATTTGGATTTTAAGTCTGGACTGGTGGGAGGCTTCGGCAGTCGCTAGTTACCACCCAACCAGCAAAGATGTACCACCAAACAAAGAGATTTGTATTGCGGTACGATGTTGTGTAGAAACCATAAGGGGTATATCGCCTCTTATCAGATTAGTGCACTTCCATCTTAGTCTGTATCATCACTTACCATCAGGTGAGATCATAGTCAAGCGCTAAACTGTCAGCAATAAAAAAAATAGAATGCATTGTATCGGGACGCATTTTTTTGCTTGGCAGCACATTTCTGCTGATAAAGTAGTAACTAGCCACGGCCGAAGCCTCCCGCAAGTCCAGACTAAGCCAAATTAAACACCACAGTAAATTGTAACATCTATCGCTTATTACCACTACTTGCATAAGAGAGAAATTTGAAAAGAGATTTATTAAACAAGAATAAAAGAAAAATTTAATTAACCTCTTATTTAGTTCCATATGATGAACAAATTTTTATTTTTTCAAAGTTTTATTTTTATTAGAAAGTAATATTAATAGCTCAATAATAAAGTATTGTTGTCATTATGTATTTACAATAAAGTATGGCTAGTACGAACTTTAAGATAATTCAATGAAATTTTAGAAATATTGGTGTTTTTAATTCAATCTTAAGCGAACCTTTCAGTTATTTGGCTTTTAAGTTATATAAGTTTGTTAATGATTCTCTCAAAGAATGTTAGTCTTTTTTGTTTGTAATTATATTTCTTTTTATTGTTAAATTGTTGTGTGTTGGTTTATAAGTTTACGATGGGTCTGGCGTGTATTATTAAAATACAAAAGCACCTTTAAAACAAATGAATGAAAAAAAAGATAATTCAACCTCAATCAAGAAATTTCGACGTTATCAGAATTATGTCGTTAAATCTTTTGTATATTTGGGATATCGTGTGGAACATCGGATTCTGGAACTAAGCATAGTTTCCGAACCCGTCGGGTTATAGGAAATCTATACTTATGGTAAGTAATGATACAGTCTTAAGTTGGAAGCGCGCTAATCTGGTAAGAGGCAATATATCTCTTATTATTTCATATTACATTATATCTATGCTTTTTTACTGGTAGGGTGGTTACTAGCCACGGCCGAAGCCTCCCACTAGTCCAGACACAGACAATGCAATTTCTTAAATTCGCCTTACCAGCCACCGAACCCGGAACATCTGCTAGTATAGCCAGTACTGGCAGAAACTGTTCCAGCGCGTCCGTCAATAATGAGGCCTATTGAATTGATGAATTAAAAAAATGATAAAAAACGTAATTTTAAAATTTAAAAAATCGTGAAATAGGTCCTCTTTTTAGAATAACAATAACTTTACCTTCTTCTTCATTGACTTTCGCTTCGCATTATTGTCTTTGTAATAACATCGGTCTTGTACACATCAATTTGATAGTTTCAAAATCTATAAGAGATATCCATACAACCATTTTTTGTGTTTTATAATTATAGTTTGCTTTTCTCTCTATATAAGGAGTGTGCAACTATTGCATTATGTCTATATTTTTTACCATTTTTATTAGTGTATATGTAAATCTGACCATCATGTCAGAACAGAAAACAGATTTGATATAAATTTAATTATTTGGCTCGTCTTATCTTTTCAATAGATGTCTATACTTCGATTTTTTTTTATATTTTAATTTCGATATAGCCAACAAAGCGTGTACCGCAAGACGTTATTGATGGAAAGTCTATACCAAAGTCGGGAAGTATGTATGCGAAATCCAAATCGGCTGTCGTGAAACTAAAAGTACAAGGTAATAAAAATTGTATTCTTATTATTATATATCTTTTTAATATTAATTTGAAATGTTATTATAGTATATGAAATAGTTTCATTATAACGCTGAAAATTAACTCGAAATGTTGCGAGCGCTGAGATACTTTTTTTACTCAGGTGGTACGGCAGTAGACCCTGATTCAGGAGTTGCGGATACGGCACATGTGTACCAAACGCCTGACGGCACCAAATACTCTTCCGTACTGTCTAAAACAGATGTAGTCGCCGGAAAAAATTCTTACTACAAGCTACAAGTGCTGAAAGATAACTCGGTTAATAAGTTAGTATTCAGGACATACACACTATCGTCATTACTAATATTACAAATAATAATATTATTAACCCTAATTTAAAAAAACAATTAATGAAAATAATATTAATTATTTTAATCACACGAATATTTGGAACCATAAATTTTAACCCGAGACTTTATGGCATTATTACAGTAAAATGAAAGGTTTTTAATAGCAAATGATTTTAGCTCCCTAATACACTAGATTTGAAAAATCTTTAAAACAATTTTTCTCAAAACGGTTTCCTTTCCCATTTACGATCGGGTAAAAATAATACATAGATTTGCTCTCTTGATTTCTGTTCGAAGTTGCATAAATTTCTCGTTAAATAAATGTCATTTCTATCCAGATTGTACAAATTATCTATATAAAAATAGCTTCATTAAAATAGATATAACTTGGTACTAAACCAGAAAAAAATTGCGTTTGATAAAAAACGTAACGTTACGTTCAAACAAAGAGAGACGAAAATATCAGAAATTTATTAAACAAAATTAATTTGAACCTACAAGGTGTTTCTTTAAAATATGTATATTTTTCTTATTTGTAACACTTCTAGCGTAATGGAAATATATACATTAAATTCGTAAAAATAAAAACAATTTATTAGTGGTTACTTGATAATTATGTATTTTGTTTCAATTTTTATTTATGAAATTTTGATATATTTTAAAAATACTAATACAATATCATGAGTTTAGGTATTGGCTATTTCGGTCTTGGGGAAGAATTGGAACTCCCATTGGAGGAAATAAGTTGGAATTTTGTGAATCTCTCAACGACGCAATTGCGCAATTTGAAGATCTTTATTATGACCGCACTCAGAATCAATGGGATGAGAGACATAACTTTGTAAAGGTAAGAAATTGTCGACTGAGGCCTTTGTAGCTATTTCGAAATATGTAATATTTTTTAGAAATTTTTATTTAAGTAAACGAAAAACAAAAAAAAATTGAGGTCAAGGAAAACACTACAACATCTTTTGAATTACAATTTCTTGAATAATCCCATAAAAATATGTGTATTTTCTTTTGTCCGAAACTTCCAATTAGAAACAAGTATTATTTTACATACAGTTTTAAAAATGTTTTGACGAACGTTAGTTTTTAAGACTTCGGATATCGGAATGGCTAAGCAAATTATATACTCCAGGACCTGTACTTAGGACTTGTATTTTTCCAGGTGCAAGTTAAGTATATAAATAGCCTGAACACTTGCAATCAGATTTAATAACTTCCAAAATGTTCCATTTACGAGCGATAATTTTATTTATTGACGAAAAATTGTTGTAATAAACAATGTTGTAATAAATAATAAGACCGATAGCGCTTCTCTATCGCTTGTTCTGCACTCTCCCTTGCATGCTCGATTCACGCGGAACATTACCAGAAAAGTTTATGAGTTAGAAATAGAAAAATTATCTAAACAATTTAAAATACTATTATAACGACATAATAATGTAAATAAGCTAAGCTATCGTGACTCCCTTAACGTTTATTTTATGCTTGTTAGATGCCAGAGGCTTATTATCCCATCGACGTTGATTACGGCGATGAACCAACAGTTGCCATTACCTTGGACGAAAAATGCAATCTTGCTATGCCAATACAACTACTCATGAAAAAGATCTTCGATATCGACACGATGAGGAGAACCCTCTTGGAATTTGAGGTGAGTTGACATAAAGGTCCATATTTCAAATTGTCTATAGTTCCCTTTAATATATAACGGGTATTGAATTTTCTCTTTAAAAATGCAGAAAAGCATTTATGACAAACCGTTCGTTTTCTCGGTGCTTTCAGGAAACATTTTTTTTAAATTAAAGAAACTTAAGTACCTAACATTAAAATGTAAATATACCATGAAATGACAATTTTATTTATTTGATCTCATTACGTTAAGATTTAAAACTTTTTTAAACATTAAAAATTTGTAAAACGAGATGAAATTAGAGGTGTACATTCAAGAATTAAGTAAACCATTTGATATTATAATGTTATTTGCAATAACAAAAAAAGATTAAATCACGAAGTTTTGATTATTTTTATATGTCAAATCTGTCTGGCAAATCTACAAAACGAAATAAATGATTTAAAGTAAAACTTCTTTAGGCACGCTTATCGTGGAGAGTACACGCTGGTGAATGCGTGATGAGTGATGAATACAAATAAAGTGTGATCGTGCGAGTTGAACAGACGGCGAAAAATACATATAAATATTTGTAGAATATACGTGTATATATATGTCTTCAGTCGTATGGTCCAAAGTACACTCCTTTATAATAGAGACCAAACGAAAGCAATCGTCCCTAGTAGCTGAACTGAATTCCATAACACTTTGTTTTCCATTTAGTACCACAGAGAAATGGATTGTTAAATGTCTATTCCATTACCCTATATAGCTAACAACCTTTTAATTATTCTTAACGATTTGTAGCCATTTATTTGATTACTACAGCTCGACACTGAAAAGATGCCTCTCGGGAAGATTTCAAAGAAGCAAATACAATCTGCATACAAGGTGTTGTCTGAGCTGATTAAATTTCTCGAGAAAGGGAATATAAGTGAAAACAAGATCATCGATGCTACTAACAGGTATTTTACCACAACCTAATTCTCAATTTCAGGTCAGAAAATATTTTCTCTGACATCAAATTTAGTTTATAGATAAATATAATACAACAATAGAATATAATATACAAGCTATTTCACGCTTTGTCACCAGCGTATATGGGAATAACGGGGAAATCCGTACTAAGTGATTTTTACTAGAGTATTTAGAGAAAAAGAGTTGCACTCGAGTACTCGCACCACTGGCGCAGTGGTGCGAGTACTCGTTTTGCTAGCAGAGGTACCGGGTTCGATCCCCGGTAGGACGAATTTTAAGAAATTGTATTTTCTAATTCGTCAGGGTCTGGACTGGCCGAAGTCTTCGGTCGTGACTAGTTACCACTTTACTAGCAGAGAAGTACAGCCAAACAAAGAAATTTGCGTTCCAGTACGATGCAGTGTAAATACCATAACAGGTAAATTGCCTCTTACCAGTTTAGAGGGCTTCCGACTTAAATTGTATCATTTTTAATTAAATTGAATTTTATTTGCATGTAAACCAACCAACTGATGAGATAAAACACATATAGTATAATGACATTTTAATTTGGTGCAGTTTCGAAGAACCTACTTACCTATTAAGGATTGGTCAGTATGAACAGAACAAGTTATGATCCTGCGTGCGGGTGTGTGTGTCGGGTGCGTGTGTGCGCGCCTATGCGAATGTGTGTGCGCGTGTGTAGGTGTTCGCAATGTATATGTGGGCATGTCTCATCACATAGCATTGCATTTTTCATTCCAGATTCTATACGCTAGTTCCACATAATTTCGGAACTGAAAATCCTCCGCTACTGAATACAATTGAGACTATAAAAAGTAAAACAGATATGCTGGATAATCTACTGGAAATCGAAATCGCTTATAGTCTCCTTAACACGGGTATGTTTACAACTTTAATAATATATGTTATTTGTAACCGATGGTGGTCTAGAGGTGAGACGTGTCGATTCTTGTTGAGGAGGAGTCACGTTTTCGAATCCTGGGTAGGCATTAATAATGGTATTGGTTATTTTCTACAATCTATCATTGTGCTCTTCGGTGTGCGAAAACATACTTAGGAAAAGTAGATATCCCGGGAGTCCGCTCACCCGCAGTGGGGTCCCATGGTGGGTGTATGCTCTAAAAACTTTCTCTCTCATATGAGTTAAGAGTGCCCAGTGGGACGTAAAAGGCTGCCACTAACCTTTTTACATAATTATTTAATAAATTTGTTGTCATGGAGTTTGTTACCTCTTTAGGATTCTGATTAGTTCAAAAAACAGGACAATGTATTTATAGAAATTTAAATTATATTAATAAGGTGTAAAAAATATGAATACTATAAGAACAGTACAATAATCATGATAAATTATTTATTACTCTAATACTTTTTGTATGAATGCTATGTTTTTAATTAAATATATAGTATACATAACTAAGTAGTTTAATAAAGTAGTAGATATACATGAAACACATTTATTAATCATATTTTGTGAACGACGTAGGTAATGACGACAGTACGAATTCAATTGAAGCTCATTACCGTAAGTTGAAGGCGGAGATAAGTCCTCTCGAGAGAAAATGTGATGAATTTGCGATGATCGAAGAATACGTGCGAAATACCCACGCCGCTACACATTCCAATTACACCCTTAAAGTGCAAGAGGTTTGTATTGTATACAACTGTCTTTACTCTATCCTTTTCAATCCTCTTGCTCCTAGTTATTTAAAAGAGTGGTTTCCTTTTCTTGGCGATGAGGCTGGACGTAATTTTGAGCTGCGGGTCAGTAGATATAACCTACTTAAGTTCCCTGTCTTACAAAATAAAACAGCAATTCCTTCAAAGCCAAATCAATAAGACTATGGAAACCTTTGCCAATTGATATACGCCAGTCTGAGTCTCTTCATGAGTTCGTAATATTTTTTTGTCAGCAATCATGTATATATATATATATATATATATATATATATATATATATATACACATCTTATTTGTTCGGAGGGGGCAGATGTTATGCGCATGATGACCGCTCGCCATATTTGACGAGGCGTTCGATGGACTGATTGCCACGACCAGACACGTGTCCAAAGAAAGTCCGGATACGAGGTTGTACTACAAAAAATAGACGCTGCTTGATGCCAAGTTCTTGAAGTATCGAGACGTTCGTACGAAAGTCGGTCCACGAAACCCCAAGCATTCTTCTCCAACACCACATCTCTAGAGCCCACGTCTCAGCAGCGTACAGATATATATTTATAATATATATATATATAAGTAAGTAAGTAAGTAGTAAGTAGCAGCCCTTTAACGTCCCACTGCTGGGCACAGGCCTCCTCACTCCGAGGAGCGAGGGTTTTTAGAGCGTAGACCCACCACGCTGCTCCACTGCGGATTGGCAGGTACAGTACACAAGTGCACTCTCTATTCCTTCACTCTCATAGTCCGATGTGACGGGAATCCGACACAACCGGAGAGAGATCAGGCGCAGGACCGACGGCTTAACGTGCTCTCCGAGGCACGGGGGTGGATCACACCGCCAACTTCCCAACTTCGGGCAAATATTGAGAAAATCTTAATAGAAAACTCAATATTGATTTTTGAATTGGCCCGACCCGGGACTCGAACCCAGGACCTCATGTCTGTAGTCGAACATGCTAACCACTAGACCAATGAGGCAGTTATATATATATATATATATATATGTGTAATTTTTCCTGATGTTGTGTTTGCAATAAAGTATTTACCTATCTGTCTAACTGTATATTAACTTTATTGGCGATATAGTACGACTATCAGACTTCCATAAGGTGAGGTCAGAGTCAAATGCTAAGTTGTCGTCAATAATAAAAATTACGAAGAATATATATCAAATACTTGTTTATTTTTCGTCTATGGTTTTTCATGTCAATGAGAATAAGTTTTTTTTTATGAAATGAAATTTATTTACAATTCCATTATAGTTGTAACAAAAAATACTGCACTGTGATCATTATGAGCGTATTAAAAGCCATTTATCAAACAATACGAACCTTCGCTTCAACTTTTGCTTGTGATATTAAACTTAAGTTTTAATTTAAAAAAAACAAGACAATTTTTCTTTTTTTTTACATATTCTGATGTTTGTGTCTAGGTGTTTAAAGTGGTACGCGAAGGCGAAGAAAAGCGTTTCAAGCCATTCAGAAAACTTCATAACAGAAGGCTTCTATGGCACGGATCGAGAGTTACTAACTTCGCCGGCATAATTTCGCAAGGTATATATACTTTATTGTAATTATGTAAGTATTTCACCTCGTAATGGCTTACACATATCGAGACTTTCTAAGAGATCCCCGTGATAATTTTTTTTATAGAAGAACTTACCTTATTCACTCTTTAAAATTTATCAATGTACGTTCCGGTAAAACATCGGAATGAAACCAGTATATTGTTGGAGTAATGGGATGTGTTAAGCCTGCCATTCTTCATTAGACCAGCATGGTGGGCTTAACTTCCTAACCTTGACATGAGTAAGGAGGAGCTCATCACTAACGACTTTACCACATGTGAATCCTGACTTCTGAATTATACATAAACTTAAATATTATGTGTTTATAAATGCAAACCAAGTCTTTGGCCCCTTAGATGTTATACGTACATTTTAACTAGTCTAAGTAAGAGTTGCCTTTCTTGTTAATCTATAAAAGAACATGGTAATTTTACGTAATAAATTAAACATGTAGATTATTTATAACCCATACCAAAAAATATTAATCTAAACTAATATTATAAAGAGAAAACATGTATGTTTGTATTGTTGTCACACAAAAATGACTGGACCGCTTTTTAAATGTTTTTCACCATTAGAAAGTTGCATTTTCACTTAGCGACAAAGGCTATAATACTTTCTAAAAAAATAGGAATCCCTAATAGAAATGGAAAACTGGGCAGACGGTGTATCAATTGGGGGATATAAAATTGCAAACTTGCGTTACGCGGATGATACCACCTTGTTTGCAACAAGTGCTCAACACTTAGAGGATATATTAGCGAGGATGGAACAAACCAGCCTAGAATTTGGACTGAAATTAATTGCAGTAAAACCAAGGTCATGATTGTCGACCGCGCGAACAATAATATCCCAGAAGTGGCACAAATCGCGAAATGCGACGTGGTCCAATCATACATTTACCTTGGGGCCCTGATATCTAACAATGGCGGATGCATTGACGAAGTCAAAACACGGATGGCGATTACAAGAACAGCTATAGACAAGATGAAAAAAATATGGAGGAATCGAAACATCACTAAGACCACGAAATCCAGACTCGTGAGGTCACTGATCATCGCCATATTTTTATACGCTGCTGAGACGTGGACATTGCGAGAAGTGGAAGGACAGAATGTGGTGTTGGAGAACAATGCTTGGAGTTTCGTGGACCGACTTTCGTACGAATGTCTCGATACTTCAAGAACTCGGCATCAAGCAGCGTCTATTTTTTGTAGTACAATCTCGTATCCTGACTTTCTTTGGACACGTCTCGTCGTGGCAATCAGTCCATCAAGCGCCTCGTCATTCAGGGAAAGGTGGAAGGCAACAGACCGCGTGGGAGGTCACCTACTCGATGGACTGACTAGATTAAATGTGCTCTGGGAAGTTCGTTGAACGAATGCAATAGGATGACCTCGAGAAGGGAGAAATGGCGAGCCGTCGTCATGCGCACAACATCTGCCCACTCCGTGACTTCATAACGATCACAACCGCTCTGTCATGAGCGTAACGGCTAATAAAAAGAATAAAAATGCATTATGTATAATTAGTCACAATAAGTCTGTCCTCGCGCGCACTTCGGAAACTATTGATAATGTTCTACAGTATGTAACAAAAAAATGTTCTACAGTATGAAAGAACGTATTAATATCTACAAAAAAATTCTATATGCCATATGTCCCAACAACTGTAGATATGCCAGTATAACAAATTTTAAAAGTTAAAAAAGTGCGGACAATAGTCAAACCATGTTATATATGTACCTCTGTATTAATCCTTATCCTATTAAGGACCGTTTCAGATACCAATAAAGTACTTTTTAAATTAATAAAATTGAAAAAAAAAATATATAACGAATTTAAAAATGTCAATCTAAACAATGTAATGTTATAATAAAATTTAGTAGTATAGCGATGGCCATATTCATTTTGTTCACACTGTACTATTTTATTCACATGTCGTCATACACACATAGACAGAAAAGACTTTATGTATTGAATAACTGTTTTTATTCGTTGGAACAGTTCTTCTGAAAAATTCAGTACACATCTTTATATATGTGTTCTTCTTCTTCCTATTTAATATTAATGTAGATAAAATATTATAAATTAGATAATAAGCTGTTATATGGCAAAACAACGTTTTCCGGGTGTTCACGCCGGTCCGTGGCCGATTGAAGGAGGCTACCAAAGGTCACCAGGGCCCATAAATGGTGATGGGAGCCTCGACCACCTTAAACGGTGGGAGGGGAAATTATATGAGAGATTCCACCTAAGGGTCGAACAGATGTGAATCGGGGCACTAACCTGGAGTCCCGGGCGCCGATCTCCTCGGTCGATGACGATCCTTTGGCAGGTGAATGTTCACGTTGGGTGTATTTGTATTATGTAATTTTGTGGGTGTGTATGTGTCCTGCCAAGGCGTCGCGGATAGCTGCTATCGGCGACGCCGGTCTTCTTTCCACTCCAAGGCGGTCTCGTGTACAACCAGGCACAGAAATGTCAAAATCAAAACAAAGGCGCCCGCGTGGTGCGAATAACCTGTGGCCGCGTTGATCCGCCGCACTTCGTTTTATTAGCAAGAGAGGCCACCAGAGGCTACCTTAACGCGACGACTTCATCATCGGCATCACAAAGCCCAAAAAACCGCGTGGTATTACTGCACTTTTAACGACAAAACCCGAGGCGGGCTTCCTTAGCCCGTCCAATACGCCTCGTGGTTGGCAGCTATACCTAGACTATAAATAAAACTATATAGCTCCGTGCTTATGGAACGGCGCAGGAGGCGCTCTCAATTGGTAGACGCGCCGATTCCCGATAACTAGCGCATTAGTGCGTCGGAAAGATTGCAGATGTCGCGAATACGCCGCTTCCGAAGTACCAATGCTTAGTACCAGATGGCGTGAACACTGGGTCAGCTAGTCTTTACTTTTAGCAATTTAACAAATAATTATCGATAACTTGTGTTGCAGTAGTCATCACCTTCCCATTTATACCAGATTCCAATAATTGTCTATAGGTATAAATTATCTACAGGTCTTAGGATAGCACCGCCAGAAGCACCGGTGACTGGTTATATGTTTGGTAAGGGCATTTACTTCGCTGACATGGTGTCTAAGTCTGCAAACTACTGCTACACGAACAAGAGCGACAACGTCGGCCTGCTATTATTGAGCGAAGTTGCCCTCGGTGACATGTGAGTAACATACTGACGTACCGGTGATGGCACTTATAAAGAATATCTTTTTCCGCCAGGTAGTGTAAGAACACTTGATAAGTGACAGATATGTATTTCTGTCAAAATGATCTGCCATCCTAGGTAGATCTTACGCGTTTTTATTTGTGTAGAGGTTGTTGCGTGCCCTTCTCAGAACAATGCGCGAAGGAACCCTCTTAACATTGGGTAATAAGTAATGATTGATTGATGATGATATTAATGAACGCTTTAATAACATCATTAGTCGTCTTTGAAAATAATATACGGAAAAACTTTATTTGGCGCTTCAAGAGTGCTGTAAAAAGTTACTTTAATAAAGAATTTTAGAATTTGAATTAACTACTGAGTTTCTTTCCAGTTTCGTCTCCGTGGAATCAACTTACCGAATCGGTGATAGATTTGTTACCAACGAACAGCCTAGTGATGAGCTAATGAGCTTTTAAAGCCTCCATGAGTAAACTATTTAGATTTTCATTTCATTGTAAATATGTATAATTTTTTGTTATTTTCAGGAAGGAATGTTGCCAAGCGGAGTACGTGACCAAACTGCCAAGTGGCAAACATTCAACGTGGGGCAAGGGTCGTACTTATCCTGATCCAGCTCAGAACAGAATCATCGATGGAGATGTCATAGTACCGCTGGGCAAATCTATTTCAAGCTCAGATAAGACTTCGTTGCTATACAACGAGTATCCTTTTCAAATTATCATTTTTGATCGACTAACTCACACAAACGAATATATGGGTGCGAAGTTATCTTTCCCAAACCTTTTATAATTATAACAGAAAGATGTTTAGTTAATCATCGAAATTTGTTGAATATTGTGTAATTGTGAATTTGTTTCAATTGTTATTGGCACCTGTGACAAAAATTTAAGAGTCAAGCTAATTAAAATCCACTGTAATCTATATTTTCTTGTGGCAAAAACTCGTATTGAAAACGCTTAAAATGACGTTTCGGCACCTCAAAAGGTAATGAATGGCATTACTTAATCTAAACATTTTTTAAATTTTCAAATGCCTGTAAAGTAAAATTGGGTTTTATGAAATATCACAATTTTTTTATCTAATTGGCCCGAGGAGGCGTGTGAGTTGAAATCTCCCATGATTTTCTACTAGAGAATTACTATTTTCATACCTCTTATAATACTTTTTTATTGTCAAAGAGGCTTTTTAAAAATCCCAAATATTGATACGCAACATGCTAGTGACATATTATTTCTCTCACTCAAATAACACAATAACCGCACAAGGAAAGAGACTGTTTTCGTTTACTCCAATTTGTACGGCCGCAACAGTATGCACATGACGATCTGATGACTCTGTTTCAGAATTTCATACAAATGAACTGGGGTCTTTTAGTAGCCAGAAAGGTTAAAGCAGCAATTAGTGTTAGAGCTATCTACATATAAATTTACTTTAGCCATTTTCCCTGGTATAATGGTGTAAAATAATTGCGTGCTACTGCCTTAGACTGTATCACCACATAAGATCAAAACCAAGCATTAACCTGTTAGAAATAAAATAACTGTAATATTCCACTTCTTGGCAAGAGGCCCTCTTTTCTCATACAAGAGGAAAGTTTTTAGAGCAACACAGTACTTTAATGCAAGTTGGTCGGTTACACATATCCCAGAATTACTCTGAAAGAACGCTATTTTCTTCTCGCAAAATGAATTTTTAAATATCAATTAGACATAACTTTTACAAAGAAAACTTAGTGGTGCTTTCCCGTTCGACCCGGTATTTCCTACTAAGAATCCATGTGTTTATTCATTGGGCTATCGTGGCTTTTATCTGTTTACGTTTATTATATTTATAATTTAATATGTTACAGATTTCTTTTTTCTTTCTTTCTATTTCCTTAACTTATAAAATTTTCAGATTCATTGTGTACGATGTTGCCCAAGTAAACGTAAAATACTTAGTGCAGTTGGAGTTCAACTACATATACTGAGAATTGCTAATTTTCGTTTTGCTTTCTTTGATTTATTTTTATAAGCTACATTAACGTTACTTAATTATTTGTTGTTCTTCAACTCATTACAATTATACCGTCTGTGATCTAGTTGAAGAGGTTGTATTGTGATCATTATGATAAGGATTACGAATCACATTTAACTTCATCTAATGTCGTAAAAATCTTTTGCCATGTTTATTTTGTGATTAAATAAAATTTCTATTTATTATCCTTGTTTTATTCATACCCATTATTTCAATTTAGTATCTAACATTAAGTGATAATCATAATCCGGCAGAGTATGGTGTGATGAAACACTATTTTATGTTACAAAATAGTAATCGACACTCCTCAACAGTAATAAGTAATCTAAATTAAATTAAAAAATTTTTAAGGATGTCTATGATTTTTTTTTCTGATAATTGGTTACATAAACTTGATTCTCATGACCTAAATATACAAGATACGAACTAGGACCTGCTATATATAAAAACTATAAAGTGAAATGTATTTAGACTGATCTGCAATAATATTGATTAAATTATTTTATATAGCAAGCGCCTTATTGATTACATTTTTCGGAAAACAGGGTAATAGCTCCTCAAAACCCCCTAAAACCTTGATTAGCCATGTGTGATCTAAAACCTTTGCGTAGTATAAGCATAAAGGGCTAAATGACAATTAAAAAATATATATATTTGACAGTTTGCTGTCAGTTATGACGGTTGATATTTCAACTAGACTTCTGTCTTCTATCATAGATGTCAATAACTTTGTGTTTTCCCCGAATGTCGCGCAAATCATCCGCGTAGGGGAAAGTACGCAATGACAATTTGACAAAGTGTTATTCACAATGTCTTCAATAAAGCACTAAACTTATATAAAAACAGTTCATTCAATAAATTCATTAGTGGTCTATTTAAATTCATAAGTGTGCACAACTTCATCAAATATTGACTTTAAACGTAAACAAAAGATGGATATCGATATTATAAAGTGGAGCAACAAAGAAGTTATAGACTTATTACATAAAGAGAAGATATCCAGCTTCATAATTGATATGTGCAAGGCTCAAGACATTGATGGACAATGTTTGCTCTCCTTTGTTGACCGCGATTTCTACGATTATCCCTTTGATCAGTTGAATTTGGGTGAACGAAAGAGATTTATCTTATTAGTGAAAAAATTACAAAGAAATAATCGAATTGCGATGTATGAACTGGGATTGTGTGAGGACCATACCTTAAATAACTCGGCCACCAATATCAATTTTGTTGGCACTAATTTATCGCACCTTAGTTATAAGCTTCACAGACAATTACAGAATGAAATAAATGCAAGGAATGCAGATTACATGCCCAATTTTACTTCAGATGTGAAAGCATCTAAATTAAAACCTGAAATATGGAAAACTGCAATAGCATTAGGTAATATTCGATTCATTCAATTTGTCTAATAATAACTTTATAGCTAATGATATATAAGGTTTTATAATTTTTATTTTATTCCACTCATTTAACTACTAATTGTGGTATTAAGTCATCAACTTTTTTTTTTCATTTTTAAGGACATTGTTTCTTTACTTCAATAATGTTTTATTTTCAAAATAGATCTTGAAGTAACTTCAAAAAATAATTGTTATAAAAAAATTATCATATATGATCTGTTTTGTAATTTATTTCCTATTAGAAAAGGAAAAGGTACAACATTTTTGTGGAACTCTAAAATTGTACATGTTGGTTTTGTTTATGAATGGAATGAAAAATTATTGAAGTAAAGAGGCAACATGTGGAATAGGCAAAACTATATAGATATCAGTTTTTGTTAAAATGTTTTAAGATGATAATGTTTATTGTAAGGTATTAGTAATCTTATATACTATTTGAAATTTAGTTTGATAACTCCTACTTATCTATAACTCTGTCTTACTAGGTTATGTTTTCCTGGTGACCTGGGTGACAGCTGTAGTAATGGTAATTGTTCATGACAAGGTTCCAGATATGAAAAAATATCCTCCTCTACCAGACCTGTTCTTAGATAATGTGCCTCATATTCCGTGGGCTTTTGATATGTGTGAGATTACTGGGTCCTTCCTGTTGGCCATTTGGCTGGGAGTTCTCTTCTTTCACAAACACAGGTAAACAAATACTTTAAAGTAAACTAATTTATGTAATTCAATAGTAAAGACAGTTATATTTCAAATTGGTCTTATTACCTAAGGAAAGTATTTTATGTCCAGCCAAAAAAGTAGTAAATAACAAACATTCATTTGCTCAATTAATCTGGGAAGAAAAATTTATAGTGACATTAAAAGTTTGACAAAAAGCATTATCGCTTGCAATAACATTTGACAACTTTAGATGTATAATTTTAGTAAGTTTAGGTATGTATTTTAATATAGGGATTGTATTGTATATACATACAAGTGTGGAGTACCTTGTGTCTCTTTCCTCCTTTGGTACTTATAGTTTTATTAACCCATTTCTGATGGAAATTGCAATTAAGTAATAATGCCACTTATTGAATTTTGTTTTTATATTAGTTTAAGTATCTATGTTGTATATCTTTTAAGGTTATTAAACTTTTATACATTATATTAAATAGTGTATACATATATATAAATTTCAAACTGTATTTGAATTAAAATATCTTAGCCTCCAAATCAAAGTAAAGCTTATTTCCAAGAATTGTTAGTCTTTTTTTTATAATTTGAATATATATCAGTATACTGTATTATTCACATTCTATATTTTTATTGTTTGAAATATCAGAAATGATGTTATAAAGTTATAATTTACATTTTAGCCTACTAAATGTCAGTAGATCTTTCCTTGCCATTAAGATCTACAGATTATTATCATAACTTGCCAATTTCCACAATTTGTAGTTATTTCTGTAATAAAAATTTTGTATGTAATAACAATTTTCCTATAATAATAACCAATTTACATTTTTTTTATTGAGAGAAATCAATGGGATGTATTATGCAATGCTTCCTGTATTATGTACACTTTTGTTCACTTCTATAATATTCCACTATTATATCAAATCATTAAATACAATTTTTCAAAGTACTATGTCAATATTCTTCAGCAGGAGAGTAAAATAACATGCACAAAAAACACAATCAACATATTTATAAAAATAAAATGAGAAGTGTATTATGATGGATTATATACTCATGTTGGAACTTAATGACATATTTCTTTTTCAACATACATACATAGCATCACGCCTCATTCCCATAGGGGTAGGCAGAGACAACATCCTTCCACTTGCCACGATCCTTGCATATCTCCTTCGCTTCTTTCAATCTCATTAAATCTTTCATACAAGTTCGTCGGTTTAGAGTACTCTTGACCTGGCCGTTATTTAAAATGTCCTGGATTTGGTCCAGGAACGTTCGCCTCGGTCTTCCCCTTCCAACTTTCGCATTCACTCTTGACTCATAAATCCTTTTTGTCAGTCTCCTTTCATTCATTCTCTCTACATGCCCAAACCATCTAAGCATACCTTTTTCAATTTTAGTCACTACGTCTTCTTTTATACCACAACGTTCTCTTATCACACTATTTCTCACTCTGTCACTCAGTTTTAATCCACTCATGCTTCTCAACGCTCTCATCTCTACCGCATTTATTTTACTTTTGTGATTCTTCTGCCATACCCAACTTTCACTACCATACATAAGTGTTGGCACCAACACTCCAGCATGCACTGCCAGTCTAGCCCTTTGAGACACCATCTGGCTATTCATAAAAGCATGCAGAGCACCATTTACCATATTCCCTGCATTCACTCTCCTTTCGATATCACTGTCACATGTTCCATCTTTTGTAAATTTAGATCCCAAGTATACAAATTCTTTCACCTCTTCCACTTGTTCCCCATCTATCAAAATATTGCCATTCATCATAGATTCATCTCGTTCAAAAAGCATAACTTTCGTTTTGTTTACATTCACTTTCATTCCTTTCCCTTTCAAAGCTTCATTCATAATATTTAGCATCTCCTGAAGCTCGTTAGCGGATGACGCAAGTATTACTTGATCATCAGCGTAGAGTAAACATTTGATGACTAATTCATTCATTCTTAACCCATACATACATTCTTTTAAATCTGTCAAACATTTATCCATGAAAAGGTTGAACAGCCATGGTGACGCAACACATCCCTGTCGAACACCTCTTTCGACAGGAAACCACTCCGTGTACGCTCCGTTTATTCTGACACAGGCACTAGAACCCTCATAGAGAGACTTCAATGCTTGGATCAGACAACCGCTCACCCCATACGTAGATAACGTTGACCACAGCTCATTCCTCACCACTCGATCATAGGCCTTTTCTAAATCTACGAACGCGCAATAAACTTTTTGGTGTTTAGCCAAACATTTTTCAGTTATGCACCGTAAAGAAAAGACCTGATCCGTACATCCCATTCCTCTTCTAAATCCCGCTTGCACGTCCCATATTTTCCCATCAGTTTCATTAATCACCCTTTCAATTAATATCTTTGCATACAATTTGCCGACGACACTAAGAAGGCTGATACCGCGGTAATTTTTGCACTCCTGCTGTGACCCTTTTCCTTTATATAGAGGGACAATTACGGCCTTGCTCCAATCTCTTGGGACTTGACCTTTCTCCCAGCATATATTGAAAAGGCAGTACAGCTGAGCTACCACAATCCCGCGGCCAGCCTTCAGCATCTCGACTGACACTCTGTCATACCCAGCAGCCTTACCTGATTTCATACCTTTTATCGCTTTCATGATGTCATCCATACTAATCTCGCTATCACTTGTCTTACATTCATTGCTATCCGCAGAGGCCATATTTACCTCTGCTTCATTTCTTTCAAACAAACTTTCAAAATGATCCTTCCATCTCTTCAATATCCATTCTTCTCCTTTTATTAAACTTCCATCTAAACTTCTGATTTTACAAAGCTCCGAGGAAGTAGATCTCCCTCGGGCAAATTGTATTGATTTCCAGAAAAACTTTTTGTTTGACTGAAAATCATCAGAAAGTCTCCTATCATACATATCACTGTATTCTTCTTTTTTCTTTCTTACAGCTTCTTTCACGATTACTTTCACCCTTTTGTATTCCATTCTTGCCTTTTTTACGTCATCATTCGTTGCCTTTTGCATTCGTTGGTTCGCTTTTGTAGCCAACCAATCGGACCAAGCTTTCTTCTTTTCACACACAGCTGCTTGAACATTTTTGTCCATCCACAAATTCTTCTCTTTCTTACCTTTCCTCCTTTTAGACACGCCACATACATCAATAGCAGCACCAACCACTCCATCTTTAAATTTATTCCATAAACTTTCAATCTCATTTCCTTCGTCTTCACTCTTGAATCGCCCACTCAAATTTTTCAGATATTCTTCTCTAACATCCTCTTCTTGCAATCTCTCCACTTTTATTCGTTCAAGAATGCTCGAGGTTTCCTTCTTTCTATGGCGCCACCGATTAAAAAGACCACCGATTCGGGCAACGACCAGGTAGTGGTCAGTATCGATGTCGACCCCGCGGTATACTCGAGCATCTAGAACTTTCTTCTTCAGTTTTTCGTCCACAATTACAAAATCAATCATACTTCTAGCATTCCCTTCTTCCCTTGTATACACATGAATCCCCTTGTGCTCAAACATAGTGTTTGCCACAAAAAGACTATGTTCCACACATATTCCAAGCAAACTTCGTCCATTTTCATTCACCCGTTTGTCACCAAACATACCAAGAGTCCTTTCATATCCATCACGTTTCACACCTACCCATCCATTAAAATCTCCTAACATAATTATTCGCTCATTCGGTTCACATTCATTCAACGTATCACTCACACTTTCCCAATACTCATCTATTTCTTTTTGGGCTTTATTGGACTTTCTGGTGCCCAGATCCGTCGGAGCATAAGCACCCAAGACAAAGATCCGAGTAAGTCCAACTTTTAGCCTGATCCAGATGAGTCTAGGACTCACGTATTTCACTTCTTTCACACAATCATCCATTCTTTCGGAAAGTATGATACCAACTCCCTGACAGCCTCTCTTATCACTGCTTACACCAGACCAGTAAGCTGTGTAAGGGCTATGTTTCGTGGTATCACATCCTTTCCTCTTTGTCTCATTCACGCAGAGTACATCTATGCACCTATCATGCATCATCTGGCATACTTCATCAATCTTTTCATTCATTCCTCCTCTTACATTCAAAGTAGCAAAGCGGCTCTCGGTAGCCCGCTTTTCGCCCCCATTAGGAACGTGACGTGATGGATTGCGAATCTCATCGCCGCCATTTTTGGAATGTAATAATATCACCATTGCGTTCCCACGAGTAGCAAGGGAACATAGGTCCATTCTGGCAGAGCCCCGCATGCCAGAATAAGGCTAGCCTATTTCTGGGTTCGCCCGGTCCCAGGGCCACCGCTTGCGACTAGGCAAATGCCCCTAGCCATGAGTCCCTCGGCACGGTACACCTTGGACTGGCAGGAAGTGGGTAGGAAAATGGAATAAAAGGGGGGAACGGGTCAAAAAGATAGGAACTTTGTAAGGAAGAGAAAGGAAAATATAAGGTAGTAGGATATTACTGACTCGGAAGACTGAGAAGATTCAGTAATAGCTCGGGGAGCCGGGATCGCATACCCGTGTACCATACTATGACTATCGGACAAATAGACAAAGATGTGTACCCCCTGACTAAAATAATAATAATAATTCTTTTTCAAAATAAAACAATTTTGCTCTTTGTCTTTTATATCCTTATAGTTAACAGTGTAATGAGTTTTTTGTTTTTTATGTACCAAGTAATAAAAATTACTTCATTGTTCATTTCTATTCTCAAAAGTTACATCGTTCATAATTTAATCTGTAGATTGTGTACAAAATGCAGACAAAGAGTTGTTCAAACATTTCTGTTTATCAACACATTACAAGGCAGTGTTTGTCACTGTATAATCAAGTGTACTTTGTTCCTGATATGAATCACTTTTTGTCCCTGGATGTTAGCTAACAACATTTTGATTTAAAAACTTGCTTTTAGATTTTATTGTAGATGTAATTTTATCCTAAAATTTACATTTTCAAAATTTCTCAACTACTTTAGGAGTATTATAATCAAAGATTAAATCTATTTAAGATTGAATTTGGTTGACGGCTATTTGATAGTGTAGAAAGTAAATCAATTGAGACAAATATTTAATTTGGTAATTTTGATACACTTTCTTGTTACTTAAAATCAACTTTATAATGTTGTATAACAATTTTTCACTATCTGTATCAAAATTTTGAATAGTCAATTCATACAATTTATTTTAACAGTATTTTATGAACTTAAAACGGTAAAGTGTGTTTTAAATATGAGATACTTTATATGTTACTCATATATTATTTGATTAAGTTACATTCTTTCAAATCAGTCGAATTAAACGAAAAACCCCACTTCAATAATAGTGTTTTTAGAAATGTATATCATTGTTACTTTTCCATCAAAATTTTTACATATTGTGAGTCCTACAGGATATTGAATTTATCTTCTCCCGGGGATTAATCACTCTTCTCGTTATTTTTTTCGGATTATATACATTTTATATTATAGTACATCAAATTTAGAGACAATTTAGTAAAATTAAAAAATAATTATACCTTTAGACCTTACGCATAGGAGATTTGATATGTTGGGATTGGGGCTGTATAATACATTTTCAATTAGTATAGCATACTACATTATTTTAGAAATGTAATGGTTTTATTGTCGGTCATTTAGTATTCAAGAAAAAGATATCTATCTAGTTCGGTTGCAGATCATATAGACCTAAGTTACATTGCTATAAGCACATTTAATAAATTGATGTATTAAACTAAAACTATTTCTACAGATTTATAATTCTGAGGAGATTTTTCGCATTGGCGGGAACCGTGTTCCTACTAAGGTGTTTCACGATGTTAATCACTTCATTGTCGGTGCCGGGATCGCATCTGAAATGCGAACCGCGATTTTATCCTCCAGCTGATGATTTAACTGTATGGGGCCGCCGTTTGCGTCAGGCCTACGACATCTGGAGTGGCGCTGGAATGTCTGTGCGTGGAGTAAGAACTTGTGGTGACTATATGTTCTCTGGCCACACGGTCGCCCTGACGCTCCTCAATTTCTTTATTACTGAATGTAAGTTTTTTTATTTATTGCTGACAGTTTAACGCTTGACTGTGATCTCACCTAATGATAAGTGATGATACAGTGTAAGATGGAAGCGCGCTAATCTGGTAAAAAGCGATATACTTCATGGTTTTTTCACAGCATCGTACCGGAACACAATTTATTTCGCGGTATGTCTTTCTTGGTTAACTCGACATAGCCGAGCCTCCCACTAGTCCAGACTCAGACAAATTAGAAAAGACAACTTTCTAAATTCGCCCTACCGGGAACCCAGGGCCTCTGCTAGCAAAGCGGATAGTCGCACCACTGCGCCAGTGAATTATCTAACACATTATCATTGAAACTGCAAAAGGTCAATGGATAAAATACCTACGTAATTATACATTTGACGTAATAATCTATTTGTACGTAATTGCACCAGTGTTATTATGATAAATAATGCATATTGTGATTTATTTATTAATTTTATTCATAATTGATGTTTATCTAATACGTATCCACGTTATTGTTAATGTCAGCCGATCTCTCGGTGGAGACACCGTCAAAATTTTATTTATCTGTCTTCAAAGTTAACTTGGGCAAAAATGCAAAACGAAAAGCAAATGTCTTAACTTATTCATTAGTATCATCTAGACATTCATACGTAATAGGAAGCTGTTCTTTTGACGTGATAAACAGTGACTAACGTTATTTATTGTGATTGTTTACATTATTTTATAGATATTGAAACCGTGCCATCGACGTTATTTCCGTTACATATCTCTATATTCCTGTCATACTAACCTACACTATTTATTACGATTTAGTTTATCGTAACAATTGTTGATATAACTTTATTAATTGCGTCATTTAAATGCGTGTACGCATGTAGCTACACAAACAAATCGTTGGAAGATAAAGTATATTATGTTACTGATTTGTAATACGAGTTTTAAAATCTCAAGTTTCTTAGACTCATCTACGTACAATTTTCATTTGACTGCTTTATTTTCTTTATACTGAATATTGCAACGCTAAATTTATCGACGTTGGAATCCAAAATCATAGTAACCAGCGCATTCAGAATCGTTCATTAGAACAGACGAAACTTTAAAAACAAAAAAAATCTAACTTTTGTATTTTTCAACTCGAGTTATCATTATTAACACTATATTTATGGTTTTTTTAACAAGATAGACCTTAGCAGAATTCTCCTAAAGTTTTGTTAAAGTAATATTTATCGGGTTATGACGCATTTGCTATGCAGTGTCGATTACAAGTATCTATTGGCATTTAAACTTATATCCAAATACCTATTCAATGGAAAATGTCACAGGCAATGCCAATCTCATGAGTAGTTACTGTTCATAAAATGAATAGCGTTTTCCTTAATTAATGACTTGTTATACACTTAAAGCTACGCTTTTTTCAAATCGAAATTCTATTTCTCGAATTATATTATCGCTGTGCTAGAGTATTTATAAAACCAGGAAGTTTTAAATTGTGTATGATTGTATTATATATACATAACATATATCTTGCAAACAATTATGTAGCGTAACGTTTCCTTAATCGTAAAAACGATAAGAACGCGAATAGCGTTTACTTGGTACTATACTTCTGGACACATCTATTGGCCCAGCTTGCATTATCAGCTTCGTTTGGTCCTAGCTAAAATTTTATATTAGGTCGAGCAAAAAGTTTTTATGCAGTTTTGAACCTGGCACATTCATAATTTCATTCAATAGTCTTTTTTTGAATTTCGAACACAGAATTTAAAGAAACAAAAGACAATTTGGAGCCTGTTCGTTGTTAACAAACAATCGAATACTAAAAAAAACTTGATTTTATTGGTTTACTCGGATTTAATTCTTGAAAGTGTGATTTTTCTCATTGGTTTTGCAACAAACATTACTTATTCTTACCATTAAGGTAAGGTTCTATCAATAATCAATGGATACTTCGCCTGAAGTCGCCGCCCAAGCTGTGGCACTTATCCAGGCGGGACACAGCCAACGAAATGTGAGTGTTCAACTTAATTTAAGTCGATCTGCGGTCCGAAATGTTTATTCGCGGTACCTAGAGACTGGCGGCTTTGTTCGTCGCCAAGGAAGGCCACGATCTCGGGTCACAACTGAAAGGCAGGATCGATTCATCGTGACGACCAGCTTGAGAAATCGTCACCTTACCTCCATTGAGATACAAAACCAACTTCGCGACTTCCACGGAGTATCTGTGAGCGCTCGAACAGTTCGGAGAAGGTTAAAAGAACGCGATATGGTACCACACAAGCCAGCTAATGGCCCCAAACTAACGCGAGCCCATCGAACAGCGCGCCTTCATTTCGCGCGCACTCATTTAAATTGGACTCAGCAGCATTGGAGCCGTGTACTCTTTTCTGATGAGTCTAAAATTGTGTTACATGGCAATGATGGAAGGAAGAAGGTCTACCGACGTAAGGGGGAGCGTTTTGCACAATGCTGCTTTGAAGAGAGGGTTGCTTATGGCGGTGGCTCATGGACTGTCTGGGGCGGTATATCCGCGAGCGGTAAAACTCAACTTGAGATTGTTACGGGACCACGGCTGCCAACATTAAATGCTGAAAGGTACATTCGTGAGTGCTTAGAACCTCACGTGATGCCATACGCGGACTATGTGGGCCCAAATTTCCTTTTTATGCATGATAATGCAAGAGCCCATACGGCCGGCATCGTCAGGGAATATCTTCGGGGTGTGAACATCACAGTTATGGACTGGCCAGCCAGAAGCCCAGACATGAACCCCATTGAGCACATGTGGGACGAGCTAAAAAGACTTGTTAGGGCTCGTCAGCCAGTTGCCCAGACGATGCAGGAGTTGAAAACTGCCATAGAAGAGGAATGGGAGATGATCCCCCAAAATTTCATAGAGTGGTTGATAAACTCTATGCCTAATCGTATGAGAGCTGTGGTATAAGCCTATGGAGGCAACACGCGTTATTAAATTAAACCTTTATTAAATTGAACATGATTTTTATACAATAATCAAGTGCCTTCATCAAGGCGCATATCCGACTTGTTAGGCGTAGCTCCATGTCGTGTGGTATTCTGAATTCAAATTTAAAACATTACGATCGAAAAAGATGGTAAAAAGTACTAGGTTTAAAACTGCATCGATAGTTTTTGTTCAATCTAGCAATCATATTTCGGTAAGGGCCATCGAAACCTAAACTCTAAGGTGGGCCAATAGATGTGTCCATAAGAGTGTAATAAATTTTATGTGAATTTTCTTGACCCTTATACCGGGTCTAATTAATGCGAACATAATATTTTTGCCGAAGTCATTTATTGGATGCGATTAAGAAACTACAAAAAAAAAACTGCCTTTAAAACAAACTGTTCCAAATATATTAATATGCTCTAAAAAGTAAAAAATAATTGCGAATTCTTTTTTAGAGTTCTTCGTATTCTTATATTTGGATTCGGTGTCAGCCAAGGTAGGTTATCAGGTTGACACCGACTCCAAATATAAGAATATCCTTTATGATAATCGAGCACATTAATAATACGCAAAAGATTCTCTCCCCCCTCCCCCCAGACTCTGCTACCACTACTTCACACGTAATACGCCTTGTAATATTGCAATGCAGCAACAAACGTAAGGTTATTGCCATTTGATTACAGACAGTTATGTATTCTGCCCTAAAACGCACGCTTAATGTAAGCCCTTGAAGAGTTCCATTGATCATCATAGTTGACTACGACAATCACTTGACGATATCGAAGAGAACTGGATTGAAACCCTACGACAAGCACCACCTTTCATATAAAAAAATCATCAAGATCGGTTCCCCCAGTCGAAATTTATGAGGTAACAAACAAAAAAATAATACAGACGAATTGATAACCGCCATTTTTTGAAGCCGGTTAAAAAATATTCTGAACGTTTATATTTTCTATTCTATAACATCGCAGAAGCGGATTGCTTCTGCAATGTTATAAAATAGAATAACATAGAATTTACTTGGAAATTTTGAAACAATCATTTACATAAGTAATACAAATAAGGTTGCTAGAGAAACACTGTGACTGTACATGGAAATTAAGTGGGGGGATTCCAGTCAGTTTCGCAACATTTTACAGTTTTATTTCCACGGAGAGTAAAAATACAACAATTTGTGTATACTAAATTATCATAGTAAAGATTCATAAACACAAAACCAAAGATGGTCAGTTGAAACTTCAAGCAAGTATAATTAACGAGCATTTACAATTTTTCTTTCTATCTTAACGAGTTTTAGTTTCCTGTCTATGTTTTTTTATTGGAGTATAAAAAACAACCACAGACCTAATATATGTTACGAAATGCATAAATTTATCGAATACTGGTCTTAGATTGGGAACGGTGTCGTTTCAAATTAAAATAACATGTTATGATTATTGTTTTCAAAATCAGTCGCTTAAAAGCCATTTTAAATGGCGCTTTCACGTATAATGTTTTTGAAGAATTATCGTCAATAAACATTAAAATATATAATTATATTTAGCTTATCTACTTTCAAATATCCATCATTGTAGAGAGTTCAATTTAACATACAAGTCAATCATGTGTAGGTTGACCATCAAAAACGTTATATAACTAAACTAATGAAAATACAGATTTAAGTTTCAATAGCATTCATTACATTTAGGAAAAGTCATTATTGCCCTACCTACAATTATTGCGTTTTTTTATAGAAATAAAACACAAAATTAGTATACGGTCTACCTGATGTAATCCAGCCACAAACCCACATTTGCAGAATCAGCGGCACTATATAATCGTTGCTGGTTAAAGGGCTTTGCTAGCCCTATTTCTTCCTAACACGCTTAGACTCCTGGACTAAGTTAATAAAACTCAGTTGTTACTTCAATGTTTATGCTTAGATAGTTTGGGCATGTAGAGATAATGAATGAAAGGAGAGTGACAAAAAGGATTTATGAGTCAAGAGTAAATGCGAAAGTTGGAAAGGGAAGACCAAGGCGAACGTTCCTGGATCAAATCCAGGACATTTTAAATAAGGGCCAAGTCAAGGCTCTAAACCGACGAACTTGTATGAAAGGTTTAATGAGAATTAAAGAAGCGAAGGAGACATGCAAGGATCGTGGCAAGTGGAAGGATGTTGTCTCTTCCTACCCCTATGGGAATGAGGCGTGATGCTCTATGTATGTATGTTACTTCAACATGTTTCTACTTCACTCTGGGAACACCAGTAGGAAAAGTACCACGTCACCGCAGATTATGAGGATGTGGTACTATTACCACCCCTGGACGAGCCAGGTCGATTTTGAGGAGTTAAAGGTTGGCTACAGCTGTTAAATTTTTTATTTCAGATACCTCCCGAAATCTTTATTTACTGCATATATTAACATGGGTAATGAACATGTTTGGGATATTCTTCATCCTGGCAGCCCACGAGCATTACTCCATCGATGTATTTATCGCGTTCTACATCACTTCGAGACTCTTTCTCTACTATCACACGCTCTCTAATAATCAAGCACTGATGCAGAGTGACTCTTCCAGGTAAATAAAATTTATGTTTTAGAACATATGCGTAGTGGTAAGAAAATTAAAATTGCGTGCCTACACAAGTACACATGTCAGAAGTAGAACTTTTTTCTTTGGCAAACTAATTTTTAAGTCTTGTTTATATTTATACAATTCTAAAAGTGTAGAATTCCGAGAGGAGAGAGGGAAAAAGATATGTTAGGAATTTGATTGTCATCAAAATATTAAGTGTCGAAAATTAATACAAATAATGTATAAAAATCGCAAATGACGAATTATAAATAAAAATGCCACTTGTTTTGTCGATATTAGAATTTTTGAATTAAATTTTGTTTTTGAATTAAAAATTTAGAAAAGAGAATTTATGAAATATTTTTATTTTATATTCTATGCAAAATAGTATATGAAATTATTAAACGACGAGTGGAAAATTAAAATGCCACGTTATTTGTAAATATTAAAACTACCTAACCTTTAAACGAATTAGCATTAAAAATGCTGCACATTTACGTGACGCTAATCACGCGTTTCATCCCGTTAAAATTTTACCCTCATGCGCCTAAGGAAGTTTCACTTCAAAAATGTAATTTTATAATGTTGTATTTTGAATATATTTGTGTTTTTCTTCAGTCACATGGTCTAAAGCATACTTATTTTATAATTACAGAACTAGAATATGGTTTCCTTTACTGTCATTTTTCGAATCAGAAGTTGATGGTATTGTACCAAATGAATATGAGGGACCGATGGAGATTGTAAAGAATTTGAAACAATGGGTCATACAGCTTGTGATAGACGTAAAAAATACTTCATTGGCGAAGATAGCCGGCATCAAGATACAGGAAGGCGCAGCGATGGGGGAATACTCCGTTGTAAAGCTCGTCGACGGTATTAAAAGGAACCTTAGTTTAATAGAAGAGTACAAAAGTTCGCGACAGAGGTTGATGACTCTGGATAAGAACGTTCAGGCTGGTCTTTTAGAAGAATTACCCGATAACGATATCAGATGCAAGAATATATCAGATCTTACTGGAGATTCACTTTATAGAGAATTCGGAAATCCTCAGTCTCCTATAATGAAAAAAAATATATGAGCTATGGACTCAATTCCCTGCTTGTATTAATATAGACAATTGCAAATTAGTCTAGATACCTGAAAGTTAAACATTTCCATTATAGATTTTATATCACGTTATTCCATATTTATAATAAGTTTTAATGTGTAGAAAATTACAAAGATTTATTTGCTCAAGATAATCATGAAATATACAAATATGCTTAAATTATTTTCCGCAGTCTTTTATTTCTAAACTGAATGTGACTACCCGAAGTAGCTTTCATTATAAAGAATAAAACTTTCATCCATTCACTTAAGCTTTAAGGAGATGGCGCTGTATACTTTTTCATACTGCTTCATTGGTCTAGTGGTTAGCATGTTCGACTACAGACATGAGGTCCTGGGTTCGAGTCCCGGGTCGGGCCAATTCAAAAATCAATATTGAGTTTTCTATTAAGATTTTCTCAATATTTGCCCGAAGTTGGGAAGTTGGCGGTGTGATCCACCCCCGTGCCTCGGAGAGCACGTTAAGCCGTCGGTCCTGCGCCTGATCTCTCTCCGGTCGTGTCGGATTCCCGTCACATCGGACTATGAGAGTGAAGGAATAGAGAGTACACTTGTGTACTATGCCTGCCAATCCGCAGTGGAGCAGCGTGGTGGGTCTATGCTCTAAAAACAGTCTCTCATATGAGTGAGGAGGCCTGTGCCCAGCAGTGGGACGATAATGGGCTGCTACCTACCTACCTACTTTTTCATAAATACAAATTTTAAAAAATGTAGTTGAATGTATAAATAAAAATTACTTTATTAACGATCGAAAAGATTTGAACAACATTGCGTTCGAAAAGTGAGACAATCATAGAGTTTTGATTTTGATAAACCACCACTGCCATCAAAAATCTCTTAATTTGAAAATTAATAAATACAGGTTCGACACCATAATTTCAAAGTGCATATGAAAAGATATTGATGTTCGTTTTGTAAGACTTTATTACTCTCAGATTAACGCTTGACTCTAATCTAAAATGATAATAAAAAAGAGTTATATTTATAATTCTTTATTGTCTCAGAACTTCCCTATACGCAATATTTAACACTCTGGAGTTCGGCTCGGGATATACTATTTTCTTTAGATTGACATTTTTAAATTTGTTATATCTTTTGAATGGAATGTCCGATTTTAATAATTTGGGTATTGAAATGGTCTTTAATAGAATAAGAATTAATACAGGGGTATGAATAATGTTGTTTGATTATTGTCGGCACTTTTATTACATTTTCAAAAAAAAAGTATTTTTTTTTATGAACTATTGTAGTTATAGTGGCACAACTGCAGTAGTTGGACTTGTGGTGTCGCGGGCTTTTTTATAGTTATTAATACGATCTATAGTATTGTAGAACATTTTTTATTCAATCTTAAATGGTTTTTGCAGCGCACGCGATAACAGATTTTTGATCCCCTTTGTTTTTTTTTTTGAGGAAGTATGTCGCTCAATGAAAAAGCACCTTTCTAATGGTGAAAAAAAATTTTGTGATCGGTCCAGTAGTCTTTCTGTGAAAACGTAACAAACTTCATACAAAAACTCAATTGTTTCCTCTTTATAATATTAGTTTAGATCAATGAGATGTATTCAGCTTATTTTTGTGTTAGATCAAACTATATCGTTACATGCTCAAAAATATAAAACTTGCATCGACAAAATAATTTTAACGACGGGAAGCAATATCATCAGTTACTCGACTAAAGTATAAATCAGCATCGATGACGCGTATTTTAATTTTTGCTTCGAACTTTCAATAGATTATACAACAAAAAAATATTTATAGCTGTTTATCCGTTGTTATAAAGTTGCACTAACGGCATGGGAAACATTATTGGCAACATTAGTGTATAATATTACGGTCTTCATCTTAATTTCGATGTTAGGTACAATAGTCTAGCTGAGGTCCTGCGTTCAATTCAAAATAAATTTGGGATGTTGTAATTGCTAATTGGTCTAAGTCTTGGCTGTGGCTAAACCACCCTTCCAGTCAAGACGTGACACAAAGTATTGCGTTTCAGTATGATACTAAGTAAAAAAAACATTAAGAGGTAAATAAAGGTAATTGCCTGTTTGTAGGTTAGCATGCTAACATTTTAATGTGTATCATGAAACATAGTGTGATATAACATTCAAGCGCCAATGTCGGTGTGAAGTCAATAATTTTAACTGATGGCATTTTTATCCAGCATTATTTATATATATTTTTTTAAATATGATTTAAATTTTATAATAGGAATAAGTCAATGGCAAACCTGTTCAATATGACAGGATGTGAACCACTTTTATGAGATTATATTCAAAATTTTTGCTTTTACGTATTATTTCACGTATTATTAGGATGTCACACAAATAAACACCCGTCCCACTAGTTAAGATGACATTCAAGTACGATTTATGTGACACATCCCCATTCTCTCTCGTGGAAACATGTACACACACGCGCACAAATGTGCATGCGCACACGCATGAACATATGCAGTTTTATTTTAATAGTTCTTCGTTTTTTATATAGCTTAGTATATATCTGTTCTGTTAAATTTGTAATTCTAGTTGTGGATGAGCGAAACCTCTTGTGACAGGTATTATCGTCTTTGCTTAGAGGTCTATGTACATTGTTCAAAAAAATGTGTTATTTGAAATAAACATTGATTTGATACATCATTCCCGTGCATTTTTAAAAGTTTTACTGGCGTTAGCTTACTTAAAACGTCATCATATCTACAGCCCCAGATGGAACGAAGGGTTGATAAAGAAGTAAACACAATTATAATATTTACATAATTTATAATATTGCCAAGCTATTTAATTGCGTAGCATTGAAATAATTGACATAAAAATATTAGTAAAATTGTCTTTAAAATAATATAATTGATGAAATAATTCATAAACATAATCCATTACAAAAGAAAATTAAAATATTAGTAATAATTTTGGATAATGCTCATTGGATATATGTATATTCAATCTGCAAGTCAGCACCTTTGACCAAATAAGGCCTTTTATATCTTAACAATAGTGTCATGTTATTTCATTGAGTTTCTATACAAATGAGCATTAACAAAGGCAAAACATTTAATTCATTATTAGACTTATAATATTCACCGATGCTTAAAAATAACATCAATGATTTAACTTAGTACATGCCTTATATAGGATAAAATAGTTAATAGACTATATTTGAGATAAAAATTTCATTAATAATTAATAAAAAGATTAGGCCACTTTTAGCAACATGTAACTATACAACATGTATCATCATTAAACAAATAACTATTTGCTTATATACAATGACTTAAATATATGCCAAATATATGAATGATGCTTCATAAATAACAGAATGGTGATGAAAAGTGTTTGCTTAGTGCTAAAGTGAGTTTGAGCTGATAGCTTATACTTCCGCAACTACTAGTCGGAGGCGATTGCTTGCTCACTCTGAATGAGAGCTTCAGAGGGATTTTCTGTTTTATGTTCAGAAACTTCTTGTTTTTCCTGTGATTCTTCACGGGAACTAAGGGTACCGTTCTCATTCACTATTTCTTCCACTGGCGTGCTCTCAGATAGTTTAGTTTCAATTTCAGGATCTGCTGCAGTCTTTTCAATGTCATCTACTGGTTTTTCTTCAGATTTCTGTCTAACTGGTGATGATTCTTTTTCTAGTGTGATTTCTTTTTCTGCTGAACCTTCTTTTGCTGCAGCTGATGAATCTAGATCAGCATTACCATTATCTATAGGAGTTTCGCTTTCTTCTTGTGTACTTATAGTTCCTTTAATGGCATTCAGTTTTTCTTTAGTTTCTACATCCTCACTGGTATCTCCATTCACAACAGAACTCTGTAATTATTTTTGTTATCTTAAATATCAGTCAGTTAATGTGAAATCTGATCAATATATACTTTACATTTGAAATGCAAGTTAATGTGAAGATGTTATATAATTATGGTGCTTAAGTTAAAAGGTCAAATGATGCCTTAAATAAAAATATATTATTATTAAATCCTATACAAAATAAATACAGAAAATATTGTCAATTTTAGTTAAAACAATAGATCAGAGAGAATTAAAATAGTTACCTTGTTGTCTGTAGGAAGTTCTTCAGGAGGCACTTCCACTTTCACAAACACTTCTAAAGTATCCATTTCATTTGCTAAGTCAAACAGATCATAATCCTACAAAAGAAAATAATATTAAATTACAACTTATTTACAAGATCACCATAAATTTTACACTATTATATGCCTATCTATATGACAATAACAAAATAGGTATTAAAAATTTCATCCCTACCGAATATGCAATAAATCTCATAAAAATCAGTCGAGCCCTTTCAGACAACAGACACAATAAATTTTCATATAAAAGAAGAAAGAATATATCTCACCCCGCAATATTCCTCATCGTTAAATACTTGGGGCGGCAGTGGCGAACGTGGATTTGGATCACTGACGGTACCTCCATTTGATTTCGAATTATTTTGCATAAAGTCTTTATCAGCTTCTCTGCCAGGTTCAGTTATATCGATTAATTCATATTTGATATTTTTCGAATCTAAGATCATCAAAACACGTTGTTGTCTCTTTTTTACCTACAAATGATTAAAAAAGGATAAAAACAAACAAAACTATGAATCAGCTCTGAAAAAAGTCTAGAAAAGTAGCCCGGCCATCCCAGGCGTTTTCTAATATTAAACTCGCCTCTTTATTTCCCGAGATACCACTTATATACACTTTTACAACCATCTCTGTAGAATTTAATGACGCTTTACAAATAATAAAGTAAATGAGAGCAAATTCTTAACTTTTCTATATAGGCTTGGCCATTAGACGATCGTAATAATAATAATTATAGAGCAGACTGTCAAATATTTGACAGCACAGTGTTACCGCACTTCATTTGTTTTGTATACATTAAACCATTGACCTTTGTCTTTCCAATACAGAAATAAATAAAATGAATATTAGTCTGCAATATTTTTTAAAATCTATAATATGAGTTTATAAATAGAATCAAAATCAAAATAATATAGTATTGTTATTAAACTTGCTACGTATTAAATTATCATGTAAATATGTATTATTTTCCGATATTAAAGGTTAAATTTTGTTATATACCGATATCATGATTCCTAAATTCTGAAATAAAGACCGAGTCCGAAATTCAACGTTAAATCTACGCGAAATTAAAATAGACGCACAATTAACGTAAGTATTTTATAGTAAATGTCAACCTATATAACCAATAAAGTATTCAAATTGTTATTGTATCGGAATGTATAACGTAGCCCAACAAGCTTTAGATAACGATTTCATTAGCATATTAAAGTATGACACCAATATATAACTGATATTGTACTAAAGTGGTGATATTATCATATTAAAACAACACTAATTAGTTTTTTTTTGAACGAGATGAATCTATGATGAATGGCAATATTTTGATAGATGGGGAACAAGTGGAAGAGGTGAAAGAATTTGTATACTTGGGATCTAAATTTACAAAAGATGGAACATGTGAAAGTGATATCGAAAGGAGAGTGAATGCAGGGAATATGGTAAATGGTGCTCTGCATGCTTTTATGAATAGCCAGATGGTGTCTCAAAGGGCTAGACTGGCAGTGCATGCTGGAGTGTTGGTGCCAACACTTATGTATGGTAGTGAAAGTTGGGTATGGCAGAAGAATCACAAAAGTAAAATAAATGCGGTAGAGATGAGAGCGTTGAGAAGCATGAGTGGATTAAAACTGAGTGACAGAGTAAGAAATAGTGTGATAAGAGAACGTTGTGGTATAAAAGAAGACGTAGTGACTAAAATTGAGAAAGGTATGCTTAGATGGTTTGGGCATGTAGAGAGAATGAATGAAAGGAGACTGACAAAAAGGATTTATGAGTCAAGAGTGAATGCGAAAGTTGGAAGGGGAAGACCGAGGCGAACGTTCCTGGACCAAATCCAGGACATTTTAAATAACGGCCAGGTCAAGAGTACTCTAAACCGACGAACTTGTATGAAAGGTATAATGAGATTGAAAGAAGCTTAGGAGATATGCAAGGATCGTGGCAAGTGGAAGGATGTTGTCTCTGCCTACCCCTATGGGAATGAGGCGTGATGCTATGTATGTGTGTATGCTAATTAGTAATTTAATTGTCAGACACACGAGAATATATGGATAGTGTATTTATTATTTTCTTGTTTAATTACTTACACATTCTATCAATAATAAATATTGTTAAAACTAACTGCATGGTATTTGGCTGCCCCAGAACACACTATGTCTACTATTTGGCAACTACCATGGTCCGCTATAAAGAATGAATATATTATTAAGCAGAAAGACAACAGTAAGCTTACTCAGTAAACCAGGTGAATAAAGACTACACACATCATTACCATCGGCTATATTTTATAGAATGATTAACCGATCTTGTATGAAAGGTTAAGCTACATTTTCGGTTGTAATAGAATCATATACATACAAATTTTATTCCACGCGTAGCTAAGGATCGCTGGGGCTGATTCTGATAATATTTATTCATATATACGCGGTAGCTTCATGTTAAGAAGCTTATGTTATTCTTCTTATCAGCTAAAAGCAAAGTAGCATCCTATTAACGTCCCACTGCTGGGCACGGGCTTCCTCACTCATATGAAAGGGTTTTAGAGTATAGATCCACCACGCTGCTCCACTGCGTGCTGGCAAGTATAGTACACAAGTGCACTCTCTATTCCTTCACTCTCATAGTCAAATGTGACGGGAATCCGACACGACCGGAGAGAGATCAGGCGCAGGACCGACGGGGCACGGGGTTGGATCACACCGCAAACTTCGGGCAAATATTGAGAAAATGTTAATAGAAAATTTATTATTGATTTTTGAAGTGGCCAGACTCCGGACTCGAACTCAGGACCTCATGTGTGTAGACGAACACGCTAACCACTAGACCAATGAGGCAGTTATATGTATCAGCTAACTAACAGCAAAAGTAAGGCCGATGCAGTCGTTCCGGAGATTAGGAGGGACAAATAAAAAATCGAAAATTGTTTTTTTTTCATGAGAATAGATTTAGGTGGGACTTATTAAGTTGTTAATCTATATTATCTAATAAACTAAGGGTTGGGTCCAAAATACTGTACGTTCTACACGGGGCGCTGAACTATTGTCTAGTCAAATCGATGCGTAGACAACGCTGCTCTAAACCGAGGACCAGACTCGCTGCTTTCCAACCCGCCCTTCTACGCTGTGAATGTCATTAGGGCTAGCAACATTAATAATTTGGAACAAAAAGTGATTATGAAAACAACATTTCTTTATACAAAATTTATTCAATTTGCCAGTATACAAATGCATAATATTGTCTGGTAAATTTGAAACATCGCAATGTAGCCGCAACTTAAACACCATAACAAAGCTATACTAACAATAACGGAATGTATTACTAAATACTATTTATATGTTAATAACCATTGTGATATTATTGCCACTGTAAAATCATTCGTCATCATCATTATATCAACCTACTCTACAACAATCTTGCAAATTATATTATTGTTATGAATTATTATGGACACTGTCACTGATCATTGAGGTGACCAGAAAGGCGGTTTCTTTTTAAAAGTTTGAAACTTAAAAGTTTTAAAATACGTTATTGTATTATTCGTACATTTACATATATCGACGACTAATTAGTTCTGTTTAAATAAAAGTAATTGTTTCTTATAAGATTAGTGTAACAGTGTCTATAATTTTCAGGGTATAAATTTTAACGAAGCTTATTGCTTTTACTAACTGTGAATGACCAAAATTATATTTCCACAATCAAATTGGACAGAAAACCGAATTATGAGCGAAAATTTGAAAAAGTTGGGTTCAACAATAACCATGTTATGCTTAAGTAACGGTATTTACATCGAAATCACAGACTACCTATATATTTTACTTGTATAGATACAATGAATCAATCATAATAAAAAATGAGAACCGAATTATTGAACTGGAAAGGGTCAAAATTAACATTATTATGGGTATATACACGATAACATAATATGTAAATTTTATTTGAAATTTTAAGTTTCTATAAGAACAAAAATATGTTATGCTATCCTGGTAACTGGCATACGTCCAAACAGCTGTTAGTGAAACAGCACGTACAATTACTACAATGTTAATTCATTGTAAAAATAACGTTTTATTTTCTATAGAACCAAAGAATGAGCATTTTATTGATGAGATAAAAATAGCCAAATATGTGATTGGTAGACCAAATATAAATTTTAATCAATCAGTATTTTTTAACTAAACCTGGGTACGCGAGAGTAAAGTTTTCTTTGATATTTTACTTTCATTACCTTTATTTATACTTTTGAGTCACCTGTCTTAAATATAATAGCATTGATGTAGTAAAATGATGAAGTAACCTGCTGATGCGACCTTGAAAGATTTTGTCGTCAACTCGTCATTGTTTATGATGCGTGGGCACTGAAAAATTCGCGTGACGCTTCCTTCACGCGATACGTCGCAAGAATCTTTAGATAAATACAAATAATAATTAGCAGCCCATTTACTCGGTAGGATAGGTCAATCGCGGTGTTGTAATTATATAAATTCCGTGTAGATACATACATAAAACTGTAACCGGGAATTCATAAAAGTATGACTGGCTTGGATTATGTAACGGCATGAGGATGGAACGAATCTAAAATATATCGCGCATGAATGAGATGTTTACAATTATTGGTGTTGTTAGTATTTTATAATGAATCATGCACATTATTTTTTAATGTAGTCAATTTTCTATTTAAGAAAAATACAGGACGCCACCATCTAAAACACACTATACGTCGGGAGGTATAGTTGTGGTAGATATGCATTGCATCAAATTCGGCGAACAATATTCGGTGAAAACCTTTCCTGTTGCACAATAAATAAAGTCAAACAAACTAGTTTTCATATCTTTCATATTCAAAAGCGAAATGTGTCGCTACAATTTCATGTTGTGACCTACCAAAACATCTCCAAAAGTTTACCAGTACAAATTCTTGCATGTAACTGGGATACTGATTCTCCACAAAATGATAGATGTACCGTTTTTTCAATTGCGGCTTCAATAAATAACATAATATGCATAATTGCTATTATTTTATTTAATAAAACAAGTGGAAGAGGTGAAAGAATTTGTATACTTGGGATCTACATTTACAAAAGATGGCACATGTGATATTGAAAGGAGAGTAAATGCAGGGAATATGGTAAATGGTGCTCTGCACGCTTTTATGAATGGCCAGATGGTGTCTCAAAGGGCTAGACTGGCAGTGCATGCTGGAGTGTTGGTGCCAACACTTATGTATGGTAGTGAAAGTTGGGTATGGCAGAAGAATCACAAAAGTAAAATAAATGCGGTAGAGATGAGAGCGTTGAGAAGCATGAGTGGATTAAAACTGAGTGACAGAGTGAGAAATAGTGTGATAAGAGAACGTTGTGGTATAAAAGAAGACGTAGTGACTAAAATTGAGAAAGGTATGCTTAGATGGTTTGGGCATGTAGAGAGAATGAATGAAAGGAGACTGACAAAAAGGATTTATGAGTCAAGAGTGAATGCGAAAGTTGGAAGGGGAAGACCAAGGCGAACGTTCCTGGACCAAATCCAGGACATTTTAAATAACGGCCAGGTCAAGAGTACTCTAAACCGACGAACTTGTATGAAAGGTTTAATGAGAATGAAAGAAGCGAAGGAGATATGCAAGGATCGTGGCAAGTGGAAGGACGTGGTCTCTGCTTACCCCTATAGGAACGAGGCGTGATGCTATGCATGTATGTTTATTTAATACATTTACGAATCTCCAATTAAACAACAAATGGTTATATAATACATTATATATATGATATATAATATTTTGTCCAATCCAATTAGAATTTTGTAGATGTAACCCCAACTTGCGAAATTTATTTTAACTTACAAATGTACGTCCCATTATGTCAATAACAAAAATTTAGGACAATATATATTTATATGTATAATAATTACAATACATAAACATAAAAATTACAATACTATAATATTGCTATTTTCTACAAGAGGAATGTTAAAAGTGTCCTAAGTACTCAGCAATAAACAAATTTAAGGCAGCATATTCAGGTAAGTAAATAAATTAGGGTTAATGTNATTATTATTATTATTATTATTATTATTATTATTGTGGCGCTCGGGGCTTCAATAATGCAAATAATAAGTATTTATTAATATAATTCTCATTAATGCAGTCTTCATAATAATCATTAGTTTTATAAGAAACAAGTTATCATGGTAATTCGTTATTAGAGGTTATTGATATAATTGATTTTTTCGCAGATATAATAATTTCATGGTTACGTTATTGCATGGTTAATTAAATCGCTTCATTGATCAATTTGTTGATATATTCAAGCTTACAGGGGGCATCCATTAATTATGTGAGACTTTAATGGAAAAGGGAGAAAGTCGAGTGGAATATCACTCCATTTCATCTACATGAGAAAGGGGAGAGGGGTCTTCGCTTATCTTACGTAATTTTATTTATCAAATGTTAAGTATTAAGACAATTTTTCAGTAAAAGGATTTTAATTCTTCGAGTGCACACATAAATATAACAATAAATTTTTTATAAGGAATAATATGGTAGATATTTAACAAACGACATCGCTAAGAAGTCTAAAAGACAGGCCAGTAGAATTGTGTTGTATTAATAAGTGAAAAATTTTAATGCTTTTTGTTACTTAAAGTAACAGCCTAAAAGTGAAACACGTTAAAGTGTTAAGATGGCGCGCCTGTTACCTTTCTCTATACATCAGAGCCAAATTACCCCACTATATGTATAATGTCTATATCTATGATTATTTATATACATATATTAGTGAAAATGAATCACTCATTTATTACTCTACGACAAATCGGTCGACTGACTTAAAATTTAGCAGTTACGCCGTTCGTGATGTAGATGTCCACTACGAATGCCCATACTCCCAGGGGAACTACTATAAGACAATAAAAAATGTAATTTAAAAAAAAATCAAACTTTATGTGGTCTTAAGTAATAATCCTATCAATACCAATTTGTAATAACGTATAGGGGGAGTTTAAAATGTCTTTTTTAATTGATGAATAGCTCCTCGTAGCGTGGTATGTATTTAGAACTTTTAATGCTTGAGGGTATGTCTTTGTCTGTGCGTTAATAAAAATTAACCGAGTAGCCCACCCGAATTTACTCAAAGAAAGGTTACACATTGCGATAATAGTCGCAATTTTTTTTTGGAATCGACGGGGGCAGGGGGGGTAACCTCTTTGGGGTCTAATTAAAAAGAAAATAATTCCAAATAACTTTGGTTATTACCCTTTTTCGCGATAAACTGATAATAAGCAAGTCATTGAATAACCAAAAAATCACCCTAAAATCCATCCATCCTAACATCCTATTAAAGCAATGCGGAATCCTAACTCGACTGGGCTATAGCCGAACAGAAATGGATCATGTTACAAATACCGACCAAATGATTTATCAATATTTAATCATTATAGAGATATCCACTATAATGAATCAGGTATAAATAACTTACAAAAGAAAAGATCATCAGTTTGTGATATATAATTCGTACTCGCTGCAATATCTACGAAGCATACTGAGGAAGCGACTGCAATTGGCCATAATTCCTCAACCATTAAAACCTTCGTCTGAACCATTAAAATAACGAATACTACTGAAATACTGCATATTCTCCGCTAATGCACAGGGCCGCATTTAGAAGAAGGGGGAGGCAATTAGGGCTAAGGCCCCGTGTCATTAGTAAGTATTCACATCTGCCTTCGTTTTCGGGAGCGGTCTAATTACGCCTTGTATGTTTGTTAAATGTAAAAAAATGGTAATTTTATTTCGAAAATAATTTGTAACCAAGGAGTCCAGACCTCTAAATCCGACCCTGCTAATGCAACTTGCATTTGACGTCCCGCATTACTCGTTGGATTTTAGAAGACATGTCGCTGATTTAATATGACACTGTCACATTCAGTACCAATTTTGATTAATTTCCAGTAATTTCTACGTCATTTATATTGTAGCTTTATTAATAGAGTGTAATAAAAAAAATCGTCTCCTCTTTTCTTGTTAAACTTTCAAGTGTGTCGATTGGGCACAGATTATCACGCCACGTCGTTTGGTTTTCAAGAAAATTCAGAAATAAATTTTAATCATCTACAAATAGTTGAAAGATTTCGTGAAACCATCAGAAAAAAAGTTAGTGCATACAACTGCATTAACAGGGAGTTGGAACATTTTTACGGATGTCACTCGTATGAGGCCGTGAGAGCAAAAATATCCTAAAAGATTTATGTTATTGGGCCAAGTTTTCTTAAGAAATTCAGTTTATTTTTTTTAGACAAGCCACTGAACTCGACCTGTGCTGGATTAAAATCCATACATTTGAAGTAGCTACTAACGCCATTTATGTTAAACGATGAACAAGTCAAATCCTGATGATGAGTATGATAAATTTTATCCAGTCTAATCTTTTAGCATACATACACATTTCCAAATTTACCATGATTTTAAGAAAGATAATTCTGCTACAGTTTCATTGGACATTTACACAAAAGCCGGTTGGTAGTAATATAAATAGGTTATTAAAATTTTCTATGAATCCGACGTAGTACCAAAATCATAAGTAAGACTGCAATTGCGCTCCTGGGTTCATATTATAGCAGCGAAGTGTCATTTGACATGCAGTGTGAATCAGCCGACCAGCGAAATAGGCAAAAAGCATGACGAAGTGTCGTTGTTCAAACGGGAGTGCCGAAGTCAGGGTCACCACGCCCCGGCAGCAAGCGCGGCGCCGTGGGAGGATGTGCTGGGTTGGGAGAACGTCTCTCAACGTCCCCGTTCCGCACGCCACTCTCCAATACGCGTCGCGCCGACCCTATCCTACACAATAAACATATTTTTTGAAATAATACTTATTTTACACACGCTTGATTTGGCGAACGCGTGCAGAACGTTACGAAAAGCGTCGGCCAGGCGTTTGGATGGTAGACTAAAAAAATAAAATATTTGTAGAAAAATTATATATATGTCGGAGAATAAGAGAAAGACGAACATAGTCCCTTAATGTTGGTGCAACCAAAACACTTTATTAATTAACTCATAATGTCCATTCGCATAATGTTCCCGATATCATTACACAAATACATTAATATATAATACATTATATATTAATGTATTTGTGTAATTTGCTAGAGTATATTGATTGAAATATAATACAAATACATTAATTCACATTAATATTAATAGCCGGGGATTACAATAGCCAGGGGTACACATCTTGTCTATGTTTCCATGAGTCATATTACGGTACACGGGTAAGCGGTCGCGGCTCCCTGAGCTATTACTGAATCTTTACAGGTCTTCCGAGTCAGTAATATCCTAATGCCCTATATTTGCCTTTGCCGTTTATTCCCTTTTCCTACCCATTCCTGCCAGTCCTGGCTAGAGGCATTGCCTAGTGGCAAGCGGAGGACCTGGGACCGGGCGAACCCAGAAAAGGCTAGCCTTATTCTGGCATTTGGGGCTCTGCCAGAATGGACCTATGTATCCTTGCTTCTCGTGGGAACGCAATGGCTAAAATAAGAATAAAAATAAAAATAATGGCGATGTAATTCGCAATCTACCACATCTCGTTCGTAATGGGGGCGAAAAGCGGACCACAGAGAGCCGCTTTGCTACTTTGAATGTACGAGGACTGATAAAAGAGTCTGTCAGGGAGTTGGTATCATACTTTCTGAAAGAATAGTTGTGTGAAAGAAGTGAAATGTGTAAGCCCAAGGCTCATCTGGATCAGGCTAAAACTTGGCACAGGCACAAATAACCTCTGTGGATTGCAATGTATATAAAACAGATGATAATAGTAAGGATGAGAGTATAAAAGCGATAAAAGGTATGAAATATGGTAAGTCAGCTGGGTATGGCAGAGTATCAGTCGAGATGCTGAAAGCAAAACATCTGGAAGAGGTGAAGGAATTTATATACATGGGCTCTAAATTTACAAAAGATGGAACATGTAAAAGTAATATTGAAAGGAGCGTGAATATAGGGAATATGGTAAATGGTCCTCTGCATGCCTTTATGAAAGTCAGAGGGTATCTCTAAGGGCCAGACTGGCTGTGAATGGAGGAGTGTTGGTGCCAACACTTAGGGTAGTGAAAGTTGGGTGAAAGAAATGGTGAAAGAAGAAGCACAAAAGTAAAATAAACGCGGTAGAGATGAGAGGGTTGAAAAATATGAATTGAAACTCAGTGTCAAAGTAAGAAATAGTGTGATAAGAGAACGTTGTGGTATAAGAGAAGATGTAGAGACTAAAATTGAAAAAGGTATGCTTAGTTGGTTTGGGCACGTAGATAGAATGAATGAAAGTAGACTGAATAAAAGGATTTATGAGCCAAGAGTGAACGGGAAAGTTGGTAGGGTAAGACCAAGGCGAACGTTCCTGGACCAAATCCAGGACATTTTAAATAAGGGCCAGTACTCTAAATATAGTAGTTATATATACATATTATGCATTTTTTATTTAAAATATACAATTAACCATGATAACATTATATCGAACCTTAACATTAATACAGACAAAATAAAAGTAACTAAAATGCGCCATCAGAAGCAAATGGATGGGTGCCCATAAGGCTGGCAGCGTTACCTCTTTGGACAGCGATACTTATACGCTGTCCGAAGTACCACCCGGCCTTAGGGTCACGGGTGACATCAACTAAGTGAGATGAGATTTCTTTCAAAAAGCTTTTAGCCTCAGGACCCCACGGTCCCAATGTCTCCACGCCAAAAGGCACAAATATGTATTCTAAAGCAAGGCTCTCATATTTGCGCCTCTTGGCGTTTTCAGCTAATGACGCCGCCGCTCCCGCTGATTTGGAGGTAGCGTCAATGTGAGATGGTGCAAGCGTATCAACACATGTAGCATCCCACACCAACGACCTTCCTTTTTTCCAAGGCATCAACGACAAACCATCAGGTCTCTTACCATCATCACGTGCAATTCCATTCGGCTCGAGAATAGCCGGCACGTAATGGTGACAAGGGTCCTTCTGATAATACATATTATAATTTTTTGATACGAATATCAAAATATTTATAAAAATAATTATTAATATATAACTGAATGGAAATTATGACAAAAATAATATATTATCGATTTGGTATCTGTGCTGCAATTATTCAAATTTTATAGTTTTCACTTCTATCGGCTGCCAATTTTTTATTATTGCTGACAGGTAAGCACTTTACCGTGATCTAACCAGATGATAACTGATGGTATAGTCTAATGAAGGAAGCTAACGTGGTCAGAGGCAACCTCTTATCGCTTTCTACATAGCATACCGGAACACAAGCCTTTTGTTTGGCGGTACCTCTTTGCTGGTGGGGTGATAACTAGCCTAGGTCGAAGCCTCTCATCAGTGTAGTATTTGATAAAATAGAAATTACAAGTTGTAGGCATTAAAACTTATATTTAGTACAAAAGAGCAATAAAAAAAAAACTATTTTTGAAACACTGTTATACAAAAATTTCGATTTTATAGTTGACTCTTTATAGTTTATGCGAACGATATTTCTCTCTATATTTATTTTAACGAAAACTGACTTGTTCAGTATTCATATCTCGTCTACAATTTTTTTTAGAAACTCCTCGTTGTATGTTTTAAAGCAACTCTGTATCATGATATTATTTTATCGTTGCAATTATATAGAGACGTGGATTCTTCTGCATCTACAGGAGTTACGTTAGTATTGCAATTAATTTTCCATTTTGAAAATAATTACGCAGTTGCGTTAAGTGGCGCTCTAAGTCTTGTTTTTACAGAGTAAATTTATAAATCAATGCATCAAATACTTACCTGAAGCTCTTAGCTTCTTTTCTTGTACGGTTATCACCATTTGATTTATTAGCAGTATAAAATGTGTCTAAAGGGCGAGGCTTTGCATCCCGCAAGGATTGGTCATTTGGAGTTAATTTCAACTTTGAGGCAGTAGTTGTCATACTGGCCGGTAAAGTCGCCGTTGCAGTTGACACTATCACAGTAGTCGCCTCTGACGTCACAGATTCTGCGACAGCATTGCACGTAGCAAGAGTATTCGTCGCCACAGTTTGGGTATGGCAGAGTTTTGCCGAAGGTAACCCTGGCGTAAAATCTGGCGTCGAATTTTGGCAATTGTTTTGCAATTCTGTCGGGAGAGTAACAAAAATAAATGATTTTATATAACAAAAAGGTTCTGTACGCGCCTTCAGAATATTTTTTAATAGCATAATATTGATAATAATTGGATGGGTAAATAGAATAAATTGAAGCACTTTTTATACCTATTACTGTGGTCTAACCCCATATTCGAAAACGTATTTTGTATTAACTCAAATCAAATCACACATAAAATTCTCCATTCATGTAGGATACAACAGCACTGTTGAATCGTCTGATACAGTGATCTACTACTGATGACGACATTAAAGAACGACTAAATTTACTAAGACGGATTCTTTCAAACCCTGCTTTGAGGAGAACTCGCAGTCCCTTTATTGGGAAACCTTTTTTGATCATTATCATTACAATAACATTTCAATTTATATTATTACAGTTACAGATACGGGGATATGCATTCACTCCCACGGTTTTTTATCATATGCGTAAACTTTCCAGTTGTAGATGAATATATGTAAAAAAATTCTAAAAAGAATAGTGATTTTGATTCCAAAATTCCATAAAAAATACGTACCTATATTGTTGGTGTCTGGCAATAAATTTACAAATTCAGTCCGATGGTTGTTAGAATCATTCCTATGGTTTGTTAATTCCACCCCATTGGGAGGTTCGGGGTGATGATTGGCTAGTCCGTGCCGTTGATGACTATCACCAGTCTGGTGACTTGGTGTTTCCGACACGAGATGATCATCTGAAGATTGGGCATCAGATACAGCACAGTATGCCCCTTTAGTGCGCCAGTCCTGGACCATAACGTGGTACATTTTATTACTAGGGTGAATTCTTTTTCAATTCTTATTATTAGTTTCATATTTTTCAATCGGTAATAACATACATATCCATCTAAACTCATCATGTATTGGATGACACTTGATGTCGGTACAGTATTTTAAAATATTAACTCAAAACCGTATTCGCAAAAAAATAGAAAGCCATCTATTTAAATATTACGTGAAATGTTTAAGTAAATCTTTCATTAAAATGAGTTTAAGCAGATAATATACGAATTGACTTTAATTTTTTTTATATTACTTCTTATTTAAAGCAAAAATTAATTTAACTAAATATATGACCATCTTGTTTATTGTAGTTTAAGTACAGATACGTAACAGCTCATAAACCCACATTTGCAGATAGGATGTTCGAGGAAGATGAAGGGAATGTTGCTTAAACACACTAATGTACGCCTATGAGTACATATTACCAAATGGATAATCCAAAATCGCCACCAGAATATGCAAGTTTCCTAAAAATGTTGTTTTTCACAGAAAATAAGACCGATGTATTAAAAAAAACCTGAACCACAAAGTTTCCGTGTGGCTTATATAATTATTATTACATATGTATTTTTCTATCATATAAGTAATAAGTAAAATTTTCACGCTTTCGTAACAGCAGAAAAAGGTGAATTACTTAATTACTTGTTTCTTATATGTTACCAATATTCTAGAAAATAAATGAGTAACATAAAACTTTTATACCTGTGGCTTTCGTTTCTTCTTGAGAGAAGTTCTGGAGTGGACGGGCGTAGACCGCTGCGAAGTGGAGGAGCCGGACACTGCCGACACTGGCGCCATCTGAACACATGAAAACGTATGTATGTTTCTCATTCATTTTTGTAAACCTGAACAGAGTAATATAATTTCATAGAGAAAATTTTTGAAGAGTAATTTAAAATATAAGAAGAAAGTAAGAAAATATCTTTATTTATACAATAATTGACTATATTAAAAAATAACTGTGGTAGGAAATATCATCTATTATCTTTACTATGTTTGTCAATGGGTTTTGATAATAAAACACGATATTACAAAATTAGATCATAATTGATAACCATAAGCGTAAAATGGGACTAAAACACAAAGCCTAATTTGGCGACACTGTCACGTATTGTATGATGAACTTATATGCCACCATATAACATAATGTTATGGGTTAACCTGTCAACGCCCGGTTGCATCAAGCGGTCTCGTAAACAAAACGGTGCTACTCTACCAGTGACATCATACGATGTCGTGTGTTCTGAATATGAGTGTCATAAAGCCCATTTTTGATTATAAAAATTGGATGTCTATGGACTTTTATCTCTTGGGTACAAAATAAGGGGCCGTTGTCTGGTTAACGTAAACAAACTAAGCGACAAACACACTTAAAAGTACATACACAGCGTTCTTGCATGTATAATAATAATAAAAATCTTTACATGTTTTGTTACATAATAATATATCCAGCTAATTTAGAATAATATTGTATAAATTAATTTATTTAAATTTTATATTAAATGTAATAAGGGAAGTGGGCGGCCTTAAGACACAGGTTTTAGAAGAAGGTCTGCCCGGTGTTACAAATAGTTGTAAAGAAATCAATATTCATTTCATTTCATTATAGCGCTTTATGGTGATATTTGAATCCTATAATTTACGACTTTATCGTTTATATGATAATGACGGCAAGTTTATTTGCCTTGAGAATTTTTTTTAAACTTGATATGTGTACGTGGGTATACGCATGTGTGTTATGTTTTATTTTACTGCATAATATTTATCATAACATTTACCTCTAGTCTTGCTTCAATTTTGATGGAATCATCATCCATGTCGAGGATTGATAGATTATTAACATTATTGTAGTCAGCGTAATGGGCTCCTGTAATCTCTATGCTCTCTTTCCTACTGCTATAATCTCCTTCGCCTCTTATGTCATACGTGCATACATCATTCCTAGGAGGGTAAGGTCCAGGAGCTCTGAGGCCGTACGAATCTTCCGGCAACCGTACACCATACGCTGTATTCGGAGCCTTCATTGCGTATGGCACGTTATCGCCCCGAGAGTCATATTCTCCAATGTCATCCCTCGTCCTATATGGTCCACCGTCGCCGCATTCACTGCCCGATGGACTGCTAAAAACAAGTTGTAACAGATTAAGACAATTTAGAAAATGCGATTTCCTAAATTTGCCATACCGGGAAGCCAACCCAGGATCTCTGCTAACGAAACCAACAAAGGCGTCAAAGTTAATTATAATTATAATTATAAACCGAATGGCTTCACTGTAGTAATAATGCAAGCTTGCGAGCAGAAGCTCTAAAATTCTGGGACTAATTTTACGAGGGTGTGGACTGCAACAAGACGTTTCATCAAGTAAATTTGCGTTCCAGCATAGAAACTCGCAAGATAATATGTGATATGGTCTCGTTTTCTCCCCCCAAGAAAAACTTGTCTGTGAGCGAGCCTAAGACAGTATTGATAAAATCTTATTTGATTCTGTACATTGATAGATGAGGTTAGTCTGTAATTTCAAAATACCTTAAATATTTTATTATATGAACATAATTATCACGATTATGTGTAAAATACACTGCAATACGTACTGGTGGTTGTAATCAGGTGTCCGTGGTGCTGTGGGCGTAGCGCCTGACGCGTCAGGCTCCTCTTCAAATACATCCCCATCTTCCGGATATAGAGGAAATCTAGGTAAAACATTTTTGATTTTTAACTTTCTTTGTTCATAATTAACTACTTACTGTTCACGGCGTTGTCATTCGCGTAGTTTTCGATCACGTGCTATAATGGGAAATCAGTTCTTAGTGTCTACTTCGCGAAAGCTAACTTGCTAAATTTTAAGCCAATCAGGCAAATCGTTTTGGAGATATTTGCTTTGACGGTTAACGCGCTTTGACAAAGTTTCCCGCACAGGAACTACAGTTCAATAAAGATTGTTAAGTCTAAATATAATAATTTAAATAGCTGTATACTGGTACTCAATTTTTAAAATAGCGGTACCTCTGTGCTAGTATGTAGTAACAGGCCAAGGCCGTCTGGGAGACCAGTCCAGACCGAGATATATTAGAAAAAATAGTTTACTAATTTGTCCGTTAGTAACGCAACTAGGGACTTTCGCTTGCATATTGGCATACATAAGCAAGCGTGGCGGTCAAAAAACTCGAATTGAATATAAAGATATTTGTAATATCTGAAACCATAATAGGAAGAGTTCATCCAGTTTATAATTATTAATTGTTTTCGCACTCATTCTATCTTGGAAACTCTAAGATAATGAGAACTTTTAATCTAAGAAATGTCCCTCCGTCCAAGGATCAAAGATTTCTTAGCTCATTTTAGATCGAGTATAACAATGAAGGGCTAAATTGCAATGGTTTTGGTCCAAACACTTGAGTACTATAATATCTTAGGTTCAGATCGCAACTTATCTATTTATTAGTAGTCCAACATTGAAGGGATACCTGTAATTATCTTCGGAGAGGCGATCATCATCATCTGTAGCGATGAACTGAACACAGAGCGCACAATCACCTTTGACGCTTTGTAGAGCTTGCACGGCTTCTTTATGGCAGGCCTGTGGGAATCGAAAAATGTACATACAGAAAACACATAAAATAAAAGACATGAGAATGTAAATTTTTGGATGGACAAACAGATTTGTTTTCAAACACCAGTGAAATTCAATATTTACCTTGAAATAAATATACGCTAGGATTAAAAAGGACACGGTAAGGACAGATAGTATATGTATTTGGATTCCGGCGAAGTTATATGGATAACCACTTGAACTTTTTGCGAGAATGACACTCATATACCTTATCTACAGTAAAAAAACATTACCATAATGTTTACTTATTCCAAGATTTCTGTATTTTTTTGTTGTTTTATCAATTAAAATGTATTATGTAATAACTTTGCTGGTGGTAATAGATGGCGCCACATACACTTTCAGTCACGCAGTCTGTGTAAAATGTTCTATATTATACTATACGAATTAAAACCTCATCCAGAATGTTGTTCCTTTCACCCCAAAGAACGAAAACAAGAAATAATTTATTTCCGTCACATCATTTTCCAAGATTTACAAAATCAAAATATAGCCACTCAGCTATCAGCATGAGATTACAACAACAGTCCCCGAGGCCGATTTCTAATTGCCAATGATCTAGACTGCTGTGCAGGTATTTTTATCCTGAATGAACGAAACCTCACCAGTCGTCAAATATTTTAGGTCACAAGCCGTTTTCACCTGCGTTAGATCGAGGTCATTGATGGCGAGTATAGCGTCACCCACGTACAGCTCGCCAGTGAGAGCAGCTGGTCCTCCGGCTTCCAACTCCGAAATCAGGATTGGCACGCCGTGTTCACGACCGCCCTAAATAAAAACAAAATATCTCATCTATCTGTATCTCGTATTGTGTATAACAACGTGTTTTACTTTTACTGTTATATGCATATCCTATAACAAAAAAACCTAACCTTTATACGATATAATAGATGGTGGTAATAATCAATTTATTTAAATGGACACAGATTATGTCTACCGTCGTGAAGAAAACTCTGGAAACAGTATAGGTAGGTGCTGCGAGAGAGATCGCTAATTGGAGAACTGAGTGGGGAGAGAGGTGCCATGGCGACACCTCGCCACGGCATGCGTCGGTCTCACGCGCTGCTATAGTTGTTACATATTGATATATTTCAATGCTTATTTAAAAATATGTAACAAAGAATACACAAACATCCATATACGTTTTACAGATATTTTAAAGAAAGATATGATAGGACAGTTTATTTTTGCAAGCTACAAAATCCTACCGAATGTTATGGTAGTGTGACCGTTTGCCGATTGATTTCTATAAAAAATATAAACATGGCATCGAATTTCCAAGAATCTGCGGTACGGTTAATGCTGCCACTTGAGAAAAATACAAAGTAAACAGTGCTAGAATGTGGTTATTTAAAGTGGGGCGTGATCGCTATATAGTTAGACAACAAGTTAAACTAACCAGTCAAATAATTCCGTCGATTTAAGTTATTTGACGGTAAATCGACTGTCGCAATTGTTAGATTCACGTATTGAATTATTTTTATATATTAAATTTAAAAGTTTCGTCAAATAGAATAGAAAGGAGAGGCATCGAGCTTTACGATAGTTAACACATTTGAACGATTATTAAAATCATCGAGTTAAAATCATTTAAGTAAAAAAAAAACACACATTCACACGTTTGTAGTGTTTCAAACATAAAATTGAAAAACTTTTGATATATATCTAATCATTGTAATCACTAGTAAATTAGCAAAGTGACGAATACTGAACCACAGTTTATACTAGTACAGTGGCCATCGATTATTATTTTAATAACAACAATGTATGTGTCTAGTAATATACAAATAAATATATGTATATTAAGTGCAATGATAATTACTAACGCTATATAGAGTTTAACACCGCATATAAATACCGTGACTGAGATGCCTAGGCCAAGGTGTGGCGAGCGCCGAACGCGCACAGTTCGCGGTGCGGGCGGGACGCGTGCATTCTGTGGTGGGCGTGGGGCATGCGGCGCCAGACCGCGGCACACCCGCACTAGTGTTTTATGACGCTGAAGCAGAATTTCAGCTTCCACCTGCCAGTATAACATACCATATATGACAAAATGTCCTTTATTTTCTTGTAGCGGGCTCAACCAAATCCTTCCTACCACTACATATCTACCTTTGAAGAAAAACATCTTTACGCACGTTTGGCTGGTGAATGCGTGACGGAAACTTTTGGAAAAATGTCGGGCAAGGCAAACTGAAGTTGAGAGGGAGGTACAAGTTAATGAAAACAGGAAATGAGATGGTATTACGTTTAATATATTGGTGTGGACAAAAAAGAGATGCAACCACACATTCTCTTTAGTTATTTTTCATATACTAGTGTATGGGCAAGGGAGAAGTGCGAAGACACATTGTCTTTCTCTCATAGGCAGTTATGTTTCGTATATATCGACACAGTGTGCTATATAATTAAGAAAGTTTTATGGAAGTGAAACTTATTTAGGTGCTTGAGGGTAAATTTTTTTAGGGGTGAAACGTGTAATTAGCGTCACGAAGACTGCACATCTTTTTATTTTAATTCGTTGCAACGTTAGGTAGTTTTAATATTTACAAATAACATGTCGTATTTTAATTTGCCACTCGTCATTTAACAATTGAATATACTATTTTTCATAAAATATAAAATATAAAATAAAAATATTTAATAGATTTCTAAATTTTAAATTCAATACCAAAATTTAATTAATAATTTCCAATACTGACAAAAAACACGTGGCATTTTTATTTAAAATTCGTCATAAGAGATTTCAATAAATTATTTGAATTAAATTTCGACACTTAATATTTCAATAACAATTAAATTTCTTAAATTCCTAACATATTTTCCTTTTTCCCTCCCTTTAAGTCTCGGAAATCTATAGTTTTAGATTTTTATAAATATAAACAAGTCAGTTTGCCAAAGAAGTTTCACTTCTGACACGTGTACTTTGTTGACTTGGGGAGTAAACTGTTGAATGCGCTAAGAAAAATATATATAAATTACCGGGCTAGGCAAACGGACGATGGATATAATAAATTTTAATATACATACAGAGTATTTGTTTACATAATGTCGTGTGGTCTAAAGCACGTTCGTTTTATTTATAGCTAACACCTTAGCGATTGTCTGTGATCTCACCCGATGGTAAGTGATGGTACGGTATATAATAGCACCGCGCTGTCATTAAACAGTTGATTTACCTTTTATGGTTTCTACGCTGCTTCATACCAAAATGTTTTGCTGGGCGGCACCTCATTGCTGGTGTTGTGATAAACTATTATCGAGGTTAAATAACTCCGTAAATTTACAGATTTGGATAATTATAGGCTTCAATAACTGTTTGGCAACGGCAGCGTTTTTATCGGTCGCCTGTTGTACACATAAAATAACTTGCCAATGATTCATTTTTTTTTAATATACCTGAGCCCACAATGAATCTCTTAGTTCTGCTCGCATGTCACTGCCTAAAAGCTGCAACTGTTGAATTCTTCCTGCGAGCTCTTTATCCAAATATTTTGTAGCTAGCCTAAATATGACATATACATACAATTATTTAACTGGTATAAAATTGATAAAAATATATACAAAAAAAATTGTAAATTTTATTTGAATTTAGCAAAAGCCATATCGATAATATTTACGGCTATCTTTTAATAAAAAGATAATTTCAAAAGCTAGTACCACATACGAGGCATTTTGTTACATGTGAATTCCACAGCTAGCGTTAACATACCTAGCCCCAAATAGTTCCGAGTGTAGCGCAAGGACTGTTTCCCTAAGTGCTGCATTTTCTCGAGCAAGCTGTGCAGCTTCCGCACGGGCACGCGACGCTTCCGGTACGTTGCCCCTTGCGTCTCCGCCCTCTTGGCATCCGCCTGCATTAAGAGTTTATTATTTTAAAAATAATTATTAATAGTGTATTCTCAGAATAATATTTTACTTTGAAACAGCATGTTTTTGTAACTATTTCAACATTTAATGACTTCATTGATTTTGTGTATCGTATTCTTATATTAGTTACTCGCACTTGCACTTTACATGTCATTTTTTATTTATTTATTGATAACATGCTAGATATTTTAACATAGAATGCAACTCAAAACAAGCACTTACTCAGTTCGCGATCTTGTAGCGTGGCTAATCTTTATTTTTTCTTTGATTTTAAGAGGAATAATTAGATATGATATTTTTTGTATTCTTATGTTCTATAAAATATATAAAAATGGCAGCATGCAACTAACAGAGCAATTAGCTCGATCACTTTTAGTATAGGATTTGTTTGCAGTGATATTAGAATGAAGTAGCCCTCCTTTTTGAAAACGTATTCTCGCCAAAGGAAGCCCTTGCAAGGGAGAGCAATGGGCTCGATTTACATTATGATGCCGTTGACGGTATGATCTCGCTCAGGACTAGGGCCGATCAATTCTCGCTGTGTCTACACTATTCGTTCCACAACGAATCTGTCTCGATCCATGGGCGAAATAAACTTTCATAGAGCTAAATACAGAACAAAGTGTGTCGAGTCAGCAAGTATAAGATATTTGTTGAAAGTGCAAAACAGTCAACTATTCTTTTAAAATACTCGCCAATTTCACCGTTTTCCTCGGAAAAATCACTTATAGAAAAGTTGGCTATAATATAATTATAGGGTGATTATTTATTACTCATAATTAAATATTATAAATAACACGCACAAAGTACTTACCTTTATCAGAACTACATGATTTACGAGGTGTGTTCAAAAAGTATCGCGAATTTTGTGTTTTTTCAAAAATTATTTATTTATTCATGAATATCTATTTTGTCCCCTTCAAAGTAATCCCCATGAGATATTATACACTTGTGCCAACGGTTTTTCCAATCTTCGAAGCACTTCAAAAAATCATTTTTTTTTATCTTGTTCAGCTCCTCCTTCGATGCCGTCTTTATCTCGTCAAGAGAAGAGTAACGTCGTCCTTTCATGGGCCTCTTCAGTTTAGGGAACAAGAAAAAGTCACAGGGGGCCAGATCTGGGGAATACGGTGGCTGCGGCATCATTAGTGTGTTGTTTTTGGCCAAAAAGTCGCGCACAAGCAACGATGTGTGAGCAGGGGCGTTATCGTGGTGCAAAAGCCAATTTTTGTTCTTCCACAAATCCGGGCGTTTCTGGCGGATTGCTTCGCGCAAATTGCGCATAACTTGCAGGTAATATTCCTTATTGACCGTTCTTCCCTGTGGCAAGAACTCATGATGCACCACGCCCCTGCAATCAAAGAAAACTGTCAGCAAAACTTTCACATTCGATCGAACTTGGCGCGCTTTTTTCGGTCTTGGTTCGTGCGGCAGCTTCCATTGAGATGATTGAGCTTTGGTTTCCACGTCATAACCATAAACCCACGATTCGTCACCAGTTATGACCCTCTGGAGCAAATTTGGGTCGTCGCGGACAGAGTTTAACATCTCATTAGCAATGTTCATGCGATGCTGTTTTTGGTCACAATTGAGCAATTTTGGTACGAATTTCGCGGCGACCCGTCTCATGCCCAAATCATTGATAAAAATCGAATGGCACGAGCCAATCGATATGTTTAGGTCCTCAGCAACTTCTCTAACGGTGATTCGACGATTGGCCAATACCATTTTCTCCACTTCATTAATTTTTTCGTCTGTTGTTGAAGTGCTCGGGCGTCCGGCACGCTCTTCGTCGTTCACATCTTCTCGGCCTTCTGAGAACATTTTGTACCACCGATAAACGTTGCTTCGGTCCAAGGTAGCTTCTCCGTATGCCACAGTCAACATTCGGAATGCATCCGCGCACTTAATTTCGTTTTTCACACAAAATTTGATACAGGTTCTTTGATCCATTTTTTTGAATAGGTAAAAATCGAAGACGATCCAAAACACGTGCAAGCAAAGCAGCTGTCAACAATTAAATGAACATTCAAAATGGCCGAGCTTGTCGGCATAAGTGAGAGACATGAGTACCAACATAACGCCACAAAGAATTCGAAAATTCAAAATTCGCGATACTTTTTGAACACACCTCGTATGACTTAACTACATGATTACCAGCCATGACTAGAAGAAAAATGTAACGTCTCCATGCATTACCAAAGAGAGACAGGATTTGAAACGAAAACGTATTCACACTCTCGGCACAAGCCATGACAGGATCTCGCTCCAGTCAAATATACTTTTCGACCAACAGGTACGGGCTCGATATCGTAACGGTACTGGAACGATACAATAGTGAGAATACTGAAATACTTTCTTATACAAGCATATTTTACCGGACCGAAAACTAACCGAGATCGAACCGTGAACATCAGAGGGTGAATCGAGCATTAACAATTACAATGTAAAATGGTTGTCTATATTGTAGCAAAATATACCAAACAGCTCTATCCATCATATTTATTATTCTTATAACTTGCTAAGACATTGACACATATTGACGGATGGATGTAAGTAACTAGTCGCAACCTCTCACTTGGCCGTCAATAAAAGAGTAATTTTTCCCAACCGTGGTGGAACTTTAATTTTACTAATCATATTGATCTTTGTCGCACTAATCGTGTAACATGCACCTAATACGTTTAAAAATATGTAATGATGTAACTACATAATGATCGTAATACAAAGGCGTAATGTATAATGTGTATATTTTAATGTTTTATTATAATCTGTATGTTTCATAAGGAGGAACGTATTAAAAAAATACAATATGAAAATTAACTTACATGACTTTTAATAAATAAGTCGATAGTTCTTAGTAAAATTTAATCCCTCATTATATAATAAACTACAACTAACTTCATACCAGAAGTATGATATAAAAAATTTCGATAGACAATAAGGCAAATTTTTTACGCAAATAAATACGACTAAAGAACACAAATCATTTTGTTCCATTCAATTTCAAACCCAAAGAACACCTTTATAACTTCATATTTACATCGTGCTATCGTATAAGCGATGTCCGCTATTATAAAAATAAAATAAATAAAAATTTTAACAAAAAAACGGCTCATTACGGGTTAAAGTAAGGGTGCGGTGTAAGGTAGAAAATATAAGTGTCTGTAATCAAATAGCAATGAGCTTACGTTTCTTGCTGCATTGCAACACGTATTTAGGTGTACACATATTGAGACAAATTTGTTAGTTTACTTCAGATTCATTTACTTACAAATATATTAATATGCTCTAAAAAGTAAGAAATAATTGCGTATTCTTTTATAGTGTTCTTCGTATTCTTATATTCGGAGTCGGCGTCAGCCAAGGTAGATGTTCCCCGTGTGTCCACTTGGCAGCTCTCGCGTCTCTCCCACCTATAAGCTTGTATATATAGTTACCTTGGCTGACACTGACTCCAAATATAATACGAAGAACACTATATAAGAATACGCAATTATTTCTTACTTTTTAGAGCATATTAATATATTTGTAAGTTTGATTTGAAGGCGGTTCTGTTTTTGTTAAATTTTTTATTAATTTTTTGATTTTTAGTGAATCTGAAGTAAACTAACAAATTTGTCTCAATTTTGTGTAAACCTAAAAACTTGTTGTTCATATGAGATAACACAGTTTAAATGATACAACTTGAAAGTTAAATTTACATTAATATCGTTAGACCCGAGATCCAACGCGCAATCTTATACGTTACAGATCGGTTCTTTTGTCACCCGGCTATCATCAATCTTTTATATGCTATATAACACTAACACGCAAAAGTTCCCCCTACCCCAGACTCTGCTACCACCGCTTCACACAAACTTCACCTTTCAAATATTGCAATCCAGCAACAAACGTCATTGCCATTTGATTACAGACAGTTATATTTTCTGCCATAAACCGCACCCTTACTGTAAGCCGTTGAGGAGATCCATTGATCTTCATATTTAACTACGACTAGCACTTGACCATACCGAAGTTACGGTAGGCAACTCAAATATCTGGATAGCCTCTAGAAGATTCTTCAGAGTAGCGTTAATTTGCTCCTAAGAATTGAAGAGTTCCGTCACTTTGTCATGGATGTCATCATCAAAACCTAACCAAACTATCACAAAAAACCCTTGAAGTATATATCCTTTCCAATAAAAAAAGAATCATCGAAATCGGTGGGTACGATCTTGAGTTATTCGTCCATTTGTCGCGCACATGCTTAATGCAAATTTAAGACTTATCCGCTTTTCTCATGGATGCCATCATCAGAACCGGATTTAAAAATAATGGGACCCTATGACGAGCACCACCTTTCATATAAAAAAAATCATTAAGATCGGTCCACGCAGTCGGAAGATATGAGGTAACAAATAAAAAAAATACAGACAAATTGAAGTCGGTTAAAAAACCTTTCGTGGATAATCTTCCATGTTGCTTCAGTGAAAGTTGATGTGCAAAAAAATGACGTTTAGAACCACTGTTTACCTGCAGCCCGAGCTTGCACTAATTCGGCCCTCATATCTACAAGCTCCGCCTGAAAAAAATGGAAACATGAAACTATATTATTTGCTGGATAGGAACATGTTGACAAGCTGGCAATATTAAATATCAAAAGGGAACTCAGTTCCAATTTCGACAATGAATGTAATCTCAAACCAAAATCAATGGCGGCATAAATCCGAATTAAAGGGGACAGTTGATATTTAAGAACCATCGGTTTGCTGATGCGCGTGCGCAAATGGACATAAATCATTTTTATTCTCTAGTTGTAAACCTAGTTAAATCTATCACCCTTACTTATTAAGGCAATTTACAAGTCCATTATGCTAGCAAACCCCCAAGAAATATTAATGACAACTTCCATTTATTTCCCTTAAACAACTCAAACGATTGAAATCACTGTGATGTCGTGCGTGCGGGTGATGATCATTTAATATTTTTGGGAATCAACGCCAAGATTTTTATTAATGTACAAATTGTTTTTCGTAAAAAAAATATAAAATATTACAATAATTAAGGCTAACTAGGGTTTAAAAATTGTAGAAAAAATTCTCTCAATTGATTATAAGGTTTGTTATCAATTGATTTCAGAAGGATTTTAGTGTTATTTAAATTATAAATTTTATGCTCTACTAGAAAGTAACTGCCACAATGTTCTACATTTTAGTGGTATTTTACATTGATGTTCTGTAATATATTTGACATCATATATTCGTTGTGAGGAAAGCGTCACTGTACGCGTTATATACAAATTATAATATAAATAGTGTTCAAATTCCACGCTTATATAAATTTGTTATATAAATATTGAAGAATAATTAAAAAATGTAGTTAGTGCTTCCTTTTAAATTCTATACCATAAATAGTACAATTAAAAAAATGTTGATAATATCCTTAAATGTAAGCAATTATTAAAAATATACTTCGTGTATAAGAACATACGAATTAATATAAATAGGAAAAATAGATTTTTTTATGTCTGGTTGGAAGTAAAATAAGTGATATTCGTTTCCCTGCGTACGAAAAGCTTATAATTGCTGACAACAGATCAACAAACTCATCTTTTTCTCGTTTTAACCATAACCACATTGTGCAACGTATTACCTAACTGCAGGTTTCACTTTATTTGAATAGGAACACTTCGAGGAAAGCCACAAGTGTGATCTGTTTTTAATTCTTTTTTGTAACATGATTATATGCGGAGCTGACATATTAAAATATAATTTATCAAAAAATAACAAAATAACTTAAAGACAAATAAAAATAATTGTGTGGAACATAAAACATTTTACAAAATTACATTCTTGATGAAAATCATATAATTATTTAAATTAAAATAAAACTGTAACAGGTATCGAAAAAATAATCTGAATATAAATATAAATGTAAATATAAGTTCTGCAAAATAATAATAAGGCAACAATATGCTTGAGTTACTCTTGCGTGTCTTATCTTGTTTAGAATGATATTTAGTTTGTTTCATATTATTCATTACTTTGAAGTCACTACTGGTTTTTTGAATGTAATTTTTAAGTCAAACAATAATTAAAGAACGATTTCATTGGGACAATGAACAAGTAAACAACAGTTATAACTTTGTTCTTATACAAACCAAACCCGCTGTCATGTTATTGTCTAAACCAATTCAAAACCATGTTTTTAGAGAAGGATAACAAAAAACCGGTTTAGGCATCGACTAAATCTAGACGCTCAAATGCTAAAACGATGTTAAATAGTTGACTGAAGTTAGCGAAAGCGGAGAATCTGGAGTCTTAGTTCACATATGAGAGAACTAGCTAAATTGGCGACTTCGTCTCCGTGGAATGTTTTTTTGGGAACCATTTTCATTAATTTAGGCATAAGAAATGTTCCAAGCAAATTCCATGTCTTTACGCCTTATGGTTGCAGAGATATCGTGATGAGTCAATGAGTCAATAGTTAATAGCTGCGCAACCCCCTTTGCGGGTGGAATTTCGTAAAATCCGTTCTTAGCTAACCTCTACTCGGCAAAAGGCATGTTCCTACCAAACTTCATCTCTACGCCTCATGGTTCCAGAGATATCGTGATGAGTCAATAGATACCTGGATATCTCTTTTATATATACAGATATAGATAATCAATAATCGGCGAAAGTAAATTTCACCTAGGAATCTACGATATTTTGTTATGCCGCCAAATAAGAAAAAAATCATGAAACGTAAACATAAGACAATAACGTAAAGGAGGATGATCTTGTACTATTAATGTGTCATAGTTCAAGATCATCACATTCAACAAATTCAACCTACGCTGATTTTAAGATCATTCTCGCCTTATCGTGGGCGTATGTTTTAACGCTCAGTTGTTAATATTATAAAAAGAGGATAGCTTTTCAACAAAATGCCTTTAATAAATATACATAATATAAAGTATTAGCTGCATTTGAATGAACAGTTAACTCATTTTACAATACAATGACTCTGATTCTAAATCTGAAATAGGAACGATGACTGCGATAAAACAACACCATGAAAATAAAACACCTATACATCTCTTTAAAAGAAAATGAAGTACTGTTTCTTGATGGGTGCGTTATTTAAGAGAGGAGGAAGATTGAGAATAAAGGATGCCGTTGAAATGTCAGAAAGGGCTTTGAAAATAAAATTAACAGTGAAGAAATATATAAAACCATATACGCATACGTAGAAATTGTATTTACTATGTAATTTATAATACAATATATGTAGTTATTAAAATAAATATTATGCAATATTTATATAGGATACAGGTAATGTTTATGCCTACACTCTTTTTTATTTACACCTTTAGAAAAAATACAACCGACTTTGAAGAGTGTTTTATAGGGAGGTATGCGGCATTACAAAGACTAATAAACAATATTATGCTAGCGAAAAATTAAAAATATATAATACTTTGACGACGACAAAAATGTTTTTCCTGGTATTTTCATAAGCTTTAGTTTCCGTTAGAGAGTATTCTTTTCTTAATCAAAGGTATCAATTAAAATGTCTAGATTGGTGTTAATAATAACAAATAGTAGTTAAAAAAACAATAAATTTCAAATTAGAGCCACAATTTAGTTTTCGTCTCTCCAGAGGAATATGCGGGGCGACTGAACCAATTTCAAGGCATTACAACTCAATATTATTAGATAACTGTTTCTAGTAACGAACTTTATTTACCGCCGACTAATTAATGTCACTTCCAAAATCTTTTCAAGTTTTAAGTACCGATTTCTGATAACGATGAACATTTCGAAGATTGATATACAACATTTTGTTATCACTTCATTTATCTTAGATACACGGATGATTAGCTGAGATACGCACGTGCCATCACTACAGCTATACATACATAAATCTACTGTTTTATTCATGAACGCAAACAACAATAAATCTTTACTTTCTATGTCGACACTTTAAACGACAAGAGTTGAAATTTGACGCTCGTTACAAGACAGTCCGTATGACCACATATCCCGTATCTCATATTTTAATTTATAAACTATTATCAAAATATTACACAGCCACCACACATGCATGAACTATAATTTAATACAAAATTTATAAACAAACGTGACATGACAGAACTTAGGTTTAAAGAGTAAACTTTTTAAGGAACGATATTAAGTATTTATTATACTGTTGCTATATATATAATCGATTTTAATGTCTTTTATTACGTTGTAACTAAGACTGTAAACTACACCTATGGTAATGGCTAATTTTACAAATGACTAAACGTGTGGTTTAGACAAAGAACGCGAGTTCGTTGTCTACAATGTTTAAATACAATACTGCCTTACTCTTCATTTACATTTGTTCACAGTCCACCGCGACGGGACACGATTGTCCTCCTCCATTTCACTTATTGTCACTCAGTATGCAAACACATATCTCTACACTAACTGTTTCTAGACAATTTAAGGGCAGTAAAGGTTAATTGCTTGCAAGTATTTTTGACTGAATGATAGATTTACGAGGTGATTACTTTGATTAATTATTAATAAATGCTATACAACAAGTCCTTAACCAAAAAAAAACAAACGTATTAATTTCTTAATCCAAAGAGGTTGGAAAAGAAACATGCTGCAATAAAATAACCAAGTACCTTACAAATATAAGTACCGTGAAACTAAATAGGTCTTTGATATTTGACCAACCTATGATAATTAGGCACAATGAGACCAGACACTTTTGCATTGACATGCAGGGAGTTTTTAGCCTTTGTAACTGGGACTCAATTTTTACAGTGTGACCTTTGTATCCAGAATAAATTATACGATTTATTAAGTTTAAACAAGTTATGACCTACTTGCCGTGTTTGTCAGGACTATCTAAGGATTCGTGCGTGAAATATTTCGACCTGTCATAGTGAAGCCTTCTATAAACAAATCAACCATCATATTAACCAGCTTGTTTCGGAAACTGAGTAATTGAAATATAACAGATGAAAATATAGATCCCTTCAGATCCCACTTATCCAGGTCTATATCTATATAGTCTTTCTTAATTATTCAAGTGAGCAAGTTTCGTATACATTTTAACAAGTAAATGTTTCAAAGACATCTATGGTTTTTACAGATATAAAGTGAATCACTTATAACAAAATTTTAACAGCGTCTATCTTTTTGAAGATATCTCTAACTTGGTTCAACGAGAACAAACAATGGAAAGGCGTGTAAGCCACAGCGCCACCCAACCACCTAACGGATTTCATCTCGGTGAGGCAGAGATCTCAGCGGGAGCTCATTTGCCTGACACTGTCTTATCCATTATTGAAAAGAACCGCTTTCATCATAACAGAATAGAGAACAGATACGAGTGCATTTTATATAAACCGTAATAATACAACCGACATGATAGTTTTGTTAGTCAATTCCTAGTATTCGTTCATACTCATCCATTAAAGTTCAAAAACATTTCTTAAATCTTCTAGCTTTTCTTCTAACTGTATATAAATAATCTTTTTCTTATATTAATTAATCATTTAAAATTAACTAATTAATAAGCGTATTTACGAAAAATTGTGCAAAACCAAGTATTAAAAGCTCAAGTAAAAGGTATGAAGGCTTGTTTAAGAAGTCCATATCGGATAGCGCAATAATTGATTTGATTTGTTTTATTACTTGTAGGTATATAAATATATGTGAGAGACCTTTCAAAGACTCACACTTACTATACGATCACTGACTATATCTATAGAATGATTAAAGTTCTGTTTGGCAAAAGTTGCGAATAATTGGATATGTAATAATCTGTTGCGGCAAATGACAATAAGTGTCTGATACAATAACGACAAGTTATGCATTAATTAGGTTTCCAACAGAACTTATTACTAGATACATGGTAAAAAAGAAATACATTTACAATAACACAAGGTGACTAATATTCTAATTAAAGGAAACAACAACATGATATAAAAAAGTGCATATGCAGACCATTATTACGTAGGGAAAAAATTATAAAAATATAGAAAAGAAAATTACAATATTATGACGAAAATAATATAAAAAGAAAATATATTTAATTATAAGACCTAATCTAAACTAAGTGCATGCTTCCTTTTAAATATTGGTAGTGTGTCCCAAAATAAATGAGCTATATTGTCATTATGTAAAGTGTTGTATGTACTCGTATTTACTAATTTGGGGATTGGTGCAAACTGTCCTAGGTTCGTGCGTGGCGTACGTGAGGTTAAGATATTAAAAGTATTTTTGTGTGGGAGCCTATTCGGTAAATGAAAATTAATTTTGGAGAGGAGTTCCCGCGCATCCAGGATCCCATTAATAAGTTTAAAAAAGAACGTGATATCGAACAACTCTTCGATTGCTAAGAGATTGCATTTTGAAAAAATTTAGACCATCATAATAGGATGGTAATATTTTGGCCATATTTACACTATATGACATTTGCCAGACAAATCGTTTTGGAACTCTTTCTATGTGCTTAATGTGTACTTTATAATGTGGACTCCAAGCGACGCTCCCCTTTTCTAAACCAGATCTTACGAAAGAATTATATAAAATAACTTTAGTCCAAGAATTTTTAGTCTTTGCAGTTACGTAGAATAAAACCTAAAAGGCGTAATGCATTATTTACGAGTTTTTCGATTTAAATTTTTAAATTTCAAATTAGATTTAAAATAGTATCATGCACTTAGCACTAATTGTTGCCGTGGTAAATTTGTAGTGCTCAAATTGATGTCATAAACTCTCTGTCGTTATATTCAACTCAGACTAAATAAACAAAGCTTAGATACTTAATCACTATGCAGTAGGACGATCAATCCGTCACAAACAAATACTCGGAAACCTATCTGACACTACATTGTTTTTAAATTGAACATCGAAAGTGCTTACGAAGATCTCCCATGTCTAAATATTTTTACAAGAGGAATTGTATTATTGGTCTATATCTTGCTTACACCTAGCAATCAGAGGATTGCAAAAATGCAGTGTCGACGTCACGTCTGCAACACTGACGCGACTTTCTGAGAATCGTATACATGTGTTGCATATGATATTGAATGCATGACGACATGCAAAAGTAATGCATTCCAATGAAAACCTGCTATTAAATTACATTTATCGATGTTTAATTTTCGAAACTAAATCCCTTTCTTGTTAGATGCCAGATAATTATTTCATCATTGAGCTTTGAGGAAAATGTTGTTGTTTATTGAATATAAAATATAAATATTACATTTTATAAAGGTGAATTGTTAATAAAAAATGTATTTTAAAGCGAAATAGACAAATAGATATACCCTTTAATGTATACCTTATAAAAAGTAAAATCATAAAAATTTCGTTCATATGTAGGTACGTACCTTTGAATATTACTGTCATATAAAATAAAATTATGATTAATGTGAAATTTTATATTGAATTAACTCTAGCTTTCCGTGAGGCACTCAATGAAGATGCAAATTATCTAAACCTGAATTCATCGTTTTACGAGACGAGGCAATTGATTAAGTCTAATCCTTTTTATAAACACTACCAGATTTCTAATAAAACTCTCCTTTTAATACACTCCAAAGAACGTAAAAATTATACATGTTGTTGTGCTATAGTGTTGAAATCAATTGCAGTGGTAAGTTTTAGTATTTCTAATAACTATAATTTACTTGAAGAAGCTATAAATATTCTTCGAAATAAATATATCCTATGGTTTTGCAGTGTTCCAGTAAGTTGTAAAATGAATTGGCATCGGCAACGGAACAAGCCCGGTCAGTTTACCGACAATAAAATAAATTAAGAAGAAAAGTCCTACATTCTCAGTTACAAATAATACATACATATAGTTAGTATGACAGACATAGATAAAAGTATCTTTAAGGCACGATGCCTTATTTTATTTTAATTTGTTTAAACCTGATTCGAATGAAATATAAAAATCTACATATCTCTTTATCTTTCCGTATATACCATTTAGAACGGTATCGTCAAGCCAAATGGTAACCAGAACATAGATAAAAAAAACTTTTCCGTGTATTGGAAGATCTAAGGGATGACTTTGTTGAGGTCAATTCGAATATTGTATTCATTAATATTCTGCGACGTTTTGTGTGAACAATGTTTAATGAGCACATCGCACACAAAAGTGATGTTTCATAAACAGGTTTGCATGTCTAGATAGCTGTTTGCGGTTCCAATGCCTGAGGATGTAGGTACGCTCGAGCGAATCACAAAGTGGACCGCGCGTCTTCCTGTCGTCCATTGGGCTCCAGTTAATGTTGATAGATTAGAAATACTGCATAGTAAAAGCATGCACTGTATCGAATAGTATCAAATAACGGCTACGAAAACGAATTAAGAAAAGTAACCGTGACGTATCGTTTTCTATATACCAGACTAGAACTGACTAACAACGTAGTATCGACCCCAATGACGCGGTCTAATTTAAAAAATAATGAAAATCCTTATTTTACCGTCACGTACACGTTTGAATTAATAAACACAGACGACCCACTTTATATGGGTTTGGATATTTTATACAGATGTGATTATAAGATTGCTAAGTTATCTTTAATTAATAATAGTTTATTGACTTGTTTTGCCAACCATTACATTATTTTTGTTTTTTCAAGTCTTAGATGTGATCGAAGTTTATGTTACTAAATAAAACAAAAATATGCATACTATATGTAATTTATTTTTCAATAATGTTATTTTAACCAAGAGAACCCATTTTCAATTCCTATTACATTAAAACACGCTTAGGTTTTCACTTTCAATGAATACACAAATGGATTGTCAAAAAAAATTTACACCTGAAGCTGTCATAAGTTCTAAACACCAAGATGACTAACAACCCACCTCTATTATATATTATCAGTTATGTATACATAAATCAGATAACTAATAGAACAATAAAAAGTTCAGTAAAATAGTGAATCTCATTACAGAAGCAATTACGTAGAACAAACACGTCAATCAAGGCGATAGTGGTGCGGATGCGCGCACGTAGGGCAAAGTAAAGCTTCGTGTTTCTCTTTTTGTACCGGCATTGTCCGAGATGGAGATTGATTTACTACATGTCACGATAATTTATGAATCAACGCTAGACTGCGAAGTTCTGATAGTAAAATTTTGCATAATAACGTTATTTATGAAGCTATCGATCATGTCAAAGTAGTAGAAACAAACAAGCTTGTAACACAGTACTGATAATCATGCAAATTTCATTCATGCGCCGAGTTTATGTTCTAAGAAATAAATAAGTGGCATACATAATGTCAAACTTAAATAAATAGCATATTACAGACTAGAATTACGTGACTGCATCGAGTAAAGGATATGACAGTATTTCTCACGTGGAGCTCGTTTGTATATAAAACCTGTCATGGCACCCTATCATCGTGATGCAAATGTGACGGCTCGACCGAACTCATCCTCGCAAACGATACCGGTTACATATACATGGATAAACCTTGGCCGTCTTACAACTCAACTATTTAACTCTTGAACGTATACTTTTAAGTCAATTTACGTAGGTACCGCACCCACATAAGAATTTGTAATAATAATCGTTACTATCTCATTACGGCGGAAGATATTTTCTGTGCATTTATAAAATTTGTCGTTCCATTGAAGTTTTTTATAAATAAGAATTTCTGATAATTTATCCTAGCCACACGTGCATTAATTATTTTTGACTAATTGTTATTACATTATTTTTAAGTTGCAGGAAATTTACATATCTTCAACAATAATAACATTAGCAAATAACGTCTATTTTTTTGAAACAATAAAAAAGAGATTAAGGGTACAACGAAGTTTATTAGTTTTTTTATACGCTATAAACATAATAACTCATGCCGGTCAATCTGTAAGCTTTTAAATGAAGCATGAAACTTTGTATCCCCAACGCGAACCAATAAAGCAGAGTGCAATATCAGTCAGGAAACACTTCTTTTTATGGATCCCATAAAACGAGTTTTATAAACAGAAGCGTAAATTTCGGTTTAGTACACTATTGTCCATATTATGCTGATAGAAGTATCACGCATCAAAGTTATATGTTCAATAGGAAATTTTCTTGCTTTTTATGCAAAACATCATGTAATTTAAGAGGTTAAGAACCCAATCTAATTTATACCACTACTATTTGCGGGCTGTGATTAAGAACTCATTCTCAGTATGCGGCATTAGTCAATAATAGCATATTTTTCTTAATTTCTAAGCTTTGTAGGACTTGATCTAATAAATCATAACGTGAATAAAGGATGAGGATGATGTTTTACTCATGTTTTGTAAAACTTTTTGCTATTAAACTAAATTGGAAAAATTGCTTCAACAGAATTCTTGGGATTTCCTAGACAACTAGAAGACTAATTGGAAGCTGAAATTGAAATTCTACAATATGCAATTGAAGAAAATGAATAGACGTGACTATAGAAAATTTTCGATTAATCAAGAGCAATATTGGGAAAGGTTATTCGAATATTTTTTTTTCTGATATTCTGTCTATTTAGAGAAATAATAAAACAAATATAAAACATTCAGCGTAATCTTTAATAAGGTCTTGTCATAAGCATTTCGATGAGAAAGTGTTCAATAAAATATACTATGGTAAATACGTGTATGAAAATTAGTTGACCACATATAATATTTCGTGACAGGTAATAATATAAATACAACGGGATTTACATAATGCACTAAAAACCATAATGATTGAAATAGATGCAAACGCAGAAATTTTATCGTTAAGGTGGCGTAATTCATCAGCAATTAGAATAACAGACCAGTGATAACGCAAGATTTACAAACTCTAGATACCGCAATAGATAAAGTGAATTATTTTGTTGATCGCTTGTTGGCTTTATCTCAGTTAATTACTGGATATCTACAGTATTTGACCGAATTTATCTGGAAATAGTTCAGCTTTCAATCAATATACATATGTATGTCACCATAAGTAAATCGATAATTATGTCATTGCATTAATTAAAAACTCATAACCTAAACTATTGGAGCTGTAAAAATTGCATAACGTATTCTCTTACATTGTGAGCACTGGAGGACTGATTTTGATAATTAAAACACCAACGTGTTGAAAAGATAGAATTAATATTATAATGACAAGCCGCTATACACACAAAAACAGCTATAAAACATTTAATGATAATCAAATCTCCAAGACCTTAATTTTGGAATTTTAGATGGTTCCAGAGTGTGATCCGACAGAATTGCCTTTGTAACCAGAATTTTCGGTTTTTAAAAGTTGGTAAGATAGGGATTACTTTGTATAATCACTACGAAAGCAAATTTAAGGAATATTATTCTTTTTTTCTTAATAAACCTTGCCAAACGAATATTTCTATTCAATCACATAACATATAATGGGGGCAATAGTTTCCAGGAGCAAATGTACAATCCCGGCGGCTCCTAAAATTTAATTGGCTCGTTACGCTTGCACGAGCCTGACGTGCATACGACTCCAAATCGGGGAGCAAAATAAAAGTAAGATTTGTTTAACTTTTCTCAAATTTATAACAAAACAATAAACTTTAAGCACAGTTTAACTATAATATTAACTTCTTACATATTTCTCCAGTTTAGTCTGCGGTAAGCTTCAGAAAGTAAATAAATAACGTCAATTCCCAGGCAATCTACGCACGAACAAAATATTACACGTGAGCTTTCAAAAGATGGTGCTGTACAATTTTTCGCATAGTAAATTTAATTAATATTTGCGAAAACTGTATTAATACCAAATGTTATACAATAAAACTTAAAAAAAAACCGATTTGGAATTGAGTGAAAAATTAACGATTGAAAATTTTAAACTAAATTCTTATTTTTGGATCACACTCTGATATAAGAGTGCGACCCAAAAAATGCTTGTGCATTATAGATATATCTTGTGCAGATCTCTGCGTGAAATTGACCGCTGCGTGCAACAGTAAGCTAGAAAAATTATCTTTTCATTTAATAGCCTTAGTGTATCATTAAGTAATGTACTGTACTATTATAGCACGGCATATTAAAAATGAGAAAACAACACTTTCTGCCTGTCTTGTTCATCAAGATTTCAGTCACAAATTCTGTTGGAAATTTTTATTTATGTAAAGAAAACAAAAGTTTATTTTCTGCAATTAAAATTTGCCTGCGTTTTATCGAACGACAGACGAAAGAATGACAAGTGTCAAAGACGATAGATAACCTAAGAGCATACTATGTACTCTTTAAATTTATTTTAATATTAAAAAATTAGTATGATAAATAAAATACCTATATAAAAGGGACGGCATTTGTGAAAATGTTGATTCTTTGGCAACAGAGAAACGCAGCTTAGTTTATTTTTGTCCTATGATATGAGAAAAGTATCTTTTATTTATATACGAGTATATATTGACTGGTACGGATATAGACGTATCCTTGACGATGGATTTACTCTAATTTTGGCTACTTTTTTTCACGATATTTAATGTTTTGTTTAACATTAGGAATAACTTCTTTATATTTTATTTTTATACATTCATAATAAGGCACCTCAAAGACATGAAAACCAATTTTAGAAAAACAAAGATGCGAACACGAGCTCTTAACACTCATATACGAGTATATTCATATTTACTATGGCTAGCTGGAAACCAATAAGGCATGTCCTTGGATATATGGTCGAAAGTATTAATTCAGGGTAAGGAATGCTTTGGAAGTGATTAAACACATACAAAAATAAATGTATATCGATTCGGGAACCATATAGCGGTCGTCAGAAAACCGGTTATTACGGAATATCAATTTAAGGACTTTACGCCCAGTTTGAGGAAGTATTTATATATAACTTAGTAAGTTATTTAATTTAATCAAATTAAAAATTACTTTGATGACAAGATTACTGTAATTTACAAAATTTAACTTTTTTATACCCCGAAATAAATGTATGGTGGCGGCAACTTTTTGTTTATGCGCTCGCTTCAAACGACAATTATCTTGTTTCGAAATTATTTCAAAAGTAGAGTAAAAAGTGTAAACAAAGCTCTAATGGTTAGTGTTATATTTGGGGACAGATTATATTTTCAAAAAAGAGAAGACCCATTGTAGATTCCTGTAAAAGTGCATATATTGGATCGCCTGTAGTTAATCACGATACTGTTGTAGATCAAAAATAAAAACGAATTATAACCTCCTCTTTTTTTGAAGACGGTTAAAAAGTGGGTGGACGGTTAAAGGGTATATTTGTTAACCCACAAATATGGAAATTTATGCAACATTCTCAGCTTGAAAACCTTCTATCTGCATGAAAGTCATTCGTAATGGTTGTAGAAGTTTATTTGAGAAAAAAAAAGGGAAAGTTTTTATTGTTTAATGAAATATTTTCAACAGATGGGAGTAAACGTGTCTTTCATAATTCTTTTTCTATATTGGTGTTCTGAGTTTCTTTCCTTGAAAATTTGGGATGAATGAGTGACAAACAAGGAAAACATTAAGATTTACAGGTATGCAAAGAACGACACCAGATGTAATTGTTTTAAACTTAAATTTTCGTAGTTTATCGACATATTGAAAACTCTTTTAACGGATACATACCACAATGACGTTTTTGAATACTGTCGATATTTCGACCCAGTTGCATTCGTGGTCACGACATAACCACGATCAATTACGGTAGTTATGTGCCCGTTAAAACAGTTTTCAATATGACATCAAAGATTTTGGGATGACAACATGTTATGGGATTACTGTTGGTGCGTTATAAGAAAAACTGATTGAACTCACTATAAAAAGAAGGCAAAAATTTGTCGTTTTTACTTAATATTTATTCCAAAATTACGTATTCCACCTTAGGATATAAATATTTCTATAATAAATTACCAACATTCAGGTTGGGTATAAAAACCGTGTAAACTAGTGTTATTATTACACTCTATATTGGTACAAAGAAATAATTATCAGAGTTTAATGTATTCATAACAAACATGTAAAACCATATCGGTGCAAAATGTTTTACAATAGACGTTTTCAACTATGTTAAAGGATATATATGTATATAGTTATTTTAACTTAATTATTTAACCGAAATTTATAGAAACAGAAATGAAACTATCCAAGAAATCGGCGTGACTAACACTAAAACAAAATATAATAATAATATTAAATGGTAAGCAAATCACTTTAAATCAATTTTTGGAAGGAAAAGTTATATTTTAAAGAAAAAAAGCAATTTTTTTATTGCGCTTAACAAGTTAGTTTCATAACACTTTGTATAAGATTGAAATTTTGTTTTAAAAAGAAAAGTAATTAAAAGAAGTTAATGGATATATTTGCAGGTGCATGCTTGTTTAATTAATATGGAAGAAGGGTCATGTCATGTTCATTTAAGTGATCAGAAAATAAAATCATTAAACTGACATAATTTCGAAGTAATAAAACAGAACAACCGGATTTTACTAAATATATCCACTCAGCTGTTTGTCACTCACTAAATAACAGGAGGACGATGAATTTTGTATACAGATCAGAATATACTACATTTTTATATAAAAAATAAATTATATATTGTTTTCAAGATATGCAATGTCAGATACATTAATTGTACTGGACAAGTTGGACATCGGTTGATTTTTTCATTAACGACATTCCCTTTAGTAATTAAAAATGGGCTTTTAATTTTCAAATTAAATTAAGGAAAATAAATATGTACATCCTTGAAAATAATAGTTTACACAAATATATGTAACTTAACAGTTTTTCCTCAAACAGATGACGAAAATTTTATCGAGAAGATAAGTGTTCATATACCCTATTAATAGAATGTTTATCAGGTACGGTATATAGCAAATATGGTTATTTTCATGTAAAAATTAATTGCATCTAAGTAAAGAATTCTAACGAGTTATAAAATTATATTATTCATTTTTTTAAATAACTACATATTTGAACAGCAATAAAATAATACTTTGACAGATTATATTTAAATTTGAATACTAATAAAACAACCATTGTAATCAACTAACTGAAACTTTGAAGGTAAATAAGTTGCAGCCCATAAACGTCCCACAGCTGGGCATATGCCTCCTCACTCATATGAGAGAAGGTTTTTAGAGCATAGACCCACCGCGCTGCTCCACTGCGCGTTGGCAGGCACTATGTACATATAGGTATAATACGCTATATTAAATATAACAAGTAAATAAATATATATTTAAATACAACTATTTATGTTCATTATGGGTACTCATAACAAAGAAATTACAAGAATGCTATACGGTTTCCAAATTAACAACGTATAACAAATATACCTGTATTCGAAAATTTGACTTTGGTTCTTGATGGCAAAAGTTACTCTCAACACAATCGATAATAGAAAGTCAATTTATATAACAGAAAGTAACAACAGAACCAATATTGATTGAGATGATGGATGATAATTTGAACAGTTATTAAAAACGACAAGCCCCAAAATACGTCACACATGTCTGCATCATTCTCCAAGTACATTATGAGACACGACAGAATTTCACCGTAAAGAGAGCTCCAATACAAAGATTTCTTCTTTTCTCAATTAGCATCTAATCAAGGGACTCATTTAGTCGAATCCAACACACGATTTATGACTGTGGTCGGCGAACTTTCTCACGCGCTTCACATCTCAGATTCAGCGCACCGTACTTCGCTTTATAGTCGCTACTTATGGTCAATGATAGGTTACTCTAACATTGCCAATAAACATAGTTATATAAAAGCTTTTAGTATTTACACTGCCATCAGTAAATTAAAATATGATAATACATTCTATTCTAGATTATATTACATTTGGATATTAAACTTTCATGTTGATATATGGCATATATTCATAAAAGTATTTCCTTTCCATAAACATGTACGTAATTTAACAGTTTGATCCCCTGTATAGAATACATAAACTAAAATTTTAATATCCCTTGGAAATACGTACGGCAGATTATAATTTACGAATGTATAGTACAGTCATTTGGTAGTTTTACCTAGACATGTCTCCAGAACTTTTGAAATGTTATGATTTTACAGATTTCAAATCGATATTGAGTTTCCTATTAAGATTTTCTCAATATTTCCCCGAATTTAGGAAGTTGGCGATGTGATCCACCCCCGTGCCTGGGAGAGCAGGTTAAGCCTTGTGGGATTCTCGTCACATCGGCCTATGAGTTTGAAGGAATAGAATGCACATTTTTGTACTATGCCTGCCAACTCGCAGTGGACCAGCGTGGTGGATCTATGCTCTATTAACCCGCTCTCCTTTGAGTGTGGAGGCCTGTGCCCAGCAGTAGGACGTAAATAGGCTGCTACTTATATATAAATTAAATTTATGTATTATAAGTATAATAACTAAATAAGAAATATCTATGAGAATTAGTGTGTCGATATTTGGATGTATATTTATGCTTTTACCCATTTTACGTTACGCATAGCTTTCACACCCAATGTTTGTCTGGAAGAAATATTTAAACAGCCTTTTGTATTTGTTTCCTGTGATATTACAAAGTTCCACTTTTCTTATTCTGTCTGTATGTGCAATTAGGATTATATACTTATAATGTGTGACAAATTGAAAAAGTGCTGAAAAGGCATTTGATAAAGCCTTCAGCGCTGGGGCGGGCGGGGAGGTGCGCGTACGCACGGGGCGTGGTCAAAACGCGCTATTCGTGGCGCCAGAGCCGCCGTGGATGCTGCGGCAATCGCACCTGTTCCGCGTATCGGTTTACTACTATTACTGTGCACGACCTTTATCGCGATAATAAATAACCATGCACTAGCGTCCCAGTGAAATGAAAAAAGTGAGAGTTTAGTGACGGTGACTTCAACTTCTACAGATATCGCCGACTGTGCATCCTGGGCTTATCCCTAGGTCTGTAACTCTGTTTTATTTTCTTATCAAAGCATCACATATCTAGATAAGCGCACCATTTAAATAATTTACCATCGACTGATAAACTTACAAGTCTTAACACTTTTAATTCCTAATAAACGTAAGCTGCGTCCATCGAGAATTTTGCAACACTCTTACCAAATTACACATTCATATAGTAAAAAAAATTGAGGTTGTGTTACGTTTTGAATTTAAATCAAATTAGTTAAGAAACAACGTGCGTGCGCTTTGTAGTAGTTAATCTACATCAAAAACATATTTATGATAGAATAAATTTCAACTCTATATCTCATTTAATATTAAATGCTTGTTTATCCTTTAATAACAACGCTACTTACTACGTGCGCTTTATAACCCATAATTAGAAATAACTACACAAGTAATTGCTTCTAAAACAATTAATACAAAGTTCAAGTAGGTAGATAAACAAGTGTTTACATATCTTATTCATAAACTGTTAAAATATTTTGATCTTAATTTGTGAATTATGTTAAAATATACACTAAAAACTTATACCTAAATAGACAATATTTATGTGTCTATCTGTTTGTTGCTTGTTGTTTATCTTCAAAACGGCTGAACCGACAAACGAGACTTTCACTAGCAAATAGGATATCATTAGGAATAACTTAGGTTATTTTAATTTTTCAAAGTTTTGTTACACGAATGGGAAATTCCAAAAGTGTAAGGTTAAAGTAGTCATTACTGTAATAAGAAATGTGCCATAAGTTTGCATTAATATCGAATTAAATATATAATAATATTATGGTTATGGCTAAACGTCATATTAGTTATAAGTTTGGAATTAACCCAGATTTTGTCTGTTTTCTATTAGCTCGAACTTAAGCGTTAATTTTGAACCCGTTAGGTGAATCTGTTCGGGATTCTTTTTTAATATCGAAATGACAGCCCCTGTCCAGTTGTTTAGTGAGTATATATAAAAAAAGTCTCCAATACGGCATCCTTTTCCAATAAAAACTCCAACAAGAGCAGTCAAAGACTTGAAAGTAATTCATTGTGTATTACAAAGCATGTTGAGCATTATCTAATAATTTACACATATTTATTTGCTGACCTATAATAGTGAAAGTAAAATAGATTTAACTGAAAAACAATTATTAAAAGCAGTAATTAGCACTTTGGCTTCTTTAACAGCAGGCAGGAATTGCACAATAAGATTGGAAAAGATCTAAAGACGGCCAATACATGAACACTACGTAGAGAAGAACGATGATTTCATGTCGGTCAAGGAAATACGTACTTCATAATGTCTAAATTTCCTCTGAATGATTAGTTTTAAATATATGTTAAAAATAATTTGTCCTTTGAAATTAATATTTTCATATAAATTAACTAAAAAGTTTAATATACGTAGAAAACTAGTTTTGTGTTTTTCAATTCCCACTCTCTTTTGTATATATTTTGTTAAAATTTTTAGTCATTCATAAAATACTTTATAGTCATTTACTCAATTTAAATACATTTTTTATTTAAGCTCATGTAAAAGGTTTAAAGGTTTATTTCTGCGAAACTATCTTAAAAGATTATTTATTATTTATTATTAATTTCAGTTGTGTAGTTTATTGATATCAACACTTCTGTTACTTTCTATAGTATATGTACTTTACAAAGGTTACATAATAATTGAGTAAAATAAAAGATCGTCAACATCCTTTTATGGTTTAAATGTTAAGTCTTCAAACCTTTCTGCTCCACAAGAATACCATCATCATAAACTTCTATAATATAAATTCGAGATAGTTTTATGTGCTTCCCGTTGGTAATGACTCATAAGCCGTCTTAACTTACAGAATACCTTAGCTTTAGTCGAAAAAAAGTTGAATTTTTAAGAGCCTCAACAATATCCATAATTTGTTAAGAAATTTTACATTAGTCACTACATCATTGGTAAACATACGACCTAGCCTACGACATTGTTGAAGACTTGCATTGGAAATAGATTGAGCAACAGTGGCGGCTATATTATGCTGAACGAATATTACCTATAAAATATTTTCTGATTGTCTATCCCTATTATTTACAGGATCAATTTGTAAATAAAGTTACATTTTTAAATATTAAGATTACATAATTAGGTCGTTTGTAATATAATACGTCCAAAGTAAACCGCAGTTAAAAGATTCAATTGAATAAAATAAGCATGTACATTTGTACATATGAAAAGACTTCAAAGTATCGAAACAAGTACATAATGTATTGGTAACTAAGCGCCTCTAAGATTACTGTTTATTTTTATGCCTACAATAATAATTATTAGTAGAGGAGTTGAAAGCTTAACTTCCCATATCCGCGCAGCATTCCATATGCAATTCAAAGTCGTAATAGAAAATGCTCTCACAGCCGATATATGACTCGGAGCGCATAATTTCAATTACAATTCAACCGCCAACAGCAGCTTGCAACCTGAACTTCACACACGTCATAGCAACAGCAAGTAGAAATACAGAATGTTAAAAATATGGATTAAGATTTTTTTAGTTTTTCTAAGTTCAATAAGTTATTAAAACGTTTCGGGACGCTGTTTTCAATACCTACCATTTCAAACTTTCCCCATATATACTCCCGCTTTGTTATATCGTTTTGGATAAAAAAAATCTAGAATATGTAGACAAAATGAATCCAAGGTCTGTTTTAGTTTTGTATAAGTCTCGAGTATGAATCTCCCATTTGGAATCCATTCTATAAAACGAGCAACGTAGCTTTACTCAATTTCTGGCATTTATGTCTAGAAGCTGTCCCTTCCATACAGACTATCAAAAGAGTAACCCATTTTAAAGTTAATTCTTTAGGAACAGGACGAAAAATTTGTGAATTAAAACCGTAGAAAAGTTTACATAACCAGATTCTTTGTTCAGATATAGGTTGGAAAGTTACCATTAATGATCTGTTCTTAAGAGCCATTTGAACATCTTTTTTGAAATTGGTTCAGAACCAATCTAGGAATATATGCACCTTCAGTTCCTACTTAATAAATTACCTATAAATGTACGGGAGCATATTAACCGCCCTTACATTAAAAAAAACCGAAAACTTACTTTTTAAGTCACTTCTTATGATGTATAAGTTTGTTCAACTGGCAATTATTTTGCTAACATTCCTAGATGCTTAGTTCCTTGTTAGCATATTTTACAAACCCTAGTGGTTTTTTATGCTAATAGATAATAAGAATTTTATAAACTTTTTAATAATAAATAAAAAAAAACTAAAGGTGAGATTGATTGTTTTATCATTATTTTATACACACGTTTATTGTTTTTGATTCTTATTTTATTAGCATTTTTCACTTCCTTTTTTTTTTAAATCACACTATTTTATTTTGATTAAAGCAGTCATATCATAACGTTTAGTGACGTAAACATAATAATATTCAATTTTCCGGTCGTTAATATAAAACTTTTTAATTCATCTATAAAAACAAATAACATTTTTTTACTAATTTAATTTAATTTGAATGAATAAATAAACATATTTGTAAAAAATGTACAGCGCAATCAAGTTCAGGTAAAAGGTTGTTGTCTATGTAGATGCCATATAAATTGACGTTAACTTTTTTATATAACTTTAGACATATATTAGTAATAATTCACTTTAGTAATAACATAATATATATGCTGCTCATAAAATTGGTTTAAAATAAGATGAATGGGTCAATTTGTACATAGAGGGCCGAGATAAAATGCCGTCGTGTGGAAAGTTATAAAACCGTCCAGAATGTCACGCATTTTCCTAAGATATTTCATAACCCATCAACTACAAGGTATATTTTTAATTCTAGTGAGTCCCTTTAAGTTAAAAAAAGAAAATTTTAATTTACGCCCACCTTTTGTCGTGATTGTCGTTCTATGCCAATACGATATATGGATCGAATAAACTGAATATATAAATGAGTCCTTTTTTAAAGCTGGGTACATAGCTTTTCCTTTTACCAAATAATTTTCTATTTGTGTTACAAAAGAGTAGTTGCTGTTATAAAAACACTTAACCTATCCCGATTTTTTTCTAAAATGGTACGTGCGTGTTTCAAGGGTGTGTTATTTAATTGGTAGGTATGCATGTCAACGTAGGCAAACACGAAACAAGTGGTTGCCTCCGCGTGCCACGAGTGTCTCGTATTTGCCCCTTGCAAACATTACTCCCGACGCGTCTCCCAAGACGATACTGATAACATTGTTTTTACACAAAACCAAAATATTTAATAAGTAAATGCACAAGAACCCTTCTAAAGCTATACTCTTTAAATAAGATAATGCAAGATAGTATTAACGACAGACCGAGGGAAGACATAATTATCAAATTATCTTTTTAAGATTTAGACAAAACATCACAAAATCATTTTTGTAATGGGTTTACTGTTATAAAAAACAAAGGAACAATTTGTTATATATACTTAAATAAACGATATAAATTTTATCATTAACAATTTATCTGAACATGAGCACCCGAGCTACGAGAAAAAAATAATAAACCACCTTATTAAAATGTATTCCATATTATAAATTTTGTAAATTCAGTTAATAAAAACCTAAAACTGTTTTTTTTTTTTTCTTGAATTATCTTTAACAATAGGAATTTACTTAAAAGTATTTCTAAATGTTGCCCCTACCCGAAAACATTTCTCAAAATGAAATCACATGACAAATATAAAGTCAAATCCTACGCCATTCTAGCAGGAACTTCTTAAACTCACTACAAAGAACGAAATTTTTTAATTCGTTTACGTGATTTTTCATTATTATTTGATAGAACTGTATTAAATAAATTAACATTAACTTCCCATTAAAACTTATAAAACAATGTATTTGAACTTGAGTGTATGAATAAAAGTATTTTATGAAGGATTGAAAATTCGAACACGTCATAGAGTGAGTGTGAAGTAATAGTACTAGTATTAGTTTACTTTCTCCCTAGATCGTATTCGAATCAAAAACATTCGACTTGGTAACTGATAAGTCCATGGATCATAATATAAGAAATACAATAGTTACATATTATTGAATTCAATAATTATATAAGCCACTCAGAACCAAAATCTTTCTATGGGCGGAATGACATCATAAATTTTACACGTCAAAATATAAACAAGGGCTATTTTTAATAAGTGACTTCATTTTAAGCCTCATCAAAAACTGTGAAGAAACTGTTTTCTTAACCTCTATACTCCCTTCATATATCAATTGCGAGAATAGAGAAAGTATCGGCACAGAGCATTTCGTAACCCTTACGTTTAAGACAAGACAATCAATAGCGAGTTGTTTTCTCGGAAGACCAATAGGTACGCGTTTTGTGCATTTTGAACTTAAAGACGCCACACACATTAGTGTCTAATATATTAATGTCCATTTAAATAAGGCTATTAGAGGATACCAATAAACACGTTTATATTACTGTAATCTTCCTATGTGAGATGAAAACTACTTTACGTATGCATATATGTCACCTAGTTGCAATGGGTCCATGAAGGAGGATGTATAGAAAGATGATAACAATGAAGTATCACCAATAGAACCTCAGAAATATTCTTTAAAGGAAGTCCCTTTAAGCCTTTTCGGAAATTAACCTCGACAAACAGCCAAGCAGATTAGAAATTTAAGAAATAAAAGGGAATTTAGAAAATTGATACACTTTTATGAATATGGAGTAAGTCTAAGAGAAGCGTAATCATTATGAATACTTAACAGAGTGACATAATCGCAAGCGATTAAGCTCTTTAAAATAAGATTTTAAAAAAAGTATAATAACTTGTGAACCTAAAGACAAGGCATTTATTGATATATGCCTTGCCATGATAAATTACATTAAGCTAACTACTATTATACTTTAGTGCCTGTGGAAAGTCTTATCTGACGTAGCAAAAGCAATTCATTAAATAGGTTGAATGGTTAAAAAATCCAAACTACAAAAAAATATAAATTGTCATTTATAAAATTTATGTGCAGGTATCAAAGAGGCCAAAAACATATATATGGTAATTTAGATTACGATAAACAAAATGTCTCCTTATCATAATACAAATTACCACATAAGTCAATTGGAATCCCCGAACAGAAAGGAAAACAAAAGCTTTTGTCGTTTTTTAGGCTTGTTACTATAAATTATGCAATTTACATGAATAATCTGAGCTAGGATGTTATTATACAGGTGGTAATTTATATAATGTCCACTATAGATTTAGGCGAGTCAGAAAATAAATTGCGGGTGGAACGATAATTCGCAACAAAGTCTTGTTACGTATGTCCCAAATATGCTATAATTATGCTAATAAAGTTATTAAAATGATAAAAGCAAATAGGTTTAATTATGTTTGTAAATATAAAATTATGCATTTAGCACTATAACAGCAAGGAGTTATGAAAGTAGATTAAATAATGTTATCATAAAAATAAAATTAAACAAGCAATATTCAATTCATCCTTATTAAACTAACTATCACGAACTTCTTAAACTCATTACAGACAAAGAACCTTTTTATCTTTTACGTGAGCACTCAATAGATGAATTATTATTTTGAAAAAATATTAGTTTATCTACAAGTTTGAAAAATACAGTAGATAGAGACCATAATGACGATGAATAATAAAGTATTTTGTATAAACACATATAGATACGAAATAAAAACACCAATTTTATAAGTTCATTTTGGCGTCATCCACAGTACTTCATAGATTTCCTTTAATTCCACAAAGAATGTGTAGTTCGAAACGAGACCGAATGCAACATACGCTGCATTCCAAACAGCAAAGCTTCTTACAAGGAGCCGGCAAATGACCACTTAAATTTTAGGCCACATTGTCAGCTTTTGTATTATCTTTTATGGGATATTGTTTAAAAGGCATTTTACTAGTATAAAGCTTTACAAAAAGACATTGAACCTAACAAGAATTGACGTCGCTACATCACACATATGAATATATGAATCATCCAGTTTGATTAGTCATTGTCTTGGCGGTATTTGAATCAAATTTATAAAAAATTTGTTAAAATTTATGTATTATTGAATTTGTTTTATATATTATCTCTAAAAGCGTGTTTATTTAAAAGTATTTAACCCAGACAAGAAATAACAATGCAATAATAATACTCAAATTAAACTAAAAGTGTCATGTGCTATCTTTCAATTTCCATCACTTCAAATTATTTCGTGTGTGGTTCGCATGTTCAATTATAGTAATGTATACAAAAGTACATATGTGACTTGTTATAAGTAGTAATAATAAATTCACAAGATGAGATTATGAGATGATGATACTACCTAGATACCTACTAGTAACTTAATCATTTGTACTATGAGTCTACTTATAATATGTGTAAAATAAACGCAGCTTAGAATAAATACAAATTTGGAAATATAAAACCAAAAATCTGAAGTGACTTTCCGTTAGAATATAATAAGAATTATTATAATACGGAAATAAAAGCAGTGTATTCTTTATCTTAGCTAAATGATAAGCAAGAGAAACGTTGAATGTGATTACATTTTATCTCAAAACACACTAGTGAAGCACTTAGCTACAGACGGTTTCCGCTATTAAATACCAATTCATCTAATTTCTCTGGTATAAAAAAACTTTTAACCGACAACAAATTAAACAAGTAACAATTTGTTAGTGCCTAGGGCGCACTCACGCAATTTATGTTTATTTGGGTTTAATTAAAAATTTAGGTGGGACCACTTTTCTTCGTAATGTATTATTAAACACCGAGATAGGTGTTAGGTAATAAAAAAATTAAATAACCAAAACAGCATTCACTGATAAGTCTAAAGCAATAGTTAAGCGGTAGCAGTCACGCAACCACATTGAACGAATTTAAAATATCACTCTATAAATAGAGCTACATATTTATATCAAGGGTTGTCGTTATGGCTATTTTTACCGCGAGATAAATTGAATAGAAACAACACTTAAAATAGCTAATCTCTCCTAATTTTTCTTAAATAAAAAAAATTGTGCAAAGACTATTTTCCTTTCATTTAATAAAAATACACAACCTGCTAAATCTGAACACTTCATACCAAAATGCACTAAACTGTTGTCTCCCAAAATATGCATTATACTACGTTCAAATGCATTTGTTTAAACTGTACATCGCCATCTGTAGAAAGTTTATGTAAAAGTTTAAAAGGTTTCTTTTATTGGAATATGATTAAAAAGTAAGTCCTAGATAGCGTTGGAATTGACTTGGGTTTTCTTTCTTACTTCTTTATATAGACACTAGTTGTTCCCGGCGGTGATGGTTGTGTTGTTCATGATCGCGTGGAGATACGGATAAAATCGTTATTTATCGAATTGTCAATCTAAACCATTCCCGAATCCACCTGATGACACGAAAAAAATTTCAATAAAATCGATCCAGCCTTTAAGGAGTTTAGAGCCATACACACGAACATAATGGGGATATGGCGCATAACACTATAGTAGATGTCAGCGTAACCTATGGTATCTAGCCTTAAATTTGTATTAATTTATTTAGTAAGAAATTTCCGCATTATATATAGCTTGATCATCGAGCAAGATGTTTTCTCCGGATTATTTCCATTTGTCTCCTTCAATGATTTGATGATTCAATAATTTGATGACTAGTTGTTCTAGTGCTTCATATGCACATATAGTTGTCTATACCGGTCACTTTCACATCTTTTCCTTAAAGTGACAGGAGTTTACATCTTTAGACTCCCTTTTTCCTCCTAATGTATTTCCTGAAGGAACAGTCACATCTATGCTTAAACTTATAATAGTGGACTATTTACGCTCAAAAGTTAGGATCTTACATGGCAAAAAGATTAGAATTACCACATTCCACTACGTTTTGATTTCTAGTGATATTTTCCTTTTTAGAACTAAGCTTACGCAAAACCAGGTAGAAAATTTGCTATTCCTAAATGAATAGCAAACCTCTTACCCTTTACACATCATTTATTTGTGACGTTGTATACACATATGATATTGTAATGTAGTAATCGTAAAGGTTATCTTTAGGACTGGTCAAGAGACGACCGGCTCGTGCCGCCGCCCTGTCTGTGGCGTCTTTTAACCCACTTTCGCACACCTCGAACAACATGGACAGCACAATTATTTATAGTATTAGCTGCTGCCGCGGTGTGACCCGCGTCGTTCCCCATTCCATGGGAATATGGAAAAACTCGTAGGTAGTGACCGTATGCATTGCGAAAGAAGTTACTACTAAATTTCAAGTCGATCCCGAAGTGCCTTTAAAATCTCATGAAGAGTGAGTGGATTTAGTGGTCTACAACAAATTTAGCAATTTTGTTTTTCATATGTAAACATATGTAAATAAGTAATCTAAATAAGTATAAATAGGACTGCCTCATTGGTCTAGTGGTTAGTATATTCGGCTACAGACATGAGGTCCTGGGTTCGAGTCCCGGGTCGGGAGAATTTAAAAATTGATATTGAGTTTTCAAATAAGATAAGAAGTTGGGAAGTTGGCGGTGTGCCTCGGAAAGTACGTTATGACGTCGGACCTGCGCCTGATCTCTCTCCGATAGTGTCGGATTCATCTCACATCGGACTATGAGTGTGAAGGAGTACTATGCTTTTCAACCCGCAGTGGAGCAGCGTGGTAGGGCTATTCTCTGAAAACCCTCTCCTATGACTCAGGAAACCTGTGCCCAGCGTTAATGAGCTGCTACTTACCTTTTATATCTCAATAGAACACAACAAACCCTTAGGATTACGAAACGTACAGAATTAAAACAATTCAAATTTGCAAAAATTATAAGCGAATAATATTCTCATCTGAAGCGTAGCCTAATCTTCAAATGAATTCTCGAAAGGGAAATATGGGACGTACAACACGACCTAAGCCAAGCTGATAAGGTGATTTAGGTGAAATCTACGCTATCTTCGTTTACATCAACAAAATTTACAGTAGGTAGTACTATTGCAAAAGCAAACAACTACATGGTGTACACAGCAGGTAGAATTATCATATAATCATTACCCTGGTAACGTTAATGTGTAGGTAGATATGGGTGACAGTGCTTGTTGTAACTTGACGTGGGTTGAATGTGATGACAAGCTTCAGAAGATCATCAAGCACATGGAAGTGCGATCAAAACTGCTCACAAAAAAACTGACAAAAAACCTGATTACAATTTAAAAGCCCAAAAGATTATATTTATGTTCGTTAAAATCTTATTCAAATTTTGATGTGGTGAATCATATATTTTAAACAAAGCAAATAATTAATCCGCCATCCGACGACATTCCTCGAAGCGCAGAGGCTACTGTCTCCCTAAGGCCGCAGGTACTTTCAGAAACATGTTCTTTGCGTGTACAACACTTATGCATAAATAGCTATCCTCCGCGGTCTTACTCGCGTAGTTTTCGATCCCGTGGGAATATAAGGAAATTCGTTCTTAGTGAGAATGTACGTCACGTCACGTCAATGACACATGTTTGCCGAATTTCAAATCAATCGTATGCTACACAACGCTTTGAAGTTTTGGAGAACAGGCAGTGTTTTTTTAATAGTTGTTTTGCCATTTGCTTCGGAAACGTATCCATTAAATCATAATTCATTAAAATCGATAAAGTGATTTTAAATTATCAATGCTGTAACTACCCACGAATCCGAAATTGTTTATTAGCACAGAAAAACTTTTCGTAAAAACAAAAAAATATATATTTTTTGTAGAATATACGTTTATTTTCTTGCGTAACAGATTGACTTTAGCGGCATTATTCTAGTCCTGATAAAATAATATTTTGCGGGTTTGCTTTCCAGCGTCGATATATTAATTTAAATCAAACAAACAAGATATCAAAAACCATTTATAGCTATATAACAACTATACGCCAACGAATAAAATTTTATTTCCAAGCTCCTGATGTTAACGGGGGTAGAATAAAATTTAATACAATAACGAAAAAAAATCAATTACGTAGCATCCTGAATATTGTTTGAAATCAATGGGGGCTTAGAGATTTTATCTATTAAGAATAACAACTTATCTTGATGAAAATAACGACTTATCTCATTGTCGTGGTATAATCTGTTACTTATCGTTATTTGAATCTAAGACTTGTATAAACACCTTGGAATAACTATTATAATCGTATTAGGTATTACATATTTTACTTCATATTGAATTGGAATCTATTTTACAGTTATTTAAAATTAAAGGAAGGCCGGTAAAATTGAAATATTTATCAGATTAACTATTTTTTGACATAGATTACTAGGTTAAATATCTTTTTTAGACTGAGATTGTACATTTATGGTTCAACTTATTCGTTATCAAAGGATGCCGAATGAAACCTAGGAAAGAAAACTAATTGGCCTTATTCAAACATATGCCACTCGAAATAGAGTAGGATAAATTAGACAAAGAAATGAAAAATATTGCGGTAAATGTAGCGATGCTTTAGAAATAAACGTGATCTCACCAGGAAGCTCTCACATACAATAGGACAAGGGAAGGATGAAAAGGCCAACGACTTCTAGCTATAAACAAAACTCTTTCTTAAATTTCGGATATTCAAGGACGGTACACAAATGTTATACATGTATAAAACAAATTAATTATATATTTGCTGTTAACTACTATTAAAATTTGCTTCTGTGAATATTTTATTTTATTTTAAAGATAATGTTTTCGATACACTTCAACGTAAACTTTTGAATTGTATTCAATATTTTATTAATATTCAGCTAGATCCTTTATATTCAAGTTATATAGATTATTATAATTAGAAAATACGAAACTAAATAAATAATCAGGTTTATTTAGAAAACATTTTTACGTCAAAATATCTAGAATTAACTAAACCATACTTCAGTAAAAATGTATTTTATACAAACGTTAGGATTTAAATTAATTGAAGACTTCAAGAGAGCTATTAAACCTCTCAGATCTGAATTTTCGTAAATTTTACAATTTAACCGCATACGGTTATAGAAAAATGGGAAACGAATAATGTTTAAAATAAGTTCACTCTACTTTTATTGGATGTACAAAATAAAAATCGAAATTTCAAATTCCGTGTTTTGACTATTAACACAGTGAATAAAAAAATGGTGGAGGAAATAATCATTTATTTAAAATTATTTTTGCCAAATTGTAATATGTGTCTTAATATATCATGATTATCTATAACACCTGGAAGTAGATTATCTGCGTTGGCTCGCATCCAGTCCTACTGAACTTTGACATACTGCTATTAAAATTACTGTTCCAAAAACTATGCGTGCGTTCATCATTATTGTAATTATTTTAGACATAGGTATCCAAGAAGCATAATAATTTTTACTTTATTGTACACAAAAAATAAACTTGCAGTTTTAAAAAATAAAGGCCTATAATGTCAAATATGAAATCATCAGTTAAAATCGAATTCACCGTTTGTTATGTTTTAATTCCCGCGTACTTACGAGTATACTATACATAAAATTTTGTACGCGGATTTTTCTAAATTAAGTCGACGAACTCCAAATAATGTATTTTTCCTCTATCGTATAATTCCTTTCCTTCTCACTGCTATTATTCCTTGATATGAAAAATATAACGTACGGGTAAACCGTAATTTTTTATTTGCTAAGACAGTATACTATAAAATATGCATCCATCCTATCGTATTGGAAATATTACTGCAACCCATAAACATCCATTCTCATTAAATATAATTATCGTATCGAAGCTCGCTGATCAAGACTATTGATGTCTCTCATCGAACTCTTTCGACACGCTGTAAATCTTTTGGCTACATGTGATCGAGCATCAATTAACTAAATAATATTCACCACATAGTCTGCTGTAATGAATTAATTTCGCTGAATTTTATTAATTCTTATATTAATCTTTTAAGACTCTTTTTATTTAAAGTAGATAAAAACTTTTTTGATATTATAAGTAAATTATCTTTAATATGTACGCGCAATCTCTGAACTTTATTTACTTTTTCCTAGAACACATATGGTTACATGGGAACAATATGAATCAAATTAAGCCTAATTAAAAGCATTAAGTGCAATTTTAGTGGGACGTACGGTGTACCAGGAATCTTGAAAGTGTTAAACCATATACATGGTGTATATTTGTTGGTATACAAGAAACTTAAAAACTGCGGCAAAATTTTATTATATACTTATATATACTTATTACAATCGTATAAAATAGGTCGTAAGATGATGACTACACTACAGAAAATAGATATCTTCCTGTACTCAATAAATCTTAATTTTCAACTTCAGGTTCAAACAATAACTATTTTTTTTTTTTTTTTTGACGCTGGGAAATGCATTTACGCACCCCGACTGTGGGGTCGGGAGTGTGGGACTCGGCCAGGGGGAAGAACTCGCAATACCCACTAAAACCCAGCGGGACCGTCGTCAACCATGAGTGGGGAGCCAGAGGCTCGTAAAGACATTCCTCTCTGGCCCCTCGGTTGAATTCGGCTCACAGATATTCTACAGGGGGAGGAGTTGCATGAACCTCCGCCTCCTGTTTCCTACTCCCCTTCGTCTGGGCCGGAGTGTCTCAGCGGCATTCACCCTCTCCCTTTGTCGTGCCTCCTTAAGCGAGATGACAGTCTCGCAAAAGGAGGCAACCGCTCTCCAGGCCTGCTCACTGATGAGCATTACATCTATAATATTAGCCAGTGAGAGGTTTGTGCCGATCAGCGACGTCAAAATGAGTCGCTGAGAACCCCAGGCGGGACATTCTGCCACCGTGTGGTAAGCTGTATCTAACGAGGCACCACACTCGTAACAGCTGGCCGACGGCTCACAGCCAACAGTTTGATACAGGTATTTACCGAAGCAACCATGACTGGTAAGCACCTGTACCAACCTGTAGGAGAGCGATCCGTGCTCTCTGCCCAGCCACTTATCCAGATGAGGGCGGATCGCCTCTACTATAGCCACGCCCGCCGCTGGGGACCCGAGATCCTCCTGCCACCTTTGGGTCAAAGCTCTGTCAGCTAGAACCCTGACCCTTCTTACTTCATCAGCGTCTGGTAATTCCCCTCTGGTTCTCGCGGCTACTCTGCACTGGTAAGCAGTCGTGAGAACTTCCGCCCTGAGCTCCCATGGGGGATCACCTGCCAGGAGTGTGGCTGCCGTCCAAGATACTGTACGGTACCCCCGTATAGCTCTAATCGCTATTACCCTCTGTGCCCGCCGTAACAGGGTTTTATTTGATGCGGTTAGGGCGTTGATCCATACGGGTGCGCCATACAGTGCCATACTGGCGATTATTCCCGCATACAGTCTTCTGCAAGGTGATCCTGGTCCTCCCACGTTGGGTAGCAAACGTCCTAACCCCGCTGCTGCATTGATGAGGCGGGGAGTAAGTTGGGCGAAGTGGGCTCGGAAATTCCACCGGCCGTCAAGTATTAGACCCAGGTACTTCATCTGCGTCTTCAGTTCCACTACCGCATCTCTGAGGGTTAATACTGCACCTCGAGGAGGACCCCTACGAGCTCCGTGGAAGAGTAAGGCTTCGGTCTTGGTAGTAGATACTTCCAAGCCTAAGCTGCGGATTCTATCGATTACCAAGTCCGTTCCGACTTCGGCAAGCAGAGCTGCCTCCTCGTAGTTTCTTCCCCGTGCTGTGACTAGCGTGTCATCAGCATAACATATAATGCTCATCCCGGAGAGAAGTGGACATCGCAGGAGCCAATCAAATCCGAGATTCCACAATACGGGTCCTAACACTGACCCCTGCGGTACACCGCGGTCAACTCTGTGTCGAAATAGGCAACTACCACTCTCCCACAGAATCACTCTGTCCTGGAGATACGCTATCAACAGTCTCTTGAGGTATAAAGGAACTCTGTGGTAGCGTATTGCCCCCAGCAGCGTCTCATGAGGGAGGCTGTTGAAGGCGTTGGCTATGTCTAGTGAGACCGCCAGGACTACCTTCCCACTGTTTGATGCCTCCGCTGTGAGGTTCTTTAAGGTCTCCAGGGCATCAATCGTAGATCGACCTCTTCGAAAACCAAACTGGGAGCCTGAGAGTCCCGGCCCTTCCCCCTCTAGGTGTTTGGTGAGGCGAGTAGCGAGGATCTTTTCGAATGCCTTGCCAACTTCATTTAGAAGGACGATCGGCCTATATGCGCTCGAGGAACTTAACGGACGGTTTCCTTTTCGCAACAGGCACAATCGTCCAACCTTCCAAACTTTTGGGAACTGTCCGGTAGTTAGGCACTCATTGAAGAGTTCCCGAAGCCACCCACTCAGGTGTTGTAACGCAAGGAATAGCACCTTGCCTGGGATTCCATCTGGGCCAGGCGCGGTTTTCCTGGTCCTTAAACGCTCGAGGACCAGTGCCATCTCTCCATCTGTGATAGTAGGAGGACTAATCATATTATCTTCACCGCTGGCAGGAGGCACCATCGTTGGCGGGACAAAGTGACTGAGGGAACTAGGAAATAGCTCCTGCACTAATTGACGTACAAGATCTGGCCGAAGAGTTTCTGTTATCGGAGCACCCCTAACATTTAATTTATTACGTGCTGCGAGATAGGGACGACCCCAGGGGTCTCTATTGAGTCCTTGGAGCATCTCCTCTCGACTCCCTGACTTCGCTTGCCTAATTGCGAGCTGCAGTTGTTTTTTGAGAGAGCGATACATGGCCCGCAGTTGGATCTCCTCCTCCTCTTGCCAGTTACCACCTCGAAAGCCTCTCCTTCGGCATCTCAAATACAACCTACGAGCCCTATGACAAGTGGCACGTAGCTTTGCCAGGTCTTGAGACCACCAGTATACTTGTCGGCGAGGTGGCTGGCGCCGCGCTCTTGGCATAGCGGCCTCACATATTGCCGTCAATGAATTACGAAGGTGGACGGCTTTTTCTTCTACGTTGTTTCCCTGGAGAATGGGGGAAGCCCATCGTTGAACGATGGCTGCTTCTGCAGCGAGCTCTCGGTCTAATCGGCCTAGGGTCCATCTTGGGAAACGACCCGAAGTTGCCGAGTGAAGCGGTGGATTTTGAGGGGCAGAGGTAATATCGAACCTGATATATTGGTGATCGGAGAGAGTTTCTACTTCTTCCTCGACTCTCCAATTGTTCACTCTGCCGGCGACACTGTGAGTGGCAAACGAGAGGTCTATCACGGAACCTCCATTATGCCGTACGCAGGTGTGGACATCTCCCTTATTAAGGAGGCACAAACTAGAAAGGAGAGCCCAGATCTGGACTATTCTTCCTCTTTGATTGGTAGCTGGGTTCCCCCACGCCTGTGATTTCGCGTTAAAGTCCCCCAGAACAATAATGTTTCCCGGTGATCTTCCGCGAACCGCAACTCCCACAGAGTCAAGGAACGCCTCAAACTCAGCGATTGGGCGGTTTGGAGAGAAATACAAGCCGATCACAATGTATTCTCCCGACTCGACTACGACGAACCCAGACCGTCTCTCCAGCACTTTTAAGGTTAGACCGGAACTCGGCTTAACTACAACCGCTACAGAGTCATCTAAGTCACCAACCCAGTGCTGGTTGGGGACGTAGTATGGCTCGCAGGCTACTGCCAAATCAATGTTCCACTCTGCCATGGTGTGCATCATCAGATCTTGCGCCCCAGCACAGTGGTTTAAGTTCGCCTGGAGAATACTATGATGTCTTTTCATCATTGCATTGTTGCATCACTTTCCGAGATTCCCCCAGGACCAAAGGTTTCCCTTTGAGCTGACACACCTGGCTTTTTTGGAGGGTTGCATCCTTTTCCACTCATTATGTGGTCAGATGGTAGTCCAGCGTCCGCACATACTACGCAACGAGCGATTCCGGAACATGCTGTCAATTTATGTCCAGGAAGGCCGCACTTGAAGCATAAGTCGCCTCGGTTTACCGCTGACGTACATACAGCTCTAGTGTGCCCGAGATGCATGCATCTGAAGCATCTTAACGGTCGTTGTTCCAATAATTGGATCGCAGCGGAGCTCCATCCAACTAAAAGCCGACCTGCATCTACCAATATTTTAGCCACTGGAATCGGGCACCGTACTATCGCAGAACCGGCTCCCAATGTGCCCTGACGAACTTCGCTTACTCTTATCGAATGAATGGGGCAATTCCCGATTCTTGCTACTGCGGCAGCCACTTTATCCGCAGTTACTGCGTCGTCCAATCCTGTTACCTTTAACTCTGCTGTTTTAAAGGGGCGAACAATTTCAGCTACCCCATCTAAGGCTACTCTTAGCCTGGCTGCTAGTGCATCGGCCTGCTCTGCCGTCTGTTCCTCGGGAAGTTCCAGTAGCCTAGCCCCAGTCTCACAGCGCCGGATTCTAAATCCTGTTCCAATACCGAGTTCCTGCAAGTTGATCGCTTGCTCGGCTCTATCCAAGGCCTGGGCATATGTTACCCCCTTTTCTATTGCCTCAGGCCGCAGCGTCACGATAACCGCAGCAGTCTTTGGCTCTCTTAGTTTGACTTGGGCGGCTGGCTGAGGGGTCCTAACAGTTGGAGTTTGCGAGATACCAGCTTGAGAGGAAGAAATGTCCGTTTTTCCTTTCTTTTTTCCTTTCTTTGCTGCTGTGGCCCAATCCATGTTGTCCTGACTAGACTGCTGTGGAACTGCATGGCTGACAGCTTCTGTGTCTGTTTCAGCGATTTTATTATCTAGTCTTGTAGCTTCTGCCTCGACAGCCGCTGCAGACTTTCGTTTTGCCCGGCGTGTTTGTACCCCTGATACTGAAGGGGTTGGTGGCCCCATCTCTTTCGTCTTATCCCCTGCTAGTGGAGGTCGTAATACCTTGGCAGGTAAAAGGCGATCCTCTATCCCGGCAAAACGTGCATCTACCCATGTTCCCATTGTAGAAACTATTAATTCCTTAATGGTTTCGATAAGCTCCTCTTTGAGAGAAGCTCGAGAGGCGGCCGACTCAGTCTCTGTTGTATTTTTTGCCGCCAATGCTGTCCGCATATCTGAGAACTCCCGACGGTGAGCCTTTAACTCTGTTTTAAGAGTTTCGTTTTCTTTGCGGAGTCTCCCGTTATCAGTCCTGAGGTGAGAAGACTCATCTGACTCTGCTCTAGAAACTAGGGCCTCCACAATTTCTTGTATACTCGTAGCCGTATCCTTAAAGGTCTTTAAAGACCTGCCCTTGAAGTTACCAGATTTTTGGATTAATTTGAAGATACTGGCGAACTTCTTCCCGGCTAAAGCTTTTAGCTCCCCGGCATTTAAATGTTGAGGACTAACCCTCCCCGCTTGTTCCTCGGAGGCAGTGAGCTCTTCCGAATCAGTATTCAGCTCTGTCGTAGTACGACATTTAGCTCTCTCGTTAAGATATCGGTTAAAAACCGCTTCATTCGCTTCCTCTTTACGCCGTCTCTGTTCTGCCCTAGCTTGGGCGATCCCGGTGCCTCTTCCCCTCCGTGCTACTTTCTCGCCCTTACAAACAGAGCTTGCTCTGCTAGACGACATAGAGACATCGGAATCCGAAACTAATTCTCGTTCTTTATGGCCTTCACCCGTCTCTGCCAAGACATTCATTTCTCTTTTTCGGGAACAGGGTGTCCCTTTGACTAGCCTGCCACCGTCAGACATGACGGGGCAAGCACATTAGATAACAAGCACTTTTTTCAGGTGTGTGACAAAACAAACAAAGAATCATATGATAATACGAAACCAATAATTATAAAACCAACGAAAAGAAAACTAGACAGTGGTAACAAAGCAATCAACAAACAAAAACAAAAGAACAATCAACAATAACAAACACAGATAACAATTCCAACAAATAAAACAAAGACAGCCGGTATAAACACCTGCGTTGGCAAGGTACCGACAAACAATTCAAAGAAACGACTATCGCTTATCGCAACGGTAGCAATAAATGTCTCACGATGACTCATAATACCGAGCGCATGCGAGAGCCGACCGGTCCGCTCGCAACGAGTGTTGGAGCGCAACTGTGAAAACAATAACTAATTAACAATACATACTATGTATAACATAACATTATATAGAGGAAACATATGTGTTTTTGTAAGTAAGTATGTATGTGTGCTGTGTATTTGTAACGTTTTCAAACAAAAACTACTGGACCGATATCAGAAAATTTTTCACTATTAGAAAGCTAAGTTTGAGTGACGTAGGCTGTATTACTTTCACAAAAACAAAAGGAATCCCTAAGAAAAATGCATTAATGTAACCCAAGGTGTGAAACAAAAAATCTGTCATCGAGTGCGCTGCAGAAACTATTGATGTTAGAACAAAAAAATGTTCTACACTTTTATAGAACGTATTAAAATCTGGAAAAAAGTCGGCGATACTATATATCTAATTACTGTAGGTAGGAAACTATAACTACTTTTTTACATCAATAAAAGTGCCGACAATAATCATTATTCACACCTCTGCATTAGTTCTTACCTTACTAAATGATATTTTATCAAGGACCGTTTCAATACCCGTAAAATTATTTTTAAATTATAATAATTACTAAAATAATTCCGACTTAATAGACTTTCCATTGCCATGAGATTCGCATCGATTGGTTGATCGCTGACCACTCTGGGCATATATATAACATTGGTATATGCTTCGATGTAAGAATAACATTATTTTAATTACTGTGAAGAAATTTTTTGTATTATTCACAAACATTATCCAAACACTACTCCACTACATTTAGCTATTTGCAAATGGAAATCCCGTAGAAATCGATCCAAGTTTTTGAGGTTAGAAATAATAAAAGAAACTGAATTCTTCGCTATTAAATTTTTTTAAGCCTCTTTCACGAGAAAACTACTCAACAAATTTTGAAGAAATTTCAATTATACTATTACTCATCACGATATCTCTGGAACCATAAGGTCAGCTACGAATGGATTTTACGAAATAAACGAACAAACCACCTGCAAGGAGGGTTGCGGGGGTGTTATACGTACGCTTCTTATTTGTAAAACAATTTGCCATAATTAATGAAAATGCTACCCAAACACATTCAACGCAGACGATTAACTTTTGGTCTTTAATTTAACTTCAATTTGCATTGATAGGAATAAGGATCATTTGTGTACTAGTTCCGACGTCGCGGGCTAAAATTATTGTACTTAGTATTGATCAACTTCACTCAAATACAAGTTCATAAGAATTTCATTCAGATGAACTTCAATATTAATATTTTAATGCTAACAAAATCAGGGTACATTCATAAGAGATCTAATCAGGTAATATGACTGACATTGTAATGGCGAGACGAAGTAGAATTATGCAACCAACCTCATGGGAGCCGCCAGGGCTGATGAAAGGTTGACCTCGGTTGTGTGTGGGCGCAGTTCGACAAAGATAATCTGACTCGGGGTCCACGAACTGTACCGGAATGCAAATAAATAGATGCACATAAGCAGGACGAGAGAGCACACCTGCCAGCGATCGGCGGTATAAACAATGCATGTCAACACGCTTTGTATAATGGATCACGTCGTGCGTCTAGTCACGATTAAGTGCGTTTTTCTTCCGGATCCGTCTATTGATCGGTGGATCGTAATAATAAAAACTTAATTTGCTCTCCTAAACATTTGTAAACTAGCAAATTCCTGCAACAACTCTGCAAACTTAAAATTACAAATGTACTGGCATCATTACGACGCGGACCATTGGAATTCTCTTTAATGAATGTTATTGTCGATTCTATCTATTATTTAAGATTAATATTAATTTTTTTCATGTCAAATACACTGCTTTACGAGAGTATTGCATTCTTACTGACTGAATTCTAAAATTGTATTTTTATCGCAAATTTTTCTGCGTGGCCTAAATAACGTTTCGATAGTAAATAAAACTATCAACGAAAAGTTTAGTCGGAATGAGTTAAAAGATTTCGTTTCTTTGAAATGCAATGTTTCGTTTTCTGAAACCATGTAACTTATGTTTTGTTACGTCACAAAAAGGATTTGCACGCTTAAAGTATTTAAGGCTAATATATTAAATAATTATAAAGTAGAGGCGAATAGAAAGCAAAATCCTAAGTGGAAAAGTTACTACAGCATATAGTCGAATATTCTTTGATGAGTGTTATCTTGCGACTACACATACATACTTCGATAATAATTAACAAGCAGTTATTTAAAAATACCAAGCATCCTACATTGTCAAGGGAAAAAGGTATAAAGAAAATGTTGGAGATGTTATGTAGTACTTAGAGCGTCTTGAGTGACAGCTTCTGTTAAAATGCAACTCTGTTTATACATACAACGATAAAAATATAAAGATAAACAAGTATCGATCGGAACAGTCTTCGGATACAAAGCAGAAGTGTAAATGAATGGAAGGTTAATATTAGCGTGCAGTTACCTTTCTACCTATATACCTTTCTTTGTAGCAGTGAATAATGTATTTTTCTCACGTCACGTAAATAAATTAAAGCCTCTTTATTATATCTCATTTCTCAAATCATTTTCATTTTACTATGATTAATAATAACCTTTAAAACTATGTCAATTTGATCAAATGCTGGTCACGTAAAAATATTTGATTTCTATTACCAAACAATTATGTTTATCCAATATTTTATAAAAGAATGCCTCTCAGATTTTACTTATATCATTTTGATTATTGATGTTATTCACATACATATCAATGCAAAAGCTCTTACTGGAAGATATTTCAAAATTATTATACGTGTTTTAAAAACTCTTTATGTCTGTCTTGTGATCAGTTTGCTTGACTACAAGGTAACGAGGTTCCGGTATTGTATCTTGGCTCGTGGCTATAACTCTTAAATTGGGTTTTGTTGACAAAAAAATCGTGTTTTTTGTTAACAAAAACTAGATTTACTTTTGACAATATCGGATCACTGTTGGCAACCACATATATGTGAGGAAGTAGTCATCTGCGTTTAAATACGCAGACTTTTGAGTTCTAAAGGAATCAAATACGTATATTTCTATTTATTTAAGAACCATAGCAGGACCTACTTAAATCATTTCATGGAAATGAACCTGTAAACTTTTTACAGATGGTGTTGTGCATTATTTTGGAAAACAAATTAAATTTAATATTTGAAAAAAAAAACCATAATAATATTAAATAACATCAGTATTTTCAAATTATTGACTATTTTAACATGATAACCCTAAACTGATAGTTGGAACTGTAAAGAATAATCCAACAACTTTTATTATATAAAATCTTCTAAAACATTATTTCAGGCAAGGCGATGTTAAGTGTGGCCGTAGTGGTGTTCGCGTGCCTATGCTTGGCGCGCGCGTCGCCGCCTGAAGCTCACGGAATACGCAACTACTTACTGAACACCTATCCTCCTAAGGTATTTTTTGAAGTAGTTACAGTTTTGAAAGAGAAAGAGAGAGAGATAAAGAGTACACTTTATTGGTCTTCGTATTCATATCATTATCTTGTGCATCCAATACCAAAACGAAAATACATACGAATTCAAAACTTATAACTAAGTAAATCATACTGCAGGATGCTAAGGGTAGGTAGGTGCAAGTAATTTAAAGAGGTATACAATTAAATACTTACAATACATGATACATTTGTAGATAAAATTCATGGATTTTAATGATGATAACCCAATGTAACGTACGAAAGTTAAATTATATCTACCTCACGTTGCATTTCGTCTTAGGTTAAAACAAAACAATGCAAGAACGCTCGACTCCTGGAAAAGTCTTATTCATGAAAATTGTCGTCAATAAACAAGTATTATATTGAAAACTTGCAATATCTCAGCTTTAATGTTAGTCACAACGTAATATACTAATTGTAACGACCACATAAGTTCTATAATAAAACCCGTTGAGAATGTGCTCAATTAAACAGATTGAAGACTATATTTCGTAATAGAAGTGATGTGACCGCGTGACCAAATGTTTTCCCATAAATCTCGGCCGGAGCATGTGCAACGATTATGTTTAAACTTCATATATTGTAACGAGGTATCAGAAATACTTCAACATGAGCGTCAATAAATCGGAAAAGATTTACTAATTTAGCATATTAGTCATAACATAACAATCTGTCATGTTGTTATCCCTGCATGGAATGATATATCACTTTGAACGTGGAAAGGCTATGCACGGCAGTTGTATTTCATAAAACCTTACCTACTATGATATAAATAGTAGTCTAATTAATTTACATATTTATTGGATAGTTGGTTATTTGAAAAATTGACCCATTGCGGTAAAGTGCTCAAGATATATGCGCTGATATCAATACGGCATCTTCATCGGTAAAAAGCCTAGGTACTAGCTTTTATGACTATTACAGACTAATTTTACATTTAAACGGATTTTACAGGATTTAGGGAACATATTGGCAAGTATCGACGAGCGTTTACGAGTGCTCGACACTATAAACGTGGTGCAGGCAAAACAGGAACGGCGACTTAACGTAATACAAGATAAGCTTGGTAAGTGTTAAAAAAAAATTACACTCCAAATTTATAGCTCTATGCGTTGGTATTGTTATTTCCGTATGCTAAAACAGAGCACCTGTATAGACGCGAGAGGAATCTGGAATACATTTGAAGTCCTGACCCATATAATCTGTTTGCTTTCAAAACTTGCGCATTTCTCAATTGCACTATGATTCACAACATTCTTATTATGTCATATTCTATTTTAGAAATCGTCCGTTATTGTTAACTTTCGCAATATCGCTTCCACTTATCATTCTCAATGAAACAAATAGGGACATTGTCTAATTATCAGATTGGCCTAAATAATTTGCATATTTATTAATTTTTAAGCATTCCAGTCAAATACAAACGTTTTTCAGATCGCATGGAAACTACGTTATCTTTAAGGCTCGAGAGAGCACAATTGGCGGCAGAACGATTAGAACATAGACTTCATATGCTGCAAACCAGTGTGCAAGTTTGTATTTCAATTATTGTAAATATTAACACTTCTCGTTACTTTCCCCATGTTATATAAAATACTGCATATCATCTTTCAGGCGTCTATGAAGGAAAGCAGTGACAAAATAGAGAAATCTCAAACGAAAATTGCAGAAATAGCGCAAAATCTTACTGATCACATTAATTCACATACGCATTTATTGGAAAAAGTAAGTTTTAACATTTTATTATATTAGGCATAATTCACAAATTATATTTCTGTAATTCACAAATTATAAAAATATAAATTATTGTATCGATATACATATCAAATAGTTATTATTATACCTCTCTGATTGACTTTGACTTTTATACCGAAATGACAGTAATATCACTGACACCTTTACCTGTTGTTATAAGAATAACATAAGCTTCTTTTTATTCCGTATTATCTACTGGAGTCCGAAATTGTAAACAATTAAGTATTAGCAGAATAAGTCCGAAATGTGACCGAAGAAAGAAAATTAATTAATGGGTGGAGATTCTAGTAACGTCTATTTGTGACACTTTTAGCACTTCACGATAATTTCAACTTATGGTAAGTAATACAATCTAAGATCGTAATGTGCTAACCTGGTAGGAGCTAATTTACTTCTGAACGGTTACTACACAACATCGCATCGGAACACATATTACTTGCTTGGCCGCTCGTTTTTGCTGGCAGAGTGGTAGTTAGCCACGTCAGAAAACTACTGGTCCAAACCTAGTCAAATAAGGTAATACTTAACTAAAACATATTAAAATATCTTTTGCGGAAAATGTGTTAACTCGTCATGTCGCTTTATACACCAAAATTACCAGCTTCGTCGCTACGTCGGTTGAACCGATGGATGTCCACTGCTGGACGTAGGTCTCACGTAATGAATGACCCACAAAGCCCGATCTTGCGCCGCCTGGCTCCAGCGGCTACCGCCGACCCTCTTTATGTCGTCGGTCCACCTCGTGGGGGGTCTCCCTACCCTGCGCCGTCCGGTGCGGGGTCGCCACTCTAGCACCTTCGGGCCTCAACGTCCATCGGTCCGTCGGATAATGTGGCCCGTACATTGCCACTTCAGGTTCGCGATTCGTAGGACTATGTCGGTGACTTTGGTTCTGCTACGGATCTCCTCATTTCTGATTTAATCGCGTAGAGAAACTCCGAGCAATAGCCCTATCCATAGCACGCTGAATGACTCTGAGCTTTCGAATGAGGCCCATAGTCAGCGACCACGTTTCGGAGCCGTAGGTCGTCACTGGCAACACGCACTGTTCGAAGAGCTTCGTATTCAGGCACTGAGGGATATCGGACGAAAATATCTGGCGTATACTAAAAGTAATAAATAAATATCTGGCTGGTAATAAATTACCAGCTTACATGTTATTAATCTATAGGTAAGCGGTGCGTATGCCGACACGTGGCGCCGCGGTCTTCTGTTAGAGTCTTTGGTGCGAGACGGAATGTCTTTAGTTAACGTGACGCGTCGGGAACTCGCGAATGGTTTGCGTGCATTGGGAAGGAGTCAGCGAGAAATACGACTCACATCAGCCGACTTAGAAGCAACACTAACTAAACGTCTTCGTGAAAATTCTTATAAAGCTGACATGAAGGTATGTAAAGATCAATATTATCCAATAAACATCAAGATGATTAAAGTTAAGATTAAGATTTTAACTGTGATGTTAACTGCTACGTATGACTTCACATCGTTTTATTTCACAAACTGTTCACCGCACATGTACAAAACGTCCGCAGGGGTAAAATTGCATCCGCTGCCTCAAAGGGTCCCACAGTGAGATAGATAGAACTGTTCACCGCGGTTTCTCCAGGGTAGATCCTCATCCTTTAAGAATATTAAAATATCCCTTTGTAGCGAGTCTATAACGCGAAAGTTGACACTTTAAATAATCCTTTTTCGGTTATATATGTAAATATAAAACTAATAAAACGTCTTTAGATGGTACGTGTGTCGTATATATAATGTAGTATTGCGTGGCAAGTCGAACATAAACGCCGACGTATTCAAACTTAAATGAATCGAATCTTGTTTGTAAAATATTTATAGACATATCATTTTATCCTCTTAGACCATGCTACGTTATTACTTCAAAAACAAAATTAATTTATAAAGATTTTCCTTCATTCCAATGCCGAATGTAGAGTGTATTTATGGAGTAGACAATCAATTGTTTAATATTCAACAAAAGCTACCGTGGCATTCGGCACACAATATTGAATTATTCGTACAAGGCTTTGCATTGCTAATAAGTTTAGAAACGACAATCATGCTTACTCGTAAGCTTAGAAATATGAAGGCTAAAGCGAGAGTGGATAACAAGTTACGACAGTAATATTGGCAATAGATAATAATGAATATATTAACGCAGGTATTAGTTTAAATTGACGCTGCGTAAATATTAATCATTTTAAGGGGAAAACAACTTCTGAAGGCACTGCCTGACCAATATTTTGAGAGGCTTTTTCAAATTCATTGCAGCCCCTGAAAAGTCTTTTGCTCTATAATAAAAAATAATGACATTTAAGACTGAGAACAGATGAAACATATAACTTGTTACAGATAAAGGAAGTATTAGAAACCCAGAAGCGCTTCGTCGACTCTTGCCAACGAGTACAACTTGACGATCCCACTCACGTAGCGGATGTGCTGGACAAATTGATCGATTCTCTCATAAATAAGTAAGAACATTTACTCAGCACGAGAAATTAGATTTAGTAGATAATTATGATTGTTTATTTATGAAATAATATTAATAAGATATACAAATTCAATAAAGCTGGGTACACATTTTTATATTACATCTGCTGTATTTTAATTATGCAAAAACAAGCTGCCTGCTAGCTGATATATATCCGCTAAGAAATTTCTTTATCTAACAGAACTTTGGGATAATGGTAGCACCAGCTATCTGCTAATGAAAGTCTCGTGAAAAACGATGCGTTTTCGAAAATTGTAACCTTCTGAAAATACGGGACATAAGTAACCTGTACCAGAAATGAGGGGGGCACTAATACCCGTGGAAAAATCGAATAGCCTATGTTGTAGTATACAACGGCAGCTATCTGTCTGTTTTTTTATAAGGAAATTAGCGAAAATAAACAGACAATTTTTTTGAACATTCATATGCATTTAACAAATTGTTGTTTAACAAACACTTTAATCTTATTTTTGTGAAAAGATGCATAGATGACCCGATTTAGCAAACGTGAGTACGTTTTTAATAAGCATTTGAACATCATTCCACTTAAATTCTGTGCGACCCTCAAGTAGGTTCTTATTACCCCGAGTACTACTTGACGTGCAGAAAAAAAACGAGAATTCCAAAATTAAGGAGTAACGTAAATATTAATACTTATTTTTATACACTTACAATACTAATAACATATTATTAATTTGTTGATTAAATTACTTAAGTAAAACTTCTCTACGCACGTTTCACTTGGAAAGCAGGTGTTGGAACAAGCGGAGCAAAACTACGTTATCTTACACAAATTTTATTTTCCTCTTTGCGTTCTAGTTTAAAAACATTACATTAATTTAAATTCAGTCAACAAAACCGTGTGTACTATTACAAAAGGTCTTTATAATTTTCTTTATTCTGGTTGGCTATAATAAACGAAATAACATAAGTAAAGTTTTTGCTCTTCCCTCTATTCGAAACCGAAAAATAACACAGAAATAGGACTTCAGATATAATAGACTCTTTAAACTAAAAACCTAATTTGGATTAAATTAGTCAGACAAAAAATATCATTTTTAATTGATGACATTTGTTAAAACTTTCAGAACCGCATCGACATTCCGCGAATTACAAAACATACAAGTCACATTGAAGAACCATGACAGTAGAGTCGCCAAACTTATAAGCAATCGCCCTACACAGGTTTGTTTCAACTAAGAATTATTTTCCTATTTTAAAATAAAAGACCTCGTTTATCATCATCAAAAAAAAGGTAATTAATTTTTTTACCGATAAAACCCGCCCACCACGTAAATTTGTTATAACAGTAAGACAAAATTTAAACGTACAAATACAGATCAAATCAAATGTGTTCGCACATAATTTGACAAGAAATCCATGTCTTTAACCACTATACCATCGCTACTTAACGTGTTTAGGTCATTATGATCAAAATGTTTATATTATGATGAAAACTGAAATCGAGTTTTGGATTATATATTTAGATGATATAAACTCTTAAATCATTTATGAATCGTATTGATTTCCTTCAGCTAGTATTCTGTCATTTTACATCTCTATTAGTTTTCAGTACAAACTTGAAACTCACATGTACTTATAAGATAACTAACATAAAACCATGATTATGTGACATCAAGATTATCGCATTTTTTATTGTTTTCAGACTGAATTTTCATGTAAACGCCTTGAAAGTATATTCCGTAATGCATCACAAACGACAATTAACGAAAAAGAACTACAACAACTCACAGAAAAGTTTATAGGATTAACAAATAGAGCCGATGCGGCTTTGCAACGTTTGGAAATACAACTACGCGGAGACATGGAGGAGCCAGTGCCAGCTTCCGATGTCACCGCTGATGCCGATCAATTGCTGTTAAAACTTGAACGAATTAAGTAGGATATTTTACACCACTTTTTTTTTTAAATTACCAATACGAAACAACTAAGTCTATATAAAATACAATGTGCATCTCAAAAACTATATAAAACGAGATTTTCGAATTAAGAAATTACTACTAAACTCAAAACAAAGTAAAACTTTCATATTATGAGGATTTTATTTTATTTAAAGTCTATTTTAATAAGAAATTATCTTGATGACGTAATCATTATTGGTCAATAAATTTAACCTAGAAGGTCAGTATTTATTTTTTAATTATCAGTTATTTATTAATACATTTTAGGAGCGAATCCAGCAAAGAAGGGGACGATGAAACAAGCAAAGATGACGACTGGGATGATGCAGAAGACATCAACTTCTATGACAATATGAATGATTTCATGGAGGAGGATCAGAAAATTCTAGGTAACATTTCTGATCGAAGCAAACACACGACTACGGAGAGCACGGCAATAAAACCGCATCGGAGACATCTGCACAAACATCCGTACGACCGTGGCCCAATATGAAAAACAATAAAATTGAATTATTAAGTAGCAAAGATGTTTTATTATTATCATTCCTATATATTAACGCTCACAGCTTCGTTAGAGTAACATAAGGAAACAAATATTAAATATGTTATCTTATTTGATTACCAAATTTGTTCGATATCCAGAATCAGAACCAAAACTTATAGTTAGTCAACTTTAAAAGATATATACGCTGCCGCGGACTTGTCTTAAGAACTTTTTGAAGGGAAAAAAATCTGTCATTTACATTATTGTTGCGAAACTACGCAGTGCTCGCAGCTGAACTTCCAAAGAGAAAGAAATATCCGATTCTGAAACATTATTCACTGGTGCACCGTGCTCCAAATGGTCTTAGCGTGAGGATATATGCCTGCATAGAGCCTGCAGCCTTACTCGATAAATGGGCTATGTAACACTGAAAGAATTTTTATAATCGGATCAGTAGTTCCTGAATTCAGTGTGTTTAAGCAAAATTTTTTTTTCGGCTTTAAATATTCTTATAGAAGTACAAATATATTCACATTTATAATTGTTGTAATTTTTATTTGAATTAAAAATTTTGATTTGAGATGGCTCAGATTATTAGGGCACAATAATTACAGATGTGCCTGTATTACCATGGAAGCTATGAGTGTGACACCCCTGACAACATCTCATATATAATCTCTCATATATAAAAATCTATTATCATATTCAAATTCTAAAACACCTATATATGTTAAACATACAACAATATAAACCTGTTGGTGTTCAAACAAAACTTTGAAACTGCATATCTGCTCATTTTAAAAACAAGCAATCCTTTCATGTATAGGCTACCAAATTATGAATTTCACCCCCATTAAATATCCGATAATCCTAATCACTAAACATTTTAAATATAAAGGACTTTGTATATTATGTATATTATACTACCTTATTTATTAGTGTACTCCTTTAATATTTATCATACCATCACTATTTTTGTATGTTTATTATGTAATTATTCATAAGTTTTAATTAAGAACACCTTCTGCCCTAATCACTAATTAATACTTTCGTCGTCGTTGTCGTCGTCGTCGCTTCAACCGATGGACGTCCACTGCTGGACATAGGTATCACGTAATGACCTCCACAAAGCCCGATCTTGCGCCGCCTGGCTCCAGCGGCTACCGGCGAACCTCTTTATATCATTGGTCTGCCTACACTGTGCCGTCCGGTGTGGGGTCGTCACTCCAGCACCTTCGGTCCCCAACGTCCATCCGTCCTTCGGGCTATGTTCCCCGCCCGTTGCCACTTCAGTTTCGCGATTCGTAGGACTATGTCGGTGACTTTGGTTCTACTANTGACACTGAGCTTCCGCATGAGGCCCATAGTCAGCGACCACGTCTCAGAACCGTAGGTCATCACTGGCAACACGCACTGTTCGAAGACTTTGGTCTTCAGGCACTGAGGAAAATTTGACGAAAATATCTGGCGTAGTTTCCCGAACGCTGCCCAACAGAGTTGGATTCGGCAGTTGACCTCCTACTCGAAATTGAACCTACCTAGCTTTTAGCTAGCTAATTAATACTTTGTGTTGAAAAAAATATAATATATTTAGTAGATTGTCTAGGAGAAATCATTACTCTTATGATCAAGCCCCTATTTTTACATATTTATATTAAGTATTTTTTTCTCTGTAATTATGTAAGAAGTAAATAAAAGTGCAAAATAAATATGTATTACTTGGTCAGGCAGCTTTCCTTTAGCATCTATTAGATGTAATGATTTTATACTTGGTCCGAGATGAGATGTTACCTTGTTTCAAATCTGATAGATAGTATTCTCTAAGCATTAAGCATGTTTTGTAAAACAAACCAAGCCAGTAGCTGGCATTTCTACTGTATAACCTTAGGTATATTGTATAAGCTTATAAATTAAACTATTGTGACAATTTTGCTAATACTGGTAATGATTCATTACTGAATGGCATGTCCTAAACTATTCAGAACTATTATGTTATTGAAGATTCAACCACTGCCTACCAGCTTTGAGATACTATCAATCAAACTTGGATTCAAATGCTTTGCGAAATTGTAATATGAAGCAGATGAGAATGATTATATAACTTATAATCAATTCGCATGTTACAATCTTATATTGTACTACTGCCATTTACCATAAATTCCAAATAAACATCCACAATTATTGGTTTTAATGAAAAATAAGTATAATTTCCATTCTGTACAAATTTTACCTAATTTCTGCTAACACAAAATGAAAAACCATATGTAAAAAAACTTCAGAATAGTCCAATACAATTGTGCATATTGCAAACTCCAATTGTATGTACAAAATGACATGTAGAGAAAAATGACAGTTCCTTTCTTTTCAACATATATATTTTGTTGTACTATTTGTTTAAATCAGGAGCATCCAAATATCTGCAGGGGTCAAAGTGCACCCACCGTCTAATGGGCCCTACTGCGAAATAAAATGGATGTATATCCAAAAGTGTTTGACAGCGATATAGAATTATATAAACTGAATATATATTCAAAAGAACTCTAGCAATAGAATATTTTTAGCAATGGTCCTGCAGTCATACAGCCAGTCTTATTCTTTTATTGATCATTATTATAAATATAATTATAAATTGGTTTCTATAAATTTGAAGATTCATCAAGTACATAGTAAAACCCATCAAATAAAGTGAAATAACCATCCTCAATAACTGTTATGTAAATAGCATAACAATATAGTATGTGACCCTTATATTCTATTGGCAAAAATTACTATATAAATAAGCCAGCATATGATACAAATTATAGATCAGTGTCTATTTTATATATATATATATGGTAACAAGAAAAAATATAAGGAGAATGTTAACTAATAGAAGGAATTGAAAAACAGTCTAATTGAGATTGTCCCTATAACATTTCTGCATTTCAAGAAATGGGCAATACATTTTCACTAAAATGATTTTTACCTCTAATTCTGGAATAACTTTATAATAGTACTCACCTCGAGTTTAGCACTACTTTGAAATATAGTAAGAGCCTTATGTGTTAATTGGGCAAAACAGGAGCTCAGAGTAGTTATCTTCTGTCGAGCAGAGAATACCACTTCTGGATCTTCTGTCTCCAACTCCACTGTAACCACAATAGTATGGGGTTCATTATTTTTTTCTTATAAATCTAATGAATTGTAGTAAATGTGACTTATTGTGTATTACAAAAATATAAAAAATTATATTCAGGTTTAATAAATTGAAAAAAAAGTTATGTAACTATGTCCCTGATTAAAATGAAGTTTTCAAATTGTACACTGTTCCAGTCTGAATGATAATATTGTTTTGGTCATGAAAAGAGGGTCAGCTGTCCCATTATTTTTTACAATTAGTATATTTATGCCATTCTTCCTGTTTCACATCTAAAAATTCCATCTAGAATAGTAAAATGGAAATTCTAATCTCCCTATACCTATATCAAAAACACAGTAATTGTTGTAGGACATGCATTTCAACCAGAAATAAATAAACTTTAGGCTGTTGGATTATTCATATATACATAATAACATATTAATATATAAACGGTACACGCAAGGAATATAATATAAAAATTATATAATTCTGCACATAATTTCGGTTTATTTTTAAATTAAAAAAAGAATAGTAAAAAATAATATCCAAGATGATCCAAATAATTAAGCCAAAAAATTAATTTCTATTTATGAAAAAGGCAGTCTTGGATTTAGACCACTTTTCAATCGATTACCGAGTTTATTTAGAAAATGACCACTTAGTGATTATTGCATATAGAAAAAACATTTTTCAATTCTATCGACGAATAATTGTGTCAGGTGGCAATCATGCTAGGTGAACATAAATTCAGATAAGCTCAAAGAATTGCGAAAGTAATTTACTTACCCAGAGAAGTATCTAATTCGACACATGCTTTGTCGAATTCTTTCTCTAATATATCTAACCATCGAAAACCAACTCCAGTCGTCGCCATCTTCATAGTAAACTTGTTGTTGATAACAATTAACTGTCAAAGTGACATTAAACGTTCTGAAATCATATCCTTTATGAATTCCACATGATTCCACATTACCTACACAATATCATACAATTTCTGCTCTTAGCTCCCAATACTATATTAGGTTATTACATATGAAATTGCTGTTTTGTAAGGGAGGAATGTATTTTTATCAATTTTTTTGTAAAATATATTTAATAAATCAATGTATGCACCATTGTTATCGACGCATTTTTGCCATCTCATAGGTATTTCATTAATCCCTTTACTAAAAAAATCATGGGGGCGAGAATCAATAAACTCTTTGAAGGCGGTTTGGACTGACGCATCGGAGTTTAATTTTTTTTCCTTGGAAGTAGTCGTCCAACTTCCGGAATAATGATAAGCTGTTGGAGTAAGGTACGAGGAGTATGATGGATATCGCAGTGATTCCAGTTGTAGTTCATCTAACTCAGTGGTTGTTTATTGTGCAGTGTGTGGTCTTGCGTTGTCGTGAAGCAGCAGTGGCCTAGAGCGATTGACCAATCTCGGTTGTTTAGCAGCTAATTCTTTCTTCATGGCATACAGTTGCTGACAATAGATATCTGCCGTAATTGTTTGGCCAGATTTTAGAAAGCGTAGTGAAAGGCACTGGTGCTAGTCCACCAAACACTTACAAGTAACTTTTTCTAAGTAAATTTTCGTTTAGGGCAGAATTTGGCTGGGTCCACAGGCTTCAGGTATTATGACGAGCGCTTCCGATTATCATATAGTATCCATTTTTCAAGTCGTCGGAGTTGGCAGCGGAATCTCTTCCGGAGATTCTTAGCACCCCCTGCCCCGCCGTTACCATAACCGCTGCCAGAGCTAGGAATAGCGGGGCTGCCGGGGACTGGGGGCCATTGATGTGTATAAGAGACAGCTGTCGCACTCCACGCTGCAGTTGGATAGACTCTGTGCTTTGGTCCTGTATACGGACTGACATGGTGGCGTTTTCGTACAAGCACTTCAACACGTGTATATACCGGTGGTCAATTCGGCATCTCTGCAAAGATCTCAACACGGCCCAGGTTTCCACCGAATCGAAGGCTTTCTCATAGTCCACGAACGCCAAGCAAAGTGGCCGATTATACTCCTCGGTCTTCTGTATAATCTGCCGCAGCGTAAAGATGTGGTCTATGGTACNAATAATTTATTACTCAACGGGAAAAAAACAAAATGTAAATTCACGTTGCCAAATGAAAACCATTGTTAAACTTAATAATCGAGAACTTGATCTAGCAGACAGTACCGTCCTTATAGGTAATTTACTCCCTGACCTGTATTACTTAATACAAATTTTAACTGAGTGTCATACGCCAAATACCAACTGTAATTATTAGCGGAAGTGTTTATGAGATAGGAATTTATGGCATGCGAATACTAAACAGCTTGGAACGCCATTAGCCTAAGATGTGTATAAGAGACAGGCGCAGTGTAGGTAGACCCCCCACAAGGTGGACCGATGACATAAAGAGGGTCGCCGGTAGCCGCTGGAGCCAGGCGGCGCAAGATCGGGCCTTGTGGGTATCATTTCGTGAGACCTATGTCCAGCAGTGGACGTCCATCGGTTGAAGCGAGCGAAGCGATCCATTTTTCATCACAAGTAATGATTTTATTTGTAATCTCCTCATTATTGTGTCGGTCGAGCAAAGTTACACAGCAATCGACGCGTGCTTGTAAGTTCGATTCACTCAATTCATGAGACACCCATCGGTCAAGTTTTTTTACTTTCCCGATTTCCTCTTCATGGGGATTGATTCAGTTTTGTAACTTACCCCGAAGCCTGCTGCTATCTCTGAGGTGCTTTGTGATGATTCGCTACGACAATAGCCTTTAACTCTTAATTTTCGATTTTGGTCCCCAACTGTCCACAAGGTTGGTTCTGAAGGTCAAAATTTCCAGAAAGAATACTTTGAAACCAAAAACCAACCGTGATTTCTTTTGCAACACCAGCGCCGTACATATCATCGAGACATCCTTCGAGCTGTTTCTGCAGCACTGGTGCCAGAATAGAACTCGTACTCGTAAATATGCCGATATTTCTTGTTTTCCATTGTGCGGTTATAAGCGACGCCAAAGAAAAAATATTAATGAAAAAACAAATGAATGACTATTTTCAAAACTCAAATGTACCGGCTAATTGAATTTATAAATTTGAATTTGGAATTCTTAACGAAAGAGGAGATATTTCAGATCAAAGTGGTACGACAAAAGCTAATTTCATATGTAAATAATAATAATAAGTTTTTATTCAAGGCAACATTTGGCCCAAATTGTTAAAATACAAATAACGTATAACTATGTTAAAGACCTAATATATCGTCCTTCAATTTTCAGTCATTAATAATTAATTTAATTTAATGTGTTTGTATGTACATTTTCTTATTTTTTGTGTGTGCAATTTAAACGTAATTATTAAAAAGTTAAAAAAATAAAATTGTTTTAATTCGGCCCCAGCCCGAATTAAAACAATTTTATTTTTTTAACTTTTTCAAGCTCCATATTTTGACGCCGAGCTTACGTTTCGTAGTCATATTGAAAATTGCAGGAAAAAGCGTACAGGTATTTGGGGTTAATGCTTCGTACAGTTAAAGGCTTTACAAATATAAATATTGTAAGGGCATTATACATGGAGTAGATGAGTAAGGAGCTATTTAGAAGGAAATGCAATTATTTCGTCTCCGCATGAAACAAAGTATAGTATACCCTCATGTTGGAGAAATTACAAAATAAATTCACTAGAAACTTCTATAACATCCTTATTTGGTGTTTACCCATATTATTCTTTAGTGTTTCGAGCCTTTTCGTCTTATAGAACGTAATATCTACAAAAAAAGTCCGCCATGCCATGTCTAACTACTGTAGTTATAACTACTTTTATTACTGTAGTATATATAACTATTACACTAGTAACTACTTTTTTGCATTTTAAAAATTAATAAAAGTGCCAACAATAATCAAACCATATTATTCATACCTCTGTATTAATCTTTATCCTATTAAACGTTTTGTATTATATGACCGTTAAATACCTGTAAAATACTTTTTAAAGTATTTAAATCGGACATTTCATTAAAAAGATATAACGAATTTTAAAACCTCAATCTAAAGAAAATAATGTATCCCGAGTCGAGTCCCAGAGTGTCAAACGTCGTTTATAGGAAAGTATTGTGGCTATAAAATATTCAATTAAATCTCTTTTCTATTATTATAGACGAAAGTTTTGCATTTTGAATTTTTGTTTTTATTTAAAGAAAAATATAATCATAAAGCTAAAAATTACTGGACCGATTAAAAAAAATATTTCAATACCTGTAGAGTATTTTTAAATTGACTACGTAAACGATGTTACGGATTTAAAAATGTATTAGTTAGCTATATATTCCCTGTAAAGTAAAATCTTTATATTGATTAGGTTATGAATTTAAGTGTGTATCTAATAAACTGAAAGCAAATAATTAAAAACTAAGTGAAACTCTTATGTTAACAAAAAGACTTGTTACAGCGACGAGATCGGTATTTACGCGGGTGGATCCGCGGGGCATTGCTAGTTTAATATATAACGCTGATATAATGTGTGGCTACTCCATTACGAATAACGAACTAACTGCTACTCTATTTATTTGCCCTATAACAACCACTCTGAATTATATACGGTTATTCATTCTGCACGTAAAAAAGCTCATAATCTTGTGACTCATAATATATATTTACATATATATTACAAACAGACTAAAATTTTAGGTCATATGTGGCGACTCTATTGTGTTTACATACATTATAAAATACATTAGTGGATGGTTTGTTTTTACTATTATTCCGTTATCAATGATGATGAAATATTAAACCTTTAAAATGAAAACTGAATATTATTTAACGCAATAGTACCAGTACTGTTTTTGCTAATACATGTTCCGTGTTTATTTTCGATGACAAACGCCTACCCAAAATTTTTACGCGACGGCCTCGATGGCGCAATGGTGGGAGTACTCGCTTGGCTAGCAGAAGCCCCGGGTTCGATCCCCGGAAGGTAGAATTTAGCCATAGCTAATTACCACCTTACAAGCAGACATACCGCTAAACAAAGAGATTTGTGTTCCGGTACGATGCTGTGTAGAAACCTTAAAACGTATCTCCCCTCTTATCAGATTGTGCTTTCATCTTAGACTATACAATCACTTACCATCAGGTGTGATCACAGTGAAGCGCTGACCTATCATAAATAAAAAAAAACTCTTTCACATTATAATATTCAATTCCAGATTGAATAAATAAAAGATGACTTCGAAATTTTCAGACACAAATTCTATTTACATATATCATGAAATAAAAGAAACATTTAAATATTTCTAGCAGTTTATTTTAAGTTTGTCATTACATTTACATATGATAAATATGTGTTTATTATAATTTCCACCAAGGATTTACGGTGCCCGTATATTTTATAAGCGCTTTTATACAATTAAATTAGGACAATAAAGTTTCGATACTTGTACGCGTTGCAGTAATCCCCAAATTAACTTTTTCACTGGTCGGATTTAACATCCAAAGAGACCAGCTAAACTTATATATAAAAGAAAAATTTCGTATTTTCTACTGTCTGTCATATATTTCATCGGATTGCTATAAGATTAATTGCATTGCGAAAGTGAGACGCGAAGTACATTTTAAATACAGCGTGCGACACGCTATATGTTCATTTGCATTGCGAAAATGGCCGGGCATTAAATAAGGGACTTTGTTAAGTTGTTGTAAGCACTCGCTTAGTGGTCTCTAAATGGCGCAAGTGCAAAAAATACTTGTTACGTAGTTAACATGCTATTAGGTAAACTTCACTTCACAGACTTAGTTCCGACATTAAATTAATACAGTTGACTGAATGGTTACTCAAACTAGATTGCCTAAGACGATATATTTACCTTATGATGATGATTGAGTGTAAGTAAATTGTAGGTACCTTTTGTTGTACTTTACATTTATATATTTTAAGTTAGATTATTGTCTGATCTTTCTATGTAAAGGATAATTACCTGTAAATATAGGAAAAATTCACAATCCACTGATAATACTTAAGCATGTGCTTATATATATTTTCCGAGTCGCTTTCACCATAACCGAAGGCCGTGTCAAAAAAAGCTTTCCTTCAGAAAAGGGGTCAATATGTCGCCGTTGTCTTGTCCGGTTTCAAATTTCATTTAGGGTGTTTGCTGTCATTAAACCAGTGAATGCCGTTATTTGGTCACACCAGCAGGTGGGTGATAGATCGTGAGCTCTTTGCTTTCAACTTTGTCAACCACAATTAGCTTTTCAACCAATAGTGGAAAGACTTATCTACCATCACATACTCACGGTGACTATCCTTTTTGTTCTTATTTCCAGGATGGTCTCTAGACAAGTTGCTAGCTAGTTGTAACTAGATAAGTTTGTTCTTGATGATTTTACAAATTCTCAGTTACGCCATTATGTGTTAGTTTTGTCATAGTAATTTTGCTCGTCCTTCGATTCCATCTTGACTGGACAGTAATGATCCGAGGTAAACAAATTCTTAACACACAAGTTGCATGTTAATCCAATCTTAAGCTCTTTATGCTTGTAAAAATGACCGTTTTTTATAGGATGAAAGCTCTCTTCTAGTAGTTAAACTTCTGTACACATGCTTGACTTGAGCCAGGAGTGAGCTGGAGAATGCGTGACTAGAGCGTTAAGAAAATCTAAAGCACACTCCCTTTTTTTCGATATATTTTAATATCATTACAAGCAGCTACACATAATAGAAACGCTTTAACTTACTAAGACTTATTACAATATTATTTAGTTAATATTATTCTTAAAAAAAATAATTGAACGAAACCAGTGCATTTGAATTTTAAATCCCCCCCCCCCCCCTGAATTAACGCTCGCCAAATTAAAACGAAAATTCTAAACTACACAGGTAAGGCAGACTAAGCCAATTGAACATCAAATGAAATTTTAATATCTATTACTCCTGTTCTCCTAACTGTTTATTTAAATCATTGCAATTATTCATTTGAATTGAAACCGTATATTTTATTAATTATTATCAATCCAGTTTTATTATTTTCTTAGCGGGTTCAAAGTTAATTAAATATTTGCAGTTACAAACAATTTAATTTCATACAATTATGACAAACACTTTTTACTCATAATTATCCTTCACCTCTAAATACGACATCAAGAGCCACACGTTGTGCATATTCATGTTTCAATCCACATATAAAATATACTTATTTACATAATTACAATCTATTTTTAAGCTTAACATAAAACATATTTTAATGCGATGAAATATAAAATAATAACCCAATAAAGGAGAAGCTACTAAAAATTAGATTATTTTTCTTTTGAATTAATGTGTACATCAGTGTCTCGCGTATTGGGTTAATTTTTATACGACTTTTTTGTTAATGTGAAGTAACATTGACTGTGATCTCACCGAACTGTAGTAATAGCAAAGTAAAAATGTAGACATGTTTTGCTAATGTTGTCAATATAACAATTGTTGTAGTTTACATATGAAACCAATTATGAATTAAATAGAATTATAGCGTTTTCGGTTTTAATTACGACATAAAAAAAACATACTCAGAGGCAGTACAAGGTCATACAATTATTTGCATTATCCCACCCGAAAGGATGATAGAATTCTTCAACTATCTTAATTTGGAGACAAATATAAAAATGCTGAAATGGTATCTTATGAATTATATTTTTATTACAATGAATCATCTTTAGGGGTATGCTATCTTTTATGACATTATATTTATAAGGCGGGATGGCAGAAAGTATCATATAACGTGAAAAAGAAAAGTCGCCCCGCGGAACTACAGAGTTTATTATGACGTAACCAATAAGATTTTGTGTTTTTTTTTATAAACTAATACATAAACTTAACTTACATAACTCCGATAAAAATTTGTGTGAAAAAACTGACATTTTTAAAACGGAACGTACTCGGCACACACATCTATGTTAAATTACGAACTGTTTGAATATATAGTATAATATATAACAAGAGCGAAGTAACGGTTATAAATATTTAAAAGATTAGGACTAATGGCTTACAATATTTTTTCAGCATACTATTAGGTATTTAAAACCGGTTATATCTAGACCATTTCAAAATAAACACGTTTAAAAATCCACATTTTTTTTATTATAAAATAAGGCAGTGTATATTAAAATCAAAGCAGGCACACTAAACACTTAACAACATAATTCAAAATTGAACAAAATCCGCCATGCTTAGGAAAGCAGTTACCGCCATTTATAAATATTTATAATGTTTATTGATGCTGCATATACATCGGTACATGATCTTTGTACTAATAAACTGTACAAAATAACCTTTTAGGCAAATACAAAACAACTTCCATTACACTTACTACAAATATTAACCCGATATAATTGTTATGAAATACCTTCTACAAAAACTAAATTTAATATAATCAAATAAATAACACCAGGAATAAATATAACCCACAACTAATTTATCACGCACATTGTTGTGAAATTTACTATTTTAACATTTAAACGAAACCTACTATTTTAACAATCTAGTATAAAGGTAACATAGTTTATTAGGTGTTCAAAAATGTGTAAAGGGGTTCATCATAATGTAAATTATTAAATCTAAGCTACAGTAGACTCGATTATCCGTATCCAATTTATACTGATTCGCGATTATCCGAACTTCGACCAATTTCAAATTCAAGTTCAATTCAAAGAGTTCAAAAACAAGTAAATGAAATTTATGTAAATTAAACTTATTATTTTACTTCATGATTACCAAATTGTAAACAAATGATAGGTACATATGGATGTAAATATTTGATTCCGTTTTTTAGTATGTGTGTAATCGTATGTTCGAAAATGTATCTCTTAATAATTTCTTAATAATCATTGAATTTCGTTTATATGTGTGCGCTTTTCTTTCATTCGATTATGCGGATGCCTAACGACTATAATTAGTCCGGTTAACCGAGTTTTCACTGTAGTTGTTTTTTCATGTGAATAAAAATAAACGCTAGCCAATCAGGCATATCCTAAATTCTTAACTTTATATTTCCCATCCTATCATCTATTAAATGCTACAAAAACAAAATTATAGACTACACAAAATATACAACTGCCACTCGACATGTAACTAAATATATACAGAATTTACACAAAGTAACCGTGTCACATAACATACTGTGTTCATATTTTTGCGCATTGTCCCAAAGCATTCTTTCAACGCGCTAGACCCTCACGCTTGTTCGAACAAACTCGGCTCTTGTCGAGTAAAGGAGCGAGATAGTTAGTTTTGGTAAGTGATGGTACAGTCAAAGATGGAAGCGCGCCAATCTGGTAAGAGGCAATTTAACTCTTATGGTTTCTACACAGCGTGGTACCGGAACACAAATCTTTTGCCTGCCGGTACGTCATTGCTGGTAGAGTGGTAACTAGCCATGGTCGAAACCTCCCATTAAAACAAACACAAACAAATTAGGAAAGGCTAATTCCTAAATTCGCTTTAAATATTATTACTTTTGAACATAGAATAAAAATGTTGTATTTTCTATTATTAACCACGCCTCGATTGAAAATACTGTTACTGTTATGAAATATCAGTGAATGTTATTGTTGTTATAATTTTTTGTTATTTTAAAAAGTAATTTAATTTGACGAATATATGATTCGATTTAATTTGTAATAATTACTATCAAATTATTAACCTTGGCATCTTTACTCCTGTCGTGTGGTATTTAGCATACACCAAGCAATTTCTACAATATATTTTACCCAAGTTTATGTCAGCAACGTCTTTGCCTGCAACTACTATTTTTTTAACATAAAAATGTTGAGATAATATTTTTATAGCACAGCGACATTTTCAATTATTATATTAAAAATAACCCTCCATAAACAAATTCTTTGGAATCAGACACTCGAAATCAGATTTTCTGTAAATACGCACACTCAGAATAATAATTGAAATTAAAATTCTAGTGCAACAACATATTTAGTTTTCCATTTCCAAACATCACATAGATTTCGAAAACTGAAATTTTTTTTCTTCCAACGGTAGGTATTTTTTTGATTAAAAAAAAATACCTCGGTAGGTATTTTTTTATTTTTTTATCCTATTCGTAAGACGACCTGTTAAAAATATCTATTGAGTATTACTCATGGTCTACTAGGTATCGGATACACAGCTTTTAAATTTGACAATTTCAAAACAAAAAATATTTTATTTATTACTAACTTGTCTCTACCTATATATGTATACGAGTATGTTAATATAATATTATCACAATAATAAAAGCTTTATTTTTAGTATTGCCAGATATTTGTCTATCTATTGACATTAAACATACTTGTGTTTTCATTTAAGTATACAAATGCATACTCACTCACTAATGATTTCTTTATTATATTGGCTTAAAATTATTCTTGTTTTTCATCTAAAGCAGGTAAACTATATAAGGCTTGGTCCTGATACACGACTACTGAAATGAAAATACAACTAAGACAGTTTTAAAATATTGGAGTTCATTCACATCCTTTAGAAATATCAATAAAAAATTACACATTAAGTATTTTAACAAATTATTAAGACTCAAACTTCCAAAGAAGTTTGGATCAGGAATCGGCAACCTTTTCCTATAGAGATACAAATGCTATGACAAATTGGCGCAGGCCACATTTCATCTCATAAACACTTTTTGAGATATAACTATTTTTTGCATTATTTACAATATATATCTTATACTCTCATTTCTATGCCTGCAGGCGGCAGTGCAATGGCTTCCGGCCCGCTGGTTGCCGACCCCTGGTTTAGATGAATATTGCACTAATACACCTGTTTAAAAATTCAAGAAACTATTAGACATCCCTTAGACAATATCATTTAATAACTTTTATCATACAAAATCTCTGTAATAATACTAGTTATAAATCTTCGTAATCTTTTCAATGTTTGTTAAAAGATGTTTATATGCTCATAAATATGAATAATCAAATTTGAATAATCATCTTTACTATATTTTTTCCAGTTTCATACATTGTTCGTTTTAGTGAAGTAAAAATAAGAGTTTTCTTTAAACTACATGTTTACACAAACCATAAAAATATTTTTAAACGAATTCGAATTCTGAATATGAGACATTCCATTAATGGTCCTTTCCCATATTTTTATCAAATTTACCAAAGACCTTAACAATTTTACTACAAAGAATAAGTATACATATATTATAAGCCCAGACATGAATTTCATTGAAGATATTGTTACCTATAAGTAAGCCACATGAACTTTTGTACATATAAATAACTAGAGAATATTTACATATATTTGATATTAATATATCCGGCAACACTATTAATATGGGATTTAGTTTTTAAACTCTCGATTGTTGTTGCAAAGTACCTATTAAATTATTGCTATACAATAGCTTTGCATAAACTATGAATAATTTAATTCTCTTAAGCATATGATAAGCACATTGTCCACTTAATTTTTTCATTAAGATATAACACACCCATTTTTTTCTGGCATATGTCCATCTGATTTCTCTATTTCTGACAGCATGGCATGAAACATGTCGGTAACTGACTGAAAATATTTGAAAAACATTAACAAAAAAGCAATATAAAAAAATATAAAGTCAATTCTTCTTACATAGAAAGACACAATACATGACATCGCAAAAGAAATTTGACTGATAGCAGTAAAGTTCGTTGTTCGGCCTCTGTATGCAGGACAAAAGTGCCTCACTAACACAGTGGCTCGGATTCGATCTCCGGTAGAGCTAATTTAGGAAATTGCAATTCCTAATTTGTCTAAATCACAACTGGAGAACCCTTTGAATAAAAACGTTCCGCCAAATAAAAGATTTGTACGGTGATATGTAAAAACTATAAGTGTTAAATTTCGCGCTGCCGTCTTTTACTGTATTATCACATACCATCAGCTGTGATCATAGTCAAGAGCTAAACTATCAGCAATAACAAAAAATCGTTCATTCCCGGTTACATTCCTCTGGCGCCGAAATCTTTTTTCCACCTGGTAACCTAGCACCGACGTATTTACTGAAGTATCAAAGGCAGCTTAAGGACGAGTCGGTAGTTATATATTTATACTACATATATTATTATTGATTGATAAGTCAACTCGGAGAGATCGAACTCTTCATCTCAGGTATAGGAAAAAATTATATGCACTACGGAAGAAAAGTAGGGTACCCACGATTTTCGCTTTGGCTCGGGTGGCGTAATTTCGCGGTCGAGCATACCTTATTTTCCCCCCTAGGAGCGTAACATACTATTGATTTGGGAAATAATAATAAACGTACTGTATTTACATAAAATATCCACCACTACAAGTTTAACAAAATGTATTTACACTTCCTGATTGGATAAATAAAAAAAATATTTTATTGACATCTCAAAATTTAAACCAGATGTATATGGGAGGGAGAGAAGGAATTAAATAGACTGGCACGTTGTAAGACTGAGTTACATATAAAATTAAGGCTAAGTTATTCTGATTCAACTAAATGCTTACTTCATTCCTTTTAGCACTAGTTTCCACGAAGGCTGCATTCCACTTCTCAGCTAGCCTTTTCCCTTCCTCTGTACTAATTTTCCTCTCCAAGTGTAAGTCTGTTTTGTTTCCAACTAATACAATAGGTACACTAAAATGAGAAATATAAAAGTAAACCCTCACAAAGTACCACCTTTATTTTATTCTATATTCATAAAGTTATAAAATTTACAATATATGCATTTAATTGCAATTGTGTATAAATTATTGTAAATAATGTAATATAGGGACTGTTACATCAAATAACAAATGAAAATATAACAGTAACACATTGGCTATAACTCTCTTGTTCTCTTTGTTGAGGAGAGCAGACTTTAAAAGAACAAGCAATGCACAGTCATGTGTGATGGTTTGGTCACATTCAATACACAGAAAATAGTATGTATAGTGTGCCTCAAGAAGTTTTTACTTTAAAAATTCTTTGAGATGTAAAGGTGTAACAATTCTTCAAAATGTTTATGATTTCACAAAGATTTTCTACTTCCCAATAAATGAAAAGATATTTTATTGTCCTGGTTTGATAAATATAGCAGCAGAAAAAAAACAAGTTTTCTAATATTTAATTAAATTCAATAAAATCAGACAAGTACATTTGACATGACTTAAGACTTTGGAGCCCTGTTCGTAGAATTATCTTACAAGAATATTATATTTTACAACTTACATAGTAACGGTTACATGTCTACAATGGCATTAAAATTAATTTAATATTTAATACTGTTTCATAACTTCTTAATATTTATGTATAACTTCAATTTAAATGCATTAAAATCTTAAAAATTTACTTTATTATTGTTAATTTTTAAGATTGTTTGTATGTATCCCAAGACCAGCTTTGGCAGTCACCTGACTATGATATTGACTTTTGATTTTATGGCAGCTATGGCCTTTTTGATTTAACATAAGTAGCATGTATGTTTTTATATACATTTTCAATATAGATTTTTTTTTAGAACTGAATTTTTTTTTATTATTTCTTTATATACAAGAGTTCATTTTAAATATACACACACCCCACATCTGAAGATTAAAATATAAAAATCTACTTTAGTATGTTAGTGATTCAAAGATAATCTATTTATTATAATTTAGCACTGGTCTAGCAGAAGATCTAGGGCAATAAATGGGGTGATATAATCATAAAAATTACAATAACATTAAAATGTCTAAAATGCAAGTTGTTTGTTTATAGGTAGAGCCCACATTATGAAAGGGCTGTTACTGGAAGTGTCATCAAATTCTTTCCCAATTCCATATAAATGTGGTAGGTTTAAGAGTTAATACTGTAATCTGAACCATTCCTGAATTCACTAGAATACAAAAAAAGTTCAATCATCACAATACATAAGTCTCTAAAGTACTCTTTTATATCAATAACATGATGATTTAGCCTCACTAAATATATGTTGTGTATATCAATATAATAGTGTGATAATGTTAAGTTCAAAAAGATCAGGGCATGTATACAAATCATATCACTGTAAGTATTTATTTTTATACACACCATTTTTGTCAGAGTGATTCATATTATTTTTTGTGTAGTCTAATTTTCTGATATATTAATCTATAATAGTATTTTTTTAACCGATCCTTAATCTTAGACATAGGAAAATCCTTTATAAACATATTTTCAAATTTATTTAACCATTTGAAAGTTGGTTGTTATTGTTCCTTGAGATTTGTCCTGTCTGTCAAAAAAACCGTGTCAAATCCAATATTGAATAAGAAATCACATGTCCATATTAGAAAGTTCTTTATGTGGTTAGAGTAAAATTCAAAATTATTCTCAAAATTCTCTTCACCAAGCATTCTTACTAAATTCATCCCCAAAAATTATAAATGAATCAATAAGTTAGTATAATGAATATTATATATTCAATATATAAGGAGTAACTGGTAAAAATATTGCAAAAGTAAAGAAAACTGACACAGACAATATATTTATCTATATTCCAGACTGACTCATAATTGTATTACTAAATATTTTGTTGATAAACACTAGAAGTAGGATATTATGACAAACTATAAAAACATATACTTACTGTATTTTACCCACCATATCCAAGAGTTTGTCATAAATTATTTGCACAATTTGAAAACTTTTACTTGAAGTAATAGAATACACTAATACATAGCCATGAAAATCCATACTATATTGTAATGGGAAAATACTGTATTCATCTTGTCCCGCTGTATCAACTAACTTAACTTCATATTCAGTAGAATTAAGCCTTATAAATTTTGTAAACGCTGGAAGAGAAACAAAGTTTTAGCATAATTAATGGTGCAACCTTGGGTAATACAGTTAGAATATTTGTTAATGTCCATACTAACTATTTTCTATCGTCGGATCATATGAATCGACAAATTGTCCTTCCACGAATTGTATTATTAGAGACGATTTACCTGTAAATAATTCATTAATTAATAATAACGTCACAACTATAAATTCTACGCATAAATATTAAACATCGTTCTGAAACTATTACGTTACCAACGGATCTGTATCCCATCATAGCAATTTTCCTTTGCTTTGATGGCATTTTAATTTGTATGTAAAAATGACTATTTGGGTTATATTATCAAATAAATGCAATATTTTTATTATAACAGCGAATAATAATCACAAACGCACATAAACTTTGTCATAAATGTCAATATGTTTTTTTATTTATTTATCGACTTTGGATACCGATCCTTGTTTGATAAATACCAAAGCGCACAGTTCAGAAATCATAAGAGGAATTCGCTGTAATTTATTATTTGTATAGTACAGCTTACGGTATTTTACGGCATCGCTGGCGCAATGGTATGAGTGTTGCCTTCGCTCGCAGAGCTCTTGGGTTAGATTTTCGTCAGGGCAAATTAAAAAAAAATTACTTCCCAATTTATTTGATTACGAGGCGATGGGACGTTTCGTCCGTAAGTATCTTACCAGCAAATCCGTACCACCTTGCACGCACATACGATGCTGAATAAAAACATTACCAGACCAGTGCGCTTCCATCTTAGACTGTATCATCAGTTGACATCACAGTCAAGCGCTAGCCTGTCAACAATAACTATATACAAAGGTATCCAAAAAATGTATCCTCTGTTTAAAAGTCCATAACACGCAAACTAATTGACAGAGTTGTCTCATTTTTGGTAGTGTAATAGTTTCCATTTACGGCAATAGTAATACAAGTGAAAATTCAAGCGTCTATGTAGAAAAAGCCGTGAATTTAACAAGAGTAAATGTGTGGTGTGGGTTGTCTTACCGGGGCTTTATTGAGCCAATCTTCTTTGACGGCATAGTTACCGGTGTGGTGTACTTTTAGAAGCTTCAGACATACATTTTACCTGCCATCCAAGACTTATATGACCACTATTAAAATCGTGTTAGGACTTATCTCGGCGAATATCTATCAGGAAGAAATAGAGAGAGCCGTAGAGGTGCTGTAGAATATCCACCATTTCTCCAGACTTAACTCCTCTGGACTCTTACCATTGGCGAACTTATCGAGAATAGCCACGCACATTGGAAGAACTTAGATAATGCATCGTACATTCATGTATAAATATCGAACTAACAACGTTACAGTCAGTAGTTAGTACTGCAGTTCGACGGTATCGTTTGTGTGTGGATGTTAATGGTGACCATTTCGAAAACCTAAAGTGATATCTTTATGTTGGACTTTAAACTAAAATTTTCACCAAAATTGAGACAACTCCTTCAATAAGATTGCAAGTTATGGACTTTTAAATAGTGGATACATTTTTTTGGACACCTCTGTATACATCCTTTGCTTATAATTTATGTTAAGTTTAAATTGCAATTCTAATTTTACTCATGATCAAACATATATTTTTTATCTAAAGCAGTACATAACGTCCTATAACTCGAGGAAGGTCAGCCGCACGGAAAATCTAGACTCATTGTCACGTTCCGCTTGAGCCGAGTGTGAAACTGAGAGCGCGGAACTAGCGATAGTGAGGTATGATCGGCCAAAGCTTTCGGCTTGTGACGAATCAGTCTTGCATAGCCATAAAAGTAAGATTGAACATTTTTCATCAATTTTTTTATGATGTTAACGTAAAATTATCATCCGTAAACAGACTTAAGTAATTTTTTTACAAACAGTAATTGTATTACATTTTAATATAGCTAGCATATGATATCTTGGTTATTATTTAAATTAAAAATTTCACTTCAATTTTTCTTCTTTAATGAAGAAATTTCAAAACTGACAAATCAAAATAAAATTTTAAACAAATTATCTTCCTTCTAATATTGGAAAGTTGGACATTTCATTATATTAAAGAAAATGTTTAAGCGAAAGCATGAAAGCATTAAAAAACTTTTAGCATCGCTATTTATAATTAGTAAATTGATATCACAGATACAGAGTGTACATAACTTCTATATCTCTACTTAGTCTGCCATTCAAAATAAATATTGTGATGTCATATCACTGTCAGATGAGCAAGTCTCTGTTCTTAGAAGCGTAATACAGATTTAGGAATTGTTTAAAAATTACAGTAATTTCTAGAAATATTAAACTATCTTAGTAGGTAATAATATGAAAATACAGTTCTTTTGATAAATTACAAGTTTTGGTTAGAAGAAAGTAAAAAGCAAGTGCTTTGTTGATAGAAGTAGATATTTATTTTACAGACGAGGTACTCTACATTTAACCAATAATGTCTACAAACATTCCCGAGTGTCCACCAAGTTTAAAATCAATACAACATTTCTTGAAAACAGCGTCAGAACATGACTCTCGAGATTCCACTGTCGCTTATTGGTGCAGACTTCATGCTTTGCAAGTCGGTCTCAAGTTAACTAATAAGAAAACAGCTGAAGAAACTAAAGTACTAATGGGTGAGATTTTATGTTTGTAATATCCGTTGTACTATTTGTTTTCTTCAGATATTCAGTGACTATACTTATTAAATGTATTGTTAATTCTGGCTTTTCTTTTCATAACATTAAAATAAATTTTCATACAGTTTAAACCAAAATGGGAGAAAGGTTATATATAACTTATCTATGTTTTTTATAAATTGTACTTTCATATTGTTATTATTTCTCAAAATAAAAACATTAATAAAGAATTATATTATGCCAAATAATATGTCATTATATTTGTTATATAAATATCATTGGAATATAATTTAGGGGTCAATTTGATGAACATAAAAGTGTACAAGTTAAATAACATGCATAACATATTTAATTATCTTAATATAGCAATAATGGATTGGCTGGAGGAGGCAAAAAAGATATATAAAGATAATGAAGCTATCTCCAATGAAGTGGTTGCTCAAGCTCATTTAGAGAATTATGCTCTTCGTCTGTTTTTATTTGCTGATAAACAAGATAGAGAACAAAATTATGGAAAGTAAGTTGTATATAAAGTAATAATTTCTATAATTTATTTTATTCATTACCTTACATTATACTACTTGGAGCCTTGCTTTCATTTATATCTTTTATAAAAGATATAAATGAAATGCCTTCTATATAAAATAATATGTAATTCATTAGATGCCCCACAAATACTAAGACAAAGAAATATAAGAATACCAAGACCTAATGCTCGAGTCAAATTGGGAACATTTGTTGTACCACATGCAAAAACAAATCTTGGTAGTCACTCTCCCATACCCCATATCACACGGCAATACAATGAACTTTCTGACGAGCTAGACCTATTTAAAGACTCATATATCCGCTTACAAAATCGAGTTATGGAATTGTTGAGGTATGTGAGGGTTCCTGAATATAAGCATAAATAGCCATTTATTTTTCGATTTTTATTTTTTTTTTAAACTTTTTTATATAATCTATATTTTATTGTATTTTTAGACTAATTTAATTTCTAACTCATGTTGTGGCTACCTTAAAAAGTTGCACACTTCAACAATTTATAGATTTTATATTTTAAGACATTAAGTGTAGTAACTGCTGCTGGTCTTTAAATAAATAAATAAAAAGTCTATAATTTTATCAATAGTTAAGTATTAACACCATTGCTCCTGCTGGAGTATTGCTATGTCTCACCTAAAATGTTTTAACATATTATTCCATCTCAACAAAGTCACACCCTAATACAGAGGGGTCAGTGGCAGAGATTGTTGTCATACCTGGGAGGTTTTAAAAACACCAAAGCTCAGTATGACACAGAGTAAAAATATTATTTATTTATAGCTGTGATGTGATATGATAGTAGATATTTAATATGGTAACACATAGACATGAATATTTTTATATTTTAACATGTAAAGTCATTTCAATATGTGAAATTACAATCAAGCTTATCCACAAGAGTATTAATCAGGGCTTGTTTAGTGGAGGCATGCAGTCCTCCCAAAGGAAGACTCGCATATATTTAAAAAAAATCCTGAAATAAATGAAAAAACCTTAGATGTTATATATTGACCACAAAGGTTACTTTTTTATATTGTTCCTCAGGTACTTTTGTTAACTTAGAAGTAAGAGGTGGGGAGGGGTACTATAAACTATGGACTAATATTTTTGAGCATTAGCACAGCTCAAAAAAAGAAGGGACAGTAAGGCCTGCTAATAAGACTTTACTTTGACGTTGCCTTGGTTTCAGAAATGTTGTAAAAGCATTTTATACCGCTGGAGTAATCTACGATGTGCTAACAACATTTGGAGATTTGACTGATGAAGCAGTACAAAATCGCAAATATGCAAGATGGAAAGCTGCTTACATACATAATTGCCTTAAAAATGGGGAAACTCCAGTTCCAGGTAATATATAAATAATGCTCCTCATTTTCCTGTTGCAAATTGTTAGTTTATTACACATAAGTCGGAATAGGAATTTAATTAACTTTCGGTTTGTGGGGTCCGCATGCCTTGCATAATCCACTATCATGGGTTAAGGGGTGTTTTTTCAATAACTAGGTTATTTTCAACATCATGCAAAAGTAGAAAGAACTACTTTTTGCCTACAATTTTGGTGCTTATAATTTTTCGATTATTATCCGAAAAGAGGATGTAATTTTTTTAACAAGAAAAATTCCGGTGAACCGTTTAACCAATGCACACAACGGCAGCTACAAAAAGAATACATCTAAGAATGGATTTGTTTCGGAAATATTTTTTATTGATTCCACTGCTATGAGGTCCTGGGTACGAGACCTGGATCAGGCCAATTCAAAAATCAAGATTAAGATTTTCTCAATATTTGCATGAAGTTGGGAAGTTGGCGATGTGTTTCACCCCCGTGCCTCAGAGAGAAAGTTAAGCCGTAGGTCCTGCCCAACAATGGGATGTTAATGCGCTGCTACTTACTTATATAGTCCTCGTGGACTTTTTGTACCATACCGCGTACAAAAAGTCCAGTCACCCACCGCGAAAAATATCTTATCCTGCCATTACTATTATTCGTTAACGTTATGTTTAATCATTTTTCAATCAATTTTAAAGGTTTTCATCTATATCAGCAGTCACTATAACTGCCTTAGTTTTTAGTAAGTTATAGGAAAGTCTAAGATGGAAGCGCGCAAACTATATAAGATGTTATCGTATGGTTTCTAGAGTGAAAAATTTTGTTTGGCGATACGTCTCTGTTGGTAGAGTGATAACTACCCACGGCTGCAGACTCCTACTAGTCAAAACGATAACAATAGAAAATGCAATTTTCTAAATTTGCGCTACCGGGAATCGAAATCAACTAGTGAAAGTGATATTCGCACCATTGCGCTGGCAAGGCTGTCGGATAAAGAGATAAGAATATAGAGTTATTAAATTTAAACTTTTGCAGGTCCCATGCAAAATCCAGAAGAGACTACTGAAGATGATCCTGGAACTACAGACATTCAACCCGGTACAACCAATTCTCAAACATTTGGCTTTACTAATGTTACACCAGCTACACCACCTAGTGTACCAACAAGTTTTAATAACAGCCTCCCTGACCCCAACTTGGCAATGAGAGCAGCTTCTCAATTACCACCTGTGCCATATACTCCAGACCCCAACCCTGGTGGTTTTGTGCCATATGATCCTTCTCAACAGCCACAGCCAACACCATCAACAACATTTTATGGTGACAACTCAATCAGTGTTGCTCAACTCAGCCCCGATCAAATACAGAAAGCTCAGAAATATTGTAAGTGGGCAAGCAGTGCTCTGAATTATGATGACATTAAGACTGCTATTGGTAATTTGAAAAATGCACTGGAACTGCTGCAGACTGGACGAGACCCTGCTTGAATTGTATGTATTATACTACACTGCTTCTATTCATACTGCTGTCCATAATTTCTTAAAATAAAAATCTTTAACTCTTGACAAATAACAGTAGTTATGGAAATAATTGAAAAATTTTACTTTTTCGCTTACAGAATGTAGAGTTCTTTTTTGGTATGTTAACAAATTTCCTACTTTTTAAGTTATACATTTTGAATTTATAAGGCGACTATGGATAATCTAATTCAACTTGTTTGATAAAAATGAAATCACAAATATTAACAATTAAACAATAAATCAATTTATGGTGATCTGTCTATTGTTCTACACAGGGGTGCTTAACAAAAATGGTGATATGTATATAAAATAAATGAAAAAACACTGAAAATGTAACCCAAGAAAAGATACTAATGTATTCTATTTTGATCAAAAATAGAACATCTGAAGATAAGTTTCTAGCCAAAATCTTACAAATATTAAACAGCATTTCCTGTTTTCGTAAGAACTACATTGTTATTGCTTTGTATTTGTGCAATTTTAGTGATGCTCTGCTACAAGTGGTGCGAGCAGCTGATGGTTTCATAAGAACCTAAAAAAACTGTTCTTGTAGAAACTGCTAAATACCAGTTTTTATGTTAAAACCGGTTACTATCACAAATAAGTTTTTGAGCATTCAATAAGCTTTGTTTCTATAACGGAATTTTTTGTATTTTTCACCTTATCTGAATACGGACACCATTCGTGTTTTGCCCATAATCGAAATTTACTTGTACACTGTTATAATAAACAAATGTGCATAATCAACAAATGTGAATTTCTAAGTGACAAACCCTTAAATTAGCCCGTAAATACATTCTAAATTTCGAGTAATATATATAATTATGATTATTTTAAGAAATAAACACAAACCTGGTTTGACCCATAAAACAGTGATTTTTTGTCAAAGTAATTAGTATGTATAAAAAAATCGTAATTGAATCACTTTACTCGTCGTATATTGTATAGCTTGTGGCCTTACTCGATAATTATACAACTCTAAAATATTTTTTTTAAATTCGAACCAATAATTCCTGAGATATACACGTTCAACCAAACTTTTCAGCTTTATATTGTTGGTATAGATGAACACCAATTATGTATGTTATTTAATTATTATCGTATATAAAGTTAAGTTATTAAGATTGTTTATATACAGAGACATGTATTATGATTACCTCTTTGTTTTATTTGTAGTTTGCCATGCTTACCTTGTTTTCTATATATATCTAAAAAGGAAGGGAATATAAATGATTACTTGTACAATCGTTACAATTGAATCTATAACTCAAAAAATGTATGACGGTGGTACAATTTTGCGAATACTCGCTTCACTGACAGAGGTTCTGGGTTCGGTTCCCGACAGGAGAAATTTAGGAAGCTGCCAGGTTTTTTTGGTCTAAATTTCTCTTATCAGATTTCCGTGCTTCCTTCTTAGACTGTATTATCACTTATCTTCGGGTAAGATTACACTTATGCGCTAATCAATCAGCAATTTAATCAATGTCCACAAGTAATTCAAAAATAGGTCTTAGAAAACTATTTTTCATTGAGGTTGTCATAATATCTGAATTTACTTGATGATAAAATACCGCCTATATGTAATCGGCTTTTACATTCAATGAAACTGAATAAAACATAAACTCTGTCAAAAAATTTACTATGCAATAATTATTTCTCGTGTTCTCTTCATTATTTATGATTTTGAGTAAATTCTTAAAATATCAAGATACATTTGGAAAAATAATTGTATTTTAAAAAAGTAATGGTGAAGTGATACTTCTTAGACCATTGAATTATCAATAATTGTACGAAATTAAATAGTGAATTTTTTAAGAAGTTTCACTTACATCAAATGTTATAGATCAATTCATATAAAAGTTTGTTTTGTACTCGGAAGGCATTGTTTGTTGAAGAATAAAGATATTAATGTAAAAACCGATTATAAAATATTTGTTAAATTACTTTTTATATAGTTGAAGTAAACTCGCCAAGTTATTGGTGTGATGACAAAGATAGCTTTTATTATGATATATAAAATAATGTTATGCGTTATTAACTTTTAATTTATTTCCATTTTCTTTAAGTCACAAATATATATAACATGTAATTTTTATATGAAAAATAAAATAACAATAGGAGTATATTTTATGAGCATTTATTCATAAATCATCACACACGACGTATTGCAATATGGACGCAGCTCTATTTGAAATAAAAGTAACGCTTTTTGTCATTGCCTGATACATATCTGTGAACTTAATGGTAAACCTGTATGTTATTAGTCTGTAATTAATATGAAGCCTGCCAAATTAGGTCACCATAATGGTTATAATCTATGGTTACCAGGTCATAGGTATAATCTGTGCAGTTAGGTTTCCCGAAGCCCCGGATCCAACTGAACCATCAAGATTTTGATAACCCTAATTGAATATTATACTTCCTGCTAATAATTATGTGTTATTGCTGATTTGGTTTTAACGTTTTTTTTATGTCGCTACAATTACTTCTATTTATATCAATGATGGGGCATGTTTCTATCCTAAAAATAGGGATTTCAATTATAGCATATATTTTTATTGCTGTTTTTGGCTCACAATCAACACATATTTTATAAAATGCAATAAAAATTAGATAGTTAAAGATCGGGTTTAAAAAGTAAAAACACGCTATTTAGCTAATTTCTTTTATATTACCTTATAATTGAGCAAAATTGATCGTGTATATTTAGTTAATTATGTGCGTAATTCAGTAATAAATTCCCTATATCTAGGTAAAGTGGCAGTTATGAAACCTACATTTTTTCTATTTAATTAATTACACAACTTTAACACCATACTACGCACACAAATCACAATCACGCAAAACAAACCTAATAAATATTCGCTTAAATTAATATCACTTTTGGGTACGAACTCGTATGGCATCTTCTATTCAACGTTTATATATATATAAATAGAGGTTTGAGTGTAATTAAAGTGCAATTCAATAAGTTATCTTAAAAGCAAACCTAACAAAAGAGTACGACTTTATTATAATGACTAGGTATCATCACAGAATTAAATTTGCAAACAATTTCATATATTGAATCGTGTTATTTCCCGTGAAAAATGTTTATTTACTCCGCGCTACATAAAACACCGCTAACTAGTAAGTATTTATTTTCACTCTCTCTTAAGTCCATTGCCATTCTGGGTTGCAGCTGTCTTCTCCAGCTCTTCGCGGCGACTTGTTTGGTACCTTAAAAATACACAAAACGCTCAAATATTTGTATAGTAAGATCTAGTCTACAAGAAGGCGTCTAATATTCGTCGCCCGCCAGCTGCTGTGCCTGCTGATTTTAAATCATCTAAAATATCCATTTTAATGAAATGCTGTTAAGAATAGTTTTGATATGTGTATGAATTTAATTGGACAAGCAATAATACTGTATTGTATAAAACACCTTGGTAAATAACACATCTTTTTTAGTAATATGTAAAAGATAAAAATAGTTACTGCGGGTTATGATGTAGATATAAATATATACATCGCGGACTTTTTATCGAGCCTTTTAAGATATACAATTCCGTGGCACATTAATTTCATCACCGTCGTAAGATTCAGCCAGTTTTTGTATTATATATCTGTTACGATATCACACTACAAATTTTTTAGTTTTCAGCTTTTCACTACTGTAATATATAATACTCGTGTATTATACATATTAAGCTACCCCATGAATGCATTATAATCATTTGAGAAGATTAAAAGATCTAAGTGAACAGACAGCAAAAGCGACTTCATTTTATACTTTGTAATGATTCACATATAAAATAATTTAAAATGTCTTCCTGTGTATTGAATTTAGGAAACTCTTGCTAAACGGCGTAAGAATCAACTTTAATTTTTTTGTTATATTACTTATTTGTAAGTAGTGAAACAAGCTAGAATTATAGACTGCATTTATTACATTTGCGACAAGCGATTCGTCATGTGGAATTTTTGGTACGTTGCCAATTTTATACTCGTCCGTGGGATAGAACTAATTTTATTTCGTTATTCGTGTTTACATCTCATAAAAATTGGTCAAGGCGCACATGGTTACTATCTGGCTACATCAAGGACGCTATATATAAGGCTTGCAGTTTATTTTTTTAAGAAGAAAAACGATCATTTTTATATTGTTCATTTCAGTTTATATTTAGTGATGAAACAGTCAACGAAAATAACACATTAAACTGATAAAGAGGTACTTAAATCCTGAAAGAAACTCGAAGCTATAAACACTTAGCAGGTTTTAATTTCAGCACAGTGATACTTTTTATTGTACATATTTAAGAAGTGCGTAATAATAATTTCGACGGCCCCTACGTCACATAGAGTCAAGTATAAAATCTTACTTTTATAAGACACTGCTTCAAAGATAAATAATTACTGTATTAGTTTTGGTACTATAATATTTTAATAACTATGTGATTCATACATAAACGATTACTTTGGTTGTGATAAGTGTCAATGAAATTACAAAAGGACCGATTATACGGATGATTTCAATTAACATTGTCAAATATCTCTTATTTTTATTGTGTTAAGGAGGTAACGTGGAAATATGTAATTTAATTGTTAATGGTAATCTTCACAGTACAGTATCGAAACAAATTTCACGGAATAAGACTCACTTATTTTTTACAAAAAAAAATGGAATCAAATGTTAGGTCTGTCTTATGGCCGAAGGTAACATCAAAATGTAGAGGGCTTTGAAAACAGGGCGCAAAGAAACCCTCGTAACTTTAAATTTTTAATCATTCTCTAATATCATCATCAGTTACATTGGAAATAATGTTTGAAACGAACTGCTGTACAACCTATTAAAAAAAATATTTTTTGAGTTTGTATTTGTGTTGAATAATCTGCTTGTAAACATGATATACATTAGTGATATTTATGAATAATTTTACAGATAGTAGATATTAGAAGAAGAACTAAATGTTACGGGGACTTTATGTTATTACGTATGAAAATTTCGATCCGATTGTGAAATTCAAATATATTTCCTCTTAAGCCGAAAAATACGCTAGTTCTTGGCGGTGTCTATTTACTGGTAGTGTAGTAAATAGCCATGGTCACCCACCAGACCTGACGTAAAAAACTTAGAAAATTTATTTTCCTTTGCAATGTCTGAAATCTCACGCCAATATACGCAAACGAGGCCATCAATCTCTATTTAAAATTACGAACTCAAATCGATAGGATACAGAACGGACGTTTTATAGGTACTTAGAGCAACTACCCAGTGTTATTACAATAGTTTCATCAAAGTTAACTTTGACGTGAGAAACGATCTGAATTATAGGTTCATCGAAGTATAGCAATGTGCATGACGTAAGCGCATCCCACGATTAGAATATGATCAAACGAGCGTGGCTATTTTGCGCTGACATCTCCCGTTTCTCGTAATAAAATGTTATGATAAATAGACGTTGGAATTCTTTCGTTGAATTACAATTTACAATACATATTAATAGATATAAGAAAAAAACAATTTAAATGTAATAAATAAGCTTTCGTAAGCTATTACCCACTGTACTGAAATTAGGACACAATACAAAAAAAAAATAATTCCAGTCATATTACTTCTCAACAAATTTACATTAAAATATTGTAATTATGTCCATTTCTATAAATATAAACAAATAAATATATATATATATATATATATATATATATATATATATAGTCACACAGATATATATATATGTGTGTGTGTGTGTGTGTGTGTGTATGTGTGGCTGAAGTCCTAAAGGGTAGGACCGATTTTGATGAATTTATTGCATATGGATTACAGAAAGTTTAGATTAAGATTTCGATCCGAAATTCCTTATACATTCTCCAGAACTACCTGCGTGGCACTACCGAGAACAACTAGTATTAATATGAGTAAACTGGTGAATGCGTAACGATAGCGTTAAAAAAGTGTTTATACATGTATGTATTATAGATATATAAAAATATACGAGCTGTGTTCAAAAAGTATCGCGAATTTTGTGTTTTTTCAAAAATTATTTATTTATTCATGAATATCTATTTTGTCCCCTTCAAAGTAATCCCCATGAGATATTATACACTTGTGCCAACGGTTTTTCCAATCTTCGAAGCACTTCAAAAAATCATTTTTTTTTTTATCTTGTTCAGCTCCTCCTTCGATGCCGTCTTTATCTCGTCAAGAGAAGAGTAACGTCGTCCTTTCATGGGCCTCTTCAGTTTAGGGAACAAGAAAAAGTCACAGGGGGCCAGATCTGGGGAATACGGTGGCTGCGGCATCATTAGTGTGTTGTTTTTGGCCAAAAAGTCGCGCACAAGCAACGATGTGTGAGCAGGGGCGTTATCGTGGTGCAAAAGCCAATTTTTGTTCTTTCACAAATCCGGGCGTTTCTGGCGGATTGCTTCGCGCAAATTGCGCATAACTTGCAGGTAATATTCCTTATTGACCGTTCTTCCCTGTGGCAAGAACTCATGATGCACCACGCCCCTGCAATCAAAGAAAACTGTCAGCAAAACTTTCACATTCGATCGAACTTGGCGCGCTTTTTTCGGTCTTGGTTCGTGCGGCAGCTTCCATTGAGATGATTGAGCTTTGGTTTCCACGTCATAACCATAAACCCACGATTCGTCACCAGTTATGACCCTCTGGAGCAAATTTGGGTCGTCGCGGACAGAGTTTAACATCTCATTAGCAATGTTCATGCGATGCTGTTTTTGGTCACAATTGAGCAATTTTGGTACGAATTTCGCGGCGACCCGTCTCATGCCCAAATCATTGATAAAAATCGAATGGCACGAGCCAATCGATATGTTTAGGTCCTCAGCAACTTCTCTAACGGTGATTCGACGATTGGCCAATACCATTTTCTCCACTTCATTAATTTTTTCGTCTGTTGTTGAAGTGCTCGGGCGTCCGGCACGCTCTTCGTCGTTCACATCTTCTCGGCCTTCTGAGAACATTTTGTACCACCGATAAACGTTGCTTCGGTCCAAGGTAGCTTCTCCGTATGCCACAGTCAACATTCGGAATGCATCCGCGCACTTAATTTCGTTTTTCACACAAAATTTGATACAGGTTCTTTGATCCATTTTTTTGAATAGGTAAAAATCGAAGACGATCCAAAACACGTGCAAGCAAAGCAGCTGTCAACAATTAAATGAACATTCAAAATGGCCGAGCTTGTCGGCATAAGTGAGAGACATGAGTACCAACATAACGCCACAAAAAATTCGAATATACGTAACCCGCGAAAATTCAAAATTCGCGATACTTTTTGAACACACCTCGTATATACAAAACATTTATATTTACTCCAGTCGTGTGAACTAAAGTTTGATATTCAAGTATATCATATACTTTTCGGTTGTTTAAAGAGAATTGTTATAAAATGACATAATTTGGATATATTAAGATTAGGAGATACAGAGACATAAATATCTTACCAGACTACAAGCCTGCCAGTTAGCATAAAGAAGAACACCAACGCTGGCGCGCAACGATCAAATGGATCTCCAACCATCACATGGGAATATGCAGCCAGAATCATAAGCAACACTAGTCCTATGTTAGCTGTATTTTTAATCTTATCTGTAAGAGAAAACTATCATTGAATCCAAAACCGTGAAATAAGTGAATTAAAAAAGCATTTCCTAAAGAGCAAAATCCCTAGTTATTGGTCAAAATTCTGAGTGTAACAAGAAAACAGTAAGTAGCAGCCTATTAACATCCCACTGTTGGGCATAAGTCTCTTCACTTAATGTCAGAAAGACAAAGACCTGTCACACTGCTCTACTTCGGCTTCATATATCAAATTTGAATTATATTTTATTTTTATTAGCAATCAAACAGCGTACATTCTGACATTCACCTATAACACTTCACTTATTACTTAAAATAAGGTCATGACTGTTTGTCATGGACTTATTTTAAGTATATTACATATATATATATATATATATATATATATATATATATATATATACTTGAATAAAGATGCAAACAAGCTTTTTTTGTGTGCATTAGTATGTTTGTGAGATATTGTTTCTGAAGTATGCATATTTCTCCACGATTTTTTTCCTCGTCGATAAGCACAATGAAGATTTTTTAAAAACATTTGGGGTAACAAACAGAGCTAAGCGGTTGCTGTCCAGGATTTGAATCTTGTATAGAAACCACCTGGTTTGAACAAGAATTCCCATGTATATATCCATTAGGCCATCACGACTACGAAAGAGCGGTCGATGGTAAAATTGTAATTTTACAGTTTATCTTAAGTTTTAAACATCACTTGCGAGTTTTATAAAACCCTTTAATTAAGTCTACAATGTTTTAATCATTTGTGCTCTAGGCTGATAAAAGTTGTTTTATATTTATTGTTATTCACCTGTTGGTAAGTATTGATAAGGTTTAAGACGGTGGCACGTATGAGATAATTTACCAGGTGAGGTTTCTAAACAGTATCGTACCGGAATGCATGTTGTTTTTTACTTCACTGCGAAATTTTGCTGGTAGGGTGGAAATTAGCCAAGGCTGTAGCCTCCAACCATTCATAGAACACAAAAAGAAAACAACTGCTTGTAAAGATCCCGTTGGTATTCGAACCCAAGACCAATACTGCCTAAGATAGTAAACCAGTAAGGTAGCCGCTAAATATGATATACTTAAAAATAAAGTCACACTGCCCTTATTTTTTGTTTTTCTGATAAAACTTGACTATAAAGTGTACATTTATTGTTGTTTTTCAGGTATTCATATTGCTTTAGAGCTCTTGCTGTCTTGTACCTATTAGTTGTTAGTGTGGTTTAACATTGTGCTAAGGTATAAATGAAAGAAACATTTTTTTAACAATTATTAATCGATAATCAAAGGTCCCGGCACATGTCATTAGTATTAATGTGTAGGAGACAGCCCGCAACAGTAAATAACATTAATCTAATTCTAACGAGTAAACAATAAATAACTTACGACTCGGTATAGTTGCCAATGCCAGGCCAAACAATATTTCTAACCCGCCAACAGCGCGGCGATACCATTTCGACGGTAGTTTAAAATCTAACATTTCCGTAAAGGGAAACACTTTCGCATACCTCACATATTCTTTTCTCTAAAATGAAAATAAATTATAACTATATTATAATAAATAAAAAATAATTGCAACGTCAATTTTTTAGCAACAAAGCATAATATAGTTTCCAAAAACTATAAATCTAGTCGACAAATACGAATGTTAATTTTTATCGAAAATTTTGCTGTTCTGATGAACAATTTTGGATTTGCGAATAACAACGTGTTGCTTTCAAGTTCCGTATGAAAAAATACTAAATAAATGATATGAATCTTGTATATGATATGGATGAATTTATATTTTTTGTTTTATACTGACTGTTTATCTTACTTTCAGGGTAAGTGATGATACAGTTTAATATGGTAGCGCGCTAATGTACTAAGAGATAATTTACCTCTTAACATTTTCTACACAGCACCGTGCCGGAACGTAATTGTTTGGCTTGGTGACAATTCTTTGCTGGTAGGATGGTGACACGCGAAGGAATGTTTCAGGCGTGTAAGTACCCCAAACTGACACATAGGAAAGCGTGTTTAGGGTGTTATTCAGTATAATTTCAAATTGAAATACGTTTTGTTCGGGTGCCATATTTTTACTTTGTTTAAGAATGCTGATATTTCTATAGCGTCAAAATGTCCAGAATAGTGATAATCAAGTGTACCTAATCATATCACTAGAACTATGTGAGTTCATGTGTTTATTTAGGGAATCAATATTATTGCGTATATTTTTAACATTGAAAACATGATATATTAAAAAAATTGCACTAAGTAACGAAATAAAACGTGAAATACGTAGTACTGTCGCAACAAGACAGCACCGCAGGGTATTAGGCGGCAGGCCAACTACAAAAATAGAAAGCTACATTGCTTCGCAACAAAAATCTTAATGCATCTTGCGACCTTTTTAAGTTTGTCTCAACAGCAGAACGTGCAATATTAATATTTATAAATTCACTTACCAAATCTTTATGAAGTTCCTTTGAAATAAAAGGCGAAAGTTTAGTTATACCAACAAATATAAAGAAAATTCCTAAAAGAATAGACAAGCTTTTTAACACGATAGATCCCATTCTGTCTCACAATTTATTCTTAAGTCGTTTCCAGTTACACTATCGGCATTTTCGTCTTGAGCTTACAGTAAAAGTTATTCGCAGAACAGCATATCTAGCAAAATATAAGTCTTCAAAAACGCAATTTTTTTTACTTAAACACTATCTTATATTCCAATATTTAAACATCGTAATTAATTGGTTTATTACAAGATTAACAATATTTCTTCACCAATAGTGTAAAAAGAACGCATTGCCTGATCGACGTTCGCGCCGGCGCGAAAAAAATCCATATCAAACATTTTAAATTCTAGTATTGCCCTGGACTCAAGCCATTTAACTTACAAAAACAGTGCTGCAAGCAACGATGTTGCCAAAATTAAAAAAAGTCATTAGATTTGTGTAGTCGTTACACACTCTTTGCTCTATGACCGAACCATAGATATATTTTGTTCAGGCGTCTTAAAAATGAATAATAGAGCTCGATAATTCCTTATGCATCCGCTTTTCTTTGTCAGTACTATATACATATACAAGTTATACATTTGAAGTTTTTTATCTAAACTAATAAAAAATGCATTGTCACACTAGTGTAATGGTTAATTCTTATATATCTGATACTAAAGCTACTGCAACTACTCATTAACCGCGTGGACGGCGTAATTGTGTGTGTGCTCTACTCGTTAGTCATTGAATAACAAAAAGGCTTGACTAATAGTCAAGCCTTTTGTTATTGGTGACAGTTAGCGCTTGACTATGCTCACACCTGACAATAAGTGACAGTCTAAGATGGATGTAGCCTAATTTATCAAGAGGCAACTCGCCTCTTTATGGTTTCTACACAGCATAGGACTGGAACACAAATCTCTTTGCTTATACAATTTGCTTTGTCTTTGATCTCTATCTCACACCAGTTGACTCAGAAAATTCAATTTCTTAAATACATCCTGCCCAGGAACAAACCTGAGACTTCTGCTAAAAAAAGCGATTATCGCTCCACTGCACCAGCAAAGCTTTCAAGTCCATTCTAGTACATAGAAAACAATTACATTCTAGGAAGCTGAAAATTTTACAAAAGGGTTGTATTGCTATTGCCAAAAAAAGCAAAATGTTTGAATCTAATTTAATATATTGTTCACAATCATTTGGAATTTAATGTTTTAACAACTTTTCTGAATAAACAATAATTAATTTGCAACAAAAAATTGTCAGAGAATCATACACATTGTGAGATTGCAGACATTTAAAATAAAATTATATTGTCAGAATACCTCCCAGTTTTTAAATCATGTTGGTATTCTTTCATGAATTCTATTGAACCACATAACAGAAACTGATCATTTATATGAGGATATAGATTATTTAACTGCTTTAGATTAAATTTTTTATTAACTATAGGCTCACTATATTTTACATCTATTTGATTCTCTTTAGAATATTCACTTATAAATATTTTATATGAGAAATTCCAAAAAGATTTAAATTCATACAATTCATCTCTAAATAAGACTTCATTTATTTTTTTACAACAATAATATAAAATTATTTTTGTCATATCATCCTCATTATTCAATATGGACTGGATTATAGACATAAATGGTGCCACACCAGTCCCTTGCGCTATCATTATAATTCGATTAAATTTATTAGGTTGTACTTCATATGAGCCATATGGCCCTCTCCATTTGGTTTCTTGGCCAACCTTTAAATTGAACAAATAATTTGACACTAATCCAGATTCATATTTTTTAACAGCAATGTGAAAATTACATTCTTTTAAACAAATGTTTTGCAGTTTCATTTTTATAGGTGTATAAGCTCTAGTACAAGTTATACTGTCTTTAGTGTATTTAATAAGGAAGTGATCCCCAGGATTCCAAAATACTTTCTTACAATTGTCATGTGTTGCTTCTTGAAATGTAAGAATTTTTAGGGTATCACATAATTGTACAATGTTAAGAAGATAAAATGTTTTGTACTCTAGCTGTGAGATTCCATTATACAAAACGTTACAAGAGGAATCAATATGTTCTTTGTATTGTTCATATAATTTTAGTTGCTTTTCATAAACATCGAAAATACATGGATTACAACCACTGTTACAGCAATCTTCCTTAGATGGTTCAACAGGTGGGTTCATTTTTGATTAATATATCAATGGAAATGATGTTTATGAATCATCATTATTTTTTAGGTTTTTGCATTACGGAAATGTATATGATCAGTCATTTTATTAATAAATATAATTATAATCACCGCGATTATTTGTTCTATGGACTTTTGACAGCTTGAACTAGTGATTGCTGTAATCATGTAATACGTTATAAAATATTACGACTAATGATTATAGTTTAGCAGTTTATTTGTTTGAATTTACTACTATATTATGTTGTATGTTGCTCAAATTTTTAAAAGTGCAATAAAATGGGAACACAACGTCCTAAGTGGCGCTACTTTAGCTAACATCATGATTCATATTGTGAAATTATCGTAAGTCCGTAATGTTCCAAAATGCATGCTTCCGAGTTATATGCAGTTATATATAGGCTTCTATTGCACTGTACTTTTATTTTAAGAAATACCATAGATTTGAGCATTTTCCTAAATACGTTTTATCTAGAATTTTTAAAACTATCACTAATTTTTTTTTTTTAAATGTACTACAGAGAGAAGTTCAATTATCAGTTAGTTCAATAGTTAGTCATATTAAAACACGACAAAACAGCAAAGTAAATTTAAAATACCAATACTCATTTAAAGATAGCATGTCTTTCTTTTTGCTCTTTTTTTTTAATGAACTATATTTGTAAAGAATTTATAACAATAATTTGTAAATAAAAAAACTTGATTTTTTCAGTGATTTGTAAAAAAGTATTATAATTTTTATTACTGAAATAATTTTAAATATTTTACAAACATACTCAGTAAAAGTTCGTCTAGAAATTAATTAAGTCGATTTTTAGCAACAATATTATTGAATCAACTGGCGCCCTCTACACTGACGCCAAATAAACATTAGCTAGCGGCTACTGCTCTCAAGACTCAGCCCGCCATAATTTTCCCTTTGGCTTTTGCTTAACGTTAGCTGTAAACAACTCTGTAAGTACGTTCATATTTGTTAAAACATAGTGTTATAGTTATTTAAACGATTATATATTTCTGATTTATTGTAAATTAAAATAATTTCCTTTTGTAAACGGTATATTTTATAGAAATTTCTTTAATTACCTAATGGCAGACTCCATTAGTTTGGCTTGGGGTATCTGTAAAGAAAATTTAAGCCAAAACGGTTAAATGTTTCGCGTCCTGTTATAAATGCGTTTACGATATAAAAATATTAAGATATTTTGAATTAGATTGTGAAAAGTGAGAAAATTCTATTTATCATAATGTGTCTTAAGAGCGATCGTTAATGTGTTAAACTACGTTAGCGTCTCCGAGGCTAATGACACTCGCTTTTGTTTATTTTATGTAGATTTCAGTCGTTTTTTTTCCTATACGAGACAAATCTTAATTTACTAAAAGCAAAAAATTAATACTATTTCTTTTTATTTAACGATAACTTTTCCATATACATAATTGCTAATCCCTTATTTTATTTTAGATTTCTCTAGCCGTACTTGCAATAAAATTAACTGAAAATGTCTGACGATGGTTCAACAGCAGTGGAGAAGAAGGGACGTGGTAGACCCAAATCAAATGGAACACAACAATCAGTTAGTGTAATTATTAGATTTAATGCCTGTTGCACATAAATAAAATAATTTATTATACACTTAAAAAAACATATTGATTTAACTAAGATAGGATATATTTTTTTATGTTTTAGGAATCCAAAGGTGATTCGAAGAAAAGAGGTCGACCACCAGCAGCCGCAGCTAAAGTGAAGGAATCTAAAAACTCATCTGATGATGAGCAAGCACCAGCGGTTAAAAGAGGAAGAGGTAGACCAAAAGGTTCCAAGAAAAAAATGGCAGCAGCCAAAGCTAAGGTGAAATGTTTATTAATATAAAGCAATATCACAATTGGCTTATGAATTAGTCAATACAATATTCATAATTCAAACATTACAAATATTTGAATTTTAGACTAGCTCTGGTGAAGGAAGAGGTCGCGGTAGACCTCGTAAGGATGCAGCTCCACCGAAAAAAGATGCAGCATCAACTGAAGAAGAACAGGAGGATGAAGAAGAAGAAGAAGGCTCTGATCAGTAAATGAGGATTCTCATATAAATCACTTCTAGTGTAAATTGTGTACCATCTTAACCCCTTTGTGTTCTGATGATAAACATTGGTGATATTTATATCACCGTCTTTAGCTTTAGATGGTATCAAGGGGGTTATCATGATAACACAAGTCTCAAACAAAATTGCTCCCAAATTTTATTCATGTGAGGAATAATATAAAGAAATTATTAGCAGATTTAAGTTTTGTGATCATATTGCATTTACTTGAACTATTTTAAACAATAGAACCCTTACATGACTAAATTTTGGATAGACTTAGCTCTCCCTAGTAACGTACAAGTTTAAGATATTATTTGTAAGATCATTTTTGTAGATTTATTCTAATTCTATTGACATAGGTATTTTGTAATCATCTGATTTATATTATAAGAATCAATACAATATTGTAGATTTATTAATTTTTGACTCGTCAAGGTCAAGTATTATTTTCTATAATAAATATTTCCTTTTAATTTGTTTTTTTTTATTTACTTTAATTTTTGGTTTGTATTTTATAGTAATTATTTTCACAATTTCAATGAAAATGTATTCGTAAATTGATGTGTATTGTGTTATGAGCATGTATTGGCTTATCACTTTCATCTGAGCTAGCTAGGCGCAATTCCACGTGTCGTAATATCTGAACTGACTGAAAAGTTATATTCTTTTGAAATCAAAGTTTATTGTGTGTCTGCGTGAATGTACAATTTTAGATCAATATATTAAATAAATTATGAATTAACATTTTTCATTGCCTTAGATACATTCCTATAAATAATGATAGGGAAGTCGATTTTTTTAGGACAAGGTGGAAATATTAAGGAATGGGTTTTATTTTATGATGTATCTACAATTGATTTTATAGTAAGTGGTGAATAAGATAAAGGGGGAAGGTGCTTCACTTAGACGTTATTAATTCCTAAGTCTGAATAGGCACAATCTAAATGCTATATCGATGCTAACCTTAAAGACCTGTTAGTTATAAATTCTGGATTGAAATGTTGTATATTGATTTTAATTTACACTTAATATGCCTCACTGTTTTATTTAAAAACAACTATGTGCTGTTACATTAACTTGGAAAGAGAACAATACTGATATTATTACAGTAATACTTGACAAAAGAATGGAAATAAACCTGTAAAGAACTTGATTTTATCAATGACCTCGCATTACAAAGGTGAAGTTGAAGGAATACTACACAAAATTGTAAGTTCATTTAGTTTACCTAGAGTGGACATGAAATTCAGAATATGCGGAACAGAAATCTAATCAGGATAAATACTACATAAGTGCTAAATATTAATACCCCATACGTTAGTCACGGAGTATCCGTCATTGCTAAGTAATTTTTTTAATGAAAATAATTGATTAATAACATTGAAGCATACATTTTGTTGACGCTATTTGAAACATTTTAAGATTATAATATTTATTAAATTCAAATTATTTAATACATTGATGTAGAAAGGAATCGATTAAACCACATTCGTTCTAGTAATAATAGACGCTTAGTCTGTGGGTTGTAAGAAATGGTCGCACATATTCATCTTCCTATAAGATATATTAAGAAAAAATATTCTCGTTTGTGGTCGATTACAAAATTACTCACAATTTGTTATAATCTAAGATTCATTCCATACTAATACTGTTACTGAAATCTTTACTAAGATTGTTAATACCAGTTTTCTATCTTTTTTCATAGATAATGTTCTAAGACACTTCATAATAATATTATTTTTACTCAAAGCAACCTTTGGCGCAAGTTGTGAGTACATATAAATAACTTTTAACTATGTTAGTGACAAATAGAATATAACACAGAAATTTAATTAAATTAAAATCACGTCAATTAATTTTAAAAACTGTGAAAATACTATTAATAAAGAGACGTAAAATTTAGAAGTTTTATTATATCAGAACAGGTTGAGTATGTTTTCACAAAAGTAGATTATTGATAAAATTTATTATCTTCTTTGATTCGACATTTATTTGGTTGAACAGAAAATTGCTTTTGTACTATGTTTAGATTTCATTCCTTACTATTAAAATGTAGAATTCGTTAAAATCGTGAGATTTTAACAGAATTTCAATTTGCCGCTATCCGGGCTATACAGAATAATGAGTTTAATATAAGAATTTAGTAAAAGGTGTAAATTCCTAGTCTTTTAAAAAAGTCTTTATAGGCTTAATAAGGGCATCAAAATTACAGCACCATAATTATATTATAGAACAGTCACTCATTACTATTATTTATTCGTTATCAATTGGTATATAAAATTAATAAGCATTGATCAAAATTGATCGACACTCGATGAAGTGTTTTCGATAATCGAATGACTTGGAATCGGTAGTCCCTAGTCATGACTCATAAATCTACTGTGCATCACTGCGCATTTCCCGTAATGTAAATTGTAAACTTCAGTGCCTGTATCAGTCATTGGCTGAGAGTTACTTGTATAAAATAGAGTAAAGAATATTTATTTCAACAGTTACGCGATTTTAAGAGTTTAAAAAGTTTGAGTTATACGTAATGCAAGGAAATAACTAAATGAGAGGAATCCAAACTGTGAAAGTTAAATAATTGTTAAGTGATGAGGTGTTGCCTACATGTACCGTCAAAAAGTTTTGAAAGTTGTACAACTTTTAACAACATTTGTGTTCCTGTTAAAATACATTTCAAATGTCTCATTGTTAAGAATGAAAATTAACAGGATTGTTACGATATTTGTCAAGGTAAGTAAGTTATCTAAAATTATAATTATGCAGCGCAAACTTACGTATTTTAGTCTACGCAAAATTATTGTGATTTACTTTATGAAAATAAAAAAAACACTCTTTGTTTTGTTTTGATACGAAATATAAGAAATATCTTGCAAGTGTGCGTGTCAATATCTAGTGTTTTCTATTGGGTACTTGTAACCATAGCAAACAAATAGTTTTAGGATTATGCCACCATTAAACATTTTTGTTCTACATAACAACTCTTTGCTGTAATTTAGATAGAACAAAATGCAAGCAACTATTGTAAAATTTTGTATATACAAATAGATATTGAAAAACAAAAGATAACAAAGCACAAAATTCTAACTGTTCAGTTCCCAAGGACTAGCAGTATAGCTAGTGTAATTAGGAAAATAACAGACCTATGCAAGTTTAAAGTAGACTCCTATGTCAAGCCTCGACATCATTTTTGTTACACCAACGAGTTATATTAACTACATATTTGTAAATTACTGTAATTTAAGTTTGCCATTGTTTGGACTTGAGTTATGGTAATGGTTATTATATAATTCATATGGTTTTGGTTTCATCAAAAAATGTCATATATTATTAAATAGTAAAATTATCTCAAAAAATTCTCATATAGTTTTAAAAATCTGTATACAAAGGAGAGGGATGTTGTAATTTTTTGTTTTCCTTAATTTCTGATATCAAAGAATACTTCCATTTATATGAAATGCATTTGAATGAAATGCATATAGTAAGGTAAATCACTCACTGATGCATGTGATATACCAGAAAAGCCTTAAAAGTATGTGATAATGGAATAGTCAATTTTAGTTTCAAAATTTCAAGAAGAGTTACTTGATTCCCAATTATAGATATGGCGGACAAGTCAGTGAAATTATCTAGAACATTCATTTATATACTTAAAAAGTATTACTAAGAATTAGTAATTTCAAATATGAAAACATTGTTTATAAAGTACATATTACTATATATATCATAGATTGTCAAAAAATATTTCAAAAATCTATAAATATAATCAAAGCATCTGACCCACACAACTTCATATCACCATTAAAAAATAGGGGATGGGGAAAAGTGTGATAAATAATTTACTCTTTTAAATCTGTCAAGTCATTTTGAATGAGTGCAACTAGAATAACCATGACACAACTCCCAACTTCTGGGCGAACAATATATCCTTAGTCCCCCTGGTACTACTGTATGTGTCCATGGGTGCCGGTAATCACTTATTATTACAAGACCAGCTCCAACTTGTTTGCCTGTTAACATATGAAAAAAATATATATCACCTGCTGTTGTATATTTGTTGACAATGCCCAAATCTGTAATTGGGGTCACCACTTTTTCTGTAATAGCTCTTTTCAAAGTAATATCTTAACTCTATCTATCTATGATATTTATAAAGCTGTATAATACACAAGCCCTAAAGACGTTTGTCTGACTTTGTCTAGATGTTGTAAGAATAGAATGGTATATTTATAGATTATGTTGATTGTGATGTACTTTACTGTGTAGACTATTCTTGAATAACATTCAGAACTTTGGAATAGGCCTACAGTCTTTTTATTACTTTTCTTTAGGGGCATGCTATTTCTCAAATGTAATAAGTTTATAACAATTTTGTATCCCCTGTCTACCCATAACTATTTAAGTAAATAAATGTTGTTGGAAATAAAACAAAAATTAATTAGGGGAGTGCAAATATAAAAAGTAACTTTCATTGTCAGTCCTTATGGATTTTTTTTGACATTTTCGTAAACCCCTTTGGGGGCACTGTATGCCCCCACATACACTGCCAAAGAAAAGCCATGGGTAATCTTACAGACTACCCAACAAAAATTGACTAAACTAAAGTTTATCTAACTTATATTGTTTAAGTCTGTTACATTAATTTATTAGTAAGTTAATATGTTAAATTGTTATTTATTGATGTGCAATAAAGTATACAAACAAACAAAACAATTAATAAAAACAAAGCTACTCTATATATTTAGGTTCATAATTACAATCAAGACACATATTGACCCTGTTATAACATTGTTCTAATTTGTTACTTGAGGGATGGTCATTTGCCATTAATATCATATTTCTGATAGATAAATTTACTTGTTACAGATAGCACGGCGTAGATATTTGCTACACTAGTTGCTGTTCAGCCATCGTTCAAGATCACATTGTTGTGACGTAAGTTTTATTCAATTAACCAGTTTGCTGTGTTTGACGATTATGCACGTGATAGAGCAGTGCCAGGATTTTTGTCGTAACAAAGTTTATTCAGTATGCGTGGAAGGTATTGACCATTGGCTATTTAAATTATGAAAAAGATAAATATTCTCAAACTTCATGATGTTAAGATTCTTTCTGAGATTAGGCTGGGATAATACAAACAATTTTAAATAAACTCAAAACAGAACGGTTGATTATATGTTAAGAGGTACAAAGCATTTATAATGAAGTATTTTTGAAATCATCACTTAATCAAATATTATATATATAGTATTTAGTATTACAACAATAATATATCTAAATATTTTCATTAACATCAGTATTAAAAGTTTATTACTTTCGTCGTTATAACGTTCTAAGTGTTGCTTCGTTCATCAAGACTCTAGACACGTACAAATTCCTTTACACGATGCTCTAAGCCATACCTATAATATACGTTATAGCTATATTGGAATATCAACGCTGGCAGTGGGTCAAAGCATGTTGGATGTCCTGAATTTTTAAGTAAGCTATTAAGCTCTCACTATGACGGTCACCGTGCGCTTTTCTCTCGTTGATTGCGTCTTTTTACACTCTCACGACGTTTCTTTATGATGGATCTTTGAATTGTGCTAAAGGCTTACGGCAATGCACCAGTAGTTGCTATATCGTACTTGTGCAGTAGATTTGAAGAAAAAATACTATGATAAAAATTTTCGCTACAATTCCTCTTGCATAGTGAAAGGTTCTTAAAACTTGAAAAATTGATTTCAATAAACAGAGCTTATCAGTAATGTATTAAGGAAGGATATCAGTTCCTTTCAATTTGCGAATACTTATAATACAACAAAATTGATGCAATTTGTATTTTTGAACCAAATTTTTACCACATTCAAATAGACTATTATTTAACTATGATGATTGATTGAAGCTGAATGCAAGTATATAATATTATTTCTATATCTTAATGCGGAGAAAACAATTTGTACACCTTTTTACAAAAATACGCGGCCGGAGGTGTATGAAATTTCCCACATATAATATTTATATAGGGAAGGAGTGCAGAATGCTAAAATATTTTAAAACTGCATATAAAATACATTAAATTAATAAAAAAAACACATATATGCGTATTTGTAAATCACTGACAATTATGTCAATCGCTATAAGGTTAAATTAATAAAGTTTAGATTGTCATAAGCACTACGGAGGTTACATTAGAAGTTACTATGGTGGTTGAGTTTTCTTAAAATTTCTAATGTTGTGCGAAACTTTGTTAATTTTTTGTTTTTCATACAAATCTTCTTCTGATCAAGCACAAAAAGAATTAGCGAAATTGATCCAGTTGGTCACGCGTGATGCCATGACAAAGGGAAAAAGTAACTCAATTTATATACATATATATATAGATTACGATACGACTAAAAAAAGTTTTTGCAATAATAACGCTATATGAAGCTGCATCGCAATGCTTCTTCTCCTGTAAACTTCGATGGTTTTGGTATAAACCAAACCAACCAAAGCTAGTTATTATAAAATAACTAGTTTTGTAATAAGCATTTTATATTTTACAAAAATTCACTTCTTCGGGCGACATTGCTGCCGAATGAAATATCTACAATAAATATGATTCATTCATTACACCTAAAAAGGTATATTGCGGAAATTCTGACATACATGGGTATAATATCAATTTTAAAATGAAAAAAGGGAAACGTTTAAACATCTCTTCTGACAATCAGTGTCTGCTATGCCTCTATGTGTGATATAGGCAAAGATATGTAATTAACTAATTAGACGTCCCTTCAAATTCTTTACATTCGAAAAAATTGGATATTGAATCGGCCAGATTTATTTGTAAAATCTCTCTCTCAAAAAGAGAATAGGAATACTACGAAGGCCTGAGGGATACAATACCGAAAAGATAAACTACCCAATTAATATACTAATTCAGTATAATATATTATTAGCCAACCAGAAAATGTTGTGCTAAAGTAAAAAAAATAAGTCTTAATTTCAGTAAGTTATACTAAGTGTGAATATTCAAAATACCTCGATTTTTAACACTTTGCACCTCGATACTGTATCTTTGTGCAATGAGCAATTTAAATATTATATTATATTATAACATCTATACCAATACCAGTAGTTTATCATATGCAATTTTCAAATGATTTGTTTATGTAAAAAAGCTTTTATGTAAAAAACTATGGTGATTCCTATACCAAAAAGTAAAACTGGTGATCACTCTAGTCTCAAAAATTACAGACTGATTTCTCTTGGAACTATATTAGGTAAAATATTGGAAAGACTAATACACCCCAGTTTAAAGGATAATATGCAGTTAGAGGAAGCGCAGTTTGGTTTTCGTCCTGGTCTCTCAACAGATTTAGCCATTTTTAGCCTGAAATCAACAGTAGACTATTATGTCAAAAGAGATACATCAGTGTACGCGTGCTTCTTGGACTTAAGCCGTGCTTTCGATCTTGTAAATTATGATTTACTTTGGAAGAAGTTATACTCCACAAGGACACCTAAAAGGGCGATAAATCTTTTGAAATACTGGTATGAAAATCAGGTAAACAGTGTAAGATGGGATGACGCGACTTCCGACGAGTATAAACTAGAGTGTGGAGTCAGGCAGGGTGGATTGACTTCCCCAGACCTTTTCAACCTCTATGTAAATGATTTGATCGGGGAATTGAGGAATTCTAAGTCTGGATGTCACATAGGGACCACTTGCTTGAATAATTTAAGCTATGCGGATGATATGGTCCTTCTTAGCCCCTCGGTTAAAGGCCTCCGCAAACTGATAGGAATCTGTGAACGTTATGCAGCGTCGCATGGTCTAAAATACAACATCAAGAAAACTGTAACGATGGTTTTCCGCTCAGGCAGAGGTCCGGAAATCATTCCAGTAGTTTACCTTGACGATTATGTATTAAAAAGGGTTGAGCAGTTCAAATATCTAGGGCACATATTAACTGAAAATTTTATGGATGACAATGACATCGAAAGAGAACGCCGTGCTCTGGCTGTAAGATGCAACATGATTGCACGCCGTTTTGGAAAATGTACCGACAGTGTCAAAGTAACATTATTTCGGGCGTATTGCCTATGCTTTTACACTTGTCAGCTTTGGACAAAATTTTCTAAAAGTGCAGTTAATAACATCAGGGTGCAATATAATAATGCGTATCGTATTCTGATGAGATTACATCGATCATGTAGTGCATCTGCCATGTTTGCTAATGCCAGAATACCAGATTTTTATGCAATCATAAGATCGCGCATTGGAAGATTCTGGAACAGAATACGAACCTCCGACAACATAATTATTAAGACGTTGACAGAAAATTTTGATTGCTCAATTTTTAAGTTTTGGCATTCCGTGCACCACAGTCCAAATAATTAGATTTAGTTTCCAATTATAATTATTATTATTAATTTTGAATTATCTTACTTTATTTTATTTTACTTTGTATTTTATTTTATTTTTATTAATATTTTAGTTATTTAAATTACTTAAATTTCTTGTAATAATTTATTTCATTTAACTGTGACTGTATCGTGTGTGACTGTAATGGGTATTTACCTGAGAAATAAAGATTATTATTATTATTATTTTAAACTAAGAATTAGTTACACATTAATATAACTAGGGCATAGAAATGTAAACGAGGATATGTTGGCTCAATCCGTATGAACTGCTTCATCATTGCCGGCTTCTAATTCAATTAGTTTGCTTTAGTGAAATGCGTCTGGCGTACACTGGCTTCTCTTTACTATGTAAACAAAATTTTGTAACGCGTTAGATAGCGAAAGAATTTTTAGGACGGTGCTTGAGGTTATCAACTTGAATGAAATACTTGAGTTGGAATTATATCTTAATTTGGACCGTTACAACCGACACGTATGTAGATATACATAAGTACCTTACGGCGTACTCGTTTTCGTTTTACAATATAATTATATAGACGCATAGTTCATAGTACATAGACACATAGTTCTTGATAACTGTACAGTGCTATAATTTATTAATGAATGGAGTTTTCATAAGATTCAAGAATCATCCTGATTAACATTTTCAAAGCGGAAAAAAAATATAATCTCTAATTTTATATAATCATTCTGGCTCATAATTACAATTTAGCCTGTAAGTGAGTAAGTAGCAGCCCATTACCGTCCCACTGCTGGGCACAGGCCTCCTCACTCCGAGGATGAGGGTTTGTAGAGCATAGACCCACCACGCTGCTCCACTGTGGATTGGTCTAAATCTTGATAATCATTTTTAACATTAATTCATTTAAATCAAGTTATCCTCTACGGTAAATGTTTTTTTTTTTAATATTTTGTAATAAATTCATTAATAAGCTAAATAGTTTTAAGGCAATGACGTAAACATATATTTTCATTTGGATTTATCTTATAAAAGTTTCGGTCAATACCGAATGCCATCGTTTAGCGCACTTAACATGTGACCACTAGCTACTAGCGTATACTAATCCAATAGGGCAAGTATTGATTCCAACATTCCAACAGAGTGGCCTTAACGATTACAATATGTTGTCTGAAAAGCTTAAATTACATAAATATTTTTTTTCAAGATTTTTATTTTAATAGCATTATTTTCTTGCCCATTGGTAATCTATGGATATGTGAACTTTGGAAATAATATTTTAGCTTTACTTGATAGATTTTGATAAATAGTAGTTAAACACGACCTTCCGGTTGCTATATACAAAAATAAATATTTTTATAGAAATAAATACGTTAAGAAAACATGTTTTAATTTTCGATTATTTTTCATTTCTTAAGCATGTTTCGTAATTTAGTTCACATATAGCATCCATTTAATTGAATTAACTACATAAAAACGTCTACTCACTTTTTGAACCACTACAATAAAAAATTCTTCCACTACAAATCTCTATAAAACCTTTCTAGACTTTAAGTCAATTATAGTAATGATTTTTGATTTAAGGCAATGGAACCTTCTTAACTAGTTTCTCCAAACAACAAACAATGGTTTGTACTGTTAGTAATAGTATGTACTTTTGTAGTCATAAACATCATTTCCATAACATTCCTATTGTTTGATTTTGATCTAATGAATCTAACAGGTTTCGACTGTAACTCATATACTTTTGTTTACCTCGTTGTAATTTTAAGTACTGATACCTTTTTTTAAGGAGACGTAAAGATATATTATGTTGAAGTCATTTTTAATTACTGATTAAATCGCTTTAGATATATTGCACGGAAATAAATAAAAATATCTACATCTTTATTCCGTGTAATCTTCGAAGAAGTCAGGTCAGATGATCGATTTTTACAGAATTATAATTATAAAAATCAACAATTTTATTATATTGATTTGTCTAACGTACAATTATATGCTACTAAATATCTATGTTGGTATATCAATATACCTCTCTTATTTAATTTTATAAATTTGTATAAAAGTAGTATGCGGCATAGCAAAATGAGAACCAAGATTAGTTTTATCATTTATTCCTTGTTGTTTTATTTTTGTATAAAAAACATGCGTGTGAGGGCATGATTTCACTGCTTAGCTCACGACACGCGGTGCCTGGCTCCGATCCCCTCATAAAGTTATGGTCGATATGCCAACACAATTGCAATCAGGCTTGGGTTTTTTTAAACTTTTACGGGAACGAGTTGGGTAAAATCGTCACTTCCACTATGTTACCATTGTTTGTCAGAAAACCTATCTTAGGTACATATTTACTTTGCAAAACTCTTTAACTTTATAATGTTCTTGCAAATTCATCAGGCTTTTTTAACAGATAGAACTGAGTCGATAAAATATTCGTATGTATTACACATAAAATTTATGTATTGTGAGAAACCGAAAAGATATATTTTTTTATAATATTATTATACAACTTCAAATACATATATTTTTACATTTTTAATTACACTTGGTGTTAATATAGTAAAAAATATATTCATTAATAAAATTTATTTTACGAATATTTCTATAGAGCCTTATTTTGAAAGCTTACATAAAATATGTAATGGTTTCTTTCTATGTAATGAGCGTTACGAACTTTTTTATAACTTACAAAACGATAATTGTATTTATTTTTAGAGGTATGAACATACTTGATTCATGTGCGTCGTCCGGTAATAACAGACAAGTCGGCTCGCAAAGCTCTTTCTGGCACACCGGAACGAAACCCGATTGCTAACTACTGCCCTACTATCACTTTTCTAACTACTCTCTAAATCTAATATTACAATGCCAACGAGATTCTAGAGGGAATCGCATACTTTGTTGGGTTTTATATAAAAACTTGTCACGAAATTTCTATTTATTGTGTATTCGTACACAAGTATGATAACTACAGATCAAATGTTACTCTTATCATTCTGATAAAAATGTATATAATGACCGATTAATAAAATTCCGTTTGTTGTTGTTATTGAATTTCTAATTTAGTTATTTTCCTAGTGAAGTGCTAGTTCTTTATATAAATCTTTAAATATAAATAAACCTGATGTGTCTGTGTATTTTAAATATTGATCATTTGTGTTTTAGCTGTACCATGTACACGAAGTAAAAGTGATAAATCGTTTTCAATTAATACATGTGAATGGGTCGGTTGCTTATACAAAAGTACTGATTTATTTTTTATTTATTTTATGCTGACAGGTTAGCGCTTGACTATAACCTCACCTGATGGCAAGAGATGATACAATCTCAGATGGAAGTGCGTTAACCTGGAAAGAGATAATTTACCTCTATGGTTTCTACACAGTAGCGTACCCGAACGCAAATTTCTTGCTAGGTGGGTGGACTTGTTCGCTGGTAGATGGTAAGTGGCCATGGCTGAGGATTGCCCATCAGTCTACTTGACAGAATAGAAAATGTGATTTTTTGAATGTGCCCTGCCGGAAATTGATCCCTGCTAGTGAAACAAGTATTATACTGCACGTATGAGGCGGTTTGAAATTATCTTGATTGAAATTTTGCACTGATAAGAATTATAGTAATGGTCATTTCTTTTTAAATATATTTTATTCATTATGTTATTAATAGCTATCTAATAATTTGAATATACTTATTAGTACCTAGAAGGTTTTAAGAATAAAGCAATAAGTGTAGTTTGTCGGCGACTCGCGTTCCTTCTTAGTGAGTCACGATATCTTTTACCTTTTGCTCGCTTCCATGGCATTCCATTTATATGAAGAGCTATAAGAGGTATTATGTACAATAGGAGGTCAATCTATAAGTTTAATTTTCCCCAAATATATTGAATTAAGTATCGAGACACTATATGCAAGTTTTCGAAAAATAATTTATACCCAAAATAAATTTCCAGATCGGTTTTTTGTTGATGTTCTATATTTACAACATATATTGATATTGATTTTGTAAAAATTATTTTCAGTAATGTTATATTAAATAATGATATAACTCTGAACGGATGACTATACCTCACTGGCTCCCTTAGTTAACTCGAGAAGACTACTCGAACGAGCTTTACATAGCCGAGGGTTTCAGTTCAGTCTTATTTAATACCAGTAAGATAAAGTGGGCCAAAAAAGCTTACCTTAAAAAAAATTTAAAGTATTAATGGTGTTGTTTGGTATCGACGTAGTACTAAATGCAACCACGCTGCATCAATTATTGTTGCGTGACATTCTATAACAGTAAATTGCATAACCTATATGGGATCTTCACACAGGGGCCTTGTTCTCATGCCCGTTTCGCACCGGTTACATCGTGCGATCATCAAGCGCATCGCAGACATCAAGTTTCACGATTCCCGTAACATGAGTTAGATGAACACGAGATCATATGAATGAAGTTTGTATGTGTGTACAGTGAATTGTCATAGGAATCACTGTAAATGCTGTAATGACACAGTACTTAAAAAGCAATTACAAAGATATAAGAAGCCATGTTTACAACAATAACTTTTTTGTTTCTCGAACTTTGCACTGAATGTGACGTCAGTGACTTGATATCTTAAAATCCAATAGTGGGACTTTGTCCGCTGTCATATAAATTCCCTATTAAGTTACACACTCATTTTATTTAAAATTGCAAGGTCATGGCAACTTCAACCATCTCTTGATTACATGTAGTATTACAGTAACGTCGAAAAAAAGTACGCGTACACTTACGTTGAATATACTTCTAGTAAATAAAGTCACACTAGAGTGAGTTCCTTCGATTAACTAAATGCTCTAGTATAAGATAATGAAGCCGTACAGTTAAAATCAGTTACGGCAGACACGCGTTGGAAATATTTTACTTTCAAGAGATATCCCAAAAGTGAGAGTTCCAATCTTTAAACAATAATAAATGTTATTAAGAAAGCGCTACTTACCTGCTATTAGTAAATAAAATTTGATTATTTATTATACTTGAAAGTAAAATGAACATTATTTTAAGAACCGGTTTAAATATTTCTACTTTAGAAATTTATCGAATGAATTGTTAACATTCCTTGTAGTAGTCAACGGTATGTTGAGTACGTCATGTTAAATAGCTTAGGGGTCGGTGTAACTTTGCGATAGGTCCACTTGTTCTGCCCCTATGCACTTGCTACGCGGGTCGGTGCACTTTTTGCACCCCCGTCGTTATTTAACTCAATTTGTTCCCACGATATGGTCGCCGAAAGGCCTCTATCGCGCAAATAGAATACTTTAACGTGGCTAAGACGAACCGATTTGTGAAATAATAAAGCTATGTAGCGTACGTATATCTTGCATTTATCATTTAGTGATATTTTAAATAAATCAAACAATACAAAAAAATTAACACGAAATTGTTATATTCATTAGTAGAAAAATTTAATAAATGAATTAATAGTTGAAAACGGATTTGTTTTAGTGGTTCTATAAACATAATATTAACGATTAATGTTTTGGAACGATAAGTATATAAGTTAGTCGTAAACTAACATTATATATTTTTAAGTTTTGGCATTCCGTGCACCACAGTCCAAATAAATAGATTTAGTTTCCAATTATTAATTTTTAATTATTTGATTTTATTTTATTTTTATTAATATTTATATCTTTTAACTGTGACTGGGTACTAGGTATTTATCTGAGAAATAAAGATTTTTATTATTATTATATATAAATGAAAATACACTTTTACGTTAATTGAAAAGTGTATTATTTAGAACGCTATTTTATTGTGTGTGTGTTTGTTTACTCAAAAGTAAGATGGATGATTCAGTCTAACGTAGTAAAACAATTTGTTTACTGTATAAACTACACAGCAACCTTTCGGAGAGTTAATCTGCTAATTCGTATACTATCGATTATATTATAGAATAGTTTAAGCTAGATCTAGAAAACTTCAGAAAATATTACCTTAGTTTTGCGCCTGAGAACATGAACATTTTGACCATATACATTAAAAGGTCATTTTTATAAACGTTAGTTATATAAGAAAGAAGTGTTAAATAAATTAACACATCCAATTGAAACCTTAACTACAATTGATTGAGTTAATGTTAGTCACATAAAATTCTTGGTTGAATATTGTTGATTTTAGCGTTGGGCATGTTTTGTAATTAAAGTAATGGGTAATAGCCTGGGTGCGTTGTAATTCCGCTTTGTAAGACTGTTTTAATTGCACATCGGAAGTATGATTTGAAAACCTGATATCTATTGGATGAAAAAAATTACCGTGTACTTTGCCAATAAATGTAAGACATAGACAATACCTTTATTACAAAACTGAGATTAATTTTTTAATTTTTGTTAAGGGTGATCATGAGATTGTTCTGTTTGCTGATGATACTTCGCTGTTGTTTAAGATTAATAGGCGACAAACAAATTATGACGACGTAAACAGCTCTCTCAATAAAGTGGTACAATGGTTTGAAGCTAATAATTTATTGCTCAACGCAAATAAAACAAAATGTATTAAATTTAGTCTGCCTAATGTTAAACAAATGCAAACCATTGTTAAACTTAATAATGAGGAACTAGACCTTGTAGACAGTACCGTTTTCTTAGGCATTACGTTAGATAACAGATTACAGTGGGGGCCCCATATAAGTGGTCTATCGAACAGGCTCAGCTCTGCGGCTTACGCAGTTAAAAGAATTCGTCGTCTGACAGATGTTGATACTGCCAGACTGGTATATTTCAGCTATTTTCACAGCATTATGTCATACGGTATTCTACTTTGGGGTAATGCTGCTGATATAGATGCAATATTTGTGCTGCAGAAAAGGGCCGTTCGTGCGATTTACAATATGGGTCCAAGAGAGTCGCTAAGAAACAAATTCAAGGCAGTTAACATAATGACAGTTCACTGCGTATATATATTAGAAAACTTGTTGTATGTACATAAAAACATTGACTCTTTTAATAAAAAGAGTGAATGTACATCATATAACTTACGAAACCAAAACAAACTTGTTATAAATTCTAGTAGGCTGCATAAGATTAACAACTCATTTAAGGGTAACTGTATACGTTTCTATAATAAACTCCCACAAGACGTTCTAAAGATGTCAATTAATAAATTCAAAGTCTTTGTTAAAAGAAAGTTGATAGAAAAATCGTATTATAAGTTGCAAGATTACCTAGACGATAGAAACGCTTGGGAGTGAACAAATTGCTCTAATTTTAATTAAAATATAGTAAACTAATTTGTTATTGTAATGATGATGGTAAAAAAAAAAACCCGACTGAGTTTGTTGTGGGTTCTTCTCGGATCAGGGCGCGAAGGAACCCTCGTAACTTTAGATTTTAAGCCGATCTTGAGTACCGTCATCAGATGTATATTAGAATCAGAGTGTGGAAAAAAAATATAATTTGACGATTCAAAAGTGCTGTAATATGCCTACTTGAATAAAGATATTTTTGAAAAAAAAAAAAAAAATTTTTTTTTGGTTGTTATACATAGGTAATCCGATATAAGTTTATTAAATTGCTATATCATTGGAAATTTCTTTTGTTTATTGAGTTTACATTGTATTGTATAAGAGCACTGTTTTATAAATTATAACTAATGGCTATAAAAACCCAACGTTACTGATCTTAGAAACATCTAGTTTTTAACATCCTTAAATATGTGACAGGTTTAGGTATTTCAAGATGATCTTTGATTTAGAATCGAAAAAGTTTTTCAGACTAATGATATTACAGGCCCTAGGTATTTTTTTTTATTATAAATTGAACATAAACCTTTGTTTACGTTTATTTATAATAATACAGGATTGCGTTGTATCGGTTTGAAGCAAATTAAGGCTAATTATAACATTTACTGGTACATACCGTATACCAGGAAGGCCAAAGGGTTAGAGAAGTGCAAAACTTTGCTAGATATATCATGTAAGTTTTAATAAAAGGTAGTATCGCAGAAAGAAACAGGATTCCAGAAACAAAAGTCGGCTTGAATTATAACATTTATACCAACTACAATAATATGATGTTTTGATATATTTGTCACGGGAAGGCGCAAGGACGGCATCGAAGCGTGAACTTCCGACACTATTTACAATTTGTACCATATGCAGTGTTGAAGTATTAAAACATTTATATAACAACATTTTATATTATGGTTCAACACTTTGCCACCTTCAAAACCATATTCGGGAAATAAAATATAATCGTAACAATATAAACCACTTCATTTATTATCGTAAGAAACGGTACTTATATGCAATGTTTATGTAATATATAGAGATTTCGATTGTAACGTTTGTCACTGTGTTTAATATATATTTAATTTTTTCACGATTTTTATCTTAACGCTCTGATCAATACAGTTTTCTCAGTTACAAAGTGTTCCCTGATCAAATTGAATCAACGGGAAATTAAGAAGGATTTTTATTACGCAAAAAATTTATGACCGATGAATAATTTTCATAATGGTTTTATATCTTTTTCGCTGTACGATGTATAGATTAAATTTTACATTTATGTTGTGGGTTGCGGTATGCATTACACCGAAGTGCGGAAGGTGAACTAACCATAACGACTGACGTTAACATGAACGAAATTGAAACGATCACGTTTCTAAGAAATTAGAACTTAAACATTAAAGAGAAGGATTGATAGTGTATGGTTTTCAAGTTAAATATATACGAATACAATATATGTTCTAATCAAAAATTGTTATTTTAGATAAAGGAGTAAGTCAATATTTTACACCATGTGAAGTTCGTATGTTTACTAACACTTTCATATATGGCATTTACGTTAAGCTTGTTCGTTAGTATGTTCGTTAGAAAATTGCTTGATGACGATGACGTTAATAACTCAATGTATATATATTTTTTTGATGATCTGATACTGATTCTCTATTGTAATATCAAAAAAAGAAGATTTGGGCGAAAATAAGAATAATGAATATTCATGTAAGAATGACAGGTTTTACATCCCATTATAAAATTATTGTAAGAGTATTTATATTAATTGTAATACATGCTCGTTTTATTACTACAGACTTTAATTCTGCTAATCTTTAAGTATAAACCATCAATTTATCTCTGAATAGTTTGTGTTCCGGTACGGTGCTGCGTCGAAACCATAAGAGGTAAAATACCTCTTACCATATTAGCGCGCTTCCATCTTCAAATGTATCATCACTTACCATGAGGTGTGATCACTGTCTAGCGCAAGAACAAACAATTCAATTTTTAAAATATTTGTCTGCATGTACCAGCGAATTATCAAAATGACTTTTATTACTTAGATAGCGCTGGGAGATAGCTGGCATTTTAAGGAATAAGATGGCCAATATTGGACCGAAGTTTGTACGGGGCCAGAAGTTCCCGTTGTACAGATCTCGTTTTGCCATAGCAAAGCGAGGCTGAATATACACAATAGAGCTACGGCAGTAATTTCGGTTATATGTTTATATATTATAATTAGAGCAGAATATTCTAATGAGAAAGTTTGAATCTGAGGTATGAATAATCGAAGCTGCTGAATGAAAACGGAATGTTAATGAAGTTTTGATCGAATACTAGCCACATTTACCCAATATTTATTGGACGCACGCGATTTACAGGCGTCGATGTTTGGTCAGCCCAAGCCGCATTGCGACGCAGCGGGCCATATGTTTACGTTATAAATACTAACACGGTTGAAGGTGCGCCTGCACATGACGAATGCCAGGAACCGCCCACTCTATTTTTTTCCGATACTCAATACACAAGTTTGAAGTTAATACTAATTGATACTGCGCCGTCATGCTCGACTATGTAACGCTTATTGGAGTAAAGTCGGCTACCCTTGTCTAAGGGAGCGACAGTTGTGTAGTCAATGCGTCATAACATCACGCCTCACTTCCATAGGGGTAGGCAGAGACAACGTCCTTCCACTTGCCACGATCCTTGAATATGTCCTTCGCTTCTTTCATTCTCCTTAAACCTTTCATACAAGTTCGTCGGTTTATAGTACTTCTTGATTCGTCCCTTATTTAAAATGTCCTGGATTTGATCCAGGAACTTTCGCCTTGGGTTTCCCTTTCTAACTTTCGCATTCACTCTTTAAATCCTTTTTGTCAGTCTCCTTTCGTTCATTCTCTCTACATGCCCAACACTGCTATATTTTTATGCATTATTTAATATAATATTACTAAAAAGCATTATTTATGCATTATTGTAATTAGATATATTGTAAATGTTATTATTTTATCAATATAGAGCACAACAAATATAGAAAAAAATCTTATTGTAAACCTCGCCGTGACGAAATTTACCCATCTGTCTTGAGGCCTTAAGTGTTTTATTTGGTGATAATGAGACTATGACTAATGCACTCCCGAATTACTCTGTCTTCTTAATAATTATGCTATTTTATGATAAAACGTCCGTGGATAAATGGATGTTATATTCTTAAAGCGTTTTAATAAATGGTATCATACTTTCCGAAAGAATGGATGATTGTGTGAAAGAAGTGAAATACGTGAGTCCTAGACTCATCTGGATCAGGCTAAAAGTTGGACTTACTCGGATCTTTGTCTTGGGTGCTTATGCTCCGACGGATCTGGGCACCAGAAAGTCCAATAAAGCCCAAAAAGAAATAGATGAGTATTGGGAAAGTGTGAGTGATACGTTGAATGAATGTGAACCGAATGAGCGAATAATTATGTTAGGAGATTTTAATGGATGGGTAGGTGTGAAACGTGATGGATATGAAAGGACTCTTGGTATGTTTGGTGACAAACGGGTGAATGAAAATGGACGAAGTTTGCTTGGAATATGTGTGGAACATAGTCTTTTTGTGGCAAACACTATGTTTGAGCACAAGGGGATTCATGTGTATACAAGGGAAGAAGGGAATGCTAGAAGTATGATTGATTTTGTAATTGTGGACGAAAAACTGAAGAAGAAAGTTCTAGATGCTCGAGTATACCGCGGGGTCGACATCGATACTGACCACTACCTGGTCGTTGCCCGAATCGGTGGTCTTTTTAATCGGTGGCGCCATAGAAAGAAGGAAACCTCGAGCATTCTTGAACGAATAAAAGTGGAGAGATTGCAAGAAGAGGATGTTAGAGAAGAATATCTGAAAAATTTGAGTGGGCGATTCAAGAGTGAAGACGAAGGAAATGAGATTGAAAGTTTATGGAATAAATTTAAAGATGGAGTGGTTGGTGCTGCTATTGATGTATGTGGCGTGTCTAAAAGGAGGAAAGGTAAGAAAGAGAAGAATTTGTGGATGGACAAAAATGTTCAAGCAGCTGTGTGTGAAAAGAAGAAAGCTTGGTCCGATTGGTTGGCTACAAAAGCGAACCAACGAATGCAAAAGGCAACGAATGATGACGTAAAAAAGGCAAGAATGGAATACAAAAGGGTGAAAGTAATCGTGAAAGAAGCTGTAAGAAAGAAAAAAGAAGAATACAGTGATATGTATGATAGGAGACTTTCTGATGATTTTCAGTCAAACAAAAAGTTTTTCTGGAAATCAATACAATTTGCCCGAGGGAGATCTACTTCCTCGGAGCTTTGTAAAATCAGAAGTTTAGATGGAAGTTTAATAAAAGGAGAAGAATGGATATTGAAGAGATGGAAGGATCATTTTGAAAGTTTGTTTGAAAGAAATGAAGCAGAGGTAAATATGGCCTCTGCGGATAGCAATGAATGTAAGACAAGTGATAGCGAGATTAGTATGGATGACATCATGAAAGCGATAAAAGGTATGAAATCAGGTAAGGCTGCTGGGTATGACAGAGTGTCAGTCGAGATGCTGAAGGCTGGCCGCGGGATTGTGGTAGCTCAGCTGTACTGCCTTTTCAATATATGCTGGGAGAAAGGTCAAGTCCCAAGAGATTGGAGCAAGGCCGTAATTGTCCCTCTATATAAAGGAAAAGGGTCACAGCAGGAGTGCAAAAATTACCGCGGTATCAGCCTTCTTAGTGTCGTCGGCAAATTGTATGCAAAGATATTAATTGAAAGGGTGATTAATGAAACTGATGGGAAAATATGGGACGTGCAAGCGGGATTTAGAAGAGGAATGGGATGTACGGATCAGGTCTTTTCTTTACGGTGCATAACTGAAAAATGTTTGGCTAAACACCAAAAAGTTTATTGCGCGTTCGTAGATTTAGAAAAGGCCTATGATCGAGTGGTGAGGAATGAGCTGTGGTCAACGTTATCTACGTATGGGGTGAGCGGTTGTCTGATCCAAGCATTGAAGTCTCTCTATGAGGGTTCTAGTGCCTGTGTCAGAATAAACGGAGCGTACACGGAGTGGTTTCCTGTCGAAAGAGGTGTTCGACAGGGATGTGTTGCGTCACCATGGCTGTTCAACCTATTCATGGATAAATGTTTGACAGATTTAAAAGAAAGTATGTATGGGTTAAGAATGAATGAATTACTCATCAAATGTTTACTCTACGCTGATGATCAAGTAATACTTGCGTCATCCGCTAACGAGCTTCAGGAGATGCTAAATATTATGAATGAAGCTTTGAAAGGGAAAGGAATGAAAGTGAATGTAAACAAAACGAAAGTTATGCTTTTTGAACGAGATGAATCTATGATGAATGGCAATATTTTGATAGATGGGGAACAAGTGGAAGAGGTGAAAGAATTTGTATACTTGGGATCTAAATTTACAAAAGATGGAACATGTGAAAGTGATATCGAAAGGAGAGTGAATGCAGGGAATATGGTAAATGGTGCTCTGCATGCTTTTATGAATAGCCAGATGGTGTCTCAAAGGGCTAGACTGGCAGTGCATGCTGGAGTGTTGGTGCCAACACTTATGTATGGTAGTGAAAGTTGGGTATGGCAGAAGAATCACAAAAGTAAAATAAATGCGGTAGAGATGAGAGCGTTGAGAAGCATGAGTGGATTAAAACTGAGTGACAGAGTAAGAAATAGTGTGATAAGAGAACGTTGTGGTATAAAAGAAGACGTAGTGACTAAAATTGAGAAAGGTATGCTTAGATGGTTTGGGCATGTAGAGAGAATGAATGAAAGGAGACTGACAAAAAGGATTTATGAGTCAAGAGTGAATGCGAAAGTTGGAAGGGGAAGACCAAGGCGAACGTTCCTGGACCAAATCCAGGACATTTTAAATAACGGCCAGGTCAAGAGTACTCTAAACCGACGAACTTGTATGAAAGGTTTAATGAGAATGAAAGAAGCGAAGGAGATATGCAAGGATCGTGGCAAGTGGAAGGATGTTGTCTCTGCCTACCCCTATGGGAATGAGGCGTGATGCTATGTATGTATGTATGTATGTTTTAATAAATTTTCTAAAAATCAAAACGAAATCGAACAATGCATGTCTATAATATATTGATTATAAAAATAAAGCGTTATCGCTATTATCTAAATAATTTGAGCTGTTATCTGCAGATAAGATAGATAAATGTGGCGAGGCAGAATTTTAGGTAAATGATTAACGCCTTGATGTTCGAAAATCTTAAACATAAAAGTAATCAAAAATACGAGATAAAATTGTGCATTATTTACTTGTTAAACCTTTTTGACGGTAATTTGCAGGGTAAAATATGGATCTTATCAGATTGGAGCGATATTTTTGGCAATAAATATTATTTTAAATGAAAATGTGTATTCCCAAGCCTTATTTGTAAATTATCTAGCAAAATATCTTTGTATTTCTTACTTTTAATACGTATACAAAAAAGATAGATTTCACTTGAAAAGGTATCTATATTATACTAAACTTGTAAAGACAAATCAGAGAATTAAGTAGATATAAATTTGAAAAAAAAAAAAACATAATTAATCGAAATATATATCTCCATAGATTGTTATCATGTTAACAGAAACTTCATATTGTAATAATATATCGAGAAATGGCTACACAACGATATCGTGTTATAGTATTACATCTTTAAAGGGAATACCATTTTTATAAAATAATTTTTACATTTTAATTTCGCACTAACAGAATGAATACTTATTTTTTGAGCAAGCCAATTTATAAAAGCTCATGAATTACTTAATATCTGTACTTAGTCTGTGCATAAGATATTTTCTCAAGCTGTCATTGATTGTTTGCAATTAATTTTTCAAAAAACAAATTGTCGTAGTTTTTATATTAAAGAACGTACGTATATTAAAAATAATCGTATGAAATATAATTGCAGGTATTGCTTGATGCGGTGACAGGATGGACGCGGCGGATAAGCGGATGTTGGATCGCGAGGCGCTCCGCAACATGATCCAGCAATGGAACGCCAACCGCCTTGACTTGTTTGAACTCAGCGAACCCAACGAGGTAAATGATACCAACTTTATTATGTCATTTAGCTTAGACATGTTAACAATATAGATTTTTTTAATAGGACACATAAAAATCGTGTGCATCAATCGCGAACCCTATTTTTATGTATTTAATTTTACATTGCACTTACTGAAAAAACAATCAATCCCTTACCTGCACTAAAAAAAACCGTGAGAAGTAAATTTTCTAGAACTGGGCCAAATAGTATGTTTTCGTTCTAAATGTAGTTACATAAATGGGATCAGCGACTTTTTAACGCACGAACTGTCGGGCGAATATAACATATATGTATTTTACTGACTGTTCTTTTTGCTTTGAATGCTTGCTTTTTCGTGAGAAAAAAACGAAGCCAACTGAATTTCCAGCAAGCTATACCACTATAAGATTCGCAAACCAACCCTCATTGGCCGTAAATTAATAAACCTATAATATTAATATTTACTTATTTTCTCCTGTATATGAAATATAGAGCATAGTTATAATATCTATTTCCATTATTTATATTTAGCCTACACCGATTTCTATGTAAATGTCAGAGTTAAAGAAATTCGTTGTAGATGGATATTGACTTAATTTTTGTATATTTGTTTTATGATTTATTTACAGTATCATTAAAATAGGTTTGAGATATCTTTACCAAATATTTCAACACAATTTGGAATTACATTTTTTGGATCCTCTAATAATCCAAAATTTCGTTGTAAAAGGTGTCGGCAGACGAGCATGTAAGTCCAGTGAATTGATCTATTTCATGCGGAAATAAGGTTGTTTATCGCATAAGCTTTCGTTGTGAATTTTGGTGATACTTTCTCTGTAACTTCCTCGAAAGTTTCACAGAACTTTAATAACGACATTCTCAGGAAGTGTAAATATGACATAATGGTCTTACGTATGGTGAGAAGTAAAAATATTTAATGGCTTGCTGTATATACCGTAGTATGACATAATTTAAATAATGTCGCTGCAATTATATTGTAACGTTTTTTGTAATTGTAATTTAACTTTTATTTATATATATAAGCTTGATATCAGCAAAATAACCCAAACACCTTGCTTTTAGAATTTTTTTTTTTCATAAAGAAGAATAAACACGTTAGGTGACGGTCAATAAAGTATATTCAGTAAAAATGTAAGATATGCTTCGCTTATATTGGTAATCGTCTGACTATATTGTTTACTTTGTTTCGAAATTACTCGTTATTTTAAGTTACTCTAATTACATCGTGTGTTATCATTACACTTGATATATTTTACCATTACGTTTTGACCTTGTAACTTTGAAGTTTATTCATTCTGATAAATGGTCTATAGCTAACTGTTGGACATTAAAAACCAAATGTAAATTTATTTAAAATTTCAATTTTTGCTATATTTGGGTCAGCTTAAATGCCGGTTTTTAAGTTAATTTGATATACTTATATGTCAAAGAAATATTGGTTTTCCTTTTTTCAGTGAAAACAAATTGCGCCTTATCAGATAGATAAAAATCTTTAATTCATTCTACATTGAACACCACGTTACTAATAATCATACTAAAAAAGAGAAATTCAAATTAAATAACAAAAAAAGCACTAAAAATAAAATATAGGCAAATATTCAGACTAAGAAATTTCATGAATGATTTACGCTATTGTAGCGTATAAGACGTTACTATGATACGAGAATGTAAAATTATATCTTTTTCAAAGTTTGGTATAATCACAAATAAAAGCAAACTAAAGAATACTTGATTCATATACATTTTACAGCAATTACATTTAATCAATATTTCACAGTTTTTCCTATTTTTTTCGAATACATACAGCTGTCTGTCTTAGAATGTTAATACAAGTTGGATGGTAATTAATTTTATGTTACTTGCGTTTTTGTAAAAGAACATTGTCCATTGTTACAGAATTTAGAATTTCATGGGGTCATGCGGTTCTACTTTCAAGATTCGGGTCAGAAAATAGCTACTAAATGCATCCGTGTTGCTTCCGACGCTACAGTTAGCGATGTTATAGGTAAGATGAGTGACAACTTTATGCATTTTGCAATTAAATAGATATTTTTTATTTTCATTAATACAGCAGTTGAATTTCGTTTTAAAATAAGAGAACAATACGAGATGTAACATGTTAAATTTATGTTTTACCTTAGTGGCCATTTACATTACAAAACGAGCTATCGCGATGCTGAATTTCAAGTTATCGCGCAATAGTTTTGAGTATGTTGTGACGAATGAGTGAGTGACATTAGTGGCCTAAAACCTTTCTTTGCTTCAGCTAAATGGTTTCAAAGCCTATAACGAACATAAGTAGAAAAAGTTTTTTGTATATACAAATGACAGGTGTAGAAAAATATTAAAAAAGTATTTTAAATATTTAATTTTCAATTGTTTATTTTACTTTCAGAAACTTTAATCGAGAAATTCCGTCCAGATATGCGAATGCTATCATTAGGTTCGTACTCTCTATGGGAGACACATGGACCAGATGACGAGCGCCGCCTCGAGCCACATGAAAAGCCTTTGCTTGTTCAGCTTAACTGGCATGCTGATGATCGTGAAGGACGCTTTTTGCTCAAGTGCATTACTAATAATGAGGTAATTGTGATTTAATAAAAAAAAGTTTTTTTTTTATGTATTTTAGAACTTTATCGCACCACTGCGACAACTAGGCCGTCAGCAATTTTTAAAAAAATGTGAAAAAGTTTTTAATAAATTATAAACAATTAAAATTTCATGACATTAAAAAAAAGCACATAAACAGGAAACCTATTGGTTGCCAAGTTTGTTTCATAATTCTTACTCTTTGGACAGATATAGTGTAGAGATTGATAAGCTACTATTTGATGCTAAAAAGGTGTGTTGTAAGCTATGGAAGTATTGTCATTTATTAGAGATAGTCACTTGAAATATTTTTTTTAGGCTATTGATTCGATATAAATAAATATTCAATTTTTACCCTCCAGGACAAAAATTAAAATCGTTACTTCTGTACTAATACTATAAATGTAAAATTAACTGCGAAACTTGGTACACAGATAGTTTAGAGCCTCAGAAAGGACAATAAGCTCTTTCCAGTGTAATACTGTGAATTATTACCATTTATTCATATACAATGTATTTAACTAAATATAGAAGAATATCGTATTGTATAAAAAGTTTAGTAATTAACACGTCTTAATTCTGTAATGGGTTAATAATTTAGATAAATCGTTAGCGATAAATATATATCATCGATCTTTTTAGGCTATACATTAGTTTGATCTGTCTCATAAGGTTTACCCAGCGTTTGCGATTTAAACGCTTAAAAATATGTTTGTTACGACATCTTTGATTTTTTTAAAGTGTTTGTACTACAATATGCATGTTTTATACATTATAAACCTTCCTATTGAATCACTCATCTATTACTGAAAATTGCACTAAGATCCGTTAAATGGTTTAAAAGATTTAAGCTGAACAGACAGCAGAAGTGACTTCTTTTTATACTATATGAAGGTGAAGTAACACCGAAAATTTTACTTTAATAACATTAGTCTTAATTCTTATATTTATTAAAACTGTATTAACGGGTACATGCCACGATGGCGATTGTGTATTTGGCGATATTTCGACCCAGTGACATGTCTCGTGGTCATGAAGTAACTGACTTATATTTACTTTTATATTGCAGGGTCCTTTAACATCCATTAACGAGAAAGCCGACCAAAACTTCAAAAGAAAATTGTCGAAACGAGAAAAGAAAGAATTAAAGAAGAAGGAGAAGCTTTCTAGATTAAAATCTGATACGAATGACGAAAATCGACCTGTTGCAGAAAAATTGTACACAGGTAAAAAGTACATTTTTGAATGTTTTATTCTTTTACCGTTGGTTGGATGTTTGACATTAATCAATTTAGGAGAGGGTATTAGTACCATACCACATGCGTCCCCAGATCCAACTGACGTTTCATTAAGTTATTCTATATTACTATATAAATTGGTAGGTTATTTCTGTATGTCTCTAAAACAATGTGTTTGTATGTGCCTAAAAATAAGAACTTACTGAACTGAAAAACTGCTAAACAGGTGTACATGCGTTATAAGATGCAATGTACATATGTCAGAGTCTGACACCAATAACCCAGAATTTTTTATTTAACTTGCAAACGGTGTGTTTGGAATTATAATATTATGATTCGCTTGGAAATTTCCTGTTTTCGTAGTTTTGCTCTAGAAAAATTGATATTGATGGATATCGATATTTCGATGCTATGAAACGTTTGCAACACATCAATGTTACGTTTCATTTGTATTACAGTTGTAGCTTACGATAGTTTCTGGAATCTGTTTAAGACTATTATACAGGCATACAAGCTGATAGTACATCAGCTCGTATTGAAGCACGCTAAGGTAGCAAATGTTCTTCGAACCTTGAAGGTCATATGTACACCAACAGTCAGTTAGTGGCATATAAAAAAAAAGATATTCTTATATCTTGTCTTACATATAGTACACATACATAGAAATAAATCAAGGGATCATGTATACGAAAAGGCGTAGAACTCAATTTAGCTGCTCTTCATTATATGGGCTAACATGCATGGATAAAAAACTATTTTATGTATATCTTAAGTGTATTAAGTTCATTTAATTTCTGTTTTAGAATTGCCGGAAACATCTTTTACACGAAGTATCAGTAACCCAGAAGCGGTAATGCGACGTCGTAGGCAGCAGAAGCTTGAGAGAAAATTGCAACAATTTCGGTCTAAAGATGGTGGTCCTGATACTGGTAATTATGATGTATTTTAAATAAATATTCTACTAATACTTTCATTATAAAATAATTTTGCCATTACTCTATGTTGAACACTTTGAACGCCATACCTGCCAACACTGATCTTCAGTAAATTTCAATTGTAAACAGCTGACACGGCATACTTGTACAAATACACTTCTTGTCCTAAAAAACACCATTATCATTTTTTGTTAATTGTTCATTTAATTAAAGTAAAAAAGTAAGTAAGTAGCAGCTCATTAACGTCCCACTGCTGGGCACAGGCCTCTTCCCTAATAGGAGAGAGGGTTATTAGAGCATAGACCCACCATGCTGCTCCACTACGGGTTGGCAGGCATAGTACACAAGTGCACTCTCTATTTCTTCATTCTTGGAATTCGAACCCAGGACCTCATGACTGTGGCCAAACTTCAACTATTACACAATAAAATACATGTCGTAATGCGAAAAAACAAAAAATATAATAATATAACATTCAACTAATTAACTTTACAAATTCCTAAAGACATTGTCTTTCAAAATATCTTCATTTAATGAAAGAAAACAAGATATTAAAAAAGTCGTAAAAAAATCAATAAAATTCATCCATATTATAGAAGTTATTCTTTAAAATATTGTAAGAATTGTAAAATATGCTACTGTAATAATGCTACGTCAACGTTGTTACTCCTGGGTCCGATTCCCGGTAGGCGAATTTAGGAAATTGCGTTTTCTAATTTGTCTGAGTCTAATCCAGGAGGCTTTGCTACTAAAATAAAAAAGTGAAAAATCTTCTAAGTAATCCTTCAAATGGTAGAACGATTTCTGAATGAGTTTGCTTTTAATAAAAGATTTAAATTTGTTGAGTGACATTTTTCTAATTTCTTTTGGGTTTTTAGTATGCGTTACGCTTGAATGAATTGTTAATTAGACTTGTTAACTATTGTTAACTGGAATTTATAACATTTTTATTAATTGTTATTAAGTAACATGATGTGAATTCACTTTTCCTCGTAAAAGAGTCAATATTTTTATGGACGTACAACAAGTTTTCGTATACGTATACGCAATGAACTGTCATTATTTTAACAGCTTTAAATTTCTCTTTTAGCGGCTCTCTTGGCCCTTTTCTGTAGTACAAATTTTGTTCTATATTAGTATATAAATTACCTCTTACCAGCTTAGTGGGCTTCCATTCTCAACTATATCATTTACCATCAGGTGAAATTACTGTTAAGCGCTCATCTGGGTTGTTCCTTACATTACCTTAACAACTAAAAAAATGTCCACATACAGGTGGTACACTAAAAATTTATGGATCATCGTTATGCCCCGATGTGCCGTACAAGACACTGCTGCTGTCAGTGGGCGATACGGCGGCCGGTGTTGTACGAGAAATGCTAGACAAGTATGGCTTGTCAAGACACGACCCGCATCACTACTGTGTTGTGCAGGTAACATTAATTTTCAAATTGTATTTTGTTGTTAACCTTGTCGGTTTGAGGCAGATTTCAAACCCCCATATATGAGTTTTAAATTAATAATTTGAGAGTTAGAACAGTTGACTTAAGTATCAAGGAGAAATTTATCTTGGTGGCACTGCATACATCACCCAATATCTATTATGAGAACGCTGCGTCATACCATATCGCTGATGTGTAAAACTAAAAAAAAAATACAGGATAGTCGTTTGAAAAATAAACAAGTTTAAGTCAACCGATAATATATTTTATGAGTTTTTGATAAACTAATTATAGTTCATTCTGCATTCTGCTGTGTTCTTAAGAAAAGTTTAGGTTATTTTGAATTGCATAATTATTCATTCGAAGCCAAGATATAGGATACAGGGCTACTACTACTAATGGCACCTCAAAATAATGTGCAAGCTTGTCTAAACGGAGATTTTTATACACTTTATAATAAATGTTGTGGAGGTTCCCAGAAGAAAAAGGTATAGGAATAATAATTGTATTAGAAATAATCTATGAATACAAAAGGTTAAATTCCTATTAGCTCTTTACATCGCTTGAAATGAAATCGATTGCGCTGTCTGTTCGATGAGATCTTTTAAATGATTCAACAGATTTTATTGCAACAATAGATGGTGATTCAAAGAGAAGGCATATATGTATAATACAAACGTGTTGTAATATGGAGTAGTCGAAAAAATCAGAGAATTTTGTTGTGATTTCATAACCAGCATATTTCAGTGCGTTGAAATCGCAAAAGATGTAGATCAAATTATTATGCTCCGGAATTGTTTATCTTAAAGTCGAAGTCCTCGATGGCATCTATTTCTAAAGGATAACGCGCAGTATAATTTTTTACCTATATACTACAACAAAATGTGTTACTTACCAAGCCATTTTATGCAAGAGGATGTTATTCCTTATCTAATTAAATACATAAAATACATTATATATTTCATGTCGTTCGAAACTGCTCTTAACAGCATTTTATTAAAATGGATATCTTGGAAGATATCAGAAATATACAAAACGCGCCTGGCGGCACGTAGGTACGACCCGGTAGGCTATTTGTTTGTAATAGTGTTCCCAACATTCATGCCAATTTTCAGCTTTATGCGAATTAATGTCTATTCGGATATTTCTTATCCTTTGGTAGGATAGTGGGAGTAGAATGCCAAGTTAATAAAAATGTTTTTATAAAATTGTGTATGTGATATGTTTTAACTGTGTCTTTATTTTTATTATTAATTTAGATTAATTTTATTATTTTCGTTTGACAGGTTGACTCAGTAGACAACTCTGAATATATCCTAGAAGATGACGAGTGCCCACTTGCTATAGTGATGACGCATCATCATCGCAGTAAGTATTGCATTAATTGTTATGCTTTTTTATTTTTAAACTGTTATTTAATCGTTATTTTCATTACTTATATAAGGTATTGAACATCGTTTCTATCGATGCCCGGTATAGACTGAAACCATCACATCGATGTACCCGATCACCGATATAAATCGTTTTCCATAGAAATACAATAATCGATGAGAAAATGCGACTGAAATCCACTTAACTCACTCACGCACGCATCCCGAGATTTTTAAAGCTATTTACTATTGATTTGATAAAATTTTATAATTTTACATATTATGTTGCATTTGTATTATATGGACGCTTGAAAGAAAGTACATGGTAACTCGCAAAGGTAACTTATAAAAACAAAAAGAATATAACTTACGTATTTATCGACTAGAGTTATCATTTTTGGACATTATATTTATGTTTTATTGCTAAACAGATTAACTTTAGCGGCAGTTTCCTATAGTTTTGTTAAGAGAATATTTTCTACTAGGGTTACTGCGTGTTTGCTTTCCGGCGTTGATATATATATATATATACACACACACAATTTAAAGGGTTGTGCATTATCGGTGACATCAGTTTTTCAAATTTTAAACTTCTTTTATTTAATGGCTTGCGACTGTGCGCGCTAATCTTTCGAAATATGGCTTATTCTTCATTTCATATGGCACACTTTATTCCGCCAATATCACATAGCGTGAATAAGGCACGCAGGAGGTTCATAACTAATTATAAGGATGATAATATACTTAGGATGTGAGAACCTATGGACAATCTACAAAAAAACAGAGCTGGTTTAAAGGTTTGCTGGTATATTTTATGAAATACTCCCAGAAAAACGTTTTTTTTTTTATTGCTGACAGGTTAGCGCTTGACTGTGATCACACCTGATAGTAAGTGATGATACAGTCTAAGATGGAAGCGCGTTAATCTGGGCAGAGCTGAGATCTGCATTTGTCTCTTCGTAATATAATACTTTAAAATTCGAAATAAGTAGATGTTTTAGCATAGGTCAATTTACGTCCCGAAATTCTCATGAAAATAGGCAATCACAGGCATGTAATTAATATTAGAGTTAGTATATACAATGGACACTTGGACACATTTGAAGTAAAATCGATAGTAACCTTTAGTTAGTCTTATATTATTTAAGCCTTAAGCTACCAAAATATTTGAACTTTTTCAAGTTTAATGATTTTAATGGAAGCTAAGACGCTCTCAGTAAATTTCGTCTAATTTTAACACTGGTATTTTATAATTTGCTGTAGGTCAGTGGTCGACAACGTTTTCTTCTAGAAGGGCAACAAATGTAATGAGGATTATAATGCAGCAACATTTCGTTTATAAACACAAATTTTATATACAAAACTACTTCTTGCATTTTTAACCAAGTAAGCCTGTTGGCCGCACCATAGTAATATTATTTGACGGGATTTCATCTGATAGTAAGTGATGATACAGTCTAAGATGGTACGGCTTTAACCTAGTGAAAGGTAATTTACCTGTTAGTGGTTTCTACACAGCATCGTACCGTAATGCATTTTTTTTTTTTTGGTGGCGCGTCGTTGCTGGTAGGGTCATAACTACCCGCGGGCACAGCCACCGACTAGTTCAGAGTTAGTGTATGAATAATAGCAATAATAACATATCTAATATATAAAATTCTCGTGTCACGGTGTGCGGGACCGAACTCCTCCGAAATGGCTCGACCGATTTTCGTGATCCTTAGCGTGCTTATCAGCCAGGGTGGATATATGATTAACATCTATTTTTCATACCCCAAGTGATANTAGTGTAAGTATTTGGAATAAATAAATAAATAAATAAATATAAAATTTAGACTCAGATGTAAAACTATTGTATGTATTCAAGAAATAATATGTATAAACGAATAAACTATATAAATTATGCTCTCACCTTTTCCTATTTATTGTTCTTATTAATGTAATAATAGTCGTTTCTTAAATATTATTAAGTTTAGATTGAAATGCTATCTATTGAGAGAAATTTCATCTTAAGATTTGAAATAGAGTCGACGACAGCCGGATATTTAATCATATCTTGGTTTCTGCATCTACTGAAGTGGCCTCAAAATCGACCCCGCCCGTGTGTGCTTACATTAATGCAAAATTAGTTTCAGATTTACCCTTTTTTTCTTACCTATGCGTATTAGTAAACCGTTAGTATGACGTAAACTTAGTTTTCTTTTAGTTATTTAGCAGTGACGTTTCAATATGCCTGTTTAGTTATGTGTAAATAACAAATCTCCATTTCTAAAGTCTATCTCAGATCTACTGTCGTAAATTTATGATTAGGTATCTACAAACATTTGTATTATAAATTAAAAGCAAGTTCACCAACCAGCGACCCAACCATGTGCCCTGTAACCCACTGGGGAGCAACCCAAGCAAGTACGACCCGTTCCCAAAAATGTCGCATCGCAGGCACATAAATAAGAGTAACAACAATATGGTTAAAAATGCAAAAAATAGTTTTACCTACATTGTTTGACGGAATGCGGCCTGCACCAGTATTCTCATAATATTTGTGGCCATTCTATAAGAAAAGATTGCCGACCACTGATATAGAAAATCTTATTTAACTACTTGTATCACTTTGAAATTAGTAATTATAGTATATGGATTATTCACCCTAACAGATTATAACTTTCATATACTCCTTTAAATTGAGTTCTTTTTACACAACTTTTCAACCGGTGGCAAAAATAAGATTTTTGTTGAGAGAGGGTTTTAAACTATATTATTTTGTACATCATGAAGTAAATCTGCTAATACAAGAGAATGTAGATCCACTTTTGATATCGTTTTTTACGACATAGAATGGCTTATTAGCCGTGACATTATATATCAAATCAAATCAAATCAAAATATCTTTATTCAAGTAGGCATATTACAGCACTTTTGAATCGTCAAATTATATTTTTTTTCCACACTCTGATTCTAATATACATCTGATGACGGTACTCAAGATCGGCTTAAAATCTAAAGTTACGAGGGTTCCTTCGCGCCCTGATCCGAGAAGAACCCACAACAAACTCAGTCGGGTTTTTTTTTTTACCATCATCATTACAATAACAAATTAGTTTACTATATTTTAATTAAAATTAGAGCAATTTGTTCACTCCCAAGCGTTTCTATCGTCTAGGTAATCTTGCAACTTATAATACGATTTTTCTATCAACTTTCTTTTAACAAAGACTTTGAATTTATTAATTGACATCTTTAGAACGTCTTGTGGGAGTTTATTATAGAAACGTATACAGTTACCCTTAAATGAGTTGTTAATCTTATGCAGCCTACTAGAATTTATAACAAGTTTGTTTTGGTTTCGTAAGTTATATGATGTACATTCACTCTTTTTATTAAAAGAGTCAATGTTTTTATGTACGTACAACAAGTTTTCTAATATATATACGCAGTGAACTGTCATTATGTTAACTGCCTTGAATTTGTTTCTTAGCGACTCTCTTGGACCCATATTGTAAATCGCACGAACGGCCCTTTTCTGCAGCACAAATATTGCATCTATATCAGCAGCATTACCCCAAAGTAGAATACCGTATGACATAATGCTGTGAAAATAGCTGAAATATACCAGTCTGGCAGTATCAACATCTGTCAGACGACGAATTTTTTTAACAGCGTAAGCCGCGGAGCTGAGCCTATTCGATAGACCACTTATATGGGGCCCCCACTGTAATTTATTATCTAATGTTATACCTAAGAAAGCGGTACTATCTACAAGGTCTAGTTCCTCATTATTAAGTTTAACAATGGTTTGCGTTTGTTTCACATTAGGAAGAGTAAACTTTACACATTTTGTTTTCTTTCCGTTGAGCAATAAATTATTAGCTTCAAACCATTGTACCACTTTATTGAGAGAGCTGTTTACGTCGTCATAATTTGTTTGTCGTCTATTAACTTTAAACAATAGCGAAGTATCATCAGCAAACAGAACAATCTCATGATCACCCTTAACAAAGTAAGGAAGGTCATTGATATAAATGAGGAACAGAAATGGTCCTAATATGGAACCCTGTGGGACTCCCATTTTTGTCACCGACCCCGCAGAAAGCTTGCCATTGACACAGACCTTTTGCGTTCTATTGGTTAAATAAGAACTCATCAGGTCTAATGCTGTGCCCGCGAGGCCATAGTGTCGCAATTTCCCGATCAGAGTTTCATACTGAACACAATCGAAGGCCTTAGACAGATCACAGAAAACGCCAAGCGCGTCACGTGAATCCTCCCAGGCCTCGTAGATATTGAGTAATAACTGTACGCCAGCATCGGTAGTCGAGCGACCTCGAGTAAAGCCAAATTGCTTATTATGTAATAAATTATAATTTTTGAAATGTTTTAGCAACTGGTTCAACATTATTTTTTCAAATATTTTACTAAAGGTTGGGAGAACCGATATTGGCCTAAAGTTACTAGGGTTAGAAGTACTGCCTGACTTAAACATCGGTATTATTTTGCTGTACTTCATTAAGTCAGGAAATACACCACAATCAACACAATTATTAAAAATTTCCGCCATGTCAGGTGCAACGATGTCAATTAATGATTTTACAAGGTTAACCGATAGACCCCACAAATCGTTAGTTTTTTTGTTATTGATTAAATTAAATGACTTAATAACATCAGAGGCATCGACATGACTGAATTTAAAGATACCATGACATTGGGGCATGCTATCAGCTAGCCAAGAGAGTGCAATGGAAGGTGATGAGTTCAGCGATTTAGTAGTTGAGACAGGAATATTTGTAAAAAACTCTTCAAAAGTATTAGCAACCTCTGAGTCTGACGATATTTTTTTATTCTCTAACTCTAAATTAAATTCATTAAAACGCGGAGTTGCTTTTCCTGTTTCATTATTAATTATTTTCCAAGTTGTTTTAATTACATTACTACTGTTTTGTATCTTATATTTTATGTGTTGCGATTTAGCAATAACACATTTCTTTTTAAAATCCTTGGAAAATGATCTCACATAATCTCTGAACTCCACACTAGTGTTGTACTGACGCTCAGCATACAATTCATACAACTTGTGCCTACTTTTATGCAAATCAGCCGTGGCCCATTCACTGAATGCCATTGTGTCAGTAAGAATGATCGATTTACTTTTAAATATTGAGTTAAATATTTTAGTAATTTTGAAAAAGAAATTGCTATATATTTCATTTGGGTTATTAGAATTGGGTATAAAGCAGGAGTTTGAGATAAGGGTTGATCTCATTTTCTCGATACGGTCAGTGGTTACTGGCACAAAAGTTATTTTACGTTTATTTACATTTTTTCTTGGAATTGAAAAGCGAATGAGTTGGCCACAGTGATCAGAATCTAAACTAGTAATTATCTTTTTCACAGTTGGATTTATGTTTGTGAATATATTATCTATACAAGTGGCACTAGAAGAGGTTATTCTTGTAGGCTCCATAAACATATTTGATAAATTGTAAGTGTTAAAAAGGTTTAACAGTTTCATGCTTGAGGAGCTACATTCTAAAATATTAATATTGAAGTCTCCACATACTACTAACTTCTTGTTCGTTTTCGACATTATGAATAGTACCTGGTCCATTAATTTTTCAAAAACTTCAAAATTGGACAAAGGGGGCCTATACACGGTTACTACAAGAAACTGCTCCAATTCAATAGATGCCAGCTCTATTGTCCGTTCAACAGACAGGCTCACTATGTCTGTACGTTCCTTATATTTAAAATTTTTATTTACTAAGATTAACGAGCCCCCATGTATGGATGATACTCTGTTGAACGAACTACCAACCTGGTAGTTACCAAAACTAAATACATATTCATTACTTTTTAGCCAGTGTTCTGTAATACATAAAATGTTAATGTTAAAATTATTTAAAAAAAGTTCAATTTCAAGCATCTTACCTTTAATGCATTGAATATTCTGGTGTACCAGGCTGATAAAGCTATTATCTAAATTTGCATTCACTGAATCTAAAGTGTGGCAATCCTTATGACAAATTTGCTTTTTTAAGCAAGAGGAATTCTCTGTTGTCTTTATTAAATGTTTAAAATAAAATTACTTGGATTTATATCCAAGGGTATGTCAATATTATTGTTATTATGCTCAATAGGAGCATGTCTACTAGCCAAGTTTTTGGCTAAGGTTGTAAACAAATATGATAGCGAAATAGCTATCTGTCGTTTAAAATAATTGGATAGGTGGAACCTATCTTTGTATATATTATAATAAGAATTAGCACACTTGCTAAAGTCAATGATGTGAAATTTATTATTATATGTACATAAATTGTACATAGTCATATTTAACTTAAACCTAAGTAAATTTTCATTATTAGGCAATGTCTGACAATATGGTAGGGTGTAAATGACAATATTTTTAACATTTAAATTATTTAGAGTATCAAAACAATTAATTAAATCTTGTTTGGTCAAATTGCCTCTGTTTCCTAAGAGGATAATAATATTTGTATCACAGTCATAATATTCCCTATTTTTATAAATTGCTTCCACTGTTGATCTTAGGTTTGAGTTGTGGACACAATAATTAAAGGTTGTGTGCCCATATAAAAATGAGTGTAGCAATATGCCCATATTACTTCCAATCTCATCCGTGTACATAAAAGTTTTAGTCAGGTTTTTATAACAACCTGAGGTCCGTCTAATGGAACTATTGTTATATTGTTTAAGGATACTGTCACCCAAGTAGCTTGGTTTTTTGGGTAAAGACACAGGTCCCACATGACAATCTTTATCAGCACAGGAGCTAACAGAGGTACCAATTTCAAGCAAATCAATAGGAGTCTGTGTATTTACACTAATCATTTTAGACAGAGATTCTTCATGTTTTTTTCTGAGTATATTTAGAGAAGTGTGCAACCGTGCTATTTGGGTTTCCAGTATTGCAGTGTCAGTATCATATTGTAATTTATTTTGGTGAGCTTGATTCAACAATATTTTTATTTCGTTTAATAAATTTGATTTATTCTTTATTAAGTTAGTATGATTTCTGCGACATTTTTTGTGAAACTTTAATAATTTTTGTGTCTTATTAATATATTTATTTAATCTTATGTATTTTCTGAGCTTTTTACTGCTACAAGGATACAAACTAGTGGCTGTTGATCCATTCCCCGAGGCAGTAACAAGCTCTGAATTTGTTTCAACTAATTCCTTGTAGAGTACTTGAGTTTGCTGTGCTGATATGTCCTGGGAGGCAGCTTCCAGCTCGGTGATGTGTAGGTGGGCATCACGTAGATCTTGTTGAAGGGTTGTATTTTGCCTCAAAGTAACTTCATATTCGGCACAGCATTCATCAAAGCGTATATAAAATATAAATACAAAATATAGATATGATTTTATTTTGCCTTGTTTTATATGGCCCTTTCTTCAAAATTACATTAATACGTCGATTGCAATAGACTACATATTGTATATCAAGCATATCATTTATGTTATGTAAATGTTTTAATCCATAATCCTTGAATGCGGTCCATATTCCTTTTATTTTGATTTCAATTCACGTTGTATATTATTTGATATGCAAAAGTCTACTATCAGTCAATAATTGTTTTTTGAAGTAATAATACTATAAAAAACATTAAAAGATGCTAGAGTAGCCGTCGGTTCTGATAACTGATATTGCACTGAGTAAAAGTAAAGTATGCAAGTAGCTGCCCATTGACGTCCCACAGCTGGGCACAGGTCTCGTCACTTTTAGGAAAGAGGGCTTTTAGAGCATAGCTGCTCCAGTGTGGGTTGGCAGGCATAGTACACAAATGCACTCTCTCTTCCTTCACTTTCATAGCCCGAAGTCCGATACGGCCGGTGAGAAATCAGATGCAGGACTGACGGTTTAACGTGCTCTCCGAGGCACGAGGGCAGGGTGCACCGCCATCTTCCCAACTTCGGGCAAATATTGAGGAAATCTTAATAGAAACCTCAATATCGATTTTTTAATTCGCACCACGCAGGACTCGAAAGCAGGACGTCGTGTCTGTGGATTAATATGCTAACCACTAGACCAATGATGCAGTATTACTGCCTTATTGCTATTATATACATATGATCGTAGTATTACTACCATATTGACCATTTTCAACAAAATTATAGGAGCATAGTTTCAAAATGGTAATATTTAGTAGACGCAGAAAGCTTAATTTATAATCATCTTTCAAATGCCTATAACATAAATATTGCCTATAACATTGAATGAACTAGAACACGACATCCGAAGCTATAAAATTGACTCTCCGTCAGTCTAAGACTGTGGTTCGTGTTAAAGTTATTCGCGCGTAGATTTCTGGAGCAGACAATGTAGGTTCTGGCTCACAATGGGGAATATATCAACGGGAGAGCGCGGGCGGCAGGACGCGGCAGTCGTCTCACAGACTTCGCGCCGCGTGCCGCCCGCTCCGCGTACCTTTCCGAAATGGATTGGGGCATTCGTCGTAAGTTGCCACAGAACAACTATTTATTAGAGCTCGCGACGTTTCGTTGCTGCGGATTCGGTTACTTCTGGCGTTGCCGCCGTCGCGATCGAAGTCGATAGTAAACAAACGCATGTGGCACCACAGAGTAGTCCGACTGGTGTACCCGCAGATGCCGGTCCACTTGTCCGTGTTGGTATTTTTAACTCGTTTCGCGGTTCGATGCCCGTTGGTTCGCCGAATCGATATGCATAATACCGTCCTTGAAGGTTTTACTTCGCGAAAGTTTATAATCGTGCTTATGACTTCGTAGGATCGTAAGTTTAGTTTGTATTAACTTTCGCCTCACAATCGTAAGTCCCAAAACTTGTTTTGAACTTTATTACGCATCATTTCATTCACTTTCTTATCTAACCGCGACTTTCTAATCTTCATTTATTGTCGCCAATAAAAGACCAAAGACGTGATTTCAGTAAACCAGTTTTATTTGCGACAGTAAAGGACAATTTACGGTCGGCTAAATTAAAGCTCTTAAGAGACATTTGCTATTAGCGCTGCGGGGTCACTATTAATGTGTTTAAATTTTTAACATGAATGGTGTAATTTTTCATGCTTCTAGTATTTATGTAGGAGTTTTGTTTCTTTACAGTATTTTCGGAAATCGGAGTTAATAACCACTTCAATGATCATTCACTTGGCTTTTAGACGGGAGGATGGGTTCTTATGATTATTACCCAATCTCACGCGGAGAAAAGGGAATTTCTATAAATATTAACTTGTTTATTTCTCCAGAATAAGCAGAGCAAATTCGCAACAAATTAGGGTTAAAAAATTCGAACATGCTTCTCTATTAACAATAAAATGTAATTAAATTCTACACAAAAAATATTATGCGAATGTCACAAAAAAGTTTTAGTAACAAGTTTTGTTGTTAAATTTTCTGATTATAGTTTTAAATTTTTCTTATTGATAACATATTGAAATGACTTCAAAATTATACAGACTACCTTTTCAACGTATATACAGAACGTATTGAAATCAGCATTATACATTAGTTACAAATGGTGAACTTTTAACATTAATAACCTAAAATATATAAAATCACTTTGGGGTTTTTTAGACGAAATCGCTTGTAATGTATTCGTCACATATAATAACCTGCACGGAAATATTAATGTACACTACGAGATTGTTTGAAGACGTCATAAATATAAAGCGTACTTCCAAGAAAAAATTGATTTTCCTTTCAAGACGGTATACCATATATTTATAAATTCGAGTTATATTATATGGTTATAATATAAAACTGATTTAAAATTAAAGCAATAACATATATATTTGATTCGCTGTTTGTCTTGTATACAGTTTGCGCTTTAAAAGCTTAATTTGTGATCAATAGTTGAAAGATTGTCATTATTATACTATGTTTTTCTACTCATGTACATCGTAAATGTCAAGAACGGTACGGGTTTCCGACCCAAAACCCCTATAAAATAACCTCTCAAGATAGATAGTCGTATATAAGATTAGAGACGCGCCTAACGTAAATTAATGTTAGCGAAGTTTCGTCGTTTTTCGTGGCTTCGTAAATATATAAACCGATATTTTCATTCACCTTCTTTTTGAGACGCAAATGTAAAATTATATAGAAACAGAGGAAATGTTTCCGTACTAGATTATTATTCGAATTTCCCGCCCAACAATCTGTCACCAGTATTCTAGGTTCCATTGCTAATATTCGTTTAAATATGATTCTCAACTCCTCACCACAATCCACTTGGCTTTCGGGTTCCGGGTTCCTCGCGAAATGAAACTCAGCGATGTAATTTCTAAACCACGCTCGTCTTTGTCGTGTTAATACGGTCGAGTAAGGCCAATTACCAGCAGCATCGACTTGCTAGACCCTACCATTCAAATTAAACATATATAGTGATAAATCTTAAATATATATTTTATCATTGTCCTTGTTAGGAGTTATAATTACAGTAAATATCAACGAGTTACGCTTGAATTTATTTTGAACAGTTGAATTTCTTGTAAACTTATTCATTGTTGCCGTCTCAATATGTTCTTTGATTCGCATCTAAATTGAAAATAGTTAATTAATTCTAATTTTTATTGTCTCTCAAGACAATTTCATTTATTTAAAAATTTTAATAAATAAATGGCACTTTTGATTACTAGTTTGATAATAATTCACAAAATTGCCTGAAGTATTTTTTTGTGATTAACATTTTATTTTAAAACGATCACATGATACTGTAAATTCTAAGTGCAGCTAGAGGCGCCCCCGAATAAGTAGTTGTTTTTAAGGCTTCATTATTTTGTGTTAAACTTTTAGTAAGTAAATTTTTTACTGCTTTATTATACTGGTCGCGTAATATCTTATGAAAATGTAAAATATAATTTATCGCCATATTAGGATGTTAACTTTAAAATAATGCTCATATTGAACATACAGATACAACTACATGAAGGCCATACAGACGATTTTGCAATTAAAAGCTTTTTTAAACATGTAATTTCATTTTCGGAATATCCTGAAGTTACAATTTCATACGAAAATTAACGCTCTCCATTAGTGGTTTACTCTCGGTTATTTTTTTTACTCAATTCCCTCGACTAAATAGATATTTGAGGTTGATAGAACCTAGAATGGTACTTTTTTATTAAATTTTTAAATAGAGATTCAGGGCCTAATGGTATAAAGCTGGGATTGGGTAGGCTTATATCGTGCTCATAAATTTGAAATAGAGACATGCGCTATGTTCAGCTATCAACGAACACAATTCGATCGCACATGCAAAATACATTGCATGTTTGTTATAAGAACGTTTTATTGTTCTCAAGCGAGTGCTATTATATTAGTGGCTTTTATTATTAAATGCGTTAAAAATATTACGGAGGTAAGCATTATTGTTAAAATTATAATCCTAATTAAAATGCTTTAGAGCTTATTAAAATCACCAATCTACATATTTCAGAACTATAACAACCTTTCGAAATGTTCAGTATAATATTACTTATTTTTATGAAATAACCCGTGCCCCTTACAATTTCAGTTTAAAAAATAGTTTATCCATACCTTATCATGTTAGCTTTTTGATGGTACGGACCAATCAGGATCGTTTTAATTGTTTTGGAATACAATGTACACGCATATTATCTTCCTTGGTTTGGAGATTGGTCCTCGTGACCAAATTTCTAACAGGACATTATCAGCTCATATTTTTTTTTGTCGCTGGGAAATGCATTTACGCACCCCGACTGTGGGGTCGGGAGTCTGGGACTCTGCGAGGGAGAAGAACTCGCAATACCCACTAAAACTCAGCGGGACCCTCGTCGACCATGAGTGGGGGGCCAGAGGCTCGTTGTGGCATTCCTCTTTGGCCCCTTGGTTGTACCCGGCTCACAGATATTCTACAGGGAGAGGAGTTGTATGACCCTCCGTCTCCTCTTTCCTACTCCCCTTCGCCTGGGCCGAAGTGTCTCAGCGGCAATCACCCTCTCCCTTTGTCGTGCCTCCTTAAGCGAGATGACAGTCTCGCAAAAGGAGGCAACCGCTCTCCAGGCCTGCTCACCGATGAGCATTGGATCTACAATATTAGGCAGTGAGAGGTGTGTACCGATCAGCGACGCCATAATGAGTCGCTGAGAACCCCAGGCTGGACTTCCTGCCACCGTGTGGTAAGCTGTGTCTAAGGAAGCACCACACACGTTCGTAACAGCTGGCCGACGGCTCACAGCCAACAGTTTAATATAGGTATTTGTCGAAGCAACCATAACTAGTAAGCTCGTGTACCAACATGTAGGACAGCGATCCAAGTTCTCTGCCCAGCCACTTATCCAGATGAGGGTGGATCGCCCCTGCTATGGCCACGCCCGCCACTGGGGACCCGAGGTTCTCGTTCCACCTTGGCCCTCTTTACTTCATGAGCGTCTGGTAACTCCCCTCTGGTTCTCGCGGCTACTCTGCACTGGTTGGCAGCAGTGAGAACTTCTGCCCTGAGCTAAGCTCATAATATATAAAGAAAAATGAAAAATCCGAGGCTTCAAAAATCCTTTAATATTAGCTTTTAAACGGTAATACCCACGCAAGTTCATAGCATCATGTATCCTACAATAGCTCCTGTGCAATTGACTAATCTCTATGTGAAATTGGTCGTTGTGACTGAATTTCGATTAGTACATCACAAAGCCTTCTACATAAATACAATGTACAAGTATAAGCCTAAATAATTATGAAAGATCGAGGCCTTTAAACATCAAAGTAATATTGTTTATTAATTTTTTACATTGTCACAAATCTCACTACTCTATGAGTTTTAACATAAGTTGATGTATTTTAAATTTCTCTGTGCAATAAAGTATGTCTATCTATCTCATATACTCACTATTTGTAGCGCCTTTTAAGTCCAATTCTTGAGTTTTATACTAATAGTAAAGTACTATATTTTAGAAGGTGTTTTGTTTCCCTCTATTCTTTCGGTCTTAAAGTACGTTAGAAACGGATCACGTTCCACATTTGGAAAGGTCACGTCCTAACGACTATTACTTTATGTGCGACTTTCTCTAAGGACTATAAAACATTTAAGTATTTTCAACCTAAGGGATCGGGTTATTGTGTGCTTATTTGAAACCGTTACGTATTAAATTACTTGCATACGTTTGAAAAAATTATATAAGAATTTATTCAGAGAGCAGCAACGTTCCTGATTGTACATAAAAAACAAACGATTATAATTCTTTGCTCTTGTTCTGATTTTATAATACAAATGTCTAGTTTGTGTTAAATATTCAGACTCTATTCAGATGGTAAAACATGACATTATATGAAAAACAATGGACTTATTTAAGGTTTCTATTTATTTTTATTTAGGAATACCAATACCACATATATTAAACTCTTATAAACTAATGTTAGTAATAATGATACATTCTATTGCATAAGCCAAATATAGGTGTACACAGCTTTCAATTAAAGTTAAGTGTAAAATTTAAAAGATTAATGTATCTTTTGAAAATTCGTCACTATTACTCATTACTAACCAATTAATTATACATTTTTGTAGTATATTGTATAATATAATACGATCTGAAACATGTTTTGGATAGTCTTATAAATATTTGCTTAGTTTTGTTGGATTTTACGTATACTCAACTTCTAATATATAAGTAACACTTCATAGTTAATATCTCGTGGGAGTCGCATAGTTAAAGAGCACTGTTATGCCTATGTACATTTGAAATAACAGTTTTAGTGTGCATAAAATATAACAATATGTCGTACTACATATCTATAGAGGATGCTATTTAATAAAAAGCCTCTTAACGTTAAAATGAACAAGCTTTTCGCCCTATTCTGAAAATCAGATAAGAAACCTCTTATGAGGAAAATTCGATCTCTTAAGAATCTATGAAGAGATATGAAGACCGTAATTCAAAAAGTAATTCTTTCCGGTAAAAGTTCTTTGTAAAATAAAAACTATTAATCTGTGGTTTCGAAATTTTTCTGATCTTATATTATAAATTTATTTCAGAACATAACCGATATTCTAAGATTAATAGTCGTATTGTGATATAGTTATCTCAGCCGTTTTTACAATAAAGATTAATTTTTAAAGATTTTTTCAATAAGAAAATTTTGTCTTATTATTTGTTCAGTCTAATTTTAGCAACGTCTGAACCAATTTGGATATTTGACTTTCATGTTCATGTAGAGAACCTTGATTGAATGATTTCACCTAAATTTTATATACAATTTTATTTTAATCCATAAGTGTAAGAACGGATGGCACTAGTGCAAAATCAATACATTTTCGCCGTTATCGATCCGGTTTTTTTATCCAGTTCTTTTATAAAATAAAGATAACTTGAGTGTTTTTTCAATTTATATAAAATGTGCTCTTTCGAGATTTTAACGTTTTAATATCAGCGGTTTTATTAGTTTTTTTATTCAGTCCTCAACTGAACTTAAAAACTGTGTTCGTAAAAAAGTATAAAATATTAAGATTCCGAAAATCATAACTTAAAACATGTCTTGCGGACAATGGCCTATCTCATTTATTACCATAGTTTTATGTAGGAAAGAATATATTTATGGTGGCCATTAACTATTCTGAAAGATGTAATTGAATTATCAAAATTACTTAGTTACGGCTCACGTACCAAATGATGTCGTTAAAGGTTGCTGCATATAAATATGTTAGCAAATTGTGTTCTTTATACACTCACAAACAAGAAATACCACAATGTTCGAATAGTTGAAGAAATGAACAAGGAGAATATTAATTTAAATTCAACAACCGAACCCACTTCCATCATAGTCTGCATATAAGTTTTATTATAAGTTGGCCCTAGAGTTTTTGTTCCAACGTTGATTTATATTTTAGGTAAACAATTGAAATGCAGAATCTCCGGCTATATTTCGTTTATTCCGGTGCAATGTCGAGTGGCTCTTGTTATCTGAATAAAGCTCGGTGAATGTTGCTGCAACACGGTTCATCTATATTTGAAATAAATATATTTTTTAAGTTGACATCATCTTGTACTAATTAGTAGGTTTCTTTGAAATAGAAAGAATTTGGTATTTTGTACATTTTATGATAGTTATTTTTGGATATTTATAAAACAATAAGTAATTTAAAAACTGGTGTACAAATAATTTTTTTTGTGACCTAAATGTCATATTTGCTACTAGGTCACTGTTATGTTTATGGGTGGTACATACTCGACTACGTAACTACGTTTATTAACAATGACCAAGCCGCTCCTGTGTCAGCATTGGATCAATGTTCTACTTTAAAATAAATTTAGCTAGTTTGATTCACAAATAACCTCTATTCCCTCTGTTTGTTTCTTTATATATATATCGCTATCTTGGAGAAATAATCAAACAATGAACAAATATTTAGATTCTAATTAAGGCAAGGCATTCAGAATAGTCTGTTTTCTTGTGTAAGAAACTCCAATAAAAAATGACATCTTGGCACCTCAAATTTAATGATGTTTTGTGATGATCAACCTATGAGATAATCATGTCATTGATTTAATTTAACAAAAGCCGAAACGTTTTGTATATTTCCAAAGGCCTCTACTGAATAATGTTCGATTTGTGTTACCATCCGTCCAAAGCAGTGATATATAAAAGAGTTTCTTTTATTTAATAGAGAATATTTTCGGAAATTAATTATTTTATATTCGTATTGTGATTCTGAGGAAGTTGCAATTTCTTACATATACTTGGCAGTAATTGTACCTCCGTTCAGAAAAACTTTACATCTGCTGTGATAAATAATTGATAATTCAAAGTGTTATAAAGAAATAAATGCAAAGTCAGTGTTCAGTGAACTTAATTGTTCCTATTACCTTCCAAACAAATTGCTTTCTGTTTGCTAGCTTATTTACACATCAGTGTGTTTTTCGGCGACGTGCAAATTCCGTATTGATTTTCACTTTACTGACTTGCTCTAACGTTTGTCGCTGCTCGTGTGTCTTTGCTTAATAACATCGTAAAGTGAATAAGACCATCTTTACCCTATTTGTGTAATATTATCTTCTAGTACAAGAACTTATTTTGTTAATACGCATCAAAAAAACTGCCATTCACGTGACTATGATAGCGATAAGATTGATTAGTCACAAGTAACGTTGTAAAAAAGTTTAAATATTAACATTATTAGAAATCTTATTTTATATCGCTATTTTTTTACTTCAAGAACTGGATGTCTTAAGAATGTTTTTTTAAATTAAACCACTGTGTGTGGTTTTATTAAACCAATATGGCAAGAAAAAAGATTGTTTAAATAAAATTATTTTATGAATGTTAATGAAAGAACAATTTACGAAGATAACACATTATTGAAGTAAAGAGGCGATGTTAAATTCTCACCTCCGGTTTGGTTGCTTCAGATTCCCTTAAAGGAGCCTATTGCTGAGTTTTGAGTTGTGGTTGTCATTAGGTGTAAAGTTCACTTAGTTTATGTCAGCAATAGTAGTATAAGTTTGATCTCGTTTTCCTTAAAATTACGTCTTAGGCTTTTCATATTCAGCAATCTATCCAAAATTCTTCTTTTAATATTACAAATAATTGTTGGTACTAAATTTATTTTTGTGTGATCACTGAGCCACATAATTTGTCTTCTATTTCAAAAAGTTAATGGAATTTGTATTATTGCTAATAATATTTATTGACTGTTTTTTTTTAAAGTAACTTATTATTTATTGTTTTTTTGTTTCATATCGAAATTGAAACCATTATGGAAACTAGTTATACTGTTCTTGAGATTTTAGTATATGTTATTTTAAACTTTTTGCACCGTGATTGAAATGTTTAAAGGTAATTTTGTCGAAGCCATTTTTATGGTATAAATTACTGTCCTATGTCACTCCTCGTGTACTCAAATATACCCTGACAAAACATGACGTCTGTCTGTACCCTTTTCGTGGCATGATTGAGGAACAAACCCCAAACAAATATATGTACTTTCATAATTCTAATTTTAATAATGATTTTGAAACAAACGATTGTAATTATACTAAAAGGAAATGTAAATAAGATACATTGAGATTAAGCTATTTATCCATTATCCAAAATTTTGCTCATTAAATTATCTAGTATATACTGTCGATTAGATATATATTAAATGTTCAGATATATTACTGGCTTGCAACAAAAATTGTTATTAAATCTATTAAGGATATTATTATAATTAAATAATCCAACCAAAATTGACATGTGGTTCTGATTTAGTATCAAACTAGATGTTGGCTGTAGTTGGGTAGTAAAAAGCCATTAAAATCTTTTAGGAAAAGTAATGCATGTTCATATGTAGTATCGACATCATCCTCGTTGAATTAGTAAAAAGTTAGATTAGTGAAAATCACTAAGTAAGTAAGTAACAGCCCATTAACGTCCCACTGCTGGGCACAGGCCTCCTCATTCATATGAGAGAGGGTTTTCTCTAAATCACTAATCTGCTCATAAATTATAAGGTCAGACATGTCCTAACAAAATTTTCTAACTGAAACTCAAGTTTTTTAGTGACGTGGATAAAGCTTGAATGGCTACAATTACACATAACGTGTGAGTTGTACAATAAATTTTAGAAATAAATAAATAAAACCTTTTTTTACTAACATCGTAAATGTTTTTTTTACTGGCAACAAGACATTTTTTTAAGTGACAAAAATGAACGCGGGTTCTTTATAATGACAATAAGAAGTAAGAATGTATGTTGTTCTATAAAATGTCAAGTTTTATAGTCCAATCTGCTGAACCATTTTATAATTCACACTCATTTAAAATTCTCGGTTTGAGGTAGTTTATATAATATTATCTATCAGTAATTGATGGCATGCGAGAACGACGCAGGTGTCTTTGAACGCCTGTCGTCACATGAACCGTTCTTAAGACTAAAATATGAAAGAAAAATGTAACCCGCTATGCTCAGGTAGATAAACTAGTATTTTTAACTAGACTTCTAAAGTAAAATATCGTTATACCATCAACGTTTGCTGAGTAGTGGAACATTAATTGGTAATTGCTCTTTACTTTAACGTAAACGTTGATACTTGTAACTGTTTAAGACATATAACAAATTAGTGACTTACGAAATCCTAACTTAGCCATAACGCTAAAACAGAAGGCATTTTTTGTGAATGAATAATTTTCAGGAATTTATACGGAGTCGGTTATGATTCTTTTGCCCACCGCCTACAAAAAACTAATTCAAGACATACGGACAACAACGGTTTGCTTCATGTAAATTCTAACATAATTGATTAAACTACTATGCCCTAGAGCTAGTTAACTATTTAAAGAAATCCAGGTTAATAAGATGCAAAACGTATGTTATTAAACACATTGCATTACTTAATAAATATGGTTGCAATAGCTGGTCTTATCGTACTGACAAGGGTAATGCGTTCTAAAAGCGAACAGCTTCAAAAATATGAGGATAAGTGTACTTAAAGGATAAAATGACGTTCATTACTTTTAAACGGAACTTAAGAGGCTCGAGTCAGGCAGTTTTTTAAAAAAAATCTCAAGTTAAATAAATACTTTAATCGTTATATCTAAATTTATTGTTAATTTATCTTTTGAAATGAATTAATTAAACGTCTTTTATTTTCACTATTTCCTTATTTTTTAATTTGTGGATATTTTACTGTTTTATGAATTTTATTGTATATTTTTTTATGTCTTAAGATAAATTGTTCTATTTGTATAATTTAAAACTAAATAAATAAAGTCAGTTTGTAGTTAGTGCTATGACGTGTAATTGTCTGATTTACAGTACTCGATAGTAGTATTAAACAACATAACGCTCACGTGTTAATAATTTTTGATTTTGAGTAGAAAATAATCATACCATGAAATTAACCAGCCAGCCAGCCAGCTATTATTTACACATATCGAACAAAAGATTACAACTTGAGAGAAAATGTAACCTTCGAAATTAAGTTAATAATGCAGCAAGACTAAATAATAGAGTAGTTGATTACCTTCAATAGCTATAGCCTTTATTTGACGTGTCGTAGTAAATATGTAGTCTAGTTTACAGTAGTCACAGTTAGATCGTCGCGACGAAATCGCGCGTTGTTTTGATAGAAAATGATCGCTATAAGATTAAGATTGGTCTTGACACTGTGTATAAAATGTTCTACAATTTGTCATTTGGTTCACGACTTCGATATGGAAAAAAGGAACTAGTGCTTGGTAGTAGAAACCAAAACTTTATTGTGCGAGTTTCGGTTACCTAGTAATAAGATGTAGATTTCGTTCTTATAACTTTGTTTTATTTTTTTAAAGATTTACAGTTAACCATTATAGCTCATTGGTATCAGCCATAGGTACACTTTTTTTTAATATTTCGTAATATGTAACACTATTGATTTTGGTTTGAGGCGGCTGATTAGGTACATCAATTATATATTATTTAATAAGGTATTCACACGCGATAAAACGATAACGGGTTATTTGTCATTTATAACATCATTTTTTGTCACGCATACGTTGTACGTAATAGATCTATAAATTATTAATTTTTAAACCTAAACTGCCATCGAAACATAAAGAGTGTAACGTTTGTTTGTATTTATATTGTTCAAAAGTTGTTAACTCAAACCAAAAGACCCGTTCCGTCGTCATATTGACAGGGAATGATTAATGAAACAACTTTTGTTAGGAATTTGATATTCTGTATATTGCAAATATTGTGTTTAGTTATTGAAATTACGTATTATTTGCTACTAACACTGCACATACTATCTTTATTTTTAATGTATCAAATATATATTTATATTTATTTCAATTGTTGATTAAATATTAGTATATGCTAGAATAAGAAATTCTTTTATGAAGGAAATTATTTTTTTCATGATTAAATAACATTCATATACATTTTTGCATATTCTAGTAGCATTTTGTTCTGCTATGTATAAATAAATAACACTTTGACGATTAGCAAATAATAAAACAACGCATCATCGCTTCAACCAATGGACGTCCATCGGTTCGTCGGACTATGTGCCCCGCCCATTGCCATTTCAGGTTCGCGATTCGTAGGGTTATGTCGGCGACTTTGATTCTGCTACGGATCTCCTCATTTCTGATTTGATCGCGTAGAGAAACTCCGAGCATAGTCCGCGACCACGTTTCCGATCCGTAGGTAAGCACTAGCAACACGCACTGTTCGAAGACTTTAGTCTTCAGGCACTGAGGGATATTGAACGAAAACGTCTTCCGGAATTTTCCGAACGCTGCCCAACCGAGTAGGATTCGGCGGTTGACCTCTTTCTCGAAATTGGACCTACCTAGCTGGACTATGTGTCCCAGGTATGTATACTCGTCAACAATTTCGAGTGTAGAGTTCTCAACGATGACTGGGTGGAGCGGAACATGGATATTGGACATAACTTTCGTCTTATCCATGTTCATTTTTAGGCCCACCTGTCGAGAAGCTCTGCTGAGGTCATCGAGCATTGCATTGAGATCTTCCAGAGTCTCTGCCATAATGACCACGTCGTCGGCAAACCGTAGATGAGTGATGTACTCGCCGTTGATGTTGATGCCCAGTCCGTTCCACTCCATAAGCTTAAACAGGTCCTCCAACGCCGCAGTAAAGAGCTTCGGGGAGATAACATCTCCCTGTCGCACTCCACGCTGCAGTTGGATAGACTCTGTGCTTTGGTCCTGTATACGGACTGACATAGTGGCGTTTTCGTACAAACACTTCAACACGTGTATGTACCGGTGGTCAATTCGGCATCTCTGCAAAGATCTCAACACGGCCCATGTTTCCACCGAATCGAAGGCTTTCTCATAGTCCACGAACGCCAAGCAAAGTGGCCGATTATACTCCTCGGTCTTCTGTATAATCTGCCGCAGCGTAAAGATGTGGTCTATGGTACTAAAGCCTTTTCGGAATCCGGCTTGTTCGGGGGGCTGGAAGTCGTCAAACTTGCGAGCGAGACGATTCGTAATGACCCTCGAGAACAGCTTATAGACATGACTTAGCAGCGCAATAGGTCTATAGTTCTTCAATAAGGTGTTGTCACCTTTCTTGAAGAACAGAACTACCACGCTCCTATGCCACGCCTTTGGCACCGTACCTTCCAGGATGACGGAATTGAACATTCGCTGAAGGACTTTTAGAATGGGTTTTCCACCCGCCTTCAGGAGTTCCGCTGTGATTCCGTCATCACCAGGTGCCTTGCTGTTCTTCATCTGTTTAAGGGCCATACTAATCTCGTACAAGCTGACGTCCGGGATATCTTCGGTATAATGTCGAGTAAGTTTGGCACGAGGATCTTTAGCCAAACTATCAATAGGCTTGCAGGTCGATGTGTATAACTGCCCATAGAAACTCTCAACCTCCCTCCGAATCTCAGGTCCAGATGCAATGAGTTCGCCGTTATGAGTCCTCAGCCGCGTCAACTGGCTCTGACCGATAGACAGATCTTTTGCGAACACTTTAGTGCCTTTGTTGCGTTCGATGGTATCTCGTATACGCTCGGCATTAAAGTGTCGCACATCACGCTTTTGCGATTTAGAGATCTGTCTATTGATCTGCCGGTATGCGGACGCGTCTGCTGCAGACTGCAAGCTCATTGCATGTCTCTGTTCCATGAGATTAAGAGTATGGTCTGAGAATCTCTTGGTTTTCTTTCTACGGGGTTTATAGAATTTCATCCCAACCGTATGGACAGTTTCCACTAGCCTATTGTTTAGCTCGTCCACGGATTCGCAATTCTCGAGGCAAGCGAAGCGGTTTTGCAGCTCCAGTTGGAAGCTCTCGGGGTCTTGGATATGAGCGCGAGTGGGTCGGAGCGTTGACTTCACCAGTCTGTTCCGTTCACGGACAACGTCAATATTCAATGTGCCTCTTACCATACGGTGATCGCTCCCAGTTTTCACTCTATTGATCACAGAGACATCATTGAATATATTTCGCTTCGTAGACATGATGAAGTCAATCTCGTTTCTCGTGGAACCATCGGGACTAAGCCAAGTCCACTTTCGATGTGGCCGTTTCCTGAAAAAGGAGTTCATCATGTAGAGGCCCTCCCTTTCCATGAAATCGGCCAGCATTTGACCTCTCTGGTTCCGTTGCCCGTATCCAAATTGCCCCACTCTCAACTCTGCCCCACTCCGTTCACCGAGTTTTGCGTTGAAATCCCCCATCACAATATTGTAGTGTGTCTTAGAGGTATGTATGGCTCTAGATATATCCTCATACATAACCTCTACATCATCGTCGGGATGCGACGATGTGGGTGCGTAAACCTATATGACCTTCAACGAATACCGTTTGGTAATTCTGAGTATAAGGTACGCGACCCTGTTAGACACACTGTTTATTTGGACATAGTTAATGAGAGATTTGTGGACGAGGAACCCGACACCACCTTGGGATTGATGTTCACCCTCCCGGTAGTATAGCAAGGTACCGGATTCGAGAATTATCGTGTCCTCTCCCTCTCTACGGTCTTCGGGTAATCCTACAATATCCCAGCGTAATTTGCTTACGGCTTCTTCCAGCTCGAAGACTTTTTCGTCGGTCCTCAGAGTGCGTGCGTTGTATGTTGCCAGGTCAAGTCGTCGGGGTTGGCAGCGGAATCTCTTCCGGACATTAGCACCCCTGCCCCGCCGTTACCATAACCGCTGCCAGAGCTAGGAATAGCGGAGCTGCCGGGGACTGGGGGTCATCGCTGCCTTAGTAATAGCTCAAGGCGTCCGGGCTCGCTTACCCGTATGCTTAGCTAGTAACCGGACAGATTATCTGACTAAGCACCGTCTGAACAATAACAAAACGTCAACTCTAAAATCTATAAAATCCTGATCTCATGTTACAATATATATCATAATTTTCACTTTATTGATTAATGAATTTTGCTGAACTGTTATAGTTAAAATTTAGTTTGAATAATGTCCTGTTTATATATTTATAAATCTTGTTCAAATGCCCAATCTTTAATAAAATAATTTTCATTCATTTTCTCAAGTTGCAATACATTTTTTAAAGTTGTAATGAAAACTCACGTAAAAAGATCAAAATCTTTCATGGTTGTAGTTTAAGATGTTCGTGCTAGATAACGTAAGTATTTATTTACTTGATTTTTTATCAACTCAGTCTGTTTCCAGACGTACCAAAAAGCAAGAGTAACGGCGTTTTAAATCGTTCTTTGCATTTACATCAGCATAGAAAAGTCACGATAACAATCGAATTTCGGGGACAACGACTAAAGAACAATGAAACACCTATATTGTAAATAACTCGAAGATCATTAGGTACTTTATAGTAAACAATAGCATGATACCTTTATGGAAGTCCCGGCGGAATTGTATGTATGCACTTTCGATTTGTAACAATGTACTCGTACATGATGTGTAATTGATGTACTTGTGCAAAATGTATTATGATATCTTAGTATTTTCTCAAAAGTGACGGCTTTAGCTAAGTATGCAGTTTTATTTAATTTTATAATTGATATATATATATTAATGAATCAAAAATTATTTATTCATGTAGGCTTCACAGGACTTATGAATCGTTAAATAAAGCCATCATCTAATATTATTACTTCAAATGTACGACTCAAGATCAAAAATTACGTTGGTTTCTTCGCGCCCTATCATTTAGGTTATCCTTTAGATTACACCATTATTTTAAATTATAGAATTATCAATGAAGATATCAATAGTAATCAAAAATTGACGTTTATATTTACAAGCTTTTTCAACTATGTATAGTCGGAGATATCGCTTCGGTAAAGCGAGTAGCATCAAACGACACAGTGGAGACTAATGATGTTGACACTACAGGTGAACAAGTTCACAGCACAGCAAGTATTCGCGCATTCCACTAATACATTGTTCAAACGTGCACAGATGAATGAGTGTCTTATACATTTGAATTATCATAGCAAATCTATAAAAAAATTAAATTTTGACGAATTGCTAAATGATAACAATTTTCACTCCATTTCCAAAGATTTTGCGCTTACAATCAAAGTCACCATACTCCTATTGGTTCACTATTTCGAACAAACTGCACAGATTTTCTGACATTAAATTTTCGTACAAATATTAATAATTGTAATGGCTTGTTGAAATTGCGTTAAATAATATTATTGTAATAAATAAACTCTATACGAAATAGACAACTGATTTATATTTAATTTTTCACTGCTAAATATTTAATAAAAATCTGCAAATCCAGTTAAACGAGATTATCAGAACTACATTGAGTATTTTTCTAGATACATTCCTAATAGTGGCCTAATTGTTGGATTGGTACTCCCTTGAATACTGTAGGACCCAGATTCAATTTCCGGCTAGGAATTATTATTTCCTGATCTGGTGGGAGGCTCGGGTAATCCTAGGAGCATAGGGTAAGCCGCCATGCAAAAAATTGTGTATTAGGAGTCTAGTTCAGAATCTGTCATCACTTCCATGACATGAGCTAAGATTGTTTTAAACAGTAATTTTGTGTATGATTTTTGTACAAGAAAGAAATAATTTTATTCGGTGGGCGGTAATTAGAGTGTGTGACAATTGAAACTTTTAGTATATATATTCAACATATTTATAGACAAGCTGCCAGCTGTCAGTATTACTACCGTATGTATTTGTTTTCGGGTGCGTTCTATGTGCGTTGTGTATACAAGGCGTTAGAGAACGCTCCCGAAATGTATATACATTAACGAAAAATATTAATTAGGTAGCTGTTGGTCTTAATGTTATGCAACCCCACACAGACATAAAAAGGCAGAACAGCTTGGCTTAGCTGTGTGCCATAAACCTAACACACGGAGCCGATTTTCAGCTGACGCCTTTTAATCTACTCTTACATAACGGACAAAGCCTCATCCGCCCAATTAACCATTTAAAAATTAATCTTTAAATATAAATCATAATAGTACTAACCATCTTAAAAAAGGGGGCAAGTTGATCCAACACTTTTATGCAACATACATACGTAACACCACAAATTCATGAGTGCCGATTTACTTCTAGTCACACAAATGAGGGAGCATTTGTCATTCTCTTATTACTTCCACTTCGTTTAATACAGAATAATTTTAGTTTTAAATATGTATCGAGTATATTCACTTTTATAGGCTCCATCATGTTTCACGTGCGCCGGCGACCGTCGGACGCACAGCCGCGACGGCGAAAAAAGAAATCAGGCGCAGGCACGGGCAGCGCGCGGCCCGGCAACGAGCCGGTACTTGTTGAGGTGGCCCCCGATGGATCAGCACTTGAAAATGGCCGTCGTGTGCGTGTTACTGATCTCATAGAGGTACGTTTGATTTAAACAAAAATTGCATTAGAGCGATATGTGGAATCAAAAAAAGAGAAAGCTGCAGACTGTACCTCAGAAAAAATTCACATTAACATTCTTTATGACTGTGACGTCGTTACATATATGTTGGCCTCGCATTATTTTGCAACCTTAATTAATTTTAATATATCGACGATATACAATATCAAAAGTAGTATATTCGCATTCAAAGTGAACTTTATGTATTTATAAAAAGAAAATAAATGTCTTCAAATTTATAATAAATTACCAAAAAATGTTAGGGCATGACCAAGTTATAACAATAGTAATGTCATAAAAAAACAAATTAAATCATTTATATTGACTCGATTTTCTTTAATAGCATTGACGACGGTTTAATCTTTAAATTTAATTAAACTATACATTGGCAATGATTTCGGTTATATTAATATAACAACCGACATTTTATTTAATTGCTTTCATTAAGATAAAAATTATTTTCATATCTTACATTGACATAGTTTCTGAAAAACGAGTTAAGCGAGTAAATGTTTCATTTAATTTCACAAGCTCTTTAAAATCGGCAATATCTCGCTATTTACGTCAACATATTATACAGTGAACTGGCAAAGTAACGCTACGGCTGTTGTAGAACTGTTACGGCATTGAAAATTTTGTAATGGTATTTTATATTTAAGTTGCTTTTATAGAACTAACAACCTCGTATGTTATCGTGAGAAACTCCCGACGTCAGTTGGAAACGAATGCTGCATACATACGTCATTTCCATATTAACTCAGTTTCGCGATCTGTGAAGCGAATTTAAAACAGCCACTACATATTTAGTGGTCTAGTATTATTTGTTTGTACGATATTTACGTTGTGTATTTTGTGATAGTTAATACCTAGATTTGTAAAACCTATTTACCGGCAGCTTACCTGTGGCTCTCGTATAATGTTGTTTTGCAATGAATAAAATTTGGACGATTTTTGTATTACGATGTGGCATTTCCGTCTTTGGCTGTTTTACCAAAATCAAAATATTCTTTATTCGAATAGGCTTAACAAGTTATCTTGAATCATCAATTCAGCCCGTTGGTGAAAAATCTACTAACAGTTCGAAAGGTTTATTCTATCAAGAAGATACCGGTCAGAAAATCCTGGCATTGCCGTCATTACGTATTTTGCATCAATATTATACGATATATAGAGTAAGAGAGTTTTTTATATGTAGCCTGTTCATATGGAAAGGAAAGTCAAGAATTTATTGAGAATTATTATACAAACGAATGTTCAGCCCGGCAAGAGTATTTTGGACCTTTTGTGCCATCATATCATTATAGAGTGTACTATACGCTATCAAAGAGTAACGCAACAAAGCCTCGACTGCCTCCAATAATAAAAAAAATAAAGTGCGTGCCTACAAAGTACACATGTCGGAAGAGAAACTTCTCAGTCAAATAAATTTTTAAGTCTTGTTTATATTTATACAAATCTAAGAGTTTAGATTTAAGGGAAAAATGAAGGTACATCTATCTTTAGTTAAGAATTTGATGAATTTAATAGTCATTAAAATATTAAAAGTGTCGAATCTCAAATAACGAATTGTAAATAAATACGCCACATGTTTTTTGTCAATATTAAAATTATTTACAAAATTTTGTTTTTTAATTTAAAATTGTAAAAAGAAAATTTATGAAATATTTTTATTTTGTATTAGGAAAAATAGTATATTTAATTATCTACTGACGACTGGAAAATTAAAATGCCACATGTTTGTAAATATTAAAATTACCTAAACTTCAAAACAATTACCATAAAAAACACTGCACATCATCGTGACGGTAATCACGTGTTTCATCCAATAAAATTTTACCCCTATCCGCCTTAAGAAGTTTCACTTCAAAAAACCCACGTTCTTATTCAACACCCAGGTGGGTTCAGGCAACGGGACCGCGCTTCAGCTATATGGGCCTTCAATACAACCACGACATTGTGTCGTGGCACCAGCTGAGGGTGGTGGGTTCAGTGTCACACCGTTGCACACCGACGCGCACGTGTACGTTAACGGACGGCGTACTATGCACACGCAGCGCTTACAGGTAAAAGGCTTATAGCTCTATAATACGATATTGTCCCCGCTTAACATACACCCTACCAAACCATAAATCTTATAAAATAGCTGACCAACGTAACTTCGTAATCTTTTGGATTTAATTTTATACATACTAGTAAAAATTGCAATCACTTAAGAAAATGAAAATGTCTGTCAAGGGAGTCTAAACACATGACACGCAACAACACTTATTTTAATAAGACATTACTGTATCATAACCATTGGTTACGGGGCTGATAATATTATGTGGGGTATAAAATTTTTCATTTAGTTCAATAGATAATATTTTAGAATTGAATTAGGTGCAATTATTTTACTTTAGTGTAATAAATGTGGTTAGTAGAGCAGCGGGGTGGGTCCTGTGCTCTAACCCCCCTGTTGTGAGTAGAGGCTTGTGCCCAGCTGTGGGACGTGAATGTGCTACTAGTTTTATTACCTGTGACGCTGTTATATACTGTTTGGATTATGGCAAAAATAATAAAGTATATTTACAAGTCTATTTTTGTTTACGTTTTTGTCTTTTGTATTTATGTTTCAAAAATAAAGATATTCTAAATATTTCAAAGATACACTTCAGTTCGAACGTGGGGCTAATTGTGCAAACTAACTGTTGTAGCGGCCCTAATAAAATATGAATGTGACATGCGCATCTTTACAGCAAGCTCCTGCTATGTTTGCACAGGGAACTTAAAGTGACATTTTAAATATGTATGTCGGTTTTCCTGTTAACGTCTTATTTAATGTAGTGTTATATAACATTTTAACAGTGTCACATTCCTTTAAAATGTCTGATGTTTTTAACCGACTTCAATTCGTCTGTATTTTTTTACACATTTTATATAATAAAGTTATGAAATTGTTGTCTAAATTTTCAATAAAATGTAACTTATCTTTAATGTTCTATTTACGTATATATGCATTGGAAAAGGTTAATTATTCTTTCAGCAATTATTAAAATAAAACCCACTGTGAATACTAAAATAGCATTTCACTTGCGCTTTGTAGTTATATAAAAAAGCGTACTTGAAAAATGCATACTTTTTTAAAAGAGAAATTTGTTGATTATTTTTGTCTGCTTTAATCGTAACAATGCGAAATACAAATAAAAATTTTAACAAAAACAGAACCGCCTTCAAAATGAACTACTCCAAACAAATAAGTGCTTATTCCTTTTTAGAGTGTTCCTAAGTAAAATGTAATGAAAAATATTGGACTGCTTAAAAGTCTCTCAAATTATTACGATAATATAATGTAATTACAATTATTATTATATTCAAAATCGGTTAATAAAATTGTATTGACTTTTTTGCCAGGATCAACCGGGATGCATTCTGTACTACTAATAAATATGTAATTCTTCTTTTTCATTTTAGCATGGCTGCTTGCTGAAATTCGGCCGAGTTTCAACATTCAGATTTGTGGATCCTGCACAAGAAAACATCATTAATAGAAATCTGTCTCAATCACAACATTATGGTTCGGGTTCTATATACGACAGGTGATATGACTTCCCGATTAATTGTCTTTAGCAATAAATGTTGTCAATAGATGTTTCATAACTTGCATAAGCAATAAATAGCTATTATTATTTAGAAAGCTTAGTCTAGATTAGAATAACACACGATACACTGTTAGTATTTTTTTTTACTATTATGTTGCGATTCTAACCTATTCGATCGCCACCGATTCGCTTCCTCGACTTCACTTTAAATGTTGTGTTCGATTATGTTTGTCATCAATCATCTTTGTTTTCTTTGGTTGCATGTTTCTGTCACTGGCTCACCGACATGCGCTTGTGTATTGCCCTTCTCGCGTTAGATCACCGCCGGGCGAAAACAGTGGAGCAATGTCGCCGACTTCGGTGGCTTCTCACCAGCCCGACGGGCTCGATCCTAATGCCAACGTAAATGATACCGAGTACCCAAGGACAATCAGCCCCGTGTCTCACGACACATACGCTTACAACGCCAACGATACTATACCGCCATACAACAATAACACACTGAAACTCGATAACGAATCCCTCATGATGTCGCAGCACCTCAATGACTCAAAAGATGGTTACATAAGAGATGAGCACTCTGGCTCGGTGTACAACGAGCAGGATCAGAGCGTATCAGCTAGTCGCTTGTCCAACACTCAGTATAAGGACAATTACGAGACAACTTTCGATCTCGATGGCAATGTTGAAACGAAAAGCATTTGTAGCGCCAAAAGTGGGGGATCGGGACACGATAACAGGTAACTTTTTTCTTCCTATAATATTATATTTAAGAGGAGACGGACCCATTTGGCATGGTTTATAACATCCGAGCAGGAATAGAAAAAATTTTAACAATTAAAAATATTGCTGAAAACGTCTAATCTATTAAAGTAACGATATCTGTCAAAATATTACAGTAAGTTTTGCCCATCTAACTATATGATACAAATCAGCTCGTTTTATCTCTTGGTAATGGTGCATTTCTTGTATAGAGAAACGTTTACTTTTATCGAGAAACATTTTTAATCAACAGGGTACTCTAAAAGTGGGTTGATATTTTATATTATACATAAAACACTTGTATTTGATCCATGCAATTTTGGAGTCTCCTATTTCTATTGTCTGTTTGTCCGTTTTCTATGGTCCGGTTTCAATATTTTCTTAACTTCTCGTTTGTTTTAAATGTTGGCTATAGTTTTATCGCAAAGCTTGATATTAAACTCTACATGCACATATAGTTAAGTTTATATTTTTTATAGAATAAAATTTACTTTCAATCACAATTATTTAATTTAAATCATCGGTACATTATATCTGTCATAATAATTTACATATAATATAATAAATATATACACAGTTAGTAGTAGTAGTTTAATTCAATTTAGAAAATTAAATTCTTTCCATTTTTTAATGTTTTTTCTATTCATAAAAACATTAGAAAGAAGTTATTCTCGTTTTCTTATTGCCCAACACGCAAATCGTTTAAAAATATTGTTTTTGATAACAAAAAACCCAAATAGTTGATATGCAACATCTACATTCCTAATATCAGCACGTTGCGTTTTAGTCTGCTACAGTTTGTACGCATTAAGAATGATGTTCAACTGGTCACTGTAAATCTAGTTGACCTTGTAATTTGATGAAATTGAAGATTTGATTGGTTAAGGATTAGGCCGATGCCAATGATGACTCATTTCGTTCTTAATCCGAACGAACTGTAGTCATATGTTATTTTTTTCACTCAAACAACCGCGTTACCGCCCTAAGAAACGAGCGAGACAAAAGTACGATACTGGTTTCGCCGATTTGCACGGCCGCATATATTTCTCAATTGCAACGGTATACACGTAATGTTCTGATGACTGTCTCAGATTTCCATACAAATGAGATTTCGATCACATGTAATTTTTTGACACTTAAGGTTGAAAAGTTTAAGCACCTTATTGCCAATTAGCGATTTCTGCCAGGCAGTTAAGAGTTAGGGAGATTTTATTACGTCAAAACGATATATGGTATCCACTGTTTCATATATACATATACCTTTATGTACATGCTTCATATATTTTTATATACATGTTGATATATACGACCTGAATTTATTTTCAATATGTTATGAAATGATAAAATCTTAAACAAAATAGGGTGGTCCTGTTAGAGGACATAGAAAAAAATATATACGATGTAAATCTACTATACCTTGTTTTTCATCAAATTGTAAAATAAAAATTCTAAGGTTTGCTATATAAATGTTTTTGAACTAGGAGCGCTATGGGTAGCATGGCTCGCAGTGGACAGGAAGCTATTTTGCCGGCTGTACTGGAGTTCCCCGAGGCGGGTCAAGCACAGTTCCTGGCCGCAGTCATAACACATCTTGATCCACATGCGCCTGCTTTCAAACTTGCACCCGTTTACACGCTATATCTTTGTGCCAGGTAAACTTGCTTATTTTTATAAAGCCAACAGAAGCTAATACATAACAAGAATAACAATAAATTAAAGCACTTTCGAATCGCAAATTATAGTTTTTTCCACATATTATTTTCAATGTACGTCTGCTGATGAACTTAAAATCCAAAGTTACAAAGATACCTTTGCGCCCTGTCCCGAGAAGAGAAAATATATACTCAGTCGGGTATCCTTTTTAAACATCAACATTGTATACAATTTTAGTTTATTCTATTTTGGTTAAATCAATTCATTAATTTCTACACATTTTTAGTAATCCTTTAAATTATAATGCTTTTTCAATTTATTTTCTTCTAATAAAGGATTTGTTATACATATATAAATCACCGTTATAGTGTTTGACCGCGATGTACTGTCTAACTACTCAACGTTGTTTTTTTTTTTTATTTTACTGGATTTGTTCCGACTTTGCTTTGAACATAGGATTCATTTTAATTTATAAAAAAATATTATTTTTTTGTATTGTGAGTTCATAAGATATTACTTCTGCTGCCATCTAATGCTCTATACTCTAAGTACAACGTTCAATTGTATACAGACGAGGTAGGTCGGATCGGCTAGTATATGTATGTAACTGATTTTATAGTAATCTAACTCAGGTATAATTAGAGTCTCGGCGAGGAAAATTTAAGGCATTGTATTTTGTCTTAATTTGGACTGATGCCAGGATTCAACCGTTTCTAGCATTCACGCAATGGAGTAACATAACGGGCCTGAATTCCAAAAACTTTCCTATGAGTGAGGGAGCCTGTGCCCAGATGTGGGTGTTAAGATGTTATTTTTTGTTCAATAAACATATAACACTATGAATATGCTTTCCAGATACCGAGCGTCAACACATTACCGACCGGAACTGACACCGACAGAGCGGGCACATAAACTCACTGCCTTTTTGCATCATGTCGCCTCACTCATTCATGCTACCGTACAGGTACATTTTATGAAAAAAAAAATGGAATATAGAGCTATGTATTGTGATATACCTCAGACTAAAACTTACCAATAATTATTTTCACGTTTTGAATTTCAATCTCTCGATTCACGCATTGCAAAGTAATTTTCAATTGCAACTATATCTATTTATTTTAAAATCGTCTAAAGGGCAGAATTGCGTCAATATAATTCCAAAAGTGATTTAATATTAATAATTGTACTCACTCTGGTCGTGTCGGATTCCCGTCACATCAGACTGTGAGAGTAAAGGAAAAGAGAGTGCACTTGTGTATATATCTGCCAAGCCTCAGTGGAGCAGCGTGGTGGGCCTATGCTCTAAAAACCCTATCTATGAGGAAGGAGGTCTGTGCCTAGCAGTGGGACGTTAACGGGCTGCTACTTACTTTTAATTTCTCTCATTTCTCAAGTGTTATTTTCATTTTTAGGAAAGATGTACAGATTCAGCTGCACAAGCGTTTTGGATGGCAAATGCAAGTGAATTGTTGCATTTTTTGAAGTGTGATCGACATATTTCGTCGTTTTCTACACAAGCTCAAGAATTGTTGCCTACGACTGTCCAGAATGCGTTCAGGTAAGGCGTTTTTTGTTCTTATTTAATTTTAACTATTACCTACAAAGGTCATCATATGAGTATATTGAATAAGCTGTTTTTGTACATCAATACAAGGTATGTTGCTACTAATAAGGAGCATTTCTCTCTGGCGCCTTTCTCACTGCCTTGTACACGTGCAAGGTCTTTTTAAACCATTAAATATTTACTGTTCCAGCGCGTGCTTTAAAAATTGCTTTTTAATTATTTTTTTATTATTTCAACATGGCAAGCTCTTTTTTAAACGTCGTATGTTTTACATAAATAGTATGAATAAGTAAAAGAAAAATGTCTCATAATTGTGCCAAAATTTAAATTGAAAGCGACGAAATGATATTGAACCGAGTCATAATTTTTTCCTAGAATCTATCTACCAAAATATCCAAAATTCGAATCAATCAACACCCCAGTTCTGTCTTTTTTGGTATCAGGTTTATTTTTTCGTTAAACAAAAGTTGAATAGTAATAAATGATTATCAACTTATTAGTACTAATATTGCTTGGAAGAGTGTACCAGATATTCTTCTGGCGCCGATTCACTATACTATTCGTCCTAAGACCGTTATGTATGATATTTTATATATATTACATATATTATATAAATTAGTTGACAAACCGTATATCACACATACATAGTACTACATAAAAATAAACAAATTCAGTAAGCATCTTAGTCATAAGTTATTTTCTTAGACAATTTTTCGAGCAATAGCTGGAATTTTACTTCTCAGATATTCTCTCGCTCAGGCTTGTAGTTTGACTACTCTCTTTTGTACGAATAAAATCTTTTAGGACTTTCACATTAAAAATGTAAAGTACGTACGTAATGTGACGGTAACTGTTACGTCGTCACCATGGTCCATGTGACTAGGTCGAAATATTGTATCGACAAAATACAATATATTATTTCCATCGCGCAATATACTCCTAAATCTAAACTAAAATTATAAAGGACAAACATTTGTGCTTTGTATGTATGTCTGTAATCTTTTTACATAAAAACTACTGGACCATTTCAAAAAAATTTTCACCATTGGAAAGCAGCATTGGCACTGTCTTATTAAATAACATTGTAATAAAGACCGTTTCAATACTTGTATAAGACTTTATAAATTAATAAAATCGGACGTTCCATTCAAATGATACAACGAATTATAAATGTTAATTTAAAGAAAACAACATAATGGCAATGGTCCTGATGGCAAACGGCACCGTATAAAAACCATGGCAGATCTTGATGAAATTAAAGACCCCATTCCTGATGCCTCTATACCGTCTACTGGGTCTGGAGGGGCTTCAAAGAAGTACAAAAGTGTCATCTCACGATCCAAGCGAATAGTGAAGAACAGATTGTGATAGGACGATCATAACTATTTTATTTTATCTTTGTTCTGTATGTTACGTAAATATTCTTTTTGTTTCTTTTATGTGATTGTTATTTGTATTTTGTCATTACATTCTCAGTTAATCGTATTTAGTAGGTAAGATTTACAAACTTTTTGACAAAGTTGTGAGTACTGACACAAACATCGATTGACAGTTGGCACTTGACAGATAACAGTTATAGTAAAGTGTTGCGTTCGGTAAAACAAGCTGCCTAAATTATGGTTAATGATGGGTAAGCTTGTCGATATATTTTATGGTTCTTTTTTTTTTTTTTTTTTTTTTAAATTGATGTTATTTTTATTTTACCCTGTACTGCATGTTTTGGCTAATATGTTAATATTAAATAAGGGTCACTCAGAGATGATCTTCCAGAACTGGCGGGTTATAACTTGACTGATACGAGTTAGTATCACCTCTTCTTTTATTTAGTTGTAATTTTTGTTTTTATTATTATTTATAATTGTATTATTATATGTTATATAGAATAGGATAATATGTCGTCTATAAATAGTGATCAGATCTTGTCTCTTCCCTCTTATGATGATTCGTCTAGCGATGAAAGCTTACACGGTACAAATCTCACTCCACTTAATGTCGCCCTTAATTCATTTTTCTCAGATTCACTGAAAAATTTTAACGTCATTCATATAAATGCGCAAAGTATTCCGGCACACTTTCCAGATATGCTTGCATCTTTTGAATCGCGTAATATTCACGCTATCCTAATATCCGAGACGTGGCTCAAACCTTGTCTGCCTTCTACATCTTACTCTCTTCCAGGATTTCAATTAATCCGCAACGACCGTGTTGGTAAAGGAGGTGGTGGAGTTGCAATTTATCTACGTTCCTATTTTCCTTTTACAGTTATTAGTTCTTCTACACAACCTCCTTTAGCTGATGCGGCCGAACATTTGATAATTGAAGTCTTGTTATCTCACTCTAAAGTACTCCTTGGAGTTTTCTATTGCCCACCTTCTGTTCCAAATTATTTTAACTCCTTTGAAACTCTCCTAGAAAATCTTACACCAATGTACATCCACACTATAGTTATGGGTGACTTTAATACTTGTTTAAATAAAGGCGATTCGCGTAGCCAAAAACTCCTCTCAATAGTTGAAGCCTGCAACTTGCATATCCTGCCTCTTTCAGCTACACACAATTTTCCAGGCTGTTCTCCATCTTTTCTCGATTTAATTATGGTCTCCTCCCGCGATTTCGTTTCGAAATTCGGACAAATTCAAGCCGACGCCTTCTCATATCACGATTTGATCTATCTCTCTTATAAAATTCGTCCTCCTAAAGCTAAATCAAAAATTTTTTTACAACGTAATTTTGGAGGAATGGACAAAGATTGTCTTTGCGATGATGCACAGCGGCTTGATTGGTCTGCGGTTACTAATGCGGACTCGATCGAGGATAAAGTGGATATATTCAATTCCATGCTTATTCAACTTTTTGATGTACATGCGCCAATTAAACCAGTTAGAGTTAAACACCTTCCAGCACCTTGGTTAACTAGCGATATAAAGGAATTGATTAATAAAAAGAATTTAGCAAAATACAAATTCAAGATGAATAATTCTGATGTAAATCGATCGAAATATCACAAATTGCGTAATCGCTGCAATACATCGTGTCGAGACGCACAAAGACGCCATATTCATAAAAAAGTCGAAAACGGCGACGCTGCTAAAACATGGAAATTCCTTGAAACCCTGGGAGTAGGCAAACCCTCCAGTAAAGCTTCTGTCAATATTGATATTGAACTTCTAAACAAACATTTCTCTCATTCCGATACAATTGACAGTGCTGACAAAGAACACACTCTCAATATGTTATCATCATTGCCTACATCTAATTTTCCTCCGTTTACTTTCAAATTTTTCACCGAATGTGATGTTAAGAAGAGCGTAATCTCCATATCATCGAATGCCATTGGTTCTGACAGTATTAGTCGTAATATGGTCGTTCCTATAATAGATACAATTTGTCCTGTCCTAACACACATATTAAATTATTCCATCAGCACTTGTAAGTTTCCTGATTCCTGGAAACTTGCGCATATCATACCTATCCCTAAAAAAGGTAAGCCATCAAACTTATCCGATTACCGCCCCATATCCATACTTCCTTTCCTATCCAAAATTTTAGAAAAACTAGTGTTTCAGCAATTGATCCATTTCCTTAACACACAGTCCATCCTAAGTCCTTACCAATCTGGTTTCCGTGCTGGCCACAGTACGGCTACAGCTTTAGTTAAAATAACCGATGATGTTCGATGGGCAATGGAGAACAAACAACTCACCATCTTGACCTTGCTCGATTTCAGCAATGCTTTTAATTGTGTGGACCACAATATCATGTTGAGTTTGCTGCGTTCTATTAACATATCTCCATCGGTGACTGATTGGTTTCAGAGTTATCTCACTGGTCGCCAGCAGCGCATTCGAATTGATGAGACTTACTCATCTTGGTGCGCCGTTGACACCGGAGTTCCTCAAGGCGGTGTCTTATCTCCTCTACTTTTTGCCATTTTCATTAATTCTATTTCTCAAGAAATTTCTTCTCTCTATCACATGTATGCAGACGATATTCAAATTTATCGCTCTACCACAATAGAACATCTATCGAAATCGGTGGATGAGATTAATGCAGATCTTGTTGCCATTTCTAAATGGAGTAAATACTTTGGCTTGCATATCAATCCGTTAAAGTCGCAGGCCATCATAATTGGAAGCACCAAAATGATTGCAAAGATTGACTTAAAGCAACTCGTACCCGTAACTTACAATAATATTGTAATACCTTATTGCGACACTGTCAAAGATTTAGGTTTACATATCGATCAGACATTGTCATGGTCGCCACATATTAAGCAAGTAAGCAATAAGATATTTGGTTCAATAAGATCATTACGGAGGTTACAATCATTTTTGCCCATTCCTACTAAAATCATGTTGGCGCATTCTCTTCTTTTACCTATTCTTGATTATGCAGATGCAAGCTATCACAATTTGACCGAGGACTTACTAAATAAACTTGAGCGACTACAAAATCTCGCTATCCGGTTCATATTTGGCTTGCGTAAATATGACCATATATCTTCTTTCCGTCAAAAGCTCAAGTGGCTCCCTATACGACATCGCCGGAATATGCATATACTTTCTCTTCTGTACTGTGTCCTATTTCGTCCTAATACCCCACGATATCTAAAGGAAAGATTTGAATTCCTTGGCGTGCATTCGAAGATTTTACGCTCATCGGAGAATCTAACATTAAAAATCCCGATCCATAAAACCGCATTCTATGAGCATTCCTTTACTGTGCAGGCGGCAAAATTGTGGAATGCACTACCACGCAAAATCCAAGAAGCAAAATCATTGCTGGCATTTAAAAAGATGCTAAATGAACATTTTCTTTTGAAGACTAAAGTTTAGACGATTTATGTATTATTTTATGTATAATTTAGATATATTTTAAATATATGTAAGTTTATTATTTTATAAGCTATATATATTCTTATATTTTCATGTTATATGTGTATTAATATGTAAATATTAATATGTATGTTTATGCCATTGCCCATCAGGTTCGATACTCGCTGCTTTTTAAACCCAAAGGTTGTCTGGAAGAAATCGCTGCTTAGCGATAAGACCGCCTTTTGTACATTTATTTATTAGTAAGTTAATATGTTAAATTGTTATTTATTGATGTGCAATAAAGTATACAAACAAACAAACAAACAATAATGTAGTATATTTAGTACATCGATGGCCATATTAATTTTGTTTGCAGTGTATCATTTCATTAACATGTCATACACGCATATAGACAGAAAAGACTATATTTTCCAGAATGACTGTTTTATTCGTTAGCACAGTTCTCCTGGAATATTCTCTACGCATATTTGTATATCTGTCCTAAAGTTAATTAAAAAGTGATTTTTTTTATGTTGACAAAAATAAATCTATACTCCGACTTATTAGACTCTCTACTGCCTCTTGACATTGCTAGTACATTATAAATATGAAAGTAAATCATGTTACAAGTTATTGAAAACATGTTTTGGTTTTTTTTACAGTAATCTTGTATCATGTTTCCAAGAAGAACTGTCTCGAGCATTAGCTGAGCTGACCAGTCCGGCGGCATCGGATGCCACAGAGGCCACAGCTCCCACTCTGCAAGCCTTGGCGGCCGCTATGGTCCTGTTGCGGCGCTGTAGGGTCAACGCAGCGCTCACAATACAACTTTTTTCTCATCTCTTCCATTACATCAACGCTATTTGCTTTAATAAGGTGTGTTTGTTTTTTATTTGGTACTATTACTTTACAAAAATATTTTTTTATTCATCTACTTCAGTACAGATACCTTTAATAAACTTCTAGTTTCTAGTTTGATAACTTGATGTTAGGGCAGTTTTTGCAAATAATAATGTACAATCTAAATTAAAGTATTCTATAATCATATTTGCGAAATTGTACAGCACCATTTACTGAAAGCTCAGGCAAAAAATATCTTTAATGTGTTTAAGAAGTTTATGCTTGATAGTGGACGAGTTGATTTTTATAATATTGAGTCTTTTCAAGTTTAAACAATAATAGAAAGTCTGTTAGCATATAATTAATTATATTTTATTTATTTGTCGCAAAAAAATATGTGAAACAATATAACATATTTTAAATAGAGTAGTTTACAGACTTTGTTGTAGTTGGCGCTTTTTTACTGTGCATTGTGTTTCGTAATCGCGTATGTAAACTATGGTTGTGAAATAAAAAAATTATATCATAGCTGGTGACTGAGGCGGGTACGGTGAGTGCTCGATGGGGCGCAGCGCTGTCAGCGCGTCTCGCATTGGTGGCTGCTTGGGCTGAGCGGCAGGGACTGGAACTGGCTGCCGACTGTCATCTTGCCCGCACACACCAAGCTGGTATTTCGATTTTTTTTATTCATTCTAATTCAAAATATCTTCATTCAAATAGGCCTTTGATAGCACTTTTGTATCGTCAAATATATTTTTTCCCCACACTGATTATAATGTACGACTGATGATGGTATATAAGAACGACTTGACTAAAGTTACGAGGGTTCCTTCGTGCCCTGTCCTGAGAAGAGCACACATGTTTTTATTATATTTAAATTAAAGCAATTCATTTCTGTCGTCTAAGTGATCTTGCAAATTATAAGAAGATTTTTCTATCAATTTGCTTATAAAAAATACTTTGAATTGATTAAGTCACATCTCTAGAACATATTAGGGGAGTTTATTATAGAAACATATGCAGTTACCCTTGAATGAGTTGTTAATTTCCTGCAGCCTAATAGAAATTACAACAAATTTATTTTTAAGGTACGTGAGCTACACTAACTGTTTTTATTAAGAATCAATATTTTTATGCACGTACATGTTTTTTTTAATATATATACGCAGTGAACTGTCATTATGTTAACTAACATTAACTGCTCTAAATTTGTTTCTTAGTGACTCTTTTAGACCCATATTGTAAATCGCATGAACGACCCTTATTTAATCTAAGAATGGTTTGCTAATAGACATCAGTTAACCAAATATTTTGAATTTATTGACTAACACCTGTAGACAGTCTTCTGGGAGTTTATTACAGGAAACAATTTGTTACGTTAATTAAGCTAGTAAGATTTCAGACATTTTTTCTATATAAAGTCCAGTATCATGTTTTCCTGAAATGTATTAATAATTTTATATGCATATAATATCGATTTCCTCTACGTATAAACAGTCAACTTACATTTTAAACAACTTTTTTAATTTTGATATCACCCCAATTAACAACCTAAGTACATTTTTTACCATTAGCATTTATTTTGCCTTAGCTGTTAAGACATGTTACCTAAAAAATATCATTAATACTTAAGGTAGTAATAATAAAAGCCGTCGTTATATTGTCAAATATGTTTACACAGTGAATCATATTTATTTTGACTGCTCTAAATCTTTCTGTTGGTAAATGTATATTTTGTTTTCAGCTCGTCTTATTTCGGGTACGTACCGCAACGCTGAGGATGTGTGCGGTGCTTTGGGTGCGTGCTTCAAGCTGAACTCAGTGCAAGTTCGCGCCTTGTTAACGCCGATCCTGCCCCCTGACATAGTCGATGCAGCCGTAGCGCATGCTCGCTCTCGGGCTGACGAGCTCTACCGTGCTGACGGACGAGAGGTATTTCATGACAGCTCTTATTTTAAAAATGCCCATTATTTATGAAAACAACGTCACTATAATAGTGTGCCAATCAGGCACGCTATACTTCGCCAATATAACGTAGTGTGACTAAGGTACGTCGCAGTTTCATAAACTTTTCATCTTGAGGATGATATTTAGGCAAATTTTACAACAATAGTGAGCACATTTGTTAGAACTCAAATACCATCTATACAAAAGCAAATTAAATGTAACAGTCATACGATGGTTAATCTTCTATAGCACATTAATCAAAATATGGGAAAGTAATAAAATATATTATTAGATTTTTATTTTGTTAATTTAATAAACTCACATATCAGTTCACAATAAGGGGAGAATACAAATATTAAACAACCCTCAACATTTTAGGGGTGGGGAATAATAAAACATACGACCAACTGATTTTTCGTCCAAGCCGCACTCACACAATGAGTTGTCACACAACAAATGAGTTCGCATTCTCTATTTAGTTAGATGGACTAATGTGCAAGCGTGACCACTGCGTAAACGATTGACGGTTTTAATAATTCATCAAAAACCAGGATCGACGGAGTATATCCCGTTGAAGTCTAGTATAATACTTTCATTTAGATTTTGTGTTTGACCATTCTGCATTACAACTCCTGTCCAAGTCTAATTTCGCAATGAACGCAAATCTCGGCTATAGTTTTGAAAATGGGATAAAATGCCTAGGTCAGTTGCAGTGTTTGCCCCTGCGTCAGCAATTTTAGTACCACATGTACTGGCATGACTAGGAATACAGGCTAAAACGATTGACAAGTCTTTTTGCTGATACGAAAATAATATATAATCAGCAAAACAGGCTTTCCCCAATGGCTTGCAGACAATTTAAGGAGTCTGTTAGTATAATAGCGTGTTTAACGTTATGGCACTGTACAAAAATAACAGCGTTTAAACATCACTTTATAGAGCACCCTAAATAGCAAAAGACGTAATTATAACTTAAAAATACCAGCATATCGCACTGCAAAATTTAGTAACAGTGCATACATTATGCTTTCTAAGTTACACAATAAGTTGCCCCCAAAACTAATTAAAATTACTAATTATTGTCAACTTTCTACTATCTGGTAGAGAAAAGTCTCTATAGTATCAATGAATATAAATTAAATCATATATGTAATAAATAATCATCACTCTTAAACTATTTAGCATAGATTCCGGCAAAATGTAAGGAGCACTGGTGCACGTAGGGTGTATATAACATGTGGGTGTACAATTAAGGAATGTTGCAATGGCAGAAGAATTTGAGACTAATAAAGAAAATTTTTTGACATAACATAAAAAAGAGTATCGACATTAAATTCAAATTTTGCGTGCCGTCGTATGGCGGATTATTATGTGTATTATCTATGTAAACAGCAATAAATGATTTCATTGATTTCTTTAATCCAAATCCTGTCGATCCTAACCCCTTTCATAAGGGTACACCAGTTGATCGTACGGACAGGACGAGGACGAGAAGATTTTTTATGAGGAAACCTTTTGTCACCGTTTATATTTTCCCTGGATTTTCTCAAATATTTCAACACCAAAATTAACCGTCCAGCCGTTCTCCAAATAATTACATTATTAAGTGATAATAATTGATTTGATATGTTATGTAAAAAGTAAAGGTTGAAAAGAATCGTTAAATATAGGCCAATACCATAATCGGCAATGATTATAAATTTATTATTGAATATTGTCTTCGTAACGTAATGATATATTTTGTACTAGTTTCTATGGGCTAATGCAGGGAAATTCCTTAACATGTAATATTGAGAGTCTTTATATTAAGATCACACTGTATATGTAGATCACATTGGAAGAGAGCGTATGGCTTGGTGCGGCCCTGTTGATCCCGGGAGACGGGTTCAGCGCGGAAGTGGTTCGCGGGGTGCCGCCGGGGCTAGCTGAATTTGTGGCGCCACTGCAACGAGGTGGACTATGTCGTCTTGCGCACCAGCCGCACGCGCTGGGCCTCTGGACCGTATATATGCATGGCTACGGCGCACCCGCAACACAATCACAACAAGACCACCCACGAGTGCAGATTGTGCAGCTACACAAAAACTCGAATGGGATGGGGCTTAGCATTGTCGCCGCTAAGGTATTACCTTCATTTTTTACGCCAAGCAACTATTATTTATGCGTACAGGTACATGAATGAAATTTTATACAAAATCTTAAAACTCTATGATTAACATAGAAAGAAATTTGTAGGCCACTTTTATCTTTTTTATGAACATAGTAGACCGATTTTTTATCACATAAGAGTAAAGTCTAATATGATAAAAACAATATAGTTTATTGATTAATACCCCTTTCGTAAAACTTTCTCTGGTGTTTATTTTTATTTATTTATTTTCCGAAATACTTACACTACCCTTACAGGAATTCTAATTCGATAGTGTAGATTCCAATTAAATATAACTATAGATGGTTATGGTGCGAATACTCTCTTCGTTAGCAGAGGTCTTTAGTTCGATTTCCGGCAGTCGAAATTTAGAAAATCATGATTTATAATGTGTCTACATCTAGACTATTGGGGAGCTTCAGTTATGGTTAATTTTCACTAATATTAACAAAGGCGTGCTGACAACCAAAATAATTGCATTATGGCTCGATGGTTTGTAGAAAATGTTAAGAGGCAAATTATCTATGACTAGGTCGCCGCGCTATCATCTTAGACTATATGATCACTTTCCATGAGGTGAGATCCCTGTTAAGCACTAACCTCACAACATTAATTAAAAGGAAAAAAAAGCAGTCATCTTACCAGATTGTAACTATTACCATGGTCTAAAAGGTTAATACGAAGATAATCCTTAATGGCTCTTATGTAGCACTGTCAGAGAAACTAAAGCAACTGAAAACTTTAAATTATAGATAATTTTATTTTTATGTATTGAAAATAATTATGGAATTTGAAAGTTTTTTTTATTGCTGACAGTTTAGCGCTTGACTGTGATCACACCTGATGGTAAGTGATGATACAGTCTAAGATGGAAGCGCGCTAATCTGGGTAAGAGGCGATATACCCCATACGGTTTCTACACAGCATCTTACCGGAACACAAAAATCTTTGTTTTGGCGATACGTCTTTGCTGGTAGGGTGGTGACTAGGCACGGCCAAAGCCCCCCCACCAGACCAGACTCAGACTGCTAGCAACTCGCGTTGCTCTTTCGGTAACAATTCGCACCACTACGTCAGCGAGGCCGTCAAAGTCATAATTACACATTTGAACTTCAGTAACTTACCGATTAAATACGTAAATAATAATTGTATTTTTTATATACACTATTTTTGAAACAATTTTTATATATGTCAATATGTTATGCCATCAACTGGTAGCAACATATGTTCAGGAGATAATATAGAAAAGTGTACTAGTATATGTTATATTGGGTAAAATAATAAAAACCTTTGATTAAAATGTCGTAATTTGCTTAATAATAATTAGAGTTCAAAAGACTGCTGAAATTATACTTAAAGGGAGCAGGACAAAGCAAGTTGGGTATCTATATAAAATCAGTAGTACCCGGTGGAGCGGCCGCGGCCGACGGGAGACTAGCGGCAGGCGACCAGCTGCTTTCTGTTGATGGTCACTCACTTGTCGGAATTACGCAAGAGAAGGTATCATATACATAATATTTGTAAAACCCATTAAAAGGAGTCAATTTTGATGAGGTCTCCTTAAAATTTTTACTCCGATTTTTTAATCTTCTTTTTTTCTTTCTTAACAGCTCCTTAAAAAGTTTTCGAAAAGAGCATAAGTGGTGTCAATGAAATTTTATTAAAATTTGTAGAATATGCAAATTTAATTACTATTTTCGCTAGTGCTAAAGTTTCATGTTTAAAATTGCGTTACTTAATGTCTAGTGTGCTTAGGTTTTGTGAGTGAATTAAAAGTGATACAGTAGTGATAAATTATAATTGTCTCGCTTCTTTAGTCGATTAGAACTCACATTATTAGTTATGGAACTGAGTCGAAAGATTTTTGTTACCATTGCATCTCTGAAAAGATGGAAAAATTTACTACCGTTTAAGACAAAAAAAATATCTTGGTCGATGTATGCTACTTGGATTTATCTGAAACTATGCTTAACAAACTTGAACGACTGCCAAACTTGTGTATTCGATTTATATTTAGTTTGCGAAAGTTCGATCATGTTTCTCAATATCGTGCTCAGCTGAAGTGGTTATCAGTCCGTTCCGGCAGAAATCTCCATGCACTTACTCTTCTCTATTCTGTACTGTATAATCCGCACGCTCCATCTTACTTGAGAGAACGATCTTCTTTTGTTGAGAGAGATGATCGGTTGCGATCTCAAGATGATCTAAAGCTTTACACTCCCTATTGTCGCACGATGTGTTATACAAACTCTTTCACTCAAAAAACCAGCTTATGTAATGCTTTGCCACGAAGTAATAGACAATCTGAGAATCTGTATATTTTCAAACGCCGTTTGAAAGAATATTATCTTAGTAATGTATAATAATTTATGTATGTTTATTAGTACCGGATATATAATGTGTAAGTCTATTATGTTATATATATTAGTATATAATTATGATATATATATTTTTATACATAAATGTATATATTTGTGTCCCTAGTATATATATGTATTTTGTAGTTATATATTAATAAAATATCTATAAGTTCTTCGTTTTTTATCTGGATTATGTTTTATGATTTTGCACATTATGAATATATAGTATGTTTCTAAAATTCAAAGGTTGCCTGCAGGAAATCGCTCCAAGCAATGTGGCCGCCTTTGTACACATTTTTATCTTATTATTATCTTTTTTAATATTTTGTATCTTTTTGTTTTGTGCGCAATAAGTAATAAATAAATAAAAATTATACGAATGAGCATTACATAAGCTAGAGTGACGGAGTCTCTTTCGACACCCAAAAAGTAAAGCGCCTAAAGAAGTTTTCACTTCGAAATATTACGATTTATGACACAGATTATATACATTTCTAGGCAGCTGAGTACTTAGTACGCACTGGGCCAACGGTTACGCTGGAAGTAGCGAAACAAGGTGCCGTACTCCACGGTCTTGCCACGCTTTTGCATCAACCTGCTTATAATCAGCGACAAGGTACACTACATAGTTTCTATTTTATCTCCCACACATAATATTTTCACTCGAAAAGCATTGCTGTTTAAATACTATTATATTGATTGTTTTATTTACTAGATGAAGAAGTGCAATATGAAGATCGGGCCCGACGTAATTCTGGCACTTTCACAAACCCTCACCCGGCGCTATTGAAGCCTACCTCGCCACTCACAGAGCTTGTTACTACAGGCATATGTCTTTCAATGACTAACTTATTATTGGATATTTTATAATTACTTTGTTTTGCAATTCAGTCTTTGTTTTGTCGTAGAATTCTTTATTTTCAGCAGTATGTGATTCCCAGGTAGGATTTTCTCAATTGTTTTGGTTTCGCTTTGTTTTTTCATTTCTTTAATAACAATAGGGACTTTAAGGTCAGGTTTTAAATTTAATTTACTTACAGGTAACGGACATCATTCTCATCGCAATAGATTTAATTTAGTGAGAGATGAAACATCTGAATCTAGCACTGATGAGACTGAAGACATGCAGCCTCATTATCATGGTTCCATTCCACGTTTAATTATAACATTAGATCGTGAAAACAATCAGCTACAAGAGGATTTGTCCCCGGATACCCCAGGTTGTCCAGTGGAACTTATGGCAGGTCGTATACCTCCGCCACCGATACCAATTTTCACATTCACTTGTGAGGACGATGATGCGCTTGACTCATGTGACACTTTATCGCGTGATACTTATGTGCCGATGGAGATCCCACCACCCATTATCAGCCCACCTGCTATTTACGATCAATCAAGTGAAAGCGGAGAAGCAGTTTGTTTGCCTCCTGAAATGAAACCAATCGATACTAAACTAACGTTGGATTTGTTTAATATTCGAATGAAAGAAGAAGATTATATAGGCCGATGCACGGGTGTCGATGAGTGCGTGAGCGCATGTGAATGTTGTCGCACACCACAACCTGAAGCGCAGCAAATACCTTATATAGATGAGCCAAATTCTGAACCGGTTATATTCGAAAGTGACAGTACTCATACTAAAGTCACTACTCCTAAAATACGGAGGATTCTGCCATCGCTTTCTTTAGATAAAGCCGATGACAAAAAGCCAAAGACTGCCGATGCCACGTGCCAAACGCCAAGTTCGCCTATGGAGTCTAAACCAATATTTTCTATCGACCTTATGAGTAAAAAAAATGATTCAAAGATTAATCTAAAACGAGAATGTAATAATATCGACAACATACACTCACGTCTTAGAAAAACATTATTTTCTGTAAGTAAATCTTTTTCAAGTAAATCTGACGACACTGAAGGTCTCTCTTTCGGTACTTCTGAATCAATTGAAGAATTATCCAATGATATGATTGAAAATAAAAAAATTGCTAACAATACAGAAGAAATTGGCATGTTGGAAAACATTAATAAAAAATCATGGAAGTCCCCCGATGAGTACCGCCCTGCGTTCGGAAAAGTTAAAGCTTTAACGAAACATTTTAACCAAATTAATCTTAAATACTGTGTAAAAAGCTATAAGCGCAATTGCCAATCTAGTCCTAATTTGAACGCTGGTATAGGACTAGAAATATGCAAAGCTAACAACTTACACATCAGCTCCAGCTTAGCTAACATAAAATACGAACATGAAAAAACCGATACTGATACCAAAACCGACAGAATATCTGATGATGAAGTTAAAAGTATATTGATTCAACTCGAAGACTGGTCGAAATTCGGATCTCGTGGAAGCGAAGATACTCTTGCTCAAGGGAATGAATTCGAACTACCAAATTTACCTTCCGAAGATCAAACTGATCCCAATGCCTCGGCTACAGGTAGCTACATTTTCAACGAAATCATTGATAAAAAGCCCAGAACTATAACTCTTGAAAATATTGTATTGAAATCCAAACAGTCGTCTGAAAATATAAAGCAAACTGATGAAAAGGTGGGACTTTTAGATAACAAGAGTATGGAGGAAATAAATGATTGTATTTATAATAAAGTCAGAGATAACGTGTTTCGTAAATTTGTATCATCGGAAGATTTGTCACGCGGCAATTGTGAAAGTAGGAGAAATAGAAATAAAAGGATCGTGTCGGTGCAAAGTTGTCCTGATGTCAACGTCGCCTATAAACAGGACACTAAGAATACACAGCTTTCGAGCGGACCGGAACCACACCAGATTTCCTCGTGTAAGCCGACTCACACACCGAGCATGAAATAGGTGTGTTGTATACGCACGGCTTCTCGTTCTTTTGATTCGGTTTTTATAAGTTTTAGTGCATGGTTATCTACCCGCATTTTATTTTGCAGATTTTTATTCTATTGAAATAAGACGATGTTCGTGTATCGTTATATTTCCAGTTGTTATTCTTTCCTTTTGTCGCACATCAAGATACTTCTTAGACATTATTTTGAGGCACACGTCTAATTGCACATTTGTACATTTTTAAATAGATAGTTAATTGTATTTATATTTTGTAAATATGGGAGTGATCCAACTCGATCCCAGCCGTTTCTTTTTATTTTTGTATGTTTTTTAATAGTAATTTGTAGGATAAAGCGATAGAAATTAGTATAATTCTTTGAGATGCTATGGATGTGAACTTCAATGGGAACTTTAACTTCGTGAGTTTTTAGAGATGCCTTCGGGAAAATATAAATAATTGAAATCTTGATTGGGTGAAATGGCTATGTAATATTTGAAACATTTTTTTATATATTTCACATTAATGAGATCTAGAGATATCATACATTTTAGCTTGTAATATAGGGCAAATGGGACAGTTGCTCCCACCTATTTTTCGCTCAATGCCCAATTAATAATAGATAGTAAATTTAATTACAGTGACCATGTTAAAAACGTCTGCAATAAGCTTAGACAATTTTTAGCTAATATATCGATTTTAAGGAACCGTATTCCCTTTAAAATAAAACTAATCCTTAACAAAAACCACTGTGACTATTCAGATACTGAACTTTTCAAAGAGAGTAAAACTACCCGTACAGCTACAAGTTAAATATTTGATTTTAAAAGAAAACTTCTTCAATGATAAATATTGGAACAAAGTACAACATCCTGTATTTATGCGGTCTGCCACTCAAAACCGGCTATGTATTACGCAAGCGCTCCATAGATACGGCGAGCGCACGAATGCTTACCTAGTTCCTGACCTACTTAATGTAGCGTAACGTACGGGACCATATTAACCCCCATAACATTAAAAAAAAACTGAAAACTTACTTTTTAAGTCACCTCTTATAATGTATAAGTTTGTTCAACTGGCAATTGTTTTGCTGGCATACCTAGATTATTAACTCCTTGTTAGCATACTTTACAAATCCCAGTGGTGTTTTTTATGCTAATAGATTTAAGAATATGAAAACAACATTCTTAATTTAAGAATATTTAGTATTTACATGTTGCAGGCAAAAATCACATCAGGAGCCATATCAGGAGCTAATCTCTTACTTTTAGGTTAGCGCTTTTTTTAATACTGAGAAATCCTTGTGGACACCTGGAATACTCGGGAGGATGTTATGCCGGACTCATATCGGCTAAGACCCAGCGGTGCTCCTATATCACTCGGAGACGGGGTCACGAGAACGCGATTATCAGACATTCGCATATAAGGAACTAACAGAAAGTCCATTCATAATTTAAACCAAGTCTCCATTATAATATAGTCTGTGTTACTTATTTTTTTAAATGTATATAGCACATCATTGTTCATTATTTATATATTTTCTTTAGGGATATGCAAGGAGAACTATTACAATAAACAAATTGATAGTTTTGCTAATAATAATTGTTGTTGTAGCTTCATTTGTAAAACAAAAAATATCATATGTTACACAAATAAAAGAAAAATGTAACTTAATTCCATTATCGAATCATGGATGTAATTAAATAAATTTTTAGGTGGCGGCGTAAGCGGAGGGACGACGCGGCGAGCTTCGGAACGTGATTTGCCGTCCCGACTTGCGGCTGAGCCTGTAAAGCCCAGTAAAAGCACGCCGGCGTTGCACCACGCGCCACTCGCGTCGCCAGTGGCCCCAGCCTCCCCCGCTTCGCACGCTTCCTCGTCTCACCTCGCACATCAGATGCCACCGCCGAACGCACTCTCGCCTCAAACAGCGCATGTGCCTCTGCAAAATAGGTGAATTATAATATACGTAATAGACGACGTCATTTTTGACAGCCTCTCTGTGGCATAATAAATAGTGCGAGTACTCGCTTCACATCTAAAAATTCAAGATTTCAATCCCGGCAGTAGGACTACATTTTTTCTTAATTTGTACAGTACTGAGAAACTAATTAACATCCTTCTAGAATAGATGTGCCGGCAAGCGTACAGGTACATTGCTGTATAGAAATAATTAATAAATTACCTCTTGACTAAACGAATTTTAAACAACATAATATATTAATATATATGTTAGTGTAATCATTATTGATTCAACAATGAAATTCTCCTGACATTTTGAAACGATTTCTTGTTTCTATTGTATTGGTAGTGTATACATTTTTAAAATATTTTATTTTGTTCAAATGGCATGATTACTGTGACCTAAGGTGATTTATTTTAATTGTAAACTATTTACATGAAAGGCTAACTATGTTCGAAAATTGAACAATATTTAGAAAGAGCATATACCTATATTCAAGCAAATCAATTTTATTTCTATTTTTGCCTGTTGTTGAAATAAATATTTAAATTTTGTTGTCACTATGACATAAGAAATACTTGTAAATAGAAATTCATGAATAATATTTTCTACAATAATACCTAAATTAAAAAATACATTACAGGTTATGGGCATTTGGTTATTTAGTTATGGGCAATTGGTGGAGAAGTTTTAGGAGGCATGTTCTTGTAGTAGTAAGCAGACGATAAATATTACATAAACAAGCCAATCGTTTTATTTCATTGTTTTATTGTCTTAAAAGGTGTGTTCCGAGGTGATTATTATTCGTCTGACATGCAAATATATGTGTATCTTACAATACACATTGTTTCAGCAATTTGTCGAACTTAAGCGCAGGCGGGAGCAATGTGGGCGGATCATGGGCTCACAAGTCTCGCAGCAGTCACAACTTGTCTGCACAGAATGACTCCTTCTACCAGAACCTTTCTTCTGTACATGCGCATCATCATCCTCTGCAGGATAGGTATATAACAAAAGTTAGTACTGAAAACGTTTCACTTTTCTTCTCGTGAGTTTAAATTGAATTTGTAAACATTTTCAGATGGTCGTCCCTTCGTAGTTCCACTGGCAGCGGGCGACCGCAATCTGCTCATTTTGCAACTCCAAATAGCGATCAGTCTCCTGATTCTTGCACTACTTTGCAACATCAAGTAAGAACTACTTTTTTGAATAATAAATCTTTTTGAAGGATAATTCAGTTTCGTATACAAAACATAAAATCGACGTAGTACATATAAAAATATTTTGTAGTATTTAAAAGGTTATGGTAGTGAAATTATGATATTTTTTCATAAATTCTGATGTAATACTCTTTAGTGATAAATTATAATATACATTCAATGGTTAATTTAGGCGAATGCAGCAAGTGTACGCGCGGCTAAACTAGCCGAAATGTCGGAAGAGGTAACAAGAAGACAACAGCAGCAACAAAATCAACAACAACAGCAATTCCATCAACAACATTTACAACAGCAGCATTATCAGCAACAACAACAACAGCTTCAACAAATACAGACTCAACATAAAATTAACACGTCGGTTTCCCATATTGGTGGTCAATTGAATCAAGGGTCTATGCATGTACATGCATCCCCACAGCCAAATCAAAGTGCAATGCATGTGCACGCCCCTGCTCAGCCGAGTCAAGGATCCATGCATATGCACACTGGCCAATCAGCGAGTCAGAACCCCATGCACGTGCATACCAACATGCACTACTCGCCGCAAATACCGCAGGGAATGCATCTCAACATGCACTCACAGTTTGTGAATCCCTCACAAACTTCAACCCATGCATATCACAATCAGCAAACGCAGTCGCAAAGGTCAGTAAAATTATTTTCATTTTGATACCAATCATGTTACGCGTTACGTACGCAAAAATCTTAAACATTGAAGATGGAATTAAATTTATCATATAAACATAAGTTCACTGTTCGAATAGCGACAATGAGAATGAAAAACATTATTAATATTACCCTACGTAAGGTCAAATTTACTGTTCTGTGTTTATCTTTTGCTATTATTTGCGTAACGACCTTTACAAAAACATGTGTATTTACCCTTATAGATTGAAATTGCCATTGATTCATGTTCAAAAGGACAAATTGATTCATTTAAAAAAAAAGGTAAGGTAAGTAGCAGCCCATTAACGTCTCACTACTGGGCACAGGCCTCCTCACATATGGAAGAGGGTTTTTAGAGCATAGACCCACCACGCTGCTCCAATGCGGGTTGGCAGGCATAGTACACAAGTGTACTCTCTATTCCTTCCACTCTCATAGCCCGACGTGACGGCAATCCGAAACGACCGAGGACAGATCAGGCGCAGGACCGACAGCTTAACGTGCTCTCCGAGGCACGGAGGTGGCTCACACCTCTTATTTTTTTCCAACTTCAGGCAAACATTAAGAAAATCTCGATATCGATTTCAAATTGGCCCGATCCGGGACTCGAACCTAGGACCTCATGTCTGGAGTCGAACATGCTAACCACTAGACCAACGAGGCAGTTTCATCTTCAATGCCATTTAAAAATAATTGATTATACTGTGTATTTATTAAAAAATTACATATAGAAAGCAAAAAAACAATATGTACGTGTTACGTTTGCATTATATTGACCAAATAACTTAATTTATTTAATACTTACATACTCTTAGGCTAGCTATGATCCCGGTGTACTATACACACCGGCATATTAAGCGGAACATAAAAAAATAAAGGTTTGATATCAGTATCATATAAGGTGGTGGGCTTTGAAAGAGAAAAGAGTGCCTGGGAAATACCTTCAATGTGGGCGTAGGTTTGCATCAGGGATCCGCTTTAAGCCCTTTTTTGTTCCTCCTGGTAATGGATGCACTGACATCTAACACACAAGAGGAAGCACCCTGGTGCATGCTATTTGCCGATGACATTGTGCTTGTTGGAGAGGATGGAGCTGAGGTACAGAGAAGGCTAGAAATATGGCAGGAAAAACTGGAAAACGCAGGGTTGAAGATCAATAGGACCAAAACAGAACATCTGTTCTGTGATTTCGGGGATCCATCCAGTTTTTCTTCGATTGTCTTAGATGGTGTTTCCCTTCGAGTCTGCTCAGATTTCCGTTACCTCGGCTCTATCTTCCAAAACGACGGCGGCATTGACCGAGATGTTACTAGCAGGATAAATGCAGGTTGGATGAAGTGGAGGCAGGTCTCGGGAACAATTTGCGATGCCAGAATGCCCCTTAAACTGAAGGGGAAGATTTATAAGACGATCGTAAGACCTGTCATCCTGTATGGATCAGAGTGCTGGGCCACCAAAGGGGAGAATGAAAGGAAATTGCATGCAGCGGAGATGCGAATGTTGAGATGGATGTGTGGAGTGACAAAATTGGATAAGATTAAGAATGAGTATATGAGAGGAAGTGTGAAAGTAGCACCAGTGACCGAGAAGTTAAGCAGTGGAAGG